>CM077165.1:74115376-75588476 GCA_039583875.1 Platanthera guangdongensis
GACATTAGATATCATTTCATTAGAGAGTATGTAGACAAAAACAAAATTAAACTTGTCAATATCTACACTGATTTACAAAGAGCAGATATTTTCACCAAATCCTTGGATGAAAGAAATCACTTATTCTTCATAAATCAGCTTGGAATGATCAATGGAGAAGCTTTAGTTTAATTTCTGTCTATGCTCGACGAATTTTTCAAAGTTTGTCGAACGGAGATCGACGAACAGAAAAAAGTTCTAGAGATATTCGTCGAATGGAGATCGACTCACTCTCTATGAGTAAAGTTGTTTTCGTCGAACGAAGATCGACGAATCCGCTTCAGAAAAGTTTCGTCGAACAGAGCTCCGCGAAATGTTTTGAAATCTTTAGACTAAGCTCGACGAATTTTTTAACTATAAAATATTTCATCGACCTCAGATCGAAGAATTCTTTTATTTTAGTGGAACGGAGTTTGTCGATTCATATTCTGAAAAATCTTATATCTAGGTTTTTCTTCGACCTCCGTCCGCAACTTTCAGTTTCATTACACTTGATCTCTCTTGTTTGTTACAGGCACACTATGGCGATTTCAGCATGCAGTCTTGCAGCCATGAAGTTCGATACTGGATTCGATATAGACTTCGAATCGTTTCAACACTCTGATCCAATCTTCCTGGACATTTGTAACTGTTTGAAGATCAACAGTTGAAGCATCTGATGTCCAACAAAATCAAGCTTGCCACTGCAGAGATCAGGGAATGGTCTACACTTCCTCCACCACAGATGAAAACACCATGACAGGCACAATATCGGGTAATGAAGTCTCTCTTACCCCCGCCGTCCTGACTGAGATTTTTGGATTAACTAATGGTGAAGCAGAGTTGGAGATTGATAATGAGTAATTTGATGAAATGTTCAATAAAATGGGTTATTCTGGAGAAACCCCCAACAAGCTGCTGAAGAATCACTTATCTGCTTCATATAAGTTTCTAGCAGATGTTGTGGGCAAGGTATTGTTGGGTAAGCGCACAGCCCATGATTACATCACCAGGCATTAATTTTTGTTGATGTGTGCTGTGGTGAATCAGAAGCCTGTGAATTGGGCTAAGATTATGTTTGACCTGATCAGGAAAAAGAACACTAAGAAGGAGGTGTGTTTTGGAAGAATTCTAGGAATCTTCCTTAGGAAAAGGCTGCTGAATCCATGGTCACACCGACCATATTCATTAATGCCTCCAAGAGGCCCACTTGTGCCCTCTTTCGCAGGTGGGAGAGGACCATCACCAAGCCATCCAAGGCTTTTTCCTCTTCCTCTTGGCCTTCTGAGAGTACAAGGCTGCTCCAGCCACTCCCCACCTACTGAGGATGTCCCTCCTCCACCTCACCACCTCCAGTCATCCAAAGACATCCTTAGATGGTACACCAACTCCCTCACCAGTTCATTCCCCAGTCCATACCATACTCCACATTCCTCCACCTCCATCACCCCATGGTACACCAACTCCATCATCTCCAGTACCTCCATCACAAACTAATATTCACTTTCATACATCAACTCAATCCCAGATGGTACCCCAATTCCATCACCACCTTCATCTCCACTACCACCATATTTGGCTGATATTCCCCTTTCCAATCTGTCATCCCTACCATCATTCAATCTGCTTTCATCCCCCCTTCATACTCCTCTTCCCCAGATTAACTTATGCAGACTCTACCTCCGCCTCCACCATCATCTTCCATCACCCTTCTGTCCCCTGAGACACCTCATGCATTCCTGACACTGGATCCCTCCATCATTCCACCTCTTCTATCACTTCTCACTCCCTCCTCATGACCCTCATAGCAGAGGTTATTTCCCCTCTTGATACTTCCATCTCTTCTCTTGCTGATCAAATCTCTGCTCTCTCCATCCCTCCTTCTTCTGTCAGGGACCTGGCTCCAGTATCCACTGAAACCATGCAGCGGGAGGTACTCTGTGAAGAAGGAGAAGCAGTAGCAGTAGTATAGTAGCAGCAGAAGTAGTAGCAGAAGAAGCAGCAGTAATAGAAGAAGCAGCAGAAGAAGAAGATGCAGAAGTAGATGCAGAAGCAAATACAGATGCAGCAGCACCTGATGATTTAATAGCAGATGCAGAAGTAGAAGCAGATGCAAATGCAGAAGCAGAAACAGATGCAGATGCAGAAGCAGAAACAGATGCAGATGCTGTAGCAGCTGATGATTTAATTGATTTACTTAATTTCATTGAATCTGATATGGATTTGGATGAGCTTGTTTTGGCTGAAATAAACACTATTGGTGATTGCATTATAAATCCACAGTAGATATTTTGAATTTGTTGAATATGTTTGATACAACTTTTTTGAATTCTCTTCCAGAATACAGCATAAAGCCATCCTTGGCTATAGTTCCCTATACCTCCCCAATAAGCCCAAAGTTGCCAAGCAACTAAAGGATATTTTTGCTATTACAGAGGCTCCTGTCATTCCATCTCCGCCCAGAACTGATTCCCTCATTATTTCATCCCCTCCCAAAGTCATTTCTGCTCCAACATTCATTATGGATGATAGCCCCATGCATGATCTTGATGAGTTGATCATGGCTGATATTAAAGAAGAGAATAAGTCAGTTGTTGAAAGCAATGATGTACTCAACTCTCCAGCTCCAGCTCCAGCTCTTCCTCCAGCTCCTCCCCAGGTAGGAAAAGTGTTGATATCTGTTGAAGAATTAAAAGAGATTAATGCTTTATATGATAATTGAAAGTCCACCTAGTGTCAACTACCTTCACCTATGGGGGGGGGGGGAATAGGTGACATGCAGCGTTTTTGCGGAATTAAAATTGTACCTGCACACGAAAACAAAACAACACAGCAAAGAAAGTACACAAGCAATTTATAGTGGTTCCCCGATTTGGGTACATCCACTTTCCCCCTTCGACCTATCTCCCAACCAGGGACGACTAGGTCACTTCACCAACAGAATTGAAATCCAATCCTTGCACTATCGGAAGGAACCCTTCCACACGTAGGAGACAACACTCCCACAACACGGTTGCACCAAACCCTTACAACTAGGAACCAACGTTCCTTTACAACAAAAATGAAACTAGAATGTATAAGAAATACAAACAACTTTTTGGAGACAAGGTGTCCCTCTTCGTTCGATGACGTGTTCTTGAGGTCAACGAAGAGTCCACAACCCTAGATCTCTCTTGGAGAGAATCTCCCCGAAAACGGCGGCGGCAAGAAGGGCAGCGGCTTGGTTCTCGGGATCAGCGGCGACAACGGTGTGCGGCTGCTGTACTTTGGAGATTCAATCTTTGTAGCAAAGCTAGCAAGGTCTACCAACGGTCACACTAGGATCGATCGTCTCAATCGATTCGGAAGGGGAAGGTTTTCCCGATCAACGAATCAAGAGACAAAGGATCTCTAGTTAGACGCGTGATATGCTACGCTTGGCTAAGCTTCTGTCGTCGGAAGATCTAGAAGAAATCATGATCAAACGGCCGGCGATCGACTAGCACGAGCGGCGACGGCGGCGGAGCAGGTATCGAGATTTAGGTCAAGGTCGGCGTCTTGGCTTCGTCTTTTTCTGTGTGTATGTCTGTTCAAAAATACGCGAGTATTTATACACTTGAATACTCCTTAATGACCGTTGTGGGTCCCACCAGAAGAAACCCAAGCCCGGTTCAAAACAGTGCCAGCGGCAGAGTCCGGTCCGGCGGTTTCCAGAAAATTGCCCAAGGCAAAATCGGTGAGAATCGAAGGTGATTCTCGCCGATTCGGCGAGAATCAAAGGTGATTCTTGTCGATTCGACGAGAATCAAAGGTGATTCTCGTCGATGTAGACTTGTATGCACGCTCTGAGGTAGCTGGAAAGAGACGGCGAGAATCAGCCAGTGATTATCGACGATTCGGCAAGAATCACAATCGGCAAGAATCACTTGGTGATTCTCGTCGATTAACACTTGGATGATTTTTCATCTTTCCGCCCATGAGCTGCTCTTTGACCCATCCTTGCTCCTTGTCTGCTCTTGCATAATCACAGCCTTGTACTTGAAAGTAAGTACACTCCAATAGAGAGAGTACACGTAGGGCAACACACTGATCTGCTCAACGAGGGATTACATCGTGCAGACCCGTATATATTGACCTACTGCACCCTGACATTTGTGTGCACTTAGTGTGGAATAACTGCAAGCACAACTTGAAATATTTTATCAAATACATTGTCTATTTACCTTAGCTTGTTTAGGGGCTTCTTCAAATCAGATACGTTGTGGATACAATACCCAACAATCTCCCCCTATTTGAAGAAGCCTAAACCCTACAAGCTAAGGTGAATAGAGCGTATGGGAATGAAAATCATAAACTTGAAATTTAGTTGAGAGAGATATTCATTACCAATACCAATTTCTTGAGAGCAAACTTGGAGCCACCTTAGCCAACTTGGAGCCACCTTAGCCTTAGCCGAGAGGGTAATCTCCCCCTTTTCGGCTTCTACAAATCTGGGTCTGTTGCATTTGACCCCTTGCTCCCCCTCAGTTCTTGCACATGTGCTCACACTTGAGTTCCTGGCAGAGGCTCCCCCTAGATGCACGAGCCTGGAGCTTCGGGAGTCTTCATTCCTCATAGTTTAGCATCCCCAATTCAGTTTTGAAAAGACTGAACTTGGCTTCGTCTAAGGGCTTTGTGAATATATCTACAATCTGCTTGTCCGTGGGGACATAACAGAGAGAGATGTCCTTGTTCTCCACGTACTCCCGAATGAAGTGGTAGCGCACTTCAATATTCTTCGTTCTGCTGTGCGATACCGGATTGTTGGCAATTGCAATTGCACTGGAGGAGTCGCAGTACATTGGTACTTCCTTGAATTGAAGGTCGTAGTCGGCTAACTAGTTTCTGATCCGTAGGAGTTGTGCGCAACAGCTGCCTGCCGAGATGTACTCAGACTCTGTTGTGGAGGTAGCTACACAATTCTGCTTCTTGCTGTTCCATGAGATAAGCCTTCTTCCGAGAAATTGACACGTCCCGGAAGTGCTTTCCTGTCATCCCTACTCCCTGCAAAATCCGCATCTGAAAAACCTATTAGCTCGACATCATTGTTTCTCGGGTACCACAAGCCAAGATTGGGAGTACCTTTAAGGTATCTTAGAATTCGCTTTGCAGCGACATAGTGAGATTCCTTAGTGTTCACCGGATATCTGGCACAGACACATGTGGAGAACATGATATCCGGTCTACTGGCAGTAAGGTAGAGCAGGGATCCAATGATGCTTCTGTATTTGGTTTCATCGAAAGGTTTACCTTTCTCATCCTTATCCAGAGACATAGTGGATCCCATTGGAGTCCTCATAGAGGTTGCATTCTCCATACCGAATTTCTTGAGTAGTTCATTTGTGAACTTCGTCTGAGAGATGAAGATTCCATCCTCAGATTGTTTCACTTGAAGTCCCAAGAAATACTTTAGCTCTCCCATACTGCTCATTTCAAACTTTCCTTGCATAAGTTTAGAAAACTTTTTGCAAAGATTGTTGTCCGTTGAGCCGAATATAATGTCATCGACATAGATTTGCACCAGCAAAATCTTGACTTTGACTTCCCTGAGAAACAATGTCTTATCTATTTTACCTCTAGAGAACTTGTTCTCAAGAAGAAAACTAGATAAAGTCTCATACCAAGCTCGTGGAGCTTGTTTTAAACCGTATAAAGCTTTATTAAGAAAATATACATGATTGGGATAAGTAGGATTGACAAAACCTGGGGGTTGAGCGACGTATACTTCCTCTTTCAGGTCTCCGTTCAAGAATGCTGATTTCACATCCATTTGATAGACTGTGAATCCTTTGTGCGAAGCATACTCCAGGAACAATCTGATTGCCTCGAGCCATGCCACTAGTGCAAAGGTCTGGTCGAAGTCAATCCTCTCCTCCTGTCTGTAACCTTGAGCCACCAGCCTGGCCTTGTTCTTTATGATAACACCATGTTCATCCAGTTTGTTTCTGAAGTTCCACTTGGTGCCAATCACATTCTGCTCGTGTGGTCTGGGAACCAGCGTCCAAACGTTGCATCATTCGAATTAATGTAGTTCATCTTGCATGGCCAAAATCCATGCCGCATCTTTGTTTGCCTCGTCGAACTTCTTTGGCTCAACCTGTGACAGGAAGCTAAGATGCAAAATCTCGTTAATAGTACCTCTTCGAGTTCTGACACCGTCACGAAGATCTCCGATAATCTGAGCTCTAGGATGATCCCTCACGTGCCGGAGCTCTAGAAGTCTGGCGTCTGGAGCTTCGACTACTTCTTGGGCTTCTCCTTCTTCTAAGAGATTTGTTCCATTTTGATCTTCAACATTCCCAGTTGACGTTGAGGTGGAAACTTTGACGTACTTAGGAGTTTCATCTTTAGCGGTCTCATCGAGACTCTGCTGTTCAAGTCGTGCACCTGCATCTTCAAGAATATCGCTGGAAGAATTGTTGTTAAGCAAACTTCCTTCATCAAATACAACACTAATTGATTCTTCTACCACTAGGGTTTTCTTATTGAAGACCCTATATGCCCGACTGTGGGAACTATAGCCCATGAATATGCCTTCGAAGCATTTTTCACCAAATTTAGTACGCGGGTACTTCCCATTATTCAGTACATAGCATCTGCAACCAAAGATCCTCAAGTAGGACATGGTTGGTTTCCTGCCTCTCAGTAGCTCATAAGGCGTATTACGATGATGCTTGTTGATCAACACTCGGTTATGTACATGACAAGCTGTATTGACCGCCTCTGCCCAGAAGTATTCTGGGAGAGAAGCGTCTTTCAACATTGTCGTGCAGGCTTCAATGCGAGTTCTATTTCTCCTCTCCGCAACTCCATTTTGCTGAGGAGTGCGCGGGGAGGAAAACTCATGAAAGATACCTTGTTCTTCACAAAACTCTGTCATAGCACCAGATTCGAATTCTGTTCCATGGTCACTTCTGATTTTGACCACTGAGCAGTTAAATTCGTTCTGAACCTGCTTGACAAAACTAGTGAAGATGTCAAACATATCCGACTTTCGTTTTAAGAAGAACACCCATGTAAACCGAGAATGATCATCTACTATCACTAGCGTATAGGACTTGCCTCCCAAGCTATGAACTTGCATTGGACCAAACAAGTCCATATGTAGAAGGTAAAGACATCGAGAAGAGTCTTTGTTTGCAATGCTCTTAAAGGTAGCCCGAGTCTGTTTGCCCATCTGGCATGCAGGACAGGGGCTATCTTTGATGCACTTGATAACGGGAGCATCCCTTACTAAGTTTTTAGAAAACAGCATACTAATTGTTTTGAAATTAACATGTGTCAATCTCTTGTGACATTGTTCACAAAGAGATGCACTGCCTGTTGCCACTAGGCATACGGGGGTAGATGAATCTAAACTAAGAAAATTTAAGCAGAAGATATTTCGGCTCCTAATACCTATTAATACCGTCTCAGAAGAGGCACATGATATTATCAGGCATTTATCCTTGCAGAACTTAACGTCATAACCTTTGTCACATAACTGACTTACACTGATCAGGTTATGCTTTAACCCTTCAACATAAGCCACGTCGGTGATAGAGATTATACCGTTGGAAATCATACCGTAACCTCTGGTGACTCCTCGATCTGACCCCCCAAAGATGACTTTGGGTCCATTGGCGACTGGAGTGTAATCACGCAGCAGGCTTCTTGTCCCAGTCATATGCCGGGAGCATCCACTGTCCAAGTACCATATTGGCGTTTTGATGGCCTTTGGACATTCCTGCAAAACAAAATTAATTTCCCTTAGGAACCCAATCGAACTTGGGTCCTAGATTCTTGGTTAGCATACTCCCCCTCGGGTGGTTAACCCTACGAGTGGTCGGCCTCGCATTGCTAACATAGGGAGTCTCGTTATACCTCGGATTAAACCAACAATCCACGGCAAAGTGACCGACTTTGCCACAACACCAACAGTCAAATCTGTTGTACCTCTTCCTAGACTCCTGCTTTACCCTGGGAATGGTGGGTACAGCCGGGGCCTTGGATCTGGAGGTGGAGGCCTCATAGTGATTGCAGTCACATGACTTCTTCATCTTCTGTTTCTTCAGTATAACAGGCTTGGCTCTTGGTGCCTTCTTTCCATTATGGCCGCTAGAGAATTGACCATAATTTCCCATGTGGATTTCCTCATAAGGTGCCTTGAAGGCACTCTCACCGAAGTTCCGGGAAAAGGTCCAACCATCATATCGGCTCTTTGGCTTTGCAACCGAGAGCCGGAAATGATGACCAAAGGTTGATTCAAAGTCATGTTGGTTGCAAGGAAAGCTAGGCTTTCTGAACGCAACAGGACTGAGCGGGGCCTTTCCCTTTTCAGCAGCAGAGGCCTTCTTGGCGGCCTTATTCTTCCTCTGGTTCCTGTTTCTCCTGGATGAGGAACTAGATAACCCTACATGCCCCAAGCCAGCTCCTTTGGCCTAAGCAGAGAAGGTATCAACCACTGGAAGAACTGTTTTTGGCATAGAGAAGCTCTTGACGATCTTCCTTTCTGCCGCAACTTGTTCTTCCAACTTGTCGACTTCCTCCTGCTTAAGATCAAGGAGCTTAAGAGACTCTGAATGCTTTGAAGTCAGGTCTAGGTGCTCCTGTCGGAGAGAGAACAAACTGGTGATCTCTTCCCTTAGGGAGACACTCTCACCCTTAAGGAATTTCACTTCCTTTTTCTCAGCCTTCAATCTCTTATGGCACTCCTCGAAAGTGTTGAGCAGAAGCTCATACTTCTCGAGGAGCTCCGCTTTACGGGCCGAAAGGCTATCCTCAGGGTCATCATCCTGAGACTCCGGATCAGATTCAGAGTCGGAGAGAGGGGTGTGAGCCTTTACCTTCCCAGTAAATGGAGGGCATTCTCCTTCTGAGTCGGAGCGACCCACCAGCCCGAAGTAGGCTTCCTCATCATCACTGGAGTCTGAGGAATCAGACTCACTCAGTGTCTTTGGCCTTTTGGTGATGTAGCTCCGCTCTTTCTTCTTATCTCTAGAGGATTTGTGCTCCTCTCCTTTCCCTTTTTATCTCTTGCCTTGGTAGCAGTCGGCCACGACGTGTCCTGGCTTATTGCATCCAAAACAAATAATGTCAGAGGAACGATGTTTGTTCGGTTTAGAAGCATACCTGTCAGGAGAATAATTTTTCTTCAGATGCCTAGAGGAGGAGCCGTCTCTCTTTCTTTGATTCCTCATCTTGAGGAACTTCTTGAATTCTCGGGTGATGAGGGAGAAATCCTCCTCAGACAGCTCTGAACTGGAGGAGCATGGCTCGGAGTCCTCTCCTCATCCTTTTTCCTGGCACGGTAAGAAACCGCACCCTTACCCTTTCTGGAGTGAATGGCTTTTAGGGCCACAGTCTTTTCCTTGGTTGCAGCCTTCTCTTCTTCTTCTTCTGCTTTCCTGGTGTTCAGTTGAAGCTCATAGGACATCAGCTTCCCAAACAGAATTTGCGGGTCAGTTTCAGCAAGTCTGCCAAACTCTCGGATGGCGCAGATCTTTGTGTCCCATTCCTTAGTAAGGGACCTAAGGAATTTATCATTAAGTTCACCATCAGTGAACACTCTTCCATATCCTTTGAGGGCATTGACAATCTTGAGGAAGTTCTCGAAGGTGACTCCGATCTCTTCCTTAGGCCCTTGTCTGAAGGCCTCATATTTCTGGTTCAGAAGGGATCTCCGATCATCCCTCACTTCATCAGTGCCCTCCATTAGGATAATCAGGCAGTGCCAGATCTCCTTTACTGTCCTGCAGTTGCAGAAGTTCTGCATCATTGAGTCATCGACCGCGCTGACCAGAATGTTCTGCGCCTTCTTGTCAAGTCTCACCAGCACCATCTCGTCCTTGTCCATTTCAGAAGTTTTCTTTGGCACTTTCTTGGTAGGATCAATGGTGGAGACCTTAGTGGGCACATAAGGTCCCTCCTCCACGATCATGAAGAGTCGAGGATCAACTACTTCCATGTAGAACCTGATCCTTTCCTTCCAGATAGGAAAGTTGAGCCTGGTGCACACTGGGATCTTGCATGTGTACTTGAGCCCGTCCATAGTAGATGTTTGCCTTCTTCTTCACACTAGCGGCAGGATTATACTCAAGGTGTGAACCTTTTTGATGAGCAACCTCCCTCTGATACAACTTGAAAGTCCACCTAGTGTCAACTACCTTCACCTATGGGGGGGGGGGGGAATAGGTAACGTGCAGCGTTTTTGCGGAATTAAAATTGTACCTGCACACGAAAACAAAACAGCACAGCAAATAAAGTACAAAAGCAATTTATAGTGGTTCCCCGATTTGGGTACATCCACTTTCCCCCTTCGACCTATCTCCCAACCAGGGACGACTCGGTCACTTCACCAACAGGATTGAAATTCAATCCTTGCACTATCGGAAGGAACCCTTCCACACGTAGGAGACAACACTCCCACGACACGGGTTGCACCCAACTCTTACAACTAGGAACCAACGTTCCTTTACAACAAAAATGAAACTAGAATGTATAAGAAATACAAATAACTTTTGGAGACAAGGTGTCCCTCTTCGTTCGATGACGTGTTCTTGAGGTCAACGAAGAGTCCACAACCCTAGATCTCTCTTGGAGAGAAACTCCCCGAAACCGGCGGCGGCAAGAAGGGCAGCGGCTTGGTTCTCGGGATCGGCGGTGACAACGGTGTGCGGCTGCTGTACTTTGGAGATTCAATCTTCGTAGCAAAGCTAGCAAGGTCTACAAACGGTCACCCTAGGATCGATCGTCTCAATCGATTCGGAAGGGGAAGGTTTTCCCGATCAACGAATCAAGAGACAAAGGATCTCTGGTTAGACGCGTGAGACGCTACGCTTGGCTAAGCTTCTGTCGCCTGAAGATCTAGAAGAATCACGATCAAACGGACGGCGATCGACTAGCACGAGCGGCGACGACGGCGGAGCAGGTATCGAGATTTAGGTCAAGGTCGGCGGCTCGGCTTCATCTTTTTCTGTGTGTATGTCTGTTCAAAAATACGCGTGTATTTATACACTCGAATACTCCTTAATGACCGTTGTGGGTCCCACCAGAAGAAACCCCAAGCACGGTTCAAAACAGTGCCAGCGGTAGAGTCCGGTCCAGCAGTTTCCAGAAAATTGCCCAAGGCAAAATCAGTGAGAATCGAAGGTGATTCTCGCCGATTCGGCGAGAATCAAAGGTGATTCTCATTGATTCGGCGAGAATCAAAGGTGATTCTCGTCGATGTAGACTTGTATGCACGCTCTGAGGTAGCTGGAAAGAGACGGCGAGAATCAGCCAGTGATTCTCGACGATTCGGCGAGAATCACTAGTGATTCTCCCCGAATCGGCGAGAATCACTTGGTGATTCTCGTCGATTTTCACTTGGATGATTTTTCGTCTTTCCTCCCATGAGCTGCTCTTTGACCCATCCTTGCTCCTTGTCTGCTCTTGCATAATCACAGCCCTGTACTTGAAAGTAAGTACACTCCAATAGAGAGAGTACATGTAGGCCAACACACTAATCTGCTCAATGAGGGATTACGTCATGCAGACCCGTGTATATTGACCTACTGCACCCTGACATTGGTGTGCACTTAGCGTGGAATAACTGCAAGCACAACTTGAAATATTTTATCAAATACATTGTCTATTTACCTTAGCTTGTTTAGGGGCTTCTTCAAATCAGGTACGTTGTGGATACAATACCCAATAATAATCCATGGAACTCTTCAGATGATGATGATGAAGAAGATTCAGATGATAGTCCATCTACTAAGAAAAAGAAACTTTCCAAGAAGAGGAAAGCTCCTCCACCTCCTGCTCCAAGGCCAAACCCAACACATGACACTTCATACAATATTCTTCAGAATATTACTCCATACAAGGGCATGCCAGCTTGGATGTGGCTGTCCAAGAATCAACAGAAAGAAAGGAAGAAAAGTAGGAAATATTCACCTCCTCCACATAGATACAAGAAAGACCCTCCTCCTCCTCCTCCACCTGCTGCTGGTGCTTCAGGCTTTTCATCTCAGAGGACTAACCAATATCAAACCTATTAGAGGCATCAGGGTAAATCCTCCTCATCTTCTAGAAGCAGCCAGCAGAGGCACTATTCTTCAGGCAGGCAACAGCATCATCAACATCAACAGTAACAAACTACTGAACATCAAAAGGCTGAAAGCCCGAAGAGACCTGCATCTCCTCCTGTACCTTTTGAGGACCCAAAAACAGCTAAAACTATAAGGATGGCTAGGTTCCAAGAATTTGTTGGCTTATCTATGATCAACAAAGCCAAAGCTGAAGGAAAGGATCCCTCTCAATACTCAACCATGTCCAAATACAGGAAGGAAGAACTAAATAGGTTTGCCAAAGCTAATAAATTTTTTAATGTTGATGATTATATGAAGTTACATCCAGAAGGTGTGGTGTCAAGAGCCACTTCCCTGAATATTATTGGAGCTGCTGATATGACAATGATAAATACTCAAGCAGCCAATCCAAATAGAGAAATCAAGTTTACACAGCCTGGTGAAAAAGCTAAAGAGGTTAAACAAAAAGTGCCAAAGCAGAAGAAATGAATTTTAACTGCTTAGCCTATCTATTGTTTTAAACTGCTTATTTATTTCATGATACAAAGCTCTTTGTATATATATATATATATATATCTGCTGCATATCTTAAAGTTTTTTGCCAGATATATTTTTCTTGCTTTGTAAATGATTTGAGTCTGTAATTAGTGACCTCACCCAAATAGGGGAAGATTGTTGGATCCCTAGTTGGATTTGGGCTAGGTTCACTAAACTAGGATGTTTGACCCAACATGTATAGCCATGGTCATGTTTGTGTCCTAGAGTTTAGGCCATGTCCTTCAAGTCAACATTACTTGGACCAGCCATCAGCAGACTGCAAAAGACTCAAGACTTAGAGAAATTTCAAAGACTCAGGAAATGAGTTCGACGTTCGTCGAACTCAGCCTGACGAAAGTCGTGCTCAGCTCGATGAACTCAGAGACAATTCTCTGAGCTGAGCTCGAAGAACTTGATTCTCAGGTCAACGATTCCTGGATACTCTGGTTCAACATTCTAAGTCTAGAATCATTTCTCTGAACTTCAGTCGATGAATTCATGTTCTCAGCTCGACAAACTTAGACCACAGTATTAACAAGTTTTATCAAGTAGCAGTCGGGAGCTCTCAGTTCAACGATCTTGTATCTCAGATCGATGAACAATAATTATCTGGTCGATGAACATGACTTCTCAACTCGACGAACTCTGGACCTAGGTCGACAAATTCTGTTCTTTTCTCGACGATTTCTGTGCAGATTCAGACTTGGACTTTTCCCTCCTTCTATCCTTATTTTATTACAGTAATTCCTGAATAGTTAATGCTTAATATTCTCTGAATATTACCGTTAGAAGCAGCATTGATTATGTCTTTCATCAGGATTATTACTTGCCATTTTTCAATGGGATAATTGGGGAAATCAATTAATGCAGACATTCTCAAGGCCGTCAGCAATCAATGAAGGAAGGAATTCAAAAATTCAAAGGAAAATTTCATAGCAAATATAAAAAGGGATTTCTTCCTCCTTCTCGATGATATAGTTGGCACACTCCAAATATATAGCAAGCAGACAACATGCATACAGAGAACAATAACACAGATATAGAGTCAAGAAACAAGAAGCCCATACTAGAAAATAATTTAAGATACTGAAGAAGAAGAAGAAGAAGAACATTCATACAAATCAAGAGTCTTCTTCATTCTTCATTCCAGGATTCTTCCAGGACAACAAACCTAGCCGCCTCCACTAGGACACACCATGTCAATGCTTCTCTGGTCTTAGAAGCAGTTACTTTATCCTCTTCTTTTGTCCTTGGCAGGTTTAGAACCTTTCTCAAACTTTTTGGAGAGACCTTTACTTTTTCTCCATGAACCCTGGACTTGATCTTGAATCCAGATTCGTCTACTTTAGCTCCATTCAGGAATTCTAAGACTTCTTTCTTCCAGATCTTAGTCGGCTTAGAAACAAGAAATTCTAACCCTGAGTCTGCAACTAGGGTTACTACATCCTTGATTTCCTGTTCTGCTTCGTCAAACGCTTGTCTCACCAGTTCGTAGCCTTCATTGACATTCTCCTCGAGCTTTGGCGCCATTAGGGTTTGAAGAATTTGACTGGAGAGAAGAGAGGTGTCGACACACAAGTTTGGTCTCGAAACTTTAGTGAGCGTGTCGACAGACAATGGAGAAATGCTATTTATACATTTCTAGGTTTGAAGATGAAAAGGCGGGTTAACTAACTTAAATTGTGTCGACACTGTGGAAAAGTGTCGACACTGACTTATAAATCTCGACACCTATGTGTCAACACAAGTTTAGTCAACATATATATGTGTCGACACTTGTTTATGTGTCGACACCACTCAACTCGACATTTAGTCGAGACTTTACTTAGATAATTCTGAGTAAACACTAAGTGTTGACATCACCTTGGATGTGTCGACATCTACTTGTCATGTGTCGACACTAATTTTCTGAAGTGTCGACACCAACTTCCTAGATGTGTCGATACCTTTTCCCTGAAGTGTCGACATCACTTTTCTGTGTCGACACAGATATCTCTGTGTGTTGACACCTTTTTACTTAGCCATTTCTATAAACTTATTCTAAGTTTATCATACCTAGTTCAATTTTAAACATATTGAACTTAGTTTCTTCTAAGGGCTTAGTATACATATCAGCTAGTTGATTATCTGTTCTAACATATTCCAGTAAAATATGTTCTTTTTCAACATGTTCCCTAAGAAAATGATATTTTATTTCAATATGTTTAGTTCTACTATGGCAAACAGGATTGTTTGCAATTGATATAACACTAGTAGAATCACAAAATAGTGGAGTTCTACTTACCTGAATTCCATAGTCCTCAAGCTGATGTTGTATCCATAGAAGTTGAGCACAGCAACTTCCTGCAGCCACATATTCTGATTCTGCAGTGGAGATAGCCACACTTGTTTGCTTCTTGCTACTCCATGAAATCAGTCTTCCACCTAGGAATTGACAGGTTCCAGTTGTGCTTTTTCTGTCTTCTTTGCATCCTGCAAAGTCTGCATCTGAATAACCTGTTAGTTCAAAATCTCCATTCCTAGGGTACCAGAGGCCTAGATAAGGAGTGCCCTTAAGATATCTAAGTATCCTTTTGACTGCTGTCAAATGAGACTCCTTAGGGCATGCTTGATACCTAGCACAGACACATGTAGAATACATGATATCTGGTCTACTTGTAGTCAAATATAGAAGGGAGCCAACTATCCCTCTATACAAAGTTTCATCTACAGGTTTCCCTGCATCATCTTTGCTAAGAGACATACTTGACCCCATAGGAGTCTTCATGGTACTGGATGAATCCATACCATACTTCCTTATGAGTTCTAGGGTGAACTTAGACTGGCATATGGATAAACCATTCTCAGTCTGTCTAACTTGGAGACCTAAGAAGAACTTAAGTTCCCCCATACTACTCATCTCAAATTGTCCTTGCATTAGTTTTGCAAACTTTTTGAAAAGACTACTTTCAGTATACCCAAATATTATGTCATCTACATATATTTAGACTAGTATTACTTTGCCTCTGGATTCCCTAAGGAATAGAGTCTTGTCTATTTTCCCCCTTGTGAACTTATTCTCAATGAAGAAACTAGACAGGGTTTCATACCAAGCCCTAGGGGCTTGCTTTAACCCATACAATGCTTTCCTAAGTCTATAGACATGATTAGGTTGAGTTGAATCAACAAAACCTGATGGCTGTTCCACATAGACTTCCTCTTTTAGATTATCATTCAAAAAGGCTGACTTTACATCCATTTGGTAAACTTTAAATCCTTGAAAGGTTGCATAGGCCAGGAACATCCTTATGGCTTCCAGTCTGGCTACTGGAGAAAAGGTTTGATCAAAGTCAATACCTTCTTCCTGCCTATATCCTTTAGCAACTAATCTTGCTTTGTTCTTAATGATGATTCCATGTTCATCCATCTTGTTCCTAAAGATCCACTTGGTCCCAATTATGTTGTGGTCTTTAGGTTTAGGAACAAGTTCCCAGACTTTGCACCTCTTGAACTGATTCAGCTCTTCTTGCATTGCCTCAATCCAATGAGGGTCTAGGATGGCTTCTTCAAACTTCTTTGGCTCAACTTGGGATAGAAAACTGGAGTAGAGTGCTGCACTCAGATTTCTGCTCCTTGTTTGTACCCCTTGTCTTGGATCACCAATGATTTGTTCTGCTGGATGATCTCTTATATGCCTATTAGTTGGAGGCATCCTGGCTTCAGGTTGAACTTCTTCAACTTCTTCATCTTGCTGTACTCCTTGAACTTCTTCTGCATTAGGTACATGTAGTACTCCCCCTAGACAGCAGCCACTATCTTCTACTTGCTGTCTTGCTGTAGGTTCTTCTTCAATAGTGAGCTTGTCCAACTTCTTAGTTATACCTGTGGAGCTGCATATACTACTAGACATCTCATTGTTAATAAGTCTAGTTTCATCAAATACTACATGTACAGACTCTTCTACAACTTGAGTAGACAAGTTGTAGACTCTATAAGCCTTACTATTGTTTCTGTACCCAACAAAGATCCCCTCTTGGGACTTGGCAGCAAACTTAGTCAAGTAAGACTTTCCATTGTTAAGTATAAAGCACTTACAACCAAAGATCCTGAAGTAGGATAGGTTTGGTTTTCTGCCTTTCACAACCTCATAGGAGGTCTTGTTGTGGCTTTTAGTAATGGTAGCCTTATTAATAACATGGCATGCAGTATTAACTGCTTCAGCCCAGAAATATTCTGGTAGTGATGTATCACTTAATAAGGTCCTACCAGCCTCAATCAAGGTTCTATTCTTCCTCTCAGCAATGACATTTTGCTGAGGTGTTCTTGGTGAAGAAAACTCTTGAAATATCCCAAATTCTTCACATAGTTTTGCCATACTATCAAACTGAAATTCAGTACCATGGTCACTTCTTATCTTGACAACTCTACTGTCTAGTTCATTCTGAATTTGTTTGACAAAGCTATAGAAGACACTAGGTGTTTCAGATTTCTGTCTAAGGAAGAACACCTAGGAAAACCTTGAGTAGTCATCTACAACTACAAAGGTATAGACCTTCCTACCTAGGCTGTGAACTGGCATTGGACCAAAGAGATCCATATGCAAGAGGTATAAACACCTCACAGCATCTTTGTTTTCAATGCTCCTAAAGGTGGATCTAGTCTGCTTGCCCTTTTGACAAGCTGAGCAAATTCCATCTTTAATACACTTAACTTGAGGACCATTCCTCACTAACTCTTTACTAAAGAGTTGCCTAATTGTCTTGTAATTTAGATGGGCTAGCCTCTTGTGCCATTTGACGTAATGAGAGACTTTCTCATCAGCTACAAGACACACTGGAGAACCATTGTTCTCAACCATAATGTCTAGGCAGTAGACATTCCTTTTTCTATAACCAGTCAAAATGATCTCTTGATCATTATACCTCCTGATATGACAACCATCTTTGACAAATGAGATGTCATATCCTACATCACTCAATTGACTTATACTAATAAGGTTATGTTTCAAACCTTTAACATAGGCCACTTGAGTAATTGTAATATAGGAGTTAGATATGTTACCAAAACCCTTGATGATCCCTTTTTCAGAACCACCAAAGGTGACTTTTGGACCATCCTTTATAAGTGTGTAGTCCTTTAGCAATCCCCTTGTTCCAGTCATGTGTCTGGAACATCCACTGTCCAAGTACCATATTGGGGCATGGCCACTTGGACTCACCTGCAAAACAGATTAGTGAACCTTAGAACCCAAAGAATTCTTGGGTCCTTGGTACTGGTTAGTTTGCTTCCTAACAAAGCTACCTACAGGTTTTCCAAAATGCAGTTTGCTACTCACTTTGGCACTTGCATTGTGCCAACAGTCCATGGCAAAATGGCCTACCTTGCCACAGCACCAACACTCAAACTTATTGTACCTTTGCTTAGGTACAGTCTTAGCTGTTTTATCTACAGCTGGCTTGTTGAGAGTTGGGGCTTTACCCTTGGACTTGAACTGAACAGTCCTAGCTGGTTTAGAAAACCCCAGTCTAGCTTTACCTTTTTGATGAACAAATTCATCAATTAAGAGTAGAATAGACTTTGGTTTTGAAAACCTAGCAACCAAATCTCTCTCCTTCTGAAGACTAATCTCCAGACTCTTGATTTGATCATTCTTAAATGATATAGTCCCCATCTGAATCACAGTTATGTGCTTCAGTCTGGCTATCTCATTAAGTTTTTGATCAAACAACTTCTCATAATCAGTTGCAGCCATTTGAGACTTACAATCTCCTTAGCTTGACTCTTGGCCAAGGATTTGCATTTCTTAAATGCTTGCAACAGAACTTTATATTCATCTATCAATTGATGAATATCATCTTCAGACTCAGATGCACTCTCAACACTTGATGATGATGAATCTGATTCTGAACTAGCACAAGAAATTGAACTGAAAGAACAATTTTGTACCTTACTAGGTCCTGGCTGCTCCAGGATTTTGTCACTTTCTGTCAATGCCATCAGTCCTTGGCACTGACTGTCCTCTTGTTCATATATTGAGTCCATGATCTGGATGAGAATATTTCTTTACGAAATAATTCCTTGAAAAACAACTCCTCCCCCCCCTTTACGCTCCCTAAGTTTCTCCTTAGGGATGCGCTCCCACTAGTCGGGTGGGCGGCGGCCGATCTTTCGGCCCCCCTGAAAACCGTACGTGCGGGTCTCCCCGCATGCGGCTCACGCCATTCGAGGTGGCCTAGCCCAGCATTCATTCCATTCGCAAAGACTTTAGTTCAATTTAGACCTCGGAAGCTCATTCGCGTGTAGGCAGCGCTGCCGCGAATGGGCTACCATTTACTCTATCTATTCATTGATCCATCGTTCCCCTCTTTCCAAGAATGAATGCTCGGATGGCTATGCCCTTCTCGAAGGCTAGAAACCTTTACTGCCCACACGTTTCGCACCTGGGGATTTCTTATTAAGGACTTGGAGACGGGGATTTCTTTCCGGCTGTCCTCTATTCCGCCATCGTCGCTTATACCGGCATTTCCCTATCTCTTCTCAGATACTAGTTCTTTTCTCCGAGGCCCGATAGCACCGGTCAGTACCGTGCGTGTCTCCCAGGGCATTCACTCTTCCTATTTGAAGGGTTTAGTTGAGTCTCTCCCCGAGTGTTTCCGCGGACTCACATACGAAAGATTCATGCGAAAAGCAAGCTGACTTTGACTGGATTCTGTGTATTCTGTCTACTAGCAGCTATTGGAATGGGAGACTGGCCTGGCAATGTATCCAATCATTTACCTTACGCTTCTTTCTTGTTTCCTTTCCGATTCCCCATCCCAAGCATAGACCGGCTCCGCTCAACGTCTAATCAGTCTCCCTGGAGCGCCCCAGTGAGCTAGGGACAGTGATGTCCCCAACATGCTTCTGGTTTCGGCTTGAGACCAACCTAGAGCTGGTCGTGGTCTACCCTGGGCGTCTTATCGTGGTCCCTAAAAGATCAGATAGTTGCGGCATCACGCTACGCCCCTTAAGGTGGCTTGATGTTCACTGTCCTAACTTCCTTATCCTGGGTGCTTTGGTATGCGTCTTCATTCACCTACCTTCGGAGAAGACCCCAATTGTCACTGAGACCCCCGAAGCCTCAGTGAATTCCATCTTTATACCCTACCATAGACTAAGTTCACTTCCCGATTGGGATTGGTATGGAACACGAATGGACTAAGAAGAAGTGGCGGTGGATGTATCGAATGCCCTCTGCAGATTCATTTCCTAACTAATAAATAAGGATCGCATTATCTCGTTCTATCATTTGTGTGATCAGTCAATAAGTTCCTGGATCTACTCTGGTCAAGGCTAAAAGATTAAAGACCTACTCACACTGAATCAAAGCTCAATCTTCCTGGAACAACTCAATAACTCAGGGGGATCTTTGTTAACATCAAGGTCCACTAGGCTTCTCAGTTATATTTGATGAAGAGAAGACACCATCACTCTCTCACCCCCTCACTGTACAAAGGGTTCTTTAACTCCCTTCAAAAGTTATTCCTTGGTTGCAAGTCACCTAATCAACAGACTTGGAATTAGTTTTTGAGCACCTGATCAAAAGCTCATTGGTGGCAGTCACCTGATCAAAAACCTGAGTGGATTCCTACTAGGGTGGTAGAAGAGTGGATGTACCCAGGTTGGGGAACCACTATAAAAATTCTTGTGTTGTGTGATTGTCATCTTTTCCTTTGTTCTTGCTGTGTCTGTGCTAGTTAGGTTTGTTTTACCTGTGTTAGTTAATTTAGTCTTGGTGTGCCTGTGGCAAATTAGGTTATCTTAGTTTACACTTTTACTTACAGTAAATATTAGTATCAAATAGCTGCTATACTCTGAAGTTTTAATTAACAACAAAACACTTTAAAGTTTTAAAGATACTCTATTCACCACCCTCTAGAGTATATCAGATCTAACCGTCACTTTCACAGGAGGTGAGAGAGAGTTGATGTTGTCTTCTCTTTACTCTATACAACAGAGAAGACTAGTGGATTGTTGTTGTCAAAGCTCCTTTTGAAATGACTTGGAGCCTTGCTTAGGGTGTAGGTCTTCAGCCTTGTCTTGAAATGATGTCCATGAACTTTCTAACTGATTAAAAGTTGTTGTCTTTGAATATTCCTGGAGTAGAAGTTGAAGAAGACACTTGATATTTGTTCCTTGTTGTTCTTCAATCTTCAGTAAGAACAAGGAGAAAACCGGTTGTTTTTTTTTCACAGAGATTTTCTTGCTTGTTTGTTTGATGTCGAGTCTCTGTTCTTAGTATCTCCCTATAGTGCTGTCTGAAAAGAAAAAATCTCTTTTATTTTTTTGTCAAAAATTCTCCTTTGAATTTGAATTCCTAGCATTGATTGTTGAACTGTCTGGAGACTGAAAATGGCTGGAGAATATTATCTTAAAAGAGTTTCCCCAACTGTCTCAATAAATTAAGCAAGTAATTAACCCTGATGAAGACCATAATTAATGCTGTCAATAACGGCTATATGCAAGATAATATGAGCATTAATTACTCAGGAAATCACTGATAAATAATATAGGAAATAAGGAAGAACTCTAAGTCTGGCACTAGAAAGAAATCGTCGAGCTCTGAACTGATTTCATAGACTGGAGTTCCAAGTTTGTCGAGCTGAGAAATCGTGTTCATCGACCTACGCTCAGCGAACTGCATTCTAGAAATAACAAGCCAATTCTGCGCTCTAAGTTCGTCGAGCAGAGAATCTGTCTTCGTCGAGCAGAGATCAGAGAAACTAAACTGGAAGGAATATGTTGAAGTTGAACTCCAGATTTCGTCGAGTATAAAAACTATCTGATTGAAGAGATCGTCGAACTGAGCTCAAATATCATCGAGCTCAACTTAGAGAAGTAACTCTTAGTTTGTCGATCTGCGATCGACGATCGTCGAGCTGAGTTCGAAGAATTTCGAAGTGATAATTTTAACTCTAAATTCTTCTAAGTCTTGAGTCTCTTGAGGTCTTCTGCTGACTGGTCCATGAATGTTGAACCTAATGACTTAGCCTAAACTCTAGGACTTGACACTTGACCCTGGCTATACAATGTTGGTCAAAACTCAACCTAATTAGTGAACCTGGCCCAAATCCAAACTAGGGTCTAACAATCTCCCCCTATTTGGGTGAGGTCACTAATATAAAAAAAAGAAAACATTCACAAAGCAAGATAAATATATCTGGCAGAAAATTAAAACATCCAACAGATATGTACATAACAAGAGCTTTGTGACAGATTAATAAAATAGAGTTCAGAAATATAAAAACTAGACAAAATATTCATTTGTTCTTCTTTGGCTTTTCTTTATCAGATTTGTCAGAACTTTCAGAGGGATGTCTGAATATGATTTCTCTGTTGGAATTGGCAGCTCCACTTTTTGACATAGTCATGTCTGCTACTCCAATGATATTGAGAGAAGTTGATCTTGGAACTACAGCCTCTAGATGCAGATTCATATAGGCATCTACATTGAAAAACTTGTTAGCTTTGTCATACCTTTTTAGTTCTTCTTTCCTATATAAAGACATGGTAGTATACTGTGTGGGATCTTTGCCTTCCTTTTTAGCTTTGTTGATGAGAGAGAGACCAACTAAATCTTGAAATCTGGCCATTTTAGCAGTTGTTTCTTGTTCAGGATCCACAAAAGGGATTGGAGTAGATTCCGGCCTTTTTGGACTATTATCTTTTTAAGATTGAACAGTTTCAGATACTGTCTGTTGTATGTCTTGCTCTGATGTTGCTGATGTTGTCTGCTGCTGGAAAAATGTCTCTGCTGACTGCTCCCTTGGAATTGAGATCTTGAAGATCTTCCTTTTTGCCTTTGATAAGTCTGAGTATATGAGGTAGATCTCTGAGAAATATTCCCTGAAGCACCTACTGCTGGAGGAGGAGGAGGAGGAGGACCTCTCCAATTCCTTTGAGAAGGAGGAGGAGGAGAGTACCTTTTGCTCTTCTTCCTGGCTTTCTGCTCATTCTGAGACAGCCACATCCATGAAGGCATCCCTGGGTAAGGAGTGATCTTCTGAAGAATATAATATGGAGTGTCTGCATTAGGATTGGTCTTTGGAACCGCCTTAGCAGGAGATTTTCTTTTCTTAGCAATCTTCTTCTTAGCTTTTGAATCATCAGAATCATTAGATTCTTTATTATCATTGTCATCATCAGATGATCCGGGAGGATTGTCATATAAATCATCAATTGCCTTGAAGGCTTCCTTGGATATTTGTTGATTTTCGGCATGAGGAGGCACTTGAGGTACTGCAGCTTCTGGTTCAGCAAGACTTTCAGAAACTAATTTATTCTCTTCTTCTATATAAACAAGAATAATATCATCCAGATTGGGTAGAGGACTATCATCCATTTTATAGGTAAGAGGGGAGATAGCCTTGGGAGGAGAAATAGCCTTAGAGGCTGATTCAGTTAGTGGCTCTGCTTCTGCAAAATTTGCCTTTAGTTACTTAGTAACTGTAGAGCTTATTGGGGAAGTATAACACACTATAAACATAAAGTACTCGGTGTAAACTTCTGGAAGATGATTCAGATAGGTTGTATCAATCAAATTTAGTAAAGGAAATAAATCTACTGTGGGATTGATAATACAATCACCAACAGTTATAATCTCTACAGTTTCTACTACTGCAACTGTACAGATCATATCAAAATCAAAATTAGCATCTGTCTTAACTTCTTTAGTCATATGTACATCTGCATCTGCATCTGTCTACAAAACTGATGTATCTGCTGCTGCTGGAGAAGAGGAAACTGGAGCTTCTTCATTGGATATCTCCCCCTGCCTGGTTTCAGAGGTTTCTGAAGTCAGGCCCCCAGAAGAAGGGATAGTGGAGGCAGCAGAAAAGATGGGATAAAGGGATGCAATAGAGTTAGCAAGAGGTTTAATGGCCTCTACTATAAGGTTTGAGATAAGGGGAGTGAGGAGTTCTAGAAGAGAGGGAAGTGAAGGGGAATCCATTTCCATAAACTCAGAGGGTGTCTAAGTTGATACATGGATGATGGATGATGAAGGGAAAGTAGTGATGTCTGGCATTGCCTCATCATGTGTAGATGGAGAATTTATGGGAGATGAGAGTAGATTAAAAGATGAAATAGATGAGAGGTTATGGAGGGGAATGTCAGCAAGATGATGTGGTAATGGAGATGGAGGTGGTGTGATGTGTTCTGGAGATTGAATTGGTGTGGGTAAATGTTCAGGAGATGGGATTGGTGTTGGTGTATGAGCAGGAGATTGAGCTGGTGGAGTTAGAGTATGAGTATGTGATGTGGATGGTTGTTGGAGGGTTGGTGAAGGAATGGAAAGTTGTGGAGGTGTAGCAATCTGGGTGGATGGAATGTTGGTGGAGGGGATAACTTCTAGGGGTGGGGGATCAGCTAGTGCAGCCCTTGTACCCTCATAATGTGTGGAAGAGGAGGAAGCCCTGGATGGCTTAGTGATTATCCTCTCCCATCTGTCAAAAAGAGCAGATGTAAGCCTCTTTGAGGCATTAATGAACACTGTCGGAGAGATGAGTAGTTCAGGTGCCTTCTCTTGAAGCAAGATTCCCAAAATTCTCGTAAAACACACTTCTTTCTTTGTATTCTTCTTTTTGATCAAATCAATCAGAGTCTTTACCCAGTTAATTGATTTCTTCTCAACCAGAGCACACATCACAAGAAAATGGTGCCTGGTGATATAGTCGTGGGCTATATGCTTGCCCAGTAACACCTTGCCAACAATGTCTGCCAAGAATTTATATTGAACAGACAAGTTCTTTTTCAATAACTTATTTGGGTTTCCTCCTGAATGCCCCATTTTGCTCAGCATAATCTCATAGTCATCATTTGCCAATTCAATATCATCTTCTCCAGTAGCCAAATCAAAGATTTCAGATAAAAATATAGGAGTGAGAATGACCTAGTTTCCGTTGATGGTGCCTATCATGGTATCTGCATCTAGAGATGTTCCATTGAAAACCCATTCTATGAGTTCATTTCCTGCTATCTTGATTTGGTTTGCAATGAACTTCTTCAGTTTTTATTCCTCGCAAAACTGTAGGATGTCGATGAATATTTGATCAGTGTGGGAGAAGGAGTCAAAATCAACATCAAAACCGGTGTTGAACTTCATTGTTGTAACGGAGTTCGCCGCAATCGCCATTGTTCTCCTGCAAAAGAAAACAAAAAGATCAAGTGCAAGGGGAACATAAAGTGCGGGATGGAGCTTGAAGAAAACCTAGATATATGGTTTTCAGAATATGAAGCGGCAGACTCCGTGCTACGAAAAAAATTCTTCGATCTGGGTTCGATGAAATATTTTATTGACAAAAGAGTTCGTCGATCTCAGTTAGAAGAAGGGAAAAGTTTTCGTCGATCTCAGGTCGGCGAAAATTTTCTAAAGCAATATCGTCGATCTCCGTTCGACGAATAGAACTTCACACAGATAGTTTGTCGATCTCAGGTCGACGAATTATCTCAAGAACTTTTCTCAGTTCGTCGATCTCCGTTCGACAAATTATGGCAAATTATTCGACCACTGACAGAAAGTTAAATTACTGCATCTCCATTGATCATACCTAGTTGATTCATAAAGAACATATGTTTCTTTTTATCCAAGGGTTTGGTGAAGATATCTGCCTTTTGCAAATCAGTAGATACAAAAGTGAGATTAATTTTCTTTTGTCTGCACACTGTCTAATAAAATGATGTCTTACATCTATATGCTTAGTTCTACTATGATGCACTGGAATCTGTGCAATAGAAATTACACTTGTATTATCACAAATTAGAGTTGAATTATTTAAGTTGACACCATAATTTAGGAGTTGGTTTTGAATCCACAGCATCTGTGAATAACAACTGCCAGCTGCTATATACTCAGCTTCTGCTGTTGAAGTAGACACAGATGTTTGCTTCTTGCAAAACCATGACACTAGCCTATCACCAAGGAACTGACATATCCCTGATGTGCTCTTTATATCTACTCTACATCCAGCAAAGTCAGCATCAGAGTATCCAGTTAACTTAAATTCTGACTCAGTTGGATACCAGAGTTCTAAATTAGGGCAACTCTTTATATATCTTAAAATCCTTTTTAGAAAAATAAGGTGAGATTCTTTAGGGTTCACCTGAAACCTAGCATAAAGACATGTAGCAAACATAATGTCTAGTCTACTTACTATATGATATAACAGGGACCCAATAAGGGTCCTATATAATTTCTGATCTACAGGTTTCCCATGTTCATTAGAATCAATTACAGCATTTGTAGTCATAGGTGTTTTCTTTGCTGAAGCATTAGCCATCCCAAACCTTTTAATCAACTCCTTAGCATACTTAGATTGGGATAAGAAGATGTCATCAGGTGACTGCTTCACTTGGAGACCAAGGAAGTAGGAGAGCTCACCCATGCTACTCATTTCAAACTTGGAATGCATAAGGTTGGAGAACCTTTTGCATATTTTGGAATCTGTAGAACCAAATATGATTTCATCTATATATATTTATACTAACAATATTTTATCATGATGATGCTTTATAAAAAAGTCCTATCTACTATGCCTCTAAAAAATTTATGCTCTAAGAGAAAGCTAGCTAAGGTTTCATACCAAACTCTTGGAGCTTGCTTTAGACCATAGAGAGCCTTATGTAATTTGAAAACATAAGAGGGATGAGTAGGAGAAATAAAACCTTGTGGTTGTTCTACATAGACCTCTTCTTTGAGTTCACCATTTAGGAATGCACTCTTGACAACCATCTGGTATACAGTGAACTTGTTATAGGCAGTATATACAAGGAAGATTCTGATTGCTTCCAGCCTTGCAACATGTGCAAATGTCTGGTCATAGTCTATGACTTCCTCTTGTCTGTTTCCTTGAGCAACTAGTCTGGCCTTGTTCCTTATGATAAGACCTTGAGCATTATGTTTGTTTTTGAATACCGATTTAGTTTTAATGATTGGGTAGTCTTTGAATCTTGGAACTAAATCTCAAACTCTACATCTCTCAAATTTGTTGAGCTGCTCTTGCATTACAATAAACCAGTGTGGATCTTGCTCAGTTTGAGATATGAAGCATGCATGCATCATGTCCTGGTGGAGTTGATATCTTGTCTGAACACCAACTGAAATGTCTCCAATCACTTGAGATATGGGGTGATCTCTAAGTATGACAAGATCAGTGGGATGAGTTGGTTGAGCAACAGCTTGTGGAGTTAATTCCTCTTGTGGAATTATAATAGCTGTTGGAGGAAGTTCATCCACTTCCAAACTTTCTTCTTCACGCTCTTCAACAATATGTGGGGAAGGATGTGTAATAGCCTCATTGGTGTGGGTCAATGCATCCAACTTCTCACATAGATGTGGTTCCTGCAAATTTTCACTGGTAGAAGGAGTCTTCTCCTTGTAAAACATGTTAGTTTCATTAAAATAAATATGAATGGATTCTTCTATTTTTATGGTTGATTTATTATAAACCCTAAAAGCCTTGCTTACTTGAGAATATCCAAGAAAAATTCCTATTTCAGCCTTGGCTTCAAACTTTCTAATGTGTTTCTTGTTATTATTGTGAATGTAGCAAATGCAACCAAAAATTTTAAAGTAATCTACTTTAGGTTTCTTCCCTTTAAGTAGCTCATATGGAGTCTTATTCTAGAGCTTGTGTATCGGACTTCTGCTCAGTACATAGTTTGTTGTGCTCACAGCCTATGTCCAAAAGGATAGGGACAAGTGAGCATATGCAAGTAATGTTCCTGCAAATTCAACTATGGTTCTATTTTTCCTCTCAGCAACCCCATTTTATTGAGGATTTCTAGGAGCTGAGATGGAGTGCCTGATACCTTCCTTCTCACAGAACTCTTGCATAAGAAGAGACTCAAACTCAGTACTATGATCACTTCTGATCAATGCAACTGGAGTAGAGTACTCAATCTGTATGTTCTTGAGAAAATCTATAAGAACCTTGAAGTTATCTGACGTAGATCTCAGAAAGAATACCCAAGTGAATCTTGAGAAGTCATCTACAATCACTAAAGTATAATATTTCCCTCATCGGTTTTGTACAATAATAGGGCAAAAAAGGTCCATATGTAGCAAGTACAATATTCTAGGTTAGTCACTTTTATTTACAGATTTAAAGTTGTTTTTAGTTTGCTTGCCTAACTGACAAGCCCTGCAAAGGCTTTCCTTCTTGTAGGCGCAAGAAGGCAATCCTCTAACAAGGTTGTCCCTAGAGATTTAGTAATATTTTTTAAGTGTACATGTCCTAATCTCCTATGCCAAAGATCATTATTGTTGCTAGTTTGGTTAAATAGGCATATTTCTGATTTGGCTGACTTAAAATTAACTACATAAATATTTCCTACTCTAGTACCAGTCAATACTACATGGTTATATATATAAGTAATAATATAGGAAGTTTTGTTAAATGATACCTGAAACCTTTCATAACATAACTGACTAACGGATATAAGGCTATGCTTCAGTCCATTTACATAAGAAACATTCCTGAAGGTGACTGCTCCAATCTTGACCTTTCCATATCCTTCAGTTTGGCCACAATTGGAATCACCAAATATTACTTTGGGTCCTAGCTTTGACTTGTAGTTGATTAGGTTGTTCTTGTTTCCAGTCATATGTTTTGAACAGCCACTATCCAAATACCACTGTTGCTCTGTGGTGGGATAGTCTTTCACCTGCAATAAAATAGATTAGCTATTTTTGACCTAGGTTACCTCGGGTTCTTGTTTCTTTTCATAATTAAAACTGGAAATAAATGAATATTTACGTTGATTTTTGTAACCTAAGGGATGAAATCTTCTTGGTGGAATTATTCACTAATTAAATTACTTAATAAAAGATCTTGGTTGGTTATAAGTTCTAGGAAACTTTAAATTTCTATTAAAATGAACTTGGTTCGACGAATTCGGATAAGTTCGTCGATTTGAGTTCGAAGAATGGGGATGAGTTCGTCAAACTCCACTCAGAGAATGAAAGTATTCATCCTCTGGGCCCCAAAATCGTCGATCTCGGGTCGATGAACCATACTGGTTTCGTCTATCGTAGTTCAACGAATAATTATAATAAAAGTTTGTGTTCTGAGTTCGACTAACTGTACACATTTCGTCGATCTGAGTTCGACAAAATCTGTTGAACATTGTTATCGTTAATATTTTCTTATTCTTTCTCTTTTTCTTGGTTTTATGAGTGATTTCAGTTGGTTGATTATCTTCATTTAGCTTCTCTTTACCCTTTTCTAAAACAAATTTTTAGGAGCTGTTAGAATATTTTTCTGAATCAGTGGGGGTTGGCTTGATGAAGCACCTAAGCCCAGCTTGCCATTAAGCATGGCATTCACAATGCTTCTGATGTCCATCAGCTTGATACTTCTCCCATTTAGGGATTCTTCAAGTTTCCTAGCCTCAGCTAATTCAGTTTTTAATGAGATGATTTGTTCATTAGCTATGGTTAATTCATCTCTTAATTTAATGTTTTCGGAAATAATGTTTTCAGAAATAAGGTTTTCTTGATCAGGAAATTTTTCTCTAAGTGTTTTAATTTTTTTTTCAGAGTTAATTAAATCAATACATAATTATTTGAATTCAATTTTAAAATTATCTGAATTATAATCAAAGGAGGACAGTACCTGATCTGCCTCAGATTCTGATTCTTCATTGTCTGGTTGCTCAGCTTCAGACAGGCTGCATGAGGCACTGATAGCCATAAGGTAAACTTCCCTTGCTTTTGCCTCCTCTTCATCTTCACTAGAGCTGGAAGATGAGGATTCTCCATCTGTGTCACTTCAGGTCTCAGCCACAAAGCCTTTCTCTTTTCTTTTATGCTTGCTGGAGGATGGCTTGCTGTTGTACTGTTTTCTGGAGTCCTTTTTTCTTCTTCTCTCCTTCTTTTGGTTTTCTGGACACTCTAATATGAAGTGTCCTGGCTTCCTGTAACCAAAACAAATAACCTATTTAGTTGGTATCTTGTCATACCTTGTCTTGTCATCTTGCCTGGATGACTTTATTCTGAAGTCCTTCTTTGCCATTTTGTAAAATCTCTTGGCTAACAGAATCAGGAGTTCTTCACGGGCTGTTGGAGCTTCTGATTCTTTTGAAGCTTTGAAAGCTATGTTTTGCTCTTTTATGGCTGCTGGAGGAGTCTTCTGTTCTGCAGCTTCTCTTATTTTTATGAGTTGCTCATATGATTTGAGCTTTCCAAGAAGAGATTCAGTGGAAATCTCATTTAAGCTTCTAGCCTCCTTGTTTGGCCATATTCTGGAATCCCATGAGCTAGGGAAGCACATAAGGATTTTATCATTCATCTCTGTGAGGGTTATGTCTTTGTCCAGAGTCTTCAGCTCATTGATAATTGAGCTTAGTCTGTTATGCATATCACTCACAGACTCAGATTCTTCTTTCTTGAAGTTTTCATACTGGGAGATGAGATTTGATCTCATGTCTTTTCACTCATATACTGATCCAACAACCATCTAGTTAAGAGAATCCTAGAAAGCTTTGGCAGATGTTCACTCAGGCACTTTTTGGAATATGTCATCTGACATAGTTTATGCTAAGATGTTCATGAAATTGGCATCTGCTATCTTGGACTTCTTTTGTGTATCTGTCCACTCAGGTGGTGGAACAATATGTGTGATGATAGATATAGCAGCAGCTATAGGTTGAGGGGGACCTGTCAAAATAGCATTGTATATGTCTTCATCAATAGAGTTCATATAAAGCCTGATTCTTGCCTTCTAGATAGCAAACTTATTCAAGTTGCAAACTGGATGTCTGGTTCTTGCATAACCTTTGTTCTGTGCCATGCTAAGAAATAAATAAAAAAACTAGGAAAAAGAGAATCAGATCTAACAAGGATCTTTTGGTTCAAGTGTTAGATTGTACAACCAAAGGAACACCCCTCTGATACCAATTGAAAGGTAGGGAATAGATCTGATTTACTCTAGCGGGGGGGGGGGGGGGGGGGGTGAATAGAGTAATTAAAACTTTTGGCTGTTTTGAGAATTTGTTAGAGTAATATAATAGGTGATACTATAATAGTATGAAAAGGAAAAGCAAACTAAGCAAAACTAAACTATCACAGTCATAGCAAGAATAGAAAGAGAATAAACAACAGAAGACACAAGAATTTTATAGTGATTCCCCAAACTGGGTACATCCACTCTTCTACCACCCTAGTAGGAATCCACTATCAGGTTTTTGATCAGGTGATTGCCACCATAAGATCTATTTCTAGTGAGATCTCACAACCCTTTGAGCTTTTGATCAAGTGCTCAAAAAACAACAATAAACTTTTGAAGGTAGTTAATAAACCCTTTTGCAGGAGGTGAGATAGAGAGTTGATGTTGTCTTCTCTTTTCTCTATACAACAGAGAAGACTAGTGGATTGTTGTTGTCAAAGCTCCTTTTGAAATGACTTGGAGCCTTGCTCAGGGTGTAGGCCTTCGGCCTTGTCTTGAAATGATGTTCAGGAACTTTCTGACTGATTGAAAGTTGTTGTCCTTGAATATTCCTGGAGTAGAAGTTGAAAAAGACTCTTGATATTTGTTTGTTGTTCTTCTTCAGTCTTCAGTAAGAGCAAGGGGAAAACATGTTATTTTTTTGCACATTGATATTCTTGCTTGCCTGTTTGATGTCGATTCTCTGTTCCTAGTATCTCTCTATAGTGCTGTCTAAAAAGAGAAAATCTCTTTTATATTTTTTGTCAAAAATTCTCCTTTGAATTTGAATTTCAAGCATTGATTGATGAACTGTCTGGAGAATGAAAACGGCTGGAGAATATTTTCTTAAGTGAGCTTCCCCAACTGTCCCAATAAATTAAGCAAGTAATTAACCCTGATGAAGACCATAATTAATGCTGCCAATAACGGCTATATTCAAGAGAATATGAGAACTAATTACACAGGAAATCACTGCTAAATAATATAGGAAAAAGGGACAGAAATAAGAAAGAACTCTAAGTCTGACACTGGACAGAAATCTTCGAGCTCTGAACAGATTTCGTCGACCGGAGTTCCAAGTTCGTCGTGCTGAGAAATCCTATTCGTCGACCTGCGCTCAATGAACTGCATTATTGAAATAACTCGCCAATTCTGCTCCCTAAGTTCGTCGAGCAGAGAATCTGTCTTCGTCGAGCAGAGTTCAGAAAAACTAAACTGGAAGGAATATGTTGAAGCTGAACTCCAGATTTCGTCAAGTAGAGAAACTGCCTGAATTAAGAGATCTTCGACCTGAGCTCGAATATCGTCGAGCACAACTCAAAGAAGTAACTCTGAGTTTATCGATCTATGATCGACGATTGTCGAGATGAGTTCGAAGAATTTTGAACTGATAATTTTAACTCTAAATTCTTCCAAGTCTTGAGTCTCCTGAGGTCTTCTACTGGATGGTCCATGAATGTTGAACCTAATGACTTAGCCTAATCTCTAGGACTTGACACTTGACCCTAGTTATACAATGTGGGACAAAACTCAACCTAATTAGTGAACCTAGCCCAAATCCAAACTAGTGATCCAATAGAAATGACTTCAGGAAACCACCAAGTGTGCCTCCCTGAGTATATCCTCCCGGATACCACCTCCTACGAGTATATAAAAATGACCATGGAAATAAATGAGGTCATCAAGCAAAGAATAATCACATGTCCTGCCCCCTTCTAGGGCCCTGAAGACCGGCTCCAAGGATGCATCTAACCTCTGATGTACCCTAATGCTCTCTCGTATATCACACTCTACGATCAGAGAGTTCAAGTACTCCCGATAGATCTCTGACTCGAACTCTAAAACGACAGAAATGTACATATCCTCTAGCATCTGCAGTAGCTCCATAGACATCACCTGAGGCTCTGGTATTGAGGTGTTGACCCTCCTACTCAAGGCATCTGTCATGGTGTTCGCCTTACCCGGATGATAATGCATGGTGTAATCATAATCGCACAGGAATTCAAGCCACCTTCTCTGGCGCAGTTTTAGGTCTTTCTACGTGTCAACATACTTGAGGTTCTTGTGATCCGAGAAGATGTCACAATGAACCCCATATAGGTAATGTCTCCAGATCTTTAATGCAAATACCACCGCCCCGAGCTCTAAATCATGAACGGGGTAATTTTGTTCATGCTTCTTCAACTGCCTCGAAGCATTAGGGATGACATGCTCGTGCTGTATCAGGACCGTACCCATCCCCTTATATGATGCGTTAGTATAAATGTGAAATCCTTCCTTCCTAGTGGAATTGCAAGGATGGGGGAAGAGGTGAGCCTGTCCTTTAGCTCCTGAAATGCCGCCTCATACTTCTCCGTCCAAATAAAAGCTGCCTCCTTCTTTGTCAACGACGTGAGGAGGAGTGCTATGCTCGAGAACCCCTCCACGAACTTGTGATAATATCATGTGAGTCCCAGAAAACTGCGTATGTCTGATGCTGACTTTGGCCGTGGCCAATCTCTAACTATCTGCACCTTGGCTGGGTCCATGGCCAACCCTGCCCCACTGATAGTATATCCTAGGAATGCCACCTCTTGCAGCCAGAACTAGCACTTGAAGAACTTAGCATACAACTGGTGCTCTCTCAGCTTCCCCAAAACCAACGCCAAATGCTGAGTATGGTCCTCCTGTGTCCGGGAGTAGATCAGTATATCATCAATGAAGACTATGACAAATTTGTCCAAGTAGGACTCCAAGACGCGGTTCATCAAGATCATGAATGTAGAAGGCACATTCATGAGCCCGAAAGGCATCACTGTGAACTCGTACAATCCATAGTGGGAACTGAAGGCCGTCTTCGGAATGTCCTCCTCCTGGATCCACAGCAGATAGTACCCGAACCTCAGATCCAACTTGGAGAACCAGAAGGCTTCTTGAAGCTGATCAAAAAGTTCATCGGTCTGGGGTAGCGGGTATGTGTTCCGGACCATCAATCGGTTCAACTCCCGGTAGTCGATGCAGAGATGCAGTGAGCCATCCTTCTTTTTAACAAATAACACTGGTGCTCCCCATGGTGATGAGCTCGGTCGGAAAAATCCTGACTCTACCAGCTCTTGTAGCTGTGTCCTGAACTTTGCTAGCTCCTTTGGGGCCATCCTGTACGGTGCCCGAGATACGGGCCTCGCTCTTAGCACCAACTGAATATGGAAGTCCCTGTCCCTGGCCGGTGGCAATCCAAGTAATTTCTCCAGAAATAGGTAGGAGAAATCTCGAACCACTGGGATGTCCACAATAGAAGCCTCTGCACCCGCCATCTCGAAGCAGATAATATATACTTCCTCTCCTTGCTTATGGGCTTTGACAGCCTGTACAGATGATAATAATAGATGGGAGACAAGTCTAATACCTTCGACGATGACGTGAGAGTCCACTTGCCTCAATGTGATCCTCCTCGACGGGCAATCGATCTGGGCATGGTTCCAATGCAACCAAGTCATATCCAAGATCAAGTCGAAATCTGGCATCCTTAGGATCGTTGCAGGCGCTTCAAATGTCTTTCCGCCAATTTTTGCCTCCATATTGCACTTGGCAGATGATAATAGTACCGATCCATCAGGTAGCCTCACCCTCATCGTCGAGCCCGTGAATCGTTCCACACCATCCAATCCTTCCACAAAGGATTCTGATACGAACGAGTGCTTAGCACCCGTATAGAACAGCGTATGAACGGGCTTGCAGCTGATAAAGACTATGCCTGAGGTCGATTTGAGTTTCAAATGGGTAGTTATACTTCATGGTTAAGTACTATATATATAAAAATGTCTTAATTTCGTAATATTATTAATGTACCTGAGATGACATCTTCAGGGTTCCTCGGCTCGGTGAGGTCTAATGCATACATCTGCTTTTGTCCTCTGCCCCGGCCAAAAGGTCCTCAACCTCGACCTCGACCTCATCCTCGGCCTCGGCCAAAAGGTCTCGACCTCGACCTCGACCTCATCCTCGGCCTCGGCCCTACTGTTACTGGAGGGGCCACTTGAGGTGGAGGAGGAAGTGGACGAAATTGATACGGGCACTCAGATCTAATGTGGCCCAGCTGATGGCACCCGAAACAAACTACCGGTCGCTGGCCACAATCATCCTGCCTCATCTGGCCATGTGTCTGTGGTGGTCAAGGAGCTGGTGCTGCAGGGGGTCTCTGCTCCTACCTGTAGTTGGGAAGATAACGTCCCCCACCTCTCTTGTTCCTCATGACTCTGCCTCTCTGTGAGCCCCGACTATTCTCCCTGAAGAACGACCCATCCAGCGGTCTCTTTCCCTTGCTCCGCAGTATCAGCTAGTCTGCCTACAGCTTCTTGGCCATCTCTATGATCTGAGCTGAAGTGCCATGAGAGATGAACAGTAGGGCCTATCTCATATCGTCTCTAAGGCCCCGGTAGAATCTCTTTGCATACCTCCTGTCGTCTGAATCATGTATCCCCGCAAACCTGGCCAGAGGGCAAAACTCCCTCTGGTACTTAATCATTGACCTGGTCCCCTATTTGAGGTTGAAAAACCTCTCTTGTAGCTCATCCCAGTCTGTGGTGGACACAAAATGGTACAAGAATGCTTCGCCAAACTCCTCCCAAGATATATCTAACAGATCTCTATCTATATAGGTGGAGTCCAGCATGGACTTCCACCACCTCTTTGTATGGGCATCCAGTGCAGAATTTGCCAAATGAACTGCTTGGCTGACAGGACAGCAGATGCCTGCCAGCATCTCATGTATAACCTCGAGCCATTCCTCGGTCTTTACTGCATTCTCCGTCCCGTGGTACATAGGCGGGGACAAACTCTTGAATGCACTCAGCTAGTTTGATCTCGGATTTGGCAGCGGTGCCGGAACCTGCTGGGCTCTAAAGGCCTCAAGAATGGCCATCAGGGTCTGGCCCATATCTGTCTGTAGGAAAGGACTGGCATCCGGAGGGGGAGGGACAACATTCTGCGGTACGGCGACCTATAGAGGTTGCATAAAGGTAAGGTTTATATTAGAATTGGCCTGACTCATTGCTTAGGTGGACTATTTTATGTGACATTTTACGCATGGGCACACCAATGCTTCCGCTGCATAGTTTGTCCGCAAACTAATGCTCTAGCGGGATGGCCCAATGCTGTGGACTTCTTCTCTTATGATTGTTTGTTCAAATTATACTAGTTTGTAAGACCCCTCCCCCTTACCAAGGAGGCTCCCGGTCTTATGCCCAGAACCGGCGTCTTACGGTGGCACTAACTCACGGGTTAGTCGACACCGCAACACGCCGATCCTGCTGGCTAGTACAATCATATAACCTGTTTGGCCAAAAGAGAGAAAGAAGTAAAAGCAGTATAAAGAAACAACTAGTCCACAAGTCACAGCACTAGCATATAATAATGAAAGTACACAAGTCCATAATGAGTACATCAAAAGAGAGAAAAAAGGCTTATGCCCTGTACATAAATACAAATCACTTTCTCACAAATGTCAACTTGCAGAAGCTATACTATCATCAGAAACTCGTCCCACCTGACGACGGGCTGCAGTAGTAGTAGTAGGTAGTGGTGGTATCAGCTCCTCACGTACTGCCACCTCATCCTGCTAGTACTACCTCTCCTCGAGCTCCTAAAAAGATTGGTCACACCGACCGTTAGTCAAAAGACTAAGTCATTTCCTACACACAACGCCCCCACAACTCCTAGGCACCGGGCGGGAGGACGAAGCGCAGGACAAGGGGTATAGCAAAGGAAACAGGTGATAGTGGAACTATACTAACAGTACATATATGTCAGTTATTTCTACACTAGCAGTTCTATATATATGGTACATGAAAGGTATGAAGAACTGAACAGAAACAAGTAAAGTGTTGTAAGTAAACAAGTACTGAAAGTAAGTAGAGTAAGGACAGCAAGTAAAATAAGCTACTACTACCATCACAGAATTACCTTAACTTATATGAATGCCCATACAAACTTATAAGTTAAGGTTTCCAGAAATATAATTTATCATATAAAAGAGCCCATACTAATTTATATGATAAGGATCTATGGTGTGTATGACCTAATTATGAATGTATGATATACATGTATGCAGGTTATGATTCATGCAAATGCAACTCACACACATGACTATGTGATCATAGACCTTTAGTTCCCACTTTTTGGAGCTAGCATTACTCTCTGGTACCGCCATTGTGGCTACAGCAGCAGTGGAGCGGGCGTCTCCACTCCTAGGCGGGTATACACACTACCAGGCATAGACCTCCCATACGCCTCTATACAAGTCCTAGGTGCACTCTAGAGTCTTTGCGTACTATTTACTGGCTACCCACCAGTCTTTTTAGTCGAGTGTGTGTTCTTGGGGATCATCCTCCAGACCGCAGTGTAAAACAACCGACTGGCCCCTCAAACCCTCACACCTCGCCAGAGTCACTGTACTGCCATTGGTGTGATGATTGGCCTAGTACCGCATGACCCTCCACAGGTTTATGTACATGTAAGATATTCCAACCAGAGCCTCCAGCTCGCAGGACCAGCCTGTCCTGAATCCCTCCAACCTTTCACGGGTGAGATTGCAAATTAGCGCCTTTATTCTGAGTCACTCCAACCCATCACGTGTGAGATTGCACATTAGTGCGTTTATTGTGAATCCCTCCAACCCATCACGGGTGAGAATGAACATCAATATCTTAGCCTATTAGACTACTCTTGTCTAGTGTTCGGTATACCTAGCAGTTTAGGATAAATCCAAGGACTGCCCAGGGCATGCCCGGTGAAGGGCTCTCGAGGGCACTAGGAGCTATGATGGGTTGAAATCCCAAAGTTCCCTTTCGCAAGGATATTTATTTTTATTAATGTCTACCAATGATCCATTCCCAGCTCTCGTTGTTACTCTGTAACAAACCTAATGAATTTAGTTATTATTGGGGAATCAGCGGTCTTTCGCCGTTCTCCATTCTAACTTCTGTCCTTGAGGTCTTTCACCCTATCGCTCTATACTATAAAGTGACCTATTAGACACCAATCATGGTTTGTCTTCCCAATATAGTCACCAAATCAACCCTCTATCGTATCCCCTATGGGTCCTAGTGACACGAGCTATATTTTGCTAAGCGCACCCATGACCTAATGTTGAACCATATGACGTGTCATCCAAACTCTTGGCTCAAATGTCCCTAATTACATATCATGGTTGTTATGACGTATGATGATGATCGAACTAGGTTTCGTTATTTTCCCATGGATTAAGGGGCCTAAATTAATCTTTTTAATTACGCGACCGGGTCACCTTGAACATGAAGTACTATATATAATGGTTCAACCTACCTGAGGTTTTCACTAGGTTTTCCATAGGGTTAATTAATACTGCCTACCAAGCTTCATAATATTTCCATACAAATTTCTATTTATTTCCCATTTAACAATAAAATTCCAATTCAACCACTTTATAAATAAAGTACCTCAACTACTCAACTAAAACTTCTGAGAAAATTAGAGGGTGTTCATGTTGATATAATAAGGCTAATTACAGAATTTTCAAATCTTAAACAATAATCTGACCTATCTTATACCCATTTAAGCAATATTACCAAAATATCATTATTATGGTTTTTAACATATAGGGACATCCAAAAATTCTCAAATACTTTATCAGAAACCAAAACACAATAATAATCCACTGTAAAAATTTCCATAATTTTAATACACTAATTTCCCATATTTTTAATTAATTTCCAAAAGGGGCAAAATGGTAAATTTTACTTGAAATCCAAGGAAACTTTAATAAACAGTGCCATAAATTTTTTCAGGAGTGAACTTTGCCCTACCAGAGCTTGTGTCAAAAATTCATAATTTAATGAATTTATTTGCCCTTTTTTTCAATTTATTTTCTAACTAGACATATTTTCCAATAATTTCAAATAATGGGATTTTTGATCCCAAAAATCCCAAATATTACATGGGAGGTGTATTCCATTCCTATGAGCCTCTGTCTAGAGTTTCATGGACTTGCAATGACCCAATTGGGCTAAATTCACATTTTCCACTTTTTTCTAATGGCACCCCAAATTTGAATTTGTCAATCTCATGCATGTGGGATTTTCCATACATGCAGAGGTCAAAATGACCTGAAATTTTTATCATGGATTTGTCTTGACCTAATGAACATCCCACCCAAATTTGTGGGTATTTGGACTCATATATTTCTCCAAAAATACACCTAATGTTATTTTTAGTATTTCATCAAATACTATAGAAAACTTCAGACCAAAAATTCTCATTTTTGGTCAGACACTAGTTTTACACCTAACACAAGTCTGGCCAAAATTTGAAGTCATGGTGACTTATGGTTTGTCTTGAGCATTTATTTTAAAATTTGTCCTAGCCTAGGACCAGTCTTAGTTGATTGGACCTACATGGAGCCCTACAGCTCCAAACTTCAAGTTTAGGGTGTCAAAATAAAGTTAATACCTAGATCTACAAATTTTATGTTGATGTCTAGTTCTAAAATTGCAAAGTCACTGCAATTGTGTGACAGAATTTCATTATTCATAATAATTAAGATCATTAATCAAATTGGAATTAAATGGACTGCATCCGTTCATCATCCCAAATAGCCAACGGTTGAGATTGTACCATCCTAGGCGAGTTTGCTGGGCTTTTTCCGACCACCTGGGCCGGCGCCACCACCGACAATTATTTCCACCACCTCCGTTGAGGTGGTGGTTAGGGTTTCCCAGGGGTGAGGCTGCCGGAGGCGGCTCCTCCAACGTCTCGTGCAAGAAGAAAAACTCGAGAAAATTCACATATTATCTCATGGTATCGGGCTCAATTGAGCCCAATGTCTCGCTTAATTGAGTTAGAAAGCTAGCACGGGGTGAGGTGAGGTGAAACGGACCTCCAGTCATGCTTGGCGGCGCGTGCGGTGGCGATGCTCCATGGCCGACACTTGCTCCAACGAACTAGCCCAATTCATCGTTTCTCCCGCAGAAGTTTTGCTCTAGCAGTCAAATTCTACTCATTTCCAGCTCCTGAAGCTAATGATGGGCTTGGATTTTGCTGGGTGTGGTTGTGGGAGAAGTTTGAGTTAAGGGGGTGGTCGGCCATGGCTTTGAAATTTCCTCCTGGCCACCAGGTGTCCACAAACTCCTCCACCTTTCAGGAATAATCCTTGGAAGCTCGGCCAGCAGCTTGAGCAGAGGGAAGGAGGGCCACATGGCCTTCATCTCCTCTCTTCCTCCATTATCTCTCCTCTTTTTCTCCAAAATGGCTAAATTGCACCCATACATGCATCCTCTCTCCAAATTCAGGAGGGTAGGGACTGTCATTAACCCTTTAGGCTGGTCATGGGCCTTGGCTCATGGGCTTAGCTCATGAGGAGTGGGCTTGGTTCATTATTTTTCTCTTTTAGGCCACTTGTTGACTTGTTGACTTTTAGGTTGACTTGGTCAACATGTTGAGTGGGATGACCCCACTTGGAGGGTCATGGACCCCATGGCACTATCCAAACCAAGGTGATGCCCTACATGGGCTAATTGGGCCTTTAAGTGTGGGTGGACCAGTTTAGGGTTTAGGGTTTACTTGGGTCAACATGGGTCAATAGGTGACCCAAAGATGTGGCTTATGTTTCCCTTAGGTTGATATTAGGGTTAGGGTGTACTGATAATACGGTTTGCAGTCAATTTTATTAGGATATTTTCGGGGTTTTAAAGCAAATCTTGTCGTGTAAAGTACTTGTTTTGATTCTCCTTTGTATATATTTTTGTCGCTAATGCATTTTTTTCTGCTTTTTACAGGTTTTCACGGCTTTCAGCCGAATTTTGCTGTGACACGCCCCACAGTCACGCCCTACCCGGGCGTGTACCTAGGGCGTGTAACCCAGAGGAATGAAGCAATTGGTCCGAAACTGCATTCCGTGGAAACTTAGTGTACACGCCCTCGGTCACGCCCGTGTCACACCCGACACGGGCGTGTACCAGAGGCGTGTCCCCAGGTTCCGAGGAATTGCCGCAGCGCGCTCGTTTTTCCCGCTCCACCGTCGCACCGAAAGTGTCACGCCCCAGGGTCACGCCTGACCCGGGCGTGACATATGGGCGTGTACTTCAGCAATTCCGCCCGTCACCTCCAGCATTCAATTTCAGCTCAACAAAGTCACGCCGCAAAGAACACTCCCCAGGATCACGCCCTACCAGGGCGTGACTTGTGGGCGTGTACCGCAACAACTCCGTCAGAATTCAATTCCAGCCCGAAAAAGTCGCACTGAATGTGTCATGCCCCAGCGTCACGCCCTACCCGGGCGTGATAGGGGGGCGTGACCCGACCCGAAAAATTCTATAAATAGAGCCCAACTCCAGGGGTTCAGGGACACCTTTTGCTTTGAGAGGGGAGGTTCTGTCCTTTGTATTTCTGAACTTTTAAGCATGTCCTTTCATTTTTAGTTCGTAGCTCTATCGTTATGCTTTCCCTGTATTAGTTCCTAGCTTCGTTCTGTAGTATAATGTTAATGATAGCGTAGCTTACCTTTCCATGCACTTGTAACCTCTAGTTTTCAAGCTGTAAGATCTCTATTTCCGTTAATAAAAAGTGTTGTTTTCTTTTTTTGTTTCTGCTCTGTTTTCATTATTCTTCTTCTACTCATCCCCCCTCTTCCACCTCACCATGATTAACTAATCCTCCATGTACTCGATCTTAATGATCCGAGGTTTGAGTGATTAGGTTATGATGCTTTGAATCTTACCTTTTCTTTTTAGGGTTTAGCTTTGAATTACTCTTGATTTATCACGGGTTGGAGGTATATCATCGATATATACTCTCCACCTTTGCTTTCATTCTGGGCTAGCCGAGAGGCCGAAAGTTTGAAATGAGCACTCAAGAGTAAAGGGAGTTGTTCGCACCCCTCGAGAGAGGCAGACGTTCAAATCTCCCGGATTGGAGTAAAATCCAATAGCGGGGTTCACCGCGTAAAGCGAGTTTTAGGCCTCCGATTTAGGCGAGAGTCGGTCGGACCTTCCTAAACTCAGTTAGGCATGGCCTTCGAGAGAAGCGTGTCAATATTCATGGAACCTCCACGGTCAAGGACCTTTACCCTAATTATCTTAGGTTTATTTATCGTATTTTTCTAACCACTCTTGCCGAGGTGATTTCTGATCGAGTGCATTTTCCCCTTCATCGTTACTAAGCTTAAGTTAATCGCTCTTTTAGCTCTCTTTAACTTTTCATGCAAGTAGCTCTCTTTCATTGCAAGTAGTTCTCTTCCTTTAGCACGTTTAGCTTTCTTCTAAAAAACTTAATTTTTCCGTCGATAAAATAATAGATTTCGTGTGAGTAAGCTTACTCAACTGTTCCCGGATTTCAATACGACACTTGTGTCCCCTAGCTGCATTTCGATAGGTATACTTGCCTTGATGAATTGTTAGTTTGGTTATTTTCTCCTTGCAGATATCTAAGAGACAATCAAGTTTTTGGCGCCGTTGCCGGGGAACGAACGCTCGTTGATAAATTGAAAACGCGAATATATTAATTTTATCACTTCTCTTTCTCACCCTCCTTCTTTTAATTTTTCCGCCTACTCACTTGAGTTAATTGGCTTGATTTTCTTCAAGCAAGTGTGCGTATTTTTTATTTTTCCGCCTACTCACTTGATTTAATTGGCTGGATTTATTTCAAGCAAGTGTGCGTATCTTTTATTTTTCCGCCTACTCACTTGAGTTAATTGGCTGGATTTTCTTCAGTAGAGTGTGTTTACTTTCTGAAGAGTGGGTGTGTTTTAATTTTCTGTCGAGTGCGTGAGTGTAGCTTTTATTTTCCGCCTACTCGCTCAGAGTTAAATGGCTGGATTTTAATTACCGCCGACTTAATAGAAACACACATCACAAATTTTTCTACACCACCTAACTCTCTCGAAAAGGGCAAAGTGGCTCTAAATGCCACTATCTTGTCTAGTACCTTGCGAACCCTTCACCGGGTAGCCCTTGGGAAGTTCGGGAGTTAAAACATAAAAAATCTATTTCAAAAAAAAATTTTCGAACTTCATTAGCTCTTTTATTTTCTAGTCTTTCTTCTCCTCTCTTCTTCTAGTGTATGACCCGCGGAAGTCCGTCGGTTACTTTGGACCTGGACCACGAAATTGAGCGTACTCTTCGGAGAAGATCGCGATTTCAAGGCCCTATTACCCAAGTGCCGGTTGAGGATTCCGAGTCATTTTCTACCTTAAGAATGGCAGAACCCAACGTGGAGGAAGTCGTGCAAAGGCCTATGTCCTATTATGCATGACCGAATCTCGAGGGTACAGAATCTAGTATAGTTCGCCCTGCAATAGCAAATAATAATTTCGAACTGAAGCCTAGCATAATTCAAATGGTGCAGCAGTATGTGCAATTTGACGGGCTTCAAGATGAAGATCCGAACGCACACCTAGCCAGCTTTCTTGAGATTTGTGACACCTTCAAGATAAATGGTGTCACAAATGATGCTATTAGGCTAAGATTATTTCCTTTCTCTCTTATAATTAAGGCTAAGCAATGGCTGAACACCCTTCCTAAAAATAGCATAACTACTTGGACGCAATTAACTGAAAAATTTTTGGCCAAGTATTTTCCGCCTGCTAAAACTACAAAACTTAGGAATGACATTTCTGCCTTTGGACAAACAGACTCTGAGACCCTTTACGAAACTTGGGAAAGATTTAAAGAATTATTAAGACGATGCCCACATCACGCTCTGCCTGTATGGTTGCAGGTGCAGACGTTTTATAATGGACTAAATCAAAGCACGAAGCAAATGATAGACGCAGCTTCTGGCGGTACTTTAAACCATAAGACCCCGGAAGCAGCTCTTGAGCTGTTTCAAGACATGGACATGAACACTTACCAGTGGAATGTGCCTAGGTCCCGCCCAAACAAACCTGCAGGTCTCTTTGAAGTGGACAACGTCTCCCAACTCGCACTGCAAGTCGAAATATTAAGCAAAAAAATTACGGAGATGACTGTAACCTCCGCCCCTCAGGTATGGGAATCTGCAACTCCTCCCGCCGAACATTTGGATTATGTAAATAATATGCCTAGAACTGCTTTTAATAATTTTTCTGCTGCAAATTTTCATCCTCCTGGTTTTAATTTTCCGAATAGTTATAATCCTGCGTTAAGAAATCATCCGAATTTTTCGTGGAGCAATCCATCGAATGTTGTGCACCCGCCACCGCAAAGTGATTTTTCTGCACCACCACCACCTCCTCAAAGTTTTCCAAAACCTCCATATTTGGAGGAAATGTTTTCGAAATACATGAATGCTAATGACGCTACGATTAGAACCTTAACTGGAAGTGTTAAAAACTTAGAAAACCAGGTAGGACAGCTCGCTAAAATGATTTCTGAGCGACCCGTAGGGTCTCTTCCTTCCAATACCGAGCCCAACCCGAGAGAGCAAGCGAAAGCTATAACTCTTCGGAGTGGGAAGAAAGTTCCTGGTATGGTAAGTGAAGAACCCGAGGCAAGCTCCGCTCCCGTTTTAAAAAATCAAAGCTCCGTTCCCGTTTTAAAAATTCCACCCTCTACCGAAAAAATTATCACCCCTATCTTAGAAAAAGAACTCACTCCACCACCCACCTTTAAAAATAATCCATCCCCGCCATACCCTTCCGAACTTAATAAACAACGACAGGATGATCAATACACCCGTTTTTTGGAAATGTTTAAACAAATCCACGTAAATCTGCCTTTCCACGAAGCCATATCCCAGATGCCGAAGTACGCAAAATACCTTAAGGACCTCCTAACTAACAAGAAGAAGTTAGAGAACCTTTCGCATGTCACGTTAAATGTCGAATGCTCGGCGGTTTTGACAAATGGATTACCGAAGAAAATCAGTGACCCGGGTAGTTTCTCTATCCCGTGTGTCTTTGGTGATCTCTTTGTCAAACACGCTTTAGCCGACCTAGGTGCGAGTATTAATCTCATGCCCTTCTCGTTGTTTAAAAAGTTAGGAATTGGTAGTCTCAACCCCACACGCATGAGTATCCAGCTCGCCGACAGATCAGTCAAATACCTGTTAGGAATAGTGGAGGACGTCCTAGTCAAAGTTGACAAATTCATCTTCCCGGTGGACTTTGTCATTTTAGACATCGAAGAAGACGTCGAGGTTCCCCTGATCCTTGGCCGACCCTTCCTTGCCACCTCCCGAGCTATCATTGATGTAAGCAATGGTAAGCTCTTCCTTCGAGTGGGCGACGATGAGGTAACTTTATCTATCACCCCCTCGATGAAGAACACACTAGCTAATGATGACTCCTGTTTTTTCATGGATACCATTAGTGAAGAATCCTTCTCTCCCACCTCTAATTTTGAAAAAGAATTTTCCAATTTTTGTTCCTCTCCTACTCTTCCAACTGAATCTCTACACCTAAGTGAAGAATCCTCCACCCGCCCCTCTGATTTTGAAAAAGAATTTTTTGATTTTTGTTCCTCTTCTACTTTTCCAACTGAATCGCTGCACGAAGCCTCCATGGCCGCTAGAAACACCCCTTTTAATTTTACATATAAAAAGTGTACGAGGACATAGTTTTTGAAAAAGAACAAATTTCCAAAACCTCGTATGATGACCCCCCTACCTTGGAACTGAAAGAACTACCAGAGCACCTTCAATACGCTTTCTTAGAAAAGGACTCCAAGCTTCATGTAATAGTTTCGGCCTACTTCACGGATGCACAAAAGGATAAACTTCTTTCAATTTTACAAAAGCATCGCCAAGCTATTGCTTGGCAGATATCTTATATTAAGGGCATAAGCCCATCTTTCTGCACTCATAAAATCTTAATGGAAGATAATTCACGTAACTCTATACAACCTCAGCGCCGTATAAACCCAAACATGAAAGACGTAGTTAAGGGCGAGGTTATGAAATTATTAGACGCATGAATTATCTATCCTATATCCGACAGTAAGTGGGTTAGCCTAGTACAGGTAGTACCAAAGAAGGGAGGGATAACAGTCGTAAGTAATGAAAATAATGAATTAATCCCGACTCGGACGGTGACCGGATGGCGAATGTCTATAGATTACCGTAATTTGAATGACGCCACCCGCAAGGATCAATTCCCCTTGCCGTTCATTGATCAAATTTTAGAACGACTTTCCGGACATAGCTTTTATTGTTTTCTCGATGGCCTCTCGGGGTATCTTCAAATCCCCATCTCCCCCGAGGACCAGGAGAAAACTACGTTTACTTGTCCCTTCGGCACCTTCGCCTACCGAAGAATGCCGTTTGGATTGTGCAATGCGCCAGCTACATTCCAACGATGTATGCTTGCCATCTTTGACAAGTACGTAGAAAGCATTATGGAAGTTTTCATGGATGATTTCTCCGTGTTCGGGAATTCCTTCGATAGTTGCTTAGAGAACCTTGAAAAAGTCTTAGAGCTATGCGAAGAAACTAACCTCGCCCTAAATTGGGAAAAATGTCATTTTATGGTGAGGGAAGGGTTAGTTTTGGGACATAAAATTTCTGAAAGGGGTATTGAAGTAGACATTGCAAAAATAGAAGTTATCGAGAAGCTGCCGCCACCTACGAACATAAAAGCTATAAGACGTTTCCTGGGTCATGCGGGTTTCTACTGCTGCTTTATAAAGGACTTTTCCAAAATCACCAAGCCCCTTACCCATCTCTTAGAAAAAGACGCCCCATTCATCTTTGATGACCTCTGTCTATCTGCCTTCAATTTAATAAAAGAAAAATTAGTTAATGCCCCAATCATGATAGCTCCGGTGTGGAATCTTCCATTTGAGATAATGTGTGATGCGAGTAGTTTTGCGGTGGGAGCCGTACTAGGTCAACGTATTTCCAAAAACTTCCACCCCATTTATTATGCTAGTAAAACACTCACATCTGCACAGGAAAATTACACCACAACCGAGAAGGAGCTATTAGCTGTAGTATTCGCTTTTGACAAATTTCGCCCTTATATTACTCTTTCGAAAATTATTGTTTTTACGGACCACTCGGCCCTCAAATATCTTCTCTCTAAAATGGATGCCAAACCTCGCTTGATTTGCTGGGTCTTACTCCTCCAGAAGTTTGACTTAGAGATCCGTGATAAGCGAGGTGCCGAGAACTTGGCCGCCGACCACCTTTGCGCCTAGACAACCCGTTTATAGAACAATTAGACGAAAATTCTTTTCATTACTATTTCCCTGATGAGAAGTTGTTCATAATTAACACATCTACTTCTCCTTGGTTTGCCCGCATCGCCAACTATCTAGTGGCCCGTGTGCTCCCAAAAGAGTTTTCATCTCAGCAAAAGAAGAAATTCTTTTCTGAGTTGAAGAACTACTTTTGGGAGGACCCGCATCTTTTTAAAGTCTGTGCAGACCAAGTGATCAGGAGGTGTGTTTCCTTTGATGAAGGATTAGATATTATTAAACATTTGCATGAAGGACCGACAGGTGGGCACTATCAAGCTGCTCGCACCGCTCACAAAGTGTTAAGCGCAGGTTTTTACTGGCCTACCCTGTTTAAAGACGTGCATGCCTTTGTGAGTAGGTGTGATAGTTGCCAACGGTCGGGGAATATTTCGAATAAAAATGAAATGCCACAAAATTATTTCCTAGAGTGCGAAGTTTTCGACCTCTGGGGGATTGATTTTGTCGGCCCTTTTACTTCTAGCTTCGGGAATAAGTACATTTTAGTTGCCGTTGATTATGTTTCGCGTTGGGCCGAAGCCCAAGCTCTTCCTACGAATGACGCCCGAGTCGTAGTTAATTTCCTAAAAAAATTATTTTCTCGATTCGGTACGCCGCGCGCTATCGTTAGTGATAGGGGTTCCCATTTCTGTAACGCACAATTTTCAAAAATTCTAACTAAATATGGCGTTACTCATAAGCTTTCCACTGCCTACCACCCCCAAACTAACGGACAAGTCGAAGTAGTGAATAGAGAAATAAAAAGAATTTTAGAAAAGACTGTTTCAACATCTAGAAAAGACTGGTCAGCCAAATTAGACGATGCTCTATGGGCCTACCGAACAGCGTACAAAACCGCCCTCGGATGTACGTCATATCGGTTGGTTTATGGAAAATCGTGTCATTTACCCGTAGAGTTAGAACACCGCGCCTTTTGGGCCTTACGATTTTTAAACTTCGATCCCCACTCTGTCGGCGATTTTAGAAAATTTCAACTTAACGAACTCGACGAGTGGCGCTCTTACGCTTATGAAAATAACAGACTTTATAAAGAGCGGACAAAACGTTTGCACGATCAACATCTTAGGCACCCAAAAATCTTTAAGCCGGGCGACCAAGTTCTTCTTTATAATTCTCATTTACGTTTATTCCCGGGTAAATTAAAATCACGTTGGTCAGGGCCTTTTACTGTTTTAGAAGTCTGTTCTTATGATACTGTTTTAATTTCCCACCCTGATAAGGGTACTTTCAAAGTGAATGGTCAGCGTCTTAAACTGTATTTCTGTGATGATGTCAGTCTCAACCCTGTTAACTCTATCTTTCCGGTCCTGACATTTGATTAATCTGAACTTTCCTTTTCTTCAAAACTTTGATTTTTTTTCGAACTTTTTTTAAACAATATTTGGGACAATCTTATTTTGATGCGTCGAGCTCAAACGACGCTTTAAACAAAGGGCGCTCTTGGGAGGCAACCCAAGTTATCTTTTTCTGTTTTCTTTATTTTACACTTTTTGCCCCGAATGGCTCCGGCAAGCTGAACCTTCTGCGATCGCCTGCTCCAACGGTTCTGCTTCCATGACAAAGTCCGTCGGACGACGTTTCATGAAGATCCACAGCACAGGCATGGAGGAGCGGCGTCACTCAACTTGCCCTGCAAAATAAAATCGGGAAAGTACCTGTTTTTTTTCCATTCTGTCTTTCATTTCTGTCCTTTACTTTTCTCTCGTTCTCCAACCTCCTTCTCCATTGAGGACAATGTAGATTTTAAGCTTGGGGGAGGACTTCCTCCTTCTTTTTGTTTTGTAAATATCCCAAAAATCTAAAAAAAAATATATTTATAAAGCTGCATTTTGGTATTTCAATAGTACCCCATTTTTATGTTTTGTTTTTCGCAAACTTCTTTATAAACAACGCAGTTAATTATAATTTTTCTAATCATTTTTTTAATCATATTTCACAAGTAAAATGTTGGTCATGCTGTGTTTCTAATTCACAGTAGCATGTTAAGGTGAAATATTTCTCTAAAACGTGCATTTCTATTATGGTTTTCCATTCTTTATTTTCTTTACTTTCTCTAAAATTTATCATCCACTATTTTTCTTTTCGTCTTTAGATAATTTTTGTAAGAACAAATTTTGAATAACGTAGCAGATATGAACGATCCAAGTCACATATTATTTTTATTTTCAAGATAATTTCATCAATCTTCTTTTATTATCTCGAACTTGCTTTTTGAAATTTATCAACTCTATGTTTTAAATAAATTTAAAAAAAAAGCGTGAAAATGATTTAAGCCATTTTTGTTTACGTTTGAGCTTTCCTGCCAACCTAAAATCTTTTAACACTAGTTAGCCGCTTTTGAGCCTTTTTTCCAAATTCATTTGATAACTCCACACAGCATTTCATTTTCACCAAAGCCCAAATTTCTACCTATCTAATCACGCTAATTTTTTTTGATAGGAAATTTTGTGTTATCTTTGGAGAAATTGTTGAAAAAAGTGTACTCAAAAGCAATGTATTGAAAAAAAAAGAGAGAAAAAATGAATGAAAATAATAATACAAAAAAAAGATAAATAATTATAAAGCAAAACAAAAAAATAAATTTATTTATACATATTTTGTTTAAAATAATTTTTTTTTTGAAACTCGTTGTTTTGGTTTAGTGTGATTTTTAAGCCTCCATGTTTATATTTGAATTCCACTCCTATTCATATTCCTAAACCAAACGTTTCGGTCCTATTAAGTCCTTTTGATTCACGCCCCTTTTTTTAAATTTTATTTAACAACTAAGAAACGAAGAAAAGTAAATCAGTTTTAGTTTTGGATTTAAACTTAGATTTTTATTATTTAATTGATATAATTATAATGCGTTGCTTGGATCTAGTAATAACTCAATACGTTTTTTTTTTCATTTTCATTGCCTTGCTTAAATCTATTTAAAGAATTTCGTCAAAATTCTGGATGATTTATTTTTATTAAGTAAAGTTTATAAAAGTTAAACCATACCTAAATAATTGTTTTAGATTTACGTTTTACATTCTCCCTACCAAGAATTTCGCATAGTACTTGTGTGAGTATGATTAAAACTTTTTGAATTAGTCACTTTTTATGATTAGCTAGTCTTTATATCTTTGCTTGGGGACAAGCAAAACTTAAGCTTGGGGGAATTTGATAATACGGTTTGCAGTCAATTTTATTAGGATATTTTCGGGGTTTTAAAGCAAATCTTGTCTTGTAAAGTACTTGTTTTGATTCTCCTTTGTATATATTTTTGTCACTAATGCATTTTTTTCTGCTTTTTGCAGGTTTTCACGGCTTTAAGCCGAATTTTGCTGTGACACGCCCCACGGTCACGCCCTACCCGGGCATATACCTAGGGCGTGTAACCCAGAGGAATGAAGCAATTGGTCCGAAACTGCATTCCGTGGAAACTTAGTGTACACGCCCTCGGTCACGCCCGTGTCACACCCGACACGGGCGTGTACCAGAGGCGTGTCCCCAGGTTCCGAGGAATCGCCGCAGCGCACTTGTTTTTCCCGCTCCACCGTCGCACCGAAAGTGTCACGCCCCAGGGTCACGCCTGACCCGGGCGTGACATATGGACGTGTACTTCAGCAATTCCGCCCGTCACCTCCAGCATTCAATTTCAGCTCAACAAAGTCACGCCGCAAAGAACACGCCCCAGGATCACGCCCTACCAGGGCGTGACTTGTGGGCGTGTACCGCAACAACTCCGTCAGAATTCAATTCCAGCCCGAAAAAGTCGCACCGAATGTGTCACGCCCCAGGGTCACGCCCTACCCGGGCGTGACAGGGGGGCGTGACCCGACCCGAAAAATTCTATAAATAGATCCCAACTCCAGGGGTTCAGGGACACCTTTTGCTTTGAGAGGGGAGGTTCTGTACTTTGTATTTCTGAACTTTTAAGCATGTCTTTTCATTTTTAGTTCGTAGCTCTATCTTTATGCTTTCCCTGTATTAGTTCCTAGCTTCGTTCTGTAGTATAATGTTAATGATAGCGTAGCTTACCTTTCCATGCACTTGTAACCTCTAGTTTTCAAGCTGTAAGATCTCTGTTTCCGTTAATAAAAAGTGTTGTTTTCTTTTTTTGTTTCTGCTCTGTTTTCATTATTCTTCTTCTGCTCATCCCCCCTCTTCAACCTCACCATGATTAACTAATCCTCCATGTACTCGATCTTAATGATCCGAGGTTCGAGTGATTAGGTTATGATGCTTTGAATCTTACCTTTTCTTTTTAGGGTTTAGCTTTGAATTACTCTTGATTTATCACGGGTTGGAGGTATATCATCGATATATACTCTCCACCTTTGCTTTCATTCTGGGCTAGCCGAGAGGCCGAAAGTTTGAAATGAGCACTCAAGAGTAAAGGGAGTTGTTCGCACCCCTCGAGAGAGGCAGGCGTTCAACTCTCCCGGATTGGAGTAAAATCCAATAGCGGGGTTCACCGCGTAAAGCGAGTTTTAGGCCTCTGATTTAGGCGAGAGTCGGTCGGACCTTCCTAAACTCAGTTAGGCATGGCCTTCGAGAGAAGCGTGTCAATATTCATGGAACCTCCACGGTCAAGTACCTTTACCCTAATTAGCTTAGGTTTATTTATCGTATTTTTCTAACCACTCTTGCCGAGGTGATTTCTGATCGAGTGCATTTTCCCCTTCATCGTTACTAAGCTTAAGTTAATCGCTCTTTTAGCTCTCTTTAACTTTTCATGCAAGTACCTCTCTTTCATTGCAAGTAGTTCTCTTCCTTTAGCACGTTTAGCTTTCTTCTAAAAAACTTAATTTTTCCGTCGATAAAATAATAGATTTCGTGTGAGTAAGCTTACTCAACTGTTCCCGGATTTCAATACGACACTTGTGTCCCCTAGCTGCATTTCGATAGGTATACTTGCCTTGATGAATTGTTAGTTTGGTTATTTTCTCCTTGCAGATATCTAAGAGACAATCATGTACTGGTGGAACCAATGTGTGGCTAGGACCCCAATTTGGGCTTGTTTGATTTGGGTTATCTTGGGCCCTATAGTGGGTCCCATGTGACTACATCCTAACTCCATGGTTCAAACATAGCCTAATCCCATGCCCCCACCATATGCCCTAACACAACCTAAGTAGAGGGGTCTAATTGGAAATAGGATGTTACAATGTGAATAATTGTTTAACGGAATGAGTTTAGTAGTCCAATGCTTAGAATGGTGTCTCCCTACGGGTAGCATTGTGGAAGGATGTAAGTGCGGGTGTTTGACCGCACTGGCTCGGATGGTGTTGAGAAGAGACAATAATGGACGGTTGGGCTTGGTCCTCGTGCTTTCTTCGAGGCTCCTTTCGTGCCATGGTGATGTGGAATTGCATGCGGTGTGAGTTGACACATGGTGTCGTAATCCTGGGTTAAGGATAGTGTGGCAGGTCTACGGGCTCGCAAATAATCACAACGATGGGAGTCGACAATTAGACCTTGGGCGATTGGGCTTGGTCCTCGGTGCTCATTTCCAGGGGATCCTTCCACGCCAAGTGGATGGTTGGGCTTGGTCCTCATGCTTTTTTTGAGGCTCCTTCTGGATCACACAAGGCCAGATCGGGGCTTGGTTCTCGGTGCACATCTACCCGAGACTCCCGCTGCATCGTAGTACGCATGGGGGCTCTGTTGTTGTGTTCTTAGCATTTAGGCATACGGAGGCCTAAGCGAAGTAGTGTGGATGCCCGCTTACTAGTATAGAAGCCCGCTCTACTGTCACCGCCTGGCCACGACGGTTGTCACCTGAGAGGTTAGCTACCTGCTCGAAAAGTGGGAACTATAAGTCTGTGTCGACATAGCGGTTACATATGCGTGATCATGGGTGAGTCATTACATTGCATTCATACCATTACATTACATTGCATAAACAAGATCCTCATCGTATAAGTTTGTATGGGCACTCCTATACGATGAATTACTTTATTAAACTGATCCTTAACTTATAAGCTTGTATGGGCATCCTTATAAGTTAAGTTACATTCCTGTTGTAGAACTCTATACTGGATGGATTGTTATAGCTCGTGTAGAATTGATAGAATAGAATGATGATAATGATGTTATAACTTTCTTCTATTGCAACTCACGATTTGTACTTATTCCACCTACTTGTACCTGCTTATATTACTTATTATATATTGTACCCTGATTCGTTTATCCGCCCGGTGCCGAGGAGTCACCGGGGGAGCTGATGTGAAAGCCACTTAGTCTTTTTGACTAACAGTTGCTATGTCCTCCTTTTTAGGAGGAAACCCCGCAGGTAGAGAAGCCGCATACTATGCAGCATGACAGTCAGGCCAGGACGATAGGGCCTGAAGGGACGGTGTCGTCGTTACTATCAGTCACCGATGTGAGTTTTGAGAGGTTTTGATGTAGCACCTTTGGGCATGTTTTTGCTATACTCTGATACTTTAGAAGCTTGTTGTAGATTCTTGTCTTGATGTACTTTTGGACTTATTATGCTTATGTGTGGATTGGCTTCTATATTATACTTTGGTTGGGTTGGTATTGATTGATATTGGTTGTAGCCGGCAGAATAGGTATCTTGTGGTACATGTTAGCTCGTGTGCTAATGCTACCGCAAGGCGGCTGTTCTAGGCATAAGGCGCCCTTCGTGTCGTGTCTTGTGTTTCGGGAGGGGGGGTCTTACATGACCTTCCTGAGGTCTCCAGCCCAACCTGTTGTTCGGCTCGCGGTACCTCCAATCTTGGTGCTGCCGCTATCCTTGGTGTTCCTCCCTTCTTCTCTCCTCTCTCTACTCCCTCTATCTCCCTGTTACTGACTCCTTCCCATCATCCTCCGCCAACTTGGCTAGATTATTAGAGAACATCAGATTGGCTGCATCGATCTCGATCTCTTTCGCTGCACTCTCCATCAGCTCCTCGAAAGAGCAGGGGGGGCTCTCTTCAGTTCCATGCTAAAGAAGCTTGGCATCAACCCTAGGGTGAAGGCAAGTATCATGGTGTACCTCAACATCTCCTAAACCTGCAAAATTTCTTCCAGGAAGCTATCCACATTGCATCCCATCCCCCCTTCTAGCTTCTGCTTGATCGAAAACAAGCACTCCACTCCCTTCTTCCTCTTCTTGGATGTTGAGTACCTCAACAAGAATCCACATCGTAGATCCTCAAAATAGTAAATTGAACTCGCAGACAACTGGTGGAACCAGTACCTGGCCTTCTCCTTCAGGGTGATGTCGAAGAGCCTACACTTAAAGGCATCCGACATTTGCCTTATCGAAACGACATCCTTGAACCACTACACATGCTGCACCTGGTTGTCCCGGCCGATATAGTAGGACATGTCTGGCTCCCGGAACCCCTCTAGAACCGGAGCCGAGATGATAATCTCACTAAAAGGGTCCCGCCCCCAGCCTGTCGAGAGGGCTCATCCTATGATATTGGCTCGCTGGCCCTGTCTGTACTTGCCTGTTCGGGGAACAGCTCCCGCCTGGTAACAACCCTCTCAGCAACCTCCGCTGGAATCTCCTTCCCAGGGCGCTCCCCGGGAGTGTTCTCTCCCAGCGACGGGGCCACCACCACCGGAACCGAGGGCTTTACCCGCTCGCTCTTTACCAAGAAAGCTAAGTGGATGGTCTGCAGGACTTCCCGTCTGAATTCCTCCAACATCCCCAACATCACCCCACTTCCACGAGAGGGAGAACCTCCCGAGCCAGCTCCTTTGCCTTCACCCCCTATCATCAGACTTGACTTGAGATTTTCTTGTGTCAGCTACGGTCCACGTTCACTGCATCAGAAATGTTGAAGCCAAAAAACTGGCCTCAATGAGAGTTCGGACCTTGGGGTGTAGCCAATACCTATTTCTCCCAACCCCCGACCCATGACTAGCAAAGAAGAACCGAGAACTGATCCTAGCACTCGGCTGGGAGGTCACTCCTCTAACTCGGAAGATCTCTGAGCGCTTCCCTTCATTAGCCAACTGTTGGGCTAAGAGCACCTCAGAAAGCACTAACTGATTTGAGAAAGTATGGAAGCTTGCCTTCTGAGGTACCATGTGGGTCATATTTATAGATTTTCAGTATCTGGTCTGCCAACAGGGCAATCTGGTAATTTTACCCGAGGGAAATCTGGTAATTTTAACCGTGGGCAATCTGGTAATTTTCCCCCGGACCGCACTGGGCGGAATCCCTTCCACCGCTCTGTAAGTTTTTTACCTGCCCCATACCAACCTTGAGGGGATCCCGCCTACCTGGGGCCAAGCCCTCTCGCAAGCCCTGGGCAGGAACCCTCTCGCCTGTCATGGGCGGGAACCCTCTCGGCCATCTGCTAGTTGACCCGGCCTCTAGCCTGAAGCTAGCCCAACCCTGGTCCTTTAGGAATCTAGGTTCCACCTCAGTGATTCTAGGGTTGTACATTCTTGGTCATACATGTTTGAAGGCAACTAAACTTTCCTAAAAGGATTGGGAGGCATGGAAGCTAAACGCTCAATAGGAGCTTTTCCCTTTCCTTTGGAAAGGGAAACCCTTGTATTTCCCTTATATCACAGCCCCTTCTTACCCTTCTGTGAGGAGGAGTCTATCAAGTGCAACACTGTATTGGGCTTTGAAACACTAGCCACAATTCTCCTCTCCCTCTGGAGCTTCTCTTAAAGATCCCTTATGAGGCTATTCTTTAGCTTGATTGTTCCAATCTGAATGAGAGTAATGTTTCTCAGTTGGCTAACTTCCCTTGCATTTTGATCTAGCAGAGTTGTTGTTTCAGTCAGCTCTGCAGTAGCTAGCTAAAGAGAGGCAATCTCCACAACTTGCTTTTTAGTCACCTTCTTGCACCTCTTAAATGCATCCAGAAGATAACCATATTTGTCAATCAATTGATTGACATCTCCTTCTGATTCAGAATCATCTTCACCAATGGATGAAGAAGCTTCTATACAAGAACTAGTCTTATATCCAGACTCAGAAGAGGAGCTTGATAGAGAATTTACCTTGCTTTGACTAGGCTGATCATGGTTGGGTTCCTCATCAGTCATTGCCATCAGCCCATAGCAGTTGAAGGCATCTTCTTCATCATCATCATCCACCTCCGAATCACTATCTGATTGTGCAAGAGGGGCCCTGATACCTGTCCTGGTAGCAGGAGAGTCTTCATCTGTTGCTATAGCTTCTTATTCAGCAGCAACCACCCCAATATAGACTTCTTCTTCTTTAGACTCAGATGAAGATGAGTCTGTCCAGCTCTTCTCTTTCTTAGCAATGAAGGACTTCTCCTTCTTTCCCTTGTGCTTGTGTTGTTTCTTCTCACCAGCCACCTTCCTCTTCACTTGGAAGTCAGCTATCATATGCCATGGTTTTCTGCAACAATAATAGACAACTTTAGAGGAATTATATTTACTAGATTTAGAATCATACCTTTCAGCCTTGGAGTGATTCTCCCTGTGATAAGAAGAGGTGGAAGGTCAGCTCTTCCACTCTTTATTCTTCATCAACTTCTAAAAGTGGCTGAAGAAGACAACAAAGTCCTCATATGACATGCTGCATTTTATTGCATCTGACTCTGAGCTGTCTAAATCAGCTGGTCTTCTTGGAGGAGAGTGAATCCTCTCCTTACTCTTCCTTGTTTTTTTCTGCTCTGAAGGCCAAGGACTTTTCCTTAGATTGGGATCTGCTAGAGGCCTCCTCCTCTTTCATGGCAACTAGCTGTATCTCATAGGAGTGCAGCTTTCCAAATAATGTTTGGAAGGAGTCTTAGCAAGCTCGGTCACCCTCTTATGGCACAAATCTTAGTATCCTAGTCTCTAGTGAGAGATCTTATGAACTTGTCATTATTCTCCTAATGATTGAAGACCCTCCCATAGGTCCTCAGTTCATTTATGATCCTGAAAAATCTTTCACAGCAAGTAGTTATGTTCTCTTTCAGGGATTGCCTGAAATTCTCATACTACTGGTTGAGCATGGACTTTCTATCATGTCTTACCTCTTTAGTACCCTCAATATAGACCACAAGGGTGTCCCATATCTCTTTAGAGGTCAGGTAGTGGACCACGTTCTGAAATGTTGAGTCATCTATGGCACTAATAATAATGTTTTGTGCCCTTTTGTCCAATGTAGCAAAGATGACTTCATCCTTTATCATCTCTGAGTATGTCTTAGGCGTCTGGATATTGGCCTCCAGAACTGAGACCTTCATATGGATGAAGGGTCCCTCCTTGACTGTCACAAAGATCCTAGGGGGCAATAAGATTCCATAAATTGCCTAACCCTACCTTTTCAGATTCCAAAATTCTCCTTTCTATAGATGGGGAGTTTCATGGAATATAGCTCCTTATGGCTCTCTCCAGAAGCCATAAGTACAGAATTGTAGCTACCTTTTGGGATGTACTCTGACAGTTAGGTCCTTCCTGAGGAACCTCCCTCTGATACCACTTCAAAGTCTTTGTTTTCAAGGTAGCTAGCAACCTAGAGGAGGGGTGAATAGGTTTCTTAGTCTCTCGTGACTTTCACTTATTTTCTTCTTTAAGTTCTTAGTGTGTTAGTAGTTATCTGCTATCAAGAACCTGCAATAAAGAAACAACACAAAAATCACACACATAATATATAGTGGTTCACCAATTTATGGTTACGTCCACTCTCCTCCAACATTTCTAACTTCTAGTTAGACAAGGCACTTCTAGAAAACTTAGCTCTAAGATCTTACACCTCAGATCCCACAGGATCTCCCAGTCTCCTTCAAGACATACAACTCAGGCCATTGCCCTACCTTAAAACAAACTTGCTCCTACAATTCAGTGATCAACTGTTCACCTACCTCAAACCTAAAGGCCCTACAACTCAGGCTGGGAGGACATCCCTACCTCAGATCTACAAAGGATCCTACCTTAGAGAGAATGACTCTTGATATGTAAAAACTACGAGATAATTTTAAATTGAAAATTAAATTAGATTTAGAAATTTAGCGTTTGCGTGTTCTATCTCTTTTTTAATTATTTATTTCTATTAATGCAAGCGCTCCTATCGCGTAGTAGTAAATTATTTTTTTAAATATCGAGGTCATATTTTTCCTCGGATCTGTGTCGAGTACTCTATTTTAAGGACTTGAACAATTATTTTATCGAAAAGAGTTGATAATTTTTGAAAGTAAAAGTAATACGTAGCAGTTTTGAAAATAGATGAGGCAGAGAGGCCTCGATTTTGACTTACTTTGGGAAATACTTTTTAAATAATAAAAACTCTACTTTTCTTTATTAATTAAAATACTTGACCGTGGAGGTTCCTTAAATATGAGTGCACCTCTATCAAAGATACATCCACATGTGATTACGTATTTTGACTAAACTTTCATATCTAATCAAACATACTTTTAATGCATGCTTTACGTGGTGAACCCCGCTTTGACCTCCTACTAATGTTCGACGGTTCAACCTAGGAGGCTTACGTTCATCTCTTTCGAGAATGAGGAGTTGTTTCTCTTTACCTGAGAATGATCAATTCCTGATAAATTGTAAGTTTTTAATTTTGAAAATGGGTTTTTATAATGCAGAATTAATATCCTTCCCAAAACTCATCTCAATCGAGTGCTAAAAGTTCTTATCCTCTCATTAGGATGTGGATGGTAGTAAAAAAGTAAATGATATATAAAGGTGCAGAAATAATATCCATCTCAACCATAATAATCAAGAGCTAAAAAGTTCTTAGCCTCTCATCCGGGATGGGAGTGGTAGTAAAAAGAAAGAAAAATAAAAGAAAAGTACTTACACACACACACCCTGTCTCAACAGAAATAAAATCTAAGTTAAAAAGAAAGATGTTAACCCGGATTGACCGCTCCACTGGATTTTCTCAAGTCGCGGTGGCAAGGCATTATTTAGCCGTCTGCCTGCCTTCCCGCAGCCTTCTTGCAGGGTCGTTTCACCAGCAGCCGCCGAGGAGGTGCCGAGCAGTTGCAGGTCTAACCTCCTAAACCGCATGGTTAGGCGGTCTTTCTCCTCTTGTTTCTCCCTATATATGGTCACTGCTTCCTGTGTCTCCTGTCCACGGGAAGCCGGTGTTTTTAGACATGCCAGTTTGGGCAGGCCCTTGAGCATATAAATAGGCTTGAACAGAACTACCTAAGGGAGCAAGTTCAAATCCCAGAGCTAGCCGCCTGTGGCAGCGGACTCGAACTATTATCCTAGCGGATACTAGTTTGCTCGAGTTCTCCATTTTAACCGTTGTATCCAATTTTCTTCTAATCAAAGGAGCCTCTCTCTTCCTCTTTTCCTTCTCGGTCTTATCCGCTTGTCATAACTGCTAGTAACCGACTATCTGACAGTTCCTCCACCCTCCATTCTACTCGCAGGGCCTTGATGGGCATTTCTTGTATCAACATAAAACACACGGCCTTCAGATTTTGATTAGTAGGTGAAGTCATCGGTTAAGCGACGTCAGACTGCCAAATCGCCGAAAACTTTGTTCCATCAAGTTTCAGCGAGGACACTCTTTTGGAATCCCTCATGCTAAACATGTCGGGAAGACGACCAAGCTCTCTAGGAAACTACCTAGTAGATCGCAGCAATTAACTACATCCTAGCCGCTATTATTCAGCAACTAGACTAGCAGCCCGCAACGGCGTCGGTTACTCTAGTCAACCCGGTAGTGTAGAATCCACAGACCTATCTGACAGTCTACCCGCATACCTATCTGACAACCTACTTTCCTGGACGGGTCGTGGTCCCTCTGCGGTCTCCAATTGTTGGACAAGGGGAGTGTTTCTACAAACTCGGTCCTCGCACCATCACTTACTCTGCTAATCACCCAAGAAAACTACATAAATCTTCCACTAAGAGGAAAAGAGGCCCAGAAACTCTATTCTAGATCAAATAGCATGAGAACGAGACTTTGGCCCACTTTGTCGAACGATCCCAAAAATAGATCTTGGAAGTTGAGAACATTGATCCAGAATTTTACAAAGTGCTTTAATTATTGGTTTACAAGAAGGACCACTCAGGTTCGAGACCTGCCTCCAAGAGCCAAAGACATATCAGGAGATGATTAGTCTCGCCAATGAATATATTTGCATTAAAGAGAGAAATCCCAACTACATCTCCAGGATTATAACCGGGAAAGATCCTTCTGCTTCCTCTTCTTACAAGTAACCGTCCAAGTTTCTTCCGCAAGATTTCCACTCTCAAGTTCGGAGGTAAAGCGACTTCCATCGTCGTCGACATCTCTTTCTAAGCAAAGAATCCGGGATTAACAGTACGGTGGGTGGAGCAACTCGGGTCATGAAGAGCAAAACAAGCGGTGGGGGACCATCTCAGCCTGTAAATCAGAAGGTCAAAGACTCTGACCAGTACTGTTAATTCCATAAAAGAAAGGGTCATTCGACAGAAGATTGTAGAGATCTTCAGCAATTTGGGAGAAAATACTGAAGCAGGTTAAATATCAACATTTATACCAGAAGAATGACCATTCTGACCCATCTACTTCAAAAAGCAAAGTAGTGAGCATTCCCCTCAGTCCAAAAGGAGCAAACCAAATCAGCAACATCAACTTCAATCTTGGAACCAAAAGCATCAATGCCAACGGTGAAGGCACTTTAGGAGATCAATTCTGAGATGAAAGTGGACATCACAAAGCCCCAAAAGCTCTTCGTGATCATGGCTGCTCAGTTTTGTTTTCCCTATTGAACATTTCTCTTGCATATTTTATGAACACTTAAGTATTCTTTCATTCATTTCAATATTTTAAATCAGATATCCCATAATGAGACTTTTCCTTTTTTGGAGTGCCCCCTCTCTGTTTTCTCTTTACCAAAGGGATCACTGAACCGTGGAGATATCGCCAGGTCTTGTTTGACCCCCCATAGGTTGGTTTGATGCATAACACCACGATGACAACATATAGCGGCAGTGTTCGCATATGTGCAGTAGGAGCCGTACAATCTACACAGGCAAAATTCTGGGCTTCGTATCCTAGCGGGTATCTAACACATAGCTCGCATCAAGGGAGGTCCCAGTGTGTTAGCTCTACTGTGCTCCGCTAGGGATACATTATAGCTAAGATGATCGTTGTTTGGCAAGCAATGGTCCCCGCGTGTAGCCTTGCCTCTGTGATCATCTCATGGTGTGATAGTCAAACACTCCAAGGTACTCTCAAGCCGAGCCTTCAGGGGATCCACAACGTCGCTGATCTTTTATGGCGAGTAATGTTATAGACCATTTGGTGAACCTGGCCTAACTGATTAGCGTAGCTCGTATCGCAAGGCATGAGAGCAGTGCGTCTGTTGTTCCTTATTAGGATCGTTCTAATCTTTTTTCCCTTTTAGGGGAATCACGGTTAGTCTGCCTCTAGTAGGACTACACCTTTGATGATCTTTTAGGGCGAGCAAAGCTATAAACCCTTTTGGTGCACCTGGACTAACTGATCATATCCAGGTGTAGACCACTCTTTTGAACTGCCTCTTATTCTCAGATTGGTCGGTTATCTCAAGATTATCCGCAACCATGTGGTTAGCTGCAGTGGCTAGATATTATCGATTAAAATAACCTATCTGTCGGATTTCACAGTCTTATTTACTCTACTATCAGCTAGCTTGCCGCATCACAACATATGAATTATTTGGTTTTCAGTTCTCTGTGCAACTTATACTTGTTGTCTTATGGTGCAAACTGATCAGCTCCTTACAGCTTGAAGTTCATTCTTTATCTACTTGGCCTGCAATTGATCTTCTAGGCAACAAACTCAATTAATCGCCTCAAGTAAAGTTCATTGAATGCTTATGTACAATATTTAAAAACAAAATCGGGTTTATTCATTGTCGATTAACCATGCGGTTAGGATCTATTCTACTAGACCAATCTTTGGAATTATTGCTAGATTGCATTATCGTCAGAGTCAAAGTTTGCTGCGACATCTTTCTCTTCGCGGCGAATAACTTCCCGCTGCTTCCCCACCTCACTCTGCGTGAGGATCGGGCATTCTAGTGTCTCCGACTTACACTTCGAAACTTTCAAAGTTGCTGTAAAGGGAAAGTAATTAGTCGCGCGGTATGCCAGTCTACTATAATCTAACCTTTTGAAAACACTTACTTTCTTCGATAGGCTAGTCGACCACAACTAGGAGCATGGGGATGTAATGCCGGATATCTAACCGCGACCAGACAAGGAATCCAGCGATTTCCTTTTCGACACCGTCGACATCAAATCGCTTGAACTGATTAGCTGCCCAGATTTGTAGGAAGACAGTTTGAAGGCCTAGATTTCCCTCGAACATGAGGAATCAGGTAGACCAGTTCAGGAACTTATTCGGCAAGTTCACCGCTTTCATTCCAGTGCAGCCAAAGTAGACTACACCCTTGAAGAGCCGGTTATCTTTCTTGTCGGCGGTAATTGAGCGAACAATGAAGCAGTGGCGGAAGAGGTCCATTGTAAATTTTACCCGCTCTGTCCGCAGGTATATGATGAAGCTCATCACTAATGCCGTGGTATTTTGGGAGAGCTGGCCAGGTACAAGGCCGAAAAAGCAATGATTTCGATTAATTCTATTAGCGGTGGCATGGTAAAACCATAATCAAAGTGGTCGATCAGGATCACCACCAAGTTCCTGCCTACAGAGTTAATCAGCTCATCCTCCCGAGGTAGTCGCGTGACTACTGTTGAATTTTGTGAAGTGGAAGTGGGTGACGGGACAGGCCGCGCGGCCTGTGGCGGACAGCCTTGGCGGACTGGGCGGACTGGGCGGACTGAGGTTGCGGCCTGGTGAAAAGTCTGGTGGAAGCCGGCTGTGTTCTGAGCGGGTTGTTGCATGGAGTCCACAGTTTGGTGCGGCCTGGTATCTGCGGATAGAGAGGCTTGCGGACTGGTGCTTTGCTCAGTGGTCGCGGGTGCAAGCTTGTGCTGAAAGGCGGGTTGGCTCTTGTCCGCGGGAAGCTTGCGGACTAATGTGTCTGCGGTATTGGCTGTTGCGGACTAAGCTTAGAGCTTGGCTGAGGCCTTGTCGAGCTCTGGTGGCACAGCAGGGAGTTGCTGTGGAGATCGTTGTGGCGGCCTGGGTTTGGAGTCCGGGAGGAAGCTGCTGTGTTGGACAAGTGCGAGGAGCTCGCGGACTGGTTGCGGTCTGTGCTAGGGTGTTTGGCGGACGGGACTTTGTGTCCGCCATGCTCGCACTAGCCCTTGATGGTTTTGGACTTGGTCACACATTGTGCCAAGTTCATGGTGTCCGCCGTATCCGCCAAGTCCGCTGTGACCGGGCGGACTGTTGCTGTTTGCCTTTGGTCGTGGACTTGTGGCGGATTGAGGTGTGAGTCTTGCGGACTGCCTCGGGTTGGTGCGGACAGCCATTGAAGGGGGTTTGCTGTCCTGAAGCAGTTGGAGCTTTGCGGGCTGGTGCCTTGTCTGCTTAGCTTGGGCGGACTGGAGAGGGTTCGTCAATGGTTGCCTTGCTCCTGGCGGTTTTCCTTGGTGTCCGCCTAAGTCCATGCGGACTCAGCGGACGGTGGTTGTATTCGCGCGGACTGAGGGTGGTGTCGCTATCTCTTGGGCGGTGACCACACTCCTCACCTGGCCTATAAATAGGACCCCCCTGGCACATCTACAGTAACCTAAGTAACTTGAGTGAACAGTAAGTTGGGGTGTGCGAAGTGCTGCGGTCTGTGTTTGCCAGTCCGCACGGTTTGTTTCAGGCTGACGGTTTGCTGTGTGCAGGTCGCGCGGATAACTTCAAGGAGCCAGGAGTTTGGCTGTGACTTCGGTCAGTGCTTGGAAGTGTGCGGTCTCTGCGGACTCAGCAGGAGGTCGCTCTGCGGCTTGTCAGTTCCGTTTCATCTTTGCCAGCTTCAATAACCTGTCCGCCGGCTTCAGGCGGGTAGGGGAGTTCCTCAGTTCGGGTTCAGCAGGAGGCGAATAACGGTGTGTCCGCGCGGCCTCGCGGTCTCGGCGGACTCCGTGGTATTCGGCGGATTGCAGCATAGTTTGGGCGAGCTCAGCGGTCTCGGCGGTCTCGGCGACCTCGCGGTCTCGGTGGACTGGAGTGTTGTCCGCCCGGCTTGTTTTTGGTTTCTTTCTGTTTTCAGCTGTAATACTAGCGAAATCATGTCTCGCTATATATGCCTCGGATTGTAAAGAAGTGAATGCATAATAAGACCTTCTTGTGCCTCTATTGTTTTGTTGGGTGCAACCTCTAGTCCTTGGGCTTTCCGCAGGTTCAGCGTGCGAACTGGGTAGTTCCGAAGATATTAATTTGGCGTTTGGGCTATCTTGCTGACCACGTTGAGAAAATTTAACATGGTATCAGAGCGAGGTTTCTGAGGTTGCTGTTGTTCAGTTGCGTGAGCGGAAGTCAGCCAGTATTGTTACTCTGTGATTGAGTGGTGATCAACCTGTGCTGTTGCTCGGAGCTGCTGAAAGGTTGCCAACAGGTGTTGCAATGGAAGGGAGCTTAGCAAGAGGTCTGGGCATTGAACTCTTAACGTCGACTAACTATAAAAAGTGGAAGTCGTGCATGAAGAGTTATCTTCTAGGCGAGGAGCTGTGGGAAGTCGTCGGTGGAGACGATAGACAGGAAGTTACTGCTGCTTTCGGTACTGCTGAGCAGGTGAGGCTCTGGAGAAGAACTAATGCTAAGGCAGAGTTCGTTCTGAAGAGAGCTGTCTCTCCGGAACTGTTTGATCACATCATTGGATGTGAGTCGGCTGCTGATATTTGGACAACCATTGATGAGTTGTTCAATAGGAAGAATGTGGCGCGGCTTCAGTTCCTGGAGAATGAGTTGGCCAGGGCAACTCAGGGAGACCTTTCCATCTCCAAGTACTTCTTAAAGATGAAGAGCTTGTGTGCTGAGCTGTCGGCACTGGATCCTGATGAGCCTATCTCTGAGGCAAATATGAAGAGGCACATTATCCGTGGCTTGCGGAAGGAATATGTGGCCTTTGTTACATCTGTTCAGGGGTGGGCTACTCAGCCGTCTCTGCTAGAGCTGGAGAATCTGCTTGCCTCGCAGGAGAGCTTAGCAAGGCAGATGGCTGGAGTGAATCTGAATCAGGAAGGCAGCGAGGCCCTCTTCTCAGGCAAGAAGAAGGGATGGGAAGGGAAGAAGAAGAAGGTGCAGGCCGCTGTTGAGAAGGAGACTTCATCTTCGTATCCACCGGAGAGGAGCAATGCTCCTAAGGACTGGAAGAAGAACTTGAAGTGCTACCGGTGTCATCAGCGTGGGCACTTCAAGCGGGACTGCAAGGTCAAACTGCAGCCTGGGCATGCTGCGGGAAAGGAGGAAGCTTGCTCGCGAAGTGAAGAAGCAGAATGGGGAGGAGCTTTCATGACGGGCACTTGTGTCCGGGCCTTATCTGCTGAGGACTTCAACAGCGAGTGGATCATCGACTCCGGGTGTGGTCATCACCTCACCGGAGACAAGTCGAAGTTCACCTCCATGCAGGCTTACTCAGGTAATGAAGCTATTATCACTGCTGATAATACTGTTTATGCAGTAGAGAAGGAGGGAGTCGTGTCTTTGGGTAGTGATCAGGGGCCACTCACGTTAAGGAGTGTGTATCACGTGCCGGGCATGAAGAAGAACCTCTTCTCGGTGACCAACGCGGTGGATGCTGGATATCACTTTCTGTTTGGGCCAACAGACGTGAGGTTCCTTCGCAACGTATCAGCGGTGAAGGCTGATGTTGCTCATGTTGGGAGGAGGCTGAAGAACTTGTTTGTTCTTTCCACCAGTGCTTATGTTGATAGAATGAGGGCCAATGATAGTGCGGCTATCTGGCATGAGAGGCTGGGGCATGTTGGCATGGACAAGCTAAAGGCAATGGCGAGTAGAAGTCTGGTGAGGGGGTTGCCGAAGTTGTCCTCCTTTGGTGATGGGCATGTTTGTGCGGGCTGTCAATATGGAAAGGCACATCGCCTTCCATTTGATAAATCACAAACAAGGAGCAAGAAACCATTGGAGTGTATTCATGGCGACCTGATGGGACCGACTGTCACTTCCAGCCTTGGAGGAAGCAAATATATGCTTGTCTTGGTTGATGACTACTCAAGGTATACTTGGGTGTACTTCTTAAAGGAGAAGTCGGAAGCCTTCCATTTGTTCGTGGAGTTCAAGGAGTTGGTAGAAGGCCGGCTTGGCTTGCGGATTAAGAAGTTTAGAACTGATAACGGGGGGGGAGTTTGTCTCTTCCGAGTTTTCTAACTTCTGCAGGAAGCATGGGATCCAACGGGAGCTTACATGTGCCCATACTCCACAACAAAATGGGATAGCGGAGCGGAAGATCCGTCATTTGACGGAAACCTGCAAATGTTGGCTGCATGCGAAAGATATCCCAAGGTCCTTTTGGGCGGAGGGAATGTCTTGTGCTGCTTATGTTATCAACCGGATGCCACTCAGCCCTATCAACATGAAGACTCCCATTGAGCTGTTGCTGAAAGAGAAGCCGAGTGTTGGACACCTTCGGGTGTTCGGTTCAACTTGCTACGTGCATGTCCCGGATGTCTCACGGACAAAGCTGGATGCGAAGGCAAGGAAACTTGTCTTTGTTGGCTATGATGAGCGGAAGAAGGGATGGAAGTGCATGGACCCTGTGACGAAGAAGTTCGTGGTGTCAAGAGACGTTGTCTTTGACGAGTTGACGTCATATGGAGGTGGCTCGGTGGAGCTAACCAGAAGTAGCAAGGTTGATGAAGCACCGGTGGAGGCTGCTGAAGGCTTGGAAGAGGAGCTTGCTGTTTCACCAGCAGCTCCTATTGCTTCGAACTCCGAGGCTGAGCCTTCTGGCTCAGGAAGTAGGGGGAGCACTGCTCAATGCTTTCCCCAGGTAGGAGTGGAGCCCGAAGAAGCAACGGAAGCCGTGAGCAAGGAGCCGTGTCTTCGGAGATCGAAGAGGGTGGTTAAGCCACCGGCTCGGTACTGTGATGGGAATGCAGTGAGCTTTGTCTCCTGCTTCTTTACAGGTCCTCTGGATGAGCGAGAGCCTGCAAGCTTCAACGAGGCCACTGGAGTGAAGGAGTGGGATGATGCCATGAAGGAAGAGATTGATGCTCTGAAGAAGAATGAAACCTGGGACCTTGTGCCCAAGGTTGATGGCGTTACTCCGGTTACTTGCAAGTGGGTGTATAAGTTGAAGAAGAAGGCTGATGGGAGCATTGATCGGTTCAAGGCTCGCCTGGTCGCTAGAGGATTCTCACAGCAGTATGGAGAAGACTATGAGGAGACATTCAGTCCAGTTGCGAAGATGACTTCTGTAAGAGTGGTGATCGCCTTGGCTGCTAGCAAGGGATGGAGGTTGTGGCAACTCGATGTGAAGAATGCCTTTCTTTACGGAGAGATTGACAAGGACATCTTCATGGATCAGCCGCTTGGTTTTGTCTCTGAGAAGCATCCGGACTATGTCTGCAAACTCAGGAAGGCTCTCTATGGGTTGAAGCAAGCTCCTCGAGCGTGGTATGGGAAGATTGCAGAGTACTTGCAAATTCTGTGGATACCTGGCTTCTAACTCGGATTCAAGCTTGTTCGTCAAGAAGAAGGGAGAGCTAAGAGTCTTGGTCCTGCAGTATGTGGATGATATGATCATCACAGGGAACTCGGAGGAGGAAGTAGCAAGGCTCAGGGCAGAGCTTGCTATACGCTTCGAGATGAAAGACTTGGGAGAGTTGCATCACTTTCTTGGTCTGGAAGTGGAGAGGAAGGAGTGCGGGGTTCTCATTAGCCAGAAAGGGTATGCTGATCGCATTGTGAAGCGGTTTGGCATGGGCGAAGGGAAGAAGTGCTCTACTCCACTGGAATCTGGGCTGAAGCTTCGACGGGATGAGGGAAGGGTTCTTCATGATCCCTTGGTGTTCAGGGCTCTTGTTGGGAGCTTGATTTACCTTACGATTACAAGGCCGGATATCGCTTATGCTGTTGGCCGAGTAAGTCGGTATATGGCTGAACCAAGGCAATCTCATCTAGTGGCGGCGAAGGGAATTCTGAAGTATGTCAAGGCTTCTTCTGACATGGGACTCCTTTATAGAAGGGACGCAGAGGTTGCGTTGCTCGGGTACACGGATGCTGACTATGGCGGTGATTCGGATGATCGAAGGTCTACTTCAGGTTATGTGTTCACTTGCGGATCAGCTAGCATCTCGTGGTGTAGCAAAAAGCAGGACTTGGTGTCGGTTTCAACCACGGAGGCGGAGTATAAGGCTTCGGCCTTGGCTTCTCGGGAAGCCGTTTGGTTGAGGAGGCTTATAGAGGATGTTCATGAAGAAGTGCAAGGGCCTACTTTACTCCGGGGTGACAATGAGAGTGCTCTCAAACTGGTAAACAATCCAGTGTGTCACGCCAGGACCAAGCATATAGAGATTGATCACCACTTCATCAGGGAGAAGGTGTTGGAGGGGTCTCTGCTGGTCGGGCATGTTCGGAGTGAGGATAATCTTTCTGACATCTTCACGAAGCCACTGTCGAAGGGGCCCTTTGAACGCTTGCGCAGCTTGTTGGGCTTGGTCACCACTTCTCACTTCAAGGGGGAGTGTTGAATTTTGTGAAGTGGAAGTGGGTGACGGGACAGGCCGCGCGGCCTGTGGCGGACAGCCTTGGCGGACTGGGCGGACTGGGCGGACTGAGGTTGCGGCCTGGTGAAAAGTCTGGTGGAAGCCGGCTGTGTTCTGAGCGGGTTGTTGCATGGAGTCCGCGGTTTGGTGTGGCCTGGTATCTGCGGATAGAGAGGCTTGCGGACTGGTGCTTTGCTCAGTGGTCGCGGGTGCAAGCTTGTGCTGAAAGGCGGGTTGGCTCTTGTCCGCGGGAAGCTTGCGGACTAATGTGTCCGCGGTATTGGCTGTTGCGGACTAAGCTTAGAGCTTGGCTGAGGCCTTGTCGAGCTCTGGTGGCACAGCAGGGAGTTGCTGTGGAGATCGTTGTGGCGGCCTGGGTTTGGAGTCCGGGAGGAAGCTGCTGTGTTGGACAAGTGCGAGGAGCTCGCGGACTGGTTGCGGTCTGTGCTAGGGTGTTTGGCGGACGGGACTTTGTGTCCGCCATGCTCGCACTGGCCCTTGATGGTTTTGTACTTGGTCACACATTGTGCCAAGTTCATGGTGTCCGCCGTATCCGCCAAGTCCGCTGTGACCGGGCGGACTGTTGCTGTTTGCCTTTGGTCGTGGACTTGTGGCGGATTGAGGTGTGAGTCTTGCGGACTGCCTCGGGTTGGTGCGGACAGCCATTGAAGGGGGTTTGCTGTCCTGAAGCAGTTGGAGCTTTGCGCGCTGGTGCCTTGTCCGCTTAGCTTGGGCGGACTGGAGAGGGTTCGTCAATGGTTGCCTTGCTCCTGGCGGTTTTCCTTGGTGTCCGGCTAAGTCCATGCGGACTCAGTGGACGGTGGTTGTATTCGCGCGGACTGAGGGTGGTGTCGCTATCTCTTGGGCGGTGACCACACTCCTCACCTGGCCTATAAATAGGACCCCCCTGGCACATCTACAGTAACCTAAGTAACTTGAGTGAACAGTAAGTTGGGGTGTGCGAAGTGCTGCGGTCTGTGTTTGCCAGTCCGCACGGTTTGTTTCAGGCTGACGGTTTGCTGTGTGCAGGTCGCGCGGATAACTTCAAGGAGCCAGGAGTTTGGCTGTGACTTCGGTCAGTGCTTGGAAGTGTGCGGTCTCTGCGGACTCAGCAGGAGGCCGCTCTGCGGCTTGTCAGTTCTGTTTCATCTTTGCCAGCTTCAATAACCTGTCCGCCGGCTTCAGGCGGGTAGGGGAGTTCCTCAGTTCGGGTTCAGCAGGAGGCGAATAACGGTGTGTCCGCGCGGCCTCGCGGTCTCGGCGGACTCCGTGGTATTCGGCGGATTGCAGCATAGTTTGGACGAGCTCAGCGGTCTCGGCGGTCTCGGCGACCTCGCGGTCTCGGCGGACTGGAGTGTCGTCCGCCCGGCTTGTTTTTGGTTTCTTTCTGTTTTCAGCTGTAATACTAGCGAAATCATGTCTCGCTATGTATGCCTCGGATTGTAAAGAAGTGAATGCATAATAAGACCTTCTTGTGCCTCCATTGTTTTGTTGGGTGCAACCTCTAGTCCTTGGGCTTTCCGCAGGTTCAGCGTGCGAACTGGGTAGTTCCGAAGATATTAATTTGGCGTTTGGGCTATCTTGCTGACCACGTTGAGAAAATTTAACAACTACATCGGGGTTCGCCATTTGGGTGGCGACAAAGCGGTCTAACTCTGCTTCAGTTATTTCTGATCATTTGTGCTCGGCATCAAGGAAAGCAGAAGCTGCAGAAGCTCGCACGGGTGCCATGAAATCTAGCTGCAGGAATCGATACTTTAAAATTCTTCCGTATAAAGCAGAGTCAGGCTTTATTTATTGAACTCCTTAAGCCAACAGCTAGCCGAGCGACTAGACAGAGAGGCCGCGCAGTCAAAAACATGCACCTGCAGATCAGTTTTTCCTGCTGATGGAAGAGTTTAACTATAGTAATCATGGCGGCAAGATACCATTCTAGACAATTTAATCCAGAACGTGCGGATAAAATTAATCAAACCGCAAGATATTAAAATTTTAAAAATAGCAATCCCCCAGCGATCATCAGGTTAGTTCGTTCAAACTTATTTACTGTTCGCAGTCTCTATCCTCTCGCCGCTCCTCTCCTCTCTCTACAGGGTCCCTGCCAATATGAGCCACTTGGTAGCTCACTTGCAGTATTACTGACATAGCGGACACCAAGTGGTGGGTCAGAAATTTCTGAGCACGGTGATTTCAGGAGGCATCCTGAACTATGCGGCTAATTAGAACAGTTGGCTCATCAAATGCTAACTATTCGCGAGACCGCGCGGGTAGGGATGCCTGCCCAGCCACTGGGGCAAAAGTTTCCCCCCTAGCAGAACCGTGATCTGATTATCGCACTCTCTCCGAACTCATGAAATCAGGTCGACATCTCCTTCTCTTCCTGTTGACTCATGATATCTTCTCCTGTAGTGGCTGGCATCCTCTTCAGCTCTTTAAAGTCGACTCGCATGAGTCCCGACTTGGTCCCGAACAATTCTTTCTCGCTTGCGTCAAACCTCAAGCTCAGCGAATAACATACTTTCCTTCCCGTAACTTGCCTCCAGCTCCGCTGATACTGCTTTTAGCCACGTCTCTGAAGCCTCTTCGAAAGCTTTCCGGGATTGCTCCTCGATAGTTAGTTGCGCCTTTAGCCGCTCGAAGTCCACGTACAGCTGGGAGAAAGTCGAGCTTTCATGTTCCCGAAGTCACCGTGCGGACTAATAAAGGACAGTCGTGGAGTCATCTCCAAAATCTTCAACACAAAGAAAGCAAGAGGTCATAACAAAGTTTCCCGGGCGACAAAGGCAACAGTAGCAGTGCTTTGAGATAAGGCGCCAGTGCTCAGGTTCTCTTCGTCTCTAGTCACAGGAGCGACTATGCGGCTAAGAAGTACAGGTCGCCACAACCTCTCAGGATCAATCCTCTTAAGGTGTTGGTCCCTCAGAAGTCTCTCGGCCAGCCTGTTACTCTCTAGCCCTTCGCGCGACAAGAGGATGTCATTGGTCTCAGTTACTATGCAGATAGATCTCTTTATCCTCAGTGGTTCCTTGTAATGTAGAGGGATTCTTATATCCTTCGGGGTAGGTTTGAGCTTACCTATCCATAGAAGCTTGGCGGCCAGCTGGTGGTCAGCTTCATCTTGTTCTTCAGAGCTAACCGAGTGACCGCTGGATTCCCCAGCGATCAGCAGCTTCTTCTCGACGAGTAGTATTTCTCGCAGCATCACCTTTTTGCCTCCTTCAGAGGGTGTTGGGGCTTCTTCTCCAGCTTTTACCAACAAGACTTCCAAGTCAGAATCGTTCTCAGTGACCTGCTGGCAGTTAACGATTTCTTCGACCTCCTTCAAGAAACCACAGTCAGCAAGAAGAATTCGGTTAACCGTAGAGCCATCCTCTGCTTCAAGAAAGCGCTCAAGCTCCGCCAGCGCGATAACCTCCTGTGGTCGCTCGATTACCTTAATTTGGTTATTCGACACCTTAAGGATCGAGGATCTCTTATTCGCTCTCTTCTTTTGCCGAAGAGTCTCTTCTATCCTCTCCTCAGCAGTCGAAGCCACCCTCAGCTTCCTTTGCTTTGCCGGGATTGCAGCCATCACCGCCTCCATGTTTTCCCTCAGCTTGTTAGCTGCATTCTTAGTCACCTTCTTCACCTTAATGATGGTGTCAGCAATCTCTCCATCTTCACGCTCGACTTCAGCAGTGGAGACCTCCTTGCCGTCAGCTTTGCTAGATGGCGTCGACATGATGTCCACGTCCGTGGTTGTAGATGGATGAGGAGTTGAGGCCAGGGTGGTTTCAGGAAGCTCACTGCCCACTAAGTTCTTATTCAGCTCTTTAGAGGACTTGTCTGCAACCTTCTCGACAGGTTGCTCCGGAACACTCTCGGCAAGTTTCTAAGTAGTCGAGCTTAAAGATTGTCCATCCACAGTGAACTTGGACTTTTATTTTCCAAGTAGCTCCTCACTTATCCGATGCGGTTTTAGCGAGACTATCGATGCCATATTCATTTTCGGAGACTTTTCGCCGACTTCACGACTAGTCGATTCTACTTGCGATAATATTGGGGCGATTAAGCTGTTATCGGCCGCCCTTGACAAGAGACTCTTCCTTGAAGACATCTTGATTAGCAAAATTTTAACCGTTGTAGGGGAGAATCGACCCGTCTCGAAAGCTGTTTTGAAAAAACAGCTTGTACATCAGTGATATTTAAAGCACCTGTCGCATTTACTGCATTTGGGTTCAAGCAGTTAACTCGTACATTTTCAAAATTCCTCGAATTTTAAAAATGTGTGGGCATCATGTTAACCCGAATTGACCGCTCCCCTAGATTTTCTTAAGTCTCGGTGTGTTGGATACCTAGTTGATTTGGGCTAGGTCCACTGACTTAGGATGTGACCCATCATGTATAGTCTGGGTCAAGTTTATGTCTTAGAGTCTAGGACAGTCCTCTTTCTCAAACTTCAGATGGACCAACCTTCCTCAAGACCATCAGGAACTCCAGATCTATCAGTTTTTCAGACTAAGTGAAATGAGTTCGACGTTCGTCGAACTCAGCTCGACGAAGGGAGTTCTACGCTCGACGATCGTGAGACAATTCGTAGTGCTGAGCTCGACGAACTTTGTTCTTTGTTCGACGAACACCGGGATTCTACTTCAAGCTTTATCAGGACTACTTCAGAATTTCTCTAAGTCCAACTTCAAGCTTTGGTCACGAATTACTTTCTGAGCTCGACGAACTTGGACCTCAAGTTCTCAGATTCTCAGGTCGACGAATTTAGTTCTCTGCTCAACGAATAAAGATTGTCTGATATTGAAGATTGTCTGTTCAACGAATGAAGACTGTCAGCTCGACGAACTCAGCTTAGCTCGACGACCTCAGCTTAGATCGACGAACTCAGCTTAGCTCGACGAACTCAGGCTCAGCTCGACGAACTCAAAACTCAGTTCGACGAATCATGTTCTTCGGTCGACGATTCCAGACTAGGTCTTCTTCCATTCCCGTCTCATTCCATGGCACTGATTCCTGAACATTTAATGGCAGTTCTTCCCAGAATACTACCGTTAGAATGCGAAGTTAATCCTGGATTATTACATGCCATTTTCCCATAGAAACAGTTGGGGAAATAATTAATTGCTGCTTCCTTTCCAGGCCGTCTGCCATTACTGCTCTATATTCAAAATTCGAATGTTTCTTATGAGACATGGAGATATACAGAAAGAGTGAGTAATACAGTGATATACAACAACAAAAAGACAGACAGTGATTCAGACAATACAGAAAAAGGAATTCATTCTTGGCCCAGAGAGAAACTGATCAAGAAGAAGAAGAAGAAGAACACTACATCAATATCAAGAGTCTTCTTCATCTGCTTTTACTCAGGATAACTTCAAAGACAATACATTCATATCAGTCACAAGAAGTTCCTGGAGACTTTCTCTGAACCAGGAAATCTAGGTCTTTGAAGACCTATCACCCTGAAGCAGTTCTCCAGCATTCTTCCTAATTTATTCTACATCTCAGGGGGAGCAAAGCTGCTAAACAACAATTCACAAGTCTTCTCAATTGACTTGAGAAAGAGAAGACCTCATCACCCTCTCACTCCACCTTTGTACAAGGTTTTAATTCCCTTCAAAATTATTCTGGTTGCAAGTCTCCCTCCAAAAGACTTGAGGGTTTGGTTTTTGGGAACCTGATCAAAACCCCATTGGTGCCAGGACACCTGATCAACCCCTTCCTGCAGTGGATTCCTACCAGGGTGGTAGAAGAGTGGACTACCCAGATTTGGGGAACCACTATAAAATTCTTGTGTCGTCTGGTTGCTTTCTTTTCTTTTTGTTTTCTGGCCTTGCTCAGTGAATGTGTTGTGATTAGATAGTTGTTGTATCTTGGTTTATTGTATTTGCTTCCCTGCACACGCACCTAAACTACAACAATAGTTGTAGAAGTTTTAAAATCACCAACATACTCTATTCACCCCCCTCTAGAGTATATCTGATCTAACTAACACCTTCAGGTGGTATTAAGCATACCTAATGAACTTTCACGGTGGCAAGGCATTACCTAGTTGCGTGTCTGTCTACCCGCAGCCTTCTCGCAGGGCCGTTTCAACAGCAGTTGTTGAGGAGGTGACGACCAGTTGCAGGTCTAACTGCCTAAACCGTGTGCTTAGGCGGTCTTTCTCCTCTTGTTTCTCTATGTATCTGGTCACCGCTGCCCGTTTCTCCTGTCCCCGGGTAGCCGGTGTTTTTAGCCCTGCCTGTTTGGGCCGGTCCCTAAGCCTATAAATATGCGTGAACAGTACTGCCTAGAGGAGCAAGTTCGAATCCCAAAGCTAGCCGCCAGTGGCTGCGGACTCGAATTCTACTCCTAGCGGATACCAGTTCGCTCGGGTTCTCCATTTTAACCGCTGTAACTGATTTTCTTCTGATCAAAGGAAAGCCAATCGATGGAGTGGCATTTAGCCACGGCGTGCAAACTCTGGTGTTGCCGCTTCCAGTGGCCTCTCTCTTCCTTTTTTCTTTCTCGGTCTTATTCGCTTATCCTAACAGCTAGTAACCAACTATCTGATAGTTCCTCCACCCTCCATTCTACTAGCAGAGCCCAAAGGCGCATTTCTTGCATCAACATAAGAAGAGATGAAAAATTACTAAAAGCTAAAATTTATTACTTAAAAAGTGTTACACACAAGGAAACCCAAACTAGGGTTAGGAAAATAAAACTCAAAAGCTACTCCTAACTATTATGTATAGATATGTGGAACTCTACTAGTTCTCCTCTAAACATCGGCCCTAGAGGTCTATTTATAGCAGAAATTTCTGAAGTATATGCCCCCTTACATGCCCCCTCGGGGGTGTTGCGTGGGCGTGATGCTGACGTGGCGACTGTGGATAAACTTTTGGCTCATTTTTAGATTGGGTTGAAAGTATACGGGCATGACTTGATTGTCACCGGCGTGTAGGTCGGTCGTGACTGAATGGCATGGCTACATGGCTTCCTCAGGGTGTGACAGCTGGAATTCTAGTCGGTCATGACTTACGTCATAGGGCTGCCACCCGGTACACGAGCGTGTAGGTCAGGCGTGACTCGAGCTTACTGGATTCAGCGTTTCGGAACGGCATGACAGCGGGTTCTTTGCTTGGTCACGGGTGATGTCACGGTTGTGATAGGTGGAACACGGGCGTGTCACCCATGCGTGACTTCACTTGATGCCTGAAATTTGTCGAACTGCTGGATTTCTTGGTATTAAAGTTACATGTCCAAGGTCACAGGCATGACCGAGGGGCGTGACATATGAATTTTTAGCCGAATTGTCTCAAATCTCTAGAAATACCTGTAGGGCATAAAAACAGATTAAGTTAGAACTAAAAATTAAAAAGAAACGATTTATTTAGATATGTACATAATATAGTTACATTTATTATTAAAACAAAACAAAAAAATATACTAAATATATATATATATTGCTACTCATCAAATACCATCATACTTAATCTTTGCTATTCTAGGGCAAAAGTATGATTCGAATATACAAATAGTTATAAAAATTCTAATATAACTATCAATTTATTATATCAAGGGAAAATAAACAAAAAAAAATTGGAGTATAAAGTTTTAAGTCCTATGTTATGCAAATAATTTTGTTAGAGATAAATGTTTGTAGCAAAAAGACTTCTTAAGAAAATCAAATAGGAAGCAATATTGCAATCATTAGTAGCAAGTTAGATTGAGATTATCAAAACCGTATCTTGAAAGAGATATGAAGGAAAACAGACAACCTATTAAATATACTCTCTCAAATATATAAGCAAAATTATATCAAGTGGTAGTGGTTTTATGGGATACAAACTTGGTGTTCGCCAATCAAGCATGCTATGATATAGACGGTGATGAATTTTATCCTCTCACCTTTTGTTTTCAATATTCTTGCTTTGTTACAACAGTTTAGGAAAAAAATTTCAAAGATAGAAAAAAACTTAGTTGAATTGAATTTTATTTTTAACCCAATGTGTTTAGGAGCACATACTCCATTTCTTATAGTCTTTTAATAATTACTGGATGCCATGTTTACGGAATGAAATTTTATTCCAATTGATATAATATTTTTTCTTTTTTAGGAGCACATACTCCTGGATGCTTGCATGCGTAAGAAAACATGCCAAGCAAAAAGTAAATAGGTTGGGGGTTTCAAAAAAAATTCAAATTTTGGTAAAAGATGTTTAGAGCAATTTTAATAGCTACAAAATTCCTATATTTCAATAAGAGTGAAGTAAAGATAATTACAATCTATATATGTTTGGCTAACATAATACACATGCCTCTATTTATAATAAACCTGAAGTAGTGCTCAAAATAAATTTTCTAAAATAAAATGCACAAGATATTCTTTAAAACTTAACCCTAGATATTTAGATCTATTTATTTATGATAAATAAATGACTAGTAAATTGAGAAACTCGATAACTATTTATATATCAACTCAAATATTTATATTTTTGGTTTTATAAAAGTAGGGGTTTTAAATTTTTTTAGATCATTGATTGAGCAAAATATATTCACAAGAGGATCTGTATATATATATATATATTGTTATTTTTTTATTATTATTATTAATTATTATTATTATTATTTTGCAAATATATGCATAAATATTTATAAGAAATTAAAAGAAGACTGAAAAAAAACCAAATTTTTATTTTTATTTTTATTTTATATTTTTGCAAGGAAATATACCCCCATACTTATTTTGTGCATAAGTACGAAGAACATATATATACAAAACTGAGAACGAAATAAAAAGGCTTTCCTGATTGGAGGTCGAGGAGGCCGTAAGCAAAACATATAAAAATAAAAGACAGGTAAAAATAGATAACTATGGGGTGTCTCCCATAAGCGCTTTGTTTATCGTGTTTCTTGGTAAAGCTCCAGATTGGCGCTCCGACAGCATCTTCGAAAACTGTATAATTTAAGTTTCCAGATTTTTAATTGATCGGGTCAGATTCCGGATATTGTACTCATTTCTAACGACGTATTTTGTGAAGATGTCTTCTATCGAGGCGGGTCGTAGGGGTTGTGATTGTGGTGGTGGTGGTAGTGGTTGTGGTGGTGCAAATCCAAGTGGACTTGTAGTAAGCGGACGCTGAGCATTATTGGGGTTACTCCATGATAAATTTGGACGGTTCCTAAACCCTGAATTGTAATTATTATTATTATTTGGGTTATAGGATGAAGATTGATATGGATTCCTCATATAATGAATGCTCTCTTCTATTATATTATTATTAGAATTCTAAGTAGGAATAGTGGAGGAAGTCGACACCTCCGCTACTTTCCTAGTTAGATATTCTACTTCAAGTGTTAAATTGGAAGAAGAGTCGAGCTCGTAAAGCCTAGCGGGTTTATTAGGGAGTGCCCTAGGCACGTTCCATTGGTAGGCATTCATGGCCATTTCCTCAAAAAATGCTTGAGCGACCTCGGGGGTTTTATTATTTAGCATTCCCTCGGCGGCAACATCAATCATTTGTATGGTTTGAAAATTCAAACCATAATAAAATGTCTGCACATAGAGCTAAGATGGCAGTGCGTGATATGGACACCTACTTCAAAATTCTTTAAAGCATTCACAAGTCTCTTAGAGAGACTCAGACTCGCCCTGAACAAAAGAAGAAATATCAACACGTAATTTAGCAGTTTTAACAGACGGAAAATACTTAGTTAAAAAATTTTCTATCATCTCAGCTCAAGTAGTGATGGATTCTCTAAGTAGAGAACCTAACCACTGTTTTGCTTTCATCCGTAAAAAAAATGAAAATAAATGCAAACGAATGACATCATCAGTGACTCCATTTATTTTAAATGTATCGCATATTTCTAAAAAAATTGACAAATGTGTGTTAGGATCTTCATCTGGCAATCCATCGAATTGTACATAGTTTTGAATCATTTGGATTATGTTAGGTTTGATTTCAAAATTATTATTCGCAACTGTAGGACGAACTATAATTGACCCGATGTCATCTGTTGATGCGCGGAAACGGCACCGGGGCAGCTAACACGAAGGGGGTGTTTGGTCTCACTGGCTAGGAGAGGAAGAGGATGAAGGTTGCGGGGATAGAGGAGAAGAGGGAAGCTTCTGAGTGCTCGAGGGTGGAGCAAGCAGCTTGTTCAAGGAGTTGCGGGGATAGAGGAGAGGCTTGATCAACAGAGAAGGTTGATCGAGAGAAGAGGAGGTTGATCAGGAGATGTCGAGCGGATGGTTAATATGACGGTTGAGCTTGCAGGTTGGAGCCGAGAAGAGCTGAGCTGAGCTAGGCTAGAAGGAGGGAGAAAGGGCCTCTAGCAGCGGCAACAGCAGACTTTGCCCGCCGCGGCTTGAATGCCACTTTTGCGACGGGCTTTCCTTTTACTAATAGCGAGTGTTACAAACTGTCAATACACCTTTACAACAAAGAAATAAAGGGGTACAAAGGGAAGCTGGCGGCTAAGGAGGAGAATGCCAGAGGAGGCCGCACGGACTGAAGAGCGAAGCTGGAAGGCCGCGCGGTTTAGCAAAGGAAGTAGACCTCGCGGACTGAAGATCTAGGTCGGCAGGCCCCGCGACTAAGTCGAAGAGACAGGTGCGGACAGAGAATCGGAGTCCGTAGGAGTTGGGCTGGCTGGCTGACTTCGAGCGCGAGCACCTTGGCGATGACAAGACCTCGAGCGTAGAGTCCCGTCCCCTGTACGAGAGGCATGGGGGCTATTTATAGGCCCGAGGAGGTAACATCTTGCGGTGATGTTACCCCCGGTGAGACGGTAACTTGAGCAAGATGGAGACGGAGTCCGTCAAGTCCGCAACAGGCCGCGCTGACTAGGACGGGGTGCTGGAGCTGGTGCCGCTGATGGCGAGCTGGGAGACTAAGTGGCGGACTGCGATGCGGGTCCGCGGAGTCCGTCACTGCTGAGCTGGGACTGCCCGCCCACTGCTGGGGTGGCGGACGCTGGAAGCTATGTGGCGGACTGCGGGGAGAATCCGCGGAGTCCGCCACTGCTGAACTGAGAGCTGCAAGGGGATGCGAGCTGGAGAGTGCCCGCGGAGTTCGGCCAGTCCGTACGAGGGTATGCGGACTAGAACTACTTTCTAGAAGATTTGCTGAGCGGTGGACTAGAAGGAGTCCGCAACTACTGACTGAGTCTGCACAAAGGCTGCGGACTGAGGAGGAGTTGACCCCGCTGCTGCTGAGAAACTAGTGTTGGCTAAGGAATGGGCGGACTGTATAGAGAGTCCGCCAAGTCCACGGCTGCTGCAAGGCTGAGTCCGCATATGCTGGAGATAGACAGCCTGGCTGTTGAGGCTGTTGGGGTTCAGTGATGAAGGCGGACTGGAAGTTTAGATTGAACTTCGAGTCCGCCCAACTCGCGAGGGACCTGGAGTTTGCTGCTAGTCTTGTTGGGTAGCCGGAATTGGAGTCCGCGCCTTGCAGCCGTACTGGAGGACTCGGCTGCCCATATTGTTGGGTGAAGGTACTGAGCGACCTGTTGCCGGCCTGAGCGGATAGGAAGTTGAGTCTCGCAGAGAGAGACCTGCGGACACAACCTCGCGGTTAAGCTGAAAAGGGGGGCGGCCTACAGAGGCAGACTGTGGAAGCAGTCCGCGGGCCCTGCCGACTGTTGGAACCAGCTTTCTGGTCCCTCCTAAAGTTCGAAACAGGATGCAGCCCACACATACTCTCCCTGCGCTACCCTCCTGACGAGAGTCAGAGACCTGAAAACAGACCGAGGGGGCTCAGCTCGGAGGTCCCACCTCTTTCCCGGAAGAACTGAAGATCTTCCCCTCCTTAGCAAATGCTGAGCTAGGTTCCTGTGAGGAAGATAGTGGAAAGGTTAAACAACCATCCCAGGCACCTTATCGATCTATTTATAGGCCTCTAAATCTGATCTGCAAATATCACTTCTGAATTAACCTGAAATGATCAAAACACCCTGTGCTGGGTCTGCCAACAGCCAAACTTCGTTGTTCTGGAGAGCTATACGCAGACCTTCATGGGTAGAAATGGAAAACTACCTGGGGCAGAAAGGTAAAATCCCCCTTGAGGGTAAAAAAGGTAAAGACATCTCTTCTCACATGTGGCGAGTGGGGAAGGAACTGACGGGCGAGATGACCACCCTGTCCGTCTAGCCGGCCTCTCTCCCTGTGGGCCATCTCGCCCCCTAGGAGGTCTCGCCTACAAAGAGGTCTCGCCTACTTCAGAGGGCCGTCCGCACCTCTCGCCCCTTGCAGGTGGGCATCCTCTCATCTCGCCAGTCCCCCTTTCTCGATTGCTGGATCACCTCTCGCGAGCCCAAGGTTGTACACAATCCCCGCTCTTTTCGAGGTTGCCCTAACCTCGAAAAGATAAGTCCAACTGTGGCTCTCGATGCCAGGACTCATTAATGAGAATCTTTGGTGCCCCCCCCCCTATGGGGCCTATAAATATGAGATCCCCGTCTTTATTTGGGACCCTTTAGCCTTCATTTTTTCTTCCTTCAGAATGTCTCACAGCCAGAGCTTCCGTGAGCGCCTCGCGATGGTGCGAAGGCGAAATAAAACCAACACGGACGCCCTATTCCCGGACCTAGGGCGTATTCCTCCCTTGGCCTCTCCGTCCTCTCGCCTATAAAACATGAAAGCCGCCTGCCCCCCTCTCTCGGCGGGCGCAACCTCCTCTGCCCCTTCAACAGACAACCCTTTCACTTCTTCCGGAGAGAAGCAGGTAATCTCATTACTCTTTCCCTTCTTTAGTCTCGCCTACTGACTACGCTTTTTCAGGGAAGTTTCGTTGATTCACCTGTGCCTGCCAATCCTCCTGATAATATCAACCAAGCTCATCAGCGCACTGACTCGCCTGAGGCATCCTCCCCACCCCTCTTGCGGAGAGAAAACCTTTCGCGAGTTGTGGGGAACCCTCGCATCCCCAGTAAGATCTTCTCCCTTCTCGCCTTTTACTCCATTCGCCTTCTTTTACCCAATTCATGCGAGCTCAACCTTGTCTTCGGTTTCCGTCTCTTTGTGCAGGCATCCAATTTGACTCTGACACCGAGGACGCTCCCGCGTCTCCTTCCCTCTCGCCCCTTCCACGCCCTAACAAGATTGAGGACTACTTGGGCGATCCCATGGATACTCTAGAGCTGAAGAGGAGGACAGCTAGGATGTTCCGGAAGTACACGCACATAATCTGCGAGATGGAGCTGGAGAAGCAGGCCTCTGACCGGGTATGGACTGGCTAGAGACAGAGTGCCACCGCATTGTTGCCGAGAGGGAAGCTGACGGCGTAATGGACGGGACGGACCCCCAGGCCATCCTGAACGAGACGGACGAACACCTCCGTCTCACGCGCCGCAGCGTGGTCGCCGCTCACGCTTTTCATCTTCCTGGCCGCCTTCCCTTGGCGGGAGGTCAGGATGGTCGCTGGAAATGGATCAGGAACTAAGCTGTCGTGGGTCCGTCTCGCCTTCTCCAGGCCCTCCTATATTATCGCTGATGATTTATCTTTCTAATTACTGATGCATTGTATAAAAACTCTGGGCGGGATGGCCCCTCTGTGGGATGAAATATTTTATTATTTCAGTACTGTACCTGTCATATCATGCTGTTTTTCTTCATTACCCTGATTGGCCCTTTTTTCAATAATGATGGCTTTTATCTCGAAAAGACCGCTGCGGCGCCCCCACCCCTTGGGTTCTAGAGAGAGAGCGGAAAAGAGAGAGAGAGAGACGAAGCGTCGGGGTGCCTCTTCATTTCCCGCCGCTTGACTTTCCCGCTTAATTCCCTCTCTCCCTCATTCCTTATAAATATCTCAAATCCAGACATTCCTCTGCTTTTGTTATTCTAAGCCGTCTCTTTGGTTGCAGGTCCCGTCTCTCTCCTCTTCCTCACTCATCTCGCGTCCTGCTCTCTCTGAGCTGTTCTATTCCCTTTTATTATCTTCTCGCCTACCATGGGAAATAAGAAGGTGGAAGAAGGCGAGGGGCGTAGCCGCTGTGGAAAGCGGTTCGTGGACCACGACTTCCCTCTCGGTAGACTGTCAGAGGAAGAATATGCTCGCTTCGCCAGCGAGTATCTCGCTAATGGTTACTTATCCCACCCGCCCAAGGTTGGCGAATGCATCAACACCTTCTACACCAATGAACTGGCCTTCCCCATCTCGCACTTCGAGGTGGGGCTACGACTTCCTCTTTGGCAAAAGGTCAAGTTGGTTCTCAAGTACTTTGGGGTTGTCCCTGCCCAATTCAACCCCAACACCATCTCCATGATGATTGCTTTCGCCTGCTACTAGCGGCGAGAGCGCATCGAGTTTAGCTTTACAGCCTTTCGCAAGCTGTTAGTCTACCATGCAAAAGACGACGGCGTCTCTTATTTCACGGGCCAAGGCCTGAAGGTGTGCGACACATCGAATAAAAACAACCACTGGCTGACTCGCTTCGTCTTCATCCGCGGAGATTTAGGAGGCATCCCTCTCGCACCGGTATCTCCTGTCGAATGTTACTATGAGACCCCCAAGGTGGGGGGTGCCGAGAAGGACCTCTGCGACTTCTTCGCAGGGAAGAATTTCGAGGTCAACTACCTTAGGCGAGACCTCGACTCGCTTCCCGCCGTCTTCCCTGGCGAAGGTATGCACATGTCCCCCCCTCTTTAGCCTTGTAAAGTTTTGTCCTCTGCTGACTGTCATCTCGCCCAGGAGAAAGAACCGTCCCCATCCATCCCCCTTATCAAAGTAACCGAGCTCTCGCCTTAGCAAGTATGGCGGCGGAGGCCGCGAAGGACACGCTGACTCCCACCCCAAAGAAGAGGCCCGGGGACGAGGGCACCTCTCGGCACAGCCCCAAGAAGAAGGTGAAGTATTCTATCTCCTTCCAAAAGGAGAAACGATCTGTCAAAGAAAGGAAAGAGCCATCGGGATCCCTATCCCCCATATCTCTATCGTCCCCCTCGCCTTCCCGACTACCTGTCTCGCCTGTCCGCGAGACTGTCTCATCAGAGCTAGCTGCCCCTAGTAATGTTCAGCCTTCTAAGCTCCATCCTGATGAGAATGGCTCCTCCAGTCGCCCGGCTCCCGCCTCGCACCCCAATTACAACATGGGGCCTGTGACCGATGATGATGCCGGCGAGCTGGTTCTCTTATGGGACAAGGACGCTAACCGCCTGTCGGTTTCCACTCTCCTTCCTTATTGGAAAGAGCAGGGCCCCCCCCACCAGTCACGCCTTCTCCCTAGGGTTTGGGCTATATGGTGGCCTTGGCTCTGAGCCCGCAGATAATTAGGCATTGCGGGATCTCATTCTGAAAAGTGCCCATTCTCAACTTTGCTCCCTGGAGCTCGCGCACCGAGTCTCGCGCCGCCTTGTTTTCAACAATAGAAAGTGGAAGGAAGTGGAGGCCGGTCTCGCCGCGGAACGGGAGAAATCCATCGACCTGGAGAAGCGATTGATTGTTGCTGACAACCTCCTCGCGCAGAGCCAGGGTGGCGTGGTAAGTCCTTACCGTTGCTTTGCTAGTCTTACTCTCTGCTTTTTATAGTCCCTTACTCGCTCTCTTCCCGCAGGATGCCGAGATGGCCAACAGAATCCGCTCGCGCATTGAGGAGTTGGAGGGAGAGAACAAGAAATTGAAAGCTGAAAATCTCCGCCTCCGGAACAGCGCGGCACCCCCCTTGGACCAATTTCCTGTTCCTTCCCGTTACTCTGTAGACGAGGTGGATGCCATCTGCCGAGACTCCAATATCAAGATGGCGGAGGTTGTTCTTAAAATGATGAAGGAGCTGGGGGTGGTGCGCGAAGATGCCGAGACGGTTACTGAACGCGACTTGGTCCCCCGCTTGTACGGCGAGACGGACGGCAGCTCTTCTTCTGACACCGAGTAGCGCATCATCAACTGCAGTGGCTTCTCTCCCCCTTCTTCTTTTCTTGTCTGGTACCTGTAGTTTTGATAGACAATTCCTCGAAAAAGGAAAGCGAGGTGTTCTTATCCCAAGGATATTTTGTTTAAACCTTTTACATATTAATTGTTGCTTCCATCTTCGGCCATCTTGCTTAACAGCTAGTCAAAAGCGCGAGACAAACTTTTTAGATGCTATTTAATCATTGCTTTTATCTTTCGGCGTCTCGCTTAATAGCTAGCCAAAAGCGCGAGACAAACTTTTGATCTCTCTTCGCCCATACTACCCGCGAGATCAGCTGACCATTAGCGCTCGTCTCGCCGCAAGATTATCCTGCGTTGAAGTCCCTGGAGACCAGCCGCCCTACTTGACAGGCCCCCACCTTATTACGTCAATCTTACGCTTTGAATAAGGAAGGTCCACTCGCCATGGGCGAGACCACCCATGCCGAGTGTCGGCCAGAGACCCTCTTCCCTGGCCTGATTCCTGACCCTTCCCCTTTTTTAGGGATTTTCCACCAATCTTCTAATGAACATGGACCTTTCTCCACGCGAATTCTTACCCTTAAACTTGCCCTCAAGTGAGCCTGCAACCCTGCCAGCTAGGTGAGAGCCTGGTCAGCGGGTCTGCTTGGGGTCTCCTCTCCAACTCATCTCCAACCACCGAGTGAGCCTATAGCCCTGCCAGCTAGGTGAGAGCCTGTTCAGCGGGTCTGCTCGGGGTCTCCTCTCCAAACCATCTCCAACCACCGAGTGAGCCTACAGCCCTGCCAGCTAGATGAGAGCCTGATCAGCAGGTCTGCTTGGGGTCTCCTCTCCAAACCATCTCCAACCACCGAGTGAGCCTACAGCCCTGCCAGCTAGATGAGAGCGTGGTCAGCGGGTCTGCTCGGGGTCTCCTCTTCAAACCATCTCCAACCACTGAGTGAGCCTACAGCCCTGCCAGTTAGATGAGAGCCTGGTCAGCGGGTCTGCTCGGGGTCTCCTGTCCAAACCATCTCCAACCACCGAGTGAGCCTACAGCCCTGCTAGCTAGATAAGAGCCTGGTCAGCGGGTCTGCTCGGGGTCTCCTCTCCAAACCATCTCCAACCACCAAGTGAGCCTACAGCCCTGCCAGCTAGGTGAGAGCCTGGTCAGCGTGTCTGCTCGGGGTCTCCTCTCCAAACCATCTCCAACCACCGAGTGAGGCTACATCCCTGCCAGCTAAGTGAGAGCCTGGTCAATGGGTCTGCTTGGGGTCTCCTCTCCAAACCATCTCCAACCACCGAGTGAGCCTTCAGCCCTGCCAGCTAGGTGAGAGCCTGGTCAGCAGGTCTGCTCGGGGTCTCTGATTGTTAAAACTCCAAAATTATTTGCGGTCACGCGGCGACCCGGCGGTTTTATTTGAGAAAAAGGCGGAAGTGAATTTATTTAAGAAAACGGGGCGCGCGTATTTATTTTGTTTATTTTGGATATAAAAAAGGTTTAGAAATCGAGTTTTAACGAAAGGAGGCAAGTGCACCTATCGTGAGTAGTACAGGATATTCCGGGTGGAATATCGAGGTCGTATTGTTCTCGGGTCCGGTTCGATTATTTCTACTCTTCCCTGGAGGGGACTATTATTTTACCGATAATTATCTTGTCGGGATATTTTATATAAAAATACAGAAAATGGCGGAAAGAAAATGAAAGCAATAAAAAGAAAGCTTGAAGGTGGTGCCGATGAAGAGCTTAGCTCGATGGCACCGAAAAAACAATTGAACTAAAATAGACTTTAAATAAAAAGAGCTCCTAAATTTCTAATTAATTAAGGCGGAGACTTGGCCGTGGAGGTTCCACTAAAATGAGCTCACCTAGCTATAGGGCTATCGCTCACCTGAACGCTAAGACTATTCGACCGGGCTCTCGTCCGACGAAGGATTCCTCTTAACGCCCGCATTACGCTAAGAACCCCGCTATTGGGTGGGGAACCCAATCCGGTAGAGTTGGCGTGCGTCCTCTCTCGAGGGTTAGTGCGGAACTCTCTTTGCCAAGGGGTGATCGGTCCATATACACGGCCTCTCGGCTAGCTAGCATATGGACTACGGAAATAGGGCCCACACATCGATATGTGGTCCTACGCATCGTTAACCCCGGGCAAACCTTAAGTACTTTTAATTAATTAGAAAAATTAGACCTTTAGTTATTTTAAGCTATTTTATCTGTCCCAATGCTCTTCGATGCTGAGGGCTAAGAATGGTTAGCCACTCATCGGAATGGGGACGGCTTGCGGGAAAAGCAGAAAATAAAGCGATAAAGAAAGCAGTAAATGAAAGCAGGAAATAAAGCAGTAAATGAAAGCTGAAAAGTGCAAGTCCTACTCAAACGAGTAGGACTGAATAAAGCAGTAAATTGCGAGTCCCGGCGCAACCGCGTGGGCGGGAGAAATGAAAGCAGTAAAACGCACACACGCAAGTCCTACTCAAATGAGTAGGAGAAAATAAATACGGGTCCTACTCAACCGAGTAGGACAAAATAAATGCAACGCACGCACACTCTCTCTCGACATAAATGAAAACACACACACTCTACCGAAATAAAATCCAGCCATTAAACTCAAGTGAGTAGGCGAAAAAAAGGGAAATTACAAACTCACGCACTCTACAGAAAGTAAAATAAGCAAGCGCCATTTAACTCTTAACGAGTAGGCGGAAATAAATGCGCACACACACATGAGCTAAAAAATTAAGAAAAACTAAGTTGACGAAAAATGAAAACAACTGCATTTCTACCGCTAGAATGCGGTAGAAATGCATAAAAAGCTGAAATAAAAATTAACCGGAAAGAAAGGTTTGCAATAAACGCAAAAATGCAAGTGCTCGAAAAATAAAAACGAACACATTTCTACCGCTAGAATGCGGTAGAAATGCGTAAAAAGAAGACGAAAAAATTAAACGGACAAAAGTTTTAAATGAAAAAACTAAGTTCACGAAAAATTAAAATAACTATGTTATCATTCCTATAACTTGATAAAAACGCTAAAAAAGTGTAAATAAAGTAAAAAGAAAGAAAACGTTTTACAACCTAAAACGAAAAAGCTAAGTTAAAGAAAAAAAGAAAGACACTTTAAAGCGTTTTTATGGGTTATAGGAATGAAATAAAAGCTATAAAAATCTAAATTAACAAAACTAAGTAAGAAATTGAAAACATAAAAGTGAAAACTATACTCATACACTCACACACGCCTTTTAAAAAGACAAAAACTAAGTTAAAACAAAATGAAAAATAAGATTGCATAGGGAAGATTTGCATTAATCCATTCCAAAGCCATATTAAGAGAAGAAAAAGAACACATTTTATTAAATAAAAGGACGAGTTACAAAGACACGAAAATAAAACTAAGGAGAGGGGGAGAAATTATCCCTTACATAAGCCTTGGAAGCATTCCTGCAGCACAACACCTAAGCAAAATGGATCCAAAAAGGGAACAGAAATCCAGAGCAGAAGACTGGAATTTATAGAAAAAATTTTCATGTGTCACGCCCTTGGTCACGGGCGTGACAGGGGGCGTGACAGTACTATTTGAGAAGGCGGCCGGCGATTTAACGGGAAAGTTGACTTCGGGCTGGACACGTGGCGGTCTCGCAGTGGTCATGCCCTTGGTCACGGGCGTGACATTGGGCGTGACAGGCAGGTGGATCTGGGCGCGGTGCGTCAAAAAGTCGCCGCGCGGGTCTTGTCGGGCTAGCTGGAAAGGTCACGCCCCCGGTCACGGGCGTGACTCTGGGCGTGACAGGCGGGTGTCGACACTCGACGATCGTCGAGCTGAAAGTGTCGAGTTGAGTGAACACGGGCTTGGGTCACGCCCCGTGTCGGGTGACACGGGCGTGTCGCCGGGCGTGTCAGCTGGGTCGACGATCGTTGAGTGCGATTCCGTCGATCTGGATGGTCACGGGCATGGGTCACGGGCGTGACGCGGGTGACACGGGCGTGTCGACGCTTTGCTCCTCGAAAATTGCAGATTTACTGGAATTTGACGTGTCACGCCCTGGTCACGGGCGTGACCAATATGTCACGGGCGTGACATGTCAATTTTGGCAGATTTTCATTTTTTCCTGCAAAATAAAATAGAACAAGTTAGTACCATATTTACAAAAATAGGAGCAATTTATTAAGCAAAAATATGTAAAAACGACAAAAATAAATGAAAACAACTACATTAATGTACACAAAAATACGCATATTTACAGTTCATCAGTCTCCTCTCCAAACCATCTCCAACCACCGAGTGAGCCTACAGCCCTGCCAGCTAGGTGAGAGCCTGGTCAGCGGGTCTGCTCGGGGTCTCCTTTCTATACCATCTTCAACCACCGAGTGAGCCTACAGTCCTGCCAGCTAGGTGAGAGCCTGCTCAGCTGGTCTGCTCGGGGTCTCCTCTCCAAATCATCTCAAACCACCGAGTGAGCCTACAGCCCTGCCATCTAGACGAGAGCCTGGTCAGCGGGTCTGCTCGGGGTCTCCTCTCCAAATCATCTCCAACCACCGAGTGAGCCTACAGCCCTGCCAGCTAGGTGAGAGCCTGGTCAGCGGGTCTGCTCGGGGTCTCCTCTCCAAACCATCTCGCCCTTGGTGCCCGGAAAAGGTCACCCATGCTTTCATCATATCAAAAGAGAACATCAAAATGGTAAGCATTGTACAATAAAAAAAAGTGCAATGGACAGAAAGTGCTACGGGTAAAATCTCTTTAAATCATCACCACTTCGGGCTCGCTCGAGGGATACCACGTCCACATCCTGGAGGTGGTACCCTCCTGACTTTAAGACTACCTTTAGTACAAAAGGACCATCCCAATTAGGATTGAGCTTCCCTACGGAGGCCCCTCTACCTGCTGCATCTACCTTTTTTAGGACCAAATCTCCCTTCTCGAACTGCCTGATCCTTATATGCTTGTCGAAGTACCTTGTCATACGTCGCATGACCTCCTCCTGCCGGACCACTGCCAAATCCCTGAGCTCTTCCACGAGATCCAAAGAGAGTCTATGTTCTTCTTCGTTCTCTACTCTCCATCCTTCAGCTCCTTCCCTCGCGACTGCTACTCTCGGTGATGTGACCTCAAACTCGATAGGTATGACAGCCTCTGAGCCATGAGAGAGCTTAAACGGGGTTTCCCCCGTGGCGGTGTTTGGTGTGGTCCTCAAGGCCCATAGTACTGAAGGTAGCTGCTCCACCCAGTTCCCCCTCAAATTCTCCACTTTTTTCTTCAATATATTGATAATGACCTTATTAGCTTCTTCCACTTGTCCATTACTCCGTGGATGATGAACAGAGGCAAAGCGGAGGTCTATTCCCAAACGAATGCAGAAATCCACGAATTCTCTACTTGCAAATTGTGGTCCATTATCTGTCACAATGGCTAGGGGCAACCCATGCCGTCAGATGATCTCCCACCATACGAAATTCTTGACCACTTGTGACGTTACCTTAGCCAACGCCTTTACCTCCAGCCATTTCGAAAAGTAGTCCACCATGACTACTAGGAATTTCCTCTGGCCACTCGCTTGAGGAAAAGGGCCCACCAGATCTAGCCCCCACATAGCGAAAGGCCAGGGGGTTGTGATTTTCTGTAACCTCTGGGCCGGAAGGAGCTAGAGGGGGGCGAACTCCTGGCATTTTTGACACCTTTTCGCGAATTCCTCCTCATCTTTCCTGAGGGTAGGCCAGAAGTACCCCTATCTCAGCGCCCTCCCTTCTAATGTCCGGCTCCCTGAGTGACTCCCACATTCTCCCGAGTGAATCTCCTGCAGAACCTTGGGAACCTCCTCCTCTGACATACATCTGGCCAGCAAACCTGACAGCGTCTTGCAATATAAAACCCCATCCTTCAGCAGGTAGTACGCTGATTTGTATCTGGTATGCTTCTTGTCGAGTTCTTTTGCGGGTAACTGTCCTGACGCCAAAAAGGTGATGAAGGGGTCCATCCAAGACCTCTGCTGGCATATCTCCATGAGTTCCCCTTCTTCTATAGACGGTCTGAAGAGCTCCGTCATTGTTCCCCCGGCTCGAGGGCCGTGCTTGGCGAGTAGGTCAGCCTGAGTGCTCTCCTCCCTCGGGATATGCTGAATTGAAAAGCTTTGGAACTGTCCAATGATTCCCTTAACCTTTCCTAGATACAACTGGAGGGTGGGCTCCCTTGCCTCGAACTCCCCTTTGATCTGGCCTGCCACCACCATGGAGTCTGTCGAGGCCTCAATGTCTTGTATGCCCAGCTCCCGGCCTGAGTCCCGCAATGATCGCCTCATATTCCGCTTGGTTGTTCGTAATTGTGAAATGAATCTTCAGGTCATGTTAAATCCGGGTCCCCTCCGGACTGATCAATACTATCCCTCCTCCAAAGGAATTTCTTCCCGATGCTCCATCCACTAACATCTTCGAGGTTGCTCGAGGGGACACTTCCGTCTCCTGGACCTCAACTACATAGTCCACCAGGAAATCGGCTACCGCCTGTGCCTTAATGGCGAGTCGGGGAACGAAGATGAGGTCGAATTCACTGAGCTCTATTGACCATTTAGCTAGCCTCCCAGAATGTTCTACCCCCTCCAAGATGCGACGAAGGGGGTGATCCGTTACAACCTGAACAGAATGAGCCTGAAAATACGGCCTGAGCTTTCGGGCCGAGACGATGAGGGCAAATGTTAACTTCTCAAGAATGGGGTATCCGAGCTTCGCTTTCTTCAGGACCCTGCTCACGTAATAGATCAGAAATTGCCTCTTCCCTTCTTCTCGCACAAGAACCAAGCTCACTGTCCCAATCCCTACCCCCAAATATAAAAACAAGACCTCTCCTTCCCTTGGCCCCGGGAGTAAGGGTGTCTGGGTGAGCTGTTGCTTTATAGCCTGGAAAGCCTTCTCACATTCCGGGGTCCACTCGAACCTCTTGCCTCCCCGCAGCATCCGAAATAAGGGCGAGCATCTCTCTCCGGCTCGAGAGAGAAACCTGCTTAGCCCCGCCAACTTGCCTGTGAGACGCTGAACTTCCTTAGCATTTCTAGGGGACTCCAACTCCAGGATTGCTCTCACTTTTTCGGGGTTGGGATCCACTCCATATGGAGTGAGAAGATGTCCTAGGAACCTTTCCCTATTGGCTCCAAAAACACATTTCAGGGGGTTGAGTCTCATTTTATACTTCCTTAGGGTCTCAAAGGTCTCCTCCAGATCTAGGACATGAGTTTCGAGGTTCTTGCTTTTGATCATCAAGTCATCCACGTACACCTCGAGGTTCCTTCCTCTCTAATAGGTCCGGCCATCTTGGAGGCGATGGCCCTCTTCTTCTGCTGTATGTGGCGAGTGTTGGGGTCGAGATTGAGGCGGTGACAAGCGACGTCCGCATCGACCCCAGGCATGTCCGCGGCGCTCCACGCGAAGACGTCAATATTTTTCTGCACGCAGGCCTTGATCTTCTCACGGTCTTCCGGGCTGAGCTCGCCGCTGATCTTTATCTTCTCCTCTCTGCCTTCCTTGGTATGGATCTCTACCTCGAGGACCTCCACGGCTGCTTTCAGCCTCGATGGCTCTTCCTCACCTTCCTGCTCTGCCTGCGCGTCATACCCCTTGGCTACGTCTTCCACGATGGCCATCATCATCTCTTCCCCCAGCTTTTCCATCTCCCACTTGCTTGCGTCCTCCTCTTCCTGTCGTGAGGCCCTTCTTTTTTCTGGACGGGCCCCCTTCCCGGGCGACCCTCCGCTTCTTCCATCTTCCTCTTCTCTTTTCTCCCTTCCTCTTCTTTTGGCTTCTTTTCTACTGCCGCCTCCGTCTCTTCTCCCTCCTTTCCAGCCATTTCTAGCTTCTCCGTCATTCCCCTGTCCATCACCACTTCTCCCTCTCCTTCAGCTCCTTCCTCCTCCCTTCTCTCTTCTACCATCACCGTCTCCCCGAACTCCTCTCCAGCCATTTCTGGCTCCCCCGAAAAGTCTCCAGCCACCACTACTTCTCCCACTCCTCCAGCACCTTCCTCTCCTCTCTCTTCTACCATCCCTGTCTCCCCGAACTCCTCTCCCGCCATTTCTGGCTCCCCCGCAATGCCTCCAACCACCACTACTTCTCCCTCTCCTCCAACACCTTCCTCTCCTCTTTCTACTTCACCTCCCAGTTCCTGTTGTAATTGCTCCATCCTCCTTCCCATCTCCTCAGCGTCTCCTTGCCAGGAGATGGCGTTCACTGCTGTCACGTAGCATTCCTTGTGGCCTTTGGATCCCCACGTACCCTAATTTGGGTACCTCCTGAGTTCAGTTTCAAGAACTGGTGAAATGACGATGGAACGCATCTGAAGGCGCTGATCAAGGGGAGCCCAAAGATAGCATTGTAACTGTTGGGGGCATCCACTATGACAAAGCGGCAATTTCGGGATAGCCCTCCTAGGGTTACCTGAAGTCCCACTCCCCCCTCGACTTCTTTCCTCTCTCTCCTGAGAACCCAAACAATGGTCCATCCGCCTCCAGCACCCTCCGGGCCTCCACCCTCATCGCATTGAATGTTTTTTTGAAAATTATGTTCACCGAACTCCCATTGTCTACCAGGATCCGTGACACCGTAAAGTTCTCGATGGCGGTTCGTATCACCAGCGCATCATAAAAAGGGTCTTCATGATCTGACATGTATTTTCTTAAAAAGGTGATCTTTTCATCTGGGGGAGTGGATTGTGACGTCGAGGCTACGCTTCGGCGGTACATAGTGTGAAGGCTCGCCTTTTGGGCCGCCTCTATCCCCACCCCTCCATGGATTACTCCAATTCCTCCGTGATCTCCTTCATCCGTTCGATCCACACATCGATCCTCTTCTCATGTAGCTGTGACTTCCTCTATCCGTACCGGTCTTTGTAGTTCTCCTGCTCCTCGAGTTCTCCTTATTTCCAAGAAATCTGGGCAGGTAGCCGTTGCGTGACCTTCCTCCTCGTGGAAGTCGCAATATGGCAACGCCACCTCCCCCCCCCCCCGTGCCTTCCTTCCTGAGGGTTTCTTCTTCTCCCTGCTCCTGCTCCTCTTTCTCTCTCCCGGCCTCTTCCTCTGCCTTGGCCGATGTCCATAGCCTGCTGCGGAGGGAGCAGGGGTGGTCTATGAGCATACCCCCACCCTTGCTGGTGAAACCTTCCCGGTCCTCCTTGTTGGTTCCTCCCCCCGTGGGGAAATCCTCTGCCTTGTCCTGGGGCAGGTCCTCCCGGTTGCCTCCATCCCAGCTCTTGATACGTCGGTGCCCTCGACTCCTCTCTTCTCCTTGCCTCCTATTGTTTCCCAACTGACTCCCTCGACTCCACCTCAGTAATCCTTGCCAATTTCTTTGCAAAAGCAGGGTTCGTCGCCTCCATCGCTATTTCCATCACCGCCTTCTCCATCAATCCCTCAAAAGATAACGGTGTCTTCCGGGTGAGGCTCATTTTGAAGAACCCTTCCCGTAGTCCCACGGTAAAGGCCATCTGGAGTGCAAATCCCGGCACCTCCTGTATATCCAAGATCTCCTCTTGGAACCTATCCACGTACTGAGCCAGCGACTCATCTGCCTTCTGCTTAATCAAAAAGATCGACTCCGGGTTCCCCTTTCTCTTCTTAGACGTGGAGAACCGCAACTGGAAACTCCTGCTTAGGTCCCCGAAGCAGTATATCGAGCCTGTCGGGAGCTGATGGAACCAGTCTCTAGCTTTGTCCTTTAGAGTCATGGAAAAAAGACGGCATTTGAACGCGTCCGTCATGGGCCTGATCAAAATTGCGTCCTCGAACCACTACAAGTGATGGAGGGGATCATCCTTCCCCACATAGTAGTTAATCTCGGGTTCTCGGAAACCTTCCGGGATGGGAGCTGACAGGATTAGCTCGCAAAAAGAGGACCCTCTCGCTGTCGGTCTCGCCGCGCTTACTCGCGCGACGACCTCTCCTGGAGAGATGGTACTTGCCGGACTTGGGAACAGCTTCCTTCCTGCCATGTCTCTCCCGCTCCCTTCTGCCATCACCTCCTTCCCTAGTCTCCTCCCAGGGGCATCTTCTCCCACTCGCACCGAGATGAGTTCTTCTTGTATTGCGAGAGCCGGCACTTGAGGCAGTGGGGTTGAACAATCTCCCAGTCGCGAGATCCCTTGCAGCAAATCCATGATCCCCTTGATTGAAGCCATGAACTCTTCTCTTCCGACAAATCCTCCCGGGTTGTCCGACCCCTCTCCTTCTTCTTCTCCCTGACCTCCCGCCATGTGGTTTCTCAAGGTTCTTCTCTGAGGGCTGCGCTCCACGCTCACCGCACCAAAAATATTGGAACCAGCTTTCTGGTCCCACATAAAGTTCGAAACAGGATGCATCCCACACGTACTCTCCCTGCGCTACCCTCCTAACGAGAGTCAGAGACCTGAAAACAGACTGAGGGGGCTCAGCTCGGAGGTCCCACCTCTTTCCCGGAAGAACCGAAGATCTTCCCCTCCCTAGCCAATGCTGAGCTAGGTTCCTGTGAGGAAGATAGTGGAAAGGTTCCACAACCATCCCAGGTACCTTATCGGTCTATTTATAGGCCTCTGAATCCGATCTGCAAATATCACTTCTGAATTAACCTGAAATGACCAAAACACCCTGGGATGTGTCTGCCAACAGCCAAACTCCGCTGTTCTGGAGAGCTATACGCAGACCTTCAGGGGTAGAAATGGAAAACTACCTGGGGCACAAAGGTAAAATCCCCCTTGAGGGTAAAAAAGGTAAAGACATCTCTTCTCAAATGTGGCGAGTGGGGAAGGAACTGACGGGCGAGACGACCGCACTGTCCGGCTCGCCGGCCTCTCGCCCTGTGGGCCATCTCGCCCCCTAGGAGGTCTCGCCTACTCAGAGGTCTCGCCTACTTCAGAGGGCTATCTGCACCTCTCGCCTCTTGTAGGTGGGCATCCTCTCATCTCGCCAGTCCCCCTTTCTTGCTTATTGGATCACCTCTCGTGAGCCCAAGTTTGTACACCGACCAAGGGAAGGCGCGCGGCCTAGGGGTCAGACCGCTGAGTCCGCGCAGGCCGTGCGGCCTGAGCGGACAGAGAAATCTACCGCCCAACCTAGGGCTTCATAGCGTCCAGGAGGAACCCGGGGCAGGCCGTGACGAGCAAGCTGGCTCCCTTGGGAAGGATCGCTGATTTCAGGGTTAACATAATCCCCGAACTTTTTTAAGTTCCGAATAGAACTTTGAAAAAGTTGGAGACCCACGAAAATCGTGATCCACCCCAAAAGAAAGAGAAGGGGCAAGGAGAGATAGAACCTGAAGTCTCTCCTTAGGAGTTTGGTGCTGCCTGTCTATTTTCCTGCAAGAGGAAAGTTGGGTAGGCATGTATTGGTGGTACTTCGAGTGTGTACCTGAGTTCGCCCTTGCAAAACGAAGAAGGTGTCTCCACTAAGTTCTGCAAAATGAAAGTGAGAGGAAAACATGGAAACATAATTACTTGCAAGTACCTGATGGAGGCTTGCAAGTACCTATTATCCTCTGCAAAAAGGAAGGATGAAGGGTATACAAGAAAGAAAAATGAGTTGCAAGTACCTGGAAGGGACTTTCAAGTCTTTGCTGGTTTCTGCAAAAGTAGAGTTAAAGTTATGCACAGTATATGAAAGTAACTTGCAAGTACCTGTAAAAGGGCTTGCAAGTGCCGGATGATCTCTGTAAAATGAGAGTTAGGAACAAACAAGGTATATGTGAGTAGCTCGCAAGTACCTGTGAAGAAACTTGCAAGAATATGCTACTTTCTACAAAGTGAGAGTTAGAAGCAGGTAAAACATGAAAATAGCTTGCATGTACCTGAATGAGGCTTGCGAGTGTCTGCTAACCACTCCTAAGAAGAGAGTGAGCAGCATACATAGAACAATCAATTAAACTGCAAGTACCTGAATGAGACTTGCAGGTATTTGCTAATCTCTGCAAGGAAAGAGTTAGAAGCAAACATATATGAAAATTAATTGCAAGTACCTGGAAGAAGGCTTGCAAGTGTTTGTTAATCTCTGCAAGAAGAAGAGTTAGAAGCAAACAATATATATGAAAAGAGCTTGCAAGTACCTGTGGAGAAGTCTTGCAAGTGTTTGCTAATCTCTGCAAGGAGAAGAGTTAGAAGCAAACAAGATATGAGGATAACTTGCAAGTACCTGGAAGAGGGCTTGCAAGTGTTAACTGTTGATGGGATAAGGCAGACATGCCCAAATGGCAAGGAAAATGCCTGATGAACTCTTTATCGTGAAGCCCAGATCAATAAATCTTGTGTTAACTGTTGATATGGCTGGATAGACATGATCAGATTAGCAGAGAAAGAACTTGACGAATTCCGCCAATCTTAACCAGATTGCAATGACATGGCTTGATGATCGAGGAGAATAAGATTCTTTGATCAATGCTTGATACCATTAGATTTGATAAGAGTAGTGAATAGTTCTGCGAATCTTCATCTGATAGTGTCTAAGCATGCAGTGAATAGAAGATGAAAGTAATAGAGCTTGCACAAGCAAAGAGCTTGTAAGTCATCATTTGATGGAGCTTGAGCAAGCGATGCATATAAGATAAGCATAAGCAAAATGAATGCCGGAAATCCCTTTTGTAGGTCAGATTAACCTGTTCACCTGTAGAAGAAGTCAATTGACAAAAAAGGAGCACTAACTATACTCCCTTGACAGAGCACAAAAGGGAGACATGCCCAAAACATCCTAAGAAGGAAGCGACAGATGCACTGCTCTATTGCCTCACGTACAATCATCACTGATCAATGAGACTAGTTGAGCCAAGCGGCCTATTGCTTGTCTGTGGATTGATCAGTGGAGTTGTGGGAACCCACGAAGGCACGGATCGAGAGTACCATAGAGTGTTCGGCCATCACAGTTATGTGATGGTCGAAGAGACAAGGCTACGCTTGATCGCCATTATTTGTCAAGCAAAGATCATCATAACTGTAATGTATCCTTTGCGAAGCACAGCAGAGCTAACACATGGGGCTCCCCTAGCACACACTCTGTGTCAGATGCCGGCTAGGATCCTAAGTCTGAATCCCAACATCGTAGATTGAACGGCTCCCACTATACATATGAGTATACTCCCGCCATTTGTGGTCGAAACGGTGGAGCCAGAGAACAATCTACGGAGGGAGCATTCCAGACTTGGCGATATCTCATTGGTGTAGTGATCTCTTTGTCAAAGAGAAAAAATAGAGAAGGAAGCATAACAAGAGGGGAACTGTGTCAGTATGAGATCCCTGATAAAAGCTTTATTGAAAAGAAAGAATAGAACAGTGAGAAGTGTTTTGAAATAAAAAATGTTTGAAAGAATAAGAGCAAGAGTCGAGTTAACCCATCAGAGTTGTGAGAGAATTCTGAAGGACTGTGAAGTCCTTTGCTTGCTTAGAATAGCCTTCCAAGCACACCCTCGTCGTCAGCATCGAAGCATTCGACAAATTGGTTAACAACGAGGAGAGGAGGCTCTTCAACTTGGTTCACTCACCTTGAGGATCAAGGAATGTCCGCAACTTTTTTGCCCTTAGCGGTTGCTGGATCAGGGCGATCTTCTTTAGGAAGCAGGTCACGCATCTTACCCTGTCGGAGCATCCTTTGCACAAGCTGGAGGAGTGCTCGACAGTTTTCAGTTAGGTAACCTGACTCTTTGTGGAACTCGCAATCAGGCTCTGAGTCTCTGGACCTTTGATCGGCTGGCCGATAGGGCTTCTTGTAGCTTGCCCTATCTTTCATGATTTGGACTACTTCTTTCATGGCCTCGTCGAGATCAGACTCATGCAAGTCATTGTCTTGCTGCTGATGAACTACTGCTGCTTGAGAAGAAGCTAGTGGCGGCAATGGGTCTTGAGCACGATCACGGCTCGGGAAGGAGTATCGATGGCGTTGAAACCTTTTCTCCTTTATTGAGTGAGTTGGGAAATGATTGTGAGGAGACCTCGGAGGCTGCTTGTGAGGGAGATCTTCCTCGGATAGAAGCTGGGAGACAAAGCCTGGATTGTTCTTTTCTCCTCGAATGTACGAGTTGGCCAAGGCAATCAAATCTTGGTAAGTTTTTGGAACACGAACATTGGCTTCAAATTTGAGTGGCCCTTCACGAAGACCGTGAATAAGAGCCACTCTGTACATTTCTTGATCAGCAATTTCGATGTCCAAAATCTCTCTTTGGAATCGATCAACGAATTGAGACCAAGTTTCATTTCCACGCTGCTTGATCTCAAAGAGGGCTTCAGGACCGCCCTTTCTCTTGGTTGAGGTAGAGAACCTGAGAAGAAAATCCCTTCGTAGATCAACGAAGGAAGTGATGGAGTGAGGACGGAGGCCATAGAACCAGTCCCTCACTTGCCCATCAAAAGTAGTGACAAGGAGCTTGCACTTAGTTGCATCTGATAGGGTCTTGAGAGCAACGGCTGACTCAAAAGCTTGAAGGTGCTTCACTGGATCAGTCTCTCCAGTGTAGATTGGCAGTCGAGGCTCTCCGAAGTTTGCTGGAGTAGGCTCATGACGAACATTCTCTGTGAATGGTGAAGGTTCTTCTTGCTCTCCTACAGCATAAGGAAAGAAGGGGGCATAAGCTGCAGCTGCAAAAGAAGCAGGACGATAAAAAGGAAAAGCTGATGTAGGAGGAGCAAAGGCAGGAGCTGCAGGGTAGGGATGACTTCCCTGAAAATTGAGAAATCTAGCAGGACTTCCCCGGGCTGCTTCCCGGAAGAAGTTTTGCCGGGCATCAAATGCTTCATCTTGAGGGCGCAGAGGAGCTGCAGGACCTTGCGGGAAGGTTGCTGTATAAGGAGGAGGATAGACTGGCGGGCAAGTTTGGGGATAAGCTTGCTGATGTCCTAAGGTTGGCGCTGGGTTGATTGGAGCAGCTAAAGCAACTGGAGCTGTTGCTGGATGAACGTCTAATCGCTGCGTGATCGCAGCAAGAATTTTGTTGATTGCTTGGAACTGTTGAGCATTCTCACGGCGCGACTGCTCAAAGGCTTCCCAGTGATGATCTTCACTGGGACTTGGTGCAATATTCTCCGCTGGTTGGTGGTCTGTCATGGCTAACTGTCAGTTGTTCACCGTCTGTTTGGATCTGAAGGTCGCGTGTTAACTGTTGATGCGCGGAAATGGCACCGGGGCAGCTAACACGAAGGGGGTTTTCGATCTCACTGGCTAGTAGAGGAAGAGGATGAAGGTTGCGGGGATAGAGGAGAAGAGGGAAGCTTCTGAGTGCTCGAGAGTGGAGCAAGCATCTTGTTCAAGGAGTTGCGGGGATAGAGGAGAGGCTTGATCAACAGAGAAGGTTGATCGAGAGAAGAGGAGGTTGATCAGGAGCTATCGAGCGGACGGTTAATATGACGGTTGAGCTTGCAGGTTGGAGCCGAGAAGAGCTGAGCTGAGCTAGGCTAGAAGAAGAGAGAAAGGGCCGCTAGCAGCGGCAACAACAGACTTCACCCGCCGTGGCTTGAATGTCACTTTTGCGACGGGCTTTCCTTTTACTAATAGCGAGAGTTACAAACTGCCAATACACCTTTACAACAAAGAAATAAAGGGGTACAAAGGGAAGCTGGCGGCTAAGGAGGAGAATGCCAGAGGAGGCTGCGCGGACGGAAGAGCGAAGCTGGAAGGCCGCACAGTTTAGCAAAGGAAGCAGACCGCGCGGACTGAAGATCCAGGTCAGCAGGCCGCGCGACTAAGTCGAAGAGATAGGTGCGGACTGAGAATCGGAGTCCACATTAGTTGGGCTGGCTGGCTGACTTCGAGCGCGAGCACCTTGGCAATGACGAGACCTCAAGCGTAGAGTCTCGTCCCCTGTACGAGAGGCATGGGGGGCTATTTATGGGCCCGAGGAGGTAACGACTTGCGGTGACGTTACCCCCGGTGAGATGGTAACTTGAGCGACATGGAGATGGAGTCCGCCGAGTCCACAACAAGCCGCGCAGACTAGGACGGGGTGGTGGAGCTGGTGCCACTGATGGCGAGCTGGGAGACTAAGTGGCGGACTGCGATGCGGGTCCGCGTAGTCCGTCACTGCTGAGTTGGGACTGCTCGCCCACTGATGGGCTGGCAGACGCTGGAAGCTATGTGGCGGACTGCAAGAAGAATCCGTGGAGTCTGCCGCTGCTGAACTAAGAGCTGCAAGGGGATGCAAGCTGGAGAGTGCCCGCAGAGTTCGGCGAGTCCGCACGAGGGTATGCGGACTGGAACTGCTTTCTGGAATATTTGCTGAGCGGTGGACTGGAAGGAGTCCGCAACTACTAACTGAGTCCGCACGAAGGCTGCGGACTGAGGAGGAGTTGACCCCCCTGCTGCTAAGAAACTGGTGCTGGCTAAGGAATGGGCGGACTGCATAGAGAGTCTACCAAGTCCGCGGCTGCTGCAAGGCTGAGTCTGCATATGCTGGAGTTGGAGAGCCTGGCTGTTGAGGCTGTTGGGGTTCAGCGATGAAGGCAGACTGGAAGTTTAGATTGCACTTCGAGTCCGCCCAACTCGCGAGGGACCTGTAGTTTGCTGCTGGTCTTGTCGGGTAGCCAGAATTGGAGTCCGCGCCTTGCAGGCGGACTGGAGGAGTCGGCTGCCCATGTTGCTGGGTGAAGGGACTGAGCGACCTGTTGCCGACCTGAGCGGATAGGAAGTTGAGTTTGGAAGAGAGAGACCTGCGGACACAACCTCACGGTTAAGCTGAAAAGGGGGCGGCCTGTAGAGGCAGACTGTGGAAGCAGTCCACGGGCACTACCGACCAAGGGAAGGCGCGCGGCCTGGAGGTCAGACCGCTGAGACCGCGCAGGCCGCGCGGCCTGAGCGGACAGAGAAATCTGTCCGCCCAACCTAGGGCTTCACGGCCTCCAGGAGGAACTCGGGGCAGGCCGCGACGAGCGAGCTGGCTCCCTTGGGAAGGATCACCGATTTCGGGGTTAACATAATCCCCGCACTTTTTTAAGTTCCGAATAGAACTTCGAAAAAGTTATAGACACACGAAAATCATGATCCACCCCAAAATAAAGAGAAGGGGCAAGGAGAGATAAAACCTGAAGTCTCTCCTTAGGAGTTTGGTGCTGCCTGTCTATTTTCCTGCAAGAGGAAAGTTAGGGTAGGCATGTATGGGTGGTACATCGAGTGTGTACCTGAGTTCGCCCTTGCAAAACGAAGAAGGTGTCTTACACTAAGTTCTGCAAAATGAAAGTGAGAGGAAAACATAGAAACATAATTACTTGCAAGTACCTGATGGAGGCTTGCAAGTACCTGTTATCCTCTGCAAAAAGGAAGGATGAAGGGTATACAAGAAAGAAAAATGAGTTGCAAGTACCCGGAAGGGACTTGCAAGTCTTTGCTGGTTTCTGCAAAAGAAGAGTTAAAGGTATGCACAGTATATGAAAGTAACTTGCAAGTACCTGTAAAAGGGCTTGCAAGTGCCGGATGATCTCTGTAAAATGAGAGTTAGGAACAAATAAGGTATATGTGAGTAGCTCGCAAGTACCTGTGAAGAAACTTGCAAGGATATGGTGCTTTCTGCAAAGTGAGAGTTAGAAGCAGGTAAAACATGAAAATAGCTTGCAAGTACCTGAATGAGGCTTGCAAGTGTCTGTTAACCACTACTAAGAAGAGAGTGAGCAGCAGACATAGAACAATGAATTTAACTGGAAGTACCTGAATGAGCCTTGCAGGTGTTTGCTAATCTCTGCAAGGAAAGAGTTAGAAGCAAACATATATGAAAATAACTTGCAAGTACCTGGAAGAAGGCTTGCAAGTGTTTGCTAATCTCTGCAAGAAGAAGAGTTAGAAGCAAACAATATATATGAAAAGAGCTTGCAAGTACCTGTGGAGAAGTCTTGCAAGTGTTTGCTAATCTCTGCAAGGAGAAGAGTTAGAAGCAAACAAGATATGAAGATAACTTGCAAGTACCTGGAAGAGGGCTTGCAAGTGTTAACTGTTGATGGGATAAGGCGGACATGCCCAAATGGCAAGGAAAATGCCTGATGAACTCTTTATCGTGAAGCCCAGATCAATAAATCTTGCTTTAACTGTTAATATGGCTGGATAGACATGATGAGATTAGCAGAGAAAGAACTTGACGAATTCCGCCAATCTTAACCAGATTGCAATGGCATGGCTTGATGATCGAGGAGAATAAGATTCTTTAATCAATGCTTGATATCACTAGATTTGATAAAAGTATTGAATAGTTCTGCGAATCTTCATCTGATAGCGCCTAAGCAGACAGTGAATAGAAGATGAAAGTAATAGAGCTTGCACAAGCAAAGAGCTTGTAAGTCATCATCCGATGGAGCTTGAGCAAGTGATGCATATAAGATAAGCATAAGCAAAATGAATGCCGGAAATCTCTTTGGTAGGTCGGATTAACCTGTTCACCTGTGGAGGAAGGAAATTGACAAAAAAGGAGCACTAGCTATACTCCCTTGACAGAGCACAAAAGGGAGACATGCGCAAAACATCCTAAGAAGGAAGCGATAGATGCACTCCTCTCTTGCCTCGGGTACAATCATCACTGATCAATGAGACTACTTGAGCCAAGCGGCCTATTGCTTGTCTGTGGATTGATCAGTGGAGTTGTGGGAACCCGCAAAGGCACGGATCGAGAGTACCATAGAGTGTTCGGCCATCACAGTTATGTGATGATCGAAGAGACAAGGCTACGCTTGATCGCCATTGCTTGTCAAGCAAAGATCATCATAACTGTAATGTATCCTTTGTGAAGCACAGCAGAGCTAACATATGGGGATCCCCTAGTACACACTCTGTGTCAGATGCCAGCTAGGATCCTAAGTCTGAAGCCCAACATCGTAGATTGAACGACTCCAACTACACATATGGGTATACTCCCGCCATATGTGGTCGAAGAGGTGGTTCCAGAGAACAATTTACGGAGGGAGCATTCCAGACTTGGCGATATCTCATTGGTGTAGTGATCTCTTTGGCAAAGAGATAAAATAGAGGAGGAAGCATCACAAGAGGGGAACTGTGTTAGTATGAGATCCTTGATAAAACTTTTATTGAAAATCAAGAAAAGAACACTGAGAAGTGTTTTGAAATAAAAAATGTTTGAAAGAATAAAAGCAAGAGTCGAGATAACCCATCAGAGTTGTGAGAGAATTTTGAAGGACTGTGAAGTCCTTTGCCTGCTGAGAATAGCCTTCCAAGCACACCCTCATCGTCAGCATCGAAGCATTCGACAGCTAGGTTAACAACAAGGAGAGGAGGCTCTTCGACTTGGTTCACTCCCCTTGAGGAGCAAGGAACGTCTGCAACTTCTTTGCCCTTAGCGGTTGCTGGATCAGGGCGATCTTCTTTAGGAAGCACGTCACGCATCTTACACTGTCGGAGCATCCTTTGCACAAGCTAGCGGAGTGCTCGGCAGTTTTCAGTTAGGTGACCTGACTCTTTGTGGAACTCGCAATAAGGCCCTGAGTCTCTGGACCTTTGATCGGCTGGCCGATAGGGCTTCTTGTAGCTTGCCCTATCTTTCATGATATGGACTACTTCTTGCATGGCCTCGTCGAGATCAGACTCATACAAGTCATTGTCTTGCTGCTGATGAACTGCTGCTGCTTGAGAAGAAGCTAGTGGCGGCAATGGGTCTTGAGCACGATCACGGCTCGGGAAGGAGTATCGATGGCATTGAAACCTTTTCTCCTTTCTTGAGTGAGTTGGGAAATGATTGCGAGGAGACCTCGGAGGCTGCTTGTGAGGGAGATCTTCCTCGGATATAAGCCGGGAGACAAAGCCTGGATTGCTCTTTTCTCCTCGAATGTACGAGTTGGCCAAGGCAATCAACTCTTGGTACGTTCTTGGAGCACGAACATTGGCTTCAAATTTGAGTGGCCCTTCACGAAGATCGTGAATAAGAGCTACTCTGTATATTTCTTGATCAGCAATTTCGATGTCCAAAATCTCTCTTTGGAATCGATCAACGAATTGAGACCAAGTTTCATTTCCACACTGCTTGATCTCAAAGAGGGCTTCAGGACCGCCCTTTCTCTTGGTTGAGGTAGAGAACCTGAGAAGAAACTCCCTTCGTAGATCAACGAAGGAAGTGATGGAGTGAGGACGGAGGCCATAGAACCAGTCCCTCACTTGCCCATCAAAAGTAGTGACAAGGAGTTTGCACTTAGTTGCATCTGATAGGGTCTTGAGAGCAATGGCTGACTCAAAAGCTTGAAGGTGCTTCACTGGATCAGTCTCTCCAGTGTAGATTGGCAGTCGAGGCTCTCTGAAGTTAGCTGGAGTCGGCTCATGGCGAACATTCTCTGTGAATGGTGAAGGTTCTTCTTGCTCTCCTACAGCATAAGGAAAGAAGGGGGCATAAGCTGCTGCAAAAGAAGCAGGAGGATAAAAAGGAAAAGCTGCTGCAGGAGGAGCAAAGGCAGGAGCTGCAGGGCAGGGATGACTTCCCTGAAAATTGAGAAATCTAGCAGGACTTCCCCGGGCTGCTTCCCGGAAGAAGTTTTGGCGGGCAGCAAATTCTTCATCTTGTGGTCGCAGAGGAGATGGAGGACCTTGCGGGAAGGTTGCTGTATAAGGAGGAGGATAGACTGGCGGGCAAGCTTGAGGATAAGCTTGCTGATATAACAAGGTTGGCGCCGGGTTGATTGGAGTAGCTGAAGCAACTGGAGCTGTTGCTGGATGAGCGTCTAATCGCTGCGTGATCGCAGCAAGAATTTTGTTGATTGCTTGGAACTGTTGAGCATTCTCACGGCGAGACTGCTCAAAGGCTTCCCAGAGAGGATCTTCACTGGTACTTGGTGCAATGTTCTCAGCTGGTTGGTGGCCTGTCATGGCTAACTGTCTGTTGTTCACCATCTATTCGGATCTGAAGGTCGCGTGTTAACTATTGATGCGCGGAAACGGCACCGGGGCAGCTAACATGAAGGGGGTGTTCGGTCTCACTGGCTAGGAGAGGAAGAGGATGAAGGTTGCGGGGATAGAGGAGAAGAGGGAAGCTTCTGAGTGCTCGAGAGTGGAGCAAGCAGCTTGTTCAAGGAGTTGCGGGGATAGAGGAGAGGCTTGATCAACAGAGAAGGTTGATCCAGTGAAGAGGAGGTTGATCAGCAGCTGTCGAGCGGACGGTTAATATGACGGCTGAGCTTGCAGGTTGTAGCCGAGAAGAGCTGAGCTAAGCTAGGCTAGAAAGAGGGAGAAAGGGCCGCTAGCAGCGGCAACAGCAGACTTTGCCCACCGCGGCTTGAATGCCACTTTTGCGACGGGCTTTCCTTTTACTAATAGCGAGAGTTGCAAACTGCCAATACACCTTTACAACAAAGCAATAAATGGGTACAAAGGGAAGCTGGCGGCTAAGGAGGAGAATGCCAGAGGAGGCCTCGCAGACTGAAGAGCGAAGCAGGAAGGCCGCGCGGTTTAGCAAAGGAAGCAGACTGCGGGGACTAAAGATCCAAGTCGGCAGGCTGCGCGACTAAGTCGAAGAGACAGGTGCGGACTGAGAATCGGAGTCCGCAGGAGTTGGGCTGGCTGGCTGACTTCGAGCGCGAGCACCTTGGCGATGACGAGACCTCGAGCGTAGAGTCCTGTCCCCTGTATGAGAGGCATGGTGGGATATTTATAGGCCCGAGGAGGTAACGGCTTGCAACGTTACCCCCGGTGAGACGGTAACTTGAGCGAGATGTAGACGGGGTCCGCCGAGTCCGCAACAGGCCGTGCGGACTAGGACGGGGTGCTGGAGCTGGTGCCATTGATGGCAAGCTGGGGGAATAAGCGGCGGACTGCGATGCGGGTCCGCGGAGTCCGTCACTGCTGAGCTGGGACTGCCCGCCCACTACTGGGGTGGCGGAAGCTGGAAGCTATGTGGCGGACTGCGAGGAGAATCCGCAGAGTCCGCCACTGCTGAACTGAGAGCTGCAAGGGGATGCGAGCTGGAGAGTGCCCGTGGAGTTCGGCGAGTCCGCACGAGGGTATGCGGACTGGAACTGCTTTCTAGAAGATTTGCTGAGCGGTGGACTGGAAGGAGTCCGCAACTACTGACTGAGTCTGCACGAAGGCTGCGGACTTAGGAGGAGTTGACCCCGCTGCTGCTGAGAAACTTGTGCTGGCTAAGGAATGGGTGGACTGCATAGAGAGTCCGCCAAGTCCGCTGCTGCTGCAAGGCTGAGTCCACATATGCTGGAGATGGAGAGCCTAGCTGTTGAGGCTGTTGGGGTTCAGCGATGAAGGCGGACTGGATGTTTAGATTGCACTTTGAGTCCGCCCAACTCACGAGGGACCTGGAGTTTACTGCTTGTCTTGTCGGGTAGCTGGAATTGGAGTCCGTGCCTTGCAGGCAGACTGGAGGAGTCGGCTGCCCATGTTGCTGGGTGAAGGGACTGAGCGACCTGTTGCCGGCCTGAGCAGATAGGAAGTTGAGTCTGGTAGAGAGAGACATGCAGACACAACCTCGCGGTTAAGCTGAAAAGGGGGGCGGCCTGTAGAGGCGGACTGTGGAAGCAGTCCGCGGGCTTTGCCTACCAAGGGAAGGAGCGCGGCCTGGGGGTCAGACCGCTGAGACCGCGCAGGCCGCGCGACATGAGCGGACAGAGAAATCTGTCCGCCCAACCTAGGGCTTCATGGCCTCCAGGAGAAACCCGGGGCAGGCCGCGACGAGCGAGCTGGATCCCTTGGGAAGATCGTCGATTTCGGGGTTAACATCATCCAAGTTCGGCCTCGCATAATAAGACATAGTCCTTTATGGGGCCGCAATTGGAATTTGTTCTGTCATAGCTTCTACGTGCGTAGTTTCGATAGACTCTTCCTGATTTAATGTTTAGTCTTGGTCACGAGATCGAAGGTGCCTATGATAGGTGCAGTCGATTTCAGGATCAAAATCAAGATTAGGATCAATAAGAGAAGTTTGGCGGGTCATGCACTAAAAACTATTATATAATTTTTTTAATTTTGTTTTATTATTTTTTTGTGGTTTTGTTTATGTTTTAGAAAATAAAAAGGCAAAAATAAAATTGTAATAAAAATTATAGTTTTATAAAAACAAAGGTTTTGTAGTAAACAGTGAATTTGTGCTTTGCTAATTTTTATAAAAACAATGTTTTTTATAACAACTAGGATAAAAGTAATAGTAATTCTTTTTTATTTCAAATATCAATACAAAATGATCCCCAACAATAATGCCAAAAACTTGATCAGTAAAAGCCGCGAGATAGTTTTAAATTGAAAATTACATTAGATTTGGAAATTTAGCGTTTGTGTGTTCTATCTCTTTTTTACTTATACACTTCGATTAAGGCAAGCACATCTATCACGCAGTAGTATATTATTTTTTAAAAATATCAAAGTCTTATTTTTCCATGGATCTGTGTCGAGTACTCTACTTTAAAGACTGGAACTATTATTTTATCGAAAAGATGTGATAATTTTTGAAAGTAAATGTAATACATTGCGGTTTTGAAAATATATGAGATAGAGAGCCCTCGATTTTGACTTACTTTGGGAAATACTTTTTAAATAATAAAAAACTCTACTTTTCTTTATTTATTAAAATATTTGACCGTGCAGGTTCCTTAAATATGAGTGCACCTCTATCGAGGATACATCAACCTATGATTACGTATTTTGACTGAACTTTCGTATCTAATCAAACATATGTATTTTGACCTCCTACTAATGTTCGAAGGTTCAACCTGGGAGGCTTACATTCATCTCTTTCCAGAATGAGACGTTGTTTCTCTTTACCAGATAATGATCAATTCTTGATAAATGTTTAGTTTTTAATTTAGAAAAAAGGGTTTTTATAATGCACAATTAATATCCTTCCCAAAACTCATCTCAACCGAGTGCTAAAACGTTCTAACCCTCTCATCGAGATGTGGGTGGTAGTAGAAATGTAAATGACATATAAAGGTACAGAAATAATCTCCGTCCCAACTATCCTTATCCAGCGCTAAAAAGTTCTTAGCCTCTCATCTGGGATGGGGGTGGTAGTAAAAAGAAAGAAACATAAAAGAAAAGTACTTACACACACACCCTTTCTCAACAGAAATAAAAGCTAAGTTAAAAAGCAAGAAGAGATGAAAAATTACTAAAAGCTGAAATTTATTACTTAAAAAGTGTTACACACTAGGAAACCCAAACTAGGGTTAGGAAAATAAAACTCAAAAGCAACTCCTAACTACTATGTATAGCGTTGTGGAACTCTACTAGTTCTCCTCTAAACATCAGCCTTGGAGGTCTATTTATAGAGGAAATATCTGAGGTACATGCCCCCTCGGGCATGTCTCCTGGGCGTGACGCTGATGTGGCGGCTGTGGATAGAATTTCTGATGATTTATATATCAGGTTGAAAGTATGCGGGTGTGACGTTATTATCACAGGCGTGTAGGTCGGGCGTGACTGCATGGCGTTGCAGCTTGGCTTCTTCTATGCGTGACAGCTAGAATTATGGTAGGTCATGACTTACGTCACGGGCGCGCCACCAGGTATATGGGTCGGGTAGGTCGTGCGTGACTCTAGCTTACTGTCTTCAGCGTTTTGGCATGGCATGACAACAGGTTCTTTGTTTGCTCACGGGTGATGTCACGGGCGTGACAGGTGGAACACAGGCGTGTCACCCGAGCGTGACTTCACTTGATGCCAAAAATTTGCCGAACTGCTTGATTTCTTGGTTTTAAAGTTACATTCCCTAGGTCACGGGCTTGACCTGGGGGCGTGACTTATGAATTTTTACCGAATTTCCCCAAATATCTAGAAATACCGGTAGGGCACAAAAATAGATTAAGTTAGAGAGAAAATTTAAAAGAAATGATTTATTTAGATATGTACATAATATAATTAAATCTTTTATTAAAACAAAACAAAAAATGTACTAAAAGTATATATATTTTGTTACTTATCAACACTCTTATAGCACAGGCACAAAGGTCCTACCTCAGATCCAAAGGATCCTACAAATCAGACACAAGTGTCATATAACTCCGAGAGAATGACTCTCCTACCTCAGGCTCAAGAGCCCTTCCTTAGATCCAAACTGGATCCGACACTCAGAGAGTATAACTCTCCGACAGCTCAGGCAAAACTGCCCTACCTCAGGCTCAAAAGCCCTACCTTAGATCCAAACTGGATCTTATACTTAGAGCATATAACTCTCCTACAGCTTAGGCAAAACTGCCCTACCTTAGGATCAAAAGCCCTACAGCTCAGATCCACTAGGATCCTACAGAGGTATAATGGTTTTAATTAATATAACACAGAGAAATTTATATGCTGCTACTAGAGCTAAGTTATCTCAGCTCTGACTATCTTCACAGCAACAGAAAAATGTTCTTCAATAAGTGGCTGTCTCTGTTGGAAGTAGCTCAGAAAACTGTTTCTTAACATGCCGTAAAAGACTAAAGATCTTCTAGGTCTCGAGTTCTTCAAACAGCTAACTCGAACCTATAGAAGACTGAAGGCAATCCTCTCTTTTCTTTATCAGAAGTGTTTCTAAACTTGCTGTAGCAGAAGAAAATGCTACAGCTAACTGGACTGGACTTTTAGTTTAGCTGATCAACTTTATGCTTTATCCCGGCAGTAATGGTGAGGAAGATGAAGTCCAGCTGCTCTTTTTCTTTTTGAAACAAAACCCTAAAAGTTGAGTTCAACATCCAGTAGCTGCCCCTTTATATCTTCCGCCAATTAACAGCTCCAAGAACCTGGGGACCACCTACAGATGATAGCCGCAAATTGCTTTAACGGATGAAGACGTACAGTAGACCTCCGACAGTATTTGTTGGGTTCTGTAGGTTTCCCACACTTAATTTGAACTCTATTAACTATGTCAATTTTAGCTGACGTCTTCAGATTATGTACTTAGCCAATTTCTCAAATTCACTCGAGGCATTGAGTGCGTTGAGTGAACAAGCTCCACTCAACACCAAAATCCTTTGTCAACTATCTGAATCATTCTGCATTATAGGCTTTGAGAGCATTGAGTGCAATGGATTCACTCAATGCTTTTACACTTAGTCATTTCTTCGCCTGTCTGAAGGCATTGAGTGAGCTGGACTCAATCAATGCTTTTGCTTTAGCCTGCTTTCTTTATTTGGCGTTGAGTGAACTGTCTTCACTAAACTCTTCTATACTTAGTCGATTTTTATCTTCTTCATAGGCTTTGACTACAGCGGCAAGACTCAACACTTTTGATTTGGCGTCAAGTGAGCTGTGTTCACTCGATGCTTTTGGACATTGTCGAATATTAAGCCCCCCAATACTTAGTCATTGACAGATTCAGCTATACTCGACGATGGCGTTGAGTGAATTGTCATCACTCAATGCCTGTGGAATTGGCTGCAGAATTGCTTTCTAGATTGCATGGCTTTGACTGTCCACAACTAACTCAACGCTGTATGACATATGGCGTTGAGTGAACTAGCTTCACTCAATGCTTGTGGACTTAGGTGATTTGAAGCTGATCAAACATCTTCCCTTACATCTGGCGTTGATTGAATTGGCTTCACTCAATGCCTGTGGACTTAAACAGATTTTTATCTCTCCACATATTTACTTTGTAACCACCTGTCACATAACTTGAAATACCTGTCCTATCAATGTTTCAAAAACTAACCTGCATGCATGAACTTAAGAATACATCAAATACAACTTTGTGTATATCATTCACATGATTGACTTCTTCAAATATGGGATATTGTGGGTAATGGACACAACAACAGTCGCTCTTAAGGCTTCCATGTGTCCCAAAATGCACAAGCGCAACAAGTCCTCCATGGTCTTGTTCATCTACTCCATCTATCTGTCGGTCTGTGGATGGAAAGTGGTGCTGAAAGCATGCTGAGATCCCAAGTACGCATGCACCTCCCTCCACTCCCTTGATGTGAATCGACCATCTCTATCTAAAATAATAGTCTTGGGCACGTCATTGTACCGTACGAACTTCTCCACGATAGCCTCGCCAACATAGCAATCGGAGCATCCTTCCGAACCGGAATGAACCTGGATACCTTTGTCAATCTGTTCACTATGACCCAGATGGAATCATGCTCGGAGTGGGAGCGAGGCAGTCTATGTACAGAATCCATCGAAATGTCCTCGAACTTCAACTTTGGCACTATAAGTGGTTGCAATAATCTTCTAGGGCTCTTGCACTCGGCCTTCACCCACTAGCATGCCTCACAATGTGTCACAAAGTGTATGACGTCCCTCTTCATCTGGGGCCAATACAAATCCCTCCACAAGTCTGCCGTCATCTTAGTGATCCCGGGGTGCACTGTGTACCATGTATAGTGTGCCTCCCTGAGTATGTCCTCACGGATCCCACCTCCTATGGGTATGTAGACACGGCCCTGGAAATGACTGAGGTCATCATGCAGTGAATAATCCTCTGACTTGCCCTCCTCTAGGGATCTGGATATAGGCACCAGTGCTGCGCCATGCATTTATTGCGTCCTGATATGGTCTTGAATGTCGCACAGAATGCTCAAAGAGGACAAGTATTATGCATATATAACTCGATGAGCTCTAGAAACCAATGTGATCTGCATGTCCTCTAGCGTCTGGGCCAACTCCATGGCCTTCAGTCGGGGATCTGATCCTGAAGTGCTATCCCTACTCAATGCATCTGCTACCATGCTCACCTTGCCTGGGTGGTAGTGCATCGTATAATTATAGTCACACAAGAACTCCAACCATCTCCTCTGTCGTTGGTTCAAGTCCTTCTGTGTATCAATATACTTGAGGTTCTTGTGGTCTGAGAAGATCTCAAAATGAACTCCATAAAGATATTGTCTCCAGATCTTCAATGCGAAGATCAGATCCTTGTGTTCTAAGTCGTGCACCGGATATTTCTGCTCATGCTTATTCGATTGCCTCAAAGCATAAGCTATAACTATAACACCCCCTATCTGTCATATAGCATATATCAGTAGGTCCGGACGGGGCCCGACGCCATATACCACAGACAGACAGGGTGGTTACTCAATGGAAACCATCCAACCAATCATAATGTCCTACACAGAGCATTCTAGCGGAAGCAGTTTTATAAGTTGCAATTACAAGAACCAAGCAACAAGCATGAATGTCCACTAACAAGCCAAATAGGAATGAAGTATATACACAAGTACTGGTCTTAAGGTCTTACAAATGGTTTACTCTTATTACATGTATTCCATACCACGACACGCAGGCCGGTCATACATGACCAAAAGCAAGTAAACACTCCAATTAGGCCTTCGAGGGCCTGCTTCGCAATTTGGGCTTTAGCCCGCTATTGACCGCTTGGTCCAGCAGCACCTGCAAGCAACAAACTACCGCACGGTGGCAAACAAAAGCAACGGTCAGCAATGCTGACCAAATTATAACGATCCCGCCCCCAATTCGGGGCGGCGATGCTCCTTCCCTGCACTTAGTAGCATAATCAAGCAGTATATAGATATACATTGCAGCACAGGCGTTGGCACGCACGACCACAAGCCCCGTGCACTCAGGGCACATTCTCGGTGAACCGGCCAATGTCATGTCAATTTAAGCCATAGACATTTCGGACTCACCACCGCCACTTTGACGGCCAAACGTATGAGCAATTTGTCTTCCCGGTATGGGTCACGACAATTTAAGCCATAGGCCGCCGAAGACCCTCATCTATGCCAACGGCTCTAACCAAACGACATAGAACAGGTACGGTTCCATCTAACCCGTGCTCACATCGCAATGACAATTTAAGCCATATGCATAGGTCAAACTTCTCCCGAGTCTCGTTTCCATCACAAACTTCACATAACCCGGTTATGTTCAAGTTGGCTCCCAGGCCACCAAGTTGGCAAGATCTCGCATCCTCCTAGTTTTCCGGGTGCACCTTAGGGTTAATCCCCAAGTCTCCCTGTTGCAATCTACCACGTAGAAAACCCGAAAAACAAACATTCTCACGGAGTCTTCTCCGGCATTTATGCAATGCAACATCACTGATCCAGACCAACTTGTCCGGATAGGCTTCACACATCATGCCTATGTCTGTTCTCATTTACGGCCTCTACACAACGGTGACTATTCATGTCTACCCGAAGGAACGCCTCAAACTCACCGCAAACTCGCGAGAGCGGGCTTCCTATGCAAAAGAAGGAGAGCTTCACATGCTCAGGTAGAGAATCGTTACCCTAGCATTCTTCCTTGGCGCAATGGAAATGTACGCGAATGTAAAGCACCGCAATCTCCTTGCCTTCATAGATCCGAAGTCGGCTCGCGATTTGGAGCTCTAAAACTCCTCCAAATACTGGATATAGGCTTCTTCTTCCTCCTTTGCTCTCCGCTCTCTCTAGGATTTAGACAGAGAACCAGCAGAAAATAATAAGGGTTTTGAAACCCTTCTCTCGGGTATAACCCCTTTGGGATAACCACAGCCATCGGATCCCACAAAAAGAAACGCACGGCTACGATCCAGGTCTGACCTGGACGAATGGGGCTAAACACCGCATGGTACATCAATATGAGCAGGACACGTCCGCGTCAATGTCGGAATAATTAGTCAACTCCCTCCAATCCCGTGTGTCGACACTCCACGTCGACCGAGTCAGACATGCCATAAACATCTCTGTGGTCGACGATCGTCGAACCAAGATCGTCGACCACTGACAGATCGTCGAACGGAGATCTATAACCCGATCGTCGAACGCAACACTCTGGCCAAATCGTCGAACGCGCGGCCCAATCGTCGAACCCACGGCCCGATCGTCGAACCCAGAAAACAGCCTGTTCGACGAACACGCGGCCCGATCGTCGAACCCAGAAAGCTGGCCCGATCGTCAAACACAGATAGCTGGCCCGATCGTCGAACCTTGAAAGCTGGCCCGATCATCGAACGCAGCATTTTGACCAGATCGTCGAACGCTACTCCACGATCGTCGAACCCAGATTTCTGCCTGATCGTTTTGGCAGATCTTTGAACTACGCCGACATGCCCTGGGACACGCCCGTGTCCCAGGCTGTGTACCTCCTGCCAAATTCCATATTTGGCCCGGAATGCCTCCCGTCGCTCTTTTGAGTTTCGGGGTGTTACAGCTCTCCCCCTCTTTAAAGAATTTCGTCCACGAAATTACATAAAGGAAAGATAAGTACAAAATCAAAATTTGTACCTGAGAGGAACAACTCCGGATACTCGTCAAGCATAGTCTGCTCTCGCTCCCAAGAGAGCTCCTCTCGACCGATATTGTCTCATCGGACTTTGACCATCCTGATCTCTTTATTGCGTAACTGCTTGACTTCCGAGTCTTCAATCCGCATGGGCTTGACCTTTGTCGTCAACCCACTATCAATCGGCACTTGATCGACCGCGATCACTTGCGTAGGCTCTAGTGCCGCCTTCCGCAGCACCGATATATAGAATATATCATGTAAACCACTAAGCTCCACCGATAGCTTAAACCTATAAGCCGCTTCGTCAATCCGCTCCAGAATCTCAAACGGCCCAAGGTACCTCGGGCTTAGCTTTTTCAAGCGCCGCACCCGCGAGACACCCTTGAACAGCTTGATCTTTAAGTACACCCAGTCGCCCACAGCAAACTCCACGTTCCTGTGCTTGGCATTATAGTACTTCGCTTGCCGGTCCTGAGCGATAAGCCATCTCTCCCGAATGGTTCGCACCAACGAAGTAGCATCTTCCACCTCTACACGTTTGTACAACTTTGACTCACCTGTTTCCAACCAGGACAACGGCGTGCGACATCTTCTACCATAAAGGGCCTCGAATGGCGCCATTTGGATACTCGTCTGGTAGCTATTGTTGTACGCAAATTCAACCAAATAAAGTTGGTCTTCCCATTGCTTTCCAAAGTCCAAGACACACATGTGGAGCATGTCTTACATAGTTCTATTGACCCTCTCGGTCTGCCCATCCATTTGCGGATGGAAGGCTGTGCTAAAACTCAGCTTTGTTCCCAACATTTGTTGCACAAGCCTCCAATCATTGGACGTGAACCGCCCATCTCAGTCACTCACGATGCTTCGGGGCACACTGTGGAGCCACACTATGTTATCCACATATAACTTTTCCAACTTCTCCACCGGATCATCCTTCCTATGCGGGATGAAATGCGACACCTTTGTTAGCCGATATACGACAACGCAGATGGCGTCGTTCCCCTTTTGCGACCTTGGCAAACCGTGCACAAAGTCCATAGTGATGTTGTCAAATTTACACTCCGGAATAGGCAAGGACTTCAGAAATCCTCCCGGCTTTTGGCACTCAACCTTCATCAAGGCGCAAGTTTGGCACTTTGCCACGTAGAGCGCCACATCCTTCTTCAAACCCGGCCACCAAAATAGTTTCTTAATGTCCTGGTACATCTTTGTGCTCCCCGGGTGAATCGAGTACTTGGTATGGTGCGCCTCGTACAACAAATCCACCCGCAAACTGCCCACGCTTGGGACGCAAAGATGACCATCTTTCCAAAGCAATCTGTCCTCCACAACGAATTGGGAATTTGACCCATCCAGAGCCTCTACCATGAACTGCTTCATGTGGTCATCCAAATCCAAAGCCTGTCGAATCTGATCAGCCAGGTCATATTGAACTTCAGTCTAATCAAGAGTGCTTCGGCACTTGACTGCTTATCTACACAAACAATCTCCAACGCCTCCAACTCCCGAACCAACCGCTCATCATGCACCGATAGCCAATTGGCTTGAGCTGGGGATCGGCGACTCAACGCGTCCGCAACCGCATTAGCTTTACCAGGCACATAGTGGATCTTGAATGTATAGTCCCCCAGGAACTCTATCTGAATATGCTGCCGCATATTCAGATCTTTCTGATCAATCAAATACTTCAGGCTCTTATGATCGGTGTAGATATCAATCTTCACACCGTACAAATAATGCATCCACAGCTTCAAGGCAAAAATCACGGCCGCTAACTCCAAGTCATGGACCGGATAGTTCCTCTCGTGCACCTACAGCTGTCTCGACCCATATGCTATAACGCTTTCATGCTGTAACAGCACACAACCCAAACCACTGCCTAAAGCATCACTATAAATCTCATAACCTTCGGTCCCACTCGGCGAACTCAGCACAGGCGTCGTGGTCAACCGACATTTCAACTCCTCAAAAGCTCGCGCGCACACCGGCGTCCAAACGAACTTCTGCTCCTTCCTCGTCAAAGTAGTGAGAGGTAACACTATCCGCGAGAAGTTTTCTACGAAGCGCCTATAATAGCCGGCAAGCCCCAGAATGCTCCGGACTTCCGCTACCGTAGAAAGCTCAGGCCACTCCTGTATCGCAACAATCTTCGCTGGATCCACTGCAATACCTTCCCCACTCACTATATGACCGAGGAATGCCACTCAGGACAACCAAAACTCGCACTTCGAGAACTAGGCATACAATTGATTCCTCCTTAGCATCTACAAAACCAAATGAAGATGCCTGAAGTGATCTTCCTCACTCTGCGAGTACACTAAAATATCGTCGATGAAGATGATCACAAAATGGTCCAAGTACTCCCTGAAGGTCTTGTTCATCAAATCCATGAACACTGACGGCGTATTAGTCAGCCCAAACGGCATGACCGTAAACTCGTAATGCCCGTATCTCGTACTGAACGTTGTCTTCGGGATATCACTCTCCCTTATTCGTAGCTGATAGTACCCGGACTTGAGGTCCAACATTGAGTACACCGTCGACCCGACTAACTGATCGAATAGATCATCAATTTGGGGGATCGGGTACTTGTTCTTTTCCGTCAACTTGTTGAGCTCCCGATAATCAATACATAGACTTAAGCTTCCGTCCTTCTTCTTAACAAAGAGGACCGGCGTGCTCCAAGGCGAAGAACTTGGACGCACATACCCTTGCTCCAACAACTCTTGCAGTTGAACCTTCAGATCCGCCATTTACTTAGGCGCTAGCCGATATGGAGAGCGTGATACAGGCTTTGCACCTGGTACGAGCTCTATCGTAAAATCTATCTTCCGCTGCAGCGGGGCTCCAGGAAGATCGCTAGGGAACACATCAGGGTACTCCGATAATTACTTGTATTCGAGGATTTAAAAAAAATATACCTCACCGCCTCCAAAGCCCTCTTCATAAACCAAAACAATCCCCTTATCCGTATTCAATGATTCTAGACTTAATATAAAATATTTTTGAGAGCATAATTTTTAAATTGCATTATTTCCTTTAAACTTCTAAGTTAATGTTCCTATAATTCCAATCTATTTTTGTTAGCTAACGATTACAATTTTTGCTTACTATTTGGCTACTACAAGAAGTCTTTTTGGCCAAAATTTTTCCTCTATTTAAATCAATTTCATGATTTAGGACTTAACTCGTATACCCCTGATAATTACTTTGATATCTCTTTTAATTAATTCAAGCGGTAGCTAAATTTAGGATTTCGTTTAATTTCTTATAAGTACATCTCCAACTTTTCCTCTGGAATAGCAAAAGCTTAAGTATGGGGGTATTTGATGAGTTGTAAATATACGTATTTTTACGTATGTTAATTAAGTTGTTTAAATTTATTTTCGTTATTTTTACTCGATTTTGTTCAATAAAACGCTCCTATTTTGTAAATATTAATCTAACTTAGCCTCTATTTGTTTTCTGAAATTTTTCAAAAAAACTCAAAAAATTATTGAACAAGCCCAAGTACACGCCCGTGTCCCATATGACACGGTCGTGACCAAGCCCCGTGTCACTACAGCTTGACGTTTTGCGGTCGAAAATCTTCGAACCGACCGACATGCCCATATTAAGATTCGGCCCAGGCGTGACTGCCACGTGTCCGTGACCAAACGTCGCCGACAACTTTTTGACGCCACCTGTCCCCAGATCCACCTGCTGGACACGCCCGTATCGACAGAGACACGGGCATGACTTCCATGTGGGCCGCCCTGAAGTCAACAAGCATTGAATGCTCGGCATCACTTCATCAACAGTGCTGACACGCACCCCCCCCCCCCACACGCTCGTGACCGAGGGTGTGTAATCTGATTTTTTTGGCTATAAATAGGTCCTTGTTATAAGGTGTTTGGATTCCGAATTTTGAACCATTTTGGTGTTAAGGGCTGCTGCTAGGGGCTGTTTTAGTGCTATGTAAGGATAATCTCCCCCTCCTTTTTAAGTTTGTTTAAGCTTTTGTAATCAACTTCTTTGTTAATAAAATCGTTAGTTTTTTCATCCTTACAATACTTTGGAATGTCTCTGAATGCCTCCTTTTCATCAATCGTATGTATCTTTAATTTCATTTTTGTATGGGGTGTGTGCGTGTATGAGCTAGATTTGCGGAATTTATGCTTTAAAATGAAAAATTGCTTTGCTTTACTTTAAATTTTCTCAAAAATACTAGTCATTGTTATAGCCATTTTTCTTATCATACTACTTAGAATAGTTTATATTTAGGATTTTTATGCTTTTATATTTGTTCTTATGAACTTGTAAAATGATTTTAAAAGTGGTTTTCATTACTCTTTAACTTAGATTTTCCTCTTTTAGGTTATAAAACTTTTGCTTCTTTTTAACTTTCTTCCACTTTTTAAACCTTTTTACAAAGCTATAAGAATGGATTATGTGTTATTTCAATTTTTCAACACCTTTGATTTTCGCATTTACTTAAAAAGTCTTTTGCTCAAAAAATTTTTATTTCTACTTTTTATGCATTTTCATCAAATTATAACGGTAAAAATGTAAACGTTTTAATTTTTTAAGCACTTGCTTTTCTCGCATTAATTTGAAAACTCTTTTGCTCAAACAATTTGTATTTCTACTTTTTATGCATTTCTACCACATTCTAGCGGTAGAAATGTAGTTGTTTTAATTTTTAGATAACTTAATTTTTCACTTTTTCCGTATGTATGCGTGCATGTATGAGATAATTTTTATCGCTTTCTTTCACTTACGTAGAGTATGTGTGTTCTATTTTATGATTGTGTGTGTGAGTTTTGACTTTCTGTAGTGTGTGTGCATTTTCATTTCTATTGAGTGTGTGAGTGTGTTTTTATTTTTAGTAGAGTCGGTGTGTTTTTATTTCAAGTGGAGTGCATTGGTGTATTTCATTTCATGTAGAGTGTGTGTGTGTGTGTGTGTGTGTGTGTGTGTGTGTGTGTGTGTGTGTGTGTGTGTGTGTGTGTGTGTGTGTGTGTGTGTGTGTGTGTGTGTGTGTGTTTATTTATGTAAGTGTGTGTGCATTTTCATTTCATGTAGAGTGTGTGTGTGTGTGTGTGTTTTTATTTATGCAAGTGTGTGTGTGTGTGTGTGTGTGTTTTCATTTCAGCAAGTGTGTGTGTGTGTGTTTTTATTTATGCAAGTGTGTGTGCGTTTACATTTCAGCAAGTGTGTGTTTGTATGTGTGTGTGTGTGTTTTATTTATGTAGAGTGTGTGTGTGGGTGCATCTAGTTTCTCCTACTCGTTTGAGTAGGATTCGCTTTAATTTTCCGCCTACTCATTTGAGTAGGACTTGTGTGTGTGAGTTTTTAATTTCAGTAGAGTGTGTGTGTGCATTTTACTTTCTGCAGTGTATGTGCGTTTTCATTTTTGTTGAGTGTGTGTGTGTGTGTTTTAATTTCAGTAGAGTGTGTGCGTGTGTGCATTTATTTCCTCCTACTCGTTTGAGTAGGACTCGCTTTCATTTCCCGCCTACATGTTTGAGTAGAACTTGGAATTTTCAGCTTTAATTTACCGCCTACTCGTTTAAGTAGGACTTATAATTTCAATTATGCAATTTTCTCTTTTTTGAAACTTAGTTTTTTTCTTTTTCTTTATTATGCGTTTGGTTGGGTGCGTGTGTTTTTATTTTTTTTTAGTAGCTTTTCTATTTCTAATATTAGGTTATCTTATTCTTTTTCTTATTTTTTTTAACCATTCTGCGCTTAGTTTAGAACTCACACCTAACCAAACTCATAAGCCATCCCCATTCCGATGAGTGGCTAATCGCTTTTAGCCCTCGGTATCGAAGAGCATTGGGATATAAAATATTTTAAATAACTAAAGGTCTTATTTTTCTATTTAATTAAAAAACTTAAGGTTTACCCCAGTTTAACGATGCGTAGAACCACATATCGATGTGTGGGCTCTATTTCCGTTATCCATACGCTAGCTAGCCGAGAGGCCATGCATAGGGACTAATCACCCCTAGGCAAAGAGAGTTCCACACAAACCCTCGAGAGAGGAGGCGCACAAACTCTACCGGATTGGGTTCCCCACCCAATAGCGGGGTTCTTAGCGTAGTGCGAGCATTAAGAGGAATCCTTCATCGGACGAGAGCCCGGTCGAATAGCCTTAATATTCAAGTGAGCGATATTCCTAGAGAAAGGTGAGCTCATTTTTTTGGAACCTCCACGGCCAAGTTTCTGCTTTAATTGAATTGAAACCTAAGATCTCTAATTATTCAAATCTATTTTAGTCCTAACATAATTCGATACCGAGTGTTATTTCTTCATCGACTTTGTTCTTAATCTATTTCCAGTTTTTTCTTAATTTAAATCGACAAATTAAATATTTCGGTTAAATAATAGTTCTTTCAGAGCAGTAGGGATAATTAACCCATTCCCGGGAAATTTACGATCTTTATATTCCCCTGAATATCCTGTATTACTTGCGATAGGTGCACTTGCCTATAATTCGTCGCGTGAAATCCGGACCCGCTGTGCTCCCTAGATAATTTAAAGTCGGGCTTCGCGCGCATCAAGGCCTCCACCTTTTCCATCTCGAAGCAAATCAGATACTCCTTGTCTCCATGCTCATGGACCTTGACAACATGTACAGATGATAGTAAAATACGAGAGACGAGTCTAATACCCTCGACGACCACCTCCGAGTCTCCATATCGCAGTGAGATCCTCATCATCGGGCAGTCAATCCGGGCGTGGTGCCAGTATAGCCAAGTCATGCCCAAGATCAAGTCGAAGCCCGAAATCCTCAGATTATCGCCAGAGTGTCGAACAGCTTTCCTCCATTCTCTGCCTCCAAGTTGCACTTGGCATAGGAGAGCATCTCTTGGCCATCAGGTAGTCGTACTCTACTTGTAAAGTCATTGAATCGTTGTACTCCATCTATTCCCTCTAAGAACTATTCTAATAGGAACGAGTGTGAGGAACCCATGTCAAAGAGGGTGTGAGTAGGTTGAACACTAACAAACACTATGCCTAAGGATTAGTCGTTTATGTTATCAAGTTCATCTAACTATAGTGGTATAGGAAACTTAAGGAACATAATAAACTAACGACTAAAAGTACCTGTGATGACCTCCTCGGGGTCTCTAGGCTGGGATAAGTCTAGTGCGTACATCTATCCCAGCAGTCGGTCGTCGTCATTATGTCCTCGGCCATAGTCTTGTACTCGACCTCTACCCTGCTGTGTCGGAGGGGCTGCTGGAGGTGGAAGGAGTCGCAAAGGAAAATGTGATCTGATGTGTCCTGGATGGTGGTAGTAGTAGCATACTACAAGAGGTTATCCTCTATCATCCTATCTCCTCTTATCTGGAGCATGGAACGATGGAAGATCTGACACTGCAGGTGGCTGCTTCTCCTATCCGGCATTCAGACAAGGAAGTCCTCCGCCTCTCATATGTCTGATGTTTCTGCCTCTCTATGGTCCTCTTCCACTACTCCCTTCTCCTGCACCCATTGCATCTGCTGACCTCTTTCCCCTGTCTTGCACCATCAAGTGATCGGTCTCCCACTTCTTGGTTATCTCTATGATCTTTGCCAAGTTGGAATTAGAAACAAAGAGCAAATCATGTCTGAGATGATCTCACAGTCCTCGATAAAACTTCTTCGCATAATCACGCTCGCTCAAAGCACTACAAAACCCCGCCAAATTGGAAAAATCTCGATGATACTCGATCACTGAACGACTCCCTACCTCAGATGTGGGAACCGCACCTCCAATGCATCTCTGTCAGTCTGAGAAAACAAATGCTCTAACAAGGCCTCCCTAAACTGCTCACAGGTAATCTCTGAGATCTCGTACTCAGCAAATATAGAGTTCATGAGGGACTTCCACCACCTCTTGGCATGGCCTCCCAATGTCGTAACTAGTAGGCAACGATCCCATTGGCCAGACAGCGAATCCCTGTTAGCATCTCCAAGATAGTGTTAAGCCACTCCTCCGTATGATCTACGAACTCATTCCCAAATTATGTCGGAGAGGATATGTAAGCCCCCCCCCCCCCAACCTTTGCCCTGGGTCTGGTCGGAGGGTTTCTTACGTGCCCAATATGTCCACCCAGTGCTCCTTAAGAGTGTCAACCCACACTGTTAAGCACTAGTTGGCTGTCTTGCTCAGCTTGAATCACAACATTCACATCTCGTCACAGAGTTTAGCGGAAGCATTAAGAGGAAGCCACAAAAATATATATATATATATATATATATATATATATATATATATATATATATATATATATATATATATATATATATATATATATATATATAACAATATATATTTAACAAAAAATGCAAAAGGCCGCAGACATTGTTTGTACATGAAGCTCATAGGCTATAATAGTACTACAACTAGCAACTCCTCTCTCTCTCTCTCTCCACTATGCTCATTAGTACTCACATCTCGAAACTCTAGAGACGACGGTGGTGCCTCTGCTCAGGTAGTCCTATCAGCTGGCATATCGTCCTGCAGCAGCTAGTCGCTACGGTGCTCCATCTCGTGTGAATGGTTATTTAAATAACCATTAGTCAGAGCTAAGTGGAAACAAATGTCCTCCGCGGATCCATATCCTGGGGATGAGCTCACATGCCCAACAAAAATAGATAGCCAAAGCATGAGAGGGTTAGTACAACATTTCATGAATATGGTAGGAGCCTCCAAAAAGAGGCGCATCATGAAATAACTAGACTAACAGCAGTAATATATGTCAGTTATAATTTAGGCTCCACTAGAACAGCAGCATAGCAGGTATTCATAACCCGTGCAAACTTCGCAGGCATTCATAGCTACGTACACATCGCACGCATTCACAGCCACGTACACATCACATGCATTCACAGCCGCATACACATCACAGGCATTCACAGCCACGTACACACCGCAGGCATTCATAGCCGCATACCTATCGCGGGCATTCACAGTCATGTACCCATCGCAGGCATTCATAGCCGCATACACATCGCAGGAATTCACAGCCGCGCATGACCCCATATGTCGACAAAGTATGGACCGCTACTGTTCCAGCACGGTAGCAGCCCCGCGGGCCTCACTGATGTGGTCGTCGGTGATAGTGGCCAGTCCTGCCACTTTTGGATGTGGTTGTAATACATAACCCCAGGCCCCAATGTATACCCCTGTGTACTATTGAATGTGAGTGACATCCGGCTATGCAATATTTTGGCTAGATCCCCAGTGTACCACCGATGTGGCCGCCGCCGGAGCAATATTTTTTTTTATTCGAAGGGGATAGGTTGACGACAGTGGAGCTCCGGCCGCCGGAGCTTGAATTCAACGCGTCGAAAAGATAGGTAGGAAGGAGAGGAGAAGATTTCCACCTAATTTCGGGGCGGTCGGGGCTTCCGGCGAGATTCGCCATTAATGGTGGTGGAGGTGGCAGTGAAGAAGCTTCGGGTTGGCTTTCCTAGAGAGCTACGGCTCCATCCAGGTGGGGAAGCTTGTTTTAAGCTGGTGACGAGAGTAGATGAGGGGTCATGGCTTTATATAGGCAAGGGGGAGGAGTAATTTGGCTTGGGGGAGGTGTGGGATTAATCCCACTTGAGGGAGAAGGGCTCTTCACCCCTCCAGCTGGCTAGAGCACATGGCACCCATCCAGGGGCCATAGTACAGGCCACATGGATCCATCCAAGGGGAGTGCTTGGTGGATTGGGCCTTGGTGGGCTTTTGGGCTTAGGAAAGAGGGGAGGTGAAAGGGAGTTGGGCCTAACTTGGCCCAGTGCTCTCTTAGCCTCTTATGTGGACTAATTTTGGTGGCCGAAGGGTATAGGGGGTGGGGCCTTAAACATCCATGAAGAGAAGGTGTACAACTCCTTAAGAGATTTTCAAAAAAAGGGGTTTTGGGGGGAGGGTTTGACCAAAAGTCAATCACTGATGGGCCCCCCATGCTGGAAAAAGACCGCTTTTCGGTACACAACTGAGCTTGATTTGACCACAGTTTGACCACCCATCATCGAAACTGACCGGGACCAATTCCGTTGACTTTATATTGACCATACGAATCCAACGCCATTTACCAGGGTCGAATCAGAGTTCGTTTGCTAAGTATTTAAAATCTGCGCGTCACGGCATGCTAAAATGGTCAAAACGTTCATAATCATCGTTAGGCTTCGAATCGTGACGCAATGAGTTCTGATGCGTTCCTATTGACTATATGAAGTCATAGGAATTCATAGAACTCGAATCAGAGTTTTCTAGGTCAATATTCAAAAATCTCGTATTCGCGACATTCTACGAGGAACGTTCATATCCACCTTATGACCTCAAAATTCAACGGAACGAGTTCCAACGTGCTCGTATTGACTATACGAGGTCACGGGAACTGACAGAACTCAAATCAGAGTTCTCTAGCTCTATATTCAAAAATCTCATTTTTGCGACGTTCTATGAGGAACGGTCATATCCACCATATGACCTCGAAATTCAACAGAATGAGTTTCAACGCACTCGTATTGACTATATGAGGCTACAGGAATAGATAAAACTCAAATCGAAGTTCCCTAGCTTGGTATTCCCTTCTAGGGTTACCTTCTACCGGGTCACGGGTAGAGGTTCGGTTTACTTTTATTGGGCCTACTAGGGTTTTGGTGACCTAATAAAAGTCGGGATGTTACAATCCAAGAAAAATAAAAGGATTTTCATCCCCGAAAATTTGCTTAAAGTAAGGGGAAGAGTAACATACATGGGGAAAGAGCTTTGGGTGATCTTTTCGGACGAGTTCCTCAGGTTCCCATGTACATTCATCTCGTCCGCAATTCAACTACACTATCTTGACCATCAGAATGGTCTTATTGCGCAAAATCATCACTTTATAATACACTATTCTGACTGGTTCAAGCTGGATGGATCTATCAGACTGCAGTTGCACTGGCTGTGTAGGTAGATGTTGCTCTAGTTGCCGGAGGATTCTTCTCATGGATGAGACATGGAAGACATCATGGAGATTTCCAAATTTCTGGGGGCAGGGCTAATTGATAGGCAACAGGACCAAGTTGCTCTATCATCTGATGGGGGCCCAAATAGTGGGGATCTAGTTTCTTTTGCTTACTTAACCGGGAGACACAATGCATGTGCTTAATTTTCAAAAATATTATTTCTCTCGCGCTAAACTCCACCAGTCGGTGTCGCACATTATAATATTTGTCCTGTCGACACTGTGCTTCCCACAATCGCTCTTGGATTAGCCGTATTGTTATCATAGTATTATCAATATAAGCCACTTCAAATGCTTCTTGGTCCTCATCTTGAGCCAAAGTCAAGAGAGTTCGGCAACGCCTTCCCTATAATACCTCGTATGGTGTCATCTTAATGCTGGTCAGATAGCTATTATTATTATAAAACTCGACTAAATGCTGCAGTTGTTCCCATGGCTCGTTGTGCTCTACTATGCAAAGTCGGAGTAGATCCTCCATCGTCTGGTTTGTTCCTTCCGTCTACCCATCTGTCTGAGATTGGAAAGCGGTGCTAAAGGCCAATTTAGTCCCAAAGTATGCTTGTGCCCGCCTCAACTCCTTAGATGTGAACTATCCATCACGATCTGACACAATGGTCTTCGGCACTCCGTAGAACTGGACCTCTTGCTATATGAACAGTCTAGCAAGAACGTCCACTCCATTACCAAGTCGGTTTGGAATGAACCATGCTACCTTGGTAAGTCGATCCATGAAAACCCATATAGAGTCGTTTCCAGTGTAACACCCCCATCTGTCGCATGGCATATAACATAAGGTCCAGCTGGAACCCGACGCCATATACCACAGACAGTCGGAAGGGTTACTAAATGAATAATCAAACCAACCAATTAAGACTACTCGTCCTAACCACAGAGCATTCTAGCGGAAGTTTTTAAAGTTGAAGAACCCAAACTTAAGTCCATCAAATATGAATGTCCACATTTACAACTACAAGAACGAAACCCCAAATACACTGAAACAGGTACATGGCCTTATGGCCTTACAAATGTTCATAAATATAACATGCCTTACATACATCGGCTCGCAGGCCGGCCACACATGAGAAATGTAAAACAGCTATTCTACGGCCTTCTAGGGCCAGCACAGCAACATGGGCTCCAGCCCGCTATTTGGCGCTCGGCTGCGCAGCACCTGCAAGCACATACCACCGCACGGTGGCAAATAAAGCAACGGTCAGCTAAAAGCCGACCAAATTATAACCACCCCGCCCCTTACTCGGGACGGCGGTGCTCTTTCCCTGCAAAACATTAGCCCAACAATATATATATCGCAATTATAATTCGCCACAGGTGTAGGCTCGCATGACCAAACACCCCGTGCACTCAGGGCACATTCATGGTGAACCCTGACAAATCAGTGCATTCACCACCATCCCTAGGATGGCAACAACATGTGAGCATTTAGCCTTTCTGACCACCGTCTAAGGCTCCGACTATGACAACGGCCAGTCCCCGTCTTCGGGTCTCTCGCACCGAACCACATAGCCTAGGTCCAATTCCACTTGCCCGTTGCTCACGCCGCATGTCCAATTTAAGGAACTTTGCGCGGGCCAAGCTTCTCTCGGATCCCAAATTTTCCAAAACAATCTCATAACCCAGTTATGATCAAGGCCGGTTCCCAGACCGCCAAGTTAGCAGAACACGTTTCCGCTCAATTTTCCGGGTGCGCCTTGAAGCTAACCTTCAAGGATCCCTGCTGCAATCTACCGCGTGGAAACCCGAAAAATCCAAAGCACGGAGTCTTCTCCGGCAAAACCACATCAAATGCAACATCACCGATCCAGACAAAACGCGTCCGGGTAGGCTTCACACACAATGCCTATGCTCGTACTTACGATTCCGGGCTCTACATGCAACACAAGGGGGACTATTCCCGTCAACCCCAAGGAACACCACGCACTCACTGCATACTCGCGGGAGCGAGATTCCCTATGCAGAAAGAAAGAGCTTCAAGCGCTCGAGTTGAGAATCGTTACCCTTGTAGTCCGTTTTGGCGCCATGGAAAAACTACGCGGTTAGAACTCTTCGCAATGACCTTCCCTCCACGGATCCGCTCTCTGATTACGAAACGGTGCTCCGATGCTCCGCCGGCGACCGGAAACCTCCTTCTTCTTCCTCTCCTCTCTCACTTTGGAAGGGGAGAACTTTGGAGAGAAAATGAGGGAATAACTCCCTATTCCCGGCCTTAATAGAGCAGGATTTAATCTGGGCCATCGGATCCTAATTAAAGAAAATGAACGGCTCGGATCTGCACAAAATTCCCCAGACCTGGGCCGCACACGGCTTGGCACACGGCCGTGTCCATGGCCGTGTGCCTCGATCCAGGCACGATCGTCGAACTGAGAAACGCACACGGGCCAAGACACGCCCGTGTCTGACCTGACACGCCCGTGTCGGGTTCCTCGACACGCCCGTGTTCGTGGGCGTGTCACGCATAGCCGCCACGGCAACGGACACGACCCATCAGGACACGGGTAGGGACACGGGTTGGCACACGCCCGTGTCGGATGACACGCCCGTGTCATCTGGCCGTGTTCCTGGTCGTTGTCCTTCTCGGGTTGAAAACGACCAAAAAATCACCAGCCAGACACGGCCTTGGACACGCCCGTGTCCTAGGCCGTGTACCCTACAGGCACCAAAAACTCTTTTTCCGCGACCGACTCGCACACAAAATTTGGGGCTTTACAAATCTCCACCACTTAAGGAATTTCGTCCCGAAATTAAGCAAAGGTACACAAAAGCTAAATGATACCTGAGTGGAATATCTCGGGGTATTCCTCCAACATAGCTTGCTCTCGCTCCCAAGAAAGCTCCTCACGTCCGCAATTATCCCAACGGACTTTAACCATTCGGACCTCCTTGTTGCGGAGTCGTTTGACTGCAACATCTTCAATTAGCACTGGCTTGACCCTTGTTGTTAACTCATAGTCAACCGGTACCTGATTGTCCGCAACGATCTGCGAAGGCTCTTGCACTGCCTTACGCAACACCGATACGTGGAATACATCATGCAGCCCACTCAACTCCGTCGACAGCTTTAATCTATACGCCGCCTCGCCAACATGCTCCAGGATTTCAAATGGTCCAAGGTATCTCGGACTCAGCTTCTGCAAGCGTCGAACCCGCGATACACCCTTGAACGGCTTGATTTTTAAATATACCATGTCGCCAACGTTGAACTCCACATTTCTATGTTTGGCATTGTAGTACTTTGACTGTCTATCCTGAGCAATCTTCAGCCTTTCTTGAATTGTCCGTATCATTGAAGTGGCATCTTCCACCGCTTGACGTTTATACAACTTTGATTCGCCTGCCTCCAACCAAGACAACGGCGTACGGCACTTCCTCCCATACAAAGCTTCAAAAGGTGCCATTCCAATGCTTGCCTGAAAACTATTGTTGTACGCATACTCCACCATGTACAGGTGATCCTCCCAATGCTTCCCGAAATCTAGGACGCACATGCGAAGCATGTCCTCCATAGTTCTGTTGACTCTCTCGGTTTGGCCATCTGTCTGCGGGTGAAAGGCTGTGCTGAACTTTAGCTTAGTACCCAACAGACCATGCACCAACCTCCAGTCATTTGACGTGAAGCGTCCATCACGATCACTAACAATACTGCGAGGCACACCTTGCAATCGTACAATATTATCCACGTAGAGTTTGGCTAACTTTTCCACTGGATCCTCCTTTCTCACTGGGATAAAGTGCGACACCTTTGTCAATCTATCTACGACCACCCAAATGGCGTCGTTTCCCTTCTGCGACTTCGGCAAACCGTGCACAAAATCCATAGATATGTCGTCAAACTTCCATTCTGGGATAGGAAGTGATTTCAAGAAACCTCCGGGCTTCTGGCATTCCGTCTTCACCAATGCACAAGTACGACACTTGGCCACATAAAGTGCCACATCCTTCTTCAAACCCGGCCACCAGAATAATTTCTTCATGTCTCTATACATTTTCGTGCTTCCCGGGTGGATTGAGTACTTGGTATGATGAGCCTCATACATCAACTCCTCCCGAATATTATCCGCACTAGGAACGCATAGACGACCGTCCTTCCTTAGCAACCCATCTTCAACCACAAACTGGGAATTTGACCCATCCAAAGCTTCATCCAAGATTTGCTTCATGCTGCTATCCTGAACCAAAGCCCTCCGAACTCTATCCGCTAGGTCACACTACACCTCTGTCCAAAACAGTTTTGCCTCGTCACTTGACTGCTTATCGACGCAAGATATTTCCAATGCCTCCAACTCTTGGACCAATCTCTCATCATGTACTGATAACCAATTGGCTTGTGCGGGAATCTTACGACTCAACGCATCCGCCACTGCATTTCCCTTCCCAGGCACATAGTGTATCTTGAAGGTGTAGTCCCCTAAGAACTCCATCCACCTCCTCTGCCTCATGTTCAGATCCTTTTGGTCCAATAGGTACTTCAACCTCTTATGATCGGTGTAAATATCCACCTTCACACTGTACAGATAGTGCCTCCAAAGTGTTAGAGCAAAAATCACGACCGCTAACTCTAAGTCGTGGACCGGATAATTCCTCTCGTGAACCTTCAATTGTCGTGAACCAAAAGCTATCACTCTCCCATGCTGTAGCAGAACACAGCCCAAACCACTGCCTGAAGCATCACTATAAATCTCGAACCCTTCGGTTCCACTTGGCGAACATAAAATGGGCGTCGTGGTTAACCGCCTCTTCAACTCTACAAAAGCATGTTCGCACTCCAGAGACCACACAAACCTCTGATCCTTTCTTGTCAACGTCGTGAGTGGTAGTGCTATCCGCGAGAAGTTCTCTACGAAGCGCCTGTAGTAGCCAGCAAGCCCCAGAAAACTCCGGACCTCTGCCACTGTAGTCAAAGTAGGCCACTCCCGTATCGCCACTATCTTCGCCGGATCCACATCTATTCCTTCTCCACTGACAACATGACCAAGGAACGCTATCGAGGATAACCAGAATTCACACTTGGAGAACTTTGCATATAACTGACTTTTCCTCAATGTCTCCAACACCATGTGTAAATGTTTGTAGTGATCCTCCTCGCACCGAGAATACACCAGGATATCATCGATAAATACTGTCACGAACTGATCTAGGTATTCTCTGAACGTCCTATTCATCAGATCCATAAACACGGATGGCGCATTCGTCAACCCAAACGGCATAACCGTGAACTCGTAATGCCCAAACCGCGTACTGAATGCTGTCTTTGGAATGTCGCTCTCCCTTATCCTCAACTAATAGTAACCAGACTTCAAATCTAACTTCGAATATACAGTTGATCCAACCAGTTGATCAAATAGATCGTCAATCCTCGGGATCGGATACTTATTCTTCTCCGTAAGTTTGTTCAACTCCCGATAATCAATACAAAGCTGCAAGCTCCCATCTTTCTTCTTAACAAAGAGAACTGGTGCGCTCCAAGGCGACGAACTTGGACGCACATAACCTTGCTCTAGCAACTCCTGCAGTTGCACCTTCAACTCCGCCATTTCTCTTGGGGCTATCCGATAGGGGGAGCGTGACACCGGTTTGTCACCCGGTACCAGCTCTATAGTAAAGTCTATCTCCCGCTGAGGAGGGGCTCCTGGGAGATCATCTGGAAACACATCAGGATACTCGGACACAACTGGGATGTTGCCCAAACTAGGTTTAGGCGTCGAAGTCTACACTAGAGTGACATACAGTTCTGCCCCAGACCGAACTGCCTTGAACACCTGAAGGGCTGACATCAAAATCTTACCCGACCCCTTCATGCCCGCGAAAGTCACCTCATGACTAGCTCTCAACTGACCCACTAGCAACTTCGATCAACGTATGTCTGCTGCTCCGAGAGCCTGACCATACTAACGATCACGTTGAACTCTCCTAGTGGTAGAAACAACGTCTGCAAATTAAACTTTTGACTCACAATCCATACCTAAACGCAACAGATTCTATCTGCGCGCATCGAGTACTACTAGTCAACAACACATCCATTAAGACTTTTGCCATCGGAAGATATATTCCGACACGTAATACAATTCCTTTGGGCAAACGGAGACACAAAGCCCCCTTTAACGAACGGTGCTCCCGCCGGATAAACGAAATTCAGAACAACGCTTAGCACCAGCATAACGACCCAACCGTGTGAACTCATGCAGATATTCGTCCACGCTTCTGGATCCCTGAGTCAACCCAAGAAATTGATTCTCCATATCCAACCTCTGAGCAGAAGGTACAAATCTGGCTAGGAACAATCTTGAAAATTCCTCCATCGGCACATCCGCAAGCTGCCTTCCCACTAGAAGATGAAACTCCAACTCGTCCCACCATATCCTCGCTTCTCCTTCCAAAAGAAAAGTCGCTATGGTGGTCTTCTGCCACTCCTCAGTCATTGTGGCCGTCAACACCCTCTTTATGGAAGAGAGCCAGTCCTCAGCTTGAGTTGGTGTTCCAACCCCATTAAACCTCGGAGGATTAAAGCCCATCACATGCTTTAGCTGCCTCTCCGTAGTTCTCCTCGGCTCTACTAACTCAACTGTCGCGCGTTCCACCACTCTCGGCTCTGCCGCCCTAACCGGTTCTTGCTCATTCGCAGGAGGTGCGCGATGCATTTGCCCTGCAGGTTGGGCATTTATCATTGCGAACACGTCTTCAGCCACCATCCTGATGGTTTCCGCTGAAGGAGGTGTAGCAGGCACGTCCCTTGGTGCACTACTTTCCGCTGATTGCGGACGCTCTGACTGACCAGCACCGCTCCCAGCTGCCTAAATTAGCAAAGACACACGATTAGACAACAAACAAATTGCTAAAAGCAATCATTGGAACACTCAGGTTCCACCAAACAAGTGTATTTTCATTCCTAAGTGGACATTCATGGGTTCTTTTTGATGTTATAACGATGACGCACACATGTGCTCACCACCCCTTAAAAGAATTCGCCCACGAATTCATTTAAGCTTGACCGTAACCAGAAGTCTGATACCAAATTGTAACACCCCCATCTGTCGCATGGCATATAACAGAAGGTCCAGCTGGAACCCGACGCCATATACCACAGACAGTCGGAAGGGTACTAAAATGAATAATCAAACCAACCAATTAAGACTACTCGTCCTAACCACAGAGCATTCTAGCGGAAGATTTTAAAGTTGAAGAACCCAAACTTAAGTCCATCAAATATGAATGTCCACATTTACAACCACAAGAACGAAACCCCAAATACACTGAAACAGGTACATGGCCTTATGGCCTTACAAATGTTCATAAATATAACATGCCTTACATACATCGGCTCGCAGGCCGGCCACACATGAGAAATGTAAAAACAGCTATTCTACGGCCTTCTAGGGCCAGCACAGCAACATGGGCTCCCAGCCCGCTATTTGGCGCTCGGCTCCGCAGCACCTGCAAGCACATACCACCGCACGGTGGCAAATAAAGCAACGGTCAGCTAAAAACCGACCAAATTATAACGACCCCGCCCCTTACTAGGGACGGCGGTGCTCTTTCCCTGCAAAACATTAGCCCAACAATATATATATCGCAATTATAATTCGCCACAGGTGTAGGCTCGCACGACCAAACACCCCGTGCACTCAGGGCACATTCATGGTGAACCCTGACAAATCAGTGCATTCACCACCATCCCTAGGATGGTAACAACATGTGAGCATTTAGCCTTTCTGACCACCGTCTAAGGCTCCGACTATGCCAACGGCCAGTCCCCGTCTTCGGGTCTCTCGCACCGAACCACATAGCCTAGGTCCAATTCCACTTGCCCGTTGCTCACGCCGCATGTCCAATTTAAGGAACTTTGCGCGGGCCAAGCTTCTCTCGGATCCCAAATTTTCCAAAACAATCTCATAACCCAGTTATGATCAAGGCCGGTTCCCAGACCGCCAGTTAGCAGAACACGTTTCCGCTCAATTTTTTCGGGTGCGCCTTGAAGCTAACCTTCAAGGATCCCTGCTGCAATCTACCGCGTGGAAACCCGAAAAATCCAAAGCACGGAGTCTTCTCCGGCAAAACCACATCAAATACAACATCACCGATCCAGACAAAACGCGTCCGGGTAGGCTTCACACACAATGCCTATGCCCGTACTTACGATTCCGGGCTCTACATGCAACACAAGGGGGACTATTCCCATCAACCCCAAGGAACACCACGCACTCACCGCATACTCGTGGGAGCGGGATTCCCTATGCAGAAAGAAAGAGCTTCAAGCGCTCGAGTTGAGAATCGTTACCCTTGTAGTCCGTTTTGGCGCCATGGAAAAACTACGCGGTTAGAACTCTTCGCAATGACCTTCCCTCCACGGATCCGCTCTCCGATTATGAAACGGTGCTCCGATGCTCCGCCGGTGGCTGAAAACCTCCTTCTTCTTCCTCTCCTCTCTCACTTTGGAAGGGGAGAACTTTGGAGAGAAAATGAGGGAATAACTCCCTATTCCCGGCCTTAACAGAGCAGGATTTAATCTGGGCCATCGGATCCTAATTAAAGAAAATGAACGGCTCGGATCTGCACAAAATTCCCCAGACCTGGGCCGCACACGGCTTGGCACACGGCCGTGTCCATGGCCGTGTGCCTCGATCCAGGCACGATCGTCGAACTGAGAAACGCACACGGGCCAAGACACGCCCGTGTCTGACCTGACACGCCCGTGTCGGGTTCCTCGACACGCCCGTGTTCGTGGGCGTGTCACGCATAACCGCCACGGCAACGGACACGACCCATCAGGACACGGGTAGGGACACGGGTTGCAACACGCCCATGTCGGATGACACGCCCGTGTCATCTGGCCGTGTTCCTGGCCGTGTCCTTCTCGGGTTGAAAACGACCAAAAACTCACCAGCCAGACACGGCCTTGGACACGCCCGTGTCCTAGGCCGTGTACCCCTACAGGCACCAAAAACTCTTTTTTCGCGACCGACTCGCAAACAAAATTCGGGGCGTTACATCCAGCACGGGATCGGGGTAAGCCGTGAAAAATTCTGTGGAAATATCCTCAAATTTCCACTCTAGTATCAGTAGGGGCTGCAACAGACCTTTGGGTTGCGGCATTCAACTTTAACCCTTTGATAGGTCTGGCACTAGGCCACGAAGTTGGTGACGTCTCTTTTCATTCCAGACCGATAAATGGTCCTGCGTAGATCAACATACATTTTAACCACACCAAAGTGAATAGAGTACCTAGACTGGTGCGATTCTTGAAGAATCTTATCTTGGATTCCTTCGGTAGAGGAAATAAACATGTTGTGCCTGAACTGCAAGATTCCATTATGCAGGTCGAACTCCTCTTGTGCTCCATCCTGTAGTAACTGGATGATCAGGACCACTTTCGTATCAACCTTCTAGGCCTCCCGTATTCGATCCAGGATGTCGTACTGTATTTCCATCCAGTATAACTAAGACTGGTATTCTTCTGGATCCTTACAAGTAACAAGAGTAATCTCCAAGTCTATCAAAGACTGAAACCATTCCCTTGTAATATGCTCTATCCAGCTCCCGACCATCAGGGGTTGGAGGCTCAATGCGTCAGCAACCTAATTAGCCTTCCTGGGGTGGTACTGTAGAGCGAAATCATAATCACACAGAAATTTCAACCATCAGCATTATTGAAAGTTCAACTCTTTTTGAGTCAAGATGTATTTGAGACTCTTATGGTCGGAGAAGATCTCGCATCTTACTCCATACAAGTAATGTCTCCAGATCTTGAGGGTGAAAACAACGATGCCCAACTCTAGATTGTGGGTTGCGTAATTCAGTTTGCGCAGCTTTTGTTGGCGCGACATGCGTGCTAATGCCTTGTCATGCTGCATCTAAAAAGCTCCTAATTTTTAGATCCCTAGTTTGGATTTGGGCTAGCTTCACTATTAGGTTATTGACCCTCCATGTATAACCTAGGGTCAAGTTGATAGTTCTAAGGTCTAGGTCAGTTTGACTAGGTTAGACAGACATTGATCCAGCCGTCAGAAGAAATCAGAGATCCAGACTTAGAAGAATGGCAGTCTATAAGAGTTCAGAGAATTAGTTCGACGTTCTTCGAACTCAGCTCGACGATCATCGATCACAAATCGACGAACTCATAGTCGCTACTCTGAGTTGAGCTCGACAAACTTGGTGCTCAGGTCGACGATCTTCCCTCTTGTATCAAGTACTCTGGTTGACGAAATTCCTTCTCAGCTCGACGAATTTGGAGCTCAGCTCGACGAAGAAAATTTCTCAGCTCGATGAAGACGATTTCTCAGCTCGATGAACTAGTAGTTCAGGTCGACGAAATCTGTTCTAAGTTCGACGATTTCTATCAGTTTTGGCGTTTTCTATCAGTTTATTTTCAGTTTGGATTTTTCTAAAGCAGTAATTCTCTGATAAATAATGCTCATATTTTCAAGAATATAGTCGTTGCTTGGTAGCATTAATTATAGATTTCACAGAGTAATTACCTGACTTATTTACTGAGACAGTTGAGGAAATACATTTAAAACAATTTCAGTCGTTCAAGTCCCAGGATTCCAGCATTAATTCAAGGATAGAATTCAAATTCAAATGTTATTTTCTGGAAGGAATATAAAAGGACTGTTTTCAGAAGATCATACAAGGGAATTAACATAGAGAATTCACTGAGGCACACAGACATATACAGAGAATCTCACAGAGCTCTTCATCATCAGCTTCAGAGCTTTTTAAGGGACAACTACTCAATATCAGTCCAAAAGGCTTCTGAAAATCTTCCAAAGATTGAAGGCCTACACCCCGTGCAAAGCTCTCATCTTCCTGAACTATTTTTCATCTCAGGGGAGCTTTGACAAGATCAAATCCACTAGTCTTCTCTTAGAGTGTTGACGGAGAAGAACACCATCAATTTTCTTTTTCCCACTGTTTATAGGGTTATAACTCCCTTCAAAAGTTAACCCCTTGGTTGTTAAGTCTCCTGATCAAAATACTTAGTTTAGTTTTTGGGCACCTGATCAAAAGCTCAAAAGGGTTGTTAGATCTCCCTTGAAAAAATAGATCTTGTGGTGATAGGGCACCCGAGCAAAAGCCTATGGTGGCTGGGCACCTGATCAAAAACTTGTGTTGGCAGGGCACCTGATCAAAATCCTGTAGTGGATTCCTACAAGGGTGGTAGAAGAGTGGATGTACCCAAGTTTAGGGGGAACCACTATAAATTTCTTGTGTCATCTGGAATGCTTTATTGTTTATTTTCTATGTGTTGTGATAGTTTTTATTTTTATTTTCCCTCTTTATACTTATACTTATCACATATTTTAATCTGTTGTAAAAATTAATTAAAGTTTTAAATACTCTATTCACCCCCCCCCCCCCTCTAGAGTTAAGCAGATCTATCCCTCATTGGTATCAGAGCATATCTGATATCTCTTTTAATTGCTATCAGAGGGTAAGGTTGTTTGGTTTCACAGGCTAACACCTGAACCAAAAGATCTTTGATAGATCTAATTATCTCTAGTGTCTCTCTTATATTATGGCACAAAATAAAGAATATTCAAGCACCAAACCTCCAGTCTGCAATCTGAATAAGTTTGCAATTTGGAAGGCAAGAATAAGATTATATATGAACTCTATTGATGAAGATATCTACAATTCTATTTTGACAAGTCCCCCTACTCCTTCTGTCTCTACATCAATAAGTAATTCAGCAGTTCCACCACTTGAGTGGACAGATGCTCAGAAGAAGTTGAAGATTGCTGATGCTAAAGCCATGAACATTCTGGCACAAACCATGTCTGATGACATCTTTTCAAAGGTTGCTGAATGCACATAAGCTAAGGATATTTGGGACTCTCTAAACTAAATGGGTGCAGGATCAGCTAATGAGAGAAAGGACAGAAGATCTCATCTAATCTCTCAATATGAAAATTTCAAGAAAGATGAATCTGAGTCAGTGGCTGACATGTATAACAAACTAAGCCTAATCATCAATGAGCTGAAGAATTTGGACAAGAATATCTCACTGACTGAGATAAATCATAAAATTCGAATGTGCTTCCCTAGCTCATGGGATTCTAAGATTTGGCCAATCAAGGAGTTCAGAAGTCTAAATGAAATTTCCACTGAGGCTCTTCTAGGCATGCTCAAATCTTATGAGCAGCTTATAAAGACTAGAAAAGCAGCTGAGCAGAAGACTTCTACATCAGGAAGAAAAGAGCAAAGCATTGCCTTTAAGGCATCTGAAGAATCTGAAACTCTACTAGCAAATAAAGAGTTGATGATCGAGTCTGTTAGCCAAAATATTCTATAAAATGGCTAGGAAAGAATTCAGAAGAAGGTCAACAAGGCAAGATTGCAGACCCAGATTTGACAAAACTCCTCCCAAGGAGATTGTCTGCTTTGGATGCAAAAAGCCTGGACACATTCTTCTTGAGTATCCAGAGAACCAAAAGAATGAGAGAAGAAATGACAAGGACTCCAGAAAGAAGTAGAGTAAGCCCTCTTCCAACAAACACAATAGGAAGGAAAAATGTTTTGTAGCAGAAACCTGGAGTGAAACAGAAGAAGAATCCTCATCTTCCAGCTTCAGTGAAGATGAAGAAGAAGCTAGAGCAAAAGAAGCTTTCTTGATGGTCATCAATGCATCAAGCAATCCATCTGAAGCTGAAGAATCAAAAGCAGAAGATTCTGAGACTGAAGAGGATCAGGTAATATCCTCTTTTGATTTTACTTCTGAACATTTTAAAACTGAATTCAAATTATTATGTAATGATCTGATCAAATCTGATAAGGAAATCAAACTTCTCAGAGATAAGCTAATTGAACAAGAAAATTTGTTATCAGAAAATATTGAACTAAAAGATAAACTAGTTATAGCTTATGAAGAAATTATTATTCTAAAAATTAAACTGAATGAGGCTAAGCAATTTGAAGAATCCCTAGAGGGGAGAAGCATCAAATTGATGGACATCACAAGCACTGTTAATGTCAGGCATAATGACAAGCTGGGCTTGGCTACTTCATCAAGCCAACCTCATTTAATTCAGAAAAATATGTTTTCAACCCCAATCAAATTCATATCTGAAAAAGGGTAAAGAAAAGACTAATGAGAATAATAAACCAACTGAATTTACACAGAAACCCAAGAAAAATAAGAAGAATAATAAAAACTTAAGCATAACAATGTTCAGCAGATTTCGTCGAACTCAAATCGATGAGATGTGTACAGTTCGTCGAACTCAAATCGACGAACTCCGAACGTAGATTTTTATTATAATTATTCTTCGAACTACGATCTAAGAAACCAATATGGTTCGTTGAGTCGAGATCGATGATATTGGGGCACAGAGAATGAATGATTCCATTCTCTGAGCGGAGTTCGACGAACTCATCCCTATTCGTCGAACTCAGTTCGAGAAACTTATCAGAATTCGTTGATCCCAGTTCAATTTAATAGAAACTTTAATTATTCTAGAACATTTAATAAATCAAAAGAATTTGTTAACCCATTTAATCAATGGATAATTCCACCTAGGAAATTTCACCCCCTAGGATATAAAAACCAACCTAAATGTTCTTATATTTCTAGTCTTAAATTTGTAAAGAATCAAGGACCCAAGGTTACCTGGGTCAAGAACACCTAACTTTAATTTTTTAGGTGAAAGGCAATCCTACCACAGAGGAACATTGGTACCTGGATAGTGGATGCTCAAAACACATGACAGGCAGTAAGGACAACTTACCAAACTACAAGTCTAAGATTGGTCCAAAGGTGATTTTTGGAGACTCCATCTGTGGCTAGATTGAAGGCTATGGGAATGTAAAGATTGGAGTTGTCACTTTCAATAAAGTTGCCTATGTGAGTGGTTTAAAACATAACCTGGTATCCATGAGCCAATTATGTGATGAAGGTTATCCGGTATCCTTTAACCATTTTTATTACATTATATCTTTTGTAGATAATATAATTTTCTTAACTGGTCTTAGGCATGGAAATATCTATGTTGTAAACCTTAAATCTCATAGGTCAAAAATTTGCTTATTTAATCAAATCAGTAATAATAATGAATTATGATATAAGAGATTAGGACATGTTAATCTTAAAAATATTGATAAACTTTATAGGGACAACCTTGTTAGAAGATTGCCTTCTTGCCCCTACAAGAATGAAAGCCTTTGCAAGGCTTGTCAATTAGGCAAGCAAACCAAAAATAGCTTTAAATTTATTAATAAGAGTGATTCACCCAGGATTCTATACTTGCTACATATGGATCTATTTGGACCCATTGTTGTACAGAGCTTGGGAGGGAAATCTTATACCTTAGTTATTGTAGATGACTTCTCTAGGTTCACTTGGGTATTCTTCTTGAGAAACAAGTCAGATAACTTTAAAGTTCTTACAGACTTTCTTAAGAGCATAAGGATTGAGTACTATACTCCAGTTGCATTAATTAGAAGTGATCATGGTACTGAGTTTGAATCTCTTCTTATGCAAGAATTCTGTGAGATGGAAGGTATCAGGCATTGTTTCTCTGCTCCTAGAACTCCTCAACAAAATTGGGTAGCAGAAAGGAAAAAATAGAACCCTCATTGAAGCTGCAGGTACATTGCTTAGAGATGCTTATTTGCCCCTATCCTTTTGGGTAGAGGATGTAAGCATAACAAATTATATCCTGAATATAAGTTTAATACATAAACTCAAGGGCAAGACTCCCTATGAACTACTCAAAGGGAAGAAACCTAAAATAGATTACTTTAGAATTTTTGGCTGTATATGTTACATTCATAATAATAACAAGAAACATATTAGAAAGTTTGAAGCCAAAGATGAAGTGGAAATTTTTCTTGGATATTCCCAAGTAAGCAAGGCCTATAGGGTTTTCAATAAGTCAACTTTAAAAATGGAAGAATCTGTACATATAACCTTTGATGAAGCTAACATGTATTACAAGGAGAAGAATTCTTCTACTATAGATTTATTGCAGGTACCCCAATTGTGTGAGAAATTGGATGATTTAAACCTCACCAATGAGGCTACATCACATCCTTCTCCATATAATGAAGAAGACAGTGAAGATGATATTGTTGAAGTGATTGTTGAACCTCCAATAGCAAACATAATTCCACAAGAGTAATTAATTCCTAATGTTGTTGCTGAACCAACTCCTCCTACTGATCTTGTCACACTTAGAGATCACCCAATATCTCAAGTGATTGGAGACATATCAGTCGGTGTGCAAACAAGGCATTAACTCAACCAAGACTTGATGCATGCTTGCTTCATATCTCAACTTGAGCCCCAATCCATAAAAGATGTAGAGCAAGATCCCCACTAGATTATTGCAATATAAGAGGAGCTCAATTAGTTTAAGAGATGCAGAGTTTGGAATTTAGTTCCAATACCAAAAGACTATACAGTCATTGGAACTAAATGGGTTTTTAGAAATAAATTGGATGCATAAGGAGCTATCATTAGGAATAAAGCAAGGCTATTAGCAAAAGGATATAGACAGGAATAAGGAATTGATTTTCATCAGACCATTACACCTGTTGTAAGACTAGAAGCTATCAGGATATTTCTTGCTTATGTAGCCTACAAGAAGTTCAAGGTCTACCAGATGGATGTCAAAAGTACCTTTCTCAATGGTGAACTCAAAGAGGAAGTATATGTGGAACAACCACCAAGTTTTATCTCTCTAACTCATCCCTCTTATGTTTTCAAATTGCATAAAGCTCTCTATATTTTAAAGCAAACTCCAAGAGCTTGGTATGAGACCCTAGCTAGCTTTCTTTTAGAGCATAAGTTCACTAGGGGCATTGTAGATAGGACTTTGTTCATTAGGCATCATAAAGATAAAATTTTGTTAGTACAAATATATGTAGATGACATTATTTTTGGCTCTACTGATTCCAAACTATGAAAAAGGTTTTCTGACTTAATGCATTCTATGTTTGAAATAAGTAGCGTGAGTGAGCTTTCTTACTTCGTTGGTCTCCAAGTGAAGCAATCCCCTGATGGCATTTTCATATCCCAATCAAAATATGTTAAGGAGTTAGTTAAAAGATTTGGGATATCTGATGCCTCGACAATGAAAACACTAATGGCTTCCAATACTATGATTGATTCTGATGAACAGGGCAAGCCAGTTGATCAGAAAACATATAGGGCTATTGTTGGGTCCTTATTGTATCTCGCAGCTAGTAGGATAGATATTTGTTTGCTACATGCCTTTGTACTAGGTTCCAGGTGAACCCTAAAGAATCTCACCTTATTTTTCTTAAAAGAATTTTGAGATATATAAAGGCTTGTCCTAATTTAGGACTTTGGTATCCCATAGAGTCAGAATTTGACTTAATTGGATTTTCAAATTCTGACTATGTTGGATGCAGAGTGGACATAAAAAGCACTTCACCAACATGCCAGTTCCTTGGAGATAGGCTTGTGTCCTGGTTTTGTAAGAAGCAGACCTCTATGTCAACTTCAACTGCAGAAGCTGAATACATTACAGCTGGCATTTGTTGTTCACAAATATTGTGGATTCAAAACCAACTATTGGATTATGGTCTCAACTTAAATAATTTAACTATACTTTGTGACAATATTAGTACAATTTTTATTGCACAAAATCCAGTACTACATAGTAGGACTAAGCATATAGAGATTAGACATCATTTCCTTAGAGATTGTGTGGACAAAAAGAAAGTTAATCTTATCTTTATTTCTACTGATTTGCAAAGAGCAGACATCTTCAGTAAACTTTTAGAATGAGAAGAAACATCTGTTCTTTCTGAATCAGCTAGGTATGATTAATGGAGAAGTTTAATTTGATTTTGGTCCAAGGTCGAAGAATTGATCACATTTCGTCGAGCGAAGATCGACGATCTGAGAACTGTTTATGAGATTTTTCATCGACCTGAGATCGATGAACTCTCTGTGTGAAGTTATTTCATCATTGCCTGTGACTTTGTCTTCAGGCTGATCTTCAGTTGCTTTGAAGGCTATTGTCTTCTCTTTTCTTGTGGCTGGTGAGGCAGCCTTCTGCTCTACTTCTCTGTTCTTAATGAGCAGCTCATAAGATTTGAGCTTACCCAAAAGAGCTTCTATGGTGATCTCATTCAGACTTCTGGCATCCTTGATTGGCCAGATCCTTGAATCTCAAGTGCTTGGGAAGCACATTAGGATTTTGTCATTAAGTTCAGTCAGTGATATCTCCTTATACAAAGTCTTGAGTTCATTGACTATTAGACTGAGCCTGTTATACATATCTCCAACTGACTCAACTTCTCCCTTTTTGAAATTCTCATATTGGGATATGAGGTGGGATCTTCTGTCCTTTCTTTCATTAGCTGAGCCTGAGACTATTTCAGAGAGTTTATCCCAGATTTCCTTTGTTGAATTACATTCAGCCACCTTTTGAAAGATGTCATCATGCATGGCCTGGGCTAAGATGTTCATAGCCTTTGCATCAGCTACCTTCCACTTCTTGATATCAGCATCTGTTCCTAATGTAGGTGGAACAGCATTTGTACTTGTGTTCTCTGGAGGTCTTGGACAAACTGTCAAAACAGAATTAAAAATATCCTCGTCAATAGAATTCATGTATAATCTAATCATTGCTTTCCAAAGTGCAAACTTGGATAGATTGCACATTGGAGGTCTGGTGCTAGCATAATCTTTGTTTTGGGCCATGATTTGTGAAGAAATAATCTAATAATAAAATCTACAGCAAGCAGATCTAACTAGGGATCTTGTGGTTCAGGTGTTAGCCTGTGCAACCACCAAGGTGTGGTATGTTTAACCAACCTCCCTCTGATACCAATTGAAAGTGCAGCTAGATCTGAAATACTCTAGAGGGGGGTGAATAGAGTATGGGGCTTAAAAACTTTTTACAACATTTGTTATAATCAGAGTGAACAGGGAAGCAAATAATAAACCTAAGCATAGCAGATAACTAATTACAACCTACAAAAGAAACTAATCACAGATCCTAACTAATCACAAAACAATCATAGCCAGAAACAAAAATAAAGACAAGCAAGCCAGAAGACACAAGGAGCTATAGTGGTTCCCCTAAACTTGGGTACATCCACTCTTCTACCACCCTAGGTAGGAATCCACTGCAGGATGAGTTGATCAGGTGTCCTGGGCACCAATGAGCTTTTGATAAGGTGCTCAAAACCAAATCAGATTTTTTGATCATGTGTCTTGCCACCAATGAGCTTTTGATAAGGTGCTCAAAAACCAAGCTCAAACTTTTGAAGGGAGTTTGAAAAACCCTTTACAGAGATGGGGATGAGAGAGTTATGGAAGTCTTCTCTTTCTCAAAGCAGTTGAGAAGACTATGTGGATTTGATGTTGTCAAAGCTCCCCCTGAGTTCTTGAGATGTTCAGGAAATGAAGCTTTGTTGTAGGGTGATAGGCCTTCAGAAGTTGATCTCCAGCAAATGATGATTTTAGCAACAGCTGAAATGTTAGGTGTCTGGAGTCTTTGAGTGATGTTGGCCTTGAACACTTGAATCAAAGGTGATCTGAAGATTTCAGATTTGTTGATCTCCTTTGCTGTGTGTTCTTGTATGAATTCTTTTAGACAGACAATTTCTACAGCTTTCTTTCTTTTTTTTCTCTTGCGAGATTGTTGTTGAGAAAGATGTTATCTCAGAGAATATTTTTTGCTGTGTATATGAGATATTCAAAAAAAATCTTGAGTTTTATTCTCTGGTTCTGAATAGAGAAAGATCCTCTGTCAAGAATAGTCGTTGGTCTGTCATTAATTGCATCCTAAATTGCAAATGTCTTCTGGGGGAAAGTCCAAAGAAACATTCCTTGATAATCCCTTAAAACTTGGTCCAGAATAAATGAAAACGGCTAGAAAATCTTCTGAATTAATTGCTGAATAACTCCTTAACTGTTCTGAATTTGAATCTTGAAAATCCTTTAACTCTTCAGAAAATCGTCGAACTGAGCTCTGCTATCGTCGAACTGAGCTCAGCGATTTGGACTTAGACAGCAACAGAGATCATCGATCTGAGCTCAACTATCGTCGAACTGAGCTCAGAGATAGAGAATCAATACTGAGCCAAGATCGTCGAACTGAGCTCGCAGATCGTCGAATGGAGTTCGATGATTTGTTGAAGTTGAGCTCAGCGATCGTCGAATGGAGTTCGACGATCCGTCGAAGTTGAGCTAGACGTTCGTCGATTGGAGTTCGACGATTCGTCGTACTGAGCTCGACGATATTACTTAGTCTCCAAACTGAAAAACCTTGGTCTTGAGGGCAGCTTCCAATCCTAACTACTAACTCTTAGACTCAATTCTAATTGACCTTTATATCTATACAGGAGGTCAAAAACAGGTTTCCTAAAGACATAGTGATCCTGACCCAAATTAGTAATAGGGTGTTCCAACAGAGTATTCCTAATCTAACAGCTCACTTTCATAAATCGTTATCCAAATCCCAAGAAGTCCGTCCACGATATTGAGTGGAGGAAGCGCTCACGACGGAGGTTGATTTCTATTTCCACGCAAACCACGGATTCGCACCGGACGATACAATCGCAAGTCGTTATCTTTTTTGCAAGAACCCTAGAAGAGGGTGTCACCTTGAATGGCCCAAAATATGTATTCAGTGGAGAGAGAAAAGGTGGTGGGAATAAACCAAGGAGGGGGAGGGGAACAAGGGGGTCGGGTTTTGGTGTTGTTGAAGGTGGTCAAATTTGTGGAGATGATGGAGGACATTTTTTTCTTTTCTTGGGTTGGGGTGGCTCAGGTTGGAGGGGAGTTGCGACTAGAGGGTCGTGGAAGGGTGGCCGGAAATAAAAGAAGGGGAAGAGGTGGTTGGCGGCTAGGAGGGAGGGGCTCGGGTTTGGTGTTGAAGGTGGTGGCTGGTTTTGTTGAAAATGGAGAGGAGGGGTTATTTAGTTGGAGAACTTGTAGAGGGAGGAGGAGGAAGAGAGGGAAGGGGCCGAGAAAACGAGAGGGGAAGGGAGGTAGCCGGTGGCCAAGAGAGGAGGGTAAGAGGGAGGGCCGAACTAGGCAAGGAGGAGGAAGAAAATCTCAAATAGATTTAGGGTTTCAATTTTTCATTCATTCTCTACAAAATCCTTCAATACATGGCCTATATATAGGCTACACCACTCAATCTCTGATGAGTCCACATTTTACACTGATTTTTTGGACTCATCTGGGCTAGTTTTATCGCCTTAGCACTACACTTGAGAGCCGTTATTGCTTATTTGTGCTTATGTACCTATTTCACGATTAAGTGCACTGTAGGCCCGCTTCTGTGTGCTCTCTGTGTTTCCATTTTGTTGTTATTCTTTAGCCCTATCTCGGGGATGTGGTGTGCACGTTCTGGTGTCCTTTCTGCCCCTTCTGCTGGTATAGGGGTCGTGTGCGTGTTCCGGGATGATTGTGAAACAGGAATACTGCGCACGATCAGGGGATCTAATGCGCACAACCACTGGTCGTGCGCCCCCGATCGTGCGCACTACTCTACGTTTTCTATTGAATCAGCCTGGGGTAAGCGCACGACCACTGGACTTACTGCACACGACCACTGGTCGTGCGCCACTGTTCGTGCGCATTACACCCCCTTTTTCATAACCCTGTCTCGGTAATCGCACGAGCACTGGCCATAGTGCGCACGACCACTAGTCGTGCGCCACTGCTCGTGCGCGTATATGCTGATGCTTCTTGTCCAGGTTGCAGGTTTATTTGGAAAAGCCACATGATCATCGACCTACAGTGCGCACGACCACTGGTCGTGCGCCACTGATCGTGCGCACTACTTCTGTTGTCTCCGTATAAAAGGCCCTGCTCCGCATTTTAGGTCAATGCCTGTCATTTGCTGCGATCGGAGAGTGCGCTGGAATCGCCTTTTCACTTCTCCAACTGCTCCATCACTTCCACCTTCATCGGGAAGCCATTTCCACTTACTCCAAAGCTTTCCAACACTCCGACGAAGCCCTCGGCCATTGATGAATTCAACTCCAAGCTTTCCTGCAGAGTTGGTGAAGTAGATAACCTAGAGAACGTACTTAAAGGCCTTCGAGGTGACAGATCGTTGGTACCGGAAGCCTCCTTGGACTGAGCCCGGAAGCGGATTGACAACTCGCTACTCCGGCCACGACCCGCGGTGGATCTTCATTCTCTTTTGGTTTACTCCTCTTCCCCTTCCTCTGTGTTATGAATATTTTGAGCAGTGTAATGAACATTTCCATCCCTGAATATCAAGTTTACTTTCTAGTTAAAGGAATGTTAGTTTCTTCTTATGCTTGTGAGTTCTGTATGTGAATGCGCCTCACTCACCCCACATCCACTTCATTCCCGTGCCTTGTCCGATTGCAATCCACACAAGAACGCTGCAATCCATTAGTTTCCCTTCCACTCGCCCAACTGAAGTTCGGCATAGCGGCCGACAAACCCACTTCACCTTGTGAAGCGGTGCCGTCGACCCGCATAGTTTTTACTAGTTCAGTAGATCAAACATCCACAATCTCCCGAGTCTGCTATTTTCTTTTTGTTCTATTTTTAACTCTCATAACAATATTCTCGGTACTGTTGTCGTTCTACGCTAATTGCATTCCTCAAGAGACCGACACTTGGGGATTTACTCCCAAAACTTTATTACTTGTGCGACCGGTGCGCTTGCCGTATTACACGCATCAAGTTTTTGGCGTCGTTGTCGGGGAATGCAACTGTAGAGCGACTTCGAATGACTTCCAAAATTGTTATCAGAGTTAGTATTGTTTTGTTTTGACTGCTGTTTCTTATAGTGTGTAGCGTTTGCCGCAGTGAATGCAAGGCCGAGCTACAAGAGATTTTATCACCTACGACCCAGAGATCGAACGTACTCTCTTAGCACGAAGATGCGCAGCAGCCATCATTTTTGCTCCAATGGGAGACCAGCTGAATATTGATGCAGACAACCGAGTTGGAGGGATACCTCATGACGACGAAAATGAAGTGAATCCTCCCCAGGTCCGCACCATGAGGGATTATACTACACCCACTGTTGGGAGTATATACCCCGGTTTCGGACCTGCTATTACCAATCCTCAGTTCGAGATCAAACCAGCAATTCTGAATATTATTCGGAACAACGCTCAGTTCTTCGGAATGGCCACTGAAGACGCCCATCTTCACCTTACAGAATTCTCCGAGATCTGCGCCACGTTCCGCTACGCTGGAATCCCAGATGAAACAGTCAAGCTCCGCCTCTTCCCTTTTTCATTAAGAGACAAAGCCAAGACATGGCTTCACTCCCTTCCACCTGGAACAGCCCCAACCTGGGAGGCTTTGACTACCAAATTTCTAGCTAAGTTCCATCTGGTGGATCGGATCGTGAGCATGAGGCGCGCAATAGCCAACTTCCGGCAAGCCGATCAAGATAGCTTAGCCGAAGTTTGGGAGCGTTTTAATGAGCTGCTGAGGAAGTGCCCTAATCATGGATTCCAAACGTGGAATCTCGTCGAAAGTTTCTACTTTGCTATTGATCCCCACCACCGAGCCATGATCGATGCTGCCTCCGGAGGAACCATCATGAATCTTGCTCCAGATGTTGCTCTGAAAGTCTTGCAAGACACCGCAACTCACAGTGCGTACTGGACCGCGGGAAGAAACATCCCACGAAGCACCAGTGGAGTGTTTGCCTTGGATATCCCCAAGCCTGCTCATGCCGCCCCAGTGATGGCAATCTCATGTCAAGGGTGCAGAAGCACTGATCATCACAGCTTCGAATGCTCAGGAGTTGAGGTACAAGATGAATCTTTGTTTTTGAATGAATCTGTTAATTTTATTGGCAATCAAAACAGGGGAGTGCCATACGGGAATACTTACAACCTGGGGGTGAGAAATCACCCCAACTTTTCTTGGAATCCTAACACATCTGGCCAAAGATGGCAACTGGGGCAGCATCAAAACGATGTGTATGCTTCCGGTAGCCAACCGCGGCCGCCTCAATCGAATTATTCCCAAGGGCCCCCCATCGTTAAGAAAAATTCTTTGGAAGAAATGTTCGAGAAGTTTGTTGAGATTTCCCAGACCAACATGACAAATCAGGCCGCCTCGATGCGCAAACTGGAGGCACAATTGGGCCAATTGGCTCAAGTGGTTTTCGAGCGCACCCAAGGCACCTTACCGAGCAACACGGAAAAGAACCCCCATGAACAAGGAAAGCACCTTGGGGAGGACACTTCGGGAAACCGCAACGAACTTGTCATTAATTGTAAAATCAATAACATCGACACTCCAGCATTATGCGATTCTGGGGCGTCCAGTAACATACTCACTTCGCAAGATGCTGCAAAAATGCAGTTATAAGTTGACATTGAAAATCAAAAATCACTTATCTTAGCTAATGGCAATCTGGTTGACACGGAGGGAGGTGTGCGGGACGTTGAAATCGAGGTTAACGGCACTAGTATCACCACTGACTTTCAGGTTTTGGGACCACAGGACAATAACTCCATTCCTATATTAGGAGTCCCATTCCTAACAGCCAGTGGCGCACCCCTCGACTTTTCCAAAGGCCGTGTCACTTGGCCAAACTAAGAGTCCACCCTCGATGAAACATCCCTACATTTTTCTTCCATCCCAAATAACATTTCTCTGAGTGCCACAGATGTCAAGCTGGATTCAGGTTCCCCCGCATTGGAAGCACATCTGGAGAAGACGCCAAAGAACGGACTTCCTCCAGAAGTCGATGAGAAGCAGGAACTACTGGTCTACGAAGGGATCAATTGCACCAAAGCCACAACTGTCTTTCTACTGCCAGCCAATTATGTTGTTGAGCAGGGCGAACTAAGTTTTATTCGGGAGAAATCCCTGGACAATAATTTGTATAATTCTGTTAAACGATTTGTGACTTGGGCAGATCCGGTTGTCGTCACGGTGCCGGATAGGCCGCCACCAACCACGATACAAGCAAACCCCACAGCCTACCTTCATTGGAAGTCTCCCACGGTGGAGAAACTGAAAGAGGCCAAGCGTTTACACGAAGAGCGCTACGCTGCCTTCCGGCTCGCGAACGAGTGCACTCGCAGTAATAGGACAATGCCTACCCCGAATGCAAAAAGACACTATGATGTTCTCTCGCATCCCACCGGCGAGACTTACCATTAATCTGCGTATAGCTGATTGTGCCATCCTCTTTCTTGCTACTTGTTGAATGCTGGTTGCTCTATTTTTAGTTTTGTTTCCTTTTGCTACTGCCAAGAACTCTCTATTTGAACTGCTAATACAGGTATTTGGTCCACCTTAAGGACGGTAAACAAAAGGGCTTTCGGGAGACAACCCAAGTTTGACCGTTCGGTCCTATGCTGTGTTTTGAGTTCTGTTTATTTCTTCATATATATATATATATATATATATATATATATATATATATATATATATATATATATATATATATATATATATATATATATCCAGATTTTGTTTGGCTTGCCTCCTTTAATCGCAGGTGCAGGATTATTAGAGACGCGGCAACTTGGCCGCACTTGGACATCTCATTACCCGACTGGTATGCTAAATTTTGAGCATAGGTAACTTCCTACCTTAGCTATTTCTCCTCTTTGGAATGTTTATTTTTATTCGTTGTCAACTTTAAGTCTGGGGGGGTAGTCTGCCTGTGGTCACTACACCGCACCTTCTGTTGCATTCCAGTTTCTTATTTACTTATTTCTTGCTTTTTGGTTGCACACACTGAATCACCCACACGAGTGCGCTCTTACCCACGCGCACAACCCGAGTTAAATTTATTGCTTTTGTGTAAACTTTAAAATAGTGGTACTGGCTTAGGATTTCAGGATTGAGTAGTTCGAAACTCATGCAGTGCTCCTAATCGAATACTCATGGTTTGTGTAGAGTTAGGATAGAACTAATTTTTCTTTATGCTCGTAGAATTATTCTTTTCTGCTCACGTCAATATTGTTTGTACTGCTCAAAATCTGAATCTGGAATAATCAAACGATAGTGTAGGAATGTGTGTAGCCACCACTAGACTCGTATTGCTCGAGTCAGGGGGAAGGATCATCTTTCTCGGTGGCTAAGAACTTGCCCTGAGCTACTCTCGAAGCATTGGTGCACGGTTAGTTAAGCGTGAGTATGATGTAGGCCTTCTTTTTGGCTAGTTTGAGCCTTGTTTAGCCATTCCTACCTGTTAACCATTGCATGCCAAATTTGTGTCTACCCTTCCTTTGAATCCAGCTCCACTCACTTTCACCAAGGCCTGAAGCTAAACCCACCTTCGCAATCAAATGCTTGAGCTGATTTGTATTTCCTGTTTTGCCGAGGTTGTGATTAGTGGACATTGTTTTTGGGGGTGCTGATTTTATTCCCGTTTTGATTGCTTCGTTTGGGGATTGCTAGCGCAGAAAAGAAAACAACAGTTTACGAAAATCAAAAGCTGATTCGCGCAATCGAAAAAACAAATATTTATGTGAAAGAATTGCTTTGAGATTTCGATCCCCATCCTCTTTATTGAATTTGGTCGGGTTTAGCCGTGTTCACACCCGGATTTCAAGCTAAGTCTGGGGGCGTGTGCCCCATTCTTTTCTATGTGGCTGTTTTGGTTTGGGTTGTTTTCGCTCGCTTTGGTTGCATAGAGCCTTCATGTTTATCTTTGACCACCAAGCCATTGCCTAAGCCCCATTTCCTCCTACAAGTCCTACTGATTCACGCTTGAGTCTAACCCGCGTCGTGGAGAGAGTGTGAACATGCAAGCGTATGGTCCCCGACATTGGTGGATTCCTTTGGAGGTGATCCTGAGTCCCGAACTTTGGCAATGCCCACCTTAGTGGCCTGCCTACTTTCTTCCTGCACATGATCGCACGATTCTCCAGAATTCTAATTTTGATCAATTACAATATTTATTTACGTCTGTCGAATAGTTTAAACTACGTTGTATAATTAAAAAGTTTTTCTATTATATCTTCTATCCTCATGATATATTTGATTTCTCGTCTTACTTCTTTCTGAAATTGCTGAGCCAGTTAGCTATCTTCGAGTCCATGGAGTGATGATTTGCTCGGGACGTGCAAATGGTTAAGTCTGGGGGTGTGATGAGTCCACATTTTACACTGATTTTTGGAATCATCTGGGCTAGTTTTATCGCCTTAGCACTACACTTGAGAGCCGTTATTGCTTATTTGTGCTTATGTACCTATTTCACGATTAAGTGCACTGTAGGCCCGCTTCTGTGTGCTCTCTGTGTTTCCATTTTGTTGTTATTCTTTAGCCCTATCTCGGGGATGTGGTGTGCACGTTCTGGTGGCCTTTTTGCCCCTTCTGCTGGTACAGGGGTCGTGTGCGTGTTCCGGGATGATTGTGAAACAGGAATACTGCGCATGATCAGGGGATCTAATGCGCACGACCACTGGTCGTGCGCCCCTGATCGTGCGCACTACTCTACGTTTTCTATTGAATCAGCCTGGGGTAAGCGCACGACCACTGGACTTACTGCGCACGACCACTGGTCGTGCGCCACTGTTCGTGCGCATTACACCCCCTTTTTCATAACCCTGTCTCGGTAATTGCACGAGCACTGGCCATAGTGCGCACGACCACTGGTCGTGCGCCACTGCTCGTGCGCGTATATGTTGATGCTTCTTGTCCAGGTTGCAGGTTTATTTGGAAACGCCGCACGATCATCGACCTACAGTGCACACAACCACTGGTCGTGCGCCACTGATCATGCACACTGCTTCTGCTGTCTCCGTATAAAAGGCCCTGCTCCGCATTTTAGGTCAACGCCTGTCATTTGCTGCGATCGGAGAGTGCGCGGGAATCGCCTTTTCACTTCTCCAGCTGCTCCATCACTTCCACCTTCGTCGGGAAGCCATTTCCACTTACTCCGAAGCTTTCCAACACTCCGGCGAAGCCCTCGGCCATTGATGACTTCAACTCCAAGCTTTCCTGCAGAGTTGGTGAAGTAGATAACCTAGAGAACGGACTTAAAGGCCTTCGAGGTGACAGATCGTTGGTACCGGAAGCCTCCTTGGACTGAGCCCGGAAGCGGATTGACAACTCGCTACGACGGCCACGACCCGCGATGGATCTTCATTCTCTTTTGGTTTACTCCTCTTCCCCTTCCTCTGTGTTATGAATATTTTGAGCAGTGTAATGAACATTTCCATCCCTGAATATCAAGTTTACTTTCTAGTTAATGGAATGTTAGTTTCTTCTTATGCTTGTGAGTTCTGTATGTGAATGCGCCTCACTCACCCCACATCCACTTCATTCCCGTGCCTTGTCCGATTGCAATCCACACAAGAACGCTGCAATCCATTAGTTTCCCTTCCACTTGCCCAACTGAAGTTCGGCATAGCGGCCGATAAACCCACTTCACCTTGCGAAGCGGTGCCGTCGACCCGCATAGTTTTTACTAGTTCAGTAGATCAAACATCCACAATCTCCCGAGTCCGCTATTTTCTTTTTGTTCTATTTTTAACTCTCATAACAATATTCTCGGTACTGTTGCCGTTCTATGCTAATTGCATTCCTCAAGAGACCGACACTTGGGGATTTACTCCCAAAACTTTATTACTTGTGCGACCGGTGCGCTTGCCGTAATACACGCATCAATCTCCACCATTGAATATTAAACCACTCTTGATGGTTATATGCACTCATCTTACATATGAAATGAAATAATCAAAAACAACACATGATGGTTATAAGCACCCATCATAATACATGAAATGAAATAAACTCTTAAAATTAAATTGCTTAAAAAAATTGCTAAAATATAAATGATAAAATATATAATTATAATTATGTAGTTTATAATTATATATTTTGTTTATTGGCAGCGGCATACGTCGAACAAAACATGTAGCGGCGGCAGCGTTGGTGAAGAAACGTCGTAGTAGACTCCCATCCTAGAGCTTGGGGCAACGACCGTCTCAACCCGCGAACTCTCTATGACGGGGATCCACGGCCGCATCAGCATTGTCGCCATCAATCCTCCCCCACTCAAAATTACTCATCACCGATGAGTGGCTTGTGATGGAAGAATAGTCCAAAGCAGCAACAACATGGGGCAAATCTGGCCCCGCTATCCATGTCGTAGTAGCATGTACATCCATCAGCACTGAGAATTTGTCCAGCAAAGAAACAACAAAACTTCTGAGGAAACTCGAAAGGGTGTCAAGCAAAAGAAATAAAACTTGAATCTTACCATCCAGTTCAAGAACCATGGAATCAACGTGGGAAATAGACTTGGCAGAACTAACACTCCCCATCCCAAGAGAACATGTAGTGGTAGAGAAGAACGACGAAAAAAGCCACTCAAGTGGAACAGAGACATACCGTAAAAAGTCCGGAAACTTGAAATAAAGTGAAACGCTCTGTGCTATATAAAAATCTGAAATAAAAGCATGAAATCCAAGGTTTTTCATAATCATGCATGGGTCGGCGTTCCTACGTATTAATTTATTAACGGAGCCAGAAGGCATCCGCTCGGGGACTGACCAGACTAAACCCAAATCACTAAATCTAGCATTGGACGGTCTCAAAAAGGAGTGGAAGTGTGTGCGCCATAACTTAAAATAAAACACTAATGTCCTAGATACATGAGGAGAGAATTTGTGTGCTACATGACTATACCCAAAAGCAGAGGATAAGGGAGGTGAGTCAGGTGCCACGGGAGCCTTATAATCTATAATGATATCACTGGTCTCCAAACTCGCAGTTTTAATTTTATATTTAATATTTTCACACTTGGCATGAAGATATTCCAAGGAGAACCGCTCATCATAAATAATGGAGTTGGACGCTCCCAGATGTGAAAGGAAGTACGAGCGATACAACTCAAGGGGCTTTTCTAAAGTCACTAACGAGTGGAAATGAGGGTCATCGAAAGGCAGAGGGTAAATACATGCGCCCAGGTGTGGTATATAAGTATTCTAGGGGACACCACAACTAGAGGCACAATAGCCAAAGAGTCAGAAATAGTCGAGGACAGAAATGTAGACGGACACGCGGAAAAATAAACAGTCAAATGTGACCCGTAGTCGAATCTACGAGATGCGGTGAATAGACCAAATACTAGTGCACTCAACCTAGTAATGTCTATACGCTATGATAATGCCATTGTAGGAACTAATAAAGTGGGCGTCACACAAAAACTCAGACTAGGACTACCGATTTCACGTCCTAAAAAGTCATCCAATGTGGGCAAATGAACAGGAGGAAGGGTTGGCAAAATCAAACCCGGAATAACATCCAAATTAATATAATTTTCACACAACGGTGATATCATCAAAGAACTCGCAGTCGGGTGTACAAAATAATTGTCCAAAAGTACCCTTCCCTTAGATGGTAAATCATCCACAATATCACTAGGGTCATCATTACTCTCAGACTCCTCAGATAACTCAGATACAATCTCAGTGAGTGTAATCGTAGGCTCTATCACGATGGTGATCGTATCCTGCAGAGGGTACTCAATACTTGGGTGAACAGACACAATGCTAGAAGGGCACGTAATAGGCAACAGAATACTCTCACAGATCAGAATATCATCATCCCATACATCGTCTTCTAAATTACTAGGTATTCCTTCAATTTCAGACTCATCAGAATTGTCGGGCACTACTGTACATGTCAGAATACTCTCACCTACGGGTTCATCCTTAAAATTAAGAGATACTACATCTACATCAGAATCCTCATTGGTTTCAATCACAATCTTAAGAGGCTCAGTCATCGAGGCTAACAGAGGCAACACCCTAATAGTAATATTTTTGGAGTCCAAGACATAAGACCTATTAGGAATGGTTTTCCTAAAAGTGGGTGGTGGTCCTAAGACAGACTCTCCATTCTGAAATGAGCGAGTCTTATTCTTATTAACGTTGTGCTTCTCAATACCCAATGCAGCATTAAAAGTGGTGTTTAGGTCGGTGTGACCATAACGCAGTAATTTACCGTGGATGTAGGGGTTTAACCACTTATGAAAGCTAGATAGGGTGAGCTCTGGCACATCGTTCAGACCATACCTAACCATCATATCCTTAAGTAGACTCATATACTCAGAGACCGACTTATTCCCTTGTTTATGGGTAGCCAAGTCATCTAACAACTGCATTCGATGGTACATAAGGACGTATTATTCTGTCAGTATGGCCTTCATGTCTGCCCAACTAATAAGTAATTTGTCGTTCTCAGTTCTCAGACATCATTCCTCAGCAACCAGGATATCTTAGCTCTACCTAACAACTTTATTCTCGCCACTTGCACCTTATCTGCGTCAGTCAATTTATACCACTCAAAGTAGCATTCTATTTCCTTAACCCAGTCTAGGAAAACTTGGGGACACCCTAAACCATCATAAGTAGGTGCATGTCTTATAGCATACACGTCATAGGTCATTTTCTAGTGGTGACGGGACAGAAAATTCTACTCGAATCTGGTGCACATGCAATGAAATATGAATGTGACCCTCTAAACTCTAGGAATGACGGAATTATTCCCGCTTAGAAACTAGGGTAATAAATAAATGGTTTTGATTTTCTTGCTGAAAATGTTATGAAGATTATTAAACAATTTTTTTATTTTTATGCCGAAAAAAAATATAGGTCGTTATTTGCAGACCAAAATTAAAAATTTATAATGACTTAATAAAAATAATGACTAAATAAAAATAAAATATTTTTTTGATTTCTTACTAATAAAATGATGGAGAATTTCCAGAATTTAATTTTTTTGAATTTTGAGAAAAACTGAGAATTTTAAGTTGTTATTGACAGACCAAAACTAAGTATTTTGTTTTATTATTTTGACATAAAAAACATGCAAGTGCGTGTCGGCAAAATAATAAAAGGGGGATATGCCAATTAGGAAATTGACGTGAACCTCCCTCTGATACCAAATTGATGCAGGCCCAAGGTTTCGACGGGTTAAACTACCCGCACTGGGGTTCGACAATTAAATCATGGTACGTAGCGAGCAATATTTTCTCTAAAAATTCTACTGAATATTTAACTAATTTAGTAACACACAGAACAAAGGGACGCTACCCCTTTTATAGATTGAACAAGGGCTATAGTCCAATGTTTGCTCAAGCGAAAAGGACCCACATGATCCGTACAATTAGCTATTCAAATTAAATTTATCCGCAAACAAATCACAAACCAAAAAGAGAGGATCCGGAATAAAAATGTGATTTGAAATAAAGTCCAAATCAATCCCAAAAATTAATTAATATGAGGGTATTCCAAATCACTTGAACTCAAGGGGAAATCAAAGGTGACAAACCCGATTTCTTCAAGCGTTCACGAGATCTACCCGCTCCAAATTATTCTAGAATATTCGGAAGAAAACACGCTTTAAATTCAGATTTAATTAAGCACAAATTTCAATATAAATCAGGACAGTTATCTAGCCTTTTATTCCACCAATTCTCATAAATATATAGAAGAAGCACACAAAGAGTTGATTTAAAAATCGTTACCCAAATCCCAAGAAGTCTGTCCATGATATTGAGTGGAGGAAGCGCTCACGACGGTGGCTGATTTCTATTTCCACATAAAACACGGATCTACACCGGACAATACAATCGCAAGCCATTATCATTTTTTGCAAGAACCCTGGAAGAGGGGGTCACCTTGAATGGCCGAAAATATGTATTCAGTGAGAGAGAAAAGGTGGTGGGAATAAACCAAGGAGGGAGGAGGGGAACAAGGGGGTCGGGTTTTGGTGTTGTTGAAGGTGGTCGAATTTGTGGAGATGAAGGAGGTCATTTTTTTCTTTTCTTGAGTTGGGGTGGCTCGGGTTGGAGGGGAGTGGCGGCTAGAGGGTGGTGGAAGGGTGGACAAAAATAAAAGAAGGGGAAGAGGTGGTTGGCGGCTAGGAGGGAGGGGCTCGGGTTTGGTGTTGAAGGTGGTGGTCGGTTTTGTTGAAAAGGGAGAGGAGGGGTTGTTTAGTTGGAGAACTTGTAGAGGGAGGAGGAGGAGGAGAGGGAAGAGGCCAATAAAAAGAGAGGGGGAAGGGAGGTGGCCGGCAGCCAAGCGAGGAGGGAAAGAGGGAGGGCCGAACTAGGCAAGGAGGAGGAAAATGTCAAATAGATTTAGGGTTTCAATTTTTCATTCATTCTCTACAAAATCCTTCATGACATGGCTTATGTATAGGCTACACCACTCAATCTCCACCCTTGAAAATTAAACCACTCTTGATGGTTATATGCACTCATCTTACATATGAAATGAAATAATCAAAAACAACACATGATGGTTATAAGCACCCATCATAATACATGAAATGAAATAAACTCTTAAAATAAAATTTCTTAAAAATAAAATTGCTAAAATATAAATGACAAAATATATAATTATAATTATGTAATTTATAATTATATATTTTATTTATTGGCGGCGGCGTACGTCGAACAAAACATGTAGTGGCGGCAGCGATGGCGAAGAAACGTCGTGGTAGACTCCCATCCTCGAGCTTGCGGCAATGACCGTCTCAATCCAAGAACTCTCTATGACGGGGATCCACGACCGCATCAGCATCATCGCCACCAGTACTCTACTTTCCAAGTCTGACCAACTACCCGAGGGCCGAGGCACTTAGCATTTTCCCGAAATCTCGGAACGCACAGAGCTTGGCCTCTTGCCTCGGCCACTCGCGTCAATAAGGTAATTTGAATTTCATATTCAAATTAGGGAGGGTGGTCGCGCGGTCCAATTTTCATCTTCGAGGAAAAAGAGCGAAATAAATTCCGAGCGCGACCCTAGGCTCCAAGAAATTGGAAAATCTTCAATTTTGACCCAAAATTTCCCAAATTTTAATGCAACCTTTAAGAGAGCATAAAAATAGCCTAGAAATATTTTCAAAATTTTTTGCACAATCTTGGGCCTCTAAATTGGCCAAATGATTTTTATTAGGCTTTTAAAAATATAAAATTAACATTAAAAATTCCCAAACTTTTTGTGTATATTGCCCTCATCAAGGGAAATAATTTCCATGTTAAAAACCTTTTCACTAGATCCCCAGTGTACCCTCCAAAAAAATAAAATATATATTTTAATTATATTATTAAAATATTTATAAATATTATAAAAATATAATAATAAATATCATCTTCTTCATCGTTGTACCGAACCGCCGCCCTTTCGGGCATTCCCCACCGCCGGCCAGTCGCCGGATGGCCATGGCTCTGCCCCGGCCGACTCCCCGAGTGTGGGTGCTCCCTCCGGCGGGGGTCCGGTGGCCTGCCACCACCAGCCGCAGTCGAAGCTATTTTTTTATTCGAAGCGGAGAGGTTGATTGCGGCGGCGCTGAAAGATACTGTCCCTAAGCACCTATAGGGGGGTGAATAGGTGACTTGAATCTTTTTAACTTTTTAGGCAGCAAACAGATAATATCACAGAATTATATCTAATTTATCACAGCACACATTCAGCAATCACAGCAATCCACAAACACACAGTAGACACAGAGTTTTATAGTGGTTCCCCAAGATTTGGGTACATCCACTTTCCCCCTTCGCCTATCTAGCAGTGTACTAGATTCGGCCAAACTTCTCCACTATCTCAAAATCCAAAATTGGTTCCTACACCTCAGGCCCAAGGCCCTACAACTCAGCTTTTCCACAAAGCCTACACTCAGCCACAAAGTCCTACACTCAGCCACCAAGGCCTACACTCAGCCACCAAGGCCTACACTCAGCCTCCAAGGCCTACACTCAGCCACCAAGGCCTACACTCAGAGATAAAACTCTCCTACCCTCAGCCTTTATAATTACAGGCTTACAAGACTCAGATCCAAAGAATCCTACAAGATAAAATGAATACAATAATGTGACTCAACAACTCAGAGAAAAGAGAGAGAAGAGTTGTGAGTTTTTTGATGAGTTCTTGGAAGAACTCAGCTGGACTCAATCTGACTGAGCTTTCTTCAAAGCTTCTTGAAAGTAGAACTCAATAAGATTGACTCCTTCTACAGTTGATCCTTGATCTCTGCTACTTAAGATTCAGAATAAATCTGAACCCTTCTTCTCAGTCTGGTTCCAACAACTGATTTCTTGGATGGAGCTCTCTCACTCCAACTTCTTAGATCTGCAATTGATAGCACGATCTTCTTTGTTTAGACACTTGATCAATGATCTGAACCACCACTTCAACAACAGTTTCTGTAGACTGTATAAGCCTATTTATAGGCCTTCTTCATGGTAACCGGCTGGTCCGGTCCATAACTGAATTCTGACAATTCTGACAGGTGCTGTAGACCGGCTGGAATGGTAGCTGTCAAGTCATCCAGTCAGTTCTTGAAAATTCTCTAACTGTCTGAAAGTGTCGAGACTTTCTGTCTTTAACTGTCGACACTTATAGACCAAGTGTCGACACTAGCCTACAAGGTGTCGACACAACTCCTTGTGTTGTCGATTCTATGTCTCGACACAGCTTCTTCTTCATGTGTCGACACTGATAATGTGTGTCGACACAAGTACTTATACTTCAGTATTTTGCTGAATTCTTCTAAGTGTCGACACATCTCCTTTGTGTCGACACATCTTCATGTATTGATACTTGTTGAGTGTCGACACAGCTCCTTGTGTCGACACATGTCTTTAGTGTTGATACTTGCTGAGTGTCAACACAGCTCCTTGTGTCGACACATCCTTCTTCTGTCGAGACTCTGGCTGAGTGTCGACACATTCCATTAGTGTCGACACTTGTACTTAGAATATTCTTGAACTTTGCTGATCTTTGCTAAGTGTCGACACAGCTCCTTGTGTCAACACTTTCTTCAAGTTTTGAGTCTTCAGCTGAGTATCGACACATGCTTTCTTGTGTCGACACTTTCTTCAAGTGTTGACTCTTTTGTTATGTGTCGACACATTGCTTTGGGTGTCGACACTTGTACTTAGTCTCTGCTAGCTTTTGCTGAGTGTCGACACAGCTCCAAGTGTCGACACTTTCTGATGTAGACACAGCTTCACTGGGTGTCGACACAACTGTTAAGTGTCGACACTGTTTCACTGCACTTTCTTCATTGAGTGTCGACACAGCTCCTTGTGTCGACACTTTCTGTCTGGTGTTGACTCAGCATCCCTGGTGTCGACACAATGACTCCAAGTGTCGACACTGCTTGCCTGGGTGTCGACACAAGTCTTCTTAAGTGTCGACACTTTCCCTCTGGGTGTCGACACATGGACTTAGAAACTTTTTGCTTCAGTCTTGCAAATACTTAACCTGCACAAGTAACTCAAAATACATCAAATACATTTTGATGTATATCATTGAGTTGGGTGAGGCTTCTTCAAATCAGGTACATTTAAACCAATGTACCCAACAATCTCCCCCTATTTGGAGAAGTCATAACCCTTAGTCAATGATATACACCATTCATAATAAAATTACAAAATGATGTAAAGCAGGATTATATATCAGGGCAAACATAAACATGTATGAAACAAACATGTACACATAGATTGCATCACAGAACAATTATGAAATAAATTTAACACATAGCAAATTTATTACACAACACATTGTTCCAATACTTTGTCATATACATAATTCTAAAGTTTACAGAATGTCTTTCATCAAAAGAATACATAGTAAACTTAAGAGAAAATTTCTAAGCTATTTCTGTTCAGCCTCCTTAATGACTATTCCTTTTCCAGCTTGAACTCTGGCTTGAACAGGAGCTTCAGCAACTTTAGCATCAGCAGGCTTCTTGCCTTTCAGATCTTTCTTCTTAAGTTCCTCAGCCTTAATCTTTTGTCTCTCAAAATAATGATAAGGCTTGGGAAAGTACTTTTTAGGCTCCTGGGCAGTAGGAGGTAGCTTTCCCATCTTGGCCTTTCTTTTGTATTGAACTATAGCCTCCTGCTTTGACTCATGTTTTCTCTATTCAGCCTCAGAAAACCATTTGTTCCTGTCATGCACATTATCTTTTGCAGCTTTCCAGGCAGTCAAAATGATATTCCTTGAGGTAGGGCTCCACTGCTCAAAGTCTGGTCTTTGTTCAGCTTGTTCCCTAAACCTCTTCTTAGATAATCTGGTTTCTTCTTCAGCTTGCTCTTTTAAAATAGCTTCCTGCATGGCTTCAGATACTGGCTGAACAACTTTCTCAAGAATGACATTGTCCTTACCCCCAGGTGGGCTATACATGGACTGTATGTCAGCATGGATCATGTCAAAATCTGGTGGAGGATAGATCACTTGAGCTACTTCTGGTTGCTCACCTCCAATATATGCAGGATGAATGCCAGATTCAGCAACATTGTCATCATCACAAAGAGGAGGATATCCAAGAGTTGCTCTGATAGAATTTGATATCCACTTGGCATGATCAGAGCTGGCTTTGACTAAAACCCTCTCCCCCTTTATGACTTCTCTTTCTATATGATCTCTCATATCATCTTTTTGAAATCTCACTTGATTATCCAAATAATTGACTCCATCCTTAAAGAAAGGTTTTAACCTTTGGAGTTTGTCAGTTATAATATTTTGTGAGTCTTGGATGGCAGTCTTAAGAGCAGTGATTTCTTCTAGGAATACTTTGTCAAAATCTGCCTTAGCTATAGCTGGAGTCTGCCCTGCAGCTAGATTCTTCAGTTCTGTGACTATTGCATTGTGAGATGCAGTAAGGTTGTCATTCATTCTTATCTGATTTTCAAGAACATAACCTTGCTTCACAGCCATGTCATCCACTTGTGCTTTTATCTTCTCCTGGTGTGTAGCCAAGTACACCACTGCATTTCCACCCTTGTGGAAACATTCAGTCATCTCTTTTTTATTTTGGTTCATTTCAAACCTGATAGATTTTATGTCCTGGGCTAGATCAAATTGGAGAGACTTCTGCCCTTCATCCACATACTTCTCAATTGCCTGCCTGTGCTCATCCAGTTTAATCTGCATAGCAACCATCAGTGCACTATAATCAACAGTTGGTGCTGGCAGTGATATAGGCTGTGGTGCAATAGATTGTAAGGCCTTCTTATAATTCTGACTCCTTCTCTTGAATACATAAAATTTCTTCTTCTTAGCCCTTGTAGCCTCCTCATCTTCAGAGGCTAAGGAGCTAGCAATTTCTACCCTCTCCTTAGGGCTTGGGGGTCTCTCAGTCTGCACATCTGGTGCCTTCTCAGTCTCTTGCCTGGCAGGGTCTTCATGAAGTTGCACTTGCTCCCCCTCAATTAGAGCATTCTCCCCCTCAGCAGCAGCATTGTCCTTGTCAAAGTCTTGTTGATCCAGATTTAGAAATAAATCATCCATTGTAAATTCTTGGGGTGAATGAGCTGGAGAAAGTCTTGGCTCTTCAACCACTGGATCAGTAACTACAACTTCAACAGATGTGTCTTCCATGACAACATCTGGGACTTGGCTATCCAGCTTAGTTTGCTGATGAATATCAGACAAATCAGTATCCTCTATAGGAAAATCTAAAGCATTTAGTTCAGTGATTACCTCTAGTATTGTATTGGTTGCTTGTTCACTTTCTAGTGTAGTTGGTTCTTCTACAACTAGAGACTCCCCCTGGATGTGATCCTTGTGTATGGGGCTAGCTTGAGGTAGCTCCCCCTGGATCTCAGCAACATCTTGAGTAGCAGGAGATTTTACAGCAGGTCCTTCCTCATTCTCATCTGGTGTGAAGACAACTTGTTTTTCACTGTCAGAGCTGCTAGTGGACACTTGAGCCACTGGAGCAGTTTTCCTCTTCTTCTTTGGAGGTGATACTTTCTCAGGAACTATCTTCTCAGGGGTTGGCATCTCTTTAGACAACACCCTGTCCTATCTGGAGAAAATTTTCATATCCATTTTTCTCATGTGGTTGATTTTGCTTCCAGCAGCTTGTTGCATAACCTCTGGTATGGTACCAGCTAGGTATAAACTTATGATCCTGCCCAGATTGGGCTTCTTCAAGCTTTCCTTTATCTTTTCAAGAACTATAACAGACCAATCAGTTTTTAGATTGAAGATAATCCTGGTCATAATACTGAACATAGAGGCAGATACCCTATCATGCCCTCCTGGCTTACTTAATATTACTTTTCCAACAATTTCTGAAAGGAATTTCCCTTGGCTATTCATGCCCTTTCTAAGAAACACTGATCCAATCTTCATCTTAGAATCCATACCACACCATGCCAATGCATCTCTGGTCCTGGAAGCAGTTACCTCTTCTTCTTCCTTAGTTCTTGGTAGCTGTAGAATCTTCCTCAAGCTCTTAGGTGATACCTTCACCTTTGCACCATGGACTCTGGATTTGATCTTGAATCCAGATTCGTTGACTTTAGCTCCATTGAGAAATTCCAGAACTTCCTTTTTCCATATTTTTGTTGGCTCAGAAACAAGAAATTCCAACCCCGAGTCTGCAACTAGGGTTATCACATTCTTGATTTCTTGGTCTGCATCTCCAAACGCGTCGCGCACCAGTTCGTACCCTTCATTGACGTTCTACTCTAGCTTTGGCTCCATTAGGGTTTGAAGAATTTGAACTGAGAGAAGAGAGGTGTCGACACAGAAGTTTGGTCTCGAAACTTTTGAAAGCGTGTCGATAAACTAAGGCAAAACCTTATTTATACCTTTCTAGTTTTGAAGATGAAAAGGCGGGCAGCTAACTTGAATTGTGTCGACACTGGCGATAAGTGTCGATACTGACTTATAATGTCTCGACACCTATGTGTCGACACAAGTTTAGTCAACATGATTATGTGTCGACACTTGTTTATGTGTCGTCACAACTCAACTCGACATTTATTCGAGACTTTACTTAGAGAATTCTGAGTAAGACTTAAGTGTCGACACCACTTTGGATGTGTCGACACCTACTTGACATGTGTCGACACTAATATTCTGAAGTGTCGACACCAACTTCCTAGATATGTCGACACCTTTTCCCTGAAGTGTCGACACCTACTATACTGTCTCGACACAGACAACTCTGTGTGTCGACACTATTTTACTTAGCCAATACTATAAACTTATTCTAAGTTTATCATTCCTAGTTCAATTTTAAACCTATTGAACTTAACTTCTTCTAGGGGCTTAGTATACATATCAGCTAGTTGATCATCTGTTCTAACATATTCTAGTAAAATATCTTCTCTTTCTACATGCTCCCTAAGAAAATGATATTTTATTTCAATATGTTTTGTTCTACTATGGGAAACAGGATTATGTGCAATTGAAATAGCACTAGTAGAATCACAGAAGAGTGGAGTTCTACTTACCTGAAATCCATAGTCCTCAAGCTGATGTTGTATCTACAGAAGTTGAGCACAGCAACTTCCTGCAGCCACATATTCTGACTCTGCAGTGGAGATAGTCACACTTGTTTGCTTTTTGCTACTCCATGAAATTAGTCTTCCACCTAGGAATTGACAGGTTCCAGTAGTGCTTTTTCTGTCTTCTTTGCATCCTGCAAAGTCTGCATCTGAATAACCTGTTAGATCAAAATCCCCATTCCTAGGGTACCAGAGGCCTAGATAAGGAGTGCCTTTTAGATATCTCAATATCCTTTTGACTGCTGTCAAATGAGACTCTTTCGGGCAGGCTTGATACCTTGCACAGACACATGTAGCATACATGATATCTGGTCTACTTGCAGTCAAATATAGTAGGGAGCCAACTATCCCTCTATACAAGGTTTCATCTACAGGTTTCCCTGCATCATCCTTGCTAAGAGACATACTTGACCCCATAGGAGTCTTCATGGTACTGGATGAATCCATACCATACTTCCTTATGAGTTCTAGGGTGAACTTGGACTGGCATATAGATAATCCATTCTCAGTCTGTCTTACTTGGAGACCCAAGAAGAACTTTAGCTCTCTCATACTACTCATCTCAAATTGACTTTGCATTAGTTTTGCAAACTTTTTGCAAAGGCTACTTTCAGTAGACCCAAATATAATGTCATCTACATATATTTGGACTAGTATAACTTTGCCTCTAGATTCCCTAAGGAATAGAGTCTTATCTATTTTCCCCCTTGAGAACTTGTTCTTAATGAGGAAACTAGATAGGGTTTCATACCAAGCCCTAGGGGCTTGCTTTAACCCATATAAAGCTTTCCTAAGTCTATAGACATGATTAGGTAAAGTTGAATCAACAAAACCTGATGGTTGTTCCACATAGACTTCCTCTTTAAGATTACCATTCAGAAATGCTGACTTGACATCCATTTGGTAAACTTTGAATCCTTGAAAGGTTGAATAGGCCAGAACATCCTTATGGCTTCCAGTCTGGCTACTGGAGCAAAGGTTTGATCAAAGTCAATACCTTCTTCCTGCCTATATCCTTTAGCAACCAATCTTGCTTTGTTCTTAATGATGACACCTTGTTCATCCAACTTATTCCTGTAGATCCACTTGGTTCCTATTATATTGTGGTCTTTAGGTTTAGGAACAAGTTCCCAGACCTTGCACCTCTTGAAATGATTCAGCTCTTCTTGTATTGCTTCAGTCCATTATGGATCTAGAATGGCTTCTTCAAACTTCTTTGGTTCAACTTGGGATAGAAAACTGGAGTAGATTGCTGTATTCAGGTTTCTGCTCCTTGTTTGTACCCCTTGTCTTGGATCACCAATGATCTGCTCTACTGGATGATCTCTAAGATGCCTATTGGCTGGAGGCATCCTGACTTCTGGTTGAACCTCTTCAGTTCCTTCATCTTGCTGCACTCCTTGTACTTCTTCTGCACTAAGTACATGTAGTACTCCCCCTGGACAGCAGCCACTATCTTCTACTTGCTGTCTTGCAGCAGGTTCTTCTTCTATAGTAAGCTTGTCCAACTTCTTTGTTATACCTGTGGAGCTGCATACACTACTAGACAACTCATTGTTAATAAGTTTAGTCTCATCAAATACTACATGTATAGATTCTTCTACAACTTGTGTAGACAAGTTGTAGACTCTATAAGCCTTACTGTTGTTGCTGTACCCAACAAAAATTCCATCTTGGGACTTGGCAGCAAACTTAGTCAAGTAAGACTTTCCATTGTTAAGTATGAAGCATTTGCAACCAAAGATCCTGAAGTAGGATAGGTTTGGTTTCCTGCCTTTCACAACCTCATAGGGGGTCTTGTTGAGGCCTTTAGTAATGGTAGCCCTATTAATAACATGGCATGCAGTATTAACTGCTTCAGTCCAGAAATATTTTGGTAGTGATGTATCACTTAATAGGGTTCTAGCTGCCTCAATCAAGATTCTATTCTTCCTCTCAGCAATGCCATTTTGCTGAGGTGTTCTAGGTGAAGAAAACTCTTGAAAGATCCCAAAGTCTTCACATAGTTTTGTCATACTCTCAGACTAAAATTCAGTACCATGGTCACTTCTAATCTTGACCACTGTACTGTCCAGTTCATTCTGAATTTGCTTGACAAAGCTATAGAAGACACTAGGTGTTTCAGATTTTTGTCTTAAAAAGAACACCCAGGAAAACCTTGAGTAGTTATCTACAACTACAAAGGTATAGACCTTCCTACCCAGGCTGTGAACTGACATTGGACCAAAGAGATCCATATGCAAGAGGTATAAACACCTCACATCATCTTTGTTTTCTATGCTTCTAAAGGTGGATCTAGTCTGCTTGCCCTTTTGACAAGCTGAGCAAATACCATCTTTAACACACTTAACTTGAGGACCATTCCTCACTAACTCTTTGCTAAAGAGTTTGTCAATTGTCTTGTAGTTTAGATGAGTTAGCCTCTTGTGCCATTTGACACAATGAGAGACTTTCTCATCTGCTACAAGACACACTTGAGAACCATTGCTCTCACACATAATGTCTAGGCAGTAGACATTCCTCTTTCTATAACCTGTCAAAATGATCTCTTGATCAGTTGACCTCTTGATATGACAACCATTCTTAACAAATGAGATGTCATACCCTACATCACTTAATTGACTTATACTTATTAGGTTGTGTTTCAACCCTTTAACATAAGCCACTTGAGTAATGGTAACTAAGTTACTAGAAATGTTACCAAACTCTTTGATGATTCTTTTTTCAGAACCACCAAAGGTGACTTTTGGACCATCCTTGATGGGTATGTAGTCCTTTATTAAACCCCTTATTCCAGTCATATGTCTGGAACATCCACTGTCCAAGTACCATATTGGGGCATGGCAACTTGGACTCACCTGCAAAACAGATTAGTGAACCTTAGAACCCAAAGAATTCTTGGGTCCTTGGTACTTGTTAGTTTGCATCCTGACAAAGCTACCAACTGGTTTTCCAATAGGCAGTTTGCTACTCACTTTGGCACTAGCATTGTGCCAACAGTCCATTGCAAAGTGGCCAACCTTGCCACAGCACCAACACTCAAACTTATTGTACTTTTGCTTAGGTACTGTCTTTATTGTTTTATCCACAGCTGGCTTGTTGAGTGTTGGGGCTTTGCTCTTGGACTTGGACTTGGACTGAACAGTCCTTGCAGGTCTAGTAAACCCTAGTCCAGCTTTACCTTTGTGATGAATAAATTCATCAATTATGGGTAAAACAGACTTTGGTTTAGAAAACCTAGCAACTAAGTCCTTCTCCTTCTGAAGATTAATCTCCAGACTCTTGATTTGATCATTCTTAAATGATATAGTTCCCATTTGAATCACAGTTATGTGCTTCAATCTGGCTATCTCATTTAGTTTTTGATCAAACAACTTCTCAAAATCAGTTGCAGCAGCTTTGAGAATAGCAATTTCCTTTGCCTGACTTTTGGCTAGGGACTTGCTCTTCTTATAAGCTTGCAACAGAACTCTATATTCATCTATCAACTGATGAATATCTTCTTCAGACTCAGATGCACTCTCATCATTTGATGAGGATGAATCTGATTCTGTACTGGCACAAGAAACTGAACTTAAAGTTGAACTTTGTACCTTACTAGGTCCTGGCTGCTCCAGGATTTTGTCATTTTCAGTCAATGCCATCAGTCCTTGGCACTGACAGTCTTCTTGTTCATATATAGAATTCATAATCTGCATGAACTCTTCTTCTTCTTCCTCAGCAAACAGCCCTATATATGCCTCAGCATCTGACTCAGTTTCTGAAGAAGAGATATCTGACAGGCCCTTGTCCTTTTTAGCAACAAAAGACTTCTCCTTCTTTCCCTTGTATTGAGTCATTTTCTTGTCACTAGACTCCTTTCTCTTCTCAGGACAATCTGCTATCACATGACCTTGTCTATTACAGCAATAGCACACAATTTTTAATAGTGTAGCTTTGCTAGACTTTGACTTTTTCTTGTCTTTCTTTGAAGACTTCTTTTTCTGATAAGAGTCTTCCTTTCCCTGTGAAGTAGATGGCCTTGACCTCCACTGTTTCTTCTTTAAGAATTTCTGAAAATGTCTTGTGAAGGCAGCAAAGTACTCATCACTTTCACTGCTTTCAGATTTTGTGCTGACTGACTCATCTGACTCAGAATCAGCTGCTTTTGGAGGTGGAGAAGGTGACTTATATCTGTACTTTCTGGGGGATTCTGTCTTGAAGGCACTGTCCTTTCTTTGTGTTCACTTCTTGTGAATTTCTCCTCTTCTTTCCTCACTGTCAACTGCATTTCATAAGACAGCAGTTTGCCAAACAGTGTAGGTGGGGGAATTTCTGCCAACTTAGCCATTTCTCTAATGGCACAGATCTTGGTGTCCCAATCTTTAGTTAGGGACCTTAGAAACTTATCATTGAGTTCATAATTACTGAACTCTCTGCCATAGGACATGATCTCATTCACTATCCTGTAGAACTTTTTACAGCACTCAGTTATGCTATCAGATTTTCCTTATTTAAAACTTTCATACTCTTGATTTAGCAAGGATTTCCTGTCTTGCCTTACTTCTTCAGAACCCTCCATGTACACAATAAGAGTTTACCACATCTCTTTAGCTGTCTTACAGTGTATCAGATTCTGAAAAGTTGCATCATCTATGGCACTCACTATTATGTTCTGAGCCCTCTTATCCATAGTGGCTAGAACAATTTCATCCTTTGTCATTTTAGAGAAATCCTTAGGTGTTCTCTGATTGTCATCCAAGACTGAAACCTTCATGGGCACATATGGCCCTTCTTTTACTGTGATGTAAATCCTAGGGTCTGAGGCTTCCATAAACAGCCTCACCCTTTCCTTCCATATGCCAAAGATTTCCTTCTTACATATGGGTAGCTTCATGGATCTCAATTCCTTGTGATTTTCAGTGGAACCCATGGTTCTTGATTTTCTTGATTCTGTAATTCACTTACACTGAATCTGCCAACAGGATCTCCTCAGACTGTTAGTCCTTTTTGAGGAACCTCCCTCTGATACCACTTGAAAGATATTGTCCCTAAGCACCTAGAGGGGGGGGGTGAATAGGTGACTTGAATCTTTTTAACTTTTTAGGCAGCAAACAGATAATATCACAGAATTATATCTAATTTATCACAGCACACATTCAGCAATCACAGCAATCCACAAACACACAGTAGACATAGAGTTTTATAGTGGTTCCCCAAGCTTTGGGTACATCCACTTTCCCCCTTCGCCTATCTAGCAGTGTACTAGATTCGGCCAAACTTCTCTACTATCTCAGAACCCAAAACTGGTTCCTACACCTCAGGCCCAAGGCCCTACAACTCAGCTTTTCCACAAAGCCTACACTCAGCCACAAAGGCCTACACTCAGCCACCCAGGCCTACACTCAGCCTCCAAGGCCTACACTCAGCCACCAAGGCCTACACTTAGAGATAAAACTCTCCTACCCTCAGCCTTTATAATTAAAGACTTACAAGACTCAGATCCGAAGGATCCTACAAGATAAAATGAATACAATAATGTGACTCAACAACTCAGAGAAAAGAGAGAGAAGAGTTGTGAGTTTCTTGATGAGTTCTTGGAAGAACTCAGCTGGACTCAATCTGACTTAGCTTTCTTCAAAGCTTCTTGAAAGTAGAACTCAATAAGATTGACTCCTTCTGCAGTTGATCCTTGATCTCTGCTACTTAAGATTCAGAATAAATCTGAACCCTTCTTCTCAGTCTGGTTCCAACAACTGATTTCTTAGATGAAGCTCTCTCTCTCCAACTTCTTAGATCTGCAATTGATAGCACGATCTTCTTTGTTTAGACACTTGATCAATGATCTGAACCACCACTTCAACAACAGTTTCTGTAGACTGTATAAGCCTATTTATAGGCCTTCTTCATGGTAACCGGCTAGTCCGGTCCATAACTGAATTATGACAATTCTGACAGGTGCTGTAGACCGGCTGGAATGGCAGCTGTCAAGTCATCCAGTCAGTTCTTGAAAATTCTCTAACTGTTTGAAAGTGTCGAGACTTTCTGTCTTTAAGTGTCGACACTTATAGACCAAGTGTCGACACTAGTTGTCTAAGTGTCGACACTAGCCTACAAGGTGTCGACACAACTCCTTGTGTTGTCGATTCTATGTCTCGACACTGCTTCTTCTTCATGTGTCGACACTGATAATGTGTGTCGACACAAGTACTTGTACTTTAGTATTTTGCTGAATTCTTCTAAGTGTCGACACATATCCTTTGTGTCGACACATCTTCATGTATTGATACTTGTTGAGTGTCGACACAGCTCCTTATGTCGACACATGTCTTTAGTGTTGATACTTGCTGAGTGTCGACACAGCTCCTTGTGTCGACACATCCTTCTTCTATCGAGACTCTGGCTGAGTGTCGACACATTCCATTAGTGTCGACACTTGTACTTAGAATATTCTTGAACTTTGCTGATCTTTGCTAAGTGTCGACACAGCTCCTTGTGTCGACACTTTCTTCAAGTGTTGAGTCTTCAGCTGAGTGTCGACACATGCTTTCTTGTGTCGACACTTTCTTCAAGTGTTGACTCTTCTGTTATGTGTCGACACATTGCTTTGGGTGTCGACACTTGTACTTAGTCTCTGCTAGCTTTTGCTGAGTGTCGACACAGCTCCAAGTGTCGACACTTTCTGATGTAGACACAGCTTCACTGGGTGTCGACACAAATGTTAAGTGTCGACACTATTTCACTGCACTTTCTTCATTGAGTGTCGACACAGCTCCTTGTGTCGACACTTTCTGTCTGATGTTGACTCAGCATCCCTGGTGTCGACACAATAACTCCAAGTATCGACACTGCTTGCCTGGGTGTCGACACAAGTCTTCTTAAGTGTCGACACTTTCCCTCTGGGTGTCGACACATGGACTTAGAAACTTTTTGCTTCAGTCCTGCAAATACTTAACCTGCACAAGTAACTCAAAATACATCAAATACATTTTGATGTATATCATTGAGTTGGGTGAGGCTTCTTCAAATCATGTACATTTAAACCAATGTACCCAACAGGCACTCTGGCCGTCGGAGCTTGCATGAAACGCGTCAGAAAGATAGGGAGGAAGGAGAGGAGAAGGTTTCCACCTGATTTCGGAGCCTACGGGGCTTCCGGCGAGATCCGCCATTAATGGTGGTGGAGGTGGCAGTGGAGAAGCTTCGGGTTGGCTTTCCAGGCGAGCTAGGGCTCCGGCCAGGTGGGGGAAGCTTGTTTTAAGCTGGTGAGGAGAGTGGCTGAGGGGTCATGGCCTTATATAGGCAAGGGGGAGGAGTCATTTGGCTTGGTGGAGGTGTGGGATTAATCCCACTTGAGGGAGATGGGCTTTTCTCCCATCCAGCTGGCTGGAACACATGGCACCCATCCAGGGGCCATAGTACAGGCCACATGGATCCATCCAAGGGGAGTCTTTGGTGGATTGTGCCTTGGTGGGCTTTTGGGCTTAGGAAAGAGGGGAGGGGAAATGGAGTTGGGCCTAACTTGGCCCATGACCCTCCTACCCTCTTGTGTGAACTGATTTTGGTGGCCCAAGGGTATAGGGGGGTAGGTCATTAAACATCCATGAAGAGGAGGTGTACACCTCCTTAAGAGAATTTCAAAAAAGGGCTTTTGGTGGAGGGTTTGACCAAAAGTCAACAACGGATGGGTCACCCATGCTGGTCAAAGTAAAAAAATGGTCCAAGTCATCGGGGGTCGGGTCAAAGTTGGGGTGTCGAGTCAAGATCGGTGTGCGCACGCTTTTCAGTGCATAACTGAGTTTGATTTGACCACGATTTGACCACCCATCATCGAAACTGACCGAGACTAATTCCGTTGACTTTGTATTGACCATACGAATTCAATGCCACTGATCGGGGTCGAATCAGAGTTTGTTTGCTAAGTATTCAAAATATGCGCGTCGCGGCGCGCTAAAATGTTCAAAACGCTCATAATCATCATTAAGCTTCGAATCGCTACGCAATGAATTCTGATGCATTCGTATTGACTATATGAAGTCATAGGAACTGACAGAACTCGAATCTGAGTTTCCTAAGTTAATATTCAAAAATCTCGCATTCGCGACGTTCTACGAGGAACGGTCATATCCACCATATGACCTTGAAATTTAATAGAACGAGTTCCAACGCACTCCCATTGACTATACGAGGTCATAGGAACTGAAAGATATGGTACCTAAACACCTAGAGGGGGGGTGAATAGGTGACCTAATCCTTTTTAAACTTTAATGGCAGCAAACAGTTATATCACAGAAACCTAACTAGTTTATCACAACAAACACAGCAATATTCACAGCACAGCACAGTACAGCATACACAGTGGTTTATAGTGGTTCCCCAAGATATGGGTACATCCACTTTCCCCCTTTGCCTATCTAGCAGTGTACTAGATTCGGCCAAACTCCTCCACTGTCTCAGAACCCAAAATGGTTCCTACACCTCAGGCTCAAGGCCTTACAACTCAGCTTTATCTCAAAGCCTACACTCAGCCAATCAAGGCCTACACTCAGCCAACCAAGGCCTACTCTCAGCCAACCAAGGCCTACACTCAGCCAACAAGGCCTACACTTAGAGATCTCAATCTCCTACACTCAGGCTCTCAAGCCCTACCCTCAGCCTTTATAATTATAGGCTTACAATTCACTCAGATCCAAAGGATCCTACAAGTTAAAAATGTATTACAAAAATTAACTCTACAACTCAGAAATAAAAGAGGGGAGTTGAGAGTTTCTTGATGAGTTCTTGGAAGAACTCAACTGGATTCACTCTGACTTAGCTTTCTTCAAAGCTTCTTGAGTAGAACTGAATAAGACTGAATCCTCCTGCAGTTGTTCCTTGACCTCTGCCACTTAAGATCCAGAATTGAATCTGAATCCTTCTTCTCAGCCTAGTTCCAGAGGCTGATTTCTTGGATGGAGCCCTCTCTCTCCAACTTCTTAGATCTGCACTTGGAATGCAAGATCTTCTTATGTTGATACTCTTGGTACCACTTTGATAACTTGTTCTTCAACAAAGTGATCCACTTGAACAACTAACTGAACAACAGTTTCTGTAAACTGTAGGTGCCTATTTATAGGTCTTCTTCATGGTAACCGGCTGGTCCGGTACATAACTGACTTCTGATATCTCTGACAGGTGTTGTAGACCGGCTGGAACGGCAGCTGTCAAGTCATCCAGTCACTTCTTGAAAATCTCTAACTGTCTGTAAGTGTCGAGACTTTCTGTCTTTAAGTGTCGACACTTATAGTCCAAGTGTCGACACATGTTGTGTAAGTGTCGACACAAGTCTACAAGGTGTCGACACAACTCCTTGTATGTCTCGACACAGATTCTTCTGCATGTGTCGGCACTGAAATTGAGTGTCGACACAAGTACTTGTTCTTCTAGCTTTTGCTGAATTCTTCTAAGTGTCGACACATCTCCTTTGTGTCGACACAACTTCTTGTGTTGAATCTGTCAAGTGTCGACACTGCTTCTTGGTGTCGACACATAGTCTTCAATGTCGATACTTGCTGAGTGTCGACACAGCTCCTTGTGTCGACACACCTTCTTCTTGTTGAGACTTCAGCTGAGTGTCGACACATTCCCTTAGTGTCGACACTTGTACTTAGAATATTTTTGTTGATCTTTCTGATCTTTGCTAAGTGTCGACACAGCTCCTTGTGTCGACACTTTCTTCAAGTGTAGAGTCTTTAGCTAAGTGTCGACACATTGTGCTGGGTGTCGACACTTACTTCATGTGTTGACTCTTCTGGTTGTGTGTCGACACATTATGCTGGGTGTCGACACATACTTCAAATGCTGGCTCTTCTATTGAGTGTCGACACATTGTTCTGAGTGTCGACACTTTAACTTAGTCTCTGCAGACTTTTGCTGAGTGTCGACACAGCTCCAAGTGTCGACACTTTCTGGTGTAGACACAGCTCCACTGGGTGTCGACACAGCTCCTTGTGTCGACACAGCTTCTCTGCACTTTTCTTCACTGAGTGTCGACACAGCTCGAAGTGTCGACACTTCTTGTCTGGTGTCGACTCTGCATCCCAGGTGTCGACACAATGACTCCAAGTGTCGACACTGCTTGTCTGGGTGTCGACACAAGTCTTCTTAAGTGTCGACACTTTCCCTCTGGGTGTCGACACATGGACTTAGAAACGTTTTGCTTCAGTTCAGTGATTTCTTAACCTGCACAAGTAAACTCAACATACATCAAATACATTATGATGTATATCATTGAGTTGGGTGAGGCTTCTTCAAATCAGGTACATTTGATCAATGTACCCAACAATCTCCCCCTATTTGGAGAAGTCATAACCCTTAGTCAATGATATACACCATTCAAAATTAAAAATTACAAAATGATGTAAAGCAGATTATTTACAGCAGGGTAAACATAAACATGTATTAATTCACACATGTATACACATTCATCATTTCAGAACAAACAAGAAATAGACACATTCACAGAACAATCATGAAATATATTTATCATAAATTGTTCTAACATTTTTCTTATACATCTTCAGTGGTTTACAAAAATGTTTTACATTTAAAAGATTACAAAATAATCTTCAAGTAAAATCTTAATCTATTTCTGGTCTGGTTCCTTGATAACTATGCCTTTGCCAGGTTGGACTTGAGCTTTGACAGGGGCTTCAGCAGTTTCAGCAACAGCAGGCTTCTTGCCTTTTAGATCTTTCTTTTTGAGTTCTTCTGTCTTGATCTTCTGCCTCTCAAAGTAGTGATATGGCTTAGGAAAGTACTTGCTAGGCTCCACTGCAGTAGAAGGTAGCTTTCCCATCTTAGCCTTCCTTCTATACTGAACTATTGCTTCCTGCCTGATCTCATGCTTTCTCCATTCAGCTTCAGAAAACCATTTGTTTCTATCATGAGTATTGTCCTTGGCAGCATTCCAGGCAGTTAAAATTATATTTCTAGAGGTAGGGCTCCACTGTTCAAAATCTGGCCTTTGTTCTGCTTGTTCCCTAAACCTCTTTTTGGACAACCTTGTCTCTTCCTCCTTCTGGAATGCCTCTTGCATGGCTTCAGTAATAGGTTGAACAACCTTTTCAATATGGATATTGTCCTTGCCCTCAGGTGGGCTATACATGGTGCTCACATCTGCTTGAATCATTTCAAAGTCTGGAGGTGGATAAATGACTTGAGCTACTTCTGGAAGCTCACCTCCAAAATAAGCAGTTTGAATCCCTGATTCAGCAACATTATCATCATCACAGAGTGGAGGATAGCCCAGTGTAGCTCTGATGGAATTAGATATCCATTTGGCATGGTCAGAGCTAGCTTTGACTAAAACTCTCTCCCCCTTTATGACTTCTCTAGCCATGTGATCTCTGACATCATCCTTTTGAAACCTGATTTGACTATCCAAATATCTGATTCCCTCTTTAAAGAATGGTTTCAGCTTTTGAAGTTGTTCAGAGATAGCTTTCTGGGAGGCTTGGATTGCAGTCTTCACAGCAGAAATTTCCTCTTGAAAGGCTTTGTCAAAGTCAGCTTTAGCAGCAGCAGTTGATGTAGAAGGTTCAGCAGCCTTGGTCTTCAACTCAGTGACTATAGCATTATGGGAGGCAGTCAAATTGTCATTCATTCTTAACTGATTCTCAAGAACATATCCTTGTTTCAATACTATATCATCAACTTGGGCTTTGATTTTCTCCTGGTGTGTTGCCAAATACACCACTGCATTTCCACCTTTGTGGAAGCATTCATTCATCTCCTTCTTGTTAAGGTTCATTTCAAACCTTATGGATTTTATATCTTGGGCAAGATCAAACTGCAAAACTTTGTGCCCTTCATCTACATAAGCTTCAATAGCTTTTCTTTGTTCATCCATTTTAATCTGTAGTGCAATCAGTAAAGCACTATAATCAACTGTTGGAGCTTGTTGAACCATAGGCTGTGGGGCTATAGATTGCAGAGCTTTCTTATAACTTTGACTTCTCCTTTTAAAAACATACAGTTTCTTCTTCTTAGCCCTAGCACTCTCCTCATCTTCAGAGGCAGAAGTGCTGGCTATGTCAACCCTATCCTTAGGGCTTTGAGGCTTCTCATTTTGCACATCAGGTGCTTTCTCAGTTTCCAGCCTAATAGGCTCTTCCATATCTTGTACTTGCTCCCCCTCAGCAGCAGCAGTATCTCTTCCAGCAGCTTCTTTATCCATGTCAAAATCAGCTTGATCTAGATTTAGAAATAAATCTTCCATGGTGAACTCTTGAGGTGATTGAGCTGGAGACATTCTTTGCTCTTCAACTTCTGGATCAGGAATTACTGGAACAGCAGATGTGTCTTTGATAACAACATCTGGTTCTTGACTATGCAGCTGAGTTTGCTGAGGAACATCAGACAAATCAGCATCTTCTATAAGATATTCTAAAGTATTTAGATCAGTGAGTACCTCTTGGATGATGATGGTGGCTTGCTCACTGTGCAGTATAGATGGTTCTTCTACAACTGGAGGCTCCCCCTGGCTTTGATCCCTGTGGATGGGGCTAGCTTGTGGTAGCTCCCCCTGGATCTCAGCAGTCTCTTGAGCAGCAGGGGTCTTCTCTACAGGCACTTCCTCATGATCATCAGGAGTGAAAACAACTTGTTCTTCACTCCCTGAACTACTTGTGGACACTTGTTCCACAGGAGCTGTCTTCCTTTTCTTCTTTGGAGGAGCATCTTTCTCAGTAATTATCTTCTCTGGGGTTGGCATGTCCTTGGACAACACCATGTCCCATCTTGAAAAGATCCTTTGATCCATCTTCCTCATGTGATTAATCTTGCTGCCTGCAGCAGTACTCATCACCTCTGGTATGGTACCAGCTAGGTAGAGACTAAGGATCCTGCCCAGATTGGGCTTCTTCAAGCTCTCCTTAATCTTCTCATAAACCACTAGAGACCAGTCAGTTCTTAGAGTAAAGATAATTCTAGTCATGATTCCAAACATATAGGCAGACACTCTGTCATGCCCTCCAGACTTGCTGAGTAAGACTTTTCCCACAATCTCAGACATGAACTTCCCTTGATTATTCATGCCTTTTCTATTGAAAACAGATCCTATCTTCATCTTAGGATCAAGTCCACACCAGGTTAAAGCTTCCCTGGTCTTTGAAGCAGTAACCTCTTCTTCATCTTGAATTTTTGGTAGCTGAAGCACCTTCCTCAGATTTTTAGGTGAAACCTTGACCTTAGTTCCATGAACTCTGGATTTGATTCTGAATCCAGATTCATCTACTGCAGCTCCATTAAGGAATTCAAGTACTTCCTTCTTCCAAATCTTTGTAGGTTCAGACAAGAGATATTCTAGTCCAGAATCGGCGACTAGGGTTACTACAGCCTTGAGTTCTGGATCAGCATCGTCGAACGCGCCGCGCACAAGCTCATAACCCTCATTAACATTCTCCTCAAGCTTAGGAGCCATTAGGGTTTGTAGAAGTTGTCTTTAGAAAAGAGAGGTGTCGACACAGTAGTTTTGGTCTCGAAACTTTGAAAGCGTGTCGACAAACAAAGACAGAACCCTATTTATACCTGTCTAATTTTGAAGATGAACAGGCGGGACAGCTATCTTAAAATGTGTCGACACTGGCAATAAGTGTTGACACTGACTTATAATGTCTCGACACATATGTGTCGACACAAGTTTAGTCAACAGATTTTATGTGTCGACACTTGATTATGTGTCGACACAACATAACTCGACACATTGTCGAGACTTTACTTAGTAAATACTGAGTAAAACATAAGTGTCGACACCACTTTGGATGTGTCGACACCTACTGTACATGTGTCGACACTAACATTCTGAAGTGTCGACACCAACATCCTAGATGTGTCGACACCTTTTTCCTGAAGTGTCGACACCACTATTCTGTGTCGACATAGACTTGTCTATGTGTCGACACCTTTTTACTTAGCCAATTTTAATTCTGTAAACTTATTCTAAGTTTATCATTCCTAGTTCAATTTTGAATCTATTGAACTTAGCTTCTTCTAGAGGCTTAGTAAACATATCAGCTATCTGATTATTAGTTTTAACATATTCTAATAAAATATCTTCTCTTTCTACATGCTCCCTAAGAAAATGATATTTAATTTCAATATGTTTAGTTCTACTATGTGATACAGGGTTATTAGCTATTGAAATAGCACTTGTAGAATCACAAAAAAGTGGAGTTCTACTTACCTGAAATCCATAGTCCTCTAGCTGATGTTGTATCCACAGAAGTTGAGCACAGCAACTTCCTGCAGCCACATACTCTGACTCTGCTGTGGAGATAGCCACACTGGTTTGCTTTTTGCTACTCCATGAAATTAGTCTCCCACCTAGGAATTGACAGGTTCCAGTAGTGCTCTTTCTATCTTCTTTGCATCCTGCAAAGTCTGCATCTGAATAACCTGTTAGATCAAAATCTTCATTCCTAGGGTACCAGAGGCCTAGATAGGGAGTGCCCTTTAGATATCTCAATATTCTTTTGACTGCAATCAAATGAGACTCTTTAGGGCAGTCTTGATACCTGACACAAACACATGTAGCATACATGATGTCAGGTCTACTAGCAGTCAAGTATAATAGGGAGCCAACTATCCCTCTATACAAGGTTTCATCTACAGGTTTCCCTGCATCATCCTTGCTAAGAGACATACTTGACCCCATAGGAGTCTTCATGGTGCTGGATGAATCCATACCATACTTCCTTATGAGTTCTAGGGTGAACTTGGACTGACATATGGATAAACCACTTTCAGTCTGTTTAACTTGGAGACCCAAGAAAAACTTCAGCTCTCCCATACTACTCATCTCAAACTGACCTTGCATAAGTTTTGCAAACTTTTTGCAAAGGCTGCTTTCAGTAGACCCAAATATAATGGCATCTACATATATTTGGACTAGTATTACTTTGCCTCTAGATTTCCTAAGGAATAGAGTCTTATCTATTTTCCCCCTTGAGAATTTGTTCTCAATGAGGAAACTAGATAGGGTTTCATACCAAGCCCTAGGGGCTTGCTTTAACCCATATAAAGCTTTCCTAAGTCTATAGACATGATGAGGTAGAGTTGGATCAACAAAACCTGAAGGCTGCTCCACATAGACTTCTTCCTTAGGATTACCATTTAGGAATGTTGACTTGACATCCATTTGGTAAACCTTGAATCCTTGATAGGTTGCATAGCCCAAGAACATCCTTATGGCTTCCAGTCTGGCTACTGGAGCAAAGGTTTGATCAAAATCAATACCTTCTTCTTGCCTATATCCTTTAGCAACCAGTCTAGCCTTATTCTTAATGATGACCCCTTATTCATCCATCTTATTCTTGTAGATCCACTTAGTTCCTATTACATTGTGGTCTTTAGGTTTTGGAACAAGTTCCCAGACCTTGCACCTCTTGAACTGATTAAGCTCTTCTTGCATTGCATCAGTCCATTATGGATCTTGTATTGCTTCTTCAAACTTCTTAGGTTCAACTTATGACAGAAAGCTGGAGTAGATTGCTGCATTCATGTTTCTACTCCTGGTTTGAACTCCTTGTCTTGGATCTCCAATAATCAGCTCTACTGGATGATCTCTAAGATGCCTGTGGGCTGGAGGCATCCTAACTTCTGGTTGAACCACTTCAGCATCTGCATCATGCTGTATTCCTTGTATTTCTTCAGCAATTGGCACATGTAGTTCTCCCCCTAGACAACAGCTACTTTCTTCTACTTGCTGTCTTGCAGCAGGCACTTCTTCTATAGTAAGCTTGTCCATTTTCTTTGTCAAACCTGTGGGGCTGCATACACTACTAGACAACTCATTATTAATAAGTTTAGTCTCATCAAAAACTACATGCACTGATTCTTCTACAACTTGTGTAGTCAAGTTGTAGACTCTATAAGCCTTACTATTATTGATGTACCCAACAAAAATTCCCTCTTGGGACTTGGCAGCAAACTTAGTTAAGTAAGACTTCCCATTGTTAAGTATGAAGCATTTACAACCAAAGATCCTAAAATAGGATAGGTTTGGTTTCCTGCCTTTCACAACTTCATAGGGGGTCTTGTTTAGCCCTTTAGTGATGGTAGCCCTATTTATAACATGGCATGCAGTGTTAACTGCTTCAGCCCAGAAATACTCTGGCAGTGATGTATCACTTAGTAGGGTCCTACCAGCCTCTATCAAGGTTCTATTCTTCCTCTCAGCAATGCCATTTTGCTGAGGTGTTCTAGGTGAAGAGAATTCTTGAAATATCCCAAAGTCTTCACACAGTTTTGTCATGCTATCAGACTGAAATTCAGTACCATGGTCACTTCTAATTTTGACCACTGTACTATTTAGTTCATTCTGAATTTGCTTGACAAAGCTATAGAAGACACTAGGTGTTTCAGATTTCTGTCTTAAAAAGAACACCCAGGAAAACCTTGAGTAGTCATCTACAACTACAAAGGTATAGACCTTCCTACCTAAGCTGTGAACTGGCATTGGACCAAAGAGATCCATATGCAAGAGGTATAAACACCTCACAGCATCTTTGTTTTCTATGCTTCTAAAGGTGGATTTAGTCTGCTTGCCCTTTTGACAAGCTGAGCAAATGCCATCTTTAACACACTTAACTTGAGGACCATTCCTCACTAACTCTTTGCTAAAGAGTTTGCTAATAGTCTTGTAGTTAAGATGGGCAAGCCTCTTGTGCCATTTGACACAATGAGAGACTGTCTCATCAGCTACAAGACAAACTGGAGAACCATTGTTCTCAACCATAATGTCTAGGCAGTAGACATTCCTCTTCCTATAACCTGTCAAAATGATCTCTTGATCACTTGACCTCTTGATATGACAACCATTTTTAACAAATGAGATGTCATACCCTACATCACTTAATTGACTTATACTTATTAGGTTGTGTTTTAACTCTTTAACATAAGCCACTTGAGTAATGGTAACTAAGTTTGTAGAAATATTACCAAATCCTTTGATGATTCCTTTTTCAGAACCACCAAAGGTTACTTTTGGACCATCTTTTACTGGAATGTAGTCCTTTAGTAATCCTCTTGTTCCAGTCATATATCTGGATCATCCACTGTCCAAGTACCATGTAGGGGTATGGCCACTTGGACTCACCTGCAAAACAGATTAATGAACCTTAGAACCCAAAGAATTCTTGGGTCCTTGGTACTTGTTAGTCTGTAACTTGACAAAACTACCTACTGGCTTTCCACCAGGTATCTTGCTACTCACTTTGGCACTAACATTGTGCCAACAGTCTACTGCAAAGTGGCCAACCTTGCCACAACACCAGCATTCAAACTTATTGTACATTTGCTTAGGTACAGCCTTTGCTGTCTTATCTTCAGCAGACTTATTGAATGTTGGGGCTTTGCCCTTGGACTTGGACTTGGACTGCTCAGTCCTTGCAGGTCTAGTAAAGCCCAGTCCAGCCTTGCCTTTATGATGAACAAAATCATCAATTAAAGGTAACACTGACTTAGGTTTAGAAAACCTAGCAACTAAGTCCTTCTCCTTCTGAAGATTGATCTCCAGACTCTTAATTTGATCATTCTTAAATGATATAGTACCCATCTGAATCACTGTTATGTGTTTCAGCCTAGCTATCTCATTCAATTTTTGATCAGATTGCTTCTCAAAATCTGTGGCAGCAGCTTTAAGATCAGCAATTTCCTTTGCCTGACTTTTGGCTAGGGACTTGCTTTTCTTGTAAGCTTGCAACAGCACCTTATATTCATCTATAAGCTGATGAATATCATCCTCAGACTCAGATACATTCTCATCACTTGATGAAGAAGAATCTGAATCTGAACTAGAATAAGAAACTGAACTTGAACTTGAACCGTGTACCTGACTGGGTCCTGGCTGCTCCAGGATTTTGGCACTCTCTGTCAAAGCCATTAGCCCTTGGCATTGACTGTCTTCTTGTTCATAAATAGACTCCATGATCTGCATGAATTCTTCCTCTTCTTCTTCAGCAAACAGCCTTATGTAGGCTTCAGCATCAGACTCAGATTCTGAAGAAGAAATATCTGATAGAGTCTTCTCTTTATTGGCTACAAAAGACTTATCTTTCTTGCCTTTGAAATGAGTCTTTTTCCTGTCACCAGATTCTTTCCTCTTCTCAGGATAGTCTGCAATAACATGGCCCTGTCTATTGCAGCAATAGCACACTATCTTTGATCCAGTTGCCTTGCTTGACTTTGTCCTCTTCCTGTCTTTCTTTGAAGGCTTTTTCTCCTGATAAAAGACTTCCTTTCCCTTTAAAGAAGAAGGTCTTGACCTCCACTGTTTCTTCTTCAAAAATTTCTGAAAGTGTCTAGTGAAGGCAGCAAAGTCTTCATTACTTTCACTGCTCTCACTCTTTGTGCTGACTGACTCATCAGACTCTGAATCAACTACCTCTGGAGGTGGAGTTGATGACTTATTCCTGCACTTTCTGGGAACTTCTGTCTTGAAAGCAACTGATCTTTCTTTGTGTTCAATTCTTGTTGGCTTCTCCTCCTCTTTCCTCACTGTCAACTGCATCTCATATGACAATAACTTGCCAAGCAGTGTAGGAGGAGGAATTTCCCCCAACTTAGCCATTTCTCTTATAGCACAGATCTTTGTGTCTCAATCTTTGGTTAGGGACCTTAAGAACTTATCATTTAGTTCATAGTTACTGAACTCTCTTCCATAAGACATGAGTTCATTAACTATTCTATAGAACTTTTTGTAGCACTCAGTTATGCTATCACTTTTACCTTGTCTAAAACTCTCATACTCCTGATTTAGCAAGGATTTTCTATCTTGCCTAACTTCTTCAGATCCTTCCATATACACTATAAGAGTGTCCCACATCTCTTTAGCTGTCTTGCAGTGTATAAGATTCTGAAAAGTTGCATCATCAATGGCACTCACTATTATGTTCTGTGCACTCTTGTCCATAATGGCTAGGACAATCTCATCCTTAGTCATCTCAGAGAAATCCTTTGGAGTTCTCTGATTTGCATCCAAAACTGAAATCTTCATGGGCACATAAGGCCCTTCCTTTACTGTGATGTAGATTCTAGGGTCTGAGGCCTCCATAAACAGCCTTACCCTTTCCTTCCAGATCCCAAAAATTTCCTTTCTGCATATTGGTAATTTCATGGAACCCAATTCCTTATGATTCTCAGAAGAACCCATGTTTCTTGATTTTCTTGAATTTCTTGAATCTGTGTATTGCCTTACACTGAATCTGCCAAACAGGATCTCCTCAGACTGTTAGTCTTTTTTGAGGAACTTGGCTCTGATACCACTTGAAAGATATGGTACCTAAACACCTAGAGGGGGGGTGAATAGGTGACCTAATCCTTTTTAAACTTTAATGGCAGCAAACAGTTATATCACAGAAACCTAACTAGTTTATCACAGCAAACACAGCAATATTCACAACACAGCACAGCACAGCATACACAGTGGTTTATAGTGGTTCCCCAAGATATGGGTACATCCACTTTCCCCCTTCTCCTATCTAGCAGTGTACTAGATTCGGCCAAACTCCTCCACTATCTCAGAACCCAAAATGGTTCCTACACCTCAGGCCCAAGGCCTTACAACTCAGCTTTATCCCAAAGCCTACACTCAGCCAATCAAGGCTTACACTCAGCCAACCAAGGCCTACTCTCAGCCAACCAAGGCCTACACTCAGCTAACAAGGCCTACACTCAGAGATCTCAATCTCCTACACTCAGGCTCTCAAGCCCTACCCTCAGCCTTTATAATTATAGGCTTACAATTCACTCAGATCCAAAGGATCCTACAAGTTAAAAATGTATTACAAAAATTAACTCTACAACTCAGAAATAAAAGAGGGGAGTTGAGAGTTTCTTGATGAGTTCTTGGAAGAACTCAGCTGGATTCACTCTGACTTAGCTTTCTTCAAAGCTTCTTGAGTAGAACTGAATAAGACTGAATCCTCCTGCAGTTGTTCCTTGACCTCTGCCACTTAAGATCCAGAATTGAATCTGAATCCTTCTTCTCAGCCTAGTTCTAGAGGCTGATTTCTTGGATGGAGCCCTCTCTCTCCAATTTCTTAGATCTATACTTGGACTGCAAGATCTTCTTATGTTGATACTCTTGGTACCACTTTGATAACTTGTTCTTCAACAAAGTGATCCACTTGAACAACTAACTGAACAACAGTTTCTGTAAACTGTAGGTGCCTATTTATAGGCCTTCTTCATGGTAACCGGCTGGTCCGGTCCATAACTGACTTCTGATATCTCTGATAGGTGCTGTAGACAGGCTGGAACGGCAGCTGTCAAGTCATCCAGTCACTTCTTGAAAATCTCTAACTGTCTGTAAGTGTCGAGACTTTCTGTCTTTAAGTGTCGACACTTATAGTCCAAGTGTCGACACATATTGTGTAAGTGTCGACACAAGTCTACAAGGTGTCGACACAACTCCTTGTATGTCTCGACACAGATTCTTCTGCATGTGTCGGCACTGAAATTGAGTGTCGACACAAGTACTTGTTCTTCTAGCTTTTGCTGAATTCTTCTAAGTGTCGACACATCTCCTTTGTGTCGACACAACTTCTTGTGTTGAATCTGTCAAGTGTCGACACTGCTTCTTGGTGTCGACACATAGTCTTCAATGTCGATACTTGCTGAGTGTCGACACAGCTCCTTGTGTCGACACACCTTCTTCTTGTTGAGACTTCAGCTGAGTGTCGACACATTCCCTTAGTGTCGACACTTGTACTTAGAATATTTTGTTGATCTTTCTGATCTTTGCTAAGTGTCGACACAGCTCCTTGTGTCGACACTTTCTTCAAGTGTAGAGTCTTTAGCTAAGTGTCGACACATTGTGCTGGGTGTCGATACTTACTTCATGTGTTGACTCTTCTGGTTGTGTGTCGACACATTGTGCTGGGTGTCGACACATACTTCAAATGCTGGCTCTTCTGTTGAGTGTCGACACATTGTTCTGAGTGTCGACACTTTAACTTAGTCTCTGCATACTTTTGCTGAGTGTCGACACAGCTCCAAGTGTCGACACTTTCTGGTATAGACACAGCTCCACTGGGTGTCGACACAGCTCCTTGTGTCGACACAGCTTCTCTGCACTTTTCTTCACTGAGTGTCGACACAGCTCCAAGTGTCGACACTTCTTGTCTGGTGTCGACTCTGCATCCCAGGTGTCGACACAATGACTCCAAGTGTCGACACTGCTTGTCTGGGTGTCGACACAAGTCTTCTGAAGTGTCGACACTTTCCCTCTGGGTGTCGACACATGGACTTAGAAACTTTTTGCTTCAGTCCAGTGATTTCTTAACCTGCACAAGTAAACTCAACATACATCAAATACATTATGATGTATATCATTGAGTTGGGTGAGGCTTCTTCAAATCAGGTACATTTGATCAATGTACCCAACAGGAACTGACAGAACTCAAATCAGAGCTCTCTAGCTCTATATTCAAAAATCTCATTTTCACGACGTTCTACGAGGAACGGTCATATCCACCATATGACCTCGATATTCAACAAAACGAGTTTCAATGCACTCATATTGACTATACGAGGCCACGGGAACTGACATAACTCAAATCGGAGTTCTCTATCTTGATATCCTCGTCTAGGGTTATCTTCTACCGGGTCACGTGTAGAGATTCAGGTTACTTTTATTGGGCCCACTAGGGTTCTGGTGGCCCAATAAAGTCGGGATGTTATAGGAGATAGGCCTCGGAAGGTAGTCAGCCAATTTGAGCTTGGGTTCGACTGTAGAGCCAGAACCTGCTGAGCTCAGAAGGCCTCCAAAATGGTCGTGAGGGTCTGGCCCAACTCGGTCTGCTGGAACGGAGTAGCAGCTGATGGAGGGGGAACAGTGGCCTGCGGGATGGTGTTCCCTCGGAGTTACAAAAGGAAATTAAGAAAATCGTCAAGATTGGCCTAACTTATTGATTAAAGGACTATATAATGTGATTTTTATACATGGGCACACTAGTGCTTCCACTGCATAGTTTGTCCATAAACTAATGCTTGAGCGGGGTGACCCAGTATTGTGGACTTACATCTTTAATGATCATTGTTCGAGTGATACCAATTGTAAGACACCTCCCAAAATCAGGGAGTTACCCGGCTCTTATGCCCAGGACCTTCGCCTTACGGTGACACCAACTACCGAGTTAGTCACCTTCGCACGATGCTGATCCTGTCGGCTAGTACGATCATTCCTTGGTAGGCCAAAAAAACACTTAAGCAAAAGCATAGTCTAGTCAACAATCACAGCTCGAAATATATATAATGAAGTAAGGGGGCAATAGTCCACAATGAGTACATAATGAAAGAGAGTAAAAAGGGTGTATTCCCGGTATATGTCCAAATCTAAAGAGCTCACTCTCTCATCTCTCAACAACTACAAGAGGAAACTACAAAAATCTAACATCAACCTGTTGCCAAGTAGTAACGGTTGTTCGAGACAACTGCTCCTCATATCCTGCCTCCTCATGCGATTGGTACATCTCCTCGTGCGACTGGTGCATCTCCTCAAACTTGTACGGTCGCAACCAACCGTTAGTCATAAAGACTAAGCTATTTTGTCCTCACCTCACCCCTGGGACTCCTAGGCATCGAGCGGGAGGACAAAAGCGGAGGACAACAAAGGTAGTTTGAAAAGTATAATAGGTGACATGGAACTATTCTAGCAGGAGTACAAATGTATAAAGAGAAACACTAAAATATAGAAACAGTAAAGTTAGAGCAGTGCAGTAATGTATAAAAAAGTAAAGTAAAGTAAACGAGCTACACTACCATCACAGAACATACCTTTACTTACATAAATATCCATACAAACTTATAAGTTACGATTTCCAAGGTAACTCATCATATAAAAAAGCTCATACTAATTTATATAATGAAGGTTTTTAGTTATAATCTAACTATACTAATTAATGAATGCCAAGCTATGAGACGTAATGCAATTATTTGTAATGCAACTCACCCACCCGACTCTGGGGACAGACCTTTCAAACATTCCCCACTTTTGGAGGTAGATAGACTCTCAAGTTCCCACTATCATGGCTCACGGTGGCAGTGGAGAGGATATCTCCACTCCTAGGCAGGCAGGCACACTACCAGCCTAGACCTTATGTACGTTTCAATGCTAAGAACACAACAGCAGAGCTCTCACGTACTCTTACTGGAAATCTACCAGTCTTTATGGTCGGGAGTGCATTTAGGGGATAGTCCTCCAGACCGCAGTATAAAATAACCTACTGGCCCCAAAAATCTGCACTCCTCACCACAGTCAACGTACTTCCATCGGTGTGCTGAATAGACCAGTACTGAATGACCCACCACTACAAGAACAATCCTGGTATAACAATACCTATTTGAGCCTACAGCTCGCAAGACCATCCCGTCCTCAAGTATTATACAATACCGAGCCTTTCGCTCGCAGGACTAACATGTCCTTAATTTATCACTACCACGAGCCTCCAGCTCGCAGGACTAATGAGTCCTAAATCACTCCAACCCATACACAGGTGAGATTGAAAGGTTATTCCATCAACCTATTAGACTACTCTTGTCTATCTTTTGTTGTACATAGCAATTTATGGTAGATCTTGAACTTTTTGAGGTCTACCTGGTGAAGGGCTCGCAGCGGTACTAGAAGATATGATGGGATGAAGCCCAAATCTCCCTTTCTCAAGATAATTAATATTATTGGTGATGCCCTTATTCAAACCCTCTCTCATGGTTACTCTTGGATTTTACATGTCTAACATTTAATTGTACCTAGCGATTTAGGGTTAATCTTGGACTTCCCGAGGTCTACCCGGTGAAGGGCTCGCAGCAGTACTAGGAACTATGATGGAATGAACCTCATCGTCCCTTTTCTCAAGATATTTAGTAAAGTTATGCTGCCCATATTAAACCCATTCTCCTGAACAAGATCGACGGCTAAATCCTTATTTCATCAAAATTGCTAAATGTAGACAGTGTGAATGCGCTTCAGTGTATGAATTGGAAATCCTCAGAATACTTTGCCAAATGCTCTAAGATTATTTCCCGAGGTCTATCATGACATATTTGACTTAAATATAGAGATTACTAATTTTCCTAAATTAATCAGCCATAAATTTAATTTTCCTAAATTAATGCCACTAATGATTTTGAACATGAAGTGTCACTTTCTGTTATCAAACCAGCATGATTAAATATTACGCTAATATCATATTGATGAAACATGAGTCTGGACAAAATTTCATAAATTTAAGTGACATTTAATGGCTCAATTGAATTTTCCAAAAATAGGACATCTAGGTCACTTTCTAAAGGAAGTAATTAACATACTTGATAAATAAATTCCATAAAATTTCCACAGGAGGTAAATGCTAAATACAATATAATTCCAGAGATTCATAATTTCCTTCAATGATATGATCATAGAAATTTCAGAAACATTAAAAGGACATAAATGGAATAATTGGAGTAACACTACTCTCATGACGTCAAATAATGCTAAGTAATTTTCTAGGGTGATATATTGGCTTAAAAGAATGTTCAACAGAGTTTGGTGCCCATCCAAAGTCATTAAGACCTAATTTACCTTAACTCTAAATAAATGAATTTTCTACCTTTGTTCATGAACTAGCTGGAATAAAATTCTAAAAAACCCAATTAAATTCTCACTGATATAAAGTAATATAAAATGAGAGTAGCCAAAATTCCAAATTTTTCTAAGCAACATGTACCATGATAATCTCAAAAACTCCAAAGGGTGTAACATGCAAATTTGGACATGACTAATTGCAATTGTTCTAGAATCTCATCCGAAGTTTTTCCAGAGGTGTATAATGTCAATAAAATACTAGTGGCAGAATACTAGAGTTTTCCATGTTAATTAGCTCACTTATATTTCCTTAATTTAAAAAGATGACATAATTAAAATAAATTACAAACCCTAGGATTTTAATCCCAAAAATCCTAATATTTCTATGGATGGTGTATTTCATCATCATAAGCCCATGGCCAAAGTTTCAAGGGAATGCTGCATGCCAAATTGGCTAAATCCCCCCCCCCCCCCCCTTCACTTTTTACTAAATGCACCCCAAATCACACACCATTTCCACTTGCAAGTTGGATTCACAAACATGCAGAGGTATAATGGACTCAAAATTTTTACCAGGGTTTTGTATTGCCCTAATGAGACTCGCACCAAGTGGGCGGTTAGGGATGGTTACTGTGTGTAACCACCCCCGTTGCCCGTTCGGTCGTTCCAAATTCGAGCAGGCCTGTTTTGATCCCAAGGACAGGCTCAGTATTTTGCTAAAAATGGTAATTCGCGTGATCACTTTCGGGCCTTCCTAGTGCTCCATGCGGTGGTTACTATGGGAAATTACCAAGTCACCCCTCTCTAAGCCGGTAAATAGACCTCTGATCCTTCTCATCTCTCCAACGTGGATGGACGAATCTCTATGGAATCTCTTTCTCTCTAGCTTTTTTCTCTCTTATTTTCTTTAACTCTCTCTCTGATGGTCCGCCGCCACTATGCTCGCTGCTATGACAAAGGTCCGTCGCCCCCATGCTCGCCTCCAAGTCAATGTCCTTTTGAAACCTCCTCCATGCACATCAGAGTTCATAAGAAATTGCTCGTTTAACGTCCGCAACCACAGAATCCAGTGCGCGCCTCCAGTAGAGCACACGCAATTCCAGCTCTGCAGTCATCCTACGGTCGTCCAGAAGAGCACAAGCACTCTCCCGCATGTCGAATGTCATCTCTTTCTCTCCCCCTCAAGTTAAAACAAGGTTCGGCATGTCGCCCTTGATTCTACCAAAGAAGCATTGTAACCCTAACTGATCTAGAAAAGCTCCTATCAGCACAGTCTCGATCATCATTTTTCACCCTGTTCAGAGAGTTTTCGATGTAAAAAAGGCTTGCTCGTCTGTGATCTATTTTTGTGATTGTTTGCATAAACGACCACTCTGAGGGATAAGATGGTCTTGTTAGTCTGATCTATCAGGACCCCAATCGTGGACCGCAACAAGGTGCATAGAAAGGAATGAGAGAAGAAGGAGAAAACATTCAAAAAATCCAATATAAGTTACATTGCACGTAAATAAAACTTGGCGTGAAAGGGAATAAAATAAGAACTTTGCATAAAAGAGTGACTAAGTTATCATTACATTAGAAAGGGGTTACAAGAAATAAAAGCTAAATTCATGAAAGGAAATTACGAAGACATTATAAAAGAAAATATAAAAAAATTAAGAAATACTAAACAGTTGTGAGCTCGCATCTCATTGAAAGCGTTGAAGGTCTTCGCACAATTTGTGAGCTTGCATCTCAGATTAAGCACCAAAGGTCGTCACTTAGGTTTTGAGTTCACTGATCGAAGTTAGTACCAAAGGTCGGTGCTTTGATTCTGAGCTCTCTACTTGGCGTATATCAAACATCATTGCTCATGTTATAAGTTAGATGAATGGTGTTAGTTCTAGAGGCTAGTGCTTAGGTTGTGAGCTTACCGCTCTGTAGAAGCATCAAAGGTCGTCACTCAGGTTATGAGTTCGCTGCTCGGCATAATAATTAGAGGTCTTCCCTTTGATTTGTAGGCTTGCTGCTCCACGCTAGCACTAGAGGTATACACTCGATTATGAGCTCGTCACTCAACATTATTGTCGGAGGTCGGCACTAACATTGTGAGCTCGCTGATCGGTGTAAGTATCAGAGGTCAATGCTTAAGTTAAGAGCTTTCTTTACCGCATAAGAATATAAGGTCATCCTTTGGGTTTGTGGGCCCAAAGCTCAATATAAGAATCAAGGTTAACAATCTTATATGAGATCACTGCTCAATGTTAGTCCCAGAGGTTGGCAGTTAAGTTATGAACTCGCTACTCGATGTAAGCACCGAAGGTTGTCTCTATAGTTATGAGCTCGCTGCTCGGTGTAAGAATCAGAGGTTGTCGCTTGGGTTTGTAGGCTCACTGCTCGACATAAAAACTAGAGGTAGACAATTAATTATGAGATTGCTACTTGTTATTAGCACCATAGGTTGTGGTATTACCCTTTAGAGATTTGTTGGAAAGGCCATCCTTTCCGTTTGGATTCTAAGAGCACTTTTTGAAAAGGCAAGATTTTTCATTTGGTTTATCAAAATGCTTCATTGGGATAGGCTAGAGTCTCCATTTGAATTATCTAAATGTTATGTTGGAAGATGTTGAATTCTCCATTTGGATTATTCGAACGCATATTTGGGAGTGGTCGGAGTCTCCATTTGGATTATTTAATCATGTTGGGAAAAACCTACCTCTTGATAATTTAATGAGTGATTTAGTTGGGCATTATCCATGTTTTATAGAAGGATAGATTTTATAATAAGGACTTAGTAAACATGCTACAAGATCATGTCCTAAAGAGAAACATAAGAACTCAGCTTCAAAGCCATAGAATGTCAAAGTACAAACAACGCAACGTCAAGCAGTAATGAAATATCTGTGTATGCTTCACTATCTTAAAACAATGCTAGATCTTAGCATAAAATATTTAAGCCACGTCGAAAAGAAAATCATGTGCCTTGTCGATTACAAAGAAGACGCGTCAAAATATTTCAAATAAGCAGTGTATCCTTCATACAAAGTTTTAACCATAAAGTGCAGAGAAACAATTGAATAAACTAGACCTTCAATCTATTAGATCTACTCTAACAATCATCTCTCTTGTAACTTGTCATGCCAAAGGTCATAGATAAAATACGGTCATTAGAATATCTATTTCTTGTAAGTTGTTCAAGCCTATGGAAATGGCATTCATAGCATCCTTAAGAAAATTTATACGTGAATTCAAAATAGATATAAGAATGTGTATACAAATGACTCCAATAGAGAACAAAAAAGTGAGAAGAATAAGAACAAGAACCAGAACGGATAAGAAGAAGAAAAAAAGAATATATGAAATAAATGAAGGAAAACGATAGTGGAAAATACAATTTGAAAGTAAAAGAGAAAAAGAGAGGGAAGACATAAAAAAGCACAGAGAAGGAAGATCAATCTTTCTCAAGTATGCAATATATAGGAGTATTCTTTTAAACTCCAACAGATAGTAGAAAGAAAAATCTTCCCTTCTATGAAGAAACCCCCATATTATGTGCCATTGTTGAAGATCACGGATCATCTTTCTCCTTTAGAGTCACTACTAATAAGAAGAGCATATTGTTGCCTCCTATCTGAATCCAAAAAGCACTGCAAATAATTAGTTCCATCAAATTTGTTAAAGGATATATTGTGGAAAATCTATTTCAAATCAACTTGTATAAAGGAGTCCTAAGAATCCCTCCTAAAATAATTTAGAATTGGTTTTTAGAGTCTCCAATCAAAAGACTCAATGGTTGAGATTCTTTATCAATAGCCCAGTTATCTTTGGAGAGACCTTATCATAAAGTCCCAGTTCCAAGAGTATCCTTACCAAAAGACACAGTGTTTGAGCTACCTTATCAATGATGTTGATTTTGTAATTCGTCAAGATCAAAAATATTTAAGGAAGACACTGCGCGAAAGTACTCGGCAGGAGTACTCAGCGACTTCCCGTGGAGTATTTAGCGGACTTCATGAGAGTATTTGATAGTACATTATTTATTAATATTTTATAGTATTTTAGTATTAAATAATCAACTTTTAAATTTATTTTATTATAATTATACTCTAATTCTTATCTTTTTGTGTTTTGAGGTATAATTGTGCTTCAAATTACATCGTTGATCCCATGGTCATGATTGTTAACCCAAATCCTGCGATGTGGTTTAGTATCAGCCAGCGCCGGTCACTAAGCGTCCGGGCAGATACCCCAAGGTACTCGCGGTAACCCACCAGGAATCCACACGCATAAAGCCGAGCTGAGTAGAAGTCACAGGAAGTTCTGGAAGCTCCTTCAATAGTTTGCCAAGGGAGTTAGGCGGGCACCAAGAAGTGTCTGCAGCGAGCTCAAGAAGTGTCCTTGCTGGCTCCAAAAGTGTCCGCTATCGTCTTCAGTAGTGCCATCGCCAACCTTAGAAGTGTCCTAGTTGGCTCTAGAAGTGTATGCAGCTATCTCTAGAAGCATTCTCGCTGGCTCTAGAAGTGTATGCAGCTATCTCTAGAAGCATTCTCGTTGGCTCTAGAAGTGTCTGCAGCCGTCTCCAGGAGTGTCCTTGCTGGTCCTAGAAGTGTCTGTAGTTGTCTCTCTAGAAGTTTACCCGTCACTCCAGGAGTTCGGTCGTCACTCCAGATGCCCTTATCTTTCTCTCCAATTTTTGTGGTTGTCACAAAGGATCCAACCGGGTACTCTTTAGAGCCCTAGCGGACTTTCCTCTACTTGTCAGCAGTACACAGTGATTCATGTGGTCTCTTCTCTCAATCCCTGTCGCCTGACTCTTCATGTAACTTGGGCGTTTATGCATTTAATGTCATGCTTAATATGACATTAAATGCTCGTCGGTTCGTGAACCGTCCACGCAGCCTATCCTCTAGTATAAAAGGACCATCCACACACACTCTTTTCAGTCTGGAGTGTCAATAACTGATCTCTTGCGAACCACGCTTTCCTCTACCGACCACCTTATGTTGGGATAACGCACGAAAAGTTGGTGACATTTTTTTCTCCAACAAAATTTTGTTTGTGTCCTCTCCGGGAGCCTCGTCTGCTATTTTAGGGACATCAACATCCTCGTACTCTTTGTATAACTTGTAGTCGATGTCTACAAATTCTTATTTGAGTGCTCCTTGCTCATTCAGAAGCCGAAGGGAGACCTCTTTGGATTGCTTATACAGTCCAAAAACTGCTCTTCCGAATTTCGGATTCTCCGCATCTAAGCTCGCCAGATAAACAACAAACAAATTAGTAACCACACAAATGTATGGGAAACCATTTAAATCAAGATAATTTTTGTGTTACCCTTAGTCCCTCTCACCAGCAAACATTCTCTGCTAAAGCATCATCAAGGGCACATAGAGTGGTGCAATTATATGTCAACTTCCTCAGATTCACTGTAACGCCCCAAATTTCTTAATGCAGGAAATGGTTCTTTGGAGGCTACCGCCCGACGGTATCTAGTTACCGCACGGCGGTAGCTCTAGGGTTAGCGTTGACGGCATTGAGAGAGTTGAGTTAACTCAACGCTGGACTTACCGCATGGAGGAAAGTTATTACCGCACAGTGGTAGCTGGGGAATTAAACTGGTAGAGCTCTCGGGAAGATATCTCCCTGCGATATGGTTACCGCTAGCGATAGCTAGGTTAGTTTAATTGACGAGGTTCTCAGGATTCTACCGTGCGGCATTAGTCTTGCCGCGTGGCGGTAGCAGAGCATTTATGACGCGTCTACGTGTCAACGACAAAATCGAGTTCTTAGCGGTGACGTCCGTAAGAAGCTAAACGATTGAGGTACCACACTGCGGTAACTTCTTACCGCGTGGTGGTTGCGCTCGTAAACTAAATTCTTGATAGAATTGTGATCGTTCGCTGGTTTTATTAAGGGATCCGATGGCTGGAGGTTGCCCCTACGAGTATATAGCCGAGAGTGTAGGTTTCTGTCTCACTTTTCCTTTGAATCTTCTCTTGTTAAGTGTTAGAGAGAAGGGAGAGTGAAGAAAGAAGAAGAGGAAGGAGATCTCGCCACCGTTGGAGTTCTGAATATTCGATTCGCAAGCCGAGTCTGGATCTGTGGAGGCAAGATCATTGCGGTCACGTTCATCCATCTAGATCTTTGGCATGGCACCGAAGAGAGCACAAAGGGTAATGATTCTCTAGTTGGGCATGTGAAGTCCTCTTTCTTTAGCATTGAAAACCCTCTCCCGCGAGTGTGCGGTGAGCGTGAGGTCTTCCTTCAGGTAGATACAGAGTATCCCCGTAGTTTTGCATTTAGAGTTCAGAATTGAAGTACAAACATAGGCATGATGTGTGAATCACATCCGGACAGGTTGGTCTGGATTGGTAATATTTTTCGTTATGCTTGCTATTGCCGGAGAAGACTCCGTGATGTTTGTTTTTTTCAGGTTTCTACGCGTTAGATTGCAACAAGGAATCTTGGGGATTAACTCCAAGGAGCACCCAAAAAACTGGGTAGAATCACATTTCTGCCAGGTACCGCGCGGTGGTAGTGCTACCGCCGGCATAACACCTTGAGAACTTTGTTTGAGGGCTATGTCATGGAAACCTGGGCCAATGTTTGATGTCTGTGTCATGGAGACCTGGGCCAGTGTTGTGGGGCTGAGAGCTTTGAGAGCCCAGCTTGGTGGCCAGAGAGCCATCTGTATAACATAACGTGGTTATGTAATGTCTCGAGAAATGGAAAGGGGGGCGGCCTGCGTCGTGGCTTTTTGCTCCCGACGATGTGAGCAACGGGAAAGGGCCAAACCTACCCAGTAGCTATGTCGAGCGTCTGTGGGTAGTGTTACTTGTTGTTGTCATAGTTATGGGTCTTAGGCCTTGCGCAGGCCATAAAGACTACCTTAATGCTCTTGTTTGTTGCAGTCTTGTGAACGGTGGTGAGTCCATGGCTTTTGTCCGGACACCGAGAATGTGCCTTGAGAGTACGAGGTGTGTTGTCATTCGTTCCTACGTATGTGGCGAAGTGTGCTTAAATTGCACTTTCATTGCTATGTTTGGTTTTGCTAATATATTGCAGGGAAGGAGCACCACAACCCCGAGTCAGGGTTGGGGTCGTTATAATTTGGTCAGCTTTAGCTGACCGTTGTCTTGTTTTGCCACCATTTGGTGGATTGTTCTTATGCAGAAACAGATGAACCAAGTGGCAAGTAGCGGGCGGAAGCCCTTAATACAGTGCTGGCCCTTGAAGGCCAAAGCGAGGTGTTTTCTTTTACTATTTTCATGTGTGACCGGCCTGCGTGCCAAAGTATGTAAAACACTTACCATTTTAAGAAAACTTTTGTAAGGCATTAAGGCCAAGACTTTTTGTGTTCATTACTTTCATTTCTGTTGTGAACAATAGTGGACATTCATGTTTATTGATGGGTTCATTCAACATATTTTAAAAGATTCTACTAGAATGCTCTCGTTAGAATTTGAGATTTTATAATAGTATGGACGTATTAATATGTAACTCCACTGACTGTCCGTGGAATATGTCGTGGGGTCCCGGCCGGATCTTCTGTTATATTCCATGTGACGGATGGGGGTGTTAGATTCACGGTAACAGCCTTTTGTGTGATTTTGCCTATACAGACTCTCTTCATCTCAGCCTAGTCTTCTTGGCTATTAATGGAGGAGGAAATTGCAAGGGCATGTGGTAGACTCCCTTTAAGAAGCGAAGTGGGTGCTAAGAGTGATTGTTGATAAGAGCATGAAAATGTAATTAATTTAATCATATTTTCATTATTATTATTTTTTATAGTACTTTTCACAGAATGTTGTGTTGTGCGTGAATATTATAAAAGTATATGTTTGCAAAAAAAATTGTACCAAATACTTAACAGGATGGATTTTAAAGAAATGTGTGTATTAGGCAGACCATGAGGCCATCACACTTTGACTCCGTTTGGGAGAACTTATTTTCAGTGGTCAAGCGGTTACGATCGCATGTACTGAACCTTAATTAAGGCCCGATACATGCGGTCGAAACCGCTTGACCGCTGAAATTAAGTAACGCCAAACAGAGCCTTTCTCAAAAATTAAAACTAGCACCTACATGATACAAATATTTTAGTGTCGATGTGAACATAATTTAACCAGTGCATACAAGATGTTAATTTATGCAACGTCAATGATTGACGCCGATTTAGGCTCTATTTGGTTCGGCGTTTTGCCGTTTCGTTTGGGGCAAACGTCGCCGGAAGGCGGGTAAACAAATGAACATTCGGCGGCGTTTGCTCCGTTTCCACCCGCCCGCCTTGAGAAACGCTCCAAAAAGCTCCGTTTGGAGAAGCCACCTCCCCCCTCCGATTCGAACACTCCGTTTCCACCCGGCGGATCGATCCGCCACCGCTGAACCAAATGAAGCCTTAATCAACTCTAATGATTGGCGATGATTTTATTATTGTTAACAAGTGGCATAAAAATAAACCAATGCCTATATAGGGGCCGAATTACTAAGCGCCAGTATTTAACATGCCAGCGATGATGGCTAGCGTGATTTCAGAAATAAAATGTCAGCCTTAAAGGCTAGCATTGCAATTATTTAAAATTGTTATTTTTTAAATCTTTTCCCATTTTTTTAACTACAAGGTATAGATGAACAGTTTAATTTTGATAATTATTATTAGTAAGCATTCCAAATTTTGAAAGAATAATTAACTTCAGCTCCTAAAATACAAGCATCTAATTGGAATAAACTATTTGAAATTGTGTGATACTTCTGACTGTCATAGGTACCATTTTAGGACAATATATAAATGAAAACTCACTTGTGATCTATTAGACTAGAAGGGCTCTTAATGATGTGCAACCAGTGGCGGAGCCAGAAATATTGGAGCGTGGGAGCACAAGATACTTAGAATCAGGAGTCGGGAGAAAATGACGCGGCCCGCGGGGTCGACCCCAGGCTTAGGGTTTCGGGAACCCGGCTACGGACCTGCGGTTCACTGAACTGGACCGAAAAATGTGTGGGGGCACGGGCCCCCACAGGTCCCTAGATAGTTCCGCCCCTGTGTGCAACTAAATTACGTACTGGAATAGATTTTCTAGTTGTGTTATTTGATCTTGAAAATTTTAGATAAAATCTAGTAAGATCTCATATTATAATATATATTGATCATTATACATACAATTACTTATCTTTTAACAAGAAAATGCAAAAACTAGGTTGATCTATTGGATATTATTAATACAATAATTTGATATAGAAATACGTGATAAAAAGAGTGAAAATATAGTAACTAATTATATTAGGATAGGTTATAGTGTAAATTAGATTTGTAATGATGATTGAAAGTTAAGACTTAAAACAATGACCAGATTAAAGTAGAGTAGTACTAACAAAATGAGTCATTTGGTCACAGGGCTACAGGATCGATGATAGTCAAAATCATCATATGAAATCTGGATGCACCTCATCTTCCACTCTGCTGCAATCCCCTAAAGGATGCAGATCCTCGAGATCATCACCGGAAATTGTTTCGCCAGCGTCTTCCTCGTCGTCCAAGTACTCGCTCCATCTGCTTGTTGATTTCTTCTCAACCTTAGTACTCCGACCCTTATACGCGATTCCTGCAACACATCCCAAATGGCAACGAACAAGTTCTAATGCTCAGCGTCGTATATTGATCTGAAAAGAAAACAAATAACAATCACATGCCTTCTACATTGAGGACCCTCGAGAATTTCCCCAATGGCTTCGTCTTATTATGTTCAACAGCCCGCCGCTTCATCGAAGTATGATTCAGCTTCTTCGTAGGCAGCTCCGTCGTAAATTCGGGGATAAGCGTGGTTCCTGGTTTACATGAAAATTTACAAGAAGAGAAACGGCCTAGATCTGACCTCAATTTTGACGAGGCTCGGCTAATTTATTTCGAATCGAGTAAAATCTGAGTGAAACATCGATTCAATCGCGCCAAATATCCGGCAGTCAAAACGAACGATCGTAATAATGTGGTAGGATAAACTAAGACGGACCTGAATCGAAGTCTTCTCCATCGTATGCAGATTGATCCACTTCTTCCGGATCCAAATACTCAGACCAATCCGTTCTCCGTTTGGCTGGAAATACAGATTCGTCCGCCGAGGGTGTGGCGCGTCCTACCACTGATGCAAAGTTATGACCGTCTGATGTTGGCCGGAAGAAATCCTGTACGCCGGATTCTTCCTTCATCCTGGAGAGGTTAAACTCTTGAACAAAATTGCGGAGCTCGCGGGCTATGAGGCCACGGGCGTGGATCCGCAGGACCGACTGCCTCTGGTTGCAGACCACGCATACCCACTTGTTGCTGCTCTTGTTCTGCTGCCTAACCTACTCTCGCAGGCACAAGTTAAAACGACATGGACGGGATATGTGTGTGTGTGCGCGCGCGCGCGCGGGTGCGTGCGTGGGTGCGTGTGTGTGTGTTTCAGAGGCGGGGATAGAAAGAGAGAGAAGAAAAATAAGAAGAAGAGAGGAGGATGAGAAGAAGAGAAGGAAGAGAAGAAGAAGAAGAAGAAGAAGAAGAAAGAACCTGCATGGTAGAGCATTGCACACACTGCACAGCGATGAAGAGGATGGGCATTTTCTATTGAGGGAGAGCGAGGAATACGAAAATGAAAACGGAGACATTGTGGGGGGAGAATGCCGATCTAATAAATTGGACTGATTTCAGGGGACAGTTCTGGTGTACACTAGATTGGCTTTAGGTTAAACTAGTCTAAAGTATAAGGACAATTTCATGGGGGTCTTTAACTGAAGGCGTACATTGAAGGTCTGGGTAATTTCGTAACGATGAAAATTTTGAACTAGAGAACAATATTTCGCGCCAAAAATACAGCCGTGGCGGCCATCGTTCATTTGCACTATAATTTTTTAAAAAATATATAATAAATAATAACTAGAAAATAATTTGCTTGTACAACAAATGACACCATCGTTCATTTTTCTTGGATATATTGTTTTTTCTGGTAAAATGCCATTAACTTTTATTTATTTATTTTAATTTAAAAAATACATCATTGCTTTTGAGTTTGATTTTGTACTCTTTCCGCACACTCCGCTGCTGCAAGAGAGAGAGAGAGACAGCACACGATAGAGAGAGAAAGAGAGTGTGAGAGGTGGAGGGTGAATGCGGTCGTTTACTAATCTCAAGATGGGAGAGAGCACAAAGGGATGTCTTGAATGGCTACACGTCATATGCCTGTTGTGGCAAAATATCAGCTGTTGTGGACAATATGATTACGAAAGGCACTATTACAAGCTACTACAGGGCGAATTTGTGGAGAATACAAGGTAATTGAGAGTGACTCAGAACTTGTAACAGTGTCTACTACATGGCAGATTGTTATTCTAGTTTCTTCCCCCTCACTAAGCACTCCTAGCCCTTATTTATAATCGAGGGAATGCTGCCTAGTCAGTTGGGGGCATTCAATGCCACAATAAATGACGCATTGAATATCGACCGCCAGGGGAACATGAGAAACGAGGCTGCCCAAGGAAAGCGGTGTGTATGCAGTTACAACAGGCTATACCCGCATATTCCTCCGTTAATAGAGAAACGGGCATGGGCGACACAAGGGTGTTCACCCCAATCTTTAGCGGTCTACGGATGCTGTATAGGGCTGGTCGGGCTTACTGCGTGTTGCAAATATTGTTCTCAATATTCCTAGATTTGAAGAAGCATAACCTACAATGGTAAGAGTATAATGTGTTTGATGTGATATCTACATCATGTTTATGCATAACACTTTAATGTTGACTCTAAAATAGGTTTATATTACAAGAAAAATTTCATTTAGCAACGAAAATTAGGAAGGATTAATAATTTGTTGCTAATTAGTATCGAATTTAGCTAGGTATATGATATTTGTTTTACCTACAAAAATAGCAACGAAAAAATTCGTTGCAAAAATAGCAACGAATTATTTTGTTGCAAAATATTTGTTACTAAATAGAAACAAAATATTTTCTTTCAAAATTTATATACTAATTATTTTACATTAAATATTTATGGAGAGAAAATTCAATTCCCTCCAAATTTTTTTATCTCGCTTTTAATAAAATATATATATTATAAGTTCTTAAACAAATTAAAGAAGTCATTTATATCCTCATTCTCATCCTAATACTGCTCCCCTGCTAAAATCGTCAATCTCCCGCACGATCTCCTCGCCGAGCTCGTCACACTCCTGTGCGATCTCGCTGCCTTGCTCCAACGAGAAATAAATAAATATATACACATAAAAAATATAAATAAATAAACAAATATAAAATATACAGAAATATATATAAATAATTATATATAATAAACTATATATATTAAACTATAAATAAATATAAATAAATAACTGTATATATAAATAATATAAATTTATACTTATCTATATATATATATATATATATATATATTTCTGTCACCTATAAACGAATTAGTTAATTAGGTGGGTTGGTTGGGTAAGGCAATTATATATTGAAGGTCTCTTGTTCGATTCTCAACAAGTGCATATTAAAAAATATTTTTTTGTATATACATATAATTTAAATTTAATCAAATAATTATATAAAATACAAAACATTAACATCAAAAGAATTCCTTCTTAAAAAATCCTTGCTAATTGGAAAGAAAAAAATTCCTTGTTAAATTTAGCTATGACCATATTAGCTACAAATTTTTTTCGTTTCTAAATTCCTTGCTAATTAAAATTAGCAACGAATTTTGCTTCTTGCTAATCAAGGTTTTTCTTGTTGTGTTATATAATTAGAGCAAAAAAGGACTATACCGCTAAGTATGTATAGCAGTGTCCACTATATGGTTGACATGTCGTTGAGTATGAAATCTCTACTAAACGATATCGTGGAGTAAAAGCTGAATGAAACAGTTCTCAACGCAAAGGCCGATACCCCCTAAAAAAGAAGATTATACTCAACGTTATTGATGAAGTGAGATAAATATTACTATTGAGCTTGTACAACATGGTGAGATTCAAAATTGATGTTGACACATAAAATAAGGAAAGACTATTCTATTCATGTCTATGTCGATGACAAGACGCATTCCAGGACCATGGCAGAAATCAAAGGTATAAAAGGAGATATGATATGACAATGGAAAAGTTCTATAACCCGACCAAGTGTCGCCGTTAACTAAAAGGGGCACGTTGAAAGCAAGCAAGTTCTTCCTGATTAATTTCAGAATAATAATGGAGATTCAACAATTTGAATCATAGATGGATCTTCTTCCAGTTGTTGGAGAAGAAGTTCAAGGAGGAGAAAGCTCTAACATGTTCTACCTGAAGATCCAACAGTTCAAGGCTATCTCCAGTTACTTGCCATCATAGCAAAAACAATAGAAGAACTGAAGCTTCAAGGTCTAAATTATTTCAAGTCATCTGTTGTAAAATATTCAATCTCTATTTTTATAGGATTTATTTTTAGATCTGAGTTGTATGACATTTGTGCCTGAGTTGTAGATCTATACTCATAGCCTGAGTTGTAGGACTTGGAGATAAGTCTAAGGTAGGAAACTATGAGTGTTTCTGTGTTGTTGGAGTTGGAGTACTCTAAGTTGTAGGGTCTGTGTGCCCGATGGAGGATCTTGGAGGAGATTTGAGAGATTCTGAGGGATCTGAGTTATAAGCTCAAGAAGTTGAGTATTTGGAGGAGTTTGCCTAGTCTAGCTCATTGCTAGATATGTATAGGGGGAAACTGTAAGATCCTGTTAGAAAGTAGCGAAAAAGAGAGAACAAGCGGATAAGCTTTTGAATAATTGAAATTTTATTATCCAAAAAAGATAACTATTACAAAGGTATGCCCTCCCTTATATAGAATGGAGGAGAGATGAGAGAATACAAATAAGAGATGTGGGACTAAAAATTTACAAGCTAAGCGGACTGTACAAAGTAAACCGCACAAGCCGCGCGGTTAGACAGAAGGACTAACCGCACGACTACAACAAGAGAAGCAGAGAGGTCGCCTGTGAAGATCGCTAGACCGCCCGGTTTACAAGCCGGCGAGTCAAACCGCCAGACCGCGCGGTCTTCAACCCGCCAAGACAGACCGCCCGGTCACCAACTTCAACACTCCCCCTCAAGCTGGAGCATATATATCAATCATGCCCAGCTTGTCGCAAATATGCAGAAACGAGGCGGAAACTGGCTTGGTGAAGATGTCAGCCAGCTCTTTATCAGACGTGACAAACGGAGTGCAAATTTGTTCTTTTAAAATCTCTTCACGAATGAAATGGCAGTCAACCTCAATGTGCTTTGTTCTTTCATGGAATACCGAATTTTTGGAGATGTATATGGCGGCCTTGTTATCACAAAACATAGGTAGAGGATGGTTGTACACCTCTCCTAAATCTAGCATGAGAGCCCGCAACCATTTCAACTCACAAGTGGTTGACGCCATACTGCGATACTCAGCTTCTGCACTGGACCTGGAGACAACAGACTACTTCTTGCTCTTCCAGCTCACCAGATTTCCCCCAACAAAGGTGCAAAAACCTGAGGTTGACTTGCGATCCCCTTTATCATCAGCATAACTTGCATCTGAGTAGACTTCAATCCTCAGATGACCATTCTTCTGAAAAAGTAATCCTTTCCCAGGCGCTGCTTTGACATACTCCAAGATCCGCAAGGCGGACTGTAGATGACACTCCCTAGGCGCTTGCATGAATTGACTCACCTTGCCCACAGCATAGGAAATGTCGGGTATGGTCACTGTGAGATATATGAGCTTACCAACTAGACGCCTGTACCGCGAACTATCTGAAAGAGGAGGCGAATCATCTGTCCAGGTTTTGTCCTCCCCAGTAGCCATGGGGCATCGGGCAGGTTTAGCTCCAGTTAATCCTGCCTCTTTTAAAAGATCAAGGGCATACTTACGCTGAGAGAGAACTAAGGAGTCGGGCTTCCGAGAGAGTTCGATCCCCAGAAAGTACTTTGGAGAGCCCATATCTTTAGTGATCAGATGTTGGCGAAGATGTCGCTTTGTCAGGGCTACCCCTTCCTGGTCATCGCCAGTGAGAAGAATATCATCGACGTACACAGCAAGAACAACCAGCCCAGAAGGAGTTTTGCGAATAAAGAGAGAGTGATCAGCAGAGCTTCGCACAAAACCAACAGCCGCCACAATGCCGTTGAACTTGTCAAACCAAGCTCGAGGACTCTGCTTGAGGCCATAAATTGCCTTCTGCAGCCGGCATACTCGTGTCTCCCCCTGAGCAACATACCCAGGAGGTTGCTCCATGTAAACGGCCTCGTGAAGATCACCATAAAGGAAGGCATTCTTGACGTCCAGCTGAGAAATCGGCCAATCCCGATTGACGGCCACAGAGAGAAGAACCCGGATAGTGCTGAGACGAGCCACAGGGGAGAAGGTGTCAAAGTAATCAACCCCATAGGTCTGAGTGAAGCCCTTAGCAACAAGGCGAGCCTTATACCGATCCACAGTGCCGTCTGGGCTAAATTTGACCACAAAGACCCAGCGACAGCCAACAACATCAGTACCGAAGGGAGGAGGAACAAGAGTCCAGGTACCCCGCTCAGTTAGGGTCGCCATTTCCTCATCCATGGCCATCTTCCAGTGAGGAATAGCAAGGGCCTCCTGATAGGAGCGGGGTGTGGCAGTGGCAGAGATAGCCAGTGCAAATGCCCTGCGAGAAGGAGTAAGACGATCATAGGAAACAACAGCAGCAAGGGGGTGTAGGGTACACGTCCGCACCCCTTTGCGAAGAGCTATAGGAAGATCCAGGTCAGCCGGGCCCGCGGCATCCGGAGCATCCGTGGTAGAGAAAGCTGCCCCGGGAGAAGAGAGCGACGGCAGCGGAGATGAGGGAGAGGGTGGTGGAGAAGGGAGAGAGAGGTGGAGGAAGAGGAGGGGGTGGAGACGGTGTAGGGGTGGAGAGTGTAGTAGGAGGCGAGGGAATGAAGGGAACGGCAGGAGAATCAGAAGCTGGGAGAAGAGGAGAGGAGTCATCCGAGAAGTAGGAGGTATTCTAGAAGAAGGTGACGTCAGCAGAGACGAACTGCTTACGAAGGACGGGATCAAAGCAACAGTAGCCTTTCTGAGTGGTGGAGTATCCCAGAAAGACACATTTGGTGGAGCGAGGGGAGAGCTTATCACGGGTGGCAGAAGGGGTATGCACAAAGGCAGTGCATCCAAAGATTTGGAGAGGAAGAGGAAACGGCTCCTTGCCCGGATACAAAATGGAGAACGGGGTTTGGCCGTGGAGAACCGTGGAGGGAATGTGATTGATGAGGTAGCAGGCAAGGAGAACAGCATAGCCCCAATAGGAGCGAGGAACATGCATCTGGGTCATCAAGGTGCGAGCGACATCGAGGAGGTGACGGTTTTTGCGTTCGGCCACACCATTTTGTTGTGAAGTATAGACACAACTAGTTTGATGAAGAATCTCATTTTGCATGCAGAATGTAGAGAAGTCACGACTGAGATATTCTTGGGCATTATCAGATCGAAAAACTTGGATAGAAACACCAAACTGAGTTTTGATCATGAGATAGAAGGATGTCCATACAGAGAATAATTCGGAGCGATCTTTTAATAGATACACCCACGTACAGCAAGAGAAATCATCAATGAACGTGACAAAATAGGAACTACCCCGACCAATGGTAAGAGTAGGAGAAGGACCCCAGATATCGGAGTGGATAAGATCAAACGGACGGGTAGAGCTACGAACGTGCTTTGGAGGGAAGGAGGAGCGGTGATGCTTGCCAAGCTGACAGGCCTCACAGTTGAGCGGAGGACTTTAAGGAGGAAGGTGGGGCAGAAGTTGATGAAGAAGACGGGGAGGAGCATGACCAAGGCGGAGATGCCATTGGAGAAGATCTGTGGAGGTGGAGGAGAAGGTGGAAAAAGCAGAAATGTTGTCCAGAAAGTATAAGCCGCCACTCTCAGTCCCAGTAGCAATCGTCCGTTGGGAGTCCGGATCCTGAAAAGAGCAAGAAGTAGAAGTAAATGTGACGGAACACTGTAATTGCTTGCAAAGAGAGGTAATAGATAATAAGTTGCACGGGAACTGGGGCACGTATAGAGTATCCGCCAAGTGAAGAGACGGAGTGACATGAACTATCCCTGTTCCATGGACTGATGATGAAGAGTCGTCAGCGAGAATAACCGGGGGCAAGCGAGCATGTTTTTCTAGGAGAGAGAAACACGGGAGATGGCCGGTCATATGATTCGTAGCACTAGTGTCGATCAGCCATTTTCCCTGAGTAACAACGTGTGCACGACTAGAAGACGTGACAACCGAGGCGAATGGCTTGGAGGAGGATATGAAAGCCATGAAGGGAAGAATAAGAAACTGCAGCGGTCTCGGTGACAACACACCGGCGGCAAGAAGGGCTACGACCAAGGTGCAGAGCACAAGCCGCGCGACTGAACCAGGAGGTCGCGGCGACTAACAAGCAGGAGCGGCTAAAGGAAGAAAGGCAGAGAGGCCGCTCAAACAAGGAAGAACCGCGCGAACAGAGAGAAAGCCGCAGGGAGAGGAAAAGAGAGCAACCCGCGTGAAACCGCAGCGGGTTAAAGGGAAGAAGCCGCGCGAACACGAGCGGCTAGGAAGCAGAACAAGGCATAGCGGGGAAGAGGTCGCGCGGACTGAAAAGGTCGAGCGAACAGAAGAGAGGAGAAGAGCAGGTGACCGCGACCAAGATGCAGGTGAGATAGGAACAACCCGCACGGTCAGGCAGATCACAGCAGCAAACCGCGAGTATAGAGACAAGCGAAAATGGGGAAAGCAGAAGCGGACAGGGAGAAGAAGTCCGCAGCGGGTAGAGACAAGGCCGCAACGACTAGGAAGTCGGAGAGGCAAGAAAGAACAAGGAGCGCGGCGACAAGGAAACAGGTCGCTGCGACGAATAGCAGTAGGAGAAGAGAACCAAGAAGAAGCAAGCCGCGCGAACAGGGCAGCGGACAGAAGAGAAGGCAAGTCGCGAAACAGGTCGCAGAAAGTGGAAAACAAGCCGCAAACAACAGAGAGCGCACAGAATCAGGAGGAAATGACCGTGTCCTCTGATACCATGTTAGAAAGTAGCGAAAAAGAGAGAACAAGCGGATAAGCTTTTGAATAATTGAAATTTTATTATCCAAAAAAGATAACTATTACAAAGGTATGCCCTCCCTTATATAGAATGGAGGAGAGATGAGAGAATACAAATAAGAGATGTGGGACTAAAAATTTACAAGCTAAGCGGTCTGTACAAAGTAAACCGCACAAGCCGCGCGGTTAGACAGAAGGACTAACCGCACGGCTACAACAAGAGAAGCAGAGAGGTCGCCTGTGAAGATCGCTAGACCGCCCGGTTTACAAGCCGGCGAGTCAAACCGCCAGACCGCGCGGTCTTCAACCCGCCAAGACAGACCGCCCGGTCACCAACTTCAACAGACCCCCGCCCCCCCCCCCTTACCAAGGAGGGCTACCGGGTCTTATGCCCAGAACCGCCATCTTACGGTGGCACTAACGCACAGGTTAGTCAACACTGCAACACGCCGATCCTGCCGGCTATTAAGATCATATAACCTGTAGGCCATTTGAGAAATAGAAGTATAGTAGTGCAACAATTCTACTAGTCTACAAGTCACAGAGTACAATCATATATATATGGAATGAAAAGTACAAACATAGTCCACAATGAGTGCAAAACGAAAGAGTAATAAGGGCTTATGCCCAGTATATCAAATCAACTCTCTCTCAAATAAAAGCGGAAGCTATACTAATATATCAGAACTCGTCCCACCTGAGGACGCACAGTAGTGGTAGTAGCATGTTGTAGCGGTATCTGCTCCTCACGTCCTGTCTCCTCGACATGCTGGTGCTCCATCTCCACGGGCTCCTAAAAATAGTATGGTCACCGACCATTAGTCAAAAAGACTAAGTCATTTCCTCCGCACCTCGCCCCGCAACTCCTAGGCACCGAGCGGGAGGACGAAGCGGAGGACAACAAGGGGTAGCAAAAGTGGAAGCAGGTGACAAGATCTAACTAGCAGTTGTAATGGATATTATAAATTCTACTCTAGCAGTTCTAAATATGGTACAAGTAAGTAAAGAGCAGTACTAGTAAAGGAAGTAAAAAACAGAAAGTAAGAGCATGTAAATAAAACTATTCTACCACTATACTACCATTACAAAAGTATCCTAAATTATATAAATGCCCATACATATATATAAGTTAGGATTTCCAGGAAATTTAACTTATCATATAAAAGAGCCCATACTAATTTATATGATAAGGATCTATGAAGCGTATGACCTAATATGAATGAATGTTATGATGCAATTTTATGCACAGGCAAGTGCAACTCACACACAATGACTCTGTGATCATAGACCTTTAGTTCCCACTTTTTGAGAGCTAGTATCACTCTCGGGTACCACCGTTGTGGCTACGGCAGCATCGGAGCGGGCGTCTCCACTTCTAGGCCGGTATGCACACTACGAAGCCTTAGACCCCTATTATACGCCTCTATACACGTCCAAGGTGCTCTCTAGAGTCTCATGTGCGTACTTTGCTGACAACCCGTCAGTCTTGTTGGGTCGGATGTTCGTTATCGGGGATCGTCCTCCAGACCGTAGTGTAAAACAACCCACTGGCCCCTCTAACCCTCACAATCGCCTGGTGCAACGTAATGTCATCGGTGTGACGAACAGCCAGTACCGCATGCCCCACCACTATATTTATGCACATGCAAGTATTTTATTCCGAGCCTTCCGCTCGCAGGAACAAACCCGTCCTGAATCCCTCAAACCCAACACAGGTGAGAACTCACAATAGTGCCTTTATACCAATTCCCTCAAACCCTACACGGGTGAGCATATACCATGAAACTCTCCAACCCTATACGGGTGAGAATGTACTACAAATGTCTTAACCTATTAGACTACTCTTATCTACGGGTTATTATACTTAGTGATTTAAGGTTAATCCCAGGACTGCCCAGGGTATACCCGGTGAAGGGCTCTCGGGGGCACTAGGAACCAAGATGGGATGAATCCCAAAGTTCCCTTTCGCAAGGATATTTTCTTTAGTTGATGACTACCCTTAATTTATCCCCAGCTTTCATTATTACTCTTTTGTAATCCTAATGACTTAGAAAGTTCTCAGAAGGGCGACGGTCCTCCGCCGGCCTCCAATCCAGGTGCTACCTAAAGACTTGCACTTTTACTCCCGTCACTAAGACAATACTACCCACCAGGGATTATTCCTATTGCACTCCCTTATTCTTCCGATAATCAATCCTCTGGTAATCCCCTAAAGCATGACCTATTTATGCTATATGCAGACCATGTCCTATTATTACCCCAAAAATGGAATCTTCCAATTCTTAGGGCCACTTGCCCCTAACTATTTATCCTAGGGTGGTATGGACTAATGAAACTATCATATGGATTCTCATAATTTTCCTTGGTCAATTAATCCCTTAATTAATTTATTTCCTTAACTTCCTATGCCAAGTTACACATAAAGTGTCATAAATTATCATCCCACTAACCCAAGGAATTTTCATAAGTTGTAGAATAGTAGGATAATATTGTCAGCCAAGTTTTATAATTTTCTCTTCAATTATTCTATTTATCTCTTAAATAATTCAAACTTCACATAATGGATATTTTTCAAAGGAGGTATAAGGAATTCATTTCCAAATATTCTAAGAAAATTCCAGCAAGCTCATAATGGTAAAAGAGTGCCACAAACAGAATTTCACTAATTTTCAAGTAACAATGGCTATAAATTTTTATTTCTAAATAATTTACCAAAATGACATTATGAAGATATAAAAATTTATGATTCATCCAAAAAATCTGAGAAAATTAATCAAGGTTATTTATACTCTTCATAATTTGTTACTGAGTATTTGCATTAATTATAAATTAAATGAAACAAGGGCAAAAATGTAATTTTCACATTTCTCTTATCTATATTCCTCAAACAGAGACATAAACATTTTCAGGAGTTAAACATGTCATGATATTGTCCTTGACAAAATTTGGGGAAATAAATAAGTGACAAACCTAATTTCAACATTTATTCTTCAAAAGTCCTATTAATTCAATAATTCCAAATAATGGGATTTTTGATTCCAAAAATCCCATTATTTCAATGAGAGGTAAAACTCATCCTAATAGGCCAGTGAAATTAATTACATGAATTTTGCATGATCCAAATGGGCCTAATACTCAAAATTTCAAAAATTACTATTGGCACCCCAAGCCTAAACATGTCCAACATTTGCATGTGGGATTACCACCATACATTGGTCCAAACTTGATGAAATTTAAAACATATATTTATAATGACCTTAAGGACAAGGCACAAAAAGTTGGGGCCATTTGGAGCCATAATACTCCAAAATTTCCATTAATTTCATTTTATGTATTTTGAATAAAACCATAGGAAACGTTTTCCCACAAAATTCCCAATTTTTGGAAGGGGCTAAATATGCCCAAAATATGCATGCACCCAAAATTTGGAGCCATTTGGATTAATGGTTTGGCTTGGGCATCATTTTGAAATTTTGCCCTAGCCCAAGACCAGTCTTGGTAGAATGGCTCTACAGGGAGCCCTACACCTCCAAATTACAACTTTAGGGTGTCAAATTAACGTTAAGACCTAGGGTTACATTTTATATGTTGAACATGTTTTTTGAATCGTCTTCCAAGAGGCCTAATATTAGACCGCAAGATACAGAAATAAGTGTGACAGAATACTAAAGTTTTAATATATTAATAAATCACGAATCTTAAAGCAATAATGGAGGGCATCCATTCATCTTCTTCCTCCAGCCAAGGGCCGAGATTGCCCTGACCTGGAGCACCTTAAAACCTCATTTCCTGGCCACCCCTTAGACTCCACGGCTGGCTACCACCACCACCACCTCCGTTGAGGTGGTGGCCAACGTTTGGCGGCGAAATGGTGGCCGGAGGCGGCGGTTTCCGACGAACTTGCACTCCATCAAAATTCCAAAATCCATGTAAAAGCTCACCTTGGATCTGGCTCATTTGAGCCAGATGTCTCGCCTAATAGATCTAGACAACTAGCACGGGTAGAGGTGAGGTGAAACGAACCTGTATGGCGGCGCGACGGCGAGTTTGGCGGCGGTTGGCCATGAAAATTTTCCTTTCCGGCGAGCTTGCTCCCGAACTCGATTCTCCACCAAAATCTTTGATCCAGATATCGAATTCCACTCTCTTCCACCTTCTAAAGCTAATGGTGTAGTCGGTTTGAGCTGAGGATGGCTGTATAGGGAGATACTATCTATGTGAGCTCGGTTTGGGCTTTGGTTGTGTCACCAAGGGTGCCAAGTGGTCACCATTCTGCCAATTCCTCTTGGAATTTACTGAGGAGGCCAGCCAGCACCATTGTGGGCTGATGGAGCCAAGTTCATGTGGCTTCTTCCTCTTAACTCACCTTCTCTCTCCTCCTTTTGGTAATTTCTCTAAAATGCCCTCATGCATGCACTCTCTCTCCTAATTCAGAGGGGTAGGGCTGGTCTTGTTCACTTGGGCTGCCCATGGGCCAAATTTGGTGGCCTTGGTCCAAGGAGAGTGAGCTTAGCCTTCATTTTCTTCTTTAGGTCAATTGTGTTGATTATGTTGACTTTGAGTTGACTTGGTCAACCATGGTGGGTGGTGTCACAACCCGCATTTCCTCAACAAGCACATCGTATCAGAGCAAGAGGAAAAATGAGTTATGATGCCACATCGTGCAGGGGATTACTACACACGCTCAGGCAAAATCTCGACGCTTACTTTAGTAGTTGAAAATTATCAGTTATATGCAAGAAAACCGTTTAAGTTAATGACCGTATCCCTCGGCCTTATGTATCAAAACGTGTGTTTGTACACGGCGAAAAATACTTTGGTTTACTTATGACAATCACCTATATGCATTCTAGATTTATAATAATATAAGAACTCATCCTTTTTACGTTGTTTGGAAAATATTTGATTAGTTGGCGAAAACATGTGATGGATATTATACAATAGTAGGGTTTTTAGCTTTGTAAAATATCTAATGCAAGCTACCATAAAACCTTCCCAAGAGAAAGTAGACATCATCCCATCCAAATGATTCATATTAGCAGTCTCGCATTCATAGTAACAAGTAAAGAAAACCACCGATGGGCGCCAACAAGCTGACACGAACCCATTGGGGCGTATGTATGTCTGTACAATAAAGTAAAGAACTACCTCGCTAAGCAAGCTCGGCTAGCTCCAAAGAGACTCTACCCAAGCCCTAGCCGCTCAACCGGCTACAACCTGCACCTGAGGCATTCAAAAAAGAACACCTCAGCAATCATCAAAGCTACAAAAATAGAGCATTATGTTCATAAAATATAACGAAGGAGCTTACCGACCCCGTAGCAATTTTTCATGTAAAACGAGTGAAAGGAACAGGGTGGAAAACAAGTGTTAAACACTGCCAACCCAAAGTGTAAAACACACCAAGTACGTGAAAGTCTCATTAAGTCCTGCTCAACTCGCAGGAGCAAAAAGGCAACACATATCTGCTCATCCCATCATCTTTAGAACAAGAAACAACTATACTAGTGAAACATAAGCAGCAGTTAAGTTCGACTCCGCAAGGGTCTTTTGGTGGAGGACCTAAAGTGGAACGCACCAATAAAAGCCAGCCCAAATCGGGGCCAAAACGGTGCTCTACACCACAAAACAAAACCCGGTGGCCACCAAGGCTGAAACCACACCACCCCCCGAATCCTCACACAAGCGCTCCTTCCATGGTTCACAATTCGCCTCGCAAAACTCATCATAACCCAAGCTAAACACGTTTCATTTCATCGTCCTCACTCATGACCAAGTTAAACACGACTAAACACAACAAGATCTCGAATCATATGAACAAGAAAGGTAACTAATAGAGAAATACAAGGTAAAACATGACAAAATGAGATCAACAATAGGTAAGCATATAAATTGGGAAATTCTTGAAAGACAAGATTATTTATGCTTGTGCACACTAAACAAAAGTAAGAGTAACAAGGCTAACCTATTTAGACAAAAGTGAGGTGCAAAACAAGAAGAACAAGCTATTAAAATTGAAAGGAGAAAGCTAGCTAAACTTGCACAATCAAAGAACAAGAAAACAAGATTGGCAAGGGTGAAGAACACCGCTAGCCTGAACCGAGACGACACCGCGACGGCTGCTCCTCTCTTTCCTTCCCTTGCCTTAGCTTTTCTCCCTTGCTTTCTCTTTGAGAATGAAGAAGAAGGTGAAGAAAGGAATAAGTGAGGAGAAAGAGCTCTTTTTCGGTTTAATATCTTCCAGAACAGAGCTGGACCATTTGATACAGAATCAAAGAAATGAACGGCACAAAAAAAAACTGGAAAAGTCAATTTTCGGCCCTATCACGCCCTGTGTCACGCCCGTGTCACAGGGCGTGTACCTTAAGCGGCGCAGAATGTCGGTAAATTCAAGTTGATCCACAAGGTACATGGTATGGTACACGCCCGTGACGGGTTGGTCACGCCCGTGACCTAGGGCGTGTAACCCGTGTATCGACATTTCGTCGACCAAAAGTGTCGACACTTCGACAAAGCTGGACACGCCCTGTGACACGCCCGTGTCACAGGCCGTGTCCCCTCTCTCGACACTCGACACCCGACACCCGACACTCGACACTCGACACTTGACACTCGACATTCGTCGACCCAGCGGGACATGGCCCGTGACACGCCCGTGTCATGGGGCGTGTACCCCATTCATCGAGCTCAACTCGACGCAAGAAATTCGTCGAGTCAAGGAGGTCACGCCCTGGGGCACGCCCCGACACGCCTGTGTCGGGGGGCGTGTTCCTCCCGTAACTTCGTCGAACGAAGTTCGACGACAACAAAGCCAAAACGCATCCCGAGCTAGACACGCCCTGGGACACGCCCATGTCCCAGGCCGTGTCACTCAAAAAAATGACTATTTGTCATTGTTTTGAAAAATGTTCCTTTCTCGGCCTAGACCATTTCTTCCTTAAGGACTTTTTACCCTTTTTTGTTGTCAAATCCAGGAAACATGCTTTCAGCTACTAACTCCACATTTACCATACAAAATTCCATACAAGCAACCCGTATTTGAGCATGCATTCCCCAAACATAGACTCAGGCTCGAGAAAGTGCATGCATTCCCTAAGAGGCCTCACCGAGTCCCCAAAAATAGACTCCGGCTTGCTGGGGAACCGTGCACCTAGGCTACCAAAACAGCCACTCGAAAGCCCGCGTGAAAACCATGCTCGAACAACGGTCAAAGCCAACGTAACGCCCATCAAGCGTATGCAATCATTCAACGAAAAATCGGAGGCGTTACAGTCACTCCCCCTAATAAAAAGTTTTGCCTCGAAACTTTTCAATAATTCTTTTATCCATCAAAGGAGTAATCAAACAAAAACACCAAGTCACATACCAGCTTATTTACGGGAACAAATGAGGGTAAGCCGCCCTCATTATTGACTCGAGCTCCCACGTCGCGCTTTCCACATTCCGATTTTTTCATAACACCTTGACCATAGGAATCTTCTTTTTCCGCAACACGCGATCTTGAGAGTCCAAAATACAGATGGGCAGCTCCACATAAGAAAGGTTCGGCGCCAACTGCGGCACAAAGTCCAAAATTTGCTTATCATTCCGCACACACTTTCGAAGTTGGCTGACATGAAACACGCCGTGAACACCAGGAAAGTTCACGTGTAACTCGTCTTTGTACGCGGATGCACCAACTCGCGCAAGAATCTTGAAGGGACCCACAAATCTTGGGTCTAATTTGCGGTCTTTTCCAAACCTTTTAATTCCAACCATTGGGGATACTTTCAGGAAGACGAAATCCCCCACAGCAAACTCTAACTCCGACCTTCGCCGGTTAGCGTACTTTTCATATCGCTCTTGGGCGATCCGGAGCTTCTCCCGAATAAGTCGTACGACAACTTCCATGTCCTCGAGCGCCTCTGGGCCCAACAAAGGCCGCTCACCAACCTCAACCCAAAATAGGGGAGTCTGACATCGTCACCCATATAAAGCCTCGAACGGAGCCATTTGAAAGCTTTCTTGATAGCTGTTATTATATGCGAATTCCATAAGGCGCAAACATTCATCCCATGCTCCGCCATACTCAAGAATGTAGCATCGAATCATATCTTCCACGATTTTGTTTACTCGTTCCGTTTGGCCATTGGTCTGAGGGTGGTAAGCAGTGAAATACCTCAAACCCGTCCCCAAACCCTCTTGTAGACTCTTCCAGAAGCGAGACGTAAATCGGGAATCCCGGTCTGAAATGATATTGACTGGCACACCATGCAGTCGGATGATCTCGTTCAAATATAGCTCCGCTATTGTCTTCATCGAGTAGTTGATCTTAAATGGTATGAAGTGAGCACACTTGGTCAAACTATCCACGATCACCCATACGGAGTCATGTCCTCGTGGAGATCTTGGTAAGCCTGTAATAAAATCCATTGAAATGCTTTCCCACTTCCATGTTGGAATCTCCAATGGCGTCAACTTGCCACCAGGCCTCCCATGATCAGCTTTCACCCGCTTGCAGGTATGACATTCAGATACAAATTGCGCTATATCTCTTTTCATTCCATACCACCAGACAATTTGTTTCAAATCACGGTACATTTTAGTTGAGCCTGGATGGTAGGCCATACTTGAGCCATGTGCTTCCCTACACACCATATCGCGAATGTCTCCAACTGCGGGGATACAAAAGCGACCACGATATTTTAACGTGCCTGCGCCATCAATAGCAAAATCTGGTAATTCACCTTTTTCAGTCCGAAGAAATAAATGTAAAAGATCAGGATCCTCCTTTTGATGTTGTCCTGCAAGCACCATCCATGAAGGTTCTTCTACTGCTGAATGACTTTGCGGTTCATATCTTCCCACAAAAATATCCATCAATAGAAATTCCTCCACTAGACGGTCGGCTGAAAGATTAAATAATTTACCCGTCTTCCGACTCAAAGCATCGGCCACAACATTAGCTCTTCCGGGATGATACTGAATCTCCACATCATAATCAGCTACATATTCAAGCCATCGCCGTTGACGCAGATTAAGTTCCTTTTGTGTTAAGACGTACTTCAAACTTTTATGATCTGTAAAGATTTTACACTGCGCGCCGTAAAGTAAGTGTCTCCACAATTTCAATGCAAATATTACCGCTGCGAACTCCAAATCATACGTCGGGTAGTTCTTTTCATGACTTTTCAACTGCCGAGACCCATACGCAATCACCTTTTTGTCTTGCATTAAAATACATCCAAGTCCAACGTGCGACGCATCCACAAAAACCTCATAATCTATCCCTTCTGTCGGTAATATCAACACAAGAGCGGTACATAATCTGTTATTGAGTTCAAGGAATGATGCCTCACACTTGTCATTCCACTCAAACGCCACATTATTCTGGGTTAAGCGAGTCAAAGGTGCATCCAACGTAGCAAAACCTTCTACAAACCTGCGATAATAGCCGACCAGTCCCAAGAAGCTCCGAATCTCCTTGGGTGTCTCCGGTCTCCTCTACTCCATGACTGCAGCAATCTTTTCGAGATCCACTAAAATTCCATGTTGATTAATAACATGACCCATAAATGCAACCTGAGGCAACCAAAACTCGCATTTGCTTAGCTTGGAGAACAACTTTTGGTCTCGCAAAGTGGCCAATACCAATCGCAGATGCTGTTCATGCTCCTCAGCACTGCGGGAGTAGACAAGAACGTCGTCAATAAAAACCACCACAAACCTATCCAAGTAGTCCTTGAACACCCGGTTCATCATATCCATGAAGGCTGATGGTGCGTTGGTCAAACCAAATGACATCACAAGAAATTCAAAATGGCCATGTCTCGATCGAAACGCAGTCCACGGAATATCAGACTCCCGAACCTTTAGCTGATGATAGCCCGAGCGGAGATCAATCATGAAGACCCCAACAAAATCCCCCAACAAAATGGGACAATCACGAAGACCCCAGTCGGCAACCACAGAAGCACCGGAAGGAAACCTCACCAAAAAGGCATTCCCCACTCGATCTGGTGTCAAATGATACCGATCCAGAAAGGTTCGAGCCACAAATGAATGGTTCACGCCAGAATCGAAGAGAACACGCGCCCAACGGTTCTTTACCTTAAAGTTTCCTATAAGGGTACATATGTAGCTAAGAACTATGCGTAAGAGTCATAAACAAAACGTGAACCAAAGGAATGAATCGAACCTGAGATAAGCTGAGGTGACATCTGAGCTTCCTCTAAAGAGATCACATTTAACTTCCCCTTTCCTTTGTCCAAACGCGGAGGCGGGGGCAAAGCCTAGAGTGGCCTTGGCTGCAGCACGGGCTGGTTTTGTGGGCACCTTGCCTTGAGATGTCCCTGTTTGCCACACTGAAAGCACACCTTGTATTTGACCCAGCAGCGGCCCACATCATGACCTCTTCCCCCACAACTTGTACACTCCAAGTCTCTAGTTGGCGCACCCTGAATGATGTGCACCAAATCCTCCTTCTGCATTCCCAATCGCTTGAAACATCGCTCAAACGGGTGACCTGACCGGCCACAGAAGCTACATGTCTCCTTAGTCTTCTTTCTCCCAGCAGCTTCTTGGGAGCTTTTCCCCTCCACTAGCTTTCTCTTGTCCTTCCTTATCAACTGCCCTCTTTCTTTTGCAGTTTCTATAGCTTCCACCTTCAAAGCAGCCTCAACCACATTGGTGTAACTCGTCGCTCCATAAGCGCTTGCGAACTGCTGAACATCGCTCCGGAGTCCACCAAGAAATCTCTTCACTCGGTCAGCTTCCGTAGTCACCAAGCTCGGAGCGAACCGACTTAGCTTGCTAAACTCAATTTCATACTCACTCACTGTGAGTTTCCTCTGCTTCAGGTACAAAAAGTCATTCATCAGGCGGTCCCTTTCAACTGACGGCAGAAACTTGCGCCGTAACATTTCTTTGAAGGCTTCCCACGAACATCCCGCCACTAGGCTTTCCTTTTCTTGCAACCACCAACTTTTAGCCAACCCTTTTAGTTGATAGGCGGCAAGCATCACTTTCTGGTCCTCGGTAACACCAAAATAGACAAACATCTCTTCCAACGTGATCACCCAATCATCCAGGATCACAAAGTCCGCTTTTCCATCATAGGTAGGTGGTCCAAGTCGCTGAAACTGTGAGATAAAAGTCATCGCAGGATGAACAACAACTGGGGGGTATCAACACCACAGAAGGAGTAGAAACAGCGGGGCCTATGACAGTCTCTTGCACTCTTGGTGCCAGCCCAGACATCACTGATGACATAGCTTGGAGCTGGGACTGCACATCCTGCACTTGCCTCGTCAAAGCATCATTACTTTGTCATAGACTCTCCATCAAGGCATTATTCTGCGCGCCCGAAGACTCGCCCTCAGATTGGGGAGTCTGCCTTATCACTGGATGCTTCTACATCCTATAAACACGTTCACCCTCATCAAGCTCAAACCCAACAAAAATACACAACGATAATGTATAGACAATACATGTATCAATATGAACATCAACTGCTAACTTGCTCTGGGAGTTTAAGAATGATGTTACGCCACTAACTTGTGCCGAAACGATGAATGCATGAATTTATTTGACCCAAAACCATGAGTGTACAAGTGTCATCATGTAAATCTTTAGCTTGGCACGTTGTGCTCATGTAATGTTATGTTATGCGTGTTGTGCTATGCATTCTAGAAAAGGCCTTAATGCATGTCATGAGCGGTCGTACGCATCACAGTGCTATCCATCCCATACTACATAACATTGCATGCAACGAATGAAAACGTGTTAGTCGAATTCATGTGGTGAGGTTATGCATCCCATACTACATAACCCTCACATGTTGCCCCTATGGTGGATCCATATACAACCACATATTATGCATCCCATACTACATAATATGCCCCGTATACTTCTGTTCATGCCATGAGTGTAGTGTTCGTGCTTCGGCCAAGACGTACTGATGGCACCTCGGTGTGTGTATCATATGATGATGATTAATAATATTTACTAAAAGGAAAGTTTGCCTGACCAAGTGTCAAGCAAACCTCCCTCTGATACCAACTGTCACAACCCGTATTTCCTCAACGAGCACATCGTATCAGAGCAAGATGAAAAACGAGTTATGATGCCACATTGTGCAGGGGATAACTACACACGCTCAGGCAAAACCTCGACGCTTACTTTAGTAGTTGAAAATCATCAGTTATATGCAAGAAAACCGTTTAAGTTAATGGCCGTATCCCTCGGCCTTATGTATCAAAACGTGTGTTTGTACGTGGCGGAAAATACTTTGGTTTACTTATGACGATCTCCTATATGCATTCTAGATTTATAATAATACAAGAACTCATCATTTCTACGTTGTTTGGAAAATATTTGATTAGTTGGCCAAAACATGTGATTGATATTATACAATAGTAGGGTTTTTAGCTTTGTAAAATATCTAATGCAACCTACCATAAAACCTTCCTAAGAGCAAGTAGACATCATCTCATCGAAATAATTCATATTAGCAGTCTCGCATTCATAGTAGCAAGTAAAGAAAACCACAAATGGGCGCCAACAAGCTGACACGAACCCATTGGGCGTATGTATGTCTGTACAACAAAGTAAAGAACTACCTCGCTAAGCAAGCTCGGCTAGCTCCAAAGAGACTCTACCCAAGCCCTAGCCGCTCAACCGGCTACAACCTGCACCTCAGGCATTCGAAAAAGAACACCTTAGCAATCATCAAAGCTACAAAAATAGAGCATTAAGTTCATAAAATAAAACGAAGGGGCTTACTGACCCCGTAGCAAATTTTCATGTAAAACGAGTGAAAGGAACAGGGTGGAAAACAAGTGTTAAACACTGCCAACCCAAAGTGTAAAACGCACCAAGTACGTGAAAGTCTCATTAAGTCCTGCTCAACTCGTAGGAGCAAAAAGGCAACACATATCTGCCCATTCCATCATCTTTAGAACAAGAAACAACTATACTAGTGAAACATAAGCAGTAGTTAAGTTCGACTCCGCAAGGGTCTTTTGGTGGCGGCCCTAAAGTGGAACGCAGCAATAAAAGCCAGCCCAAATCGGGGCCAAAACGGTGTTCTACACCACAAAACAAAACCCGGTGGCCACCAAGGCTGAAACCACACCACCCCTTACCGAATCCTCACACAAACGCTCCTGCCATGGTTCACAATTCGCCTCGCAAAACTCACCATAACCCAAGCTAAACACGTTTCATTTCGTCGTCCTCACTCATGACCAAGTTAAACACGACTAAACACAACAAGATCTCGAATCATATGAATAAGAAAGGTAACTAATAGAGAAATACAAGGTAAAACATGACAAAATGAGATGAACAATAGGTAAGCATATAGATTGGGAAATTCTTGAAAGACAAGATTATTTATGCTTGTGCATACTAAACAAAAGTAAGAGTAACAAGGCTAACCTATTTAGACAAAAGTGACGTGCAAAACAAGAGGAACAATCTATTAAAATTGAAAGGAGAAAGATAGCTAAACTTGCACAATCAAAGAACAAGAAAACAAGATTGGCAAGGGTGAAGAACACCGCTTGCCTGAACCGAGACGACACCGCGACGGCTGCTCCTCTCTTTCCTTCCCTTGCCTTAGCTTTTCTCCCTTGCTTTCTCTTTGAGAATGAAGAAGAAGGTGAAGAAAGGAATAAGTGAGGAGAAAGAGCTCTTTTTAGGTTTAATATCTTCCAGAACAGAGCTGGACCATTTGATCCAGAATCAAAGAAATGAACGGCACAAAAAAACTGGAAAAGTCGATTTTCGGCCCTGTCATGCCCTGTATCATGCCCGTGTCACAGGGCGTGTACCTTAAGCGGCGCAGAATGTCGGCAAATTCAAGTTGATCCACAAGGTACACGGCATGGTGCACGCCCGTGACGGGTTGGACACGCCCGTGACCTAGGGCGTGTAACCTGTGTCTCGACATTTCGTCGACCAAAAGTGTCGACACTTCGACAAAGCTGGACACGCCCGTGTCACAGGCCGTGTCCCCTATCTCGACACTAGACACCCGACACTCGACACTTGACACTCGACACATGACACTCGACATTCGTCGACCCAGCGGGACACGGCCCGTGACACGCCAGTGTCACGGGGCGTGTACCCCATTCGTCGAGCTCAACTCGCCGCAAGAAATTCGTCGAGTCAAGGAGGTCACGCCCCAGGTCACGCCCTGTGGCACGCCACGACACGCCCGTGTCGGGGGGCGTGTTCCTCTCGTAACTTCGTCGAACAAAGTTCGACGACAACAAAGCCAAAACGCATCCCGAGCTGGACACGCCCTGGGACACGCCCATGTCCCAGGCTATGTCACTCAAAAAATTGACTATTTGTCACTGTTTTGAAAAATGTTCCTTTCTAGGCCTAGACCATTTCTTCCTTAAGGACTTTTTACCCTTTTTTGTTGTCAAATCCAGGAAACATGCTTTCAGCTACTAACTCCACATTTACCATACAAAATTCCATACAAGCAACCCATATTTGAGCATGCATTCCCCAAACATAGACTCAGGCTCGAGAAAGTGCATGCATTCCCTAAGATGACTCACCGAGTCCCCAAAAATAGACTCTGGCTTGCTGGGGAACCGTGCACCTAGGCTACCAAAACAGCCACTCGAAAGCCCGCTTGAAAACCATGCTCGAACAACGGTCAAACCCAACGTAACGCCCATCAAGCGTATGTAATCATTCAACGAAAAATTCGGGGCGTTACAGGTGGGCTGGCCCCACTTGATGGTCATGAACCCCATGTCATCACCCAACATGGGTTGGACCATGGTGATGCCCCACTTGGGCTAATTGGGCTTATATGTGTGGATTTGACCAAATTTGGGTTATGGTTGACTTGAGTCAACTTGGGTCAATGGTTGACCCAATGATGTGGATTTTAGGGTTAGGGGCATAGTGGTGGGGTTAATGTGTACCTATGATTCCATTTTGGGCTAGTTTGACCTGATTTGACTCGAACCCTATAGTGGGCCCTATGTAAATCCACCCTAACTCCACCCCATGTCCAACCCAATCTGAGTTAAGGGGTCTAGAAGTAACATGAGATGTTACAGAAACTGGATGTACCCATACCTTAGAAAACCACTATAAATATTTATGTGTTGATCTGTATTTTCTTATTGTGCTTTACATTTCTTATAAACAGTGGAATCTTGATAAGTAGTAAAATAGTACATAGCCATCTATTCACCCCCCCCCTCTAAGTGAGTTAGACTACCATTAACAATAAACTATCTAGTGGTATCAGAGATAAGTTGGTCAAAACTAGACTTAACAATCTGACCAGATACGATAGAGGTAGTTTAACCATTCAGCATGACCTCCAGTGAGTCTCATAAGGAGATGAGCTCTATGAAGTTGCTCATATGCAGAAAAATACTTTGGCATATGAAAGAAGATCTTCTTATGACCCTAGGATGCAAATCAATATTGAGGAAGGGTCATTCATCCCCATGTAGGCCTCTTCCATTGATTACAATATGCGAGTTCCCAAGAAATATGTTGATATGACAAAGGATGAGATTGTGTTGGCTACTGAAATGCTTTGATATCAAGGTCAGCTAACACCTAGAGGGGGGATTGGGGGGGGGGGGGTAAATAGGTTTTAGTTCTCTTTTTAGTTATCAAGACTTATACCTTATCTACTATGTTTGGTGATTTGTTAGTTTAAGCTTTCAAGACCATCAACTAGATGATACAGATATTTTATAGTGGTTCCCCAGAGTTTGGATACGTCAACCGTCACTCTGCGCCCTTCTAACAGTGTGTTAGACAAGGTTTTTCCCCCAAAACTCGGCTCCAAGGAGCTTACAACACAATCACGCAGGATTACTCAGTTTTCTTCAAGACTTACCACTCAGGCAATATGCCCTACCACTTATATCTCAACTGGATCCTACCTCGGCCTTTATAACACATGTCTACCACTCAGATTCTCACATGAATCCTACACACTCAACCTTTATATATCAGACCTACCACTCAGATTCTCACAGAAATCCTACACACTCAGTCTTTATAAATCAGGCCTACAACTCAGATCCAAAAAGATCCTACAGAAATTACAGTGATTTTAAACAATCATACACTAGAGAAAAAGCTCTGTGTCTGTCTTCCTGGGCTGAGTAGATTTGAGTCCTATCTTCTTCACAGCAACAAGTTGACAAGGTCTTCAGTACTATGCTACTTGTGCTTGAAGTAGCTTGCAGAAATCTTTGCCTCTTCTCTTTCAGGAATTTGTCCTGACCTTACTGTCACAGATAAATTTTGTAGCAGCTATCACTTTTCGCTTTTGGGTTGACTGAACTGAACAAGACCTTCAAACTCGTCAGCAAGGGCGAGGATGAAGATGATGCTTAGCCGCAATTACGAAATCAGAAAACCCTAATTGCATATTGTCGACTCAGCCAATCTTTCCCTTTTATTGCTCGTCGATCAACGGCTCTTTACGCTATGAGGCCCAGCCTTAATTGTCTATCTGCCACCTTCCATTTGTAGAATCGACAGAAGCTGGACGCCGGCACCGTCAATGGCTTACTCCATCTTTCCCGCAGTGAATTTGTATTGTGTTGACTTTTTTGACTTTTGTTGGCTCGTACTAACGTCAGCCATCTGTGGAGTTAGCCAAAATCAAGCAAGATTAGCATAGGAGTTGAGTGAGTAAGCATCACTCAACGCCAAAACACTTAGAGATATCTTTTAACACTGGGCGTTGAGTGAGCAACCTTCACTCAATGCAAAAATACTAAGAAAAATTTTCTGTCACTAGGCATTGAGTGAGCAACCTTCACTCAACGCCAAAATACTTAGAATAATTTCTCCTCCATTAGGCGTTGAGTGAGCAACCTTCACTCAATGTCAAAACACTTAGAAAAGTTTTCAGTCATTGGGCTTTGAGTGAGTAAGCTTCACTCAACTCCAAAACACTTAGAAAGTTTTTCTGACTCTAGGAGTTGAGAGTGTTGAGTCCACTCAACCCTTTTTGCCTTGGCGTTGAGAGCATTGAGTGTGACTTCACCACTCAACGCTTTCTGCCTAAGCCAAACTTTTTGTTACTAAGCTCTAAGTGAGCCTTCATCACTCAACGCCATATTACTTCGACAGATTTTTTCACTTGGCATTGATTGAGTAAGCTTCACTCGACGTCAAACTACTTTACAAATATTCTTCTATTATCTGGCGTTGAGTGTGTAACGCCCCGAAACTCAAAAGAGTGATGAGAGGCATTTTGAGCCAAGTTTGGAGTTTGGCAGGGGCACACGGCCTGGGACACGGGCGTGTCCCAGGGCGTGTCGTGTTTGGGTAGACGATTTGGCGGAGAGCTCGATGAATTTTGGAGTCGACGATTGTCGAGCAGCGAACACGGCCTGCGACACGGGCGTGTCCCAGGGCATGTTAAGCTCGTGTCGACAATCTGCCAAGGAAGTTGACGATTTTGCTCGATGAAGTGTCGAGACAGGGAACACGACCTAGGATACGGGCGTGTCCAAGGCCGTGTCGGGTAGTCGATGAACTGTGCTCGACGAAATGTCGAGACAATGAACACGGCCTAGATCCCAGGCATGTTCGGGTTCGACACGGGCGTGTCAAATAGGACACGGGCGTGTCCAAGACACGTGTGAGTCTCGGGTTGGTGTTGGTCCTGTGTTGATGGAGGAACACGCCCGGGAACATGGGCGTGTACTAGCTGACACGGGCGTGTCAGGTCGAACATGGGAGTATCAGATGCCCCTGTGTTTTTTGAGACGCGTCGATTTCGACGGTGGATGGGGAACACGGCTGATTCGCCCGCGAACAGACTCTTACTGTGGTTGGTTCGGTGAGTCGATCGCCGCGGGCTTGCTAGGGTAGGCAAGTGCACCTATCGCAAGTAGTACTCGATATTCGGGAGAATACCGAGGTCGTATTATTCCCGGGAACGGGTTGATTACCCCTACTCCTCCGAAAACACTATTATTTTACCGAAATAGAAGTTGAGGGTTTTAAGTAAAATAAGAACGAAAATAGATTTTAAGAAAGTAGTCGATGAAGAGATAACTCCCTGTATCGAATTGCGTTAGGATTAAAAATAGATTTGAATAACTAGATATCTAAAGTTTCAATTTAATTAATGCGGAAACTTGGCCGTGGAGGTTCAAAATAATGAGCTCACCTATCTCTAGGAATATCGCTCACCTAGACATTAAGGCTATTCGACCGGGCTCTCGTCCGACGAAGGATTCCCCTTAATGCCCGCAGTACGCTAAGAACCCCGCTATTGGGTGGGGAACCCGATCCGGTAGAGTTAGCGCGCCTCCTCTCTCGAGGGTTAGTGCGGAACTCTATCTACCCAGGGGTGATCTGTCCATATGCACGGCCTCTCGGCTAGCTAGCGTATGGATAACGGAAATAGAGCTCACACATCGATATGTGGGTCTACGCGTCGTTAACCCGGGGTAAACCTTAAGTTTTTAATTAAATTGAAAAATTAGACATTTGGTTATTTAAAACATTTTAGATCCCAAAGCTCTTCGATACCGAGGGCTAAAAGAAACTTAGCCACTCATCGGAATGGGGAAAGCTTGTATGTTTGGGTATGCGAGCGTCCTAAACTATTCGCTGAAAGGTTATAAAGAAAATAAGAAAACAAAACAAAATAACCTAATTTTAGAAAAGTTATTACAAATAAACACACCCGCACTCATTCAAACATATAACAAAAGGAAGAAATAAAACTAATTACACATAAGAGAAAATTGCATAATTGACATTTGCAGGTCCCACTCAAACGAGGTGGGGGCGGGAAATAAAAGCTGAAAAGTGCATAATTGAAATTTGCAAGTCCCACTCAAACGAGTGGGGGCGAAAAATTAAAGCTGAAAATTGCAAGTCCTACTCAAACGAGTAGGACTGAAATGAAAGCGAGTCCTACTCAAACGAGTAGGAGAAAATAAATGCGATTACAGGGCTTTCTTAAATATTTACATCAAAATACAGTCCGACCATTTAACTCCTAGCGAGTAGGCGGAAAATCAAATCCAGCCATTTAACTCAAGTGAGTAGGCGGAAAAAAATAAAGATTGAAAATTACAAGTCCTACTCAAACGAGTAGGACTGAAAATACAGACCGGCCATTTAATTCAAGTGAGTAGGCGGAAAAATAAAACAACACACGCACTCTACTTGAATAAAATCCAGCCAATTAACTCAAATGAGTAGGCGGAAAAATAAAAACAACACACGCACTCTACTTGAATAAAATCCAGCCAATTAACTCAAATGAGTAGGCGGAAAAATAAAAACAACACACGCACTCTACTTGAAAGTAACTACTCACGCACTCGACATAAATAAACACACACACACACACTTGCATAATTTAACTTAGGAGCTGAAAAATATCTCATACACGCACACACTCGTGCTAAAATAATTGCAAAAATCAACGTTATCGAAAAATTAAAATGATTGCATTTCTACCGCTGGAATGCAGTAGAAATGCATAAAAAGGCAAAATAAAAATTGTTTGAGCAAAAAGTTTTCAAATTAAAGTGAGAAGGGCAAGTGCCCGAAAAATTAAAACGTTTACATTTTTACCGTTAGATTTTGATAGAAATGCTTAAAAAGTGAAAATAAAAATTGTTCGAGCGAAAATATTTTTTTGTAACTACTTAAAATGAAAGTTGATGAAAAATAAAAATAACAATTTATACATTACTATAGCCTTGTAAAATGATTTAAAAAGAGGGAGTAAGCTAAAAAGAAGCAATAGTTTTATAGTTAAAACAAAGTAAAAGCTAAGTTAAGAGGAATGAAAACTACCTTTTTTATTGTTTTACAAGTTCAAAAAAAAGCATTTTGAAGCATGAAAATCCTAAGTCTAACCAAATTTAAAGAGTTAGAGAATGAAAACGGCCATAATAACGGCTATAAATTTTGTTATAATTGAAAAGAAAACATGAACATTTGCGTTTTAAAACATAATTTTTGCAATTTTAAGCTCATACACACACACACGCATAATGAAAGTAAAAAATTAAAGTATATAAGATTGATGAAAAGGAGGCTATTTGGAGAAATTTCAAAGCATGTAGGATGAAATAATAGCGATTTTTATTACAAAAGAAAGGGATTACAAGAGTTCAAACATACAAACTTAAAAAGGAGAGGGAGGGGGGATCCTTACATAGCACTAAAGCGACTCCAACAGCAGCCCTAATACATCAAAATGGTTCGGATTTTGGGAACCCTTAACTCATACAGCAGCTGCCTTTTTATAGGCAAAAATTTCCAAGTACACGCCCTCCGACACGGGCGTGTCGGGGGGCGTGTCAGCACTATTTACCGCGGGATTCGGCGACCTGACGGATTTGACGGCGATTTGACTTTCCGGCCGAAAACGCGGCGGTCACGCCCCCGGGTCACGGGCGTGACGGTGGGCGTGTCATTCGGCGCTTTAAGGCGATGTTGACTTCGGGATTCGCCGGCGCCAGTTTGTCGGGGCGGACACGGGCGTGGCGCATATCGGACACGGGCGTGTCCCTCTTGGGTTCGACGAACGTTGAGCGCGGAACATTGACCAGGCTGTCACGGGGCGTGTCGGGCTGCCACGGGCGTGTCGCACATCAGACACGGGCGTGGCCCTCTTGGGTCGACGAACATTGAGTTGAAATCGTCGAGCGGGATGGACACGGCTTGGTCACGCCCCGTGTCGGATTGACACGGGCGTGTCGAATTATGGAACACGGGCGTGTCAGGCTTTCCTCTTCAAAATTGGCCTCTTTTCGGGTTTTTGAGCTGTCACGCCCTGGTCACGGGCGTGACCAACATGTCACGGGCGTGACATGTCATTTTTGCAGATTTTGACTTTTTTTCCTGAAAAATAAAATAAAGCAAGTTAGTATAATATTTACAAAAATAGGAGCATTTTATTGAATAAAAAACAAGTAGAAATGACAAAAATTAAATAAAACGACTTAAGTAATGTACATAAAATTAGGTATATTTACAACTCATCAAATACCCCCATACTTAAGCTTTTGCTATTCCAGAGCAAAAGTTTGATATGAACTTATAAGGAATAAAAAAAACTCTAAGTTTAGCTACCGCTTAATCAATTATAAGAGAGATCTAAATAAATAAGCGGGGCGTAAGAGTTAAGTCCTAAAATTATGAAGATGATTTAAATAGCGCAAAAGTTTCGGCCAAAAGACTTCTTGATGTAATCAAATAGAAAGCAATAATTGTAAAGGTTAGATTAACAAGAATAGTTTGGAATTATATGAACTTTTAGCCTATAGGAGTTTTACTGGAAATAATGCAATTTACAAATTATGCTCTCAAAACGATTTTTGAATTAAATCTAGAATCATGAAATTGGCAATGATGTTGGTTAATGAAGAGGTTTTTGATGTTTGAGGCGAGGTAATTTTTTCTCGAACCTCCATGTTTTTTTTTTATTTTTGATTATTAGGAAAACGAAATCTTATTTTCCTAATATCGATTTTTGTTTCAACTTCAAAATAAATGTTAACCCAATGTATATGTGTAGGAGTAATGAATTTTATCCTCTTACTCCATAGCATATAATCTTTTAATCTATTGGGTGCCTATGTTTACGGAACGAAATCTTATTCCCATTGACATAGGATCTTTTAAGGATAACAATTTTATCATGCCAAGTCAGTCATGATAAGGACGGTGAGAAAAGAAAACTAGATTTTTTTATTAAAAAACAATTTTGAGAGCAACCTTAATAAATTGTAAGTTCCAAGTTTTCAGAAAGCTAAAAGTAAACATAATTGAATCCTATAATCGTTATTTTCTAACATAATACACGTGCTTCTATTAATGAAAAATTAGAAGTAGTGCCTAAAACGAGTTCGCTATTTTTAACAAAGCATAATGAATTCTTTAAAACTTAACCCCGAATATTTAAATTTTTCAATCAATAATTAACAAACGAATAACAAACAAAGAATTAATAAAATTCACATATAAATAAATTCAAAGCAAAATTTTTGGATAGCAAGAAAATTAAGGATGGTATATTTGATTTATTTGTTTCAAAATATTTTTTTTGTTGTTTTAGAGTTTTTTGTTTTTATAATTTTTTTTGTGATTAGTGAACTTATTATCTTTTTTAGATTTTTAAGGTTTTGCGGAAAGTGGGAGAAAAAGAGATGGTATGAGAGAGAATAGGAATGGGGAGAGAGAAGATTATTTACAAAAATATTTACACAGATTTTTACAAAATGAAACTAAACATGTTTTTGGAATTTTGGTTTTATGAATTTTTTTTTGTTTTTTTTTTTTTTGTTTTTTGAAGTTTTGTTTTATAATTTTTTTGTGTTTTTTGGGATTTTTGCTTTAAAAAGACAAAAAACAAAAACATTTTAAAGACAGAAAATAAATAATTTAGGTTTTTGGGATTTTGTTTTCATTTTCAAAATTTTTTTTGAAGTTTTTGTTATTTTTATAGTTTTTTTTATATATATATTTTTTTATGTTTAAAGTGCAGAAAATATAAAGACAGTGCAGAAAATAGAAATATGAAAAAGAAAGCGAGAAAACACCCCCATACTTAAGTCCAACATTGTCCCCAATGTTGTAACGTAAGTATGCGGAACAAAACAGGTAAGAGAATATATACAAAGAAAAGAAAGAAATGGAGGGGGGGGGGGGGTAGAAGCTTCCCTGATAGGAGGTGGGAAAGGCGCAGTTTAGGAACCCTGAGGATCGGTCCGTTTTGGATCGATCACCTCCTTTCCGCTACGGAGGGTTATAGCGTTGATATTTTCCCGCGGATTGGGCTCCGTGTTTCCCGGCAGTGCCTCGAGCGCGCGCTCGGACATCATTCGCGCTAGCTGTCCAACCTGGAGTTCTAAGTTTTTTAGCGATCCGGTGATGTTCCGGATATTTGACTCGTTGGATGCTATATATTTAAAAAATTATCCTCCATCGGGGAGGGTTTTGGAAGAGGGGGAGGCGGCAGAAATCCAGGCGCGAAAGAATTGGGGGGGCGCTGCGCATTATTCGGATTGCTCCATGAGAAGTTGGGGTGGTTCCTCCAACCCGGATTATAGTTATTGCTATAAGGGTTGTTATTGGGGTTGAAGGAAGGTCGCCCAGCATTTCCCACGTAGTCTACGAATTCATTTGCTACGCCGGCATTAGGGGGAATCGCCCAAGGAGGAGTGGTGGAGGCAGCAGACATCTCCGCCACCTGCTTTGTCAGCCTTTCAACTTGAAGGGCTAAGTGGGCAGTGGCATCCACTTCGAAGAGGCCGGCCGCCTGCTTGGGACGTCCCCGAGGGACGTTCCATTGGTAGGCGTTCATAGCCATCTCTTCAATAAGAGCTTGGGCAGCCTCGGGGGTCTTATTATTCAAGGTACCCCGGCAGCCGCGTCAATCATTTGACGCGTCTGATAATTAAGCCCATTGTAGAAGATTTGGACCTGCAACCACGCAGGCAGCGCGTGGTGCGGACACTTGCGGAGGAATTCCTTAAAGCGCTCCCAAGTCTCAAAAAGAGACTCAGAATCGTTCTGCACGAACGAAGAAATGTCCGCCCGTAACTTTGCAGTTTTGGCGGGCGGAAAATACTTCGTTAAGAACCGCTCCGCAAGCTCGGCCCAGGTGGTGATATATCCTCGTGGGAGGGAATTCAACCACGCCTTAGCTTTGGATCTGAGGGAGAATGGAAAAAGGCGCAAACGAATGGCGTCATCAGTGACACCATTAATCTTAAAAGTGTCGCAAATCTCCAAAAAACTAGACAAATGAACGTTCGGGTCCTCATCCGGCTGTCCATCGAACTGCACGGCATTTTGGATCATTTGGATAACACTCGATTTGATCTCAAAATTATTGTTCGCCACCGTCGGGCGGACAATACTGGACCCAGTATCGTCCAAATTTGGCCGGGCGTAATATGACATTGTACGCTCAAGGGCCGCGTTCGGATTGGGGTCGGCCATAGGAACGGCAGAGGGTTCTCCGATGGATTCTGCGGGATCCAAAGAGGGATTTCGGCGTTGAGACCGAATACGCGCAAGAGAGCGTTCGATCTCAGGATCGAAATCCAAATTGTCGGACTCCGAAGGCTGTCCACGGGTCATACACCCGAATGAAAAGTAGAAAAATTAACTCTCTTTTTTTTTCGGATTTTGAAGAAAAGTTTTTTTAAGTTTTTTTTTTTTAGTTTTTAGAAATAAAAGTAAAAGTAATAGAGTTCGGATTCGGAATAACAACTCAAAGAGATCCCCGGCAACGGCGCCAAAAACTTGATTCGCCCGCGAACAGACTCTTACTGTGGTTGGTTCGGTGAGTCGATCGCCGCGGGCTTGCTAGGGTAGGCAAGTGCACCTATCGCAAGTAGTACTCGATATTCGGGAGAATACCGAGGTCGTATTATTCCCGGGAACGGGTTGATTACCCCTACTCCTCCGAAAACACTATTATTTTACCGAAATAGAAGTTGAGGGTTTTAAGTAAAATAAGAACGAAAATAGATTTTAAGAAAGTAGTCGATGAAGAGATAACTCCCGGTATCGAATTGCGTTAGGATTAAAAATAGATTTGAATAACTAGATATCTAAAGTTTCAATTTAATTAATGCGGAAACTTGGCCGTGGAGGTTCAAAATAATGAGCTCACCTATCTCTAGGAATATCGCTCACCTAGACATTAAGGCTATTCGACCGGGCTCTCGTCCGACGAAGGATTCCCCTTAATGCCCGCAGTACGCTAAGAACCCCGCTATTGGGTGGGGAACCCGATCCGGTAGAGTTAGCGCGCCTCCTCTCTCGAGGGTTAGTGCGGAACTCTATCTACCCAGGGGTGATCTGTCCATATGCACGACCTCTCGGCTAGCTAGCGTATGGATAACGGAAATAGAGCTCACACATCGATATGTGGGTCTACGCGTCGTTAACCCGGGGTAAACCTTAAGTTTTTAATTAAATTGAAAAATTAGACATTTGGTTATTTAAAACATTTTAGATCCCAAAGCTCTTCGATACCGAGGGCTAAAAGAAATTAGCCACTCATCGGAATGGGGAAAGCTTGTATGTTTGGGTATGCGAGCGTCCTAAACTATTCGCTGAAAGGTTATAAAGAAAATAAGAAAACAAAACAAAATAACCTAATTTTAGAAAAGTTATTACAAATAAACACACCCGCACTCATTCAAACATATAACAAAAGGAAGAAATAAAACTAATTTACACATAAGAGAAAATTGCATAATTGACATTTGCAGGTCCCACTCAAACGAGTGGGGGCGGGAAATAAAAGCTGAAAAGTGCATAATTGAAATTTGCAAGTCCCACTCAAACGAGTGGGGGCGAAAAATTAAAGCTGAAAATTGCAAGTCCTACTCAAACGAGTAGGACTGAAATGAAAGCGAGTCCTACTCAAACGAGTAGGAGAAAATAAATGCGATTACAGGGCTTTCTTAAATATTTACATCAAAATACAGTCCGACCATTTAACTCCTAGCGAGTAGGCGGAAAATCAAATCCAGCCATTTAACTCAAGTGAGTAGGCGGAAAAAAATAAAGATTGAAAATTACAAGTCCTACTCAAACGAGTAGGACTGAAAATACAGACCGGCCATTTAACTCAAGTGAGTAGGCGGAAAAATAAAACAACACACGCACTCTACTTGAATAAAATCCAGCCAATTAACTCAAATGAGTAGGCGGAAAAATAAAAACAACACACGCACTCTACTTGAATAAAATCCAGCCAATTAACTCAAATGAGTAGGCGGAAAAATAAAAACAACACACGCACTCTACTTGAAAGTAACTACTCACGCACTCGACATAAATAAACACACACACACACACTTGCATAATTTAACTTAGGAGCTGAAAAATATCTCATACACGCACACACTCGTGCTAAAATAATTGCAAAAATCAACGTTATCGAAAAATTAAAATGATTGCATTTCTACCGCTGGAATGCAGTAGAAATGCATAAAAAGGCAAAATAAAAATTGTTTGAGCAAAAAGTTTTCAATTAAAGTGAGAAGGGCAAGTGCCCGAAAAATTAAAACGTTTACATTTTTACCGTTAGATTTTGATAGAAATGCTTAAAAAGTGAAAATAAAAATTGTTCGAGCGAAAATATTTTTTTGTAACTACTTAAAATGAAAGTTGATGAAAAATAAAAATAACAATTTATACATTACTATAGCCTTGTAAAATGATTTAAAAAGAGGGAGTAAGCTAAAAAGAAGCAATAGTTTTATAGTTAAAACAAAGTAAAAGCTAAGTTAAGAGGAATGAAAACTACCTTTTTTATTGTTTTACAAGTTCAAAAAAAAGCATTTTGAAGCATGAAAATCCTAAGTCTAACCAAATTTAAAGAGTTAGAGAATGAAAACGGCCATAATAACGGCTATAAATTTTGTTATAATTGAAAAGAAAACATGAACATTTGCGTTTTAAAACATAATTTTTGCAATTTTAAGCTCATACACACACACACGCATAATGAAAGTAAAAAATTAAAGTATATAAGATTGATGAAAAGGAGGCTATTTGGAGAAATTTCAAAGCATGTAGGATGAAATAATAGCGATTTTTATTACAAAAGAAAGGGATTACAAGAGTTCAAACATACAAACTTAAAAAGGAGAGGGAGGGGGGATCCTTACATAGCACTAAAGCGACTCCAACAGCAGCCCTAATACATCAAAATGGTTCGGATTTTGGGAACCCTTAACTCATACAGCAGCTGCCTTTTTATAGGCAAAAATTTCCAAGTACACGCCCTCCGACACGGGCGTGTCGGGGGGCGTGTCAGCACTATTTACCGCGGGATTCGGCGACCTGACGGATTTGACGGCGATTTGACTTTCCGGCCGAAAACACGGCGGTCACGCCCCCGGGTCACGGGCCTGACGGTGGGCGTGTCATTCGGCGCTTTAAGGCGATGTTGACTTCGGGATTCGCCGGCGCCAGTTTGTCGGGGCGGACACGGGCGTGGCGCATATCGGACACGGGCGTGTCCCTCTTGGGTTCGACGAACGTTGAGCGCGGAACATTGACCAGGCTGTCACGGGGCGTGTCGGGCTGCCACGGGCGTGTCGCACATCAGACACGGGCGTGGCCCTCTTGGGTCGACGAACATTGAGTTGAAATCGTCGAGCGGGATGGACACGGCTTGGTCACGCCCCGTGTCGGATTGACACGGGCGTGTCGAATTATGGAACACGGGCATGTCAGGCTTTCCTCTTCAAAATTGGCCTCTTTTCGGGTTTTTGAGCTGTCACGCCCTGGTCACGGGCGTGACCAACATGTCACGGGCGTGACATGTCATTTTTGCAGATTTTGACTTTTTTTCCTGAAAAATAAAATAAAGCAAGTTAGTATAATATTTACAAAAATAGGAGCATTTTATTGAATAAAAACAAGTAGAAATGACAAAAATTAAATAAAACGACTTAAGTAATGTACATAAAATTAGGTATATTTACAACTCATCAACGGCCCTGGACACGGGGGTGTCACAGGCCGTGTTCGGCCCAGATTTTGCATTTCAGCTACGGATCGTGGCCGTTCGTTTCCTTATTTTGGGATCTAACGGTTGGGGGTTGTTCCTACTGGGATATACCCTGGAATAGGGTTTCAAATCTCTCACTTCTTTCACTTAATTTCTTTTTAAAAGTCTAGAGAGAAGGGAGAGCAAGGAAGAAGAAAGGAGGCTAGATCCGATTACTGGCGGAGATTCGGAGCTCCAAATTGCAAGCCGACTTTGGATTTACATAGACAAGGAGAATACGGTGCTTTCCATCCGCATACATTTCCATGGCGCCAAGGAAAAGCACTAGGGTACGATTCTCTACTTGAGCATGTGAAGCTCTCGTTTCCTTTGCATAGGAAGCCCGCTCTCGCGAGTTTGTGGTGAGTTGAGGCATTCCTTCGGGTAGAAATGAATAGTCCCCGTTGTGTACATGTAGAGTCCGTAATCGAGAACGGATATAGGCATGATGTGTGAAGCCTACCCGGGCAAGTTGGTCTGGATCGGTGATGTTCCATTGCTTGAATGGCCGGAGAAGACTCCGTGCGAATGATAGTTTTTTTGGGTTTTCTATGCGGTAGATTGCAACCGGGAGCCTAGGGGATTAACTCCAAGGTGCACCTGGAAAATTGGGCAGATCTGTGATTCTGCCAACATGGTGGCCTGGGAGCCAACCTGAACATAACTGGGTTATGTGTTGTGTGTAACGATTTGGGACTCAGGGAGCTAACCCGCGAATATGGCTTAAATTGACGTTGTAGTGTGAGCAACGGGTTAAGCAGAACCATACCTGGTCTATATCATTCGGTACAAGCGACCTAAAGCTACATGGGACTTGTAGTTGGCATAGATAGGAGGTCTCGAGTTATCTATGGCTTAAATTGATGTGACATCGGCCGGAAGGACCTAAATACTCACGAGATTTGGTCGTCCTTATGGCGGTGGTGAGACTGAGATGTCTATGGCTTAAACTAACATGACATTGACCGGCGCACCGAGAATGTGCCCTGAGTGCATGAGGTGTGTGGCCGTGAGTGCCGACGCCTGTGTTGCTGTGTTGTTACACTATACTGCTAGATTATGCTAACAAAGTACAGGGAAGGAGCATCGCCGCCTCGAGTTGGGGGCAGGATCGTTATAATTTGGTCAGCATAGCTGACCGTTGCCTTTGTTTGCCACCGTGCGGTGGATTGTTGTTTGCAGGTGTTGCAGAGCCGAGTGCTAAATAGCGGGCTAAAGCCCAAGTTGCTGAGCAGGCCCTCGAAGGCCTTAATTGAGTGTTTACTAGTTTTATTCATGTGTGACCGTCCTGCGTGCCGAGGTTTGGAAAACATGTTATTTGAGTAAACAAATGTAAGGCCTTAAGGCCATCGTACTTGTGTATTGTACTTCATTCCTATTGGATTTTTGAGTAGTGGACATTCATGCTTGGTTGGGTTCTTTTTTCTTATAACATATACACAGATAGACCGGGTGACCATCGTACTGCTATATGTTATGCGACGGATAGGGGGTGTCACAATTTGGTATCAGACTACTATCTTCGGTCAGGCTTAAACTGAATTCGTGGACGAATTCTTTTTAAGGGGTGGTGAGTACCTGTGTGTGCGTCATTGTTATAACATCAAAAGAACTCATAAATGTCCACTTAGGAATGAAAATACACGTGTTTGAGGACCTGCGTGTTCCTATAATTACTGTTTGCAATTTTTTTTGGTCGCTTAACGGTGTTTTGTACAACTATAGGTGACCAGAAGCGGTGCTGGGCCGTCAGAATGTCGAGTTTCTGAGGCTAGTAGTACACCAAACGATGCTCCTGTAACACCTCCATCGGCTGAAACCATACGATTGGTTGATGAAGCAGTGTTTTCCATGTTCAATGCGCAGCCTGCAAGGCAAATGCAGTAGCACGCTCCTGCGATGGAGCAGGTACCTCTTCCAGAGGTTGAGCCGAGAAGAGTGGAGCAGGTAGTTGTGGAGCCTTTGGTGCCGAGGAGAGCGACTGAAAGGCAGCTCAAGCACATTATGAGATTTAATCCTCCTGTGTTCTCGGGGTTGGGAACCCCATCTCAAGCTGAAGACTGGCTCTCTCGAGTGAAGAGAGTCCTGACAGCTACTGAAACGGAGGAGTGGCAGATGACCACTATAGCTACGTTCCTTCTGGACGGTGATGCTAGGTTGTGGTGGGTGATGAGTCCAAATATTACACTTATTTTTGGACTCATCTGGGCCAGTTCTATCGTCTTAGCACTGCACTTGAGAGCTATAACTGCTTATATTTGCTTACTTGTCTATTTCCCGATTAAGTGCACTTTAGGCCCGTTTTCCGTGTGCTTTAGATGCTTTTGTATTTCCGTTTGTTTTACTTGTTCTCTAGCCATGTCTTGAGAATGTGGTGTGCACTTTTGGTGGCCTATCTGCCTCTTCTGCTGTTGCATGGGTCGTGTGTATGCTCCGGAACTGCTCGGGAGACCCCGACGATACAGGAACACTGCGCACGATCACTGGACTCACTGCACACGACCACTGGTCGTGTGCCACTGATCGTGCGCATTAAATTCTCATTTTCCCCAGTTCTATCTTATCCAATCACACGATCAGTGGATTCAGTGTGCACGACCACCGGTCGTGCGCCACTGATCGTGCGCATATCTACTAATGTTTCTGTCCAAGTTGCAGGTTTAATTAGAAATTGCGCACAATCATCGACCAACAGTGCGCACGACTACCGGTCGTGCGCCACTGATCGTGCGCTCTTCTTATTCTGCCTCTGTATTAAAGGGCCTGCTCTGCGATTTAGGGCAAGACGGGTTATTTCTGTGATCAGAGAGTGCACGGGGAGTGCCGTTCTACCTCTACAGCTGCTCCATCCACCTCCACCTTCATCGGGAGTCCGTAGTCGGTGATTCCGAAGCTTTCCAAACCCTCCGGCGAAGCTCCCGGCCATTGATGATCTCAACTCCAAGCTTTCCACCGGAGTTGGCGAAGAAGACGACCTAGAGAACGGACTCAAAGGCCTTCGGGGGTGACAACTCGTTGGTACCGGAAGCCTCCTCGGACTGAGCCTGGAAGCGGATTGACAACTCGCTATTCCGGCCACGACCTGCAGTGGACCTTCACCCTCTAATGGTTTACCCCTCTTACCCTTCCTCTGTTGTATGAAATGAATTGCTATTGTAATAAACTACATTTTATACTCTATATCTAAGTGAATGTTGTTGTTTTCATTTGCTTTTGAGTTGTGTGTCGTGAATGCGCCTCGCCCACTCCACATCCACTCCACACCCTTGTTTCACCCGATTGCACTCCGCACAAGAACACTTTCATCCATTAGCTTTTCGTCCACTCGCCTAATCGAAGTTCAGAATCACGACCGATACACTCACCTCACCTTGCAAAGCGGTGCCTTCGACCCGCACAGTCTTAATTAGTTTATTAGATCAAAACCACAATCTCACAAGCCCCATTTTACTCTTCTCTACGTATAACCCTCATAATAATTTTTTTGAACTGTCGCTGCTCTATGCTAATTGCATTCCTCAAGAGACCGACACCCGGGGATTTATTCCCATATTTTATTACTTATGCGACCGGTGCGCTTGCCGATTTCCACGCATCAAGTTTTTGGCGTCGTTGCTGGGGAATGCAACTATAGAGCGACACAAGATTACTGAAAATATTGTTATAAGAGTTAGTGTTTTTGACTGTTGTTTCCTTGTGTAGTTTGCTGCAGTGAATGCAAGGTCGAGCCACAAGAGATCTTGTAGCCTACGACCCAGAGATCGAACGTACTATCCTAGCGCGAAGACGCGCCGCAGCCATCACTTTAGCCCCAATGGGAGACCAGCTGAATATTGGTGCCGACAACTGAGCTGGAGGGATACCTCCTAGTGACCGAAATGGCGATGAAAATGAAGTGAACCCTCCCCAGGTCTGCACCATGATGGATTGCACTACACCTACCGTTGGGACCATATACCCCGGTTTCGGACCTGCTATCACCAACCAATAGTTCGAGATTAAACCAGCTATCATGAATATCATTCAGAACAACGCTCAGTTCTCAGGAATGGCCATTGAAGACGCCCATCTTCACATGGCGGAATTCTCCGAAATTTGCGCCACATTCCGCTACACTGGAATCCCAGACGAAACAGTCAAGCTTCGCCTCTTCCCTTTTTCACTAAGGGACAAAGCCAAGACATGGATTCACTCCCTCCCACATGGAACAGCCACCACTTGGGAGGCTTTGACCACAAAATTCCTAGCTAAGTTCCATCCGGTAGATCGGATCGTGAGCATGAGGTGAGAAATAGCCAACTTCCGGCAAGTCGATCAAGAAAGTTTAGCCGAAGTTTGGGAGCGTTTCAATGAGCTGCCGAGGAAGTGCCCTAACCATGGATTCCAAACGTGGAACCTCGTCGAAAGTTTCTAGTTCGCTATTGAACCCCACCACCGAGCCATGATCGATGCCGCCTCTGGAGGAACAATCATGAACCTTCCTCCAGATGATGCTCTGAGAATCTTACAAGACACCGCCACCCACAACACTTACTGGACCACTGGAACAAACGCCCCACGAAGCACAAGCAGAGTATTCGTCGTGGATATCCACAAGCCCGTCGCCGCCGCCCCAGTGATGGCAATCTCATGCCAAGGTTGCGAAAGCACCGACCACCATAGCTTCGAATGCCTAGGAGTCGAGGTATCAGACGAATTTTCTTTTCTGAATGAGTCAGTTAATTTTGTAGCAAATCAAAATAGGGGAGTGCCTTACGGAAACACATACAACCCGGGGTAAGAAACCACCCCAACGTTTCTTAGAATCCAAACGTATCTGGCCAAAGATGGCAACCGGGGCATCTTCAAAACGATGCGTATGCCTCCGGAAGCCAACCGCGGCCGCCTCAACCAAATTATTCTCAAGGGCCCCCTGCCGTTAAAAAAAGTTCTTTGGAAGAGATGTTCGAGAAATTCGTTGAAATTTTCCAAACCAACATAACAAATCAAGCCGCCTCGATGCGCAAACTGGAGGCGCAATTGGGCCAATTGGCCCAATTGGTCTCCGAGCGCACCCAAGGCACCTTACCTAGTAATACCGAAAAGAAGCCCCATGAACAAGGTAAAAGCCTTGGGGAGGAAATTTGGGAAAAAGCAACGAACTCGTCATCCATTGTAAAATAAACAACTTCGAAACCCCAGCATTATGCGACTCCGGGGCGTCCAGCAACATCCTCACCATGCAAGATGTTGCGAAGATGCACCTACAAGTCGACAATGAAAACCAAAAGTCGCTTATCTTAGCGAATGACAATTTGGTTGACACCGAGGGAGGTGTTCGGGAAGTCGAAATCGAGGTCAACGGGAAAAGTATAACCACTAACTTCCAGGTTTTGGGACCAAGGGAAAATTACTCTATTCCTATATTAGGAGTCCCATTCCTGACGGCCAACAGCGCATCCCTCTACTTTTCCAAAAGACGTGTCCCTTGGCCGACCGAAGATTCCTCCCACGATAATACATACATACATCCCTATCCCATCCAAAATAATAATTTTCTGAGTGTCACAGATACCAAGATAGATTTAGGACTCCCAACATTGGAAGAAGCACATCCAGAAGAGAAGATAAAGAAAGGACTCTCCCAGGAGATAGATGAGAATCAAGAGCTATTAGTCAAAGAAGAGATCGAGTGCACCAAAGCCATGGCTGCCTTTCTCCTTCCCGCCAACTCAGTTTTTGAGCATGGCGAACCGAGTTTTATCCGGGAGAAATCCATAGACACTTATTTGTATAACACTGCTGATAACTCTGTTAAGTGATCTGTAGCTTGGGCAGATCAGGTTGTCGTCATGGTGCCGTACAGGACGCCACCAATCACAAAAATAGGGAAACCCACAGACTACATCCATTGGAAGTCTCCCACGGTGGAGAAACTGAAAGAGGCAAAGCGTTTACGCGACGAACGCTACGCTGCCTTCCAGTACGAGGAAGAGCGCAATCGGAGTAAGGGGAAACCCCCTTCCCCCAATGCAAAAAGACAATCTGCCGTCCCCTCGCACCCCACCGGAGAGACTTACCACAAATTCGCTTATAGCTGATTGCAATACCATCATTCCACTTACCCTCCTCTTACCGTTTTCTCGCTGCGTATGGAACTCTAGTTTACTCTATTTTATTTCTATCTTTTCAACTGCAAAGAACTCTTTATTATAACTGCTAATACAGGTATTTGGTGCACCTTAAGGATGGTAAACAAAAGGGATTTCGGGAGACAACCCATGTTGGACCATTTGGTCCTGTGCTGTGTTTTGAGTTCTTTTTCTATATATATACGTGTGTGTGTTTCCATCTTTTATTTTGCATCAGTATTTAAATCGCAGGTGCATGAATTTTTGAGGCGCGACAACTTGGACGCACTTGGATATCTCGTCGCACGACCGGTATGCTCAATTTTGAGCATGGGTACTTCTTCCCCTATCCATTTATTTTTATTTACATGTTTTACTTTTTCGTATTGTCATATTCTAGTCTGGCGGTGGAGTTGCCTGTGATCACTATACAACACAGTTTATTGCATACTAGTCTGCCTTTATTTATTTCTTGATCACTAATTGCACACACTGATTCACCCACTTGAGTGCGCACTTAACCATGCACGCGGCTCAGGGCAAATGTTTTACTTTTGTGTAAACTCTAAAAAGTGGTGCTGACTTAGGATTTTGGGATATAGTAGTTCGAAACTCATGCAGTGCTCCTAATCGAGTGCTCATGATTTGCATAGAAATAGTATAGGATTACTTTTTCTTCATGCTAGTAGACTTAAATTTATTCTGTAAAAGTAAATTTTGTTTGTGCTACTTAAAATTATAGAATCTGGAGTAATCGAACGGTAGTGTAGAGATGAGCGTAGCTGTCACTAGACTCGTATTGCTTGAGTCGGGGGGAAGGATCGTCTTTCTCGGGGACTGAGAACTTGCTCCAAGCTACTCTCGAAGCATTGGTGCCCGGTTAGTCGAGTGTGAGCGTGAGGTAGGCCATCATTTTGGCTAGTTTGAGCCTTTTTGTACCTAGTCCTAGCAGCTGACCCTTGCAAGCCAAATTTGCGCCTACCCTCCTTTTGTTTCAACTCCACATATATTCACCAAAGCCTAAAAGCCAACCCTTCTATCGCAACCAAAGCCTTGAGTTTGATCGATTTCAAAAATTTGATATGTTGTGATATTTAAGATTCATGTGATGTGGAGATGACTTCATGATTTGCTAATTTTTAGATTTGGGGATTGCTGAATGAAAAAGAAGAAAGATGAAAAAGAAAAAGTTGAATAAAAAAAAGAAAAAAAAAGAAAATTTAAAATTACTACAAAGAGAATTGCAATCCCCATCTTGTGTGTTAGTTTTTGGTCGGGATATGTAACACCCCTGATTTTTCGATGATTTTATTTGTTTGGGAAACGTCAAATTTATGACGTCGTGGCGTTACTTTTAATATCGAGTGTTGGATTTGAGTAGTTTTGGACGTGCTCGTCCAGTTTCGTCGCAACCCGAGCGTTTTTGGTGTCTCGGCGCGCGATCGAAGTTTTGGGTTTTGTTTTTGTTCGCCGCATGTTTTGGCGGTTAATATCTCGGGAATGGCTCGTAGAATTTTGATTTTGACTTCACTGTTGTGTCCGCAGCAGCAGTTTTCTCCTACGGCGCGAGTTTCGTTTAATTCAGCGCGTTTGAGCCTTTGTTTTGATCTCATAGTTCCTTGTTCAACTATCTGAACACGATAATTGCTATATTATTGGCTGCTTGATTTGATTCTCGGGAAGTCCTTATAAAGGTTTGGGATTTCGTCGAACCAACCTTAGTATATTTTATTTTATTTTATTTTCTGGGCGCTGTGTCGCGTTCGACGATTGTCGAGCGGAGCTCGACGATTGCTTTTTCTTTCTGGGCGCTGTCTAAGGTCGACGATCATCGAGCGGAGCTCGACGATTGCTTTTCCTTTCTGGTCGCTGTCTGAGGTGGACGATCATCGAGCGGAACTCGACGATTGCTTTTCCTTTCTGGTCGCTGTCTGAGGTCGACGATCATCCAGCGGAGCTCGACGATTGCTTTTCCTTTCTGGTCACTGTCTGAGTTCGACGATTGTCGAGCGGAGCTCGACGATTTGTTATTTATTTTCTGGGCGCTGTCTGGAGGTCAACGATCGTCGAACGGAGATCAACGATTGTCGTGCTGAGCTCGACGAATCGTCGAGCGGAGCTTGCTGTAGGTCTAGCAGATCTTCGTATTGCGTTCGACGATTTTCAAATTTGCGTTCGACGATTTTTGAGCAGATTTCGTCGAGTGGATCCTCTCTTGTACTCAAGTAATTCCCTTGCTGTACTCAAGTAAGTGCCTTAGTGCTCGAGTAATCCATGTGCTGTACTCGTGTAATCCTTCCCTCCTGTCTCGGAAAATCTGGTTCAGCCGAACCCGGTCTATTTCGTTTGTTCTTCCTGTTATCACTTTAGTATAAATATCTTCTTCATCTTCTCCGATTGCTTTTTCCTCCCGAACCAGAGCGGCGTGAGCGAGAAAGAGGTTGTCCGTCCTTAATCCTTTCGGTGGCCATTGACGGTGCTCCGGTGCTTGGAATTTCAAACCGATCGTAGATCTGGAAAGCTCTCGTCGAGAGCTGCGCCCTCATGGTAATTTCTTCCCCATTTCTCGAGATTTTCTTGTTAGGGTTTTCGGCCCTAACCGTTATTTCGGACATTTTCATTCAGATTTCGGCTCCTATCACGACGTGTGGAGATTTGGAGAGTTTTTCCGGTAAATCGAGGTAAGTGGTGTTCTTGCTCTCCCTCTTGTTCTTGATTCTAAATTTTTGCCCCTTTTCTACATTTGTTTGAGTTTATTATGTTTCGATTGTTGAGATACTTGTCCTGAAATCCTAACTTACCCCCCTATATTCCTGGAATTGTGACTTGATGTCCCTAAAGCCTTAACCCCAAAATTCTAGTCCATTGAATTGGTAAACAAATTGGTTGTCGTGTTGTTATAACCATCGAGTCATCTTGTTCGTTTTTTTATTAAACTTCACTTGCTTTACTTTGAAATGCTCTTATGCAGTCCACTTGGTTGGTTATCCCTTGAGTTTATGATGAACAAAAATAAATGAACCCTGCTTGTATAATTATGTAACTAAAGAAACACAGATGAACTGTGCGCGTTGGGTTCCTCCCTCGGCATAGTGTTTAATACTCAGATGAACTGTGCTCGTTGGGGTCCTCCCTCGGCATAGTGTTTAATACTCAGATGAACTGTGCGCGTTGGGGTCCTCCATCGGCATAGTGTTAAATACTCAGATGAACTGTGCGCATTGGGGTCCTCCCTCGGCATAGTGCTTAATGCTCAGATAGATTGTGCGCGTTGGGGTTTCTCCCTCGGCATAGTAATTATTAATGAAAGATTGAACTTCTGTTGCTGGTGCTTGTTCTATCTTAATTTAATTTCTCACTTCCAGCGATTAGGACCTCCTTCTTATGATGGTAGGGCAGACTTCATGGTATTGGATGACTAGATTATTGCCATGGAAGAAATGTTTTCCTACTCTGGCGTTTCTCCCGATAAAAAGGTGATGATTGCGGCAAATCAACTCAAGGATCTTGCGAAGAGTTGGTGGATCAGAGAAAAAGAGAACCTTTCTGATGGGTGCTCGTGGGAATCGTTCAAGAGTATGTTACTGAAGAAGTTCCTACCATCGATCGAGCGAGACCGCCTAATGAATTACTTCTTACACCTGAAGCAGAGGCAACTCACTATTGGTGAGTATGAGGTTGAGTTTGGCAAGCTCAGTCGTTTCGCCCTAGATCTGATAGCATCTGAAGAAGGCAGAGTGAAGAATTTTCTGGGTGGTCTGAGGTATGACATCCAGCAGTTGGTTAGCACATACAAGTCTGAGACCTTTGCAGAAGTAGTCGAAGCTGCCTTAAAGGTTGAGGCGATAGAAAATACGAAGAATCGGGGATGCTTGCAAAGAGGGACAAAAGGAAATCTGACGATGGAGGAATTGCTAGGGCATCTGGCCCTACAGCGAAGAAGGATAGAAGAGAGGCGTGTAGCTTGTGTAGTAAGCCAGGGCACCCTTTCGATAAGTGCTTTGAGAGACTGGATGCGCAGAAGCTGTCTCAGGTGCATGTGATCCAGGATGCTCCCAAGGGGGGTCCTGTCTGTTCATATTGTCAGAGGAGTGGGCATGATGTGGCCCGTTGTCGGAAGAAGGCTGGATCCTGTTATCTCTGTGGCCAAAAAGGGCACATGAGGGCTAATTGCCCGCAGAGCCAGCATGCGCTGCATGCAGTTCCGTTGCAGACTTTACCGCCGCCCCCGCCTCTCATAGACAAGGGAAAAGGAAAGTTGAATGTGCTGACCAAGGAGGAATCCCAATCTTCGACTCAAGTGATCGCAGGTTAGTCTCTGACTCGGCTAGTAATTTCTTTTAGTAGATTTATGGTTTCCGCATATTAGTTGCGCGCGCTATGTGTTTAGGTGAATTTAAGGTGAAGAATAAGTGGGCGCGCGTTTTGTTCGATTCGGGTGCTACTCACTCTTTTGTGGCAAGGAGTTTTGTAGACCGACATCGCCGGGCTCTCGACCAGTTAGACACCTACATAAATGTCAAATTTACTTCAGGAGAGTTGGTGATGTCAAGCCAGGGTATCCAAAAATTCCCCATCTCCCTAGGCGGATTTCTAGCATTTGCGGATCTGAAAGTGCTAGATCTGGTAGACTTTGACATGATTTTGGGCATGGACTGGTTGTCCGGCTATGATGTCGTCATTCAGTGTAAGCACAAGCACTTGGATTTCAAAGGTAGCAATGGTCAGCCCATGAGTGTATATGGTTTGTCGCGTCAGGAATCTTCGATCATTTCCGCGGTGCGTGCTCGCAAATTTCTAGAGTCTGTCTGTGATTCTTTTCTTATCTCCATTTCTGTTCTGGGAGCTGCACCGGTTGAGCCTCGGGTAGAGGACGTTTCTGTGGTGTGTGAGTTTTCAGATGTTTTTCCAGTTAGCCTTCCTGGACTTCCTCCTGAGGGAGAGGTGGAGTTTGTTATAGACCTCGAGCCAGACACTCGCCCTATTGCAAAGGCACCGTACCGCATGGCGCCACGTGAGTTAGAGGAGTTGCGTACTCAACTGGATGAGTTATTGTAGTGCGGTTTATTAGACCCAGTTCTTCCCCCTGGGGTGTACCAGTGCTCTTCGTGAAGAAAAAGGATGGAACGATGAGGTTATGCATTGATTATCGAGAGCTAAACAAGGTGACAATTAAGAACAGATATCCTTTGCTTAGGATCGATGATCTGTTCGATCAGTTGTGGGGTAGCTCCGTGTTCTCGAAGATTGACCTCCGTTCAGGTTACCATCAGTTGAGAATCTGGGAGTCAGACATTCCGCGAACTGCTTTTCATTCTCGCTATGGTCACTTTGAATTTCTGGTAATGTCATTTGGATTAACGAATGCACCGTCAGCTTTTATGGACATGATGAACTGTTCAAAGATTTTCTGGATAAGTTCGTGGTGGTATTCATTGACGATGTCCTAGTATATTCTAGAAATGCAGATGAGCACTCCTTGCACTTGTGCTTGGTCTTGTCTACTCTGAGGGAGCACAAGCTGTATGTGAAGCTTAGCAAGTGTGAGTTCTGGATATCTCAGGTGTCATTCCTAGGACACATTATAAGTAAGGATGGTATCTCAGTGGATCCTGCAAAGATAGCTGCGGTCTTGGATTGGAAGAGACCTACATCGCCTAAGGAGATATGGAGCTTCTTAGGGTTGGCAGGTTACTACAGAAGATTTGTGGAAGGATTCTCTGTTCTCTCTGAGTCGTTGACCAGGCTTACGCAAAAGAGCGCAATTTTTGTTTGGAGTGATGCCTGTGAGGAAGCTTTTCAAGAGCTCAAGAGGCGTTTGTGTTCTACTCCCGTGTTGGCATTGCTAGTGGAAGGAGTGGAGTATGCTGTTTATGTGCACGCCTCGCGAGTTGGACTCGATTGCGTGTTGATGCAGGACGACAAAGTGATTGCGTATGGATCGAGAAAATTGAAGGTGCATGAAAGGAATTACCCTACGCATGACCTGGAATTGGTTGCCGTCATTTATGCCTTGAAGTTGTGGAGACATCTTCTGTACGGAGTGTCGTGCAAAATTTATTCAGACCACAAAAGTTTGAAATATGTCTTCACTCAGAAGGAACTGAATTTGTGCCAGCGTCGATGGTTAGAGTATGTTGCGGACTATGAAGTCGATATCCTTTATCATCCCGACAAGGCTAATGTAGTAGCAGATGCGTTGAGCCGGAAGCCCGCACACATCTTTAACCTCTCGGTGCAATCCCTTAGTGAAGAGTTCTTACTCATGGACATAACCGTAGGGAATAGCGCTTCGCCGAGTAGCCTAGAGGTGGTTGAGCCTTCGTAGATTACTCTCACTAGGCTACAGCAGAAGGACGATCCTGACTTGTAGCACCTTCGCAGTAGAACTGAGAAAAGGGAATTGCCTGACTTTACAATTGACGACGTGGGTACCCTAAAGTACCGTGGCAGATACTGTATTCCCGCTGTTGGGGACATCCAATCAAAAATATGCAGTGAAGGGCATGGTTCCAGTGTTGCATATGATCCTGGCTCCACGAAAATGTACCGAGATTTAAAGCAGATTGTTTGGTGGTCAGGCATGAAGAATGACATTGCAAGATTTGTATCGGAATGTTATACTTGCCAGCGTGTCAAGGCTGATCACAGAAGGCCGGGTGGTAAGTTAACGCCCTTAGATATACCGAGTTGGAAATGGGAGAGTTTATCCATGGATTTCATAACCGGTTTGCCTAGATCTCCCTGAGGGAATGATGCAGTGTGGGTTATCGTGGACAGACTAACCAAGTGTGCCCACTTTGTGCCATTCAAGATTAGTTATTCCTTGGAAACGATAGCTGAGCTTTATCTGAACGAAGTTATCAGACTTCATGGTGTACCTACGATTATTGTGTCAGACCGAGACTCCCGATTCATGTCTCGTTTTTGGCAAAGCTTGCAAGGAGCTCTAGGTACTGACCTTAGGTATTCTACTGCCTATCGTCCTCAAACAAATGGTCAGACGGAGAGAGTGAACCAGATCTTGGAGGATATGATTAGATGCTATATTCTGGACCATGGTGGGGCTTAGGATAAATGTCTCGGATTGAAGGAGTTTGCGTACAATAATAGTTATCAGGAAAGTTTGCAGATGGCGCCCTTTGAAGCTTTATATGGAAGGCGTTGTCGAACTCCCCTATTTTGGGCAGAAGTTGGCAAGAAGCTGTTGCTCGGACCGGAAGTGCTGGAGGATATGAGTACTTCAGTAATACATATTCGTGAAAATTTGAGGTTAGCTCAGGAGTGATACGAGAAGTATGCAAACTAGCGCAGAGTTGATCTGGAGTTTGCAGTTGGGGACATGGTGTTTCTGAAGGTCTATTCGATGCCGGGTGTTAAAAGATTTGGAAGAAACCATAAACTAGATCCCAGGTATGTGGGGCCTTTTCAGATTTTGGATCGCATTGGAGTTTCTGCCTATAGACTGGAGTTGCCTGATTATTTCCCTGGTGTTCATGACGTGTTTCACGTGAGATAGTTGTGAAAGTGTGTCCGTAGTGATCGGCATGTCCTTGTATCAGTACCCCAGTTGCAGCCTAATCTCGCGTATGTTGAAGAACCTGTTCATATTCTGGAGACGCAAGATCGTGTGCTAAGAAAGAAAACAATTCCAATGGTTAAGGTTCTCTGGCAAAATCAGGATGCAAGAGGTGCAACTTGGGAATTGGAATCGGCGATGAGGGAATCTCATCCACACCTCTTCTTCTTGTTTTGGGTATGTTGTTATGTTTTCAGTTATGCATGGTTTTATAAATTTTGGTTTGGTTTTGGAGTTGTGATAAGTTTCGGGACGAAACTTCTTTTTAGGGGGAGAGACTACAACGCCCCTGATTTTTCGATGATTTTATTTGTTTGGGCAACGTCAGATTTATGACGTTGTGACGTTACTTTTAACATCGAGTGTCGGATTTGAGGAGTTTTGGACGTGCTCGTCCAGTTTCGTCGCAACCCGAATGTTTTTGGAGTCTCGGCGCGCGATCGAAGTTTTGGGTTTTGTTTTTGTTCGCCGCATGTTTTGGCGGTTAATATCTCGGGAATGGCTCGTAGGATTTTGGTTTTGACTTCGCCGTTGTGTCCGTAGCAGCAGTTTTCTCCTACGACGTGAGTTTCATTTAATTCGGCGCTTTTGAGCCTTTATTTTGATCTCATAGTTTCTTGTTCAACTATCTGAACACGATAATTGCTATATTATTGGCTGCTTGATTTGATTCTCGGGAAGTCCTTCTAAAGGTTTGGGATTTCGTCGAACCAACCTTAGTATATTTTATTTTATTTTCTGGGCACTGTGTCGCGTTCGACGATCATCGAGTGGAGCTCGACGATTGCTTTTTCTTTCTGGGTGCTGTCTGAGGTCGACGATCGTCGAGCGGAGCTCGACGATTGCTTTTACTTTTTGGTTGCTGTATGAGGTCGACGACGATTGATTTTCCTTTCTAGTCGCAGTCTGAGGTCGACGATCGTCGAGTGGAGCTCAACGATTGCTTTTCCTTTCTAGTCGCTGTCTGAGTTCGATGATCGTCGAGCGGAGCTCGACGATTTGTTATTTCTTTTCTGGGCGCTGTCTGGAGGTCGACGATCGTCGAACGGAGCTCGACGGTTGTCGTGCTGAGCTCGACGAATCGTCGAGCGGAGCTTGCTGTTGGTCTAGCAGATCTTCGTATTGAGTTCGATGATTTTCAAATTTGCGTTCAACGATTTTCGAGCAGATTTCGTCGAGTGGATCCTCCCTTGTACTCGAGTAATTCCCTTGCTGTACTCGAGTAAGTGCCTTCGTGCTCGAGTAATCCCTGTGCTGTACTCGTGTAATCCTTCCCTCCTGTCTCGGAAAATCTGGTTCAGTCGAACCCGGTCTATTTCGTTTGTTTTTCCTGTTATCACTTTAGTATAAATATATTCTTCATCTTCTCCGATTTCTTTTTTCTCCCGAACCAGAGCGGCGTGAGCGAGAAAGAGGTTGTCCGTCCTTAATCCTTCCGGTGGCCGTTGACGGTGCTCCGGTGCTTGGAATTTCAAACCGATCGTAGATCTGGAAAGCTCTCGTCGAGAGCTGCGCCCTCGTGGTAATTTCTTCCCCATTTCTCGAGATTTTCTTGTTAGGGTTTTCGGACCTAACCGTTATTTCGGACATTTTCGTTCAGATTTCGGCTCCTATCGTGACGTGTGGAGATTTGGAGAGTTTTTCCGGTAAATCGAGGCAAGTGGTGTTCTTGCTCTCCCACTTGTTCTTGATTCTAATTTTTTGCCCTTTTTCTACATTTGTTTGAGTTTATTATGTTTCGATTGTTGAGATACTTGTCCTGAAATCCTAACTTCCCCCCCCCTTTTTACCCATAGAATTGTGACTTGATGTCCCTAAAGCCTTAACCCCAAAATTCTAGTCCATTGAATTGGTAACCAAATTGGTTGTCGTGCTGTTATAACCATCGAGTAATCTTGTTCGTTTTTTTATTAAACTTCACTTGCTTTACTTTGAAATGCTCTTATGCAGTCCACTTGGTTGGTTATCCCTTGAGTTTATGATGAATAAAAACAAATGAACCCTGCTTGTATAATTATGTAACTAAAGAAACACAGATGAACTGTGCGCGTTGGGGTCCTCCCTCGGCATAGTGTTTAATACTCAGATAAACTGCGCGCGTTGGGGTCCTCCCTCGGCATAGTGTTTAATACTCAGATGAACTGTGCGCGCTGGGGTGCTCCCTCGACATAGTGTTAAATACTTAGATGAACTGTGCGCGTTGGGGTCCTCCCTCGGCATAGTGCTTAATGCTCAGATAGACTATGCGTGTTGGGGTTTCTCCCTCGGCATAGTAATTATTAATGAAAGATTGAACTTCTATTGCTGGTGCTTGTTATATCTTGCTAATGTGTTTAGCCTTTCTTGCTCGGCTAGTTTTACTGTTGCTTACTTTTACTCTGCTGACCATTTTATTGCAGTCGTTTTTCATTCTCCTTCACCTTGAGGTTTGTGTAGTCTGCTTTTACTCTTGTACTACTTGTAACTTGCTTCTGAGGTGTTCTTCTTTTGAATGCCTCATGATCAGAGCTGTAGCAGGTTTAGCTGATAGTGTTGGGCTTCTGGTGCTGCTGGTTTTTGCGGCCGTTTGATTCCACCTCTGAGCTTGAGGTAGTTGTCTTGTTTAGACTTGCCAGATTTGTTTTTTTCTATGGGTTCATGTCAGTTGTTGACGCCCATAGTCTTGACTTTTCTGTGATGGACTACTTGCTGCTGTTACTGCTATTAATTTTTACCTGATTGTTCTTGCTCTCTGGGAAGGATTTATGTTAGGATGCATTTAGTTATTTTAAAGTATGCAAAACTGCATTATGGAATATTGACATGGCATTACTTCAACTACTAAATCTACTACTTTTAAGCATACAAAAGATTTATATATATATATAGTAAATGTAGAAGTCACAACATCATTTTATGATACTGGACCCTCACTCTCACGTAGGTTAACAAACGAGCTAACTCAGTATTTTTCACCGCGTAAAAAATATATATTTTCTCACCTATGAACTAGTAGTCCACCCGACCGAGGGACGCGGTCATTAACTCTATTAATTTACATGTATTGTTTTTAAATAAAAGTTATACATCTTTTACTTGAAGTAAATGTGAGGACGGGTTGCCTGAGCGTCTGAAGTTGTCCCCTGCATGTCATGGCATCACGACGCGTAGTTTCTCTACTCTGACGTATTTTTGAATACGGAGAAAATGCGGGTCGTGACAGGATAGGTCGTGTGCATACCAGGTTTTCAAGCCAAGTCTGGGGGTGTGTCACACATACATTTCTTCGTGGCTCTTTGGGTTTAGCTCTTGTTCGCTCGCTTTGGTTGTGTGTAGCCTCCTTGTTTATCATTGACTACCACACCTTAGCCTTACCCCCATTCAAACCTACAAGTCCTGCTGATTCACACTTGAGTCTACTTAGCATCGTGGAGAGAGTGTGAAAGGGAAAGCTTATGGTTCCCGACATTGATGGATTTCTTTGGAGTTGATCACGAGCCCCGGTCTTGGGCAATGCTCACCTTAGTGGCCTGTCTACTTTCTCCGTACACATGACCAAACGATTCTCCAGTATTCTAATTTTAAGTAGACATAATATTTATTTACCTATGTCGAATAATTTAATCTACGTAGTATAATTAAAAAGTTTTTCTATTCTATTTCCTATGCGCATGATGTATTTGATTTCTCGTCCTACTTTATTTCGAAGTTTCTAAGCCAGCTAGCTGTTTTACCGTCCATGGAGTAATGATTTGCGCGGGACGCGCAAATGGGTAAGTCTAGGGCTATGATGAGTCCAAATATTACACTGATTTTTGGACTCATCTGGGCCAGTTTTATCATCTTAGCACTGCACATGAGAGCTATAACTGCTTATATTTGCTTTCTTGCCTATTTCCCGATTAAGTGCACTTTAGACCCGTTTTATGTGTGTTTTAGATGCTTTTGTATTTCCGTTTGTTTTACTTGTTCTCTAGACGTGTCTTGAGAATGTGGTGTGCACTTTTGGTGGCCTATCTACCTCTTCTGCTGGTGCATGGGTCGTGTGCGTGCTCCGAAACCGCTCGGGAGACCGCGATGATACAGGAACACTGCGCACGATCACTGGACTCACTACACACGACCACTGGTCGTGTGCCACTGATCGTGCGCATTTCATTCTCATTTTCCCCAGTTCTGTCTTAGCCAATCACACGATCAGTGGCTTCAGTGCGCACGACCACCGGTCGTGCGCCACTGATCGTGCGCATATCTGCTGATGTTTCTGTCCAAGTTGCAGGTTTAATTGGAAATTGCGCACAATCATCGACCGACAGTGCGCACGACTACCGGTCGTGCGCCACTGATCGTGCGCTCTGCTTATTATGCCTCCGTATTTAAGGGCCTGCTCTGCGATTTAGGGCAAGGCGAGTCATTTCTGTGATCCGAGAGTACACGGGGAGTGCCGTTCTACCTCTCCAGCTGCTCCATCCATCTCCACCTTCATCGGGAGTCCGTAGCCGGTGATTCCGAAGCTTTCCAAACCCTCCGGCAAAGCTCCCGGCCATTGATGACCTCAACTCCAAGCTTTCCACCGGAGTTGGCGAAGAAGACGACCTAGAGAATGGACTCAAAGGCCTTCTAGGTGACAGCTCGTTGGTACTGGAAGCCTCCTCGGACTGAGCCCGAAAGCGGATTGACAAATCGCTATTCCGGCCACGACCTGCGGTGGACCTTCACCCTCTAGTGGTTTACTCATCTTGCCTTTCCTCTGTTGTATGGAATGAATTGATATTGTAATGAACTATATTTTCTACTCTATATCTAAGTGAATGTTGTAGTTTTCATTTGCTTTTGAGTTGTGTGTCGTGAATGCGCCTCGCCCACTCCACATCCACTCCACACCCTTATTTCACCCGATTGCACTCCGCATAAGAACACTTCCATCCATTAGCTTTCCGCCCACTCGCCCAACTGAAGTTCGACATCGTGGCCGATACACTCACCTCACCTTGCGAAGCGGTGCCTTCGACCCGCACAGCCTTAATTAGCTTATTAGATCAAAACCGCAATCTCACAAGCCCCTTTTTAGTCTTTTCTACGTATAACGCTCATAACAATATTTTCTGAACTATCGCCGCTCTATGATAATTGCATTCCTCAAGAGACCGACACTCTGTGATTTATTCCCAAATTTTATTACTTGTGCGACTGGTGCACTTGCCGATTTCCACGCATCAGTGCGAAGGTTTGGAACTCCATCACTTGAGGGGGAGGCAACTATCATACGTCCCAATGGAAGAGTTTTCGGGACTGTTCTTGGCAAGGTACCTTCCTTCAACGCAGAGGATAGCTTTGGAAAATGAGTTCCAAAGGTTGTTGCAAGGAGAGAGTAGCGTGGATGAGTATCCGCACGAGTTTACTCGGTTAGGTCGGTATGTTAGCTCCACATTTACGAATGAGGAGCGTAAGACGAATCGTTTCTACAAAGGTCTGAGAGATGACTTGAGGCTACTACTCTTGTGTCCGATGACGCAGGGCTTCTTGACCTTGGTCAACACGGCCCGGACTTTGGAGAAGGACTTGAAGAATGTACAAGCAAAGAAAAGCTTTGGTGATAAGAAGTCCGAGTTCAAAGTGCCGACTACTTCAAAGTCCGGTTACCGTAAGTTCTTTAAGAAGGCTAGGACTTTGGGTCCAGCTCCTTCTTCTAGTGCTTCTGGGGCGACTACGGGTCGGACCCCGGGTGCATGTTTTACTTGTGGAAAGCTGGTGCACTTTGCCCGCGACTGCTGGAGCAGACGTCCCAAGTCCGAGAGGAAGCCGGAAGCAACTTATGAAGAGAAGGGCAAGGCGGTGGAGTCAACTGCATCCCATTATGCTCTGGCTCAACCGAGAGTAAATAATCTTGGCCAACAGGAGGCCATCAAACAAGCGGATGTGGTGACAGATACGATTTAATTTATAGCAAGTTAAATTTTAATACTTATTATGCGCGTGTTACCTTACCACTGCTTGTTTAGGATTTGTTTTGATTTGCGAGTATCCGGCGAGAGCACTCTTTGATACGGGAGCTTCACACTCCTTTTTGTCCAAAGGGTTCATATTGCGCATCAGAGTACCTTCTTCGATGGCAAAGGACAAACTGGATGTGTTGTTACCGAATGGGTGTTCGATGTATGCGAAGAGAATCTGTGGCATTTAGATTCGTATTGGGAGTCAGGATTTCTATTTGCTAGCATCATTACTGCCACTGGTGGAGTTTGACGTAATATTTGGCATGGACTGGCTCTCGGAGCAGCAAGCTTATATTGATTGCGGTCACAAGGAAGTCAAGTTGGGAACAGGTCGTGAGATGACTTTTATAGGATTGAAAGGGTCGAGCAAGACGTTGATGTCTGCTCCTCAGGTGGTGAAGGATGTTCATGTCGGTGCAGAGCTGTTCTTTATGCTAGTGGAGGTTGCAAAGCCTAACCCTACGTTGGACAATATTTTAGTGGTAGCTGAGTAACCTGATGTGTTCCCTGCCGATCTTCCTGGAGCCCTGTCACAACCCGCATTTTCTCAACGATAAAATCGTATCAGAGCAAGAGAAAACACGTGCCGTGATGCCACGTCGTGCAGGGGATAACTGTACACGCTCAGGCAAAACTCCAGACCTTTGATTTTAAGGAAAATCGTTGATTAAATATGAAAGAAAATCAGTTATGTTGAAAGGCCGTATACCTCAGCACGGTGGATCAGCTAGTCCACAATTAAAAGTATATTTATACGCAGCAGAAAATACTTTGGTTTAATTAAGTTGACATCCTAAACGAGCATAAGTGTCCCCGAGGGACGACTCATGGTATGCACGACTCTAAAGTGAATATAATATATATGAAAGATAGTCTTTTTACGCTAAGGAAATATAGAATCTTTATTTTATAAATATGTTATGCATGGGGTACATATAATAATGTTTTTAGGGTTTAAAATATCTAACATGAAACCTAGCATAAATCCTTCCCAGAAGCAAGTAAACAACCACAAATAGGCAAAAATAGCAGTTTAAGTTCATACCCAGCATCGCAAGAAGCCACCAGTGGGCACCAACAACCTGACACGAACCCACTGGTGAGTATGTATGTCTATACAGAAAGGAAAAGAACTACCTCACAAAATCGGGGTTCTGCTATCTCAGCTACCCAAGAGGCCACCAATCAGCCCCTCCAAAAGAACTAGCCGCTGAACTGGCTACAACCTGGACCTGAGGCATTCAAGAAAAGAACACCTCAGCAAGAAAATAATCAAAGGTAAATTGAAAGAGCAGCTAGATCTGATATACTCTAGAGGGGGGTGAATAGAGTATATGGTTCTTTGAAACTTTTTACAACAACTGTTGTAATAATAGTGAGCAGGGAAGCAATAATAAATCTAATCACAGCACTAAGTTAAACAAGAGCTAAGCACAGAAAAATCAAGGCCAGAAACAAAAATGAAAACAAGCAAAACCAGAAGACACAAGGAAATATAGTGGTTCCCCTAAACTTGGGTACATCCACTCTTCTACCACCCTAGGTAGGAATCCACTACAGGATGAGTTGATCAGGTGTCCTGGGCACCAATGAGCTTTTGATAAGGTGCTCAAAAACCAAAGCAAATTTTTTGATCAGGTGTCTTGCCACCAATGAGCTTTTGACAAGGTGCTCAAAAACCAAGCTCAAACTTTTGAAGGGAGTTTGAGAAACCCTTTACAGAGAGGGGGTGAGAGAGTGATGGAAGTCTTCTCTTTCTCAGATCAGCTGAGAAGACTATGTGGATTGATGGTGTCAAAGCTCCCCCTGAATCCTTGAGATCTTCAGGAAGAAAAGCTTTGCTGAGGGTGATAGGACTTCAAAGGTTGAACTCCAGCAATAGATGATTTCAGCAATAGCTGAAATGTTGAATGTCTGGAGTCTGGAAATATGTTGGCCTTGAACACTTTGAAAACTAAAGAGATCTGAAGATTTTTGAAAGCTTGATCTCCTTGAATGAGTGTTCTTCAGAATTCTTTGAGACAGAAGATTTTTGAATGTGTCTCTGTGATCTCTGTTCTCTGAGTGATTCAAAAATTCTGTCCTTTATTCTCTGGTGTAGAATAGAATAACATTCTCTGTCAAGAATAGCCGTTGGCCTGCATTGATTGCATCCTTAATTGCATAATCTCTTCTGGAGGAAAGTCCACAGAAACATTCCTTGAAAAATCCCTTGAAACTTGGTCCAGAATTGAATGAAAACGGCTAGGAAATCTCTGAATTAATTGCAGAATAACTCCTTAACTGATTTGAATTTGAATTAGAAGCATCCTGGAAGTTATCTGAAATCGTCGAACTGAGCTCTGCTATCGTCGAGCTGAGCTCAGCGATCTGGAAATATGCAGCAACAAAATATCGTCGATCTGAGCTCAAATATCGTCGAACTGAGCTCAGAGATAAAGATCCAAAGCAGAGTCAAAATCGTCGACCTGAGCTCACCGATCGTCGAATGGAGTTCGACGATATAATGAAGTTGAGCTCAGCGATCGTCGAATGGAGATCGACGATCTGTCGAAGTTGAGCTAGACGATCGTCGATCGGAGTTCGACGAATCGTCGTGCTGAGCTCGACGATATGACTTAGTCTCCAAACACAAAATCTTGTTCTTTAGGGCAGCTTCCAAACCTAGACTTCTAACCCTTAGACTTAATTCTAATTGACCTATTAAGCTATACAGAAGGTCAAGCAAAGGTTCCTAGAGACATAGTGATCCTGACCCAAATTAGTAATAGGGTGTTCCAACAATCTCCCCCTATTTGGGTTAGGATTACTATTTACAGACTTTGGAAAAATTTAAATAACAACATACAAGCATTAAAGCAGAAAAACAACAGCTAGATATTGCAGAATCACAGAAATATATATCATCCAGATAGCAGTCAGAAATCACAGAAATTATCACCTTACAATATCATTTCTTCTCTTTGCCTTTAACAAGTTTAATCTCTCTGTTAGGATTGAGGGCTTCTTTGTTTGACCTGGTATCATCTACTGCACCTAAAGATGTTTGCTGTTTAAGCCTGGGAACCACAGCTTCAGGGTGTAATTCCATGTACCTGTCAGCATCAAAGAATTTACTTGAAGCATATCTCTCTAGCTCTTTCCGTCTCTGTTCAGACATTGTTGAAATGTTGGAAGAATCTATTCCTTGTTCTCTGGCCTTTTTAATCTGATCCAGTGTAGCTAATTCCTTTAATCTGGCAGTCCAAGCAGCTGGATTGTTTTCAGGGTCCTCAAAAGGTACAAGAGGCTCATATCTGTTTGAGGGATTATCTTGAGGAGGCCTGGCAGACACAGTCTCTTTCAGCTTGTAAGGGAAAGAACCAGATGTTGTATCAGTTGAAGTTTGTCTTTCCCTGGAATATGGGTGTTGCCTGGAGTAACCTTTGGAATACACTTGAATATCTCTTTGATTTCCTCTATATCCTCCTCTCCTAGAATGTGAACCCCTGGATTGGCTTTCCCTGTGGTAGGATCTGGCATGAGGTTGATAGGGAGCCTGACTTCTGGCTGGGGGTTGACTTGCAGAGCTTCCACCTGCACCTGCATCAGGAGGAGGTGGTGGAGGAGGATGAGAGTGCTGGAATTGGGATGAACCCTTCTCATATTTTCTCTTTTTCTTCATTGCTTTCAGCTGGTTCTTGGAGTATTGCATCCAGTGTTCAGTAATTGGGCAGTTATGTAGAATGTAATATGGGATATCATTGTTATCTTTAACTTTAGCAGGAGGTACCCTCTTCATTGCTTTGCTCCTTGCCTTCCTTTTCCTGGCAATGGTAGCAGAAGAGTCATCAGAGTCTGTTTTAAATTCATCACTTTCAGAACTCTGGTCATCATACAGAGCATCTATTTTCTTCATCAAGTCCTTTTTGAGCTGAACAGAAGCAGATGAGGCAGAAGTTGTAGCAGCAGATGTTGAGATGGTAACAACAGGGACAGCAGCAGATATTGAAGGTGAAGCAGAAACAACAATAGCAGCAACAGTAGGTTCTGGAGAGGTGATAGCAGCAACAACTTCACTAACAACAGTAGAAACAGCAGATTCACTATCAGCAATAGAAGCAGAGGGAATATCATCAAGGACTGCAGAAGGCTCAAATTCAGTGGCCTCTGTCATGAGAATGTCCTTGGAGATTGGCTCATCAGAAGCAACAAGAACTTCAGCAGCAGTATCAATATTCTCAGAAGCAACAACAATCCTTTCTTCAGAAGCAGCAACATCAACATTTTCAGCATTTTCAGCAGTAGCAATTACTGAATTTACAAAGGAGGTGATAATGCTAGGGTCACAGCAGGAAAAAGGCACAAGTGCCTTGGATAAGTCTTCTGGAGGCTGGACAACATTAACCTCTGGCAGACAGCTGAAGAAAGCAGAATCAAAAGCTGATAGCAAAGACCTGAGGTCTATTGCAAGGACTGCAGTTGAAATCTGACTTTGTGCTGAAGGCACAGCAACAACAACAGGAGGAGCAGCAGAAGAAGCAGAACTAACAGCAGCAGCAGACAGAGAGCTTACAGAAGCAGCAGCAGCAGCATGAAAATTCACTTCATATGGCATCTCCCCCTGCCTAGATGCAGACATGTCTGGATCAAGGCACACTGCTGTAGGTGCTGCCCGAGGGAAGAGGGAAGAGAGCCTGGCAGAAAGGGCTGCCACTGACAGGTGTAGAGGAGCCAAGGAGGTCTCCAACAATAGAGAGAGCCTGGGGGCAAGCAGCTCATACAGCCTGTCAGCAAGGTCTGAGAGGTCTACTTGCTCAAGAGCTGGAGCAGAGGTAGAAGGTATGGGAGCAGTTGAAGGTTCTGGAAGTGGAGAGCTGGAGAATTATGGAAGGGATGGCTGAGGTGTTGGTAGGGTGGGTATGGAGGATAGGGGAATGGATATGGATGGGGTGAAAGTTGGTTGATCAATGATTTGGTGTAGAAGGTCTTGAAATGAAGTGGAGGAGGAAGGTAACTCAGGAGGAGATGATGGGGAATCATCCATAAAGGAATCATCAAGTAGGGTGAAGGATGGATGAGAGGGTGATGAGGTGACATCTGGTGGAGGGTAGGAGAATAGTGGATGGAATTGTTCTTCTGGTGTGGAAAGAACAAGTACTGGAGAAGGTGTTGATGTTGGAGATGGGCTGGATATGATGATGGTGGATGGAGCTGGAATGGTGGATGGTATGGGAAGGGATGGAATTGGAGGAGGAGGAGATGCAGCAACAGCAGCCAGGTCATCTGCAGGGGCAGAGACCTGTGGAGGAGTGACTCTTGGAGTCCTTGTGCCTGAAGGGGCACTGGAGGAGGGCCTGCTAGGCTTGCTTATTTGTCTGTCCCACTTTCCAAAGAGGGCACAAGACAGTCTCTTGGAGGCATTTATATGAATTCCAGAGGAGACTAGCAAGGCAGGGCACCTGTGCTGCAGAAATACTCCAAGGATTCTTCCAAAGTTAACAAAACTTTTGTTGATTTTCTTTTTGATGAGATCAAAGAAAACCTCTCCCCAATTCAGATTCTTCTTATCCACAAGAGCTCCCATGAGGCAGAGCTGATATCTTGATATTGTATCATGGGCTGAGTGCTTAGCCAGTAGCACCTTCCCAACAACTTCTGCCAGGAACCTATATTCTATAGACAGATTCCTTTTGAAGAGCTTGCTAGGGTTTCCCTCTGGATGACCCATTATGGCAAGCAGTTCAGAAAACTCATCTCTAGATAATTCAGCAGAATCTTCTCCATTTCTCAATCCAAAAACTTCTGATAGAATGGTTGGGGTCAAGGGTACCTGAGTTCCAGCTATAGACCCAACAATAGTGTTGTTATCTTGATTATGGGCAGTATAAACCCACTCCTTTATTTCATCAGAAGCCAACTTGATACTGGTGGTCATTATTGCTGTCAGATTCTGGTCCTTGAACAAACCCAGTATATCTTGAAAAATCTGGTCAGTCGTGCTGAAGGATTCTATATCAATATCAAACCCAGCATCGAACTTCATTGCAGCAAGAACAGCAACTGACATAGCCATTGGTACCTGCAAAAACTCAACAAACAAAACGACCAAGTGTAGAACTGTTTGGAGGGAAAGAAAAATCTTGCAGAGAAATCAAAAGCGCAAAAGAGAACGACGGCGAAAAATGAGTTTTATATTAGGGTTCGACGCAGAATTGGAAAGATCGTTGAACTCAGTTCGACGATCGAGACTTCTAAAGGAATCTGAAGAGTCTTCAACATCGTCGATCTCCGTTCGACTATATTGGAGAGCGTCGAGCTCCGTTCGACGATCGTTCAGAGAACATAATCGTCGAGCGCCGTTCGACGATCGTTGACCGGAAGAGATAGTTCATACTATCTGAGAAACGCTGAACTCAGTTCGACGATTTAGGAAATCATCGATCTCCGTTCGACGATCTTGGGGCAAATCGTCGAGCGCAGTTCAGAGATCAGAAAAATTCTAGACACTAAGAAAAATCAGAATGTTTGCCTAGTCTTGGTCAATTTTTAAGTTGTCAAAATCTTGGATATTATTTAAGACTTCCTCCATCTAACATTCCTAACTGATTTAGGAAGAAGGTGTGTTTCTTTTCATCCAATGGCTTGGTGAAAATATCTCCCCTTTGTAAATCAGTTGGGATATATTGTAGTTCAATTTTATTCTTTTCAACATTATCTCTTAAGAAATGATGTCTAATCTCTATGTGTTTTGTCCTACTATGGAGGACTGGATTTTGAGCTATGGAAATAGCACTTGTGTTATCACAAAAGATTTTAGACTTCTCTAAGTTGTAACCATAGTCTAGGAGTTGGTTTTGAATCCACAAGATTTGTGAACAACAACTGCCTGCATCCATATATTCAGCTTCAGCAGTTGAAGTTGACACAGATGTTTGTTTCTTACAAAACCAAGAGACAAGTCTGTCACCAAGGAACTGACAAGTTCCACTGGTGCTTTTCCTGTCAATTCTACATCCAGCATAGTCAGCATCAGAGAATCCAGTTAACTCAAATGCTGAATCTTTTGGATACCAGAGACCTAGATTTGGACAACTTTTAACATACCTGAGAATACTCTTTACTGAAGTTAGGTGTGACTCTCTAGGGCTTACTTGGAACCTAGCACATATACATGTAGCAAACATTATATCTGGTCTACTAGCTGTAAGATACAGTAAAGAGCCAATCATTGCTCTATATGTTGTCTGATCAATAGGTTTCCCATGTTCATCAGCATCCAATACAGCATTAGTAGGCATGGATGTTTTCATACAAGATGCCTCAGACATACCAAATTTCTTAACCAGTTCATTTGCATACTTGGTTTGAGAAATGAAGATGCCTTCAGCATGTTGCTTGACTTGCAATCCTAGGAAGAAGGATAGCTCACCCATGCTACTCATCTCAAATTTAGAATGCATTAGGTTGGAAAACCTTCTGCACAATTTGGAGTCAGTAGAACCAAAAATGATATCGTCTACATAAATTTGTACTAGTAGGGTATGGGACTTATGGGTTCTAATAAAAAGAGTTTGGTCTACTCTACCCCTTATAAAACCATTTTCCAAGAAAAAGCATGCTAGGGTCTCATACCATGCTCTAGGAGCTTGCTTGAGACCATATAATGCTTTATTCAGTCTAAAAACATAGTCAGGATAAGTTGGAGAGATAAAACCTGGAGGTTGTCTGACATAAACTTCCTCTTTGATGTCTCCATTCAAGAGAACACTTTTGACATCCATTTGTTATACTCTGAAGCCTTTATGAGCTGCATAAGCTAGAAATATTCTGATGGCTTCTAATCTTGCAACAGGTGCAAAAGTCTGGTCGTAGTCTATCCCTTCTTCTTGAGAGTATCCCTGAGCAACTAGCCTTGCCTTGTTCCTTATAATTACTCCTTGATCATCCAGTTTATTTCTGAATACCCATTTTGTTCCAACAATGGAGTGATCCTTAGGCTTTGGCACTAGTTCCCATACTTTGTTCCTCTCAAATTGATGCAACTCCTCTTGCATTGCAATGATCCAGTGTGGATCTTGCTCTGCATCTTGAATGGACAGAGGTTCAATTTAAGATAGGAAGCATGCGTGCAACAGGTTTTGGTTCACCTGATTTCTGGTTTGCACACCAGCTGAGATTTCTCCAATTATTTGGGAAATTGGATGGTCTCTTGATGTTACTAAATCAACAGGGGGTGTTGATTGTTCACCAACCTGTGTTGTTGTTTCCTCTTGTGGTACAACAACTGGCTCTTCAAGTTGTTCTTCAAGGTGTTGAGCATTTCCTTCATCTTCACTGCTTTCATCCTCTTGAGTAACCTGTAACTTGTTCAAGTCTTCAACTAGAGAATGTTCCTGCAAAGGTTCTATGGTAGAAGAATTCTTCTCCTTGAAAGACATGTTAGTTTCATCAAATGAAATGTGAACAGATTCCTCAATTTTCAAAGATGATTTATTATAGACCCTATATGCCTTGCTGATCATGGAGTATCCCAGAAACACTCCTTCATCATCTTTGGCTTGAAATTTTGCTAAATATTTCTTGTCATTATTGTGAATGTAGCAAATACAACCAAAGAATCTAAAATAGTCAACTTTAGGTTTCTTCCCTTTGAGTAATTCATAGGGAGTCTTTCCCTTTAGTTTATGTATCAGACTTCTATTCAGCACATAGTTGGAGGTGTTCACTGCCTCTGCCCAGAAGGATAGAGGTAGGTGAGCATCTGACAACAATGTGGTGGCAGATTCAATAAGGGTTCTATTTTTCCTTTCAGCTACCCCATTTTGTTGAGGAGTTCTAGGAGCTGAGAAAGTATGCCTGATCCCTTCACTCTGACAGAACTCTTGCATAAGAAGAGAATCAAACTCTGTCCCATGATCACTTCTGATCAGGGCAATGTGAGTATTGAACTCAATCTGTATACATTTGAGAAACTTTGTCAGACACTTAAAGTTATCAGACTTCTTCCTTAGAAAGAACACCCAAGTGAATCTAGAGAAGTCATCTACAACTACTAAAGTGTAAGATTTCCCTCCTAGGCTTTGTACTGTGATGGGTCCAAAAAGATCCATGTGTAACAGATATAATATCCTAGGTGAATCACTCTTATTAAGTGACTTAAAGCTGTTTTTAGTTTGCTTGCCTAATTGACAGGCCCTACAGAGTCCTTCCTTCTTATAGGGGCCAGAAGGTAGTCCTCTAACAAGGTTGTCCTTGGATAGCCTAACAATAGTTCTAAGGTTTAGGTGTCCTAGTCTCTTATGCCATAAAATATTTGGTCTACAAACAGAATTGAACAGACAAATATCTACATCAGTTGAAAGAAAATCTACTAGATAGATTTTACCTTTCCTTTTACCTGTCAACACAGTTGTGTTGTCCTCTGACTTGATTTTGCATAATGCTTTGCTGAAGGTCACTTGGTAGCCTTCATCATACAGCTGACTGATGCTTATTAAGTTGTGCTTCAGTCCTTCCACATAAGCTACCTTCTTGAATGTTACTGATCCAATCTGGACTGCACCATATCCTTTAGTTTGTCCAAAGTTTGAATCACCAAAGATAACTTTGGGTCCAAGCTTGGCTCTAAAGGATGTGAGGTTGTCCTTGTTTCCTGTCATGTGCTTAGAGCACCCACTATCCAAGTACCATTGCTGGTTAGATGTTGGATAGGTCTTCACCTGCACATGAGACAATTTTTTTGTTTTTGAACCAGTTTACCTTGGGCCTAGGTTGATAACCTTCAAATTCTGAAATGAAAGACATCCCAGGTTGACTCTTATATCCTTCAGGATGATATCTCCTTGGAGGTATAATCCATTCAGTATAAGGGTTAAAGATTTGGGATGAAGGACCCTTAGGATTCAATTTTGATTTGCCTTTGAAAACTTTTCCAGAGCTCTGACCTCTGTTCGACGATCTTGGAGCTGCGTTCGACGATCTTGGGTCAGATTGTCGAGCTCCGTTCGACAGTCGACTATGGATGAGGTCAGGTATTTGAGATTGTCGACCTGCGTTCGACGACTTTGGCTGAGATCGTCGATCAGCGTTCGACGTTTTTGTTTGAGATCGTCGAGTTGCGTTCGGCGATCGTCGATCTTCGTTCGGCGATCGTCGATCTCCATTTGACGATTTCTGCTGGGACTTAGTTTTCTGAGGAAGATCAGAATTTTTCCTAGCAACCTCTACAACTCCCTTTCCTTTGTCAAAAATGAATTTGATTGGAGTTGTTAGGACTATAGGTTGGCTGGATGAAGCACCCAAGCCCAGTGTACTGTTGAATCTGGAGTTCACTGTGCTTGTGATGTCCATCAGCTTGATGCTTCTCCCATTGAGGGATTCTTCAAGCTTCTTGGCCTCAGAGAGCTCACTTTTCAGTGAGGCTATCTGTTCCCTACATCACTCCAACTTTTGAGAGAGTTTGAGGTTTTCTGACTTTAAAGTATTGTGTTCAGATAATTGATTTCTGAGAGTGAATCTCTTTCTCAGACTTTAACAGGTCTAAACACAGTGCTTTAAATTCAGATTTAAAATCTTCTGAACTAAAATCAAAAGAACCAATTACCTGATCTTCTTCAGGTTGAGTCTCTGAGTCTGACTCTGACTCCTCTTCCTCTGAATTGTGCTGTGAGGCATTGATTGCCATCATGCAGAACTCCTTTTCTTCTGCATCATCCTCATCATCACTGGAGCTGGATGAGGCTTCTGACTCTACTTCTGTCTCACTCCAGGATTCAGCAACAAACCCTTTTCTTGTATGCTTGTTTTTGCTTGAAGAAGGTTTGCCATTGCCATTCCTTTTGGAGTCTTTCTCCTTTCTTCTTTCTTTCCTGTCCCTTCTGTCCTTGTTCTTGTTCTCTGGACAGTCATGAACTATGTGCCCTGGTTTCCTGCAACCAAAGCAAATAATGTCTTTATTATTACTAATGGACTTGTCATACCTTGGCTTATCCTGCTCCTTGTGTGATCTTCTTCTGAAGTCCTTTCTGGCCATCTTGTAGAATCTTTTGGCCAGCAGACTGAGTAGTTCATCATTGCCTGTGGCTTTATCTTCAGGCAGATCTTCAGTTGCCTTGAATGCTATGGTCTTCTCTTTTCTTGTGGCTGGTGAGGCAGCCTTCTGTTCTTCCTCTCTATTTTTGATGAGTAGCTCATAAGATTTGAGCTTACCCAATAGAGCTTCAGTGGTGATCTCATTTAGACTTCTGGCATCCTTAATTGGCCAGATTCTTGAATCCCAAGTGCTGGGGAAGCACATTAGGATCTTATCATTAAGTTCAGTTAGAGAGATCTCCTTGTCTAATGTCCTGAGTTCACTGACAATTAGACTTAGTCTGTTGTACATATCTCCCACTGTCTCAGTTTCTCCCTTTTTGAAATTCTCATATTGAAAGATGAGATGTGATCTTCTATCCTTTCTCTCATCAGCTGAGCCTGAGACTATTTCTGAGAGTTTGTCCCAAATTTTCTTGGCTGAATTACATTCAGCTACCTTTTGAAATATATCATCAGACATTGTCTGGGCCAAGATGTTCATAGCCTTGGCATCAGCTACCTTCCATCTCTTGATATCAGCATCTGTTCCTGATGGAGGTGGAACAGCACTTGTACTTGTGTTCTCTGGGGGTCTTGGACATACTGTCAAAATAGAATTAAAGATATCTTCGTCAATAGAATTCATGTAAAGTCTAATCCTTGCCTTCTAAAGTGCAAACTTGGATAGATTGCACACTGGAGGTCTGTTGCTAGCATAATCTTTGTTTTGGGCCATTATTTGTGAAAACAAAATCTAATAATAAAATACCAAAGAAAAGCAGATCTACCTTGGGATCTTTGGGTTCAGGTGTTAGCCTGTACAACCAATCAGGTATGGTATGTTTAACCAACCTCGCTCTGATACCAATTAAAAGAGCAGCTAGATCTGATATACTCTAGAGGGGGTGAATAGAGTATATGGTGCTTTGAAACTTTTTACAACAACTGTTGTAATAATAGTGAGCAGGGAAGCAATAATAAATCTAACCACAGCACTAAGTTAAACAAGAGCTAAGCACAGAAAAATCAAGGCCAGAAACAAAAATGAAAACAAGCAAAACCAGAAGACACAAGGAAATATAGTGGTTCCCCTAAACTTGGGTACATCCACTCTTCTACCACCCTAGGTAGGAATCCACTGCAGGATTAGTTGATCAGGTGTCCTGGGCACCAATGAGCTTTTGATAAGGTGCTCAAAAACCAAAACAGATTTTTTGATTAGGTGTCTTGCCACCAATGAGCTTTTGACAAGGTGCTCAAAAACCAAGCTCAAACTTTTGAAGGGAGTTTGAGAAACCCTTTACAGAGAGGGGGTGAGAGAGTGATGGAAGTCTTATCTTTCTCAGATCAGCTGAGAAGACTATGTGGATTGATGGTGTCAAAGCTCCCCCTGAATCCTTGAGATCTTCAGGAAGAAAAGCTTTGCTGAGGGTGATAGGACTTCAAAGGTTGAACTCCAGCAATAGATGATTTCAGCAATAGCTGAAATGTTGAATGTCTGGAGTCTGGAAATATGTTGGCCTTGAACACTTTGAAAACTAAAGAGATCTGAAGATTTTTGAAAGCTTGATCTCCTTGAATGAGTGTTCTTCAGAATTCTTTGAGACAGAAGATTTTTGAATGTGTCTCTGTGATCTCTGTTCTCTGAGTGATTCAAAAATTCTGTCCTTTATTCTCTGGTGTAGAATAGAATAACATTCTCTGTCAAGAATAGCCGTTGGCCTGCATTGATTGCATCCTTAATTGCATAATCTCTTCTGGAGGAAAGTCCACAGAAACATTTCTTGAAAAATCCCTTGAAACTTGGTCCAGAATTGAATGAAAACGGCTAGGAAATCTCTGAATTAATTGCAGAATAACTCCTTAACTGATTTGAATTTGAATTAGAAGCATCCTGGAAGTTATCTGAAATCGTCGAACTGAGCTCTGCTATCGTCGAGCTGAGCTCAGCGATCTGGAAATATGCAGCAGCAAAATATCGTCGATCAGAGCTCAAAGATCGTCGAACTGAGCTCAGAGATAAAGATCCAAAGCAGAGTCAAAATCGTCGACCTGAGCTCACCGATCGTCGAATGGAGTTCGACGATATAATGAAGTTGAGCTCAGCGATCGTCGAATGGAGATCGACGATCTATCGAAGTTGAGCTAGACGATCGTCGATCGGAGTTCGACAAATCATCGTGCTGAGCTCGACGATATGACTTAGTCTCCAAACACAAAATCTTGGTCTTCAGGGCAGCTTCCAAACCTAGACTTCTAACCCTTAGACTTAATTCTAATTGACCTATTAAGCTATACAGAAGGTCAAGCAAAGGTTCCTAGAGACATAGTGATCCTGACCCAAATTAGTAGTAGGGTGTTCCAACATAAATAGAACATTAGATTTGTGAGAAAATAAAAAGAAGGGTTTACCAACCCGACAACAAACTGCTATAAGCAAAAGAAAGGGCATGACAGTAAGAAAAGAGTACTGTCTAAAGCACAGTAAAGCACACCAAGTGCGAGCAATAAAAGCACCTTGCCCTACAAAGAGTCTGCAACAACAACAAGACATATACATATATGCCAAAAGAAAGAGAAAACATAAACAGGAAATGGACTAACAATCCTAACACGTGGGTAAGTGGCAGTGGTCAAAATATGGATCTGAATACATAACCAAAACCAGGTCCAAAAAGGGCTAAGGGGTCAACAGTGGCAGCTTTAGGGTCCCACACACACCAACCCAAACCGGGGCAAAAGGCGGTGGCCACAGCTCTCCACATCAAAATCCACCCCTCCAGAGGCCACCAAAACTCCACCACCTGCCACAACCCAAGAGTCGGCAAGCAAAACTAGTCGAACACCCAATACCACCCCCTAGAGAAAGGAAAAAGTCACACTAACAATCCTAAGGAAACACACGAACCTAAGACAGAAATGTCGAGCCCACTCGATGCGACGTTGAGTAAGCTCCGCTTACTTGACGCCGAAAATACTTAGCCACAAATCCTACGCTAGGTGACGGCGTTGAGTGAACTCTGCTCACTCGACGCTGTCAGCGCTTTCCACTTAGGGTAAATGTAAGTTTTAGTCAAAACCGCAGCCTAAACTCTCTCAACGCGCGAAAACAGGGAGTTGGAAATTTAATCCCAACCCTCCGTTCCATCCTAACTACTCGGGCTACCGCAACTAAACCTAAACTGTAGCTAACCACAGCCTCACCCTAACTCTAGCTACCCACTGGACACCAAACCTCACGAGAGAACATTGATTTAAATTCTAGAAAAAAATAAAGGATCGGCCACTTGATTTAAAGCTTGATGTAATAACTCAACCTGCTGCTCTAGGGAGGAAAACAAAGAGAACAGAGCTATAGCACAAGAAATGAAAACAGAGCATGAGTTAGAAATAATTTGGCAAGGGCAAGGGAGCCACTTGCCTCTACCTCCAGGAAAAACAACAACTACCACCCAAGCTTGGCACCGGCGGCAAGATCGGCCACCTAGAAGACCAAAAATGAAACTTTGAGGAAGAAGAAAAGAAATCAAAAATTCCTAACTCCTAGAATCAACCCTAAATCAATAAAAACTTACATGGAAGGGAAGATTTAGACGAGAGCAAGCCAAATCCGCCATCGCACTAGAAAAACGAGCTTCCTCCCGCAAACACCGACCAAAATAAAACCACCGCCTCCTCTCAAAACCCTTCCGCTGGAAGCTCTCCAGACCCGGGAACGATGAAAAAGAGGAGGAAAAACGGTTCACGACAACAAAAGATGCTCTCAGGAGAAAAAGTACGGAACACGCCCAAGACACGCCCGTAACACGGCCCGACACGCCCATGTCACGGGGCGTGTACTTACTCGACGAACGTCGATCTCCACTCGACGAAACACGGGACATGCCCCAGACACGCCCGTGACACGGCCCGACACGCCCGTGTCATGGGGCTTGTACTCACACGCCTACCCACTCGACGACCGTCGATCTCAGCTCGATGAAACAGGTGATACTCCCTGTGACACTCCTGTGTCACAGGCCGTGTACCAACTCAAACACCACTCGACGATCGTGGAGCGCTGATCATCGAACAGAGAGACATGCCCCGTGTCACGCCCATGTCCGATACGACACGCCCGTGACACGGCCGTGTTCTCACTAAAACTCCGCCTGACGACCATCGAGCGCAGCTCGACGAAGGGGGACACGCCCTGTGACACGCCCGTGTCACAGGCCGTGTTCCTACAAAAACCCCGTCGACCAAAAATTCGTCGACCAGAGAAACAGGAGCTCTACCCGAGCACGACACGCCCTGGGTCACGGGCGTGACCCAGGCCGTGTCACCCAAACTTACACAAAAAAGGAAACCTGCTGACTCTTAGCAAACAAAAGACAAGGCAGCAGCCTACTAGCTCGTCCACATCAGGCACGCACAACACAACAAACATTACAAACATTACAGCTAACAAAAACAATCGTCGAAACGATGCGAAAGCAAACGATCCCGAATTTCGACCAAAACTCGCACCGTAGCTAAACCCCCAGGCTACGAAAACAACGGTGAGGTCGAAAACAACATCCGACGATCGCACACTCGGGCTAACACCTCCCGAAGCCAAAACACAAGCATTTCCCTAAGAGTCCCAACCGAGTCACCAAAACAGACTCCGGCTAGCTGGGGAAACTTGCCAACAGGCTACAACCAGGCTACACAAGGAACCTAAAGAGCTAAGACCACGCTCTACAACGGCGAAAGGCTGGAAAATGCGTCATCGTAACGCCAATCCAAGATCAAACAAAACCGAGAAAAACCGGGGGCGTTACAGCCACTCCCCCTAAAAGAAAGTTTCGCCTCGAAACTTTACTCACAACACTCCTATGAAGAAGGAGAGAGAAAGAGCCAGGAAAGGGCTATATATAAATAAATAAAGCAGAACATACCAGACACAAGATCAGGGAAACAGATGAGGGTGAGCCTCCCTCATAGCCGACTCCAATTCCCAAGTCGCGCTTTCTACATCCTGATTCCTCCATAAAACTTTAACCATAGGAATAGTCTTCTTCCGTAGCGCACTAACCTGAGAATCCACAATGCAGACAGGCACCTCCACATAAGAAAGATTCGGTTCCAACTGAGGAACAGAATCCAAAACCTGCCTGTCATTCATCACACATTTCCGCAGCTGACTGACGTGGAAGACATTATGCACGCCAGGGAAATTTGCGGGCAAAGCCAGCATATAAGCTGATATCCCAATCTGCTCAACAATTGGAAACGACCCCACGTACCTCGGGTCCAACTTCCTGTTCTTGCCAAACCGCTTGACTCCGATCAACGGGGAGACCTTTAAGAACACTGAGTCCCCCACCACAAATTCCAAGTCCGATCTACGCCGATTGGCATTTTTCTCATATCTCTCCTGGGTTATCCGAAGCTTTTCCCGTATAAGCTTCACAGCGGTTTCCATCTCCTCGAGCGCTTCTGGACCCAACAAAGGTCTCTCACCAACCTCAGCCCAAAACAAGGGAGTCCTGCAGCGCCTCCCATACAAAGCTTCAAAAGGAGCCATTTGCAAGCTTTTTTTATAACTGTTGTTATACGCAAATTCCATAAGCCGCAAGCACTCATCCCATGCTCCTCCGTGGTCCAGAATATAGCATCGGATCATATCTTCCACAATCTGATTTACTCGCTCCGTCTGACCATTAATCTGCGGATGATAAGCCGTGGAATATCTCAAATCTGTACCCAACCCCTCTTGAAGGCTCTTCCAAAAACGAGACGTAAACCTGTAGTCTCGATCCGATATGATACTCGCGGGTACACCATGCAATCTGATAACCTCATCCAGATACAGCTCGGCTATCTTCCTCATCGAATAATCGATCTTAAATGGTACGAAGTGAGCACTCTTCGTCAGCCTGTCTACAATCACCCAAACTGAATCATGCCCCTTAGGAGATCTCGGTAAGCCTGTAATGAAATCCATCGAGATACTCTCTCACTTCCACATCGGAATATCTAAGGGAGTCAGTTTGCCACCAGGCCTCCCATGGTCGGCTTTCACATGCCTGCAAGTGAAACACTCAGAAACAAATCTGGCTATATCCCTCTTCATCCCACACCACCAGGCAATCTGCTTTAAATCATGATACATCTTGGTAGACCATGGATGGTAAGCAACACTAGATCCGTGGGCTTCTCTGCACACCATATCCCGAATATCTCCAACTGCGGGAATGCAGAACCTGCCACGATACTTCAAGGTACCCGCATCATCTATAGAGAAATCTGGTAATTCACCTTTTTCAGCTCGAAGATACAAATGCAGAAGATCGGGATCATCCTTCTGATGCAGTCTCGTAAGCGCAATCCACGAAGGTTCTGCCACTGCCAAGCTACTTTGCGAATCACAGCTTCCCACAGAAATGTCCATCAAAAGGAACTCTTCCACTAGACGCCCGGCTGAGAGATTGAAAATCTTACCTGACTTCCGACTCAGGGCATCGGCCACCACATTCGCTTTGCCCGGATGGTACTGGATTTCAACATCATAGTCGGCCACATACTCCAACCATCGGCGCTGGCGCAGATTCAATTCTTTCTGGGTGAAGACATACTTTAAACTCTTATGATCCGTGAAAATCTTGCACTGCGCGCCATATAGCAAATGCCTCCACAATTTCAACGCATAGATCACAGCTGCAAACTCCAGGTCATGCGTAGGGTAATTCCTCTCGTGAGTCTTTAACTGCCTCGACCCGTACGCAATCACCTTCCCGCCCTGCATCAATACGCAGCCCAGTACGACATGAGACGCATCCACATATAGATCATACTCACTATCTTCAGTAGGCAGAGACAAAATTGGAGCTGAACATAACCTTCTTTTTAGTTCCTCAAAGGCCTCCTCACACTAGCCATCCCATATAAAGGCTGCATTCTTCTGCGTCAACTTGGTCAATGGAGCAGACAAGGTAGAGAATCCCTCTACAAATCTTCTATAATATCCAGCCATGCCAAAGAAGCTTCTGATCTCTTTGGGAGTAACAGGCCTCACCCATTCCATAACAGCAGCGATCTTTTCTGGGTCCACTGATATTCCCTCATTATTAACTACGTGGCCGAGAAAAGAAACTTGAGGCAACCAAAATTCGCATTTGCTCAGCTTGGCGTATAGCTTATGGTATCTCAGAGTCGCCAAGACTAGTCGCAAATGTCGATCATGCTCCTCCGCATCCCTAGAGTACACCAAAACATCGTCTATAAAGACAATCACAAACTTATCTAGGAAATCCTTAAAAACTCTGTTTATCAGATCCATAAAAGCTGAGGGCGCATTAGTCAAACCAAATGACATAACCAAAAACTCAAAATGTCCATGACGAGAGCGGAACGCCGTCCGTGGAACATCTGACTCCCGAATCCTCAACTGGTGATAGCCCGAACGAAGATCAATCTTGGAAAACACGGCACTACCACGCAGTTGGTCAAACAGATCGTCAATCCGAGGCAAAGGGTACATGTTCTTAATAGTAACCTTGTTTAGCTCTCTATAGTTGACGCATAGCCTCATCGACCCATCGTTCTTTTTAACGAACAATACTGGTGCACCCCAAGGCGAAGAACTTAGCCTTATGAAACCTTTTGCCAACATCTCATCCAGCTGAATTCGCAACTCTTCCAGCTCTCGCGGGGCCATCCGGTACGGCGCCTTTGCAATAGGACGCGTGCCTGGCTCCAAATCTATAACAAACTCGACATCTCGATCGGGTGGAAGACCGGGAAGATCATCAGGAAACACATCAGCGAAGTCACACAGCACAGGAATCTCTTCCAAACACGGCACTCTAACAACTGTCCCTACCAGAGAGACCACACAGGCAAAACAGCCAGAATCAAGCAACTTCCGAGCACGCACCGCAGATATGACTTGAGACCCCTGGAGAGAATACCCATAAACGCTCCCTGGCTGACCGTTTTCTTTGATGAAGTCCAAGCGCTTACCCTTGCACTGGATCACAGCATCGTACCTTGAAAACCAGTCCATGCCCAAGATAACATCGAAGTCCTCCAGGTCAATCACCTTCAGATCTGCCTTGGCTAGAAAATCCCCCAACAAAAATCGGACAATCAAGGACGCCCAGGTCCGTAACCACAGAGTCACCGGAGGGGAACTTAACGCAAAAGGCACCACCAACATGATCGAGGCCCAAACTGAACTGCTCCACGAAGGCTCTAGCCACAAACGAGTGGGTAGCGCCTGAATCAAAGAGAACACGCGCCCAACGGTTCTTTACCTTAACTCGTCCTACTCATAGCACACACATCTAAAGCAACAATCGCTAGAATGAAAACTACAACAAGGGAACATGACAAAACAGCTTGGGAGGAGTCGAACCTGAGATAACCTGGGTCGAAGTCTGCGCTTCGTCTGCCGAAAGCACATTCAGCTTCCCCTTTCCTCTCTCCAATTGCTGAGGCGGTGGCAAAGCCCGGAGGGGAACTGGCTGCAGAACAGGCTGGAACTGCGGGCACTTTGTCTTGAGATGACCCTTCTGCCCACATTGAAAACATACCTTATCTCTTAACCAGCAACGGGCAGCCTCATGCCCCTTCCTTCCACATAAGGCACATACCAAGTCTCCTCTAGGAGCACCCTGCATCGCATGCACCTGTTCCTTCTTCTGCGCTCTCAACCTTTTGAAACACCTCTCCAAGGGGTGGCCTAGCCGACCACAGAAGCTACAAAGCTCTTTGTTCTTCTTCCTCGAGGGAGCATCAGGCTCCTGAGGGCTTTTCCCTCCACCGGACTTCCGCTTATCCTTCCTTATCTGCTGTCCTTTATTCTTGGCACCCTTAATGGCCTCGACCTTCGAGGCAGCTTCCACCACGCTGACAAAACTAACTGCTCCATAGGCATTCGCTAACTGCTGAATGTCGCTTCTTAGCCCACCCAAAAATCGCTTAACTTGGTCTTCTTCAACACTCACCAAACCAGGGGCAAACCGACTCAACTTGTTGAACTCAATCTCATCCGCACTAACCGTGAGTTCCCTTTGCTTCAAATGGAGAAAGTTATTCATTAGCTGGTCCCTCTCGACTGAAGGCAGAAACTTACTCAACAGCATCACCTTAAACGACTCCCAAGTGCATCCTGCCACCACTGCTACAAGAGATTGAATCTGAGCCTGCATATCCACTACCTGTCTTGATAAGGCCTCATTACTCTGCCGCAAGCTTTCTATCAACGCCTCACTCTGCGCTCCCGACGTCTCACCCTCGGATTGGGGGGTTGATCTCGTCGCAGGATATCTTGCCATCCTAATATCGCACAAGCTTAGACAAAACCCAGCCCAAGAGCTAGAACAAATCTACCCGGTACAGACAAACACACTTAAATATGAACTTCAACTGCAAAACTTGCTCTGGGAGTTGTTTTTACCATGATGATGTTATGCTTAACCTAAGATGGTTCACCACCATCATACTAACTCATGTGCCTAAACCATGAATGCATGTATTTGTATTCTTTTTGACTCAAATCCATGTGTGTACATATGTCATCTTGCAAATCTTTAGCTTGGCACGTTGTGCTTATGATATGTTATGCTATGCATGATGTGCTATGCATTCTAAAAAGGCCTTAATGCATGTCATGGGCGGCGTACACATGAAAATGTTATGCATCCCATACTACATAAAATTCCCATGCAACGAAAAAAGAAAACGTGCTAGCCGCATTCATGTGGTGAGGTTATGCATCCCATACTACATAACCCTCACATGTTGCCTCCTATGGTGGATCCATATACAAACACATATTATGCATCCCATACTACATAATATGCCCCGTATACTTCTTTATGCTCATGAGTGTAGTGTTCGTGCTTCAGCCAAGACGTGCTGATGACATATCGATGTGTGTATGGTATGACGCTAACCACTAATGCAAACAAGGGAAAGGTTGCCTGACCATTTGTCAAGCAACCTCCCTCTGATACCAACTGTCACAACCCGCATTTTCTCAACGATAAAATCGTATCAGAGCAAGAGAAAACATGTGCCGTGATGGCACGTCGTGCAGGGGATAACTGCACACGCTCAGGCAAAACTCCAGACCTTTGATTTTAAGGAAAATCGTTGATTAAATATGAAAGAAAATCAGTTATGTTGAAAAGCCGTATCCCTCGGCACGGTGGATCAGCTAGTCCACAATTAAAAGTATATTTATACGCAGCAGAAAATACTTTGGTTTAATTAAGTTGACATCCTAAATGAGCATAAGTGTCCCCGAGGGACGACTCATGGTATGCACGACTCTAAAGTGAATATAATATATATGAAAGATAGTCTTTTTACGCTAAGGAAATATTGTATCTTTATTTTATAAATATGTTATGCATGGGGTACATATAATAATGTTTTTAGGGTTTAAAATATCTAACATGCAACCTAGCTTAAATCCTTCCCAGAAGCAAGTAAACAACCACAAATAGGCAAAAATAGCAGTTTAAGTTCATACCCAGCATCGCAAGAAGCCACCAGTGGGCGCCAACAACCTGACACGAACACACTGGTGAGTATGTATGTCTATACAGAAAGGTAAAGAACTACCTCACAAAATCGGGGTTCCGCTATCTCAGCTACCCAAGAGGCCACCAATCAGCCCCTCCAAAAGAACTAGCCGCTGAACTGGCTACAACCTGGACCTGAGGCATTCAAGAAAAGAACACCTCAGCAAGAAAATAATCAAAGGTAAATAGAGCATTAGATTTGTGAGAAAATAAAAAGAAGGGTTTACCAACCCGACAACAAACTGCTATAAGCAAAAGAAAGGGCATGACAGTAAGAAAAGAGTACTGTCTAAAGCACAGCAAAGCACACCAAGTGCGAGCAATAAAAGCACCTTGCCCTACAAAGAGTCTGCAACAGCAACAAGACATATACATATATGCCAAAAGAAAGAGAAAACATAAACAGGAAAGGGACTAACAATCCTAACACGTGGGTAAGTGGCAGTGGTCAAAACATGGATCTGAATACATAACCAAAACCAGATCGAAAAAGGGCTAAGGGGTCATCAGTGGCAGCTTTAGGGTCCCACACACACCAACCCAAACCGGGGCAAAAGGCAGTGGCCACAGCTCTCCACATCAAAATCCACCCCTCTAGAGGCCACCAAAACTCCACCACCTGCCACAACCCAAGAGTCGGCAAGCAAAACTAGCCGAACACCCAATACCACCCCCTAGAGAAAGGGAAAAGTCACACTAACAATCCCAAGGAAACACACGAACCTAAGATAGAAATGTCGAGCCCACTCGACGCGGCGTGGAGTAAGCTCCGCTTACTTGACGCCGAAAATACTTAGCCGCAAATCCTACGCTAGGTGACGACGTTGAGTGAACTCGGCTCAGTCGACGCTGTCAGCGCTTTCCACTTAGGGTAAACGTAAGTTTTAGTCAAAACCGCAGCCTAAACTCTCTCAACGCGCGAAAACAGGGAGTTGGAAATTTCATCCCAACCCTCCGTTCCATCCTAACTACTCGGTCTACCGCAACTAAACCTAAACTGTAGCTAACCACAGCCTCACCCTAACTCTAGCTACCCACTGGACACCAAACCTCAGACAAACGAGAGAACATTGATTTAAATTCTAGAAAAAAATAAAGGATCAACCACTTGATTTAAAGCTTGATGTAATAACTCAACCTGCTGCTCTAGGGAGGAAAACAAAGAGAACAGAGCGATAGCACAAGAAATGAAAATAGAGCATGGGTTAGAAATAATTTGGCAAGGGCAAGGGAGCCACTTGCCTCTACCTCCAGGAAAAACAACAACTACCACCCAAGCTTGGCACCAGCGGCAAGATCGGCCACCTAGAAGACCAAAACTGAAACTTTGAGGAAGAAGAAAAGAAATCAAAAATTCCTAACTCCTAGAATCAACCCTAAATCAATAAAAACTTACATGGAAGGGAAGATCTAGACGAGAGCAAGCCAAATCCGCTATCGCACGAGAAAAACGAGCTTCCTCCCGCAAACACCGGCCAAAATAAAAGCACCACCTCCTCTCAAAACCCTTCCGCTGGAAGCTCTCCAGACCCGGGAACGATGAAAAAGAAGAGGAAAAACGGTTCACGACAACAAAAGATGCTCTCAGGAGAAAAAGTACGGAACACGCCCAAGACACGCCCGTGATACGGCCCGACACGCCCGTGTCACGAGGCGTGTACTTACTCGACGAACGTCGATCTCCACTCGACGAAACACGAGACACCCCCCAGACATGCCCGTGACACGGCCCGACACGCCCGTGTCACGGGGCGTGTACTCACACGCCTACCCACTTGACGACCGTCGATCTCAGCTCGACGAAACAGGTGACACGCCCTGTGACATGCCTGTGTCACAGGCCGTGTACCAACTCAAACACCACTCGATGATCGTGGAGCACCGATCGTCGAACGGAGAGACACGCCCCGTGTCACGCCCGTGTTCGATACGACACGCCCGTGACACGGCCGTGTTCTCACTAAAACTCCGCCTGACGACCATCGAGCGCAGCTCGACGAAGGGGGACAAGCCCTGTGACACGCCCGTGTCACAGGCCGTGTTCCTACAAAAACCCCGTCGACCAAAAATTCGTCGACCTGAGAAACGGGAGCTCTACCCGAGCACGACACGCCCTGGGTCACGGGCGTGACCCAGGCCGTGTCACCCAAACTTACACAAAAAAGGAAACCTGCTGACTCCTAGCAAACAAAAGACAAGGCACCAGCCTACTAGCTCGGCCATATCAGGCACGCACAGCACAACAAACATTACAAACATTATATCTAACAAAAACAATCGTCGAAATGACGCGAAAGCAAACGATCCCGGATTTCGACCAAAACTCGCACCGTAGCTAAACTCCCAGGCTACGAAAACAACGGTGAGGTCGAAAACAACATCCGACGATCGCACACTCGGGCTAACACCTCCCGAAGCCAAAACACAAGCATTTCCCTAAGAGGCCCAACCGAGTCACCAAAACAGACTCCGGCTAGCTGGGGAAACTTGACAACAGGCTACAACCAGGCTACACAAGGAACCTAAAGAGCTAAGACCACGCTCTACAACGGTGAAAGGCCGGAAAATGCGTCATTGTAACGCCAATCCAAGATCAAACAAAACCGAGAAAAACCGGGGGCGTTACAAGCCCCGCCTCAACCGGAGATTGATTTCACGATTAAGCTAGTTCCAGGTGCAAAACCCGTGTCACGCTCTCCATATTGGCTAGCGCCTAAGGATATGGCGGAGCTGAAAGTTAAACTGCAAGAGTTGTTGGAACAAGATTATGTGCGTCCAAGTTCGTTGCCTTGGAGCTCACCAGTCCTCTTTGTTAAGAAGAAGGATGGGAGCTTGAGACTCTGTATTGATTATCGGGAGCTGAACAAGCTAACGGAAAAGAACAAGTACCCGATACCAAGGATTGATGATCTATTTGATCAGTTAGTCGGGTCGACAGTATACTCTAAGTTGGATCTTAAGTCTGGATACTATCAGCTGAGGATAAGGGAGAGTCATATCCCCAAAACAGCTTTTAGTACGAGATACGAGCATTACGAGTTTACGATCATGCCGTTTGGGCTAACGAATACACCGTCGGTGTTCATGGATTTGATGAATAGGACTTTCAGGGAGTACTTAGACCACTTTGTGATTGTCTTCATCGACGATATTTTGGTGTACTCGCAGAGAGAGTATGATCACTTCAGGCATCTTCATTTCGTTTTGGAGACGCCGAGGAGGAATTAATTGTACGCCAAGTTCTCGAAATGCGAGTTTTGGTTGTCCTCAGTGGCGTTCCTCGGTCATATAGTCAGTGGACAGGGCATTGCGGTGGATCCGACGAAGATTGTTGCGATACGAGAGTGGCCTGTGCTTGCTACGGTAGCGGAAGTCCGGAGTTTTCTGGGGCTTGCCGGCTATTACAGGTGCTTCATGGAGAACTTCTCGCAGATAGCGTTACCTCTCATTACTTTGATGAGGAAGGAGCAGAAGTTCGTTTGGATGCCGGAGTGCACACGAGCTTTTGAGGAGTTGAAGTGTCGGTTGACCACGATGCTTGTGCTTAGTTCGCCGAGTGGGATCGAAAGCTTTGAAATCTATAGTGATGCTTCGGGCAGTGGTTGGGTTGCGTGCTATTGCAACATTGAAGCGTTATAGCATATGTCTCAAGACATCTGAAAGTGCACGAGAGGAATTATCCGGTCCATGACTTGGACTTAGCGGCCGTGATTTTTGCCTTGAAGCTGTGGAGGCACTACTTGTATGGGGTAAGGGTTGTTATCTATATTGACCATAAGCGCCTGAAATATTTGTTGGATCAGAAAGATCTGAACATGTGGCAGCGTAGATGTATGGAGTTCCTGGGGGACTACACATTCAAGATCCACTACGTGCCTGGTAAAGACAATGCTTTTGCGGACGCGTTGAGTCGCCGGGCCCCAGCTCAAGCCAATTGGCTGTCGGTCCATGACGAGCGGTTGGTTCGGGAGTTGTAGGCATTAGAGATCTCTTGCATTGACAAGCAGTCGAGTGTTGAAACGCTATTGAATTAGACGAAAGTTTAGTATTACCTACCTGATCGGATTCGACAGGATTTGGATGTGGTAGCAGCATAAAGCAGCTCATGATAGAGGCTCTGGATGGGTCAAATTCCCAATATGAGGTTATGGATGGTTTGCTTTGGAAAGACGGACATCTGTGCGTCCCGAATGTGGGCACTTTGCGGGTGGAATTGTTGTACGAGGCACATCATACCAAGTACACGATTCCCTCGGGGAGCACAAAGATGTACCGCGATATGAAGAAATTATTCTGGTGGCCAGGATTGAAGAAGGATGTGGCACTGTATGTGGCGAAGTGTCAGACATGCGTGTAACGCCCCCGATTTTCCAGTGATTTATTTAATTTCTCATTTGACGTATTATGACGTCAGGGCGTTATGTTAGCGCGTGTTGGTCAGGTGACGTTGTTAGAGCGTGCTTTTAGCTCTTTAGGTTTCCTGCGTGGCTTGGTGATGCCTGGTAGCAAGATTCCCTAGCGAGCCGGAGTCTGTTTGGTGACTCGGTGGAGCCTCTTGGGGAATGCTTGTGTTTTGGCTTCGGGAGAATTTGCCCGAGTTTTGTTCGTCGGATTTTGTTACCGACTGTGTCGTTAGCGCGTTTTGCGTTCGTTAGGTTTGACCGGCCAGATTTTGGGATTTGCGTCGGGAGTGGAAAATTTTATATTAGAAAATTAGATCGGCTAATTTTAGACTTGCTCGTCAAGTTTCGTCGCGTTCCGAGCATTTTTGGAGCCTCGGCGTGCGATTGAAGTTTGTATGTTTTCGCGTACGCCGTTAACTTTAGAAATTATTATCTCGAAAACGGTGCGTCGGAATTCGATTTCAACATCGCCGTTGGATTCGTAGCGTCGTCATTCGCCTACGGTGCGAATTTCGTTCGATTCGGCGCGCGTTTGGCCCTCCGTAACGATATATGTTATATCATTCCTTTTTAAATAATTATAAGTATTAATATTTTATATTTATATAAAATATTTTAAATAAAAAAAAATAATAAAATAAAAAAATTCGGTGAGAATGATTCTCACCGAATCGGATTCGGTGAGAATCATTCTCACCGAATCCACTGTTCGGTGAGAATTCTCACCGAATCCACTGTTCGGTGAGAATTCTCACCGATCAGTTAGGCTAGTTATATTATATGTTAAGTATATAATATTTGTATATTATATTATTATTCTTATTATATAATATATTATATTAGTTTAAGAAGCAAAACTCCTTTCTTCTTCCCCGAACAGCAGCCCCCCTCCTGTGCGAAATTTTTGCGGAGTGCGGAACCCTTCCGTTCGCAAATCTTCCGGCGGCCGCCACCGCCGATCCGGTGGACGGAATTTCGATCCGATCGCGGCGTTGGAAAGCTCTCGGCGAGAGCTTCGAGATCGCGGTAAGTTTTTCCCGTTTCGGTGACCGTTTCGCCTTAGATTTTTTTCGGCCCTAACCCCGGTTGTCCGTTTTTTCGTAGATCTCGTCTCCGCGTGTCCCCTCTTGAACGGATCTACGTGTTGGAGTTTTTTGGGTGACGTTTTCGAGATCGATTTGAGGCAAGTGGATTTCTCCCCCCTTGCGTGCCTCCATGAGTTGCATTTTTTTTGTTTTATTATTCTTTCCTCCTTGTCGTAGAATAGGTAATATTGGAATGCTCCTAGTTTTGGGCTTGTAGTCGGCCCAAACTAGGAAGTTATCGGTTTTATTTTAGTTGTACTCGGCGGGTAGGGGGAAATAACTCGGCGGGTAGGGGAAAATAAATCGGCGGGTAGGGGGAAATAATTCGGCGGGTTTTGGTTGTACAACTTGGTAGTTTTAAGTGGTGTTGTCGGCTAGTTTTGGTGCCGAATCGTGGATCCTTAGCATGTGGTAGCTGGGTTTCTGAAGGAGTATGGTACCAGGAGAGTTTGAGCCATGGCCACCACCATTCCCTCCTTTGGACATTTTGGGTTCCTGTAAGAGGTTGGAACTCTATGTGTGTGGACCCTGTGGCGGCCCCTTTAGTACTCTTGAGACACCTGGACCTGGTTGTTTGGTTGTGACTGTTCTTAGTCTCCGACACAGGTTTGGGATTTGTGCCAGTGCTAATGATTTACAAGTTTAGGACTGTTAGTTCCTTCTTACTGTTCATTTGATGCATATTGGTTTCCTTCTGTTTCTGCAGGCTTGAGCGGAGTCTGGTACGTTTCTGTACTTGTTGCATTTCTCTCACTTTACTGATTATTACACCTACATTTTGTCCTCTTTTGGATTCTTTAGCTGAGTTTTTCGGCATTTACTCTTGCAGGGTTGGTAACCCTTTTTCTTGTTGTTCTTTTTATTCAATTATTATCTGATGCTTCTTTGCCACTTGTTTCATTATTTCTTGCTGAGGTGTTCTTCTTTTGAATGCCTCAGGTTCAGGTCTGTAGCCGGCTGTGCGGCTAGTTTCAGGAGTTTCTCTGTGGACTGCGCTTTGGCAGTGTTTTCCTCGCTTGTCGAGGTAGTTCTTTAGCCTTGTAGTAGTACAGACATACATGCTCACCAGCGAGTTCATGTCAGGTTGTTGACGCTCGTTGGTGATTTTCCTTTGTGATATTAAGTATTTGCTTAGCTGCTAGTTTACCTGTTTTGTGGTAGTTTCACTTGCTCTCTGGGAATGTTTTATGCTAGGTTGCTAGTTACTTTAAACCCTATAATGGAACTACTATATGTATTGCATGATCAGCATGTTTTATAAAAACTCAAACTCTATTTTCAAATGCGTAAAAAGATGGTTTCCCTTATAAATATTATAAATTGAAATCTAGGGTCTTGCATAGTGTAAGTTGTCCTCTTAGGACGCTTATGCGCTCTTTTAGGATGTTTAGCATAAATGAAGTATTTTTCCGCTACGTATAAATATAGTTTTCAAACCGTGGACTATCTGATCCACTGAGCCGAGGGATACGGCCAATTAATTTAAAAATCAGTTTTCTATTCATTTTAACTTATGATTTGAAGGATTAGAGTGTCGCCTGAGCGTCAGCAGTTATCCCCTGCTTGACGTGGCATCACAGCTCGTAGTTTTCTCGTGCTCTGATTTATTATTTTAAATGAGAAAATGCGGGTTGTGACAGTTGGTATCAGAGGGAGGTTGCTTGACAAATTGTCGGGCAACCTGTCCCTGTAAGTGTTAGGTGTTTAGAATCATACCATACACACACCGATATGTCATCAGCACGTCTTGGCTAAAGCACGAACACTACACTCATGAGCATAAAGAAGTATACGGGGCATATTATGTAGTATGGGATGCATACTATGTGTTTGTATATGGATCCACCATAGGAGGCAACATGTGAGGGTTATGTAGTATGGGATGCATAACCTCACCACATGAATGCGGCTAGCACGTTTTCTTTTTCGTTGCATGGAAATGTTATGTAGTATGGGATGCATAACATTTTCATGTGTACGCCGCTCATAACATGCATTAGGGCCTTTTTAGAATGCATAGCACAATCATGCATAGCATAACATTGCATAAGCACAATGTGCCAAGCTAAAGATTTGCAGGATGACATGTGTACACACATAAGTTTGAGTCAAAAAGAATATAAATTCATGCATTCCCGATCTAGGCACAAGAGTTAGTGTGATGATAGTGAATCATCGTAGGTTAAGCATAACATCATTATTAAAAATCCCAGAGCAAGTTATCAGCATGAGCAAGTACTTAAGTATGTCTTGTTTGTACTATATTGTTTGGTTCTAGTGGGTGGGCTAAGTGTCTAAATTAGTGTTTGTGGGTCAAGCTGTCCCTGTTCCCCCCGCTCCTCTGGTGCCTCCGGTCGTGGTGCCACTAGAGATGACCTTTATTTCTCAGTTTCAGCGACTTAGGCCTCCGACGTATGATGGCAAGGCAGATTACATGGTTTTAGACGATTGGATAATATCAATCGAGGAGATGTTCTCATACTCCGGGATCACTGATGATCAGAAAGTGATGTTAGCCGCATATCAGCTCAAAGGGTTGGCAAAGAGCTGGTGGCTGAGGGAGAAAGAAGGTCTGAAGGACGGGTGTTCCTGGGAGTCCTTTAAGGAGCTACTTTTGAGCAAGTTTCTGCCATCGGTCGAGAGGGACCGTCTGATGAATGATTTTCTGCACTTGAAGCAGAGGCAACTCACGGTTAGTGAGTACGAAATCGAGTTTAGTAAGCTAAGTCGATTTGCCCCAGACTTGGTGAGTTCCGACGAAAATAGAAGCAAACGATTTCTGGCCGGGCTAAGGAGTGACGTCCAGCAATTAGCAAGTGCCTATGCGACCTCAAGTTATGCTGGTATGGTGGAAGCTGCCTTAAAGGTAGAGGCAATTGATAATGCCAAGAATCGAGGTCAACAACTGAGAAAGGATAAAAGAAAGTCTGATGAGGGTAAGAGTACTCAGGTCCCTGACGCTGCTCCGAGGAAGAGAAACAAGGAGGTATGCAGTTTCTGTGGCCGACCGGGCCATCCATTGGAAAGATGCTATCAAAGGTTAGGAGCTCAAAAGAAAGAGCAGATTCATGCGATCCAAGGTGTCCAAAAGAAAGATTTGCTTTGTTCGGTATGCAGGAAGCCGGGGCACGATGATGCCCATTGCTGGAAGAAGACTAGAAGTTGTTTCTTATGCGGTCAAGTGGGTCATCTCAAGTATCAGTGCCCGCAAGCTCAGCTTACTCTGCAGCCAGTTCCTCTTCAGGCCTTGCCGCCGCCGCAGCGAGTGGACAAGGGGAAAGGAAAGTTGAACGTGGTCTCTATGGACGAAGCTCAGACGTCCACGCAAGTGATATCAGGTTAGATCCTCCCCTAGTTTTAATGTTTAGCTCATAGTTATAGTTTTGAGCGTTCGCTTCCTTAGTCGCGTGTGCAATTTTATAGGACGATTTAAGGTAAAGAACCGCTGGGCGCGTGTTCTGTTCGATTCCGGCGCTACCCACTCATTTGTGGCTAGGGCCTTCGTAGAGCGTTACCGGTTGGATCTCGATCGTGTTGGTGATGCGTTCTGTGTCAAGTTCCCTTCAGGCGAGTCTGTAGTTTCGGACCAGGGTATTCAGAGTTGTCCGATTTTGTTAGGCGATTTCCTCGCGTTTGCTGATTTGAAGCTGTTGGATCTGGAAGACTTCGATGTGATCCTAGGCATGGACTGGTTGTCCAGATATGATGCTGTGATCCAATGCAAGGGTAAACGCTGGGACTTCAGGATGGACAACGGTCAGCCCGGGAGTGTTTACGGTTATCCGCGCCAGGATTCTCCGACTATATCGGCGGTATGTGCTCGGAAGCTTGTAGATTCCGGATGTTTTGCTTGTTTGGTTTCGGTTTTAGAAACCAAGGTTAGTTTGCCGTGTTTGGAGGAGATCCCGGTGGTTCGTGATTATCCTGATGTCTTTCCAGCTAATCTTCCTGGTCTCCCGCCTGATCGAGACGTGGAGATTGTTATAGATTTGGAGCCGGGTACGCGTCCTATTGTCAAGGCGCCTTACCGAATGGCCCCACGCGAACTGGAGGAGTTGCGTATCCAGTTAGGCGAGTTGCTTGAGAACGGATTTATAAGGCCGAGTTCTTCGCCTTGGGGTGCTCCCGTTTTGTTCGTCAAGAAAAAGGATGGATCGATGAGGTTGTGCATCGATTATAGAGAGCTAAATAAGGTAACGATCAAGAATAGGTATCCGTTGCCAAGGATAGATGATTTATTTGATCAACTGCGAGGCAGCGCCGTGTTCTCTAAGATTGACCTTCGTTCGGGCTACCACCAGTTAAGGATCCGTGAATCAGATATACCGCGGACTGCCTTCCGTTCCCGACATGGACATTTTGAATTTTTGGTGATGTCGTTCGGTTTGACCAACGCACCTTCTGCTTTCATGGACATGATGAACAGGGTCTTCAAGGACTTTCTGGACAAGTTTGTGGTCGTATTTATAGACGATGTGTTGGTGTATTCACGCAATGTTGAGGAGCATGACCAACATTTGCGTCTAGTTTTATCTGCCTTGAGGGACCATAAGTTGTTCGCCAAGCTAAGTAAATGCGAGTTCTGGTTGCCTCAGGTTTCTTTCCTGGGTCATGTGGTTAACAAGAACGGAATCTCGGTCGACCCAGAAAAGATAGCCGCAGTTATGGAATGGACGAGGCCTGCCACACCCAAAGAAATAAGAAGCTTCCTAGGGTTGGCTGGCTACTACAGGAGATTTGTAGAGGGTTTCTCTACGTTATCTGCGCCATTGACCAAATTGACCCAGAAGAATGCAGCATTTGTGTGGAGCGATAAGTGCGAAGAAGCGTTCCAAGAGCTAAAGAATAGACTGTGCACTGCTCCGATATTGACTTTGCCTACGGAAGGATGAGACTATGCCGTTTACGTGGACGCATCCCACGTGGGTCTTGGTTGTGTGCTGATGCAAGAAGGAAAAGTGATTGCGTATGGGTCAAGACAGCTTAAGATTCATGAAAGGAACTACCCTACGCATGACTTGGAATTCGCAGCAGTTATTTATACATTGAAATTATGGAGACACTTGTTGTATGGCGCGCAGTGCAAGATTTATACAGATCATAAGAGTTTGAAGTACGTTTTCACTCAAAAGGAGTTGAACTTGCGCCAGCGCAGATGGTTAGAGTATGTGGCTGATTATGAAGTGGAGATCCTATACCATCCGGGTAAGGCTAACGTGGTAGCCGACGCCTTAAGCAGGAAGACAGGGAAAATCTTCAATCTCTCCACTGAGTTGTTGGTAGAAGAGTTTCTTTTAATGGATATTTCAGTTGGTAGATGTGACTCGCCAAGCAGTTTGGAAGTGTCTGAGCCTTCATGGATTTCTCTTACGAGGCTTCATCAAAAGGACGATCCTGATCTACTGCACCTTCATAATAGAACTGAGAAGGGGGAGCTGCCTGACTTTTCGATCGATGACGCAGGTACTCTAAAGTACCGCGGTAGATTTTGCGTCCCCAATTTTCGAGATATTCGAGATAAGTTGTGCAGTGAGGCACACAGTTCAAGTGTGGCCTACCATCCAGGGTCTACAAAAATGTATAAGGACTTGAAACAGATTGCCTGGTGGATTGGGATGAAGAGTGACATTGCAAGGTTTGTGTCAGAATGCTTTACGTGCAAAAGAGTTAAGGCTGATCATGGAAGGCCTGGTGGAAAGTTAGCGCCTTTAGAGATTCTAACTTGGAAGTGGGAGAGTATCTCAATGGATTTCATTACTGGTTTGCCGAGATCTCCCAGAGGGCATGACTCTGTTTGAGTGATTGTTGATAGATTAACAAAGTGTGCACACTTCGTACCCTTTCAGATTGGTTACTCGATGAAGAAGATAGCGGAGCTATATTTGAATGAAGTTATCAGGTTACATGGAGTACCCGTAAGTATAGTATCAGATCGAGACTCCAGGTTTACGTCTCGTTTCTGGAAGAGCCTTCAAGAAGGATTGGGAACTGACTTGAGATATTCTACCGCATATCATCCACAGACTAATGGTCAAACAGAGCGTGTTAATCAGATTGTGGAAGATATGATCCGTTGTTATATATTAGACCACGGAGGAGCGTGGGATGAACGCTTGAAGTTGATGGAGTTCGCATACAATAACAGTTATCAAGAGAGTCTGCAAATGGCTCCGTTCGAAGCGCTATATGGAAGACGATGTAGAACTCCTCTATTTTGGGCTGAGGTTGGTGAGAGGCCGATGTTAGGTCCAGATGCCTTAGAAGAAATGGAAGTTTATGTAAAGCTTATTCGAGAGAAGCTTCGGATAGCGCAAGAGCGGTACGAGAAGAACGCCAATCGACGTAGGTCCGTTTTGGAATTTTCTGTGGGGGACATGGTATTCCTTAAGGTTTCCCCGATGGTTGGAGTGAAGAGGTTCGGTAAGAACCATAAGTTGGACCCAAGGTATGTGGGACCATTTGAAATTGTGGAGCGGATTGGTGTGTCAGCCTACAAGTTGAATTTGTCCGAAAATTTTCCTGGCGTGCACAATGTTTTTCACGTGAGCCAACTGCGGAGGTGTGTGCTAAGTGACAGACAAGTGCTGGATGCAGTGCCCCAGTTGGAGCCTAACCTTTCCTACGTGGAAGTTCCTATTCGTGTTCTGGATGTGCAAGATCGAGTGTTGCAGAGAAAGACAATACTGATGGTAAAGATTCTGTGGAGAAACCAAGACGTGGAGAGCGCGACTTGGGAGCTGGAGTCAGCTATGAGGGAGGCGCATCCTCATTTGTTCTCCTAGTTGTGCTCGGTAAGCATTCGATAACCTTTGGTTATTTTCTTTTCCTCTTTGGTAGAATTGTTTTATGCGTAAAGTTTCGGGACGAAACTTTCTTTTAGGGGGAGTGACTGTAATGCCCCCGATTTTCCAGTGATTTATTTAATTTCTCATTTGACGTATTATGACGTCAGGGCGTTATGTTAGCGCGTGTTGGTCAGGTGACGTTGTTAGAGCGTGCTTTTAGCTCTTTAGGTTTCCTGCGTGGCTTGGTGATGCCTGGTAGCAAGATTCCCTAGCGAGCCGGAGTCTGTTTGGTGACTCGGTGGAGCCTCTTGGGGAATGCTTGTGTTTTGGCTTCGGGAGAATTTGCCCGAGTTTTGTTCGTCGGATTTTGTTACCGACTGTGTCGTTAGCGCGTTTTGCGTTCGTTAGGTTTGACCGGCCAGATTTTGGGATTTGCGTCGGGAGTGGAAAATTTTATATTAGGAAATTAGATCGGCTAATTTTAGACTTGCTCGTCAAGTTTCGTCGCGTTCCGAGCATTTTTGGAGCCTCGGCGTGCGATTGAAGTTTGTATGTTTTCGCGTACGCCGTTAACTTTAGAAATTATTATCTCGAAAACGGTGCGTCGGAATTCGATTTCGACTTCGCCATTGGATTCGTAGCGTCGTCATTCGCCTACGGTGCGAATTTCGTTCGATTCGGCGCGCGTTTGGCCCTCCGTAACGATATATGTTATATCATTCCTTTTTAAATAATTATAAGTATTAATATTTTATATTTATATAAAATATTTTAAATAAAAAAAAAATAATAAAATAAGAAAATTCGGTGAGAATGATTCTCACCGAATCGGATTCGGTGAGAATCATTCTCACCGAATCCACTGTTCGGTGAGAATTCTCACCGAATCCACTGTTCGGTGAGAATTCTCACCGATCAATTAGGCTAGTTATATTATATGTTAAGTATATAATATTTGTATATTATATTATTATTCTTATTATATAATATATTATATTAGTTTAAGAAGCAAAACTCCTTTCTTCTTCCCCGAACAGCAGCCCCCCTCCTGTGCGAAATTTTTGCGGAGTGCGGAACCAACCCGTTCGCAAATCTTCCGGCGGCCGCCACCGCCGATCCGGTGGACGGAATTTCGATCCGATCGCGGCGTTGGAAAGCTCTCGGCGAGAGCTTCGAGATCGCGGTAAGTTTTTCCCGTTTCGGTGACCGTTTCGCCTTAGATTTTTTTCGGCCCTAACCCCGGTTGTCCGTTTTTTCGTAGATCTCGTCTCCGCGTGTCCCCTCTTGAACGGATCTACGTGTTGGAGTTTTTTGGGTGACGTTTTCGAGATCGATTTGAGGCAAGTGGATTTCTCCCCCTTGCGTGCCTCCATGAGTTGCATTTTTTTTGTTTTATTATTCTTTCCTCCTTGTCGTAGAATAGGTAATATTGGAATGTTCCTAGTTTTGGGCTTGTAGTCGGCCCAAACTAGGAAGTTATCGGTTTTATTTTAGTTGTACTCGGCGGGTAGGGGGAAATAACTCGGCGGGTAGGGGAAAATAAATCGGCGGGTAGGGGGAAATAATTCGGCGGGTTTTGGTTGTAGAACTTGGTAGTTTTAAGTGGTGTTGTCGGCTAGTTTTGGTGCCGAATCGTGGATCCTTAGCATGTGGTAGCTGGGTTTCTGAAGGAGTATGGTACCAGGGGAGTTTGAGCCGTGGCCACCACCATTCCCTCCTTTGGACATTTTGGGTTCCTGTAAGAGGTTGGAACTCTATGTGTGTGGACCCTGTGGCGGCCCCTTTAGTACTCTTGAGACACCTGGACCTGGTTGTTCGGTTGTGACTGTTCTTAGTCTCCGACACAGGTTTGGGATTTGTGCCAGTGCTAATGATTTACAAGTTTAGGACTGTTAGTTCCTTCTTACTGTTCATTTGATGCATATTGGTTTCCTTCTGTTTCTGCAGGCTTGAGCGGAGTTTGGTACGTTTCTGTACTTGTTGCATTTCTCTCACTTTACTGATTATTACACCTGCATTTTGTCCTCTTTTGGATTCTTTAGCTGAGTTTTTCGGCATTTACTCTTGCAGGGTTGGTAACCCTTTTTCTTGTTGTTCTTTTTATTCAATTATTATCTGATGCTTCTTTGCCACTTGTTTCATTATTTCTTGCTGAGGTGTTCTTCTTTTGAATGCCTCAGGTTCAGGTCTGTAGCCGGCTGTGCGGCTAGTTTCAGGAGTTTCTCTGTGGACTGCGCTTTGGCAGTGTTTTCCTCGCTTGTCGAGGTAGTTCTTTAGCCTTGTAGTAGTACAGACATACATGCTCACCAGCGAGTTCGTGTCAGGTTGTTGACGCTCGTTGGTGATTTTCCTTTGTGATATTAAGTATTTGCTTAGCTGCTAGTTTACCTGTTTTGTGGTAGTTTCACTTGCTCTCTGGGAATGTTTTATGCTAGGTTGCTAGTTACTTTAAACCCTATAATAGAACTACTATATGTATTGCATGATCAGCATGTTTTATAAAAGCTCAAACTCTATTTTCAAATGCGTAAAAAGATGGTTTCCCTTATAAATATTATAAATTGAAATCTAGGGTCTTGCATAGTGTAAGTTGTCCTCTTAGGATGCTTATGCGCTCTTTTAGGATGTTTAGCATAAATGAAGTATTTTTCCGCTACGTATAAATATAGTTTTCAAACCGTGGACTATCTGATCCACTGAGCCGAGGGATACGGCCAATTAATTTAAAAATCAGTTTTCTATTCATTTTAACTTATGATTTGAAGGATTAGAGTGTCGCCTGAGCGTCAGCAGTTATCCCCTGCTTGACGTGGCATCACAGCTCGTAGTTTTCTCGTGCTCTGATTTATTATTTTAAATGAGAAAATGCGGGTTGTGATAATGCGCCTTGGTGAATGCGGAATGCCAAAAGCTGGGAGGATTCTTGAAGTACTTGCCTATTCCGGAGTGGTAGTTTGACGACATTACTATGGACTTTATGCACGGGCTGCCAAGGTCGCAAAAAGGGAACGGTGCCATTTGGGTGGTCGTAGATCGTCTAACGAAGGTGTCGCATTTCATTCCTCATAGGAAGGAAGATCCGGTTGAGAAATTGGCAAAACTGTATGTGGACAACATAGCACTGCTTCACGGTGTGCCCCACAGCATCGTGAGTGGCCGATATGGGCGGTTCACGTCCAATAATAGGAGGCTGGTGCAGCAGATGTTGGGAACAAAGCTGAGTTTCAGCACAGCCTTTCATCTGCAGACGTATGGGCAAACCAAGAGAGTCAATATGACAATGGAGGACATGCTTCGCATGTGTATCATAGACTTCGGTAAGCAGTGGGAGGACCACTTATACTTGGTGGAGTTCACGTACAACAATAGCTACCAGGCAAGTATACAAATGGCGCCCTTCGAGGCCCTTTATGGTGGAAGATGTCGCACGCCGTTGTCTTGGTTAGAAACGGGCGAGCCAAAGTTGTACAAGAGACAAGAGGTGGAAGATGCTACTTCTTTGGTATGAACCATTAGGGAGAGGTTGCTAATCGCTCAAGACCGCTAGGCTAAGTACTATAATGCCAAACACATGAACATATAGTTCACTGTTGGCGACTAGGTGTACTTGAAGATCAAGCAGTTCAAGAGTGTCTCGCGGGTGCGGTGCTTAAAGAAGCTAAGCTCGAGGTACCTTGGACCGTTTGAGGTTCTGGAGCGGATTGGTGAAGAAGCTTATCGGTTGAAGCTGTCAGTGGAGCTTAGTGGTCTACATGATGTATTCCATATATCGGTGCTACGGAAGGCGGTGCAAGAGCCTTCGCATGTGATCGCGGTGGATCAAGTACCCGTGGGTAATGGGTTGACGACGAAGGTCAAGCCCGTACGAATTGAGGACTCGAAAGTCAAGCGGCTACGCAACAAAGAGATCAGGATGGACAAGGTCCATTGGGACAATTGCGGTCAGGAAGAGCTCTCTAGGGAGCGAGAGCAGACCATGCTTGAGGAGTACCCGGAGTTGTTCCACTCAGGTACTGTTTAAGTTTTATGTTTCTTTCCTTTACGTAATTTCGAGGACGAAATTCTTTTAAGAGGTAGAGAGTTGTAATGCCCCGAAACTCAAAAGAGTGATGGGAGGCGTTTTGAGCCAAGTTTGGAATTTGGCAGGGGGTACACGACCTGGGACATGGGCGTATACCAGGGCGTGTCGTGTTTGGGTCGACGATTTGGACGAGACGTCGATGAATTTTGGAGTCGACGATCGTCGAGCAACGAACACGGCCTGCGACACGGGCATGTCCCAGGGCGTGTCGAGCTCGTGTCAACGATCTGCTAGGGAAGTCGACGATTTTGCTCGATGAAGTGTCGAGACAGGGAACACGGCCTAGGACACGGGTGTGTCTAAGGTCATGTCGGGTGGTCGACGAACTGTGCTCGACGAAGTGTCGAGACAATGAACACGGCCTGGAGCCCAGGCGTGTTCGGGTTCGACATGGGCATGTCCAAGACCCGTGTGAGTCTCGGATTGGTGTTGGTCCTGTGTTGACGGAGGAACACGCCCGGGAACACGGGCATGTACTGGCTGACACGGGCATGTCAGGTCGAACACGGGCATGTCGGGTGCCCGTGTGTTTATCGAGACGCGCCGATTTCGACGGCGGATGGGGAACACGGTCCTGGACACGGGCGTGTCACACACCGTGTTCAGCCAAGATTTTGAATTTCAGCTACAGATCGTGGCCGTTCGTTTCCTTATTTTGGGAACTGATGGTTGGGGGTTGTTCCTACTGGGATATACCCGAGAATAGGATTTCAAATCCCTCACTTCTTTCACATAATCTCTTTCTAAAAGTCTAGAGAGAAGGGAGAGCAAGGAAGAAGAAAGGAGGATAGATCCGGTTACCGACTGAGATTCGGAGCTCCAAATCGCGAGCCGACTTCGGATCTACGGAGGCAAGGAGATTGCGGTGCTTTCCATCCACATACATTTCCATGGCGTCAAGGAAAAGAGCTAGGGTAATGATTCTCTACTTGAGCATGTCAAACTCTCTTTTCCTTTGCATAGGAAGCTCACTCTCGGGAGTTTGCGGTGAGTTGAGGCGTTCCTTTGGGTAGACATGAATAGTCCCCATTGTGTGCATGTAGAGTCTGTAATCGAGAATAGATATAGGCATGATGTGTGAAGCCTACCTAGATAAGTTGGTCTGGATCGGTGATGTTGCATTGCTTGAATGGCCGGAGAATACTCCGTGCGAATGATTGTTTTTCGGGTTTTCTACGCGGTAGATTGCAACAGGGCGCCTAGGGGATTAACTCCAAGGTGCACCCGGAAAACTGGGTAGATGCGTGATTCTGCCAACATGGTGGCCTGGGAGCCAACCTGAACATAACTGGGTTATGTGTTGTGTGTAACGATTTGGGGCTCGGGGAACTAACTCGCGCATATGGCTTAAATTAATATTGCAGTGTGAGCAACGTGTTAAGCGGAACCGTGCCCGTTCTATATCATTCGGTACAAGCAAACTAAAGCTATGTGGGACTTGTCATTGGCATAGATAGGAGGTCTCAGGTTGTATATGGCTTAAATTGACGTGACATTGGCCGAAAGGAGCTAAATGCTCACGAGATTTGGTCGTCCTTGTGGCGGTGGTGATACCGAGATGTCTATGGCTTAAACTGACGTGACATTGACCGGTTCACCGAGAATGTGCCCTAAGTGCATGGGTTGTGTGGACTGAGTGCCTATGCCTGTGTTGTTGTGTTTTTACTCTATACTGCTGGATTATGATAATAAAGTGCAGGGAAGGAGCATCGCCGCCCCGAGTTGGGGGCGAGATCATTATAATTTGGTCAGCATAGCTGACCGTTGCCTTTGTTTGCCACCGTGCGGTGGATTGTTGTTTGCAGGTGCTGCGGAGCCGAATGCTAAATAGCGGGCTAAAGCCCAAGTTGCTGAGTCGTCCCTCGAAGGCCTAAATTGAGTGTTTACTAGCTTTATTCATGTGTGACCGGCCTGCATGCCGAGTTTTGGAAAACATGTTATTTTAGTAAACAAATGTAAGGTCTTAAGGCCATCGTACTTGTGTATTGTACTTCATTCCTATTGGTTTTTTGAGTAGTGGACATTCATGTTTAGTTGGGTTCTTTATTCTTGTAACTTTAAATTTCTTCCGCTAGAATGACTCTGTGTAGGACGTTGGATATCAGTTGGATGGTTTCCATTGAGTAGCCACCCGATCTGTCTGTGGTATATGGCGTCGGACCCCAGCCGGACGTAATGCTATATGCTATGCGACTGATATGGGGTGTTACAAAGTGAGTAAGCTACATTCAACGCATTTGGACAGCCTATTTTTTGTGTCTGAAAATACAGGCTCTGACTAGATGAGAATCATTCAATGCTTTTTATCACATGACATTGAGTGGGCTTGCCTCTCTCAAAGCCTGTGGACTTAGTCAAATATCTACACAGATTTTTTTGTCTTTGACTGATTGAGCAATACTCAACGAATTATGTTGTATGACATTAAGTGAGTAGACTTCACTCAACACATGTGGACTTAGCCATATTTCAGCAAATTTCTCCTTAGGCTTTGACTGCCTCAGCCTGTATCACAGCTTTTTGTTGTATGGCGTTGAGTGAGTAGACTACAATCAATGTAAGACCCCATATTTTTACGCCACCGGATCTTACACCCAGAATCGCCATTTTGCGGCGACACCGACACTCGAGAGGGTCGTCACTATAAAATGCATATCCTTCCTGCATTAAGAATCAACAAAGAAATAAAAGTATAATAATGAAGTCAATCAAGTCAAGTCCACAAAGATCACCACACACACACACACACACACACATATATATATATATATATATATATATATATATATATATATATATATATATATATATATATATATATATATATATATATATATATGAGCATGAATCACAGCAAAGTCCATAGAGAATAAGGTACTGAAATAGATCTGTAAAGTAAAAATATAAACGGGCTGATGTCCGGTACATCATGACCTCACTACAACACTCTCGCGGAATTAAAGTAAATCTAACACTCAGGGATCCAGAGGCTGGTGCTCCTGTGTTATACTGGCCCACCTCCATGTGCACTGCACTCTGCTGGTGCTATATATATCTCCTTCTGCTGCTCCCTGTCTCCCATCCGGAGCCCCTGAAATGTTCGGTCCAACGACCATTAATAATCAAAAAGACTAAGCCCGATTTCCCCCACCCCTCCCCTAGTGGCACCTAGGCACCGTGCTGGACGAATGATAGAAAAGCTATGATGGTGGAGAGTAAATAAGAGCAGAGAACATTGATCCTAATCTAGCAGTTTTATTATAATGTCTAGAGTGCTATAAGAAGAAATGAGAGCCAGCAATACCATAGTAACAGAGCAGTAAAAAGTAGAAAGTAAAGTGCATCATAAAGAAAGGTAAATGATAGGCACAAGGAAGCAACCATAGCTTATTAGCATGCCAGTAAAAGCTTATAAACCATGGGGTCGTTTTGCAAGGCCTAACGTATAAAAAATCTCATACCAATTTATACGTTAGGGGTAAGGGTTGAAGTATAATAATGATATGATATGTTATGTTACATGGGTTTAATGATATGTTCATACAAGTGTAACACACACACGACTCTATGAGCACAGACCTTTAGTTCACTAGTTTTGGAGGCTAGCTTCACTCCCTTGAGCCTCCGTAGTGGCCAACGGAGATTGTGGGTTGGGCCACCACAATCCTTGGCGTGTTTACACACTACCAGGCCTAGCCCTTACGTACATGTCTGAAGGACACACCAGAGTCACCATGTACTAATGCTGACAAATCGACCAGTCTTTTCCTTGGCTAAGTTTAAACCACACAAGCCGAGTCATCATACCGACATCGGTATGAACGACCGTCAAATAACGATGACCCACCACCTTATGCACATGCAGCCATGATTTCCCGAGCCATCATCTCCCCAGACTAACCTATCCATTACAACTACCTTCCCAGCCTTCGGCTCGTCGGGTTAGCTTGCCCATTTGCACAACCACCGAGCCTACCGCTCGGATAACACAACCAAGATAACCTCCTGAGTCATCGGGGTGGGTGAAGGTGAAGCCCTAGTTTTTACTAATTGCCCTTTAATATTTTAGTCCTACAGTTTAAGGTTAACATTGGACTGCCCAGGGCATTCCCTGTGAAGGACTCTCGAGGGAACTAGGAACTACGATGGGTTGAAGCCCAAGGCTCCCTTTCGCAAGGTACTTATTATTATTGGTATCTACCCATGTCCCAATTTGTTATCATTAATCTTGAACTAGCTCTATTCTTATTTAGACATTCCCTCTCCAAGGAAGGACGGTCCACCGTCGATCCCGAGCACAACTCCGCCCTTGCACAACCGGGCTCACATCAACTACCTTCTTTTGGTGACCCTATATTTTCCAACTAGTCCAGATACACCAACTACCCTTTCCCATACAAGTTCCGAATGCTTCCCCACTTTTACAATTTCTATTATGTGTAGACCAACTAAACTACATGATGTGTTTGAATGGTGATCATTCAAATATTCATCCAAATGACATAAGATTATTACTGGGAGTCTATCATGATATTTTAGTAACAAATCCATAAGATTATAATTTTCCTACTTCATTTGGTATTTATTTTAATTTCTACAAAATCAAGCCTCAAGAGCCTTTGAACAACAAGGGCACTTTTCTAGCTAAGTATGGTCTTGACATAATTATGATAAACTACTAACACCAAAGTAATAATAAAAAACAAAAATCCCAATTTTCTAAGGTGGGTTTGACCTTCAACAATTTATGGAACAAACAAGCACAATATTATGATAAATAGGGAAGAATTAGAACCAACCATCCAAAAATTATGAGAAAATTACTAGATGATAAATATGACCATAAAAGGCTAATGACCATGAATTATTATTTTCCAACTCTAATTGATCACATAAATGAATTATATTAAAATATTTGGCAAATGAGCACTTATGAATGAGCCTATATGAACATTCTTCCAATATTTTTTATAAAAATGTAAAGAGAATGATTATGTCCTAAAATATTCCATTACTAAGTTTCACAATTTTCAGTAAGCAAATAACACAAAAATAATTATCTTGTGATGGAATCAAACTTAGGGTTTGTGAATGAAGTACTAAAATTATCAACCCAAAATTCACAATAAAATTTCTAGGGAACAACATCATCTAAATAAGTTTACTGCCTAAGTTTCATAAGTATCCAAATTCATTTGAGCATGTAATTAAATATTGGACCAAAGTTCCCTAAACTATCCTTAACTATTTCAAGAGGGTATATGTTCCTAAAAATCTTACAAACACTCTTCTAGAGCTTATTTTTACAATAGGAACTCACCAACCAAGTTTCAAAACCATCCAAGGACATATATTCCCATGTCCTTCAATAGGATCCAAACCTCAATCCTAGGGCCTACACTAGGGTCTTAGGGCATCTCCACCCCAAACCACTCAAATTCTCTTGAGTGGGGATGTTTTAGATGTCTTTGAGGCAGTGGCCAAAGTTTCGTCCCTTTTGGATGAGGATTGGCCACTCAACTCATCAATTACACACTTGCCCTAATTTACCCTTAAGAGACCAAGTTTTTGGTTACACTTGTACAACTCGTATTCGTCAAGGATGGGTCCTACCACAGCCAGGACAACAAAAGTCATTGTCAACCAGTAAAGACAAAAGTCAGAGTTAGCGCGCAAGACCGCGGAAGGCCTGGGCGAGTATGGCGAGCTCCTCTCGCATACTCGCCAGGTAGGCGACTAGGAAAGATACTCACCCAGCCCGTGTGAGTTCCCCTTGGAAGTCGCCTAGTCGCCATGGGGTGGGGTATAAATATGACCCCCCTCCTTGGATTTCCCTATAAATAGGACCCCAGGGGTACGAGGTGAGACACAAAAAATCCTCTGCAGGATACTCGCGAGTTCTCCTTTCAAGATACTAGTCGAGCCTTTGGATTCCTTTTCTTAAGAGATCAGGTCGCGGCCTTGGGACTTTGTCATCAGCTAGTCTCCCTCGTACCTAGTTCGGCCACTTTTGATTTAGAAGGGGTTGCTCCTTTCGAGCATACGAGTACGTGGTGTTACCTTCCTGCCGCAACATCTGGGGTCCTGTTTGCATTCGTTCTTCATCCTAGTCATCCTAGCTGTCTGGTCTTACCCCTGAGTTGGTAACCTTAGGCGGCTTAGATCTGAATTCTGAGGTTGAGATTTTTCTTGGCTTCAACATTTGGTGCGGTGAGCGTGAATCGCAGCCAAGGAGGAAAGTTTGGTGGTTTAGCGAGATGGCCAGTGATGGCGAACATGGAGAGTTGGTCGGTAACTCGGCGGGAGTTAGTGATCTCGCGCGAGGTGGTGAGTTCGTGACTATTGCTGCGTTCGAGGATTTCGTGAAGAGAATTGAGAAGGCCATCCTCGCTAGGTTTTCTCATCGCCCCGATGACACAGCGACCTCCCCCTGTCGCGTGACATCGCTGGATGAGGAAGCGCCGCCAAGGCGAGCTGGGAAGGAGCCCGCTTGGGCAGGAGAAGAGCGATCGATGTGGTCGCGACACCATCCGGCGGGCAGCCAAGGGGTCCATTTCCGAGATCCAATGTTGCCAACGAGATACCGAGATACTCGCTAGTGGCACGAGTATGATATCTCTAGTGAGGATGAAACTCGTCACCGCCAGGGTGGGAGGAGCCCCTTCTGGGATGAGATCCTTACTGCCCCCATCCCCGAAGGGTCTAGAGAGCCCGTTCTCACCTACTACTCAGGCAGGGATGACCCTGTCAGGCATCTTCAGTGGTTTGAAGATGTCGTCTCCATCCTCAACATGTTTGGCGCTTTCAAATGTCGGTTCTTCTCGATTACCCTCAAAGGCAATGCGAGGTACTGGTTCCATCAGCTGCCAACAGGTTCCGTCTACTGTTTCTCCGATCTGCATCGGGGCCTCATGACGAGGTTCGTGACATCCAAGAAGTGGAAGAAGGAAGCAACCGCCCTCTTTAAAATCTACCAAGGGAAGCATGAGAGCATCAACCATTACATAGATCGTTTCCAGGAGGAGATCTTGGAAGTGGAAGAGGTGGATAGCTTTACTCTGATTGTGGCCCTGAAGTTCTGGTTGAAACATGGCCTTTTCAGCATGGAGATGGGGCCCAACCACCCGAGGTCCTTTGAGGATATAGTAGAGAGGGCGAATATTTTTGTCCAAGGAGAGCAGAAGAACAAAGATTTCTTGGCGCGGCTGGACGTGGATGAACCGTTGGAAAGGGAGAGAGCAGGACCTTCAAGGATGAATGTTGGAAGGTCTCCAGATAGTCCGGTTGAAAGGAGGAAAGAGGAGCCGAGGAGAAAAAGGAGAAGAGGAAGAGAGAAGAGCCCAGGAGGGTGGAAGAGAGGAGGTAGGAGAGGCCTCGAAGGCAAGAGCAGAGAAGGCCAGTAGAGTCCCGGGCAAGGAGAGAGGAAGATATGTGATTCTAGTACCCCGAGAACCACCCCCAGTGGAGGCCAACAACGAGACCACATTTCCAACAGGAGAGGAGGAATGGCAACTGGCAGGAGGAAGGCAGAGGAGGAGGAAGAAGGGAAGCAATGACGATCGCCTATCAGGAGAACAAGCATCGCTGGAGGGAGCAATAGGCGATGTGTCAGGAAGCAGAGATCCCCCTTTACTGCGACATCCATCGAGTAGAGGGCATAGGACGTTGGCTTTCCCTGAGTTTTGGGAAGCGAGGAGGAGGTTGGAAGCAGGAGTTGTGGAGAGGGAGCAGCAGAGGTAGGAGGCCCCAGTGGAATAAGTGGCATGCCAAGCTATGTCGAGGAGGAGGAATAAGGATCATGTTGACCTGGGAGGTCGTGGAGAGGTGATCCTTGGCCCAGGAGGTGGGCATGTTAGGGTAATCATTGGAGGTGCCAGGCTCGAAGCTTCTCGCAAGGGAAGTCTCAATCAAATTTATAAGAAGAATGCCGCCTCGACATCACAGAACCCGCTGCCGTTAGAAGAAATCACTTTCTCAGAGGAGGATAAGCTGGGGAATGAGAACCCCTTCCACGACGCCCTGGTTATTCAAGCTGCCATCGAAGACTTCACGGTCGACCAAATCCTCGTGGATAACGGGAGCTCGGTGAACGTCATCTTCAAGAGAACTTTCGTCGGGTTTCAGGTGGAAGCATCTCGGGTCCAGACTATAGATGGACCCCTCTTTTGCTTCTCAGCAGAGAAGAAAGTAGTGGAAGGGGAAGTGGAGCTTCTGGTTATTCTCAGTGGGACTTCGATCCAATGCCGCTTCGTCATCATCGATTCACCGAGTGGATACAACGTCATCTTCGGGCGTCCCCTCATCAATTATTTCAAGGCAGTCCCGCTGTCTTATCTTCAATACTTGAAGTACTGCCGATGGGATGTCCAAGTTAGGATCAGGGGTGGATCCAAAAGACTCTAAAGAGTGCTACCTGAATGTCGTGAGTACCATCAGCTGGATGGGGGACGCGAATAAGTTGGAGGAGTTGCTGGAAAGGGAGGAAGGTTTGCGTGCTGCTGAGGAAATAGAAGTGGTGGAAGTGATCTCCCGAGGAGCAGAGCCTGGTCTGCTAATGGTCGGAGGATCCTTGCCGCTGGAGGGGAAGATAGAGATGGTCGCTTGCCTACAGGAGAACGTCAATGTTTTTTGCATGGAGAGCCGCCGAGATGCCAGATGTTGACGCCGATGTTGCCTGCCATCACCTCAACCTAGATCCCGCAGTGGCTCCCGTTCATCAAAAGAAAAGGAAAACCGCTGCTGTGCTGGCTGGTCCTATAAGGGAGGAAGTGGAGAAGCTGTTAAAGGCAGGTTTTGTTTCGGAGATCCAGTATCCAGGCTGGGTCTCCAACATTATAACGGTGAAGAAGCTCGGAGTGGGCTCGCGTCTATGTATCAACTTTTCTATGTTGAATAAAGCTTGCCCGAAGGATTGCTACCCCTTTCCTGAAATCGACGTGTTGGTTGATTCTGCCGCCGGGTTTCCTATGATGAGTTTTCTTGATGCTTTTTTAGGGTATCACCAGATCCGAATGCATCCCCCCGACTACCACGACATATCCTTCATATCCAGTGATGGTTGATATAGCTATAAGATGATGTCCTTTCGACTCAAAAATGCGGACGCAACTTACCAGAGAATGATGGATCAAATCTTCAAAGAACAAAAGGGGCGGAACCTGGAAGTCTACGTGGATGATCTCATTATCAAGAGCAAAAGCATCACGTAGCACATAGCGGATATGGTGGAGACCTTCGCCACCCTGCGGAAGTATAAGATGCGACTCAACCCGGCTAAGTGCATCTTCGGTGCAGGAAGAGGAAAGTTCTTAGGTCACCTCCTCACTTTCAGGGGGTGGAACCTAACCCGGACAAAGTTGAGGCCATTCTTGAGATGACATCCCCGAGAGATCCCAAAGAAGTCCAAAGGTTGATAAGAAGGCTGGCAGGACTTAGTCATTTTTTATCCAAGGCAGGAGAGAGGTGCTCTCCATTCTTTAAAACTCTTTGGGGAAATCAAAAGATTGAGTGGACCGCGGTGTGTGAGGAGGCCTTCTGAAAGCTCAAGCAACAGCTAACCCAAGCTCCTCTCCTCCAAGGCCCACAGGGTGATGAAGACCTCTTGCACTATTTGGGAGTAGGAGCAGAGGCGGTCAGCTCGGTATTGGTCAGATAAGAAGGCATGAAGCATCTCCCCATCTACTACATAAGTAGAGTGATATGACAAATGAAACGGATATCCTATCGTGGAGAAGTTGGTGTTCACTCTGGTGGTCTCGGCTCGAAGGCTCCATCCTTACTTTCAGGCTCACTCCATCAGGGTCATCTCTGATCACCCTCTGCATAGTATCCTGAATGGGGTGGAGCATTCAGGCAGGTTGTCAAAGTGGGCGGTAGAGCTTAGCGAGTTCGACATTTCTTACTCTCTGAGGGTAGCGATCAAGGCGCAGGCAGTAGCAGATTTCCTTTCAGACTTCTCAGCCGAGGTGGGAGGAGATAAAGGCTCTTCCAGCCCAGTCACTTGGAAGATGTTCATGTATGGGGCTTCAGGCCGGTGTTCCATGGGAGCAGGAGTCATTCTAGTAAGCCCCCAGGGAACCAGATCGAGCAAGCCATCAAAATCCTCTTCCCCATTACAAATAACTAGGAAGAGTACGAAGCCATGGTGGCTGGCTTGCGTCTCGCCAAGGAGCTAGCAATTCGGGATATTAGGTCCTTCACCGACTCGATGGTAGTCACATCCTAGATCAGAGGAGAGTTTGAAGTGAATGATCTAGTCCTTCAGAAGTACTTAATCAAAGTGAAGGGTCTGATCAGGGAATTCTGATCCTTCTTCATCGAGCATGTACCCAGAGAGGAGAATTCAGAGGCCGATTACCTCGCCAAATATGGTCCCCGGGCCGGGAGGACCTTTACCGAACTCTTCCGACCGTCCATCGAAGAGGGGGAGATGATGGAGATCGAACAGAAGGTTTCTTGGAGGGATCCATTCATTTATTTCTTGGCGACAGGTCGGCTCCCTGCCAGCGTGGGAGACAGAGGAAGTTTCATTACAAAGCTGCATATTACCTGCTACAGGAAGGAGAGCTCTATCGTAAGATTATCTCAGGCCCACTGGCCCGGTGCTTGTCGGAGGCAGAAGTCTCTCGTATTCTGGAAGAGATTCATTCGGGAGAGTTTGACAGCCACTCGGGAACTCGTACTCTGGAACAGAGAATTCTAAGGTACGGATACTTCTGGCCCACCATTCGAAAGGATGCAGAAGCTTTCTCTAGGAAGTGTCCTCAATGTGAGTTCTTCACGCCCCTTCAAATACAACCAACTCAGCACCTTCGCTCGATCACTGCTCCCTGTCCCTTCGCCATCTGGGGAATGTACTTAATCGACCCTTTCCCTCAGTCCAACTGATAGAGGAAGTTCGTCCTCATCATGATCAATTACTTCTCCAAATTGATCGAGGCAAAAGCTCTGACCAAGACCACTTCTCAAATTATAAATAATTTCATCTGGGGGAGATTGCATGCAGGTTCATGATTCCTCTTGCCATCGTCACCGACAATGGTCCACAATTCGCAAGCTTTGAGTTAGGGGACTTCTGCAATAGCTAGGGACGGATCTTCGATTCACCTCCGTGCTCATCCTCGCAGAAATGGATAGGTAGAAGCGGCCAACAAGTTAATCGTCAACCTACTGAATAAGAAGGTCAACAACTTGAAGGTCAATTGGGCGGAGCAACTCCCCTCAGTCCTTTGGGCTCTGAGAACAACTCCAAACTCGGCCACGGGGGAAACTCCCTTCAAATTGTCCCACGAGTCTGAGGCACTCATCCCAGTGGAGTTTGAGGTTCGGAGCTGAAGATTCATAGCAGCGGGAGACGGTAGCGAAGAATGACGCTTGGAGAATGAAGACGCTTAAAGACTCTTGTTGGGTACATTGGTCTAAATGTACCTGATTTGAAGAAGCCTCACCCAACTCAATGATATACATCAAAATGTATTTGATGTATTTTGAGTTACATGTGCAGGTTTAGTATTTGCAGGAAATGATGAAAAAGTTTCTAAGTCCATGTGTCGACACTTAAGAAGACTTGTGTCGACACTCAGGCAAGCAGTGTTGACACTTGGAGTCATTGTGTCGACACCTGGGATGCTGAGTCGACACCAGACAGAAAGTGTCGACACAAGGAGCTGTGTCGACACTCAGTGAAGAAAAGTGCAGTAAAGCTGTGTCTGCACTTAACAGCAGTGTCGACACCTAGAAGAACTGTGTCTACACCAGAAAGTGTCGACACTTGGAGCTGTGTCGACACTCAGCAAAAATCAGCAGAGACTAAGTATATGTGTCGACACCCAGAACAATGTGTCGACACTCAATAGAAGAGTCAACACTTGAAGTAAGTGTCGACACTCAGAACAATGTGTCGACACTCAGCTGAAGACTCAACACTTGAAGAAAGTGTCGACACATGGAGCTGTGTCGACACTTAACAAAGAACAACAAGATCAACAAAATATTCTAAGTACAAGTGTCGACACTAAGACTATGTGTCGACACTCAGCTGAAGTCTCAACAGAAGAATCAAGTGTCGACACAAGGAGCTGTGTCGACACTCAGCAAGTATCAACATTGAAGACTATGTGTCGACACCAAGAAGTAGTGTCGACACTTAACAGATTCAACACAAGAAGTTGTGTCGACACAAAGGAGATGTGTCGACACTTAGAAGAATTCAGCAAAAGATAGAAGATCAAGTACTTGAGTCGACACTCAATTTCAGTGTCGACACATGCAGAAGAAACTGTGTCGAGACATAGAATCTACAACACAAGGAGTTGTGTCGACACCCTGTAGACTTGTGTCGACACTTACACAACTTGTGTCGATACTTGGTCTATAAGTGTCGACACGTAAAGACAGAAAGTCTCGACACTTTCAGACAGTTAGAGAACTTTCAAGAACTGACTGGATGACTTGACAGCTGCCGTTCTAGCCGGTCTACATCAACTGTCAGAGATGTCAGAATTCAGTTATGGACCGGACCAGCCGGTTACCATGAAGAAGGCCTATAAATAGGCTCATATAGTCTACAGAAATAAGTTGTTGGACAGATTAAAAGTTGTTCAAAAAGTGGTTCACAGAGTTATTCAAGTTATTGATCAAGTATCAAAACAAGAAGATCTAGCTGTCCAAGTGCAGATCTAAGGAGTTGGAGAGAGAGGGCTCCATCCAAGAAATCAGCCGTTGGAACTAGGCTGAGAAGAAGGGTTCAGATTTATTCTGGATCTTAAGAAGCAGAGGTCAAGGATCAACTGCAGAAGGAGTCAATCTTATTGAGTTCTACTTTCAAGAAGCTTTGAAGAAAGCTAAGTCAGATTGAATACAGCTGAGTTCTTCCAAGAACTCATCAAGAAACTCACAATTCCCCTCACTTGTTTCTGAGTTGCTGAGTTATCATTTGTAAATTCATTTTTATCTTGTAGGATCCTTTGGATCTGAGTGTTTGTAAGCCTGTAATTATAAAGGCTGAGTGTAGGGCTTGAGAGCCTGAGTGTAGGAGATAGAAATCTCTGAGTGTAGGCCTTGGTGGCTGAGTGTAGGCCTGGGTGGCTGAGTGTAGGCCTTTGTGGCTGAGTGCAGGCTTTGTGGAAAAGCTGAGTTGTAGGGCCTTGGGCCTGAGGTGTAGGAACCAGTTTGGGTTCTGAGATAGTGGAGAAGTTTGGCCGAATCTAGTACACTGCTAGATAGGCGAAGGGGGAAAGTGGATGTACCCAAATCTTGGGGTACCACTATAAAACTCTGTGTCTGCTGTGATTGTGATTTGCTGTGTGATTGCTGTGCAATAGTTAAGTAAATGCTGTGTGAAAAACTGTTTGCTGCCATAAATAGTTAAAAAGAATTTGGTCACCTATTCACCCCCCCCCTCTAGGTGTTTAGGTACTATATCTTTCAAGTGGTATCAGAGGGAGGTTACTCAAAAAGGACTAACAGTCTGAGCAGATCCTGATTGGCAGATTCAGTCTAAGGTAAATTACAGATTCAAGAAAATCAAGAACCATGGGTTCCTCTGAGAATCACAAGGAATTGGGTTCCATGAAATTACCTATATGCAGAAAGGAAATCTTTGGGATCTGTAAGGAAAGGGTAAGGCTGTTTATGGAAGCCTCAGACCCTAGGATTTACATCACAGTAAAAGAGGGGCCATATGTGCCCATGAAGATATCAGTTCTAGATGCAAATCAGAGAACCCCAAAGGATTTCTCTGAAATGACAAAGGATGAGATTGTCCTAGCCACCATGGACAAAATGGCACAAAACATTATAGTGAGTGCCATAGATGATGCAACTTTTCAGAATCTTATACACTGTAAGACAGCCAAAGAGATGTGAGATACCCTTATTGTGTATATGGAAGGTTCTGAAGAAGTTAGACAAGACAGAAAATCCTTGCTAAATCAAGAGTATGAAAGTTTTAGACAAGGAAAGGGTGATAGCATAACTGAGTGCTATAAGAAGTTCTATAAGATAGTGAATGAACTCATGTCTTATGGAAGAGAGTTCAATAATTATGAACTAAATGACAAGTTCCTAAGGTCCCTAACTAAAGATTGGGACACAAAGATTTGTGCCATTAGAGAAATGGCTAAGTTGGGAGAAATTCCTCCACCTACACTGTTTGACAAATTGTTGTCTTATGAAATGCAGTTGACAGTGAGAAAAGAGGAGGAGAAATCAACAAGAAATGAACACAAGGAAAGAACTGTAGCTTTCAAGACAGAAGCCCCCAGAAAGTACAGGAAAAAGTCACCAACTCCACCTCCAAAGGTTGCTGAATCAGAGTCAGATGAGTTAGTCAGTACAAAATCTGAAAGCAGTGAAAGTGATGAAGACTTTGCTGCCTTCACTAGACATTTTCAGAAGTTCTTGAAGAAGAAACAGTGGAGGTCAAGGCCTTCTACTTCACAGGGAAAAGAAGACCTATATCAGAATAAAAAGGCTTCAAAGAAGGACAGGAAGAGGACTAAGTCTAGCAAGGCAACTGTTTCAAAAATAGTGTGCTATTGCTGCAATAGATAAGGCCATGTTGTTGCAGATTGTCCTGAAAAGAGAAAAGAGTCTAGTGACAAGAAGAAGACTCATTTTAAAGGCAAGAAAGAAAAGTCTTTTGTTGCCAAGAAGGAGAAGACTCTATCAGATATTTCTTCTTCAGAAACTGAGTCAGATGCTGAGGCATACATAGGGCTGTTTGCTGAAGAAGAAGAAGAAGAATTCATGCAGATTATGGAGTCTATATATGAACAAGAAGACTGTTAGTGCCAAGGACTGATGACATTGACTGAAAATGACAAAATCCTGGAGCAGCCAGGACCCAGTAAGGTACAATGTTCAACTCTAAGTTCAATTTCTTGTGCCAGTACAGAATCAGATTCATCATCATCTAGTGATGAGAGTGTATCTGAGTCTGACGCAGATATTCATCAGTTGATAGATGAATACAAGGTTCTGTTGCAAGCTTACAAGAAGAGCAAGTCCCTAGCCAAAAGTCAGGCAAAGGAAATTGCTGATCTTAAAGCTGCTGCAATTGAGTTTGAGAAGTCTTTTGATCAAAAACTTAATGAGATAGCCAGATTGAAACACATAACTGTGATTCAAATGGGAACTACATCATTTAAGAATGATCAAATTAAGAGTCTGGAGATTAATCTTCAGAAGGAGAAGGACTTAGTTGCTAGGTTTTCTAAACCTAAGTCAGTACTGCCTTTAATTGATGAATTTGTTCATCAAAAAGGCAAGGCTGGACTGGGTTTTACAAGACCTGCAAGGACTGTTCAGTCCAAGTCCAAGTCCAAGGGCAAAGCCCCAACATTCTACAAGTCATATGCAGATAAGACAGCAAAGATAGTACCTAAGCAAATGTACAATAAGTTTGAATGTTGGTGCTGTGGCAAGGTTGGCCACTTTGCAATGGACTGTTGGCACAATGCTAGTGCCAAAGTGTGTAGCAAACTGCCTATTGGAAAAACAGTAGGTAGCTTTGTCAAGTTGCAAACTAACAAGTACCAAGGACCCAATAATACTTTGGGTTCTAAGGTTCATTAATCTGTTTTGCAGGTGAGTCCAAGTGGCCATACCCCAACATGGTACTTGGACAGTGGATGTTCCAGACATATGACTGGAACTAGAGGACTACTAAGGGACTACATTCCAATCAAAGATGGTCCAAAAGTAACCTTTGGTGGTTCTGAAAAAGGAATCATCAAAGGGTTTGGTAACATTTCTAGTAACTTAGTTACCATTACTCAAGTGGCTTATGTTAAAGGGTTGAAACACAACCTAATAAGTATAAGTCAATTAAGTGATGTAGGGTATGATATCTCATTTGTTAAGAATGGTTGTCATATCAAGAGGTCAAGTGATCAAGAGATCATTTTGACTGGTTATAGGAAAAGGAATGTCTATTGCTTAGACATTATGGTTGAGAACAATGGTTCTCAAGTGTGTCTTGTAGCTGATGAGATAGTCTCTCATTGTGTCAAATGGCACAAGAGGCTAGCTCATCTAAATTACAAGACACTTGGCAAACTCTTTAGCAAAGAGTTAGTGAGGAATGGTCCTCAAGTTAAGTGTGTTAAAGATGGTATTTGCTCAGCTTGTCAAAAGGGCAAGCAGACTAAATCCACCTTTAGAAGCATAGAAAACAAAGATGCTGTGAGGTGTTTATACCTCTTGCATATGGATCTTTTTGGTCCAATGCCAGTTCACAGCCTAGGTAGGAAGGTCTATACCTTTGTAGTTGTAGATGACTACTCAAGGTTTTCCTGGGTGTTCTTCTTAAGATAGAAATCTGAAACACCTAATGTCTTCTATAGCTTTGTCAAGCAAATTCAGAAGGAACTAAATAGTACAGTGGTCAAGATTAGAAGTGACCATGGTACTGAATTTCAGTCTGATAGCATGACAAAACTATGTGAAGACTTTGGGATATTTCAAGAGTTTTCTTCACCTAGAACACCTCAGCAAAATGACATTGCTGAGAGGAAGAATAGGACCTTGATAGAGGCTGGTAGGACCCTATTAAATGATACATCACTGCCAGAGTATTTCTGGGCTGAAGCAGTTAACACTGCATGCCATGTTATAAATAGGGCTACCATCACTAAAGGCCTCAACAAGACCCCCTATGAGGTTGTGAAAGGTAGGAAACCAAACCTATCCTACTTCAGGATCTTTGGTTGCAAATGCTTCATACTTAACAATGGAAAGTCTTACTTAACTAAGTTTGCTGCCAAGTCCCAAGAGGGAATTTTTGTTGGGTACAGCAATAACAGTAAGACTTATAGAGTCTACAACTTGTCTACACAAGTTGTAGAAGAAACTGTACATGTAGTATTTGATGAGACTAAACTTATTAATAATGAGTTGTCTAGTAGTGTATGCAGCCCCACAGGTTTAACAAAGAAGATGCACAAGCTCACTTTAGAAGAAGAATCTACTGCAAGACAGCAAGTAGAAGACAGTGGCTATTGTCCAGGGGGAGAACTACATGTACCAAATGCAGAAGAAGTACAAGGAGTACAGCAAGATGATGAAACTGAAGAGGTTCAACCAGAAGTAAGGATGCCTCCAGCCAACAGGCATCTTAGAGATCATCCAGTAGAGCAGATTATTGGAGATCCAAGACAAGGGGTACAAACAAGGAGCAGAAACCTGAATGCAGCAATCTACTCCAGTTTTCTATCCCAAGTTGAACCTAAGAAGTTTGAAGAAGCAATACTAGATCCACAATGGACTGAAGCAATGCAAGAAGAGCTTAATCAGTTCAAGAGGTGCAGGGTCTGGGAACTTGTTCCTAAACCTAAAGATCACAATATAATAGGAACCAAGTGGATCTACAGGAATAAGATGGATGAACAAGGGGTCATCATTAAGAATAAAGCAAGATTGGTTGCTAAAGGATATAGGCAAGAAGAAGGTATTGACTTTGATCAAACCTTTGCTCCAGTAGCCAGACTGGAAGCCATAAGGATATTCTTGGCCTATGCAACCTATCAAGGATTCAAGGTTTACCAAATGGATGTCAAGTCAGCATTCCTGAATGGTAATCTTAAAGAGGAAGTCTATGTGGAACAACCTTCAGGTTTTGTTGATTCAACTCTACCTCATCATGTCTATAGACTTAGGAAAGCTTTATATGGGTTAAAGCAAGCCCCTAGGGCTTGGTATGAAACCCTATCTAGTTTCCTCATTGAGAACAAGTTCTCAAGGGGGAAAATAGATAAGACTCTATTCCTTAGGGAATCTAGAGGCAAAGTTATACTTGTCCAAATATATGTAGATGACATTATATTTGGGTCTACTGAAAGCAGCCTTTGCAAAAAGTTTGCAAAACTTATGCAAGGTCAATTTGAGATGAGTAGTATGGGAGAGCTGAAGTTTTTCTTGGGTCTCCAAGTTAAACAGACTGAAAGTGGTTTATCCATATGTCAGTCCAAGTTCACCCTAGAACTCATAAGGAAGTATGGTATGGATTCATCCAGTACCATGAAGACTCCAATGGGGTCAAGTATGTCTCTTAGCAAGGATGATGCAGGGAAACCTGTGGATGAAACCTTGTATAGAGGGATAGTTGGCTCCCTATTATACTTGACTGCAAGTAGACCAGATATCATGTATGCTACATGTGTCTGTGCAAGGTATCAAGCTTGCCCTAAAGAGTCTCATTTGACAGCAGTCAAAAGAATATTGAGATATCTAAAGGGCACTCCTTATCTAGGCCTCTGGTACCCTAGGAATGAGGATTTTGAACTAACAGGTTATTCAGATGCAGACTTTGCAGGATGCAAATAAGATAGAAAAAGCACTACTGGAACATGTCAATTCCTAGGTGGGAGACTAATTTTATGGAGTAGCAAAAAGCAAACAAGTGTGGCTATCTCCACTGTAGAATCAGAGTATGTGGCTGCAGGAAGTTGCTGTGCTCAACATCTGTGGATACAATATCAGCTAGAGGACTATGGATTTCAGGTAAGTAGAACTCCACTCTTTTGTGATTCTACAAGTGTTATTTCAATAGTTAATAATCCTGTATCCCATAGTAGAACAAAACATATTGAAATTAAATATCATTTTCTTAGGGAGCATGTAGAAAGAGAAGATATTTCACTTGTATATGTTAAAACAGATGAACAACTAGCTGATATGTATACTAAGCCCCTAGAAGAAGCTAAGTTCAATAGATTTAAAATTGAACTAGGAATGATAAACTTAGAGTAAGTTTACAGAATTGAAATTGGCTAAGTAAAAAGGTGTCGACACATAGAGATTTCTGTGTCGACACAGAAAGTTGGTGTCGACACTTCAGGGAAAAGGTGTCGACACATCTAGAAAGTTAGTGTCGACACTTCAGAATATTAGTGTCGACACATGACAAGTTGGTGTTGACACACCCAAGGTGGTGTCGACACTTAGTGTTTTACTCAGAATTCTCTAAGTAAAGTCTCGACTATGTGTCGAGTTATGTTGTGTCGACACATAAACAAGTGTCGACACATAAAATCTGTTGACTAAACTTGTGTCGACACATATGTGTCGAGACATTATAAGTCAGTGTCGACACTTATTGCCAGTGTCGACACAATTTAAGTTAGCTGTCCGGCCTGTTCATCTTCAAAATTAGAAAGGTATAAATAGGGTTTTGCCTTAGTTTGTCGACACGCTTTCAAAGTTTCTAGACCAAACTTCTGTGTCGACACCTCTCTTCTCTCAAGACAAATTCTACAAACCCTAATGGCGCCAAAGCTTGAGGAGAATGTCAACGAAGGATACGAGCTGGTGCGTGGTGCTTTTGAGGATGCCGATCAAGAAATTCAGGCTGTCGTAACCCTAGTAGCCGATTCAGGGATAGATTATCTTGTTTCAGAACCGACAAAAATCTGGAAGAAAGAGATACTCGAATTCCTCAATGGAGCTGAAGTGGATGAAACTGGATTCAAAATCAAATCCAGAGTTTATGGAACAAAGGTTAAGATTTCACCAAAGAGATTGAGGAAGGTGCTTCAATTGCCAAGAACTAAAGAGGAAGATGAGGTTACAGCTTCAAAGACCAGGGCAACTCTAACCTGGTGTGGACTAGATTCTACAATGAAGATAGGATCTGTGTTTAACAGGAAGGGAATGAACAATCAAGGAAAGTTTCTTTCTGAAATTGTTGGAAAGGTCATCCTCAGCAAGCCAGGAGGGCATGACAGAGTGTCTGCCTCTATGTTCAATATTATGACAAGGATAATTTTCTCTCTAAACACTGACTGGTCTATGGTAGTCTTTGAAAATATTAAAGAAAGCTTGAAGAAGCCCAACCTGGGCAGAATTTTAAGTCTATACCTAGCTGGTACCATACCAGAGGTAATGCAACAAGCTGCTGGAAGTAAAATAAATCACATGAGAAAAATGGACATGAGGTTGTTTTCTAGATGGGACAGGGTGTTGTCTAAAGAGATGCCAACCCCTGTGAAGATAGTTCCTGAGAAAGAAATTCCTCCAAAGAAGAAAAGGAAGACTGTTCCAGTGGCACAAGAGTCCACTAGTAGCTCTGACAGTGAAGAACAGGTTGTCTTCACTCCAAATGAGAATGAGGAAGGGACTGTTGAAAAGACTCCTGCTCCTCAAGATGATGCTGAGATCCAGGGGGAGCTACCAAGCCTCATCCATAAGGATCAAAGCCAGGGGGAGCTCCCAGTTGTAGATGAACCCACTACACTGGAAAGTGAACAAGCAACCACAATCATACTAGAGGTAATCACTGAACTAAACACTATAGATTTTCCTATGGAAGATACTGATTTGTCTGATGTTCATCAGCAAACTCAGCTGGATAGTCAAGTTCCAGATGCTGTTATAGAAGACACATCTGCTGTTGTTCAAGATGTTATTGTTCAAGTGGTATCTGATCCAGTGGTTGAAGAGACCAGAGTTTCTCCAGCTCATTCTCCACAAGAGTTTATAATGGAAGATTTGTTTCTAAATCTGGATCAAGAGGATTTTGATAAAGAAATCAATGCTGAAGGAGATAATGCTGCTGCTAAGGGGGCGCAAGTGCACATTCTGGAAGAGCCTGTGAGGCAAGAACCTGAGAATGCACCAGCTGTGCAAACTGAGAGGCCCCCAAGCCCTAAGGAGAGGGTAGATATAGCCAGCTCCTCAGCATCTGAAGATGAGGAGGCTGTCAGGGAAAAGAAAAAGAAACTTTATGTCTTCAAGAGAAGGAGTCAAAGTTATAAGAAGGCTCTACAATCTATTGCACCACAGCCTATAGTTCAGCAAACACCATCAGTTGATTATAGTGCTTTAATGGTTGCAATGCAAGTCAAGCTGGATGAGCACAGGCAGGCAATTGAGAAGTATGTAGATGAAGGGCAGAAATCTTTGCAATTTGATCTGGCCCAAGATATCAAGTCAATAAGATTCGAGATGAATCTTAACAAAAAGGAAATGACAGACTGTTTTCACAAGGGTGGAAATGCAGTGGTGTACTTGGCAACACACCAAGAGAAGATAAAAGCACAAGTGGATGACATAGCATTGAAGCAAGGGTATGTTCTTGAAAATCAGCTAAGGATGAATGACAATCTTACTGCTTCCCATAATGCTATTGTCTTAGAATTAAAGAACCAGGCTGCTGGACCTTCTACCTCTACTGCTACTGTTAAAGCTGAATTTGACAAGGTATTTCAAGAAGAAATCAATGCTGTTAAAACTGCCATTGAAGACTCCCAGAAGGCCATATCTGAACAACTTAAAAAGCTCAAACCCTTCTTTAAAGATGGAGTCAGATACTTGGATAATCAAATCAGATTCCAGAAGGATGATGTCAGAGATCATATGGCTAGAGAAGTCATAAAAGGGGAGAGAGTTTTAGTCAAAGCTAGCTCTGATCATGCTAAATGGATATCTAATTCCATCAGAGATGCACTGGGCTATCCTCCACTTTGTGATGATGACAATGTTGCTGAATCTGGAATTCAGCCTGCATATCTTGGAGGTGAGCAACCAGAAGTAGCTCAAGTGATCTATCCTCCACCAGATTTTGAAATGGTGCAAGCTGATATTCATCACATGTATAGCCCAACTGAAGGGAAGTCTAATGTCATTCTGGAGAAAGTGGTTCAGCCTATATCTGAAGCTATGCAAGCAGCTCTTCAGAAAGAAGAAGAAGCTCTACAAAAAGAAGAAGAGATAAGATTGTCTAAGAAGAGGTTTAGGGAACAAGCTGAACAAAGGCCAGACTTTGAGAAGTGGAGCCCTACCTCAAGGAATATCATTTTAACTGCCTGGAAAGCTGCCAAAGATAATGTGTATGACAGGAACAAATGGTTTTCTGAAGCTGAATGGAGAAAACATGAGATCAGGCAGGAGGCAATAGTCCAGTATAGGAGGAAGGCCAAGATGGGAAAGCTACATCCTACTGCTCTGGAGCCTAGCAAGTACTTTCCAAAGCCATACCATTACTTTGAAAGACAAAAGATCAAAGCAGAAGAGCTTAAGAAGAAAGACTTGAAGGGCAAGAAGCCTGCTGATGCTGAAGTTGCTGATGCTCCTGTTCAAGCTAAAGTTCAAGCTGGAAAAGGCATAGTGATTAAGGAGCCAGAACAGAAATAGCTTAGAACATTTCTTAAGTTTACCATGTATTCTTTTGATATAAATCATGCTGTAAACTTTTGACAAAGAATATGACAAAGTATTGGAACAATGTTTTGTGTGATAAATTTGTTGTGTTAAATTTATTTCATAATTGTTCTGTGATGCAATCTATCTGTATATGCATGTTAGTTTTATACATGTGATGTACTTTCCTGTTTACATAATCCTGTCTTACATCATTTTGTATTTTTATTATAAATGGTGTATATCATTGACTAAGGGTTATGACTTCTCCAAATAGGGGGAGATTGTTGGGTACATTGGTCTAAATGTACTTGATTTGAAGAAGCCTCACCCAACTCAATGATATACATCAAAATGTATTTGATGTATTTTGAGTTACATGTGCAGGTTTAGTATTTGCAGGAAATGATGAAAAAGTTTCTAAGTCCATGTGTCGACACCCAGAGGGAAAGTGTCGACACTTAAGAAGACTTGTGTCGACACTCAGGCAAGCAGTGTCGACACTTGGAGTCATTGTGTCGACACCTGGGATGCTGAGTCGACACCAGACAGAAAGTGTCGACACAAGGAGCTGTGTCGACACTCAGTGAAGAAAAGTGCAGTAAAGCTGTGTCGATACTTAACAGCAGTGTCGACACCTAGAAGAACTGTGTCTACACCAGAAAGTGTCGACACTTAGAGCTGTGTCGACACTCAGCAAAAGTCAGCAAAGACTAAGTATATGTGTCGACACCCAGAATAATGTGTCGACACTCAATAGAAGAGTCAACACTTGAAGTAAGTGTCGACACTCAGAACAATGTGTCGAAACTCAGCTGAAGACTCAACACTTGAAGAAAGTGTCGACACATGGAGCTGTGTCGACACTTAACAAAGAACAGCAAGATCAACAAAATATTCTAAGTACAAGTGTCGACACTAAGACTATGTGTCGACACTCAGCTGAAGTCTCAATAGAAGAATCAAGTGTCGACACAAGGAGCTGTGTCGACACTCAGCAAGTATCAACATTGAAGACTATGTGTCGACACCAAGAAGTAGTGTCGACACTTAACAGATTCAACACAAGAAGTTGTGTCGACACAAAGGAGATGTGTCGACACTTAGAAGAATTCAGCAAAAGATAGAAGATCAAGTACTTGTGTCGACACTCAATTTCAGTGTCGACACATGCAGAAGAAATTGTGTCGAGACATAGAATCTACATCACAAGGAGTTGTGTCAACACCCTATAGACTTGTGTCGACACTTACACAACTTGTGTCGACACTTGGTCTATAAGTGTCGACACTTAAAGACAGAAAGTCTCGACACTTTCAAACAGTTAGAGAACTTTCAAGAACTGACTGGATGACTTGACAGCTGCCGTTCCAGCCGGTCTACATCACCTGTCAGAGATGTCAGAATTCAGTTATGGACCGGACCAGCCGGTTACCATGAAGAAGGCCTATAAATAGGCTCATACAGTCTACAGAAATAAGTTGTCGGACAGATTGAAAGTTGTTCAAAAAGTGGTTCACAGAGTTGTTCAAGTTATTGATCAAGTATCAAAACAAGAAGATCTAGCTGTCCAAGTGCAGATCTAAGGAGTTGGAGAGAGAGGGCTCCATCCAAGAAATTAGCCGTTGGAACTAGGCTGAGAAGAAGGGTTCAGATTTATTCTGGATCTTAAGAAGCAGAGGTCAAGGATCAACTGCAGAAGGAGTCAATCTTATTGAGTTCTACTTTCAAGAAGCTTTGAAGAAAGCTAAGTCAGATTGAATCCAGCTGAGTTCTTCCAAGAACTCATCAAGAAACTCACAACTCCCCTCACTTGTTTCTGAGTTGCTGAGTTATCATTTGTAAATTCATTTTTATCTTGTAGGATCCTTTGGATCTGAGTGTTTGTAAGCCTGTAATTATAAAGGCTGAGTGTAGGGCTTGAGAGCCTGAGTGTAGGAGATAGAAATCTCTGAGTGTAGGCCTTGGTGGCTGAGTGTAGGCCTGAGTGGCTGAGTGTAGGCCTTTGTGGCTGAGTGTAGGCTTTGCGGAAAAGCTGAGTTGTAGGGCCTTGGGCCTGAGGTGTAGGAACCAGTTTGGGTTCTTAGATAGTGGAGAAGTGTGGCCGAATCTAGTACACTGCTAGATAGGCGAAGGGGGAAAGTGGATGTACCCAAATCTTGGGGAACCACTATAAAACTCTGTGTCTGCTGTGATTGTGATTTGCTGTGTGATTGCTGTGCAATAGTTAAGTAAATGCTGTGTGAAAAACTGTTTGCTGCCATAAATAGTTAAAAAGAATTTGGTCACCTATTCACCCCCCCTCTAGGTGTTTAGGTACTATATCTTTTAACTCTTGCTGGATTTTGTTGAAGAACTTCGTAACTTAGCCTCCATCCACTAGGAGGAAATCAAGCGGCGTATGACAAAGCACTTCGACAAAAACTTCCGCATAAAACATTTCCTCGCAGGAGATTTGGTCATGAAAAAGGTGGACGCCGCAGGAAGGGGAGCAGCGGTTGGCAATCTACATCCCAACTGGGAAGGTCCATTCATCATCCATGAAGCCTTGGCTACTGGAGGCTATTACCTTCAAGATCAATTCAGAGAGTAGCTGGGAGGTACTTGGAGCGGGGATGACCTGAAAAAGTTCTATCTCAAGCAGTAACACTGTATTTACCTTATAAATCGTGATTGCGTATATATATGAGCAGTGGCAACCCAATTATTTCCCTTTGTACTAATTCATATCAAGACATTCGAGGCTTTAGGGTTCAGCTCCATGCTCGATTCGAGAAACTAGCTGTCGACATGTTCCTCGTAAATAGCCCAATACGGATGATGGGATGATGCCTCCAGAAGCGCTCTTGTAAGACTGAGCCTCTGCAATGACGGCCGTGATGAGCTCCCCCCTTGCATGTTGGCCTAGGTACCCCTGATTGCATCTCTCCACCGACTGGAGGAACTACCAGGAACAGCTCTGGACGCCAATCTCTCGGATTCGAGAAGGGGCCGACCTTACCAAGCATTCATTTGGGAAACAACATTCCGATTATTTCTAAGGGCAGGATAACCTATTATGGGGCAAGGATATGCCCAAGGGAGGATGTTGGCCGCGAGTGCGTCCTAAAGGTCTGTTGGAAGACCATTACTCTTCACTCATACACTTGCGCTCATAGCCAAGTGGCATGGCAGAAAGCGATCCCCACCATCCGATCAGGATACGAACCTTCGGCCCGTTTCTTCTGCATATCCCAGTGCGGATGATGGTATGATGCCTCAGGACATGAGAGCTCTTATAAGACCGATCCCCTGCTGTGACGGCCGAGATCAGCTCCCCCCTTGCATGTCGGCCTAGATACCCCCGATTGCATCTCTCCTCCGACTGGAGGAAGTAATAGAAATAAGTATGGACACCAACCTCCTGATTTGACGAAGAAAGGATCGTCTCTTTATAAACCTCCATCTCCAAAACATGGGTACGATTAACTCTTTATATCACCATTCAAGTGATAGGGCGAAATCACCTCAATGCAAACTGAAGTCCTTGGGTGGCAGTGCCATCGTAAGTCCGAGTTCTTCCATGAGAAAATCTCCCGCACATCAGCCGACGACCTCCTTGAGTGACACCAAATTCCTTGTTAGAGTGATGTCGTAGCCCGTGAACCCTGTACGAACTCCCCTCCTACATGCCGACTACTAGCCATCCAAGTCGACTGATTTCCACCCCTAGTTGAGCTTGGCTCCTGCTGGATGATGACTGATTCCCACCCCTAGTTGAGTTTGGATCCTGCTGGGTGTCGACTGATTCCCACCCCTAGTTGAGCTTGGATCCTACTGGGTGTCGACTGATTTACACCCCCAGTTGAGATTGGCTCCTGCTGGGTGTCGATTAATTCCAACCCCCAGTTGAGCTTGGCTCCTGCTAGGTGTCGACTGATTCCCACCCCCAGTTGAGCTTGGCTCCTGCTGGGTGTTGACTGATACCCACCCCCAGTTGAGCTTAGCTCCTGTTGGGTATCGACTGATTCCCACCCCAGTTTAACTTGGCTCCTGCTGGGTGTTGACTGATTCACACCCCCAGTTGAGCTTGGCTCCTGCTAGGTGTCGACTGATTACCACCCCCAGTTGAGCTTGGCTCCTGCTGGGTGTCGACTGATTCCCACCCCTAATTGAGCTTGGCTCCTGCTAGGTGTCGACTGATTCCCACCCCAGTTGAGCTTGGCTCTTGCTGGGTGTCGACTGATTCCCACACCCAAATGAGCTTGGCTCCTGCTGTGTGTCGACTAATTCCAACCCCCAGTTGAGCTTGGCTCCTGCTAGATGTCGACTGATTCCCACCCCCATTTGAGCTTGGCTCATACTGGGTGTCGACTAATTCCCACCCCCAATTGAGCTTTGCTCCTACTGGGTGTTGACTTCTTCCCACCGCCAGTTGAGCTTGACTCCTGATGGGTGTTAGCTCTGATCTCCATGTCAATTGGGTTTAACCCCAGCGAGATGAATGATTATGCAAGTGCGAGTATGTCTTGGCGATTATGCGAGTACACCTTGGCGAGCATGCAAGTATACCATGGCGAATATGCGCACGGACACGGATGCGAGCATCAGGATGTGAATTGTTGGTGCGACCATACCCGTGCGAGTAGTAACGACGCGACTACGACCGATATCAACGAGTGAGCAAGCATCACAAGCACTCATCCTCCACAAGCCTATGGGCCTAGTGAGCGCCCTCAACCAACAAGCGTGCGAGTAAAGAAGAAAAGAGAATGCGGTAACTCAAAGCTTGTCTAAATATATCAAAAATTCAAGTTACAAAAATGTGCAGATAATCCTTTACATGTGAGCATGAGGAAAATTAACGAGCAACTAGGACTAATCGTCGCCAGTATCTGGCCGATATTCATAATCTCCAATGTCGGCATCCTCCTCTTCCTCGCCGCCTTCGCCGCTTCCCTCCCCATCAGTGATTTTGCCGCTGCCGCTGCTACTGCCACTGCCGCTACTACTGGATCCCAATGTTGAGGAAGAGACGCAATCGGCGAGGTAGATTCCTCGGAAAGCAATTTAGGAATAAGCTCGTCGACAGTGAGTTGCTTATCCCCCTCGACAAGCTAGCCATTGATCCTCAGCCGAGCAAGCATAATATTCCACGCCGCTCGCGCTATCTCACGATGGACTGACGACCTCTCTTTCCAAAGGATGCGAGACCTCTTAACTTCCCAATACGGGTCATCCTTCGGCCGCGGCGCATCGGAGCAGGGAGCAGAAGAGCTCGCGCGTCCCTCGAAGGCAATCAGGCGAGTTTCCATCTCGGTGGCGCGAACCTATGCTGCCTCCAGCTCCGCCAATGAGTTGGCGAGGTTCTCCTCGCACTCAGAGAGCTTCTTCGCGGCCTCAATCTCGATAGCCTGCGATAAATAACAATCTGCAAAATAAATCTAAGTCCAGATCATCCATGTCAGACGCGGGGAGGCGACTTACCTCATAGTCCCTCCAGCGAACCAATTGCATGTCGAGATCTATAGCCTTCTTGGTGACGGTATTTAGAGCCCGATGCATCTCCAGCATCTCCTGGCCGAGTTGTGTCCTATCTCGACAGTCTGCATGAGCGAGCATGAGGTTTGCTGGGAGAGTTCATCCGGTCTGAGCTCCAGCAGGGACTGGACATCAACTCGCTCGTAGAAAGCATGGAGAACAACGAAGGCCTGCACCTTATCTTCCAAATCTGCCGACCCGGAGCGGAGGTTGGTGCTCAGCATCACTGAGTGCTCGTCCTCAGACCAGGTCACCAGCAGGCGACCATAAGCATCCACCGCCCCGCACCCAAGATTGAAATTTTGGTGGAAGTGGGGCGCCCGAGCATCACGCGGCGACTCTTGATCGCCGGACTGAGGCGATGATGTTTTGGCCCTCTTACTCGCAGGGCCAGGCGACTTCAATTTTGCTTTACCTTTGGCAAGTTTCTTATTCTCGCCAACATCAGGTGGAGGGTTGGATTCCGGGAAGGATGAGGCGAATTCCTTCACCGGAGGAAGCGGCTTCTCTGGAAGCTTGCAAACCACTGCAAATGTCAAGCAAAACATTAATACCGAGCTTCGATAAATGGGAGCGAGCATGCGAGCAGGTGTGATTCTGGCTCAATATTACCCTCACAGGGATGGATCTGCAGGAGCGTGTTGACATTGAGTCGACAATAGATGACGTCGAAGCGTCGACCTCAGAAGGACTCGAACAGTTGCTCGCGAGCACTTTCCAAGATTGGAGGAAGGAAGGTGACATCGACAGTTTGGTGCGGCCTCCCCAGAATGCCCTCGAAGTCACCTTGAAAGACGGCTAGTTGATCGCTCCACTTATGGACTTTGTTCGCCGTCCCGACCAGGGTGTAGACGGGGCTACTGAAGTATACAACCTCCTCAGCAGTCGCGGAGAAGGCGAATATCTTGCGGAAAACCGAGAGGTCGAAGGCAACCCTCTCTTCCCGCAGGTAGCAAAGGAACCCCATAATGATCGCCACTCCATTGGGGTTGATTTGTGCGGGGAAAATCCTCAAATACCGCAGGATCTCGCGATATTCTGGCCAGGAGGGAAGTCACAGGCCAGTGTCGAAATGACGGAGCGACAAGGCCATAACACCCTCAATGTAGGTGTTAAGTCATTCTCTCCTAGTAGGCAGCCTAGCCGAGTAACCATCCGACAGAAGTCACTCCCTGAACGGCTCAAGATCTCGCTTTGTTGTGATGGACTTCTTAAAAGCTGCGTCGGCAAAATTGGCGGCGTGGGCCTGTCAGCAAGCGCTAGCATCATCCCCAGCCATTTTCAGCGAGCTCGCTTCAAGAGAAGAGAAGGAAATGTGAGAAGAGAAGGAAGGTAGAGACGCAAGCAAGAAAAGATACTCGCGAGTTGGAGATTTTAAATCGCAGCAACATACTTATGGCCACCTAGCCCTTATATTTATAGGCGAAGGCAAAGGAACGGGGGGGGGGGGGGGGGGTGTATATATCAGCTTCAGCGAGTATGATCCTAAGTCGCGATGTAGACGAATAAGCAGATTGCCGACATCAATGCCATCTCGCACAGTGTAGTAAGAAATCTCGCAATTTCGCCAAAACCTACCAAATGAACTCGGCATATCACAAAAAAGGCAGCGAGTAAACAACAAAGAAAAAGAAACAGAAATCAAGAGTGAGATACAAAATCACTTATTAAAAATATAATATTGTTTGTTACAATAATAGCCTATGACGAGTTTAAATAAAGAAAGAATTTTTAAGTTCTAGGCGGCCACTCCGGAAGATGTGGATGTCATCCGGCCCATCCCATCTCACGCGCCCACCGGTAATGATCGGTTGTCAGTCCTATCGCATCGTTGCTGAGCCGCAGATGTTCCTCCATCCTCACCAATTGACCAGCCGAACCCATGCCCGCACGCATCACAACCAACTCGTCGAGGACAAGCTGAAGATGGTGGTCATTCATCGCCATCCGTCGGTCAATCTGGCTTATCATGTGGAAGCGGGCCTCGTAGTTCTCCAGGATGGCCCAAAGTTCTTCCATCCTCACCATTCTCACCTCCAGAGATGAGATCCGACGATGTGGCTCACAAATTGCCAGCTGCTCGAACTTGCACTCCAGCTCCAGATAGGCGCGAGCAGTGCCACGACGATACTCGCTGCCCGATAACCCGATGGCGTCGATGAAGGCCGCCCCTGGGGTCGCTAGGTGATCTGCCAAAATAAATAGAAGGCCGCCAGATCTGAAATTGACGACTAACTCATTAAACGAAACAATAGTAACGTAGGTTACTGGGACAAGGACACCGTGATCGACGAGGAGAATGGCCGCGACCTGAGGAATCTCGTTGACCAGAAGATGAACCACCCGCATGAGGCGGAGGCTACGACGAACTCGCCGGTTGGTACAAGGTCTTCTACGGAGGAGGTGTTGGATGTCGCTACTTGTCAGTTAGCGGCTGAGCGGTCAGAGGGGGCGACGACGGCAATAGATCACTCACCTCCTGTAGAGGAGCGACATTCAGAAGAGGTAATAGCGGTAATGGATGACTCGCAGGTGGTAGTGCAGAATCTTGCGCGGGAGTGGAGGTGACCTTGATCGTCGAAAGGTCCTTGCTCGCCCGATGGACCTTGTTGGGTACACTGGAAAATGTGTACCAGATTTAAAGAAGCCTCACCCTACTCAATGATATGCATCAAGGTGTATTTGATGTGTTTTGAGTTTATATGTGCAGGTTAAGTAATTGAGGGAAATGCAGAAAATTTCTAAGTTCATGTGTCGACACCTAGAGAAGCAGTGTCGACACTTATGAAGGCTTGTGTCGACACTGGAGAAAAGCTGTGTCGATACTTGGAGTAAATTGTGTCGACACCAGGAAAGGCAGAGTCGACACTAGAAGAAATGTGTCGACACATACAGGCAGTGTCGACACACTGTGACGAATAGTTGACATAAATCGTGTCGACACTTAGAGGCAGTGTCGACACCCAGAGAAGATTAGTCGACATCAAATGTGTCGACACCAGGAGGCTGTGTCAACACACTGAAGGCATTGTCGACATCAACTATGTCGACACACAGGACTTGTGTCGACACACAGCAAGAATTCTGAAAGAAAACTGTTGTCGACCTAAATCACCTAGAGGGGGGTGAATAGGTGGTTTGTGCGTCTTTTGCGGAAAAAAAAAATAATTAGAGCACAACACAGAAATATCTACCAATATCACATACGACACAAGATTTATAGTGGTTCCCCAACCTTGGGTACATCCACTTTCCCTCACCGATCTAGCAATCAACTAGACTCGGCTACTCCACTATCTCGGATCAAAAATCGATCTTACCCTCGGAACAAAGTTCCTACAAACTTGATCCAAACAAAGGGATCTACACATCGGAAGATAACCCTTCCTACAAACTCGGAGTGAAGAACTCCTACACCCGGAGAAGATTTCTCCTACAAAATTAATAAAGTGTTTACAAGAATACAAACAGTAAATCACTCAGATCTGGAAGACACGGCCAGGATCTTCTTCTTTACAACTTTGTATCAGAAATCGGTAAAGAAGTTCTCGGCTTCGATCTGGATTTACTCTCTTTTACAGAAATCGAGAGAGAATATGATCAGCGAAGTCGATCTCGATATGTAACTTTCTTCAGAATAATCCTCTGAAAGTAGAAGCTTTGGCCGGAGGAGAAGGCGGCGGCGGCGGCTTCCGATTTGCGAAAATCAGAGAGGAGTCGGCTGAAGAATATTTCTCGAAATAGAATGACAAGAAAGCTTGGAGAATACTTTGGGTTTGTCATTTTCTGATAAGACCTTATATAGGAGAGACTAACGGTCATAATCAGTCATAATGATGTACACGTGGACCAATCATGTCGCGTGATTTAAAAAATCTCGTCAGAAAAAGGACTTAGAAAAATTTCGGAAAGATTCAGCCAACTACACGAGTAAGTCAATAACTACTCGAGTAGTTGAATAACTACTCGAGTATATTATGGAGAACATACTCGGGTAAATATATAAAGACTACTCGAGTATATAGAGATCAACTACTCGAGTAAGCAGACAGAACTACTCGAGTACGTGTAGAGACCTACTCGAGTACATAAAGGATCTACTCGAGTACTGGAGAAGTTACTCGAGTATATTCCATGAATTACTCGAGTACATGAAGTACTACTCGAGTGGAATACTTAGAAAAAAATTCTGAAGAGGTCTGCTGGCAACTACTCGAGTAGTTGAACTAAACTACTCGAGAGGGAGTAATCTACTCGAGTAGGTGAAAGTTCTACTCGAGTAAAAGACTTAGAAAAATTTAGATGAGGAAACCCTTTAGTACTCGGGTATAAAGAGAAATCTACTCGAGTATATAAGCATGCTACTCGAGTATATGACTTTGTCTACTCGAGTAGGTGACTTAGCTACTCGAGTATATGACTATGTCTACTCGAGTACAAGGTTCCTTTACTCGAGTAAATTATACCCAGACTACTCGAGTAGGTGAAAGCTCTACTCGAGTAAAACACTTAGAAAATTTCTGATGTTGGAAAAACTGATTCTTCTAGAGTAGCCAACTTCAAATTTCTTTCCCATAGTCCAATAGCTTGAATATGAAGTGTATCCCAATAGAGAGACCACACATGAGTCAACACCTTGGAATATGCAATGAGGGATTACATTTCACAGTTCCTATGTTTGAAGACCCACTGTGGACTTACAATGGTCTACACTTCCAGTGAAATTCCTGCAAGCATATAACTCAAACCAAGCATTAGATACAACTTAATTCATCTTAGTTCCAGGGTGACTTCATCAAATCTGGGTTCATGTGGATGAAATACCCAACAATCTCCCCCTATTTGTTGAAGTCAGAACCCTTTACACTAAGGTGAATTATGGATATGAAAGAAACTAAGTAGAAAAAATATGAGCAGGTAAGCAAAGGATAATGAAAAAGATAATTAGACATCAATGAAGAATTGTATATATTTGAGTTTCCAAAAACATCAAGTCTGCAACTTGTCATTTCAATCTCTCAACATCTTTTAGGTTTAGGCTTGAGAGTGCTGCTTATCCATGTTTTCCTGCTGTCTTCTTAGATAACTGAATGGCTTTGGGAAATACTTAGGAGGCCTTGGAGGAGCAGCAAGGTTATTTCTCCCAAACTCTCTGCCATGGATCTTCCTTTTCAGCATTGACTTCTCATATAACTCCCATTCCTGGGAACTGTAGTGCATGTTTCTGTTCTCATTGTGATCCATGACCAGCCTGAGTGTGTCCAAAATGAGAGACTTTGAAGTTGGAGACCAGGCTTCAGGATGTTCAGGGGCCTTAGAAGGAGCAGTCCTGCTAGCAGAGGGACCATCACCATATTTCCTTTTCTTCTTGTGGATTCTAATATCTGGATGGGCTTGAAGGAATATATCAGCAGGATCGTCTTTTTCCCAGCCTGGAACATAAGTGTCTGGAGGAGCAACTGAGTCTCCAGGCCTGGGAGAGAAGGTAGGTTGTTGAGGAACAGCTGGGGCAGTGACATCTATGGCTAGAGGATTGAGATGATGGGGAATGATGTTTGGGTCAACTGCAAGATCTGGCAAGATCTGATTGTGCATCCATACATCAGTGTCATATGTGTGAAATTTGACACTCTGTATCTGGGCAAGCACATCATCATGAATAGTCTTCACATGAGCTTCCCATACAGCTGTCTTTTGAGCAGTAGATTTTTCTACCTATTCTTTGAGTTCTTTTATCAAACCCTCCCCCTTTCTGATTTCAACAGATACTTTCTCTATGGTGTCATCTTTGAAAATGCCAACTTCTTCACAGATCTTCATCTTGTTGGCTTCAGTCCTTTTGTCTAGTTCTATCTGATTGTTTGCCAAGGTGATACCTTGTTCCATAACATTGCCCACACTAGTGATAGTATGGTCAAGGGCTTTGCCACCAAGTTTGAACAGGTACTTGAGCTTGTCAGTGTTATGCTGAATTTCAGCAAAACCTCTACTCATTTCAGACTCAAGAGCAGTTACCTTGTCAGTGACCACCTTTAGAGAGGTGTCAAAATAGGTTCTCTGTGCTTGAAGAAGAAGTGCAATACTTTGCAGCAGATCTGAGGAGGAGGAAACTGTAGCAATGGCTGAGGGAGCAGCAGTAGGGATAAGAGGAGTTACCCAAGGAGCCATTTCTTCAATTATCACTGAGCTGAGAGATCTGGTGGTAGGAATGACAGCATCCAATTCTTCTGTATCATGGGGGATGGAGAAATCGAGGTTTCTGAGAGGGGCCTCAGCTGGCTCAGGAGAAGGCTCATCAGAAATAAAAATGGTGTCTGGCTTATCTGCTGGAGGATTTGGAGAAGGTGTGGGAGTCCTGGCTGGAGAGTGAGCAGGAGTCTGTGCTGGAGACAAGTCCTTGTTACCTTCAGAGGTTGGAGCTGGAGGAGAGGGAGGAGGAGGAGGGAGCACATCTTCAGAAAGCTCTGGAATCATGGCATCTATAACAGCAGCTGTGGATAGAAGAGTGTCTTGAGGTAGGTGATCTAAGGGAGTGGCTGGACTCTGTGCAGTATGAGGTAGGGATGGAATTTCTGGCTGAGGAGAGGGCTGCCTGACTTGGCTAGAAGGAGCAGGCTCCCCCTCACTTAGTGCACCAGAGGAGCTGGCCACATGATGAGGAGAGGGAGATGGAGTCCTGTCCTCTTCAACTGGAACTGCTGGAATTTTTGAAACTTGTGCAGCTTGGGCAGAGTTCTTGAGCTTAAGATCACATCTCTGAATTGAAGAGATGGAGACCTTCTTCATGTGGTGAAGTGGGGTTCCTTTGGTGAAGTTGAAAACTGCAGGATCTGTTTCATGGAGAAGCAGAGAGATGATTCTGGCGTAGTTGGGTGATTTCACGCTATCCTTGATTTTGTCCAGAATCAGCATACCAAACTGAAATTTCTTGTGGCAGACAATTGCTTGCATTATGTCGAAGAAATAGGATGGGATGTCTCTGATGGAGTGTGCCTTGCAGAGAGGAATTTTGCCAATGATGTCTACCAGAAATTTTCCTTCAGCATTCATGTCTGACCTCTTGATATATTGAGCTTCAGGAGAAATGCCATAGAAGAGTGCTGTTCGGTCAGAATCTTCATCATCCAGATCATCTTCTTCATCAACAATAGGTAAACGGAGAAGTTGAGAGACAGAGGCTTAGTGAACTTGAGTTTCAATCCCTTTACTGTAGATTTTAGAACTTTTCCATTTCGTCGAACCTTGAGATTTGAGAAGAATTCTGCAACTTCGGGGAAGAGAACACGACAGGGTTCTTGGAGAGTGAAGGAGAGGCTGGCGGTGTCGAGAAGGATGAGGAGGTTGCGGAAATCATCGGAGAGCTCTGCGATACCCTCGGTGACTAGTTCGGAGCCGACGCCAATCTTGTGAGAAGTCGCCATGGATACGAATGACTGGAGGAATGAGAGAGAGGGCTCTGCAACTTCGGCGGAGGAGAGGAGTCGAATCGGCAGGGTAGGCGAAGAGGCAGAGGGTACTCGAGAGATAAAAATGATCTCGTGTAGGTTTGAGGTTGCGGAATTTCATATATATATTACTCTTAAATTACTGCTAATTAATTTAAAGCAGGAGGCGACATCTAGCCTTGGGGGGCGAATAGAACAATTTTCAAAATCTGGGAAACAGGACACGAGAAGGAGATAGACTACTCGAGTAGGTAAAGGAGCTACTCGAGTAGGTCGTTAGGAGGTGCTCGAGTAGGTCTGCAAAGAGTACTCGAGTAGGTAGATGACTTACTCGAGTAGGTCGACAGGAGTTACTCGAGTAGGAGGAGAGAGCTACTCGAGTAGATGGGTGACTTACTCGAGTAGGTAAATGACTTACTCAAGTAGGTCTTTAGATACTCGAGTAGGCACATCCTCATACTCGAGTAGGTCAGTATACATACTCGAGTAGGTGCATTCTTATACTAGAGTAGGTAGAGAGGAGTACTCGAGTATGTCTCAACTTCTCGAGTAGAATTTTGAAAAAGTTGAGAAGGGAGAGATTTTGACTAACCCCTTGCAATTACGAGTTTCTTAGTCAGCTAGCCTTCTTTAGTCCTCTTTGTTGAGCATCCTAAGCTCTGTCTTGAAGAACAAGAACATGGTCTCGTCCAGCGGCTTTGTGAAGATATCTACAACTTGAAAGTCCACCTAGTGTCAACTATGTGCACCTATGGGGGGGGGGGGGGGTGGGGAAATAGGTGACGTGTAGCGCTTTTGCGGAATTTCCGAATGTACCTGCACAATAAAAATAAAAAGCACAGCACACAGAATACACAGGCAATTTATAGTGGTTCCCCGACTTGGGTACATCCACTTTCCCCCTTCGACCTATCTCCCAACAAGGGACGACTCGGTCTCTTCTCCAACAGGATTGAAATCCAATCCCTGCACTATCGGAAGGAACCCTTCCATACGTGAGAGTCAACACTCCCACAAAATGGGTTGCACCCAACCCTTACAACATGGAACAATCGTTCCTTTACAACAAAAGTAAAATGGAATGTACATGAGATACAAACTTCGTTTGGAGACTACGATGTTCCTCTTCGTTCGACGACGTGTTCGTGAAGTCAACGAAGAGTCTACAACCTTGGTCTCTCTTGGAAAGGATCTCCCCGGAACAGGCGGCGGCAAAACGAGCGGCGGCTTGGTTCGGGATCGGCGACAACGAAGGTGCGCGGCTGCAGTACTTTGAGATCCAAACTTCGTAGCGAAGCTAGCTAGGTCTACCAACGGTCACACTAGGATCAATCGTCTCGATCGATTCGAATGGGGAAGACTTTCCCGATCTACAAATCGAGAGACAAGAGATCTCCGGTTAGACACGTGAGACGCTGAGCTTAGCTAGGCTTCTATCGACCGGAGATCAGGAAGAAAACACGATCTCGACCGGCGATCCACACTCTCGCGCGGCGATGGAGGCGGCGGTGGAAACTCGCGAACTAGGTCAAGTCGCGGCTCTGCTTTTTCGTATCTTTTTCCGTTCTTCTACTGTTCAAAAATACCCGTATATTTATACATTGAAGACCCATACAATATGACCGTTGTGGGTCCCACAAGTAGAAACCCGAAATCCGTTTCAAACTAGTCCAGCGGCAGAATCCGGTCCAGCAGCATCTAGAGAAAACGCCAAGTAAAATTCGTCGAGAATCGTTGGTGATTCTCGACGAATCGGCGAGAATCAATTAACGATTCTTGACGATTCGTCGAGAATCACTAGTGATTCTCGACGATTCCCTTGTTGATTCTCAACGATTTTCACTTGGTATTCATGACCTGCTCTGCGACGGGTTCGGCGAGAATCATTAGTGATTCTCGCCGAATCTCACTTGGCACCATTTTAAGGTAGCCGGAAGGAGTCGGCGAGAATCACTAATGATTCTCGACGATTCAGCGAGAATCGGCGAGAATCACTTGGTGATTCTCGTCGACTTTCACTTGGACGAATTTTCGTCATTCCACTCAAGAGCTGCTTCTTGACCCATCCTTGCTCCTTGTCTTCTCTTGCATAAACATGGCCCTGTACTTGAAAGTAAGTGCACTCCAATAGAGAGAGTACACGTAGGCCAACACACTGATCTGCTCAACGAGGGATTACGTCGTGCAGACCCGTGTATATTGACCTACTGCACCCTGACATTGGTGTGCACTTAGCGTGGAAGAGATGCAAGCACAACTTAAGATGTTTCATCAAATACATTGTGAATTCATCTTAGCTTGACAGGTGGCTTCCTCAAATCCAGGTAATTGTGGATACAATACCCAACAATCTCCCCCTATTTGACGAAGCCAAAACCCTACTAGCTAAGATGAATAACACCTATCAAATAATAAACATAGCATTCGGAAATTAAACATGCAGCATAAGAGAATAAATGCAACCAGATCAGGACTTGAGTCATTCACAAATTAAAATACGAATGTATATATATATATATATATATATAATCTCAGAATTGTTCATATCATAACAATAATCATTAAATGTTTTTAGGAGAGAATGACAAGCTACAAGTTGTTGACTATCTTTCCTTAGCTAAGTCATCCTTGAGTTTCTGCGCCAAAAACTTCTTCCTTTGTCTCTCCATGTACTCCTTAGGCTTCGGGTAATATCTGGGAGGAGGAACTTTATCTGCATCCGTGTTGTTTCTGAAGAATATGTTCCTTTTGGCTTCATACGTCTTATGCCTCTCCCATTCATACTGGCTGTATACTTCGTTGCGATTGAGTTCTCCTTTTTCTTGTAGCCAAAAGGTGTCCAAGATGATATTCTTTGAAACTGGACTCCACTTTTCATTTCTTACTTCCTCCTCACTCAGTCGAGTTCTCTTTTCAGCCTGTGTCTCCTTGGAGGTCCCTTCTTGAGCTTTTCTTTTTCCCCTGGCTTTTGCTAAGGCCTCTTGGTCAAACATGCTCCTCAGTTTAGCTTTGGAGAGAGCCCTAGCATCAGCTTCATTTGTGGGAACATCTGCAGCACTTGCACTTATTCCTTCAGCAGCACCTACTCCCTCAGCGGCCGTAGAAGTCTCAGGAGGATGAATATCTGCAGGATTTTCAGCAAAGGGGATGCCTAACGCCTGGTGGAGCATCCACCAGTTGCTGTCATAGACGTACTTGTTTGACTGCTCGAAGTTTGTGATCATGACTTCTCGTAGCTCAGCCATCTTAGCTATGTAGTCCTCCTCCCCCTTTTTGGCTTCAACATCGATACAGTTTGCATAGGAGTGCAAGGAGTCATCAATGTGCTTGGTGGTTCGGGAGAATTCATTGACTAAGGCTTGCTGATTGGTGTTAAGAGTTACCATATTACCGTCAAACTTTTGAATGTTGTTGGCTACAACATGTGCATTCTGATTTACGACAGCAAGAGTGTCGGTGTTCTTCTTCAATCCGGCCATAAGAAGTGTGACAGCTTCGCCGGCCGCGGTATACTTCTCTTCAAATTTCTTCTCCATCACGTCCAGTTTATGGTTGATTTCCACCATATTCTTGAGCATGAGCTTTTCAGATGTCTTAATCCTTTTCAGCATTTTATTCTGAGCTTCATCAAAAGAGGCTTGAAGTTCATTCACAATGCCCTGAATGACATTGATAGTGTGAGTGGCTAGCTCGTCTCGTAACGGAATAACCGGAGGCACTTGTGGGCCTTGCCCTTCAGCAGACGCATCTGTAGAGCTGGATACAAGCACAGTCTCTAATGGAGGAATGCTGGCGGCCTCTGTAGATTTATCTGACTCCCCCTCCACTGGTGCAGGCTTGTCAGATGGAGGTTCAACAGGATCCGGAGCCTCCAATACTTCATGTCCCTCATGCCCTTCATCCTCTTCGTCATCATCCATGAACTCATCTTCATCAGCAACCTCTTCCAATTCTTTGCCAGCAGTCTCCAGTACAGTGTCACTTTCTTCTCGAATTTCGGCCACAGTATCCCTGGCCACCTGGGAGATTTCAGATACTACATCCGTATGAGGGGGTAGAGGCTCCCCCTCGATTCCTGCAGGCAAGGTATCAGGAATGTCACTGGGGGTGACTGCTGAAGATACTCCCTGTTGCTCTTCCACTGCAGTCTGCCCAATACGCCTCTCCCATCGATCAAACACACTTGAGTCCATCTTCTTCAAGTAGTGGAGAGGGACACCTTTACTCATGTCAAATTTGTCTCCATTTAGCTGGTTTAGATATAGACTTATGATGCGGCCGAAACTCGGAGAGCCCAAGGTGTCCTTGATCTTCTCGAACAGCAACTCCCCCCAGTTGAACCGTTTACGGCAGACGACAGCTATCAGGATCTTGAACATATCCGCTGAGATATGGTCGTGAGAGCCCGGCTTGCAGATGAGCACCTTTCCAATAATGTCAGACAGGAGCTTCCCTTCTTCATTCATATCCTTTCTCTTTATGGACCTAGTTCCTCGTGGGAGACCGCAGAATGAGAGAGTTCTGGCTTTGTCATCGTCCTCCAGATAGTCTTCATGCTCCGATCTAGAAAGCTGCAGGAAGCGGGTCAGCTTGCTGGCAGATAGCTTGACCTTTGCCCCAGCCACCTTGCTTTTGATTAGTGAGTCGCCACTTCGGAGTCTTGCGGTGGCGAAGAACTCCAACACCTCTTTGTCCAAGATTTTGCAAGGGTGCTCCAGGACGAATGTTAGCCCAGCCTCTTCCAGCATCAGAATGATGTTGCGGAATTCGTCCGAGGCGTGAGAGAACCCAGTCCGAACAAGCTCGTAACCGGTGACCAACCCAGCAGTTGTCCTTGGAGCCATTGCAGATCTAGAGAGAGAATCCCTACTCTAAGCTTTAATGAACACTCAAAAGGAAAGAGTCACTAGTGAGAACGTCCAAGTACGGGTGAGGAAGAGGTTACCTAGGGGCGTAGACGGAAGTGAGTTTGTGAGCTTCCTGCGAGAACTCTTCCTAGAGCGTCTTTTGGGAAGACCTTCGGTGGAGACCTAGCGGGAAACAACGATGGAGACCTTCGGTGAGTAGGAGAGTGTACTGCGTGGTTCGACGGGATTCGTCGGGAGCTTGACGAGAACCTTGCGAGAGCCTTGTGGGAACTTAGGGGAAGACGATGGAGAACTTGCGGGATTGTGAGAAGGCGGTGCGGGATCCGACGAGAACTTTGCGCGATTCCTACAAGAGAAACCTTGCGGGAACTTTGAGAGATTCGACGAGCTTCCTTGCGGGATCCGACGGAAGAAACCTTGCGATTTGGCGTGATTTCTGCGAGAGTCGGCGGGACTCGTGTAGCTTGCTCCTTCGGCGGGATACTTGAGGAAGGTGAAGGGTCGGCGAGATTCCGAGTATATAATGGGTCGGCGGGATTTGTCTAATTCGAAATTGAAAGGTTTCTCTACTAGGAATTTTCACGTTAAGAGGCATTGCAAGATTTTCGAATTATTCTGATGTCAAGTCAATATAAGATCGATAAATACATATATATTGTAAAGCCAATCTATTTGGGTTTGAGCGAGGCTTCTCCAAACACTTCTTGATGTCAATTGTGAGTTGTCGAGATTCACAAGGACATATCTTCGTTAACTCTTTATTGATGTATAAAGGTTTGCATATATTGGGTTAACCTATCCTTAGATGTGCACACATACATGTATATACAAAGATGTATCTATATATAAAGATATATATATATATATATATATATATATATATATATATATATATATATATATATATATATATATATATATATATATATATATATATATATATATATATATATATATATATATATATATATATATATATGTAATTGTCAATTGAAAACGACTCAAGTCTTGGAACGGATCATGAGTACCTGGGATTTTGAGAGTCATCGTTTTAGTCCCACAGGTAGAACATATTAGAGGCTCAATGTGAGTATGCTCAAATAGATATCACATCTGTTATTGCAGACGCTTGTTCTAATTTAGTCTTGAGCCACCTACTGTCTAGTTCCCCTCATATTTACGGGAACCTAGACTACCCTGCAAGAAAGAATTACCTTACCTTAGGAACCCAAATCATATTGGGTCCTAGGTTCCTGTTAGCATAAGCACGCAACTGCCTTCCTTCAGAAAACCTGTCAGGAAGACTACCTCTGTCCCGTGAATGTGGGTAAGAACTTGCCGTTGGCACAGAGGGGTTGTGCCAACAGTCGATGGCAAAGTGTCCCACTTTGCCACAGCACCAACATGGGTGAATGTTGTATCGCCGTTTCCGACCCGATCTAGTGACTGAGGTAGTCACAGTCCTAGGTCTAAACGGGATAGAGCATGATCTCCTCACAAAATTTCCTCTTCCATCGTGACACGTGAAAGGGTGGAAGGAATGCATGTTGTGAGCGTCATGAGGCCGGGAAGGTGGTGCCCTCCTTTCAGGCATCCCCCTTTCAGAGGCCCCATGAAAACTTACACCATGACTTCTAACCTCCCTATCCTGTGTCCTCGGGTGGTGAGAAATGTTCTGTGAGCTAGGACATGCAGATTCGCACCGAGTTGAGGCAGTGGCCGTGAATACAAAGGGCTCAGAAGGAGCCTTAGGTATTCTCTCATGGGTGGCCACGACGGCCCTTGCACTATGGGTGTCTCCACATGGGGACAGATCACCCTTGTAGTGACCACGACTATTCCTGTGGTCATACCTGAAGGCATGATGAGTTGCCTTCCTGCTTGGAGTGGGGGGTCGGAATACCGTTTCCCCATTTCTCCACGAATTAATAATCCGGGAGATCCACCCATTTTCTTGCTTTCTCTTTATAGCATCAACCTTGGAAAAGTTTGATACTATTCTTTTCTCATTTTCTAGACTACTCTCTAGAGCTGAGATCTTAGAGTCCTTGACCTTTTTGGATGCCAATTGGAGAACCAACAAGATCTTCAGTTGAGCAATCTCTTGAGCTTGCTCCTCAGCAAGTAGGTTGCTTTCCTGAAGGGCTCTTTTCACGGAATCAGAATTTTCTGGAGGAGAGCAGTTTCTGTCTTCAGAAAGTTCAAAAGATATGGGGCAGGATGAAGATGTTACCTGCTCATCTGTGTTATAGTCATTAGAGCCAGTGACCATTGTTTCATCCTCATCAGAGCTGCTTTCCTCACTGGCCTCGTCAGTCTCTGACACGGACACTGGAGCTCTGATGCTGTCCGAGTGATGCTTGCCTTCATCTTCAGAGGTGAGGACCCCCACATAGGCTTCCTCCTTAGGTTGACAGCATATTCCAGCTTTCTCTGACTCCCCCATCCACTCTGATATCATCACCCACATGGATTTAGCAGTCCTACATTTTGCTAATCTAGAGCGAGAAGCTCCAGACCAGATATCCAAGATAATTTGACGAATCCTCTCGTCCAAGTTAAATAGGGACAGTTCCGTCTCTGACATCTCAGCAATGCACATGGGCACTTGGATCCCAGAGTCGGAGGTCTTCATGGGAATGAACGGACCCTCTTCCAGGATGAAGGATGCTCGAGGATCGATAGCATCAAGGTGAAATGACACTCTCATCCTCCAGATGGGATAATAATCCTTTGTGCATGCGGGGAGTTTGAGTGGCGGTATCTCATAATCCAGCTCCATGCCTCTGACACTGGTGGCAGGATTCTACTCAAGGTGTTAACCTTTTTGATGAGCAACCTGGCTTTGATACCACTTGAAAGTCCACCTAGTGTCAACTATGTGCACCTATGGGGGGGGGGAATAGGTGACATGTAGCGCTTTTGCGGAATTTACGAATGTACCTGCACAATAAAAATAAAAAGCACAGCACACAGAATACACAGGCAATTTATAGTGGTTCCCCGACTTGGGTACATCCACTTTCCCCCTTCGACCTATCTGAAAGTCCACCTAGTGTCAACTATGTGCACCTATGGGGGGGGGGGGGGAAGGTGACGTGTGGTTCTTTTGCGGAATTTACGGATGTACCTGCACAATAAAAACAAAAAGCACAGCACACAGAATACACAACAAATTTATAGTGGTTCCCCGACTTGGGTACATCCACTTTCCCCCTTCGACCTATCTCCCCAACAAGGGATGACTCGGTCACTTCTCCAACGGGATTGAAATCCAATCCCTGCACTAACGGAAGGAGCCCTTCCACACGTGAGAGTCAACACTCCCACAAAACGGGTTGCACCCAACCCTTACAACACGGAACAAAAGTTCCTTTACAACGAAATTAAATATAGAGTGTACACGTGATACAAACTTCTTTTGGAGACTACGGTGTTCCTCTTTGTCCGACGACATGTTCTTGAAGTCGATGAAGAGTCTACAACCTTGGTCTCTCTTGGAGAGGATCTCCCGGAACCGGCGGCGGCAATCCGAGCGGCGGCTTGGTTCGGAGTCGGCGGCAACGAAGGTGCACTGCTGCAGTGCTTTGAGATCCAAACTTCTTTGCGAAGCAAACTAGGTCTACCAACGGTCACTCTAGGATCGGTCGTCTCGATCGATTCGGACGGGGGGGTTTTTCCCGGTCAACAAATCGAGAGACAAGAGATCTCTGGATAGACACGTGAGACGCAAGCTTTGCTAAGCTTCTGTCGCCGGAGATCGGGAAGAAGAACGATCAGCGGCGGCGACGGACTTGCGCGAGCGGCGACGGAGGCGGCGGAGAGATTTCGCGATATTAGGGTTTCCGCTCGCTCGGCTTCTTTCTGTGTTGGTATTCCGTTCAAAATACCTGTATATAAATACTGTAGAAGTTTTCCAATATGACCGTTTGTGGGACCCACAATAGGAATCCCCAAATCCCGGTCCAGGAATTTAACATCGGCAGAATCCGGTTCAGGAATTTCCAGAAAAATGCCAAGTCAAAATCGGTGAGAATCGAAAGTGATTCTCGCCGAGTCGCCGAGAATCAAAGGTGATTCTCGACGATTCGGAGAGAATCATAGATGATTCTCGTCGAATTTGCCTTGGTTGCACGCACTGCTTTAAGCCAGGTCGAGACGGCGAGAATCAACCAGTGATTCTCGTCGATTCGACGAGAATCACTAGTGATTCTCGCCGAATCGGCGAGAATCACTAAGTGATTCTCGTCGATTCTTACTTAGACGCAGAGGTGCTTGCTTAGAAGTTGCTGGATCGAGTTCGGCGAGAGTCAACTTCTGATTCTCGACGAATCGGCGAGAATCCCAAGTGATTCTCGTCGATTCTAACTTAGACGAATTTTCGTCTTTCCACCTGTGAGATGCTCCTTGACCCATCCTTGCTCCTTGTCTGCTCCTGCATATTTACAGCCCTGTGCTTGAAAATAAGTGCACTCCAATAGAGAGAGTACACGTAGGCCAACACACTGATCTGCTCAACAAGGGATTACGTCGTGCAGACCCGTGTATATTGACCTACTGCACCCTGACATTGGTGTGCCCTTAGCGTGGAAAAACTGCAAGCACAACTAGAAGGATTTTATCAAATACATAGTCTATTGACCTTAGCTTGTCCAGGGGCTTCTTCAAATCAGGTACATTGTGGATACAATACCCAACAATCTCCCCCTATTTGAAGAAGCCTAAACCCTACAAGCTAAGGTGAATAGAACAAATGAGAATGAAAACCATAAACTGAAAAGAGAGTTAAGTGAGTTATCCATTACCAATACCAATTTCTTGGGAGCAAGCTTGGAGCCACCTTAGCCTTAGCCGAGAGGGTAATCTCCCCCTTTTCGGCTTCTACAAATCGGGGTCTGTAGCGTTTTACCCTTTGCTCCCCCTCAGTTCTTGCACGAGCCTGGAGCCTCTGTAGTCTTCATTCCTCATAATTCAGCATCCCCAATTCAGTCTTGAAAAGATTGAACTTGGCCTCGTCTAGGGGCTTTGTGAATATATCAGCAATCTGCTTGTCCGTGGGGACATAACAGAGAGAGATATCTTTGTTCTCCACGTGCTCCCGAATGAAGTGGTAGCGTACTTCGATATGCTTCGTTCTACTGTGCGACACCGGATTGTTGGCAATGGCAATTGCACTTGAGGAGTCGCAGTACATGGGTACTTCCTTGAACTGAAGGTCGTAGTCGGCTAGCTGGTTTCTGATCCATAGAAGTTGTGCGCAACAGCTTCCTGCCGAGATGTACTCTGACTCTGCTGTGGAGGTTGCAACACAATTCTGTTTCTTGCTGTTCCATGAGATAAGTCTCCTGCCGAGGAATTGACACGTCCCGGAGGTGTTTTTCCTGTCATCCCTGCTCCCTGCAAAATCAGCATCTGAAAAGCCTATTAGCTCGACATCATTGTTTCTCGGGTACCACAAGCCAAGATTAGGAGTACCTTTAAGGTATCTCAGAATTCGCTTTGCAGCGACATAGTGAGATTCCTTAGTGTTCACCTGATATCGGGCACAGACACATGTGGAGAACATAATATCCGGTCGACTGGCAGTAAGGTAGAGCAGGGATCCAATGATGCTTCTGTATTTGGTTTCATCGAAAGGTTTACCTTTCTCATCCTTATCCAGAGACATGGTGGATCCCATTGGAGTCCTCATAGAGGTTGCACTCTCCATACCGAATTTCTTAAGGAGTTCATTTGTGAACTTCGTCTGAGAGATGAAGATTCCATCCTCAGACTGTTTCACTTGAAGTCCTAAGAAATACTTGAGCTCTCCCATACTGCTCATTTCAAACTTTCCTTGCATAAGTTTAGAGAACTTTTTGCAAAGATTGTTGTCCGTTGAGCCGAATATTATGTCATCGACATAGATTTGCACCAGCAAAATCTTGCCTTTGACTTCCCTGAGAAACAATGTTTTATCTATTTTACCTCTGGAGAACTTGTTCTCAAGAAGAAAACTAGATAAAGTCTCATACCAAGCTCGTGGAGCTTGTTTCAACCCATATAAGGCCTTATTAAGAGAATAAACGTGATTAGGATAAGTAGGATCGACAAAACCTGGGGGTTGAGCGACGTATACTTCCTCTTTCAGGTCTCCGTTCAGGAATGCCGATTTCACATCCTTTTGATAGACTGTGAACCCTTTGTGTGAAGCATACACCAGGAACAACCTGATTGCCTCGAGCCTTGCTACTGGTGCGAAGGTCTGGTCGAAGTCAATCCCTTCCTCCTGTCTGTAACCTTGAGCCACCAGCCTGGCCTTGTTCTTTACGATGACACTATGTTCATCCAGCTTGTTTCTGAAGATCCACTTCGTGCTAATCACATTCTGCTTGTATGGTCTGGGAACCAGCATCCAAACCTTGCAACGTTCGAATTGATGTAGTTCCTCTTGCATGGCCAGAATCCATGCCGCATCCTTATTCGCCTCGTCGAACTTCTTTGGCTCAACCTGTGACAGGAAGCTGAGATGCAATACTTCGTTAACTGTACCTCTTCGAGTTCTGACACCAGCACGAGGATCCCCAATGATCTGATCTCTAGGATGATCTCTCACGTGCCGGAGCTCTAGAAGTCTGGCGTCTGGAGCTTCAACTACTTCTTGGGCTTCTCTTTCTTCTAAGAGATTTGTCTCATCTTGATCTTCAACATTTTCAGATGACATGGAGGTGGAAACTTTGACGTACTTGCGAGCGTCATCTTTAGCGGTCTCATCCAGACTCAGCTGTTCAAGTCTAGCACCTGCATCTTCAAGAATACTACTGGAAGAATTGCTGTTAAGCAAACTTCCTTCATCAAAAACAACATTTATTGATTCTTCTACCACTAGGGTTTTCTTATTGAAGACCCTATAAGCCCGACTATGGGAACTATAGCCCATGAATATGCATTCGAAGCATTTTTCACCGAATTTAGTATGCGGGTACTTCCCATTATTCAGTACATAGCATCTGCAACCAAAAGTCCTCAAGTAGGACATGGTTGGTTTCCTGCCTTTCAGTAGCTCGTAGGGCGTCTTACGATGATGTTTGTTGATCAATACTCGGTTTTGTACATGACATGCAGTATTGACACCCTCTGCCCAGAAGTATTCCGGGAGAGAAGCGTCTTTCAACATTGTCGTGCAGGCTTCAATGAGAGTTCTATTTCTCCTCTCCGCAACTCCATTTTGCTGAGGAGTGCGCGGGGAGGAAAATTCATGAAAGATACCTTGTTCTTCACAAAATTCTATCATTGCACCAGATTCGAATTCTGTTCCATGGTCACTTCTGATTTTGACCACGGAGCAGTTAAATTCGTTCTGAACCTGCTTGACAAAATTAGTGAAGATGTCAAATGTATCTGACTTTCGTTTCAAAAAGAACACCCATGTAAACCGAGAATGATCATCAACTATCACTAGCGTATATGACTTGCCTCCCAAGCTATGAACTTGCATTGGACCAAACAAGTCCATATGCAAAAGGTAAAGACATCGGCAAGAGTCTTTGTCAGCGATGCTCTTAAAGGTAGCCCGAGTCTGTTTGCCCATCTGGCATGCAGGACATGGGCTATCTTTGATGCACTTGATACTGGGAGCATCCCTTACCAAGTCCTTAGAAAACAGCATACTAATTGTCTTGAAATTTATATGTGCCAATCGCTTGTGCCATTGTTCACAAAGAGATGCACTGCCTTTTGTCACAAGGCATACGGGGGTAGATGAATCTAAGCTGAGAAAATCTAAACAAAAGATATTTCTGCTCATAATGCCTGATAATACCGTTTCAGAAGAGATACGTGAAATTATCAGACATTTATCCTTGCAGAACTTAACGTCATAACCTTTATCACATAACTGACTTACACTGATCAGGTTATGGTTTAACCCTTCAACATAAGCCACGTCGGTGATAGAGATTATACCGTTGGAAATCATACCATAACCTCTGGTGACTCCTCGATCTGACCCTCCAAAGATGACTTTGGGTCCATTCTCGACTGGAGTGTAATCACGCAGCAGGCTTCTTGTCCCGGTCATATGCCGGGAGCATCCACTGTCCAAATACCAGATTGGCGTTTTGGTGGCCTTTGGACATTCCTGCAAAACAAAATTAATTTGCCTTAGGAACCCAATCGAACTTGGGTCCTAGATTCCTGGTTAGCACACTCCCCCTCGATTGGTTAACCCTACGAGTGGTCGGTCTCGCATTGCTAACATGGGGAGTCTCGTAGTTCCTTGGATTAAACCAACAATCCACGGCAAAGTGACCGACTTTGCCACAGCACCAACAGTCAAATCTGTTGTACCTCTTCCTAGGCTCCTGCCTTACCCTGGGAACGGTGGGTACTGCTGGGGCCTTGGATCTGGAGGTGGAGGCCTCATGGTGACAACAGTCGCATGACTTTGTCACCTTCTGTATAACAGGCTTGGCTTTTGGTGCCTGCTTTCCATTATGGCCGCTAGAGAACGGACCATAATTTCCTATGTGGATTTCCTCATAAGGTGCCTTGAAGGCACTCTCACCGAAGTTCCGGGGAAAGTTCCAACTGTCATACCGGCTCTTTGTCTTTGCAACCGAATGCCGGAAATGATGCCCAAATGTTGACTAAAAGTCGTGTTGGTTGCAAGGAAAGCCAGGCTTTCTGAACACAATAGGACTAAGAGGAGCCTTACCCTTTTCATCAGCAGAGGCCTTCTTGGCGGCCTTATTCTTCCTCTGGTTCTTGTTTCTCCTAGATGAAGAACCAGGTACCCCTATATGCCCTAAGCCAGCTCCTTTGGCCTGAGCAGAGAAGGTATCAACGACTGGAAGAACTGTTTTTGGCATGGAGAAGCTCTTGACGATCTTCCTTTCTGCCGCAAGTAGTTCTTCCAACTTGTCGACTTCCTCCTGCTTTAGATCAAGGAGCTTCAAAGACTCTGAATGCTTGGAAGTCAGGTCAAGGTGTTCCTGTCGGAGAGAAATCAAGCCAGTGACCTCTTCCCTTAGGGATACACACTCACCCTTAAGGAATTTTACTTCCTTCTTCTCAGCCTTCAGTCTCTTTCGGCACTCATCGAAAGTGTTGAGCAGAAGCTCATACTTCTCGAGGAGCTCAGCTTCACGGGCTGAAGGGCCATCCTCAGGTTCATCATCCTGAGACTCAGGATCAGAGTCGGAGTCGGAGAGAGGGGTGTGAGCTTTTACCTTCCCAGTAAATGGGGGGCATTCTCCTTCTGAGTCCGAGCGACCCACCAGCCCGAAGTAGGCTTCCTCATCATCACTGGAGTCTGAGGAATCAAACTCACTTAGTGTCTTTGGCCTTCTTGCGATGTAGCTCCGCTCCTTCTTCTTATCTCTGGAGGATTTGAGCTCCTCTCCTTTCCCTTTTTCTCTTTTGCTTTGATGGCAGTCGGCCACGACGTGTCCTGGCTTATTGCATCCAAAGCAAATAATATCAGAAGAACGATGTTTGTTAGGTTTAGATGCATACCTGTCCGAAGTATAATTTTTCTTCTGATGCCTGGAGGAGGAGCTGTCTTTCTTTCTTTGATTCCTCATCTTGAGGAACTTCTTGAACTCTCAGGTGATGAGGGAGAAATCCTCCTCCGACAGTTCTGAGCCGGAGGAGCATGGTTCAGAGTCCTCCTCCTCTTCCTTACTCCTCGCACGGTATGACATCGTACCCTTGCCCTTTCAGGAGTAACTGGCTTTTAGGGCCACAGTCTTTTCTTTTGCAGCAGCCTTCTCTGCTTCTTCCTCTGCCTTCCTGGTGTTCAGCTGGAGTTCATAGGACATCAGCTTCCCAAACAGGATCTGTGGATCAGTTTCTACTAGTCTGCCAAATTCTCTGATGGCGCAGATCTTTGTGTCCCATTCCTTTGTAAGGGACCTAAGGAATTTGTCATTGAGTTCACCATTGGTGAACACTCTTCCGTAGCCCTTGAGGGCGTTGACAATCTTCAGGAAGTTCTCGTATGTGACTCCGATCTCTTCCTTAGGCCCTTGCCTGAAGGCCTCATATTTTTGGTTCAGGAGGGATCTCCGATCATCCCTCACTTCATCCGTGCCCTCCATTAGGATGATCAGGCACTGCCAGATCTCCTAAGCAGTCCTGCAGTTGCTGAAATTTTGCATCATGGAATCATAAACTGCGCTCACCAGAATGTTTCGTGCCTTCTTGTCCAGTCCCACGAGTACCATCTCGTCTTTGTCCATTTCATAAAGTGTCTTTGGCACCTTTTTGGTGGGATCGATGGTGGAGGCCTTAGTGGGGATATAAGGTCCCTCCTCCACAATCATGAAGAGTCGAGGATCGACTGCTTCCATGTAAAATCTGATTCTTTCCTTCCAGATCGGAAAGTTGAGTCGGTTGCACACTGGGATCTTGCCGGAGTACTTGAGCCCGTCCATAGTAGATATTTGTCTTCTTCTTTTGACACTAGGGGCAGAATTCTACTCAAGGTGTTAACCTTTTTGATGAGTAACCTCGCTTTGATACCACTTGAAAGTCCACCTAGTGTCAACTATGTGCACCTATGGGGGGGGGGGGAATAAGTGACGTGTGGTTCTTTTGCGGAATTTACGGATGTACCTGCACAATAAAAACAAAAAGCACAGCACACAGAATACACAGCAAATTTATAGTGGTTCCCCGACTTGGGTACATCCACTTTCCCCCTTCGACCTATCTCCCCAACAAGGGACGACTCGGTCACTTCTCCAACGGGATTGAAATCCAATCCCTGCACTAACGGAAGGAGCCCTTCCACACGTGAGAGTCAACACTCCCACAAAACGGGTTGCACCCAACCCTTACAACACGGAACAAAAGTTCCTTTACAACGAAATTAAATATAGAGTGTACACGTGATACAAACTTCTTTTGGAGACTACGGTGTTCCTCTTTGTCCGACGACGTGTTCTTGAAGTCGATGAAGAGTCTACAACCTTGGTCTCTCTTGGAGAGGATCTCCCGGAACCGGCGACGGCAATCCGAGCGGCGGCTTTGTTCGGAGTCGGCGACAACGAAGGTGCACTGCTGCAGTGCTTTGAGATCCAAACTTCTTTGCGAAGCAAACTAGGTCTACCAACGGTCACTCTAGGATCGGTCGTCTCGATCGATTCGGACGGGGGGTTTTTCCCGGTCAACAAATCGAGAGACAAGAGATCTCTGGATAGACACGTGAGACGCAAGCTTTGCTAAGCTTCTGTCGCCGGAGATCGGGAAGAAGAACGATCAGCGGCGGCGACGGACTTGCGCGAGCGGCGACGGAGGCGGCGGAGAGATTTCGCGATATTAGGGTTTCCGCTCGCTCGGCTTCTTTCTGTGTAGGTATTCCGTTCAAAATACCTGTATATAAATACTGTAGAAGTTTTCCAATATGACCGTTTGTGGGACCCACAATAGGAATCCCCAAATCCCGGTCCAGGAATTTAACATCGGCAGAATCCGGTTCAGAAATTTCCAGAAAAATGCCAAGTCAAAATCGGTGAGAATCGAAAGTGATTCTCGCCGAGTCGCCGAGAATCAAAGGTGATTCTCAACGATTCGGAGAGAATCAAAGATGATTCTCGTCGAATTTGCCTTGGTTGCACGCACTGCTTTAAGCCAGGTCGAGACGGCGAGAATCAACCAGTGATTCTCGTCGATTCGACGAGAATCACTAGTGATTCTCGCCGAATCGGCGAGAATCACTAAGTGATTCTCGTCGATTCTTACTTAGACGCAGAGGTGCTTGCTTAGAAGTTGCTGGATCGAGTTCGGCGAGAGTCAACTTCTGATTCTCGACGAATCGGCGAGAATCCCAAGTGATTCTCGCCGAATCGGCGAGAATCACTTGGTGATTCTCGTCGATTCTAACTTAGACGAATTTTCGTCTTTCCACCTGTGAGATGCTCCTTGACCCATCCTTGCTCCTTGTCTGCTCCTGCATATTTACAGCCCTATGCTTGAAAATAAGTGCACTCCAATAGAGAGAGTACACGTAGGCCAACACACTGATCTGCTCAACGAGGGATTACGTCGTGCAGACCCGTGTATATTGACCTACTGCACCCTGATATTGGTGTGCACTTAGCGTGGAAAAACTGCAAGCACAACTAGAAGGATTTTATCAAATACATAGTCTTTTGACCTTAGCTTGTCCAGGGGCTTCTTCAAATCAGGTACATTGTGGATACAATACCCAACACTATCTCCCAACAAGGGACGACTCGGTCTCTTCTCCAACAGGATTGAAATCCAATCCCTGCACTATCGGAAGGAACCCTTCCACACGTGAGAGTCAACACTCCCACAAAACGGGTTGCACCCAACCCTTACAACACGGAACAATCGTTCCTTTACAACAAAAGTAAAATGGAATGTACATGAGATACAAACTTTGTCTGGAGACTACGATGTTCCTCTTCGTTCGACGACGTGTTCGTGAAGTCAACGAAGAGTCTACAACCTTGGTCTCTCTTGGAAAGGATCTCCCCGGAACAGGCGGCGGCAAAACGAGCGGCGGCTTGGTTCGGGATCGGCGGCAACGAAGGTGCGCGGCTGCAGTACTTTGAGATCCAAACTTCGTAGCGAAGCTAGCTTGGTCTACCAACGGTCACACTAGGATCAATCGTCTCGATCGATTCGAATGGGGAAGACTTTCCCGATCTACAAATCGAGATACAAGAGATCTCCGGTTAGACACGTGAGACGCTGAGCTTAGCTAGGCTTCTATCGACCGGAGATCCGGAAGAAAACACGATCTCGACCGGCGATCCACACTCTCGCGCGGCGATGGAGGCGGCGGCGGAAACTCGCGAACTAGGTCAAGTGGCGGCTCTGCTTTTTCGTATCTTTTTCCGTTCTTCTACTGTTCAAAAATACCCGTGTATTTATACATTGAAGACCCATACAATATGACCGTTGTGGGTCCCACAAGTAGAAACCCGAAATCCGGTTCAAACTAGTCCAGCGGCAGAATCCGGTCTAGCAGCATCCAGAGAAAACGCCAAGTAAAATTTGTCGAGAATCATTGGTGATTCTCGACGAATCGGCGAGAATCAGTTAACGATTCTCGACGATTCATCGAGAATCACTGGTGATTCTCGACGATTCCCTTGTTGATTCTCAACGATTTTCACTTAGTATTCATGACCTGCTCAACGACGAGTTCGGCGAGAATCATTAGTGATTCTCGCCGAATCTCACTTGGCACCATTTTAAGGTAGCCGGAAGGAGTCGGCGAGAATCACTAATGATTCTCGACGATTCGGCGAGAATCACTAGTGATTCTCGCCGAATCGGCGAGAATCACTTGGTGATTCTCGTCGACTTTCACTTGGACGAATTTTCGTCATTCCACTCAAGAGCTGCTCCTTGACCCATCCTTGCTCCTTGTCTTCTCTTGCATAAACATGGCCCTGTACTTGAAAGTAAGTGCACTCCAATAGAGAGAGTACACGTAGGCCAACACACTGATCTGCTCAACGAGGGATTACGTCGTGCAGACCCGTGTATATATACCTACTGTACCCTGACATTGGTGTGCACTTAGCGTGGAAGAGCTGCAAGCACAACTTAAGATGTTTCATCAAATACATTGTGAATTCATCTTAGCTTGACAGGTGGCTTCCTCAAATCCAGGTAATTGTGGATACAATACCCAACACAACTTGCCTATCTGTAGGCACATATTGGAGATCTATGTCTCCATGCTCCACATGTTCCCGGATGAAGTGGTACCTTAGCTCGATATGCTTTGTCCGGCTGTGGGAAACTGGATTGTTGGCTATGTAATTGCGCTGGAGGAGTCATAGTATAAGGGAATATCTTTGAACTGTAGGTTGTAGTCCTCGAACTGATTCTTTATCCATATCAACTGTGCGCAACAGCTGCCTGCAGAGATATACTCTGACTCGACTGTTGAGATTACGACACAGTTCTACTTCTTGCTACTCTAGGAGATTTGCCTTTTTCCGAAGAATTGGCAAGTCCCTGAGGTGCTTTTCCGGTCGTCTTTGCAACCTACAAAATCTGCATCTGAAAATCCAATTAGTTTGCTGTCATTACTTCTTGGGTACCATAAGCCAAGATTTGGTGTGCCTTTAAGGTATCTCAGAATCCGCTTTGCAGCAGCATAATGAGATTCCTTAGAGTTCACCTGAAATCTAGCACAGACACATGTTGAGAACATTATGTCAGGCCTACTGGCAGTAAGGTAGAGCAGGGATCCAATTATGCTTCTGTACTTGGTTTCATCAAAAGGTTTCCCTTTTTCATCCTTATCCAGAGACATAGTTGAGCCCATTGGAGTCCTCATAGAGGTTGCGTTCTCCATTCCGAATTTCTTAATTAGCTCTTTCATGAATTTGGTCTGGGAGATGAAAATTCCATCTTCAGATTGTTTCACATGAAGCCCTAAGAAATACTTCAGCTCGCCCATACTGCTCATTTCAAACTTCCCTTGCATAAGTTTTGAGAAATTTTTGCAGAGGTTGTTATCTGTAGAGCCAAAGATAATGTCATCGACATAGATTTGCACTAGCAAAATCTTGCCTTTTATTTCCCTAAGAAATAATGTCTTGTCTATCTTTCCCCTTGTGAACTTGTTCTCAAGTAGAAAGGTAGACAGTGTTTCATACCAAGCTCTAGGAGCTTGTTTCAGACTATATAGGGCCTTGTGCAGAAAATAGACATGATCGGGAAAGTTAGGATCAACGAAACCTGGAGGTTGTTCCACATACACTTCCTCCTTTATGTTACCATTCAGGAAGGCCGACTTCACATCCATCTGATAGACGGTGAAGCCTTTGAAGGCAGCATATGCGAGGAACAACCTTATTGCCTCCAGCCTCGTCACTGGAGCATATGTCTGGTCGAAGTCGATTCCTTCTTCTTGACGATAGCCTTTAGCGACGAGTCTGACCTTATTCTTTATGATAGTTCCGTCTTCATCCATCTTGTTCCTGTAGACCCATTTTGTTCCAATGATGTTCTTTCCCTTGGTTCTTGGAACCAGCATCCACACATTGCAGCGCTTGAACTGATTTAGCTCTTCTTCCATTGCCATTATCCATGATGCGTCTGAGTTTGCTTCCTCAAATTTCTTTGGTTCAACCTGTGAGAGAAAACTCAAATGAAGATTCTCATTAGTTGTACCTCTCTGAGTTTTGACACCATCTCGGGGATCTCCTATGATCTGGTCTATGGGGTGATCCTTCAGATGTCTGAGCTCTAGAGTTCTTGCATTTGGATTATCTTCAAGCACCGGAGTGATTTCTTCATCCTGGATGACTTCTCCATTTTGATCATCAGCCTCTCCAATGGGAGTTGGAGTGGTGATCTTAATGAACTTCTTGCCTTTGTTTTCGGACGGGTCTTCCAAGCTAGTTTCTTTCAGCTTTTCACCTGCATCTTCAATGAGCATACTAGACGGATTGCTTTGCAGCAAGCTCGTCTCATCAAATACAACATGTATCGATTCTTCCACCACCAGGGTTTTTCTATTAAAAATCCTATATGCCTTACTATGGCTACTATATCCTACAAAAATACCTTCAAAGCTCTTTTCACTGAACTTGGTGGTATGATACTTACCATTGTTAAGTACGAAGAATTTACAGCCAAAGATTCTCAAGTAAGAGACTGTTGGTTTCCTGCCTTTCAGAAGTTCGTAAGGTGTCTTATTGTGGTCTTTGTTTATGAGTGCTCGATTTTGCACGTGGCATACAGTGTTGACGGCCTCAGCCCAGAAGTACTCCGGTAGTGAAGCATCACTCAACATGGTCCTGCAGGCCTCTATGAGTGTTCTGTTCCTTCTCTCAGCCACTCCATTTTGCTGTGGAGTGCGAGGAGAGGAAAACTCATGAAAGATACCTAAGCTTTCACAGAATTCTGTCATGGCCCCAGATTTGAATTCTGTTCCGTTGTCACTTCTGATTTTGACTATGGAGCAGTTGTATTCATTCTGGACTTGCCTGACAAAATTAGTAAAGATGTCGAAGGTATCTGACTTGTGTTTCAGAAAGAACACCCACGCAAAGCGCGAGTAGTCAACAACAATTACCAATGTATAGTCCTTACCGCCCAAACTTCTAATCTGCAGTGGACCAAACAAGTCCATGTGCAATAGATGAAGACATCTGTTAGAGTCTTTGCCAATAATACTTTTAAAGATAGCCCTTATTTGCTTGCCTTTTACGCATGCATGACAAGGTTTGTCTTTGACGTACTTGACATTTGGGGCATCACGTACTAAGTTCATTGAAAATAGTTTATTAATGGTTTTGAAATTAATATGTGCTAGTCTCTTGTGCCATTGGTCACCAAGAGACGCACTATCTTTTGCCAAAAGACACACTGGTGTAGAGGAATCTATACATATGAAATTTAAACAGAAAATATTCCTGCTTCGAGTGCCGGATAGAATCGTTTCCATATAGTCAATGAATTTTATCAAGCACCTATCAGCATGGAACTCAACTATGTATCCTTTATCGCAGAGTTGGCTTATGCTGATGAGATTGTGTTCCAATCCTTCAACATAGGCCACATCCGAGAAGGATACATTGCCGTTAGTAATCATACCATAACCTCTAGTAATTCCACGGTCTGAGCCTCCAAAGATGACCTTTGGTCCGTTCACGACTGAAGTAAAGTTCTGAATGAGGCTTCTCGTCCCGGTCATATGCCGAGAGCATCCGCTGTCCAAGTACCAGATAGGCATTTTGTTGGCCTTTGGACATCCCTGCAATCACAATCAGTTTGCCTTAGGAACCCAAACACGTTTGGGTCCTGGGTCTCGGGTTAGAGTGCTCCCCCTACGAGTGTTAGCGTTATGAGCGGTCTTTCTCATATTGCTGACATGAGGGGTAACAACATTTCTGGAATTGAACCAGCAATCTATGGCGAAGTGACCAACCTTGCCACAACACCAACAGTCAAATCTGTTGTACCTTTGCCTCAGGATCTCCTGCTTGACCTTATGGAACTTTGGTCTAGCAGTGGTAGCATTCTTGGAGGAAGATGCCTCATGATAATGGCAATCACATGGCTTCTTCTCCTTTATGGGCTTCTCTACAACATGCTTTGTCTTTGGTGCGTTCTTGAAGTTATGCCCATGATTGAAAGGGCCATAGCTCTGAAGAATAACTTCTTCATAAGGTGCCTTAAAGACACTTTCACCAAAGTTTCGGGGTCGAGCCCATCCTTGATAGCGGGACTTTGGCTCTACATAAGTAGGTCTAGCAAAGTGCCCGTGTGATGAGTAAAAATCAAACTCATTTGATGGAAAGATGACCTTTCTGAATGTGGTTTGATTTTGAGGGGCTTTTCCCTTTTCTTCGGCTGAAGCCTTTTTGGCGGCCTTATTTTTCCGTTGATTCTTGTTTCTCCTAGAGGATTTAGTAGGAGCTTCTTCATGGCCTAGTCCAGCTCCCTTGGCCTTTGCTGAGAATTCAGCAACAAATGGAAGAACCGTCTTGGGCTCAGAGAAACTCTCAACAAGTTTCCTTTCAGCCGCAAGTTCGGCTTCCAAACCTTTGATGATCTTCTCCTTCAGGTCAAGATGCTCAAGAGCCTTGTTATATTCTTCAATAGTATTGTTGAAGTTTTCCTCGAGGGAGTCAGTCTTTGCGACTTTCTCTCTCAAGTTGCTCTCTTCGGCTTTTAGAGATTTGATCTCTTTAGCCTGAGTCTTCACGACTCAATGACATTTGTCGTAAGCCATGATTAACTCCTTATACTGGGCCATCAATTCTGACTCATCGTTAGAGGAGCTACTCTTGCAATCATGTTCAGAGACTTCAGACTCTGAGAGAGGGGTATGAGAGTTTACCTTCCCAGTGAACTGGGGCTCTTGTTCATCATCTGTTTGAGCCATTAGCCCAAAGTAAGCTTCTTCTTCTTCGCTTGACTCTGAAGAGTCGGAGTCGCTAAGAGTCTTGCTCCTTTTGGCTATGAGGCTCTTCTCTTTCCTTTTCCTATTGTGTGAGGATTTCTTGTCTTCTCTTCTACCACCCTCCTTCTTCTTGTGAGGGTAGTCAGCAATGACGCGACCTGGCTTATTACAACAGTAGCAAATGATGTCAGTTGAAACGTATTTGTTCTGTTTAGTATTGTACCTTTCGTGGCTGCTTGAGCCTTTTCTTTGTCGATCGTCATCACGCCGCGATCTTCTATATGAGGCATCCTTGCCTTTCCATTGTTTCTTTTTATTTAGAAACTTCTTGAATTGCCTTGAGAGTAAGGAGAACTCTCCTTCAGATAATTCAGACCCTGAGGTGCTAGGCTCTGATGATTCTTCTTCTTCATCAACTTCTGGAGCTGGAGCGGGGGAGGCAGCCTTAGTCTTTCTAGAGGTGTCTGCCTTCAGAGCGACAGATTTCTCCTTTAGGGCAGACCTGCCCTTCTCTTCTTCAGCTTTTCTTGTATTGATTTGGAGTTCATAAGACATAAGCTTTCCAAAGAGATTTTGCGGGTCCGTTTCAGCTAGCTTCCCGAACTCCCTGATGGCGCATACCTTGTTATCCCATTCCTTGGTTAGGGATCTCAAGAATTTGTCGTTCAGTTCTCCGTTGGTGAAGACACGGCCATACACCCTTAGGCCATTTACAATTTTGAAGAAGTTCCCAAAGGTGTCGGCAATTGTTTCCTTGTTCCCTTGTCGGAACGCTTCATATTTTTGATTGAGAAGGGATCTCCGATCATCCCTTACTTCTTCAGTTCCTTCCATCAAAGTGACTAAGGAATGTCACATCTCCTTAGCTGATTGACAGTGAATCAAATTCTGCAGCATCGAGTCATCGACTGCACTTGCTATAATGTTCTTTGCTTTCTTGTCGAGAGAGACAAGTGCGATCTCGTCTTTGTCGATATCCATTAGCTTTTTGGGAACTTTCTTGTTGGGGTCGATAGTGGACACAGTCATGAGAACGTAAGGACCTTCTTCAACGATCATGAAGATCCTTGGATCCACAGCTTCCATGAAGAATTTTATCCTTTCTTTCCACATGAGAAAGTTATTTTTGTTGCACAGTGGAAGCTTGGCGAAATCTTTGCCCTTGTCCATTCTATGGTAGAATCTTTCAGACAACAGATCTGGATCTGATCAAGGTGTTAACCTTTTGACGATCAACCTCCCTCTGATACCAATTGAAAGAAAACTGTTGTCGACCTAAATCACCTAGAGGGGGGTGAATATGTGGTTTGTGCGTCTTTTGCGGAATAAAAAAATAATTAGAGCACAGCACAGAAATATCTACCAATATCACAGACGACACAAGATTTATAGTGGTTCCCCAACCTTGGGTACATCCACTTTCCCTCATCGATCTAGCAATCAACTAGACTCGGCTACTTCACTATCTCAGATCAAAAATCGATCCTACCCTCGAAACAAAGTTCCTACAAACTTGATCCAAACAAAGGGATCTACACCTCGGAAGATAACCCTTCCTACAAACTCGGAGTGAAGAACTCCTACACTCGGAGAAGATTTCTCCTACAAAATTAATAAAGTGTTTACAAGAATACAAACAGTAAATCACTCAGATCTGGAAGACACGACCAGGATCTTCTTCTTTACAACTTTGCAGCACTTTCAGAAATCGGTAAAGAAGTTCTCGGCTTCGATCTGGATTTACTCGCTTTTACAGAAATCGAGAGAGAATATGATCAGCGAAGTCGGTCTCGATCTGTAACTTTCTTCAGAATAATCCTATGAAAGTAGAAGCTTTGGCCGGAGGAGAAGGCGGCGGCGACGGCTTCCGATTTGCGAAAATCAGAGAGGAGTCAGCTGAAGAATATTTCTCGAAATAGAATGACAAGAAAGCTTGGAGAATACTTAGGGTTTGTCATTTTCTGATAAAACCTTATATAGGAGAGACTAACTGTCATAATCGGTCATAATGATGTACACGTGGACCAATCATGTCGCGTGATTTGAAAAATCTCGTCAGAAAAAGGACTTAGAAAAATTTCGGAAAGATTCAGCCAACTACACGAGTAATTCAATAACTACTCGAGTAGTTGAATAACTACTCGAGTATATTATGGAGAACATACTCGGGTAAATATATAAAGACTACTCGAGTATATAGAGATCAACTACTCGAGTAAGCAGACAGAACTACTCGAGTATGTGTAGAGACCTACTCGAGTACATAAATGATCTACTCGAGTACTGGATAAGTTACTCGAGTATATTACATGAATTACTCGAGTACATGGAGTACTACTCGAGTGGAATACTTAGAAAAAAATTCTGAAGAGGTCTGCTGGCAACTACTCGAGTAGTTGAACTAAACTACTCGAGAGGGAGTAATCTACTCGAGTAGGTGAAATTATTCTCGAGTAAAAGACTTAGAAAAATTTAGATGAGGAAACCCTTTAGTACTCGGGTATAAAGAGTAATCTACTCGAGTATATAAGCATGCTACTCGAGTATATGACTTTATCTACTCGAGTAGGTGACTTAGCTACTCGAGTATATGACTATGTCTACTCGAGTACAAGGTTCCTTTACTCGAGTAAATTATACCCAGACTACTCGAGTAGGTGAAAGCTCTACTCGAGTAAAACACTTAGAAAATTTCTGATGTTGGAAAAACTGATTCTTCTAGAGTAGCCAACTTCAAATTTCTTTCCCATAGTCCAATAGCTTGAATATGAAGTGTATCCCAATAGAGAGACCACACATGAGTCAACACCTTGGAATATGCAATGAGGGATTACATTGCACAGTTCCTGTGTTTGAAGACCCACTGTGGACTGACAATGGTCTACACTTCCAGTGAAATTCCTGCAAGCATATAACTCAAACCAAGCATCAGATACAACTTAATTCATCTTAGTTCCAGGGTGACTTCATCAAATCTGGGTTCATGTGGATGAAATACCCAACAAATTCAACTAAGAATAAAAGAAGAAGTACTTGTGTCGACACAAAGGAGATGTGTCGACACTCAGCAGAATTCAACTAAGTGTTAAAGAAGAAGTATTTGTGTCGACACACAGAATCAGTGTCGACACATTCAATATGAGGCTGTGTCGAGAAGTATTAACAACAACAAAAGAGTTGTGTCGACACCACTAAGGCATGTGTCGACACTTAGTCTACTTGTGTCGACACTTAGTCTATTTGTGTCGACACATAATAAAGATCAGTCTCGACACTTTCAGACAGAGATAATATTTTCAAGAAGTGACTAGATGACTTGACAGCTGCCATTTCAACCGGTCTACCACAACTATCAAAGCTATCAAAAGTTCGTTAGAAACCGGATCAGTCAGTTACCATGGGGAAAGACAATATAAAGGCTTTCTCCTTCAACAGAAAGGGATGATCAATCATTGAAGAATAAAAAGTCTAAGCAATACAGAGAGAAGTAATTATACAGAAGATTTTCGACAGAAGATGTAGAAGTAGTTGGAGAGAGAGAGCTCCATCTAAGAAGAGCAGTTGCTGAACTAGGTTGCTAAGTAAGATTCAGATTGAGATCTGAATCTCAAGTCAGAAGCTGATTGAAGATCAACTTCTCAAGAGTTCAACCCTACTGAGTTCAGATTCAAGAAGCTTTGAAGAAAGCTAAGAGAGGTTGATCTCTGCCAAGTTCTTCCAAGAACTCATCAAGAAGCCAGCCAACCCTTCTCTCTCTATCTGGGTTGTGGTTAATTACTTTGTGAACATTATTTTCTGTAGGATCTATACTAGATCTGAGTTGTAAGCCTATTATATAAAGGCTGAGTGTAGGAGAAGATTTTCTCTGAGTGGTAGGGCTGTGAGCCTGAGGTGTAGGAGATTGTGATCTCTGAGTGTAGGCCTTGTTGAAGGCTGAGGTAGGGCTTTTGGCCTGAGTTGTAGGAGTGTGGATACACTCTGAGTTGTAGGAACCTAGTTTGGGGTTCTGAGCTGTAAGATCTGAGGATCTGAGGAGAAGTGCAGAAGTTAGGCCGAATCTAGTACACTACTAGATAGGCAAAGGGGGAAAGTGGATGTACCCAGACCTTGGGGAACCACTATAAACACTGTGTACACTCTGTGAATGTTTGTTTCTATGATTGCTGTGTTGTGTTAGCAGTATACTTTGCTATTTCTAGTTAATAACAGAACAACTATTCTGCCTTAGAAGAAAAACAGGAATTACACCTATTCACCCCCGCTCTAGGTGGTTAGGCACTAATTCTTTCAAGTGGTATCAGAGGGAGGTTACTCAAGAAAGGACTGAACAGTCAGAGTGAAATCCTTAAGGCAGAATCTAGATCAAGAAATCAAGAAAATGGGTTCTGGTGAGAATCATAAGGAGTTAGGGTCTATGAAATTACCCATATGCAGAAAGGAAATCTCTGGTATCTGGGAAGAAAGGGTCAGACTATTTATGGAGGCTTCTGATCCAAGGATCTACATCACAGTGAAGGAAGATCCTTATGTTCCAATGATGGTGTCAATTCTAGATGCAAATCAGAGCATTCCTAAGGATTATTCAGAGATGACCAAGGATGAGATCATCTTGGCAACTATGGATAAGAGGGCCCAGAATATCATAGTAAGTGCTATTGATGATTCTACCTTTTAGAATTTGATTCACTGCAAGACTTCAAAAAAAATGTGGGATACTTTGATAGTCTATATGGAAGGGTCTGAAGAAGTAGACAAGACAGAAAATCTATGCTAAACCAAGAATATGAAAGTTTCAGACAAGAAAAGTCTGACAGCATAACTGAGTGTTACAAAAAGTTCTATAGGATAGTGAATGAGTTGATGTCCTATGGAAGAATCTTCAACACATATGAGCTGAATGATAAATTTCTGAGATCTCTGACCAAAGATTGGGACACTAAGATTTGTGCCATTAGAGAAGTGGCCAAACTTGCAGAAATTTCTCCTCCAACCTTGTTTGGAAAGTTTCTATCTTATGAGATGCAACTAATGGCTAGGAAAGAGGAAGAGAAGAGTACAAAAGGTGAGCATAGAGAAAAATCTGTTGTCTTCAAGGTTGAAGCCCCTAAGAAAAATAGGAGGATGACTCCATCACCTCCTAAGATTGTTGCTGAAACTGCTTCAGAAGATTCAGACAACCAAAATTCAGACAGTAGTGACTCTGATGAAGATTTTGCTGCCTTCACAAGGCAGTTTCAGAGATTTCTGAAGAAGAGGCAGTGGAAGTCTAAGCCTTCCACATCTAAGCCTAAGGATGATTACTATCAAAAGAGAAAGTCATCCAGGAAAGACAGGAGCAAGTCTAAGCCAAACAAGTCTACAACATCAAAGATTGTTTGCTACTGTTGTAACAGGCCTGGACATGTAGTGGCTGAATGTCCAGATAAAAGAAAAGAGACTGCAGATAAGAAGAAGAGTCAACACCATAGCAAGAAGGAGAAATCCTTTGTTGCTAAGAATGAGAAGACCTTGTCAGATCAGTCATCTTCAGAATCAGAATCTGAAGCTGAGGATTACATTGGTCTGTTTGCTGCAGATGAAGAAGAGTTCCTGCAAGTATTGAAATCTATATATGAACAAGAAGACCATCAGTACAAGGGACTGATGACTGTATCAGAAGAGAACAAGTGCCAGGATCAGCCTGGTCCTAATAAGGTACAATGTCTTTCAGATTGTAGTACTGAGTCAGAGTCAGAAATATCTGCATCAAGTGATGTAGATGGGTCTGAGTCTGAAGGTGATATTCATCAGTTGATAGATGAATATAGAGATTTATTGCAGGAACTTAAGAAGAGCAAAAATCTGGTCAAATCACTGACTAAGGAAATTGCTGATCTTAAGATGGCTGCATCTGATTCAGAAAAATTGCTAGATCAAAAACTGAATGAGATTGCCAGATTGAAAAACATAACTGTTATTCAAATGGGCACAATCACATTTAAGAATGATCAGATTAGAAATCTGGAGGTTAGACTTCAAAAAGAGAAAGAGATTGTGGCTAGCTTTTCTAAACCTAAATCTGTTTTACCATTGATTGATGAGTTTGTGCCTCAAAAAGGTAAGGCTGGATTAGGGTTTAAAAAACCTGCCTGGACTGCTAGGTCTAAATCAAAGGGCAAAGCCCCAACACAAAACAAGAAACCTGCTGTAGATAATTCAGCTAGGGTTGTACCTAAACAAAGGTACAATAAGTTTGAGTGCTGGTGTTGTGGAAAAGTAGGCCACTTTGCCTTAGATTGTTGGCACAATTCTAGTGTCAAGGAGAGTAGCAATCTGCCTGCTAGAAGAGCTACAGGTAGATTTGTTAAAGTACAGACTAACTTGCACAAAGGACCCAAAAGTTATTTGGGTTCTAAGGTTAAGTAATCTGTGTTGCAGGTGAGTCCAAGTTGCCATGCCCCAATATGGTACTTGGACAGTGGATGTTCCAGGCACATGACTGGAACAAGGGGGTTGCTGAAGGACTACACACTTATCACGGATGGCCCTAAAGTAACCTTTGGTGGTTAAGAAAAAGGAATCATCAAAGGCTTTGGTAACATTTCTAGTAATCAAATTACTATCACTCAAGTGGCCTATGTGAAGGGTTTGAAACATAATCTCATTAGCATAAGTCAGCTGAGTGATTTAGGATATGACATCTCATTTGTCAAGAATGGTTGTCATATCAAAAGGTCAAGTGATCAAAAGATCCTTTTGACAGGTTATAGAAAAAGGAATGTTTACTGTCTTGACTTTGTGTGTGAGAATAATGTTTCTCCTATTTGTCATGTAGCTGATGAGAGAGTCTCACATTGTGTTAAATGGCACAAATGGCTGGCTCATCTTAACTATAAGACTATTGGCCAAATCTTTAGCAAAGAGTTAGTGAGGAATGGTCCTCAAGTTAAGTGTATTAAGGATGTGATATGCTCAGCTTGTCAGAAAGGCAAGCAGACCAAATCCACCTTTCATAGTCTTGAAAACAAGGATTCTGTGAGGTGTCTATACCTCTTGCATATGGATCTTTTTGGTCCTATGCCAGTTTATAGTCTAGGTAGGAAGGTGTACACATTTGTGGTGGTAGATGACTATTTTAGATATTCCTGGGTGTTCTTTATAAGACAAAAATCTGAAACCCCAAGTATCTTATATAGTTTTGTCAAAAAATTCAGAATGAGTTGGACAGTACAGTGGTCAAAATAAGAAGTGACCATGACACTGAATTTCAGTCTGAAAGTATGACAAAACTGTGTGAAGAATTTGGGATTTTTCAGGAATTTTCCTCACCAAGAACACCACAGCAAAATGGTTTTGCTGAAAGGAAGAATAGAACATTGATAGAGGATGGTAGAACTCTATTGAGTGACACATCTCTCCCAGAGTATTTCTGGGCTGAGGCAGTAAACACTGCATGTCATGTGATCAATAGGGCTACTATCACCAAGTGTCACAAAAAGACTCCCTATGAGATTGTGAAGGGCAGAAAACCAAATTTATCCTATTTTAGGATCTTTGGTTGCAAGTGCTATATACTTAACAATGGCAAGTCTTATCTTACCAAGTTTGCTGCCAAATCCCAAGAGGGGATATTTGTTGGGTACATCAATAATAGTAAGACTTATAAAGTCTACAATTTGATTACTCAAGTTGTAGAAGAGTCTGTACATGTAGTCTTTGATGAAACAAGACTTATTAACTGTGAGTTGTCAAGTAGTGCTTGCAGTTCCACAGGTATAACTGAGAGGATGAACAAGCTTACCATTACAGAAGATTCTACTGCAAATCAGGAAGTGGAAAATGGTGGCTGCTGTCCAGGGGGATTACAAGACTCTCTAGATGCTGAAGAAAACCAAGAGGTGCATCTTAATGAAGAGGCTGGAGGGGTTCAACCTGAAGAAAGACTACCTCTAGCTAATAGACACTTAAAGGATCATCCAGCCAATCAGATAATTGGTGATCCAAGATAAGGAGTGCAAACAAGAAGCAGGAATCTGAGCACAGTTCTTTACTCCAGTTTCCTATCACAAGTAGAACCCAAGAAATTTGAAGAAGCAGTTCTAGACCCACATTGGATTGATGTCATGCAAGAGGAGCTGAATCAGTTCAGAAGATGCAAGGTCTGGAAGCTAGTTCCTAAACCAAAAGACCACAACATTATTGGAACAAAGTGGATCTTTAGGAACAAATTGGATGAAAATGGGATCATTGTGAAGAATAAAGCAAGACTTGTTGCTAAAGGATATAGGTAGGAAGAAGGTATTGACTTTGATCAAACCTTTACTCCAGTAGCAAGACTGGAAGCAATCAGGATGTTCCTTGCTTATGCTACATATCAAGGGTTCAAGGTATTTCAAATGGATGTAAAGTCAGCTTTCCTAAATGGAAATCTAAAGGAAGAAGTCTATGTAGAGCAGCCTTCAGGTTTTGTTGATCCTCTCAAACCTGATTATGTTTATAGACATAGGAAAGTATTGTATGGGTTGAAACAAGCCCCAAGGGCTTGGTATGAAACCCTATCTAGTTTCCTCATTGAGAACAAATTCTCGAGGGGGAAAATAGACAAGACTCTATGCCTTAGAGAATCTAAAGGTAAGATTATCCTAGTCCAAATATATGTTGATGACATAATATTTGGGTCTACTGAAATTAATCTTTGCAGAAAGTTTGCAAAACTTATGTAAGGTAAATTTGAAATGAGCAGTATGGGGGGACTTAAGTTCTTCTTGGGTCTCCAAGTAAGACAGACTGAAGATGGCTTGTCCATACCCCAGTCTAAGTTCACCCTAGAGTTAATAAAGAAGTATGGTATGGAATCATCCACTACCATGAGAACTCCTATGGGGTCAAGTGTGTCTCTAAGCAAAGATGATGCAGGGAAACCTGTAGATGAAACTTTGTATAGAGGGATAATTGACTCCCTTTTATATCTGACTGCTAGTAGACCAGATATCATGTATGCTACATGTGTCTGTGCTAGGTACCAAGCATGCCCTAAAGAATCTCATCTGACTGCAGTCAAAAGGATTTTGAGATATCTTAAGGGCACACCTTATCTAGGCCTTTGGTACCCTAGGAATGGATATTTTCTACTAACATGATATTCAGATGCAGATTTTGCAGGTTGTAAGTAAGATAGAAAAAGTACTACATGAACCTGTCAATTTCTAGGAGGAAGGCTGCTGTCTTGGAGGAGTAAGAAGCAGACCAGTGTGGCAATCTCCACAGCTGAGTCAGAATATGTGGCAGTAGGAAGTTGCTGTGCACAACTATTGTGGATTCAACACTAGCAGGAAGACTATGGTATTCAAGTAAGTAGAACACCTTTGCTTTGTGATTCTACAAGTGCTATTTCTATTGCAAATAATCCTGTTTCACATAGTAGGACTAAGCACATAAAAATTAGATACCATTTTCTTAGAGAACATGTAGAGAAGGAGGACATTTCATTAGAATATGTCAAAATAGATTTTCAAATTGCTGATATGTTTACTAAGCCTCTAGATGAAACCAAATTCAATAAGTTTAAAATTGATTTAGGAATGTTAAACTTAGAATAGTTTCATAAAATTGGCTAAGTAAAATGGTGTCGACACAAGGAGTTGTCTGTGTCGACACATAGTAGTGGTGTCGACATTTCAGAGAAATGATGTCGACACATTTAGAAAGTCTGTGTCGACACTTCAGAGAAATAGTGTCGACACATCCAAAGTAGGTGTCGACACATCCAGAAGTGATGTCGACACTTAAGTTCAATATAGATTTAGTCGAGTAGAGTTTCGACTAATCGTCGAGCGCAGATGTATAAGTGTCAACACATATATTCTGTCGACTATATTGGTGTCGACACATAATAGTCAACATTTATGTCGAGACATTAGAAGTAAGTGTCGACACTTTTCAACAGTGTCGACACATTTAGAGTATTATGACGCGCCTTTTCACCTTCGTTTTAGAAAGGTATAAATAGGTCTTCAACATTGTCTGTCGACACGCTCTCAATAGTTTCGAGACCAAAACTTTGTGTCGACATCTCTCTCATCTTAATTCAAGATTTCTCTAACCCTAATGTCGCCCAAACTTGAAGAAAATGTAAATGAAGGATATGAGCTAGTACGACATGCCTTTGACGATGCGGAATCAAAAATTAAGGAGGTAGTAACCCTAATTACAGAGAATGGGTTGGAGTATCTAGTTTTTGAGCCAACCAAGATTTGGAAGAAGGAGGTACTAGAATTCTTTGGTGCGGCTACTCTTGATGAAACTGGACTCAAGATTAAATCCATAGTCTATGGAGAAAAAGTAAAACTCACCCAGAAGAGTATAAGAAAAGTTCTACATCTACCAAGAACTAAAGAGGAAGAAGATGTACCAACATCTAAGACAAGGGAGGCACTACAATGGTGTGAACTAGATTCAACCATGAAGATTGGTTCAGTTTTTAACAGGAAAGACATGAACATGTAAGGTAAGTTCTTGTCTAAAGTGGTAGGAAAAGTGATTCTGTGCAAGCCAGGTGGGCATGATAGGATATCAGCTCACATGTTCAGCTTAATGACAAGGATCATTTTTACACTAAAAACTAATTAGTCAGCTGTGATGTATGAAAAGATTAAGGAAAGTTTGAAAAAGCCCAATCTGGTTAGAATTATGAGCCTGTACTTAGCTGGAACTATTCCAGAAGTCATAAATCACGCTACTGGTTCTAAAATTAATCATATGTGGAGGATGGATATCAGGATAATCTCAAGGTGGGATAGGGTGTTAACAAAGGACATGCCTACTCCAGAAAAGGAAATTCCTCCACAGAAGAAAAAGAAAGCCATAATGGCTCCTGAATCCTCCAATAGTTCAGAGGTGCAAGTAGTCTTCAGTTCATATGAGGAAGAAGCTGATAATACTGGAAGGTCCCTAGTAAGGAATGAAGATGTACAGAGGCAGGGGGAGCAACCATCTGTTAGCCCCATCCACCTAGATACACTCCAGGGGGTGCCTCGACATGTGGAAGAGCCAACTCACTTAGATAGTGAAATGGCAACTCAAACAATCCTTGAGGTAATACATGAAGTTAATCAATCAATTTTCCATTTTGAGGATGAAGTATTAACTGAGTATTTAATTAATGTTGGTCAGCAAACTCAATTAAATAGTCAACCACTAGATGTCGTCATGGAAAATACATCTGTTGCTGATAATACTCCTGAGATAAGAGCCTCTCCAATCCATACTCAACAGGAGTTTACTCTAGAAGAGCAGTTCCCTGATTTGATACAGACTGATTTTGAGGGAGAGAAAGCAATTTTTGAGGGGGAGAAGGTAGATCTTGAGGGGGAGCATGTAAAGTCTCAGGGGGAGACTGCAAGAAATGAGAATGAGGAGCAAAGGACATAGGGGGAGCTACCTAAGACTGCACAGGAATTGCCTCCTAGTCCAAAGGATAGGGTTGACATAGCTAGTACCTCAGAATCTGAAGATGCTGCTGAGGTTCAAGCAAAGAAAAGGAAGCTCATGGTCTTCAAAAGAAGAAGCCAGAGCTACAAGAAAGCATTACAAACTGTGGCTCCACAGCCTGCCCCAACAATTGATTATAGTTCTTTGTTAGTATCCATGCAGGTGAAGTTGGATGAGCAAAGGGTAGCAATGGAGAAGTATATAGATGAAACTCACAAAGATCTCCAATTCTCCTTGACTATAAATATAAAATCTATAAGATTTGAGGTGAATCAAAATAAGAAGGAAATGACTGACTGTTTCCACAAAGGGGGTAATGCAGTGGTTTACCTTGCCACACATTAAGAAAAGATCAAAATACAAGTAGATGATATGGCTGTAAACAAGGATATGTTCTGGAGAATCAGCTTAGAATGAATGATAATCTGACTGCCTCTTATAATGCCATTGTCACTGAGATGAAAAATATTGCTACTGCACTGACTACAGCAAGGGCTACAGCCAAAGCAGAATTTGATAAGCAATTACAAGAAGGAATAACTGCTGTAAAGACTGCTCTTGAGGATTCTCAAAAGAATATAACTGCAAAGCTACAAAAATTGAAGCCTTTCTATAAAGATGGTGTTAATTATCTTAATGCCCAAATCAGATTTCAGAAAGATGATCTCAGGGATCATATTGAAAGAGAAGTCACAAAGGGGGAGAGAGTACTAGTCAAAGTTGGATCTGACCATGCTAAATGGATTTCCAATAGCATCAGAGCCACACTTGGATATCCACCCCTATGTGATGATGACAATGTAGCTGAATTTGGTATAAATCCTGCATATTTTGGAGGAGAACAAGCTGAAGTTGCTCAGGTGATCTATCCTCCTGTAGATTTTGAAATGATTCATCAAGAAGTCCAATCTATGTACAGCCCTCCTGAGGGTAATAAGAATATTTGTTTTGAGAAAGTAGATCAGCCTGTGCCTGAGGAAGTTTTGTCCAAAGAGCAAGAAACTCTTTTGTCCAAGAAGAGATTTAGAGAACAGGCTGAATTAAAGCCAGATTTTGAGCAGTGGAGCCCAACTTCTAGAAGTATTATATTGACTGCTTGGAAAGCTGCAAAGGACAATATTCTAGAAAGGGGCAAATGGTACTCTGAACAGGAGTGGAGAAAGCATGAAGCCAGGCAAGAGGCTATTTTACAGTATAGAAGGAAGGCTAAACTTGGGAAGCTACCTCCTAATGCTCAGGAGCCTAGCAAGTATTTCCCTAAGCATTATCATTATTTTGAAAGACAAAAGATTAGGGCTGAAGAGTTAAAGAAGAAAGACAAAAAAGGCAAGAAGCCAGTTGATGACACTGATGCTCCAGTTCAAGCAAAGATTCAGTCAGGCAAGGGCATTGTCATCAAAGAGCCAGAGCAACCTTAGATTAGATTTTCTTAAGTTTACATCTTTGTAATCTTTTGTATTAAAATCTATGTAAACCTTTGTTAAAGATAGTATTGGAAGTTGAAACAAAACTATAATGATGCTCATTATGTTAGAATACTTATTCTGTGATGAAATATCTTTTATATTTTGTTTTAAGTATTTACCCTATCATATTTTACTGTTATACATCATATTGTGTATTTGTTATGTATGGTGTATATCATTGACTAAGGGTTATTACTTCTCTAAATAGGGGGAGATTGTTGGGTACACTGGAAAATGTGTACCATATTTGAAGAAGCCTCACCCTACTCAATGATATACATCAAGGTGTATTTGATGTGTTTTGAGTTTATATGTGCAGGTTAAGTAATTGCAGGAAATGCAAAAAATTTCTAAGTCCATGTGTAGACACCTAGAGAAGTAGTGTCGACACTTATGAAGGCTTGTGTCGACACTGGAGAAAAACTGTGTCGACACTTGGAGTAAATTGTGTCGACACCAGGAAAGGCAGAGTCGACACCAGAAGAAATATGTCGACACATACAGGCAGTGTCGACACACTGTGAAGAATAGTTGACATAAATCGTGTCGACACTTAGAGGCAGTGTCGACACCCAGAGAAGATTAGTCGACACCAGATGTGTCGACACCAGGAGGCTGTGTCAACACACTGAAGGCATTGTCGACATCAACTGTGTCGACACATAGGACTTGTGTCGACACATAACAAGAATTCAACTAAGAATAAAATAAGAAGTACTTGTGTCGACACAAAGAAGATGTGTCGACACTCAGCAGAATTCAACTAAGTGTTAAAGAAGAAGTATTTGTGTCGACACATAGAATCAGTGTCGACACATTCAACATGAGGCTGTGTCGAGAAGTATTAACAACAACAAAGGAGTTGTGTCGACACCACTAAGGCATGTGTCGACACTTAGTCTACTTGTGTCGACACTTAGTCTATTTGTGTCGACACATAATAAAGATCAGTCTCGACACTTTCAGACAGAGACAGTATTTTCAAGAAGTGACTGGATGACTTGACAGCTGCCATTTCAACAGGTCTACCACAACTGTCAATGCTGTCAGAAGTTCGTTAGAAACCAGATCAGCCGGTTACCATGGAGAAAGACTATATAAAGGCTTTCTCCTTCAATAGAAAGAGATGATCAATCATTGAAGAATAAAAAGTCTAAGCAATACAGAGAGAAATAATTATATAGAAGATTTTCGACAGAAGATCTAGAAGAAGTTGAAGAGAGAGAGCTCCATCTAAGAAGAGCAGTTGCTGAACCAGGCTGCTAAGTAAGATTCAGATTGAGATCTGAATCTCAAGTCAGAAGCTGATTGAAGATCAACTTCTCAAGAGTTCAACCCTACTGAGTTCAGATTCAAGAAGCTTTGAAGAAAGCTAAGAGAGATTGATCTCTGCCAAGTTCTTCCAAGAACTCATTAAGAAGCCAGCCAACCCTTCTCTCTCTATCTGGGTTGTGGTTAATTACTTTGTAAACATTATTTTCTGTAGGATCTATACTAGATCTGAGTTGTAAGCCTATTATATAAAGGCTGAGTGTAGGAGAAGATTTTCTCTGAGTGATAGGGCTGTGAGCCTGAGGTGTAGGAGATTGTGATCTCTGAGTGTAGGCCTTGTTGAAGGCTGAGGTAGGGCTTTTGGCCTGAGTTGTAGGAGTGTGGATACACTCTGAGTTGTAGGAACTTGGTTTGGGGTTCTGAGCTGTAAGATCTGAGGATCTGAGGAGAAGTGCAGAGGTTAGGCCGAATCTAGTACACTACTAGATAGGCGAAGGAGGAAAGTGGATCTACCCAGACCTTGGGGAACCACTATAAACACTATGTGCACTATGTGAATGTTTATTTCTGTGATTGCTGTGTTGTGTTAGCAGTAGACTTTACAATTTCTAGTTAATAACAGAACAGTTATTCTGCCTTAGAAGAAAAACAGGAATTACACCTATTCACCCCCCCTCTAGGTGGTTAGGCACTAATTCTTTCAGACCTTCTTTGCTGGAGGGTCCTCACTCCTTAGAGGGTCCTTCTTTGCCGGAATGTCCCTCACTGGAGGGTCTTGAAAAAAATAGAGCCTAATCACCTAGAGGGGGGGGGGGGGGTGAAAAGGTGAACTTTATCTTTTTAAATTTAAGGCAGAAATACTGTATAGTAAATGCAATACTACAATTATCACAGCACAACAACCATACAATCAAACATACACAGAGTGCACACAGGATTTATATTGGTTCCCCAAGTTCTGGGTACATCCACTTTCCCCCTTCGCCTATCTAGTAATGTACTAGATTCGGCCTAACTTTAGCACTTCTCCTCAGATCCTCAGATCTTACATCTCAAAACCCCAAATAGATTCCTACAACTCAGAGTGTCCCCACTCCTACAACTCAGGCACAAAGCCCTACAACTCAGTCTTCCACAAGACCTACACTCAGAGAACAAAGTCTCCTACAACTCAGGCACTAGGCCCTACCTCAGTATTCAACAAGACTTACACTCAGAGCACACAGTCTCCTACACTCAGCCTTTATAAAATAGGCTTACAGCTCAGATCTACACAAGATCCTACAGAAATTTGATAATACAAAGTAATTAACCACAACTCTGAAAGAGAGAGATGAGTTGACTGGCTTCTTGATGAGTTCTTGGAAGAACTTGGCAGAGATCAACCTCCCTTGGCTTTCTTCAAAGCTTCTTGAATTAGAACACAGTAGGGTTGAATCTCTTGAAGATGATCTTTAATCAACTTCTGTCTTGAGATTCAGATCTCAATCTAAATCTAACTTAGCAGCCCGGTTCAGCAACTTGCTAGGCTCATGTGTATTAGGAGGTAGCTTCCCTAATTTAGCCTTCCTTCTGTATTGTACTTTTGGCCTCTTGCCTAGCCTCATGTTTTTTCCATTCCTGGTCAGAATACCATTTGCCCCTCTCTAGGAAATTATCCTTAGCAGCCTTCCAAGCAGTCAATATGATATTCCTAGAGGTTGGGCTCCATTACTCAAAGTCTGGCCTTAATTCAGCCTGCTCTTTGAACCTCTTCTTAGATAATTGGGCTTCTTGCTCCTTTAATAGTGCCTCTGGCACAGGCTGTACTACTTTCTCAAGAATAACATTTTGATTACCCTCAGGAGGACTATACATAGACTGTACCTCCTGATGTATCATGTCAAAATCTACAGGAGGATAGATCACCTGAGCTACTTCAGCTTGCTCTCCTCCAAAATATGCAGGATTTATTCCAGACTCTGCTACATTATCATCATCACATAAAGGTGGATATCCAAGGGTGGCTCTGATGCTGTTTGAAATCCATTTGGCATGGTCAGAGCCACCAATAGTGAACTATAATCAGCAGTTGGGGCTTGTTGTGGAATAATGGTCTGCAGTACCTTTTTGTAGGTCTGGCTTCTTCTCTTGAAGACCTGAAACTTCCTTTTCTTGGCTCTAGCAGCCTCTTCATCCTCTGAAGCAGAAGTACTGGCAATGTCTACCCTGTCCTTAGGGCTAGGAGGTAAATCCTTCTCAGTACTTGGTAGCTCCTCAGCATTCCTTTGCTCCTTAGTATCATTTCTAGCAATTTCCTCTATATGCTCCCCCTCAATATTGACCTTCTGCCCCTCAACAGCTGCTTTCTCTCCCTCAAAATCAGTATGTAAAAGATCAGGGAACAAATCCTCTAGTGTAAACTCATGTTGAGGTTGAACTAGAGAATCTCTGATCCCAGGAGCATTTGATACCTCTTTATCAATAACTGATGTGTCCTCCATGACCACATCCTGTGGTTGACTATGTATCTGGGATTGCTGATCAACATCAAGTAAGGATTCAGTCAAAACTTCATCCTCAATAGTGAAATTTAATTGATTAACTTCAGTGATTACCTCTAAAATGGTCTGGGTAGCCCTTTCACTCTCTAATTGAGTTGGCTCATCCACATGTAGAGGCTCCCCCTCGAGTGGATCCAGGTGAATAGGGCTAGCTGATGGTAGCTCCCCCTGCCTCTCGGCATCTTCTTGTCTTGCTGGTGACTGTCCAGCATTGTCATCTTCTCCATTATCAGAACTAAAAACCACTTGCTCCTCTGAGCTACTTGAGGATTCTTGAGCCACAATGGCTGTCTTCTTCTTCTTCTGAGGTGTTTCCTTTTCTGGAGTTGGCAGTTCCTTTGTCAACACTCTATCCCACCTTGAGATAATCCTAAGATCCACTCTCCTCATATGATTTATCTTAGAACCAATATCTTGGTTCAACACATCAGGGATACTTCCAGCTAAGTATAAACTCAGAATCCTACCCAGATTTGGCTTCTTCAGACTTTCCTTTATCTTATCAAAAATTACTACTGACCAATCAGTTTTAAGTTGGAAAATTATCCTTGTCATCAAACTGAACATGTGAGCTGATATCCTATCATGCCCACCAGGCTTGCTCAGTATCACCTTGCCCACTATTTCAGATAAGAACTTGCCCTGCATGTTCATGCCTTTTCTATTGAAGACTGATCCAATCTTCATGCTTGAATCAAGTCCACACCACTCCAGTGCCTCCCTTGTCTTTGATGTAGGTACATCTTCCTCTTCTTTAGTCTTAGGGAGATGTAGAACTCTTCTTAGACTTTTCTGGGTGATCTTAACTCTTGCCCCATGAACTTTGGACTTAATCTTGAGTCCAGATTCATCAAGTGTAGCTGCACTAATGAATTCAAGGACCTCCTTCTTCCAGATCTTGATTGGTTCTGAAATAAGATACTCTAACCAAGTCTCTGCAACTAGGGTTACCACACCTTGGATTTCTGGTTCCGCATCATCAAAGGCATGTCGCACGAGCTCATAACCTTCATTGATGTTCTCTTCTAGCTTGGGCGCCATTAGGGTTTGAAGAAATTTTGAATTTAGATAAGAGAGATGTCGACACACAAGTTTGGTCTCGAAACTTTGATGAGCGTGTCGATAAACAATGGTGAAGACCTATTTATACCTTTCTAGAATCGAAGGTGAAAAGGCGCGTTAAAATACTTGAAATGTGTCGACACTGTGGAAAAGTGTCGACACTTACTTCTAATGTCTCGACAACCATGTGTCGACACAAATATAGTCGACAGAATATATGTGTCGACACTTATACATCTCAGCTCGACGATTAGTCGAGACTTTACTCAACGAATTCTGTGTAAATCCTAAGTATCGACAACACCCTGGATGTATCGACACCTACTCTGGATGTGTCGACACTAACTCTCTGAAGTGTCGACACTTACTGTCTAGATGTGTTGACACCATTTCTCTGAAATGTCGACACCTACTCTATGTGTCGACACAGACAACTCTGTGTGTTGACACTATTTTACTTAGCTAATTTGTTTTTTAAAACTATTCTAAGTTTATCATACCTAATTCAATTTTAAACTTATTGAGTTTGGTTTCATCTAGGGGCTTAGTAAACATATCAGCTAACTGATTATCTGTCTTAACATACTCTAGTGAAATATCTCCTTTTTCTACATGTTCTCTAAGAAAATGGTATTTGATTTATAAGTGCTTAGTCCTACTATGTGATACAGGATTATTTGCAATAGAAATGGCACTAGTAGAATCACAAAATAAAGATGTTCTACTTACATGAATACCATAATCTTCTAGCTGGTGTTGAATCCATAAGAGTTATGCACTGCAACTTCCTGCAGCCATATACTCTGACTCAGCTGTGGAGATAGCCATACTGGTCTGCTTCTTACTAATCCATGACACCAGCTTTCCACCTAGAAATTGACAGGTTCCTGTGGTACTCTTACTATCTTCCTTGTAGCCTGCAAAATCTGCATCAGAATAACCTATCACAACAAAATCTCCATTCCTAGGGTACCAAAGGCCTAGATAAGGTGTGCCCTTAAGATATATCAAAATCCTTTTGACTGTAGTCAAATGAGATTCTTTAGGGCAAGCTTGGTACCTAGCACAGACACATGTAGCATACATGATATCTGGTCTACTAGCAGTCAAATATAGTAGGGAGCCAACTATCCCTCTATACAAAGTCTCATCTACAGGTTTCCATGCATCATCTTTGCTTAGAGACATGCTTGACCCCATAGGAGTTTTCATGGTACTGGATGATTCCATACCATACTTCTTTATTAACTCTAAGGTGAACTTAGACTGGCATATGGATAATCCATCTTCTGTCTGTCTAACTTGGAGACATAAAAAGAACTTAAGTTCCCCCATACTGCTCATTTCAAATTGTCCTTGCATTAGTTTTGCAAACTTCCTGCAAAGACTACTTTCTGTAGACCCAAATATTATGTCATCTACATATATTTGGACTAAGATAATCTTGCCTCTGGATTTCCTAAGGAATAGAGTCTTGTCTATTTCCCCACTTGAGAATTTGTTCTCAATGAGTAAACTAGACAGGGTTTCATACCAAGCCCTTGGGGCTTATTTTAACCCATACAAAGCCTTCCTAAGTCTATAAACATAATCAGCTTTAATAAAATCAACAAAACCTGATGGCTGCTCTACATAGTCTTCTTCCTTCAGATTTCCATTCAGAAAAGCTGACTTAACATCCATTTGATATACCTTAAATCCTTGATATATTGCATAGGTAAGGAACATCCTTATTGCTTCCAGTCTTGCTACTGGACCAAAGGTTTGATCAAAATCAATACCTTCTTCCTGCCTATATCCCTTTGCAACAAGTCTAGCTTTATTCTTTATGATGATTCCATTCTCATCCAACTTGTTCCTAAAGATCCACTTAGTTCCAATAATGTTGTGGTCCTTGGGTTTAGGAACTAGCTCCCAGACCTTGCATCTTTTGAATTGATTCAGCTCCTCTTGCATGGCCTCAATCCAATGTGAGTCTAGGATTGCTTCTTCAAATTTCTTTGGCTCAATTTGGGATAGGAAACTGGAGTAATGTTTCTCCTACTTTGATTCCTGCTCCTTGTTTGCACCCCTTGTCTGGGATCTCCAATTATTTGATTGGCTGGATGATCCTTTAAGTGCCTATTTGCTGGAGGCAGCCTGTCTTCAGGTTGTACACCTTCAGCTTCTTCATTCAACTGTACCTCTTGGTCTTCTTCAGCATCAGGAGTATCTTGTACTCCCCCTGTGTTGGGTTTCTCTATCGGGGTGGCACAACGTTTGTGCGCGCAGCGGAAAAGTAAAACATCAAGAAAAACCCAAAGAGATGTGGATCGGGCCATGAACGTTGAATCAAGAAGTTAGCAAAAACTAGGCAAAAATTACCTCGGTGGCGTTGAGTCACAACTCAACGGAGAAGCTCCAAACTTTATCTTCTTGCTAGCGGCGAGTTCTACGTGGAATAGTGTCCACGTTTCTGCAGAAGTCCACACGAGCGGGAGAACGCCGAGCTTTCCGTCGCACGAAAAATCGGGAAGGAGAAGACCGCACCTTTGCTTTCCCACGGACTGCTAGGTCCGCGCCAGGGATTGCAGCGCCAGCGACGATCGCCGGAGAAAAGGTGGTTAACGGAGCAAACACGGCGGCAGAACTCTTCCGGCGGTGGGATCGGGATCGGCGGAGCGAACGCGGAACTCCTTCCGTCGGGTTCGATTCGCACAGAAGAGACAGATCGCGAACCCAAAAAAAATCTCAAGTCCCGAAACCCTAAGTGTTATATTTATACCTAAAGTATAAAATAAACTCAGGAAAATCGCTATCCGCAGACCACCCGAAAATAAGGTTCAGAATCGGCGAGTATGAATCGGTGAGAATCGGCGACAATCGGCGAGAATCACTGAGCAGGTTCGGCGAGAATCATTCGACGAGTATCACATTGGATCGGCGAGAATCAGAGTACAATACTCGACGATTCTCGCTGATCGTCGAGCTTCGCTCGACGATTCACAATGATACTCGACGATTGTCGAGCCGCGGTCGACGACAATTGTCAAGGTAGTCGATCGTCGAGAATCAACAATTGATTCTCGACGATTCTCGTCGATCGGCGAGAATCAGGGAGACGATTCTCGCCGATCGGCGGGAATCAGAAGACCATTCTCGACTAATGTCTTTGACCCTTGGACGACGAACCTAATCAGCCCTCCAAGGCAACATTTGCCCAACCCGATGATCCTATATGGCAACACTTTGCCCATAACCCTATTCAGGTCGGTGATTGGTAACCTTTACCAACACAGTCAGTCATCCAACTTCTCCACATCTCTTATGTGCGACCCTGCAGGCTCATATTGCGTTGGCAGTGAGATTACATGTTTGACCACTTCCAGATCATCATGGTAACTCCAACACCCTGGACAGTAGCCACCATCTTCCACTTGCTGACTTGCAGTAGAACCTTCTGTTAAGGTAAGCTTGTCCATTCTTTCAGTTACACCTGTGGAGCTGCAAACACGTCTTGGAAAATCATTGTTAATGAGTCTAGCTTCATCAAAAACTACACGAACAGACTCTTCTACAACTTGAGTAATCAAGTTGTAGACCCTATAAGCCTTACTATTATTGCTGTACCCAACAAAGATCCCCTCTTGGGATTTGGCAGCAAACTTGGTTAGATAAGACTTACCATTGTTAAGTATATAACACTTACAACCAAAGATCCTGAAATAGGATAAATTTAGTTTTCTGCCCTTCACAATCTCATAGGCGGTCTTCTTGTGGATCTTGGTGATAGTAGCCCTATTGATCACATGACAAGCAGTATTTACTGCCTCAGCCCAGAAATATTCTGGGAGAGTAGTTGATGGTTAAAACTCCAAAATTATTTATGGTCACGCGGCGACCCGGCGGTTTTATTTGCGAAAAAAGGCGGAAGTGAATTTATTTAAGAAAACGGGGCGCGCGTATTTATTTATTTATTTTGGATATAAAAAAGGTTTAGAAATCGAGTTTTAACGAAAGGAGGCAAGTGCACCTATCGTGAGTAGTACAGGATATTCCGGGTGGAATATCGAGGTCGTATTGTTCTCGGGTCCGGTTCGATTATTTCTACTCTTCCCTGGAGGGGACTATTATTTTACCGATAATTATCTTGTCGGGATATTTTATATATAATAAAAAGCAGAAAATGGCAGAAAGAAAAATGAAAGCATGAAGGTGGTGCCGATGAAGAGCTTAGCTCGATGGCACCGAAAAAACAATTGAACTAAAATAGACTTTAAATAAAAAGAGCTCCTAAATTTCTAATTAATTAAGGCGGAGACTTGGCCGTGGAGGTTCCACTAAAATGAGCTCACCTAGCTATAGGGCTATCGCTCACCTGAACGCTAAGACTATTCGACCGGGCTCTCGTCCGACGAAGGATTCCTCTTAACGCCCGCATTACGCTAAGAACCCCGCTATTGGGTGGGGAACCCAATCCGGTAGAGTTGGCGCGCCTCCTCTCTCGAGGGTTAGTGCGGAACTCTCTTTGCCAAGGGGTGATCTGTCCATATGCACGGCCTCTCGGCGAGCGTATGGAAAACGGAAATAGGGCCCACACATCGATATGTGGTCCTACGCGTCGTTAACCCCGGGCAAACCTTAAGTACTTTTAATTAATTAGAAAAATTAGACCTTTAGTTATTTTAAGCTATTTTATCTGTCCCAATGCTCTTCGATGCCGAGGGCTAAGAACAATTAGCCACTCATCGGAATGGGGACGGCTTGCGAGGAAAGCAATAAAGAAAGCAGGAAAGAAAGCAGTAAATGAAAGCAGGAAAATAAAGCTGTAAATTGCAAGTCCTACCCAAACGAGTAGGACTGAAGAAAGCAGAAAATTGCAAGTCCTACCCAAACGAGTAGGACTGAAGAAAGCAGTAAATTGCGAGTCCCGGCGCGAATGCGTGGGCGGGAGAAAGAAAGCAGTAAAACGCACACACGCAAGTCCTACTCAAATGAGTAGGAGAAAATAAATACGGGTCCTACTCAAACGAGTAGGACAAAATAAATGCAACGCACGCACACTCTCTCTCGACATAAATGAAAACACACGCACTCTACAAGAAAATAAAACACACTCACACACACGACAGAATTGAAATAAAGCAAAGCGCCATTTAACTCTTAACGAGTTGGCGGAAATAAATGCGCACACACACATGAGCTAAAAAATTAAGAAAAACTAAGTTGACGAAAAATGAAAACAACTGCATTTCTACCGCTAGAATGCGGTAGAAATGCATAAAAAGCTGAAATAAAAATTAACCGGAAAGAAAGGTTTGCGAATAAACGCAAAAATGCAAGTGCTCGAAAAATAAAAACGAATACATTTCTACCGCTAGAATGCGGTAGAAATGCGTAAAAAGAGAACGAAAAAATTAAAAGAGCAAAAGTTTAAACGAAAAAAACAAAGTGCGCGAAAAATTAAAACGGCTATATTTTCATTCTTATAATTTTATAAAAATGCTAGAAAAGTGATAATAAAATTAAAAGGAGTAAAAAGTTTTACGGATAAAAACGAACAAAACTAGCGAAAAGGAGAAAAAATCACTTTTAAAACGTTTTTATAAACTCATAACGATGAACATTATATGAACGGAAAAGCTAAACTATGAAGATTATGAAAGCGATAAAACTAATTTAAACTCATACACACACACACTCTTCTTAAAGAGAACAAAAACTAAGTTAAAACAAAAACAAAAAAAATAAGATTGCATGAGGGATGAAACATAGATGAAGTCCAAGGGTTGTAATGGAAAAAAAACTACAATTGCATTAATAAAAAAGGTTATTACAAAGCTAAAAAAAAAGAGAAAGAGGGAGAAAATATCCCTTACAACACATTTGGAACTCATCCGAGCAGCACCTCCCCTTGCAAAATGGTTCAAAAAAAAGGAACAGGAATCCTAAGCAGCAGCTCTGAATTTATAGAAAAAATTTACAAGGGTCACGCCCTTGGTCACGGGCGTGACCGGGGGCGTGACAGTACTATTTGGAAGGCGGCCGGCGATTTGACGGGAAAGTTGACTTCGGGCAGGTCTTGTCGGGCTAGCTGGAAAGGTCACGCCCCAGGTCACGGGCGTGACTCTGGGCGTGACAGGCAGGTGTCGACACTCGACGATCGTCGAGCTGAAAGTGTCGAGTTGAGTGAACACGGGCTTGGGTCACGCCCCGTATCGGGTGACACGGGCGTGACCCCGGGCGTGTCAGGCTTTGGTCTTCAAAAATTGCTGATTCACGGGATTTTGACGTGTCACGCCCTGGTCACGGGCGTGACCAACATGTCACGGGCGTGACATGTCAATTTTTTGGCAGATTTTTAATTTTTCCTGAAAAATAAAATAAACTAAGTTAGTATAATATTTACAAAAATAGGAGCATTTTATTGAATAAAAATAAGTAAAAACGACAAAAATAAATGAAAATAACTAAATTAATGTACACAAAAATAGGTATATTTACAACTTATCAAATACCCCCATACTTAGGCTTTTGCTATTCCAGAGCAAAAGTTGGAGATGAACTTATAAGGAATAAAAGAAATCCTAAGTTTAGCTACCGCTTGACTTAATTAAAAGGAAGATCAAAATAAACATCTGGGGTTAAAGAATTAAATCCTAATTTATGAAATGTTATGAATAGAGGAAGAGTTTCAAAAAGACTTCTAGAAAAAAATAAAATAGAAAGCAAAAATTTATTTTTGTTAGTTTAACAAAGATGGATTGGATTTATATAAAAAACTTTAGCTTAAAAGAAGTTAAAGGAAATAATACAATTTAAAAATTATGCTCTCAAAAAAATTTAAATTAAGTCTAGAATCATTGAAATAGACTAAGTGGTTTGGTGGTTTATGAAGAAGGCTTGAATATTGAGGTGAGGTAATTTTTTTCTCGAACCTCCAATTTTTTTCTTTTGGATAGTTAGGAAAACGAAATCTTATTTTCCTAACACATAATAAAAAAAAATTTCTTTCTTCATAAGGATAAAATTAACCCAATGTATATTTGTAGGAGTAATGAATTTTATCCTCTTACTCCATATATAATCTTTTTAAATTATTGGGTGCCTATGTTTACGGAACGAAATCTTATTCCCATTGACATAGGATCTTTTAAGGGATAGGAGGGAATCATGTCAATTAAGACACGAAAAAAAAATGGAAGTGGGTTTATTTTTTCAAAAAGAAAACTAGATTTTAATAAAAAAGTTTTGAGAGCAACCTTTTTAAAATGAACGTTCCAATGTTTCTAAAAGCATGAAGTTGAAATAATTGAAATCCATGGATGTTATTTTCTAACATAAAAAACGAGCGTCTATTTATAAAATTAGAAGTGGTGGTGAAAAACAAGTTCCCTATTATAAGGAAAAGACATAAAAAATTCTTTAAGACTTAACCCCAGACACTTAAATCTATCGAACCTTAATTAATAAACGAATAGTAAGCAAAGAATAACTAAAATTCGCATATAAATTAACTCGAAACTAGATTTGTGGAAAGCAAAAAGAGTTAAGATATGATATATTCGAATTATTTTGTTACATAATTTTAACAAAACATTTTTTGGAATTGGAATTTTTAGAGTTTTATCATTTTTTTTGTGTTTTAATTATTATCTTTTTAGGATTTTTTAGATTTTTTATCTTTTTAGGGTTTTTGGGTTTTTCTAATTTTTTGATTTTTAGAGTTATTTTGATAAGTTATTTACAAGAAAGAGTAGAGAAAGAAGTGTTATTTACAAAGAAGATAGGGGGGAAAGAGAGATTTTTACAAAAAAAACAAAGTAAAAACTCGATTGCGGCCCCGCGAACAGACTCTTATTTGAATGGTTGGTTCGATGAGTCGACCGTCGCGGGCAGGCAAGACGCAAGTTTTTACAAAAAAGAAGAAGAGGGGGGAAGAGAGATTTTTTTTGTTGTTTTGAAGTTTTATGAAATAAAAACAAGGAAAAACAATAAAAAAAATTTTAGTTTTTTTATTTTTTTGATGTTTTATAAATTTTTTTTTAAGGTTTTTTTTTTCTATTATAAAAATAATGAAATTTTTTGAGTTTTTGATTTTTGCATTTTTTTTTGTATTATTTTTTTTTTGTTAAGTACAGAATATAAAAAGTGCAGAATAGGAAAACACCCCCATACTTAAACCCAACATTGTCCCCAATGTTGCAATCTAAGTATGCGGAACAGATAATATACAAAATATAATAAGTACAAAAAACAAAAACAGAGAGGGTAGAAGCTTCCCTAAGACGAGTCCGGGAGGCCCAAGTTGAAACCCTGCATTATTTAAAAGAAAAAGCAAAAAGATAACAGAAAAAACAAAAAAGATACACTCGGCCAAAAGATTGCGGGCGGTAGGGGGTGTGTGCGTGGGGGAGTCGGAGGTAGCTAAGGCCTTAGCGACCACTACGTGATAAAAATGTGATCCCTTAGCGCGCACAAAAGTGAGGACCGCGCCGAATCAAAATAAAATAAAATATAAGAAATATATATTTTTTTTTTAAAGTTTTGTCAAAAATAAGAATGAAAATAAAAATATTTTTTTTTGTTAAGTTTTTTTTTCATTTTGGATTTTTAGTTTTTTTTTTTTTTTTGTTAGTTTAGTTTTTTTTTGGTTTATAGTTTTTTCAAATTTTTAATTTTTAAGGTTTTTCAAATTTTTTTTTGTTTTGAGTTTTTCAATTTTTTTGGTTTTATAAATTTGTAAATATATATAGTTAAGTTTTATTATTATTATTATATTGGCCATATTTATATATATATATAAATATATAGGTAAAATTAATAGATTTCCAAGGTTTAAAATAACGAACCGAAAACTCCCCGGCAACGGCGCCAAAAACTTGATGGTTAAAACTCCAAAATTATTTATGGTCACGCGGCGACCCGGCGGTTTTATTTGCGAAAAAAGGCGGAAGTGAATTTATTTAAGAAAACGGGGCGCGCGTATTTATTTATTTATTTTGGATATAAAAAAGGTTTAGAAATCGAGTTTTAACGAAAGGAGGCAAGTGCACCTATCGTGAGTAGTACAGGATATTCCGGGTGGAATATCGAGGTCGTATTGTTCTCGGGTCCGGTTCGATTATTTCTACTCTTCCCTGGAGGGGACTATTATTTTACCGATAATTATCTTGTCGGGATATTTTATATATAATAAAAAGCAGAAAATGACAGAAAGAAAAATGAAAGCATGAAGGTGGTGCCGATGAAGAGCTTAGCTCGATGGCACCGAAAAAACAATTGAACTAAAATAGACTTTAAATAAAAAGAGCTCCTAAATTTCTAATTAATTAAGGCGGAGACTTGGCCGTGGAGGTTCCACTAAAATGAGCTCACCTAGCTATAGGGCTATCGCTCACCTGAACGCTAAGACTATTCGACCGGGCTCTCGTCCGACGAAGGATTCCTCTTAACGCCCGCATTACGCTAAGAACCCCGCTATTGGGTGGGGAACCCAATCCGGTAGAGTTGGCGCGCCTCCTCTCTCGAGGGTTAGTGCGGAACTCTCTTTGCCAAGGGGTGATCTGTCCATACGCACGGCCTCTCGGCGAGCGTATGGAAAACGGAAATAGGGCCCACACATCGATATGTGGTCCTACGCGTCGTTAACCCCGGGCAAACCTTAAGTACTTTTAATTAATTAGAAAAATTAGACCTTTAGTTATTTTAAGCTATTTTATCTGTCCCAATGCTCTTCGATGCCGAGGGCTAAGAACGATTAGCCACTCATCGGAATGGGGACGGCTTGCGAGGAAAGCAATAATGAAAGCAGGAAAGACAGCAGTAAATGAAAGCAGGAAAATAAAGCTGTAAATTGCAAGTCCTACCCAAACGAGTAGGACTGAAGAAAGCAGAAAATTGCAAGTTCTACCCAAACGAGTAGGACTGAAGAAAGCAGTAAATTGCGAGTCCCGGCGCGAATGCGTGGGCGGGAGAAAGAAAGCAGTAAAACGCACACACGCAAGTCCTACTCAAATGAGTAGGAGAAAATAAATACGGGTCCTACTCAAACGAGTAGGACAAAATAAATGCAACGCACGCACACTCTCTCTCGACATAAATGAAAACACACGCACTCTACAAGAAAATAAAACACACTCACACACACGACAGAATTGAAATAAAGCAAAGCGCCATTTAACTCTTAACGAGTAGGCGGAAATAAATGCGCACACACACATGAGCTAAAAAATTAAGAAAAACTAAGTTGACGAAAAATGAAAACAACTGCATTTCTACCGCTAGAATGCGGTAGAAATGCATAAAAAACTGAAATAAAAATTAACCGGAAAGAAAGGTTTGCGAATAAACGCAAAAATGCAAGTGCTCGAAAAATAAAAACGAATACATTTCTACCGCTAGAATGCGGTAGAAATGCGTAAAAAGAGAACGAAAAAATTAAAAGAGCAAAAGTTTAAACGAAAAAAACAAAGTGCGCGAAAAATTAAAACGACTATATTTTCATTCTTATAATTTTATAAAAATGCTAGAAAAGTGATAATAAAATTAAAAGGAGTAAAAAGTTTTACAGATAAAAACGAACAAAACTAGCGAAAAGGAGAAAAATCACTTTTAAAACGTTTTTATAAACTCATAAGGATGAACATTATATGAACGGAAAAGCTAAACTATGAAGATTATGAAAGCGATAAAACTAATTTAAACTCATACACACACACACTCTTCTTAAAGAGAACAAAAACTAAGTTAAAACAAAAACAAAAAAAATAAGATTGCATGAGGGATGAAACATAGATGAAGTCCAAGGGTTGTAATGGAAAAAAAACTACAATTGCATTAATAAAAAAGGTTATTACAAAGCTAAAAAAAAGAGAAAGAGGGAGAAAATATCCCTTACAACACATTTGGAACTCATCCGAGCAGCACCTCCCCTTGCAAAATGGTTCAAAAAAAGGAACAGGAATCCTAAACAGCAGCTCTGAATTTATAGAAAAAATTTACAAGGGTCACGCCCTTGGTCACGGGCGTGACCGGGGGCGTGACAGTACTATTTGGAAGGCGGCCGGCGATTTGACGGGAAAGTTGACTTCGGGCAGGTCTTGTCGGGCTAGCTGGAAAGGTCACGCCCCAGGTCACGGGCGTGACTCTGGGCGTGACAGGCAGGTGTCGAGACTCGACGATCGTCGAGCTGAAAGTGTCGAGTTGAGTGAACACGGGCTTGGGTCACGCCCCGTGTCGGGTGACACGGGCGTGACCCCGGGCGTGTCAGGCTTTGGTCTTCAAAAATTGCTGATTCACGGGATTTTGACGTGTCACGCCCTGGTCACGGGCGTGACCAACATGTCACGGGCGTGACATGTCAATTTTTTGGCAGATTTTCAATTTTTCCTGAAAAATAAAATAAACTAAGTTAGTATAATATTTACAAAAATAGGAGCATTTTATTGAATAAAAATAAGTAAAAACGACAAAAATAAATGAAAATAACTAAATTAATGTACACAAAAATAGGTATATTTACAACTTATCAGTAGTGTCACTCAATAGGGTTCTACCAGCCTCTATCAAGGTTCTATTATTCCTTTCAGCAATACCATTTTGCTGAGGTGTTCTTGGTGAAGAAAATTCCTGAAAAATTCCAAATTCTTCACACAGTTTTGTCATACTTTCAGACTGAAATTCAGTACCATGGTCACTTCTGATTTTGACCACTGTACTGTCCAATTCATTCTGAATTTGTTTAACAAAACTATATAAGATACTTGGGGTTTCAGATTTTTGTCTTAGGAAGAACACCCAGGAAAACCTTGAATAGTCATCTACAACCACAAATATGTAGAACTTCCTACCTAGGCTGTGAACTGGCATATGACCAAAAAGATCCATACGCAAGAGTTATAGACACCTCACAGAATCCTTGTTCTTAAGGCTATGAAAGGTGAATTTGGTCTGCTTGCCTTTTTGACAAGCTGAGCATATCTCATCCTTTATACACTTAATCTGAGGATCATTCCTCACTAACTCTTTGCTAAAGTGTTGGCCAATTATCTTGTAGTTCAGATGAGCCAACCTCTTGTGACATTTAACACAATGTGAGACTCTCTCATCCGCTACAAGATATATAGGAGAAACATTATTCTCACACACAAAGTCTAGACAATATACATTTCTCTTCCTATATCCTGTCAGAATGATCTTTTGATCATTTGACCTCTTGATATGACAACCATTCTTGACAAATGAGATGTCATATCCTAAATCACTCAGCTGACTTATGCTAATGAGGTTTTGTTTCAAACCCTTTACATAAGCCACTTGAGTAATTGTAATTTGGTTACTAGAAATGTTACCAAAGCCTTTGATGATTCCTTTTTCTGAACCACCAAAGGTAACTTTAGGACCATCCTTGATAGGTGTATAGTCCTTGAGCAACCCCCTTGTTCCAATCATGTGCCTGGAACATCCACTATCCAAGTACCATACAGGGGCATGACCACTTGGACTCACCTGCAAAATAGATTACTTAACCTTAGAACCCAAATAACTCTTGGGTCCTTGGTGCAAGTTAGTCTGACTTTTAACAAAACTACCTGTAGCTCTTCTAGCAGGCAGTCTGCTACTCTCCTTGGTACTGGAATTGTACCAACAATCTAAGGCAAAGTGGCCTACCTTACCCCAACACCATCACTCAAACCTATTGTACCTTTGTTTAGGTACAACCCTAGCTGTTTTATCTACAGCAGGCTTCTTGTTCAGTGCTGGGACTTTGATCTTAGATATGGACTTAGCAGTCCAGACAGTTTTCTTAAATCCTAACCCAACCTTACCCTTTTGAGGTATAAACTCATCTATCAAGGGTAACACGGACTTAGGTTTAGAAAAACTTGCAACAATATCTTTTTCCTTCTGAAGTCTAACCTCCAGATTTCTAATTTGATTATTCTTGAAATTGAATGTGCCCATTTGAATAACAGTTATATTCTTCAATCTTTCAATCTCATTCAGTTTCTGATCAAACAACTTATCTGAATCAGCAGCAACCAACTTAAGATTAGCAATTTCCTTAGTCAGTGTTTTGACCAGATTTTTGCTCTTCTTAAGTGCCTGCAATAAATCTCTATATTCATCTATCAATTGATGAATACCACCTTCATACTCAGACCCATTTACATCACTTGATGCAGATGTATCTGACTCTGATTCAGTACTATAATCTGAAAGACGTTGTACCTTACTTGGTCCAAGCTGATCCTGGATCTTGTCTCCTTCAGATAGAGCCATCAATCCCTTAAACTGATTGTCTTCTTGTTCATATATAGAGTTCAGCACTTGCAGAAACTCTTCTTCTTCATCTGCAGCAAACAAACCAATATAAGCCTCAGCTTCAGATTCTGACTCTGACGATGACTGATCTGACAAGGTCTTCTCATTCTTTGCAACAAAGGATTTCTCCTTCTTGCTCTGATGTTCACTCTTCTTCTTATCTGCAGACTCTCTTCTTTTATCTGGACAGTCAGCTACTATATATCCAGGCCTATTACAACAGTAGCAAATAATCTTTGATATTGTAGACTTGTTTGACTTAGGCTTGCTCCTGTCTTTCCTAGATGACTTCCTCTTTTGATAGTAATCATCCTTATGCTTAGATGTGGAAGGCTTAGACTTTCACTGTTTTTTCTTCAAAAATCTCTGAAACTGCCTTGTGAATGCAGCAAAATCCTCATCTGAATAACTGCTGTCTGAATTCTGGTTATCTGAATTTTCTTAAGCAGTATCAACAACTATTTGAGGTGGAGATGGAGACTTGCTTCTATACTTCCTAGGGACTTCAGTCTTGAAAGCCATAGTTCTTTCCTTGTGCTCCACTTTAGTAGTCTTCTCTTCCTCCTTTCTAGCCATTAACTGCATCTCATAAGATAACAGTTTTCCAAATAAAGTTGGAGGAGGTATATCAGCTAGTTTGGCCACTTTCCTAATGACACAAATCTTGGTGTCCCAGTCCTTAGTCAGGGATCTTAAGAACTTATCATTCAGCTCATATTTGCTGAATTCTCTTCCATAGGACATCAATTCATTTACTATCCTATAGAACTTCTTGTAGCATTCAGTAATGCTATCAGACTTTCCTTGTCCGAAGCTTTCATATTCCTGATTTAATAAGGACTTCCTGTCCTGTCTTACTTCTTCAGACCCTTCCATATAGACTATCAAAGTATCCCACATTTCCTTTGAAGTCTTGCAATGAATCAAATTTTGAAAGGTAGAATCATCAATGGCACTCACTATGATGTTCTGAGCCCTCTTATCCATAGTTGCCAAGATTATTTCATCCTTGGTCATTTCTGAATAATCCTTGGGAGTTTTCTGATTTGCATCTAGAATAGATACTTTCATTGGCACATATGGCCCTTCTTTGACTGTAATGTATATTCTTGGGTCAGATGCTTCCATAAAGAGTCTAACTCTCTCTTTCCATATGCCAAAAATCTCTTTTCTACAGATTGGCAGTTTCATGGACCCCAGCTCTTTGTGATTCTCACTAGAACCCATTTTCTTGATTCTTGTTTATTCTAATTCTACATACAGGATCTTACTCAGACTGTTATGTCCTTTTTGAGTAACCTCGCTTTGATACCACTTGAAAGAAATAAAGCCTAATCACCTAGAGGGGGGGGGGGGTGAAAAGGTGAACTTTATCTTTTTAAATATAAGGCAGAAATACTGTACAGTAAATGCAATACTACAATTATCATAGCACAACAACCATACAATCAAACATACACAGAGTGCACACAGGATTTATAGTGGTTCCCCAAGGTATGGGTACATCCACTTTCCCCCTTTGCCTATCTAGAAGTGTACTAGATTCGGCCTAACTTCAGCACTTCTCCTCAGATCCTCAGATCTTACAACTCAGAACCCCAAACAGGTTCCTACAACTCAGAGTGTCCCCACTCGTACAACTCAGGCACAAAGCCCTACCACTCAATATTCCACAAGACCTACACTCAGAGAACAAAGTCTCCTACAACTCAGGCACTAGGCCCTACCTTAGTCATCAATAAGACTTACACTCAGAGCACACAGTCTCCTACACTCAGCCTTTATAAAATAGGCTTACAGCTCAGATCTATACAAGATCCAATAGAAATTTGATAATACAAAGTAATTAACCACAACTCTGAAAGAGAGAGATGAGTTGACTGCTTCTTGATGAGTTCTTGGAAGAACTTGACAGAGATCAACCTCCCTTGGCTTTCTTCAAAGCTTCTTGAATTAGAACACAATAGGGTTGAATCTCCTGAAGATGATCTTTAATCAACTTTTGTCTTGAGATTCAGATCTCAATCTGAATCTAACTTAGCAGCCCGGTTCAGCAACTACTCTTCTTAGAAGGAGCTCTCTCTCCTACTTCTTAGATCTTCTATTGAAGGTCTTCTTCTTTCGTGTTGTTAGATCTCTTGATTGATTGTTGTCAATCTGTAATCACACTCTCTGTTGAAGGAGAAAGGTCTTTAAATAGTCTTCCTCCAAGGTAACTGGCTGATCCAGTTTCTAACAACCTTCTGACGGCTCTGACAGTTGTAGTTGAGCAGTTGAAATGACAACTGTCAAGTCATCCAGTCACTTCTTGAAATCTCTGTCACTGTTTGAAAGTGTCGAGACAGATAGTCATTATTTGTTGACACAAATAGACTAAGTGTCGACACTAGCCTTCATGGTGTCGACATAACTCCTTGTGTTATTGTAACAGCTTCTCGACACTGCTTCTTCAGAATGTGTCGACACTGATTCTGTGTGTCGACACAAGCCTTCTGTTGAATGTGTCGACACTGATTCTGTGTGTCGACACAAGTACTTCTTCTTTAATACTTAGTTGAATTCTGCTGTGTGTCGACACAACTCCTTTATGTCGACACATCTTCTTGTGTTGAAGCTTGCTGAGTGTCGACACATCTCCTTTGTGTCGACACATGCCTTCATGTGTTGAAACTTTGCTGAGTGTCGACACATCTCCTTTGTGTCGACACATGTACTTTAACTTTGTTGAAGTTTACTGAGTGTCGACACAGCCTCCTGGTATCGACACATTTGATGTCGACAAAACTTCTCTGGGTGTCGACACTGCCTCTAAGTGTCGACACATTTGATGTCGACAATCCTTCATAGTGTGTCGACACAGCCTGTATGTGTCGACACTTTTCTTCTGGTGTCGACTCTGCCTTCCTGGTGTCGACACAATTACTCCAAGTGTCGACACAGCTTCTCTAGGTGTCGATACAAGCCTTCATAAGTGTCGACACTTCTCCTCTGTGTGTCGACACATGGACTTAGAAACATTTCTGAATTTTCTGCAATTACTTAACCTACACATATAAACTTAAAGCACATCAAATACACCATGATGTATATCATTGAGTAGGGTGAGGCTTCTTCAAATCAGGTACATATATTCCAATGTACCCAACAGGTCTTTACTCACCGGGGGATTTTTCTTCATCGTAGGGGTCAAAGTTTCCATTGCTTTCTTAGTGCCGAGGTTAATCTGAACTGTCTGCGTGGTCCAGAGTGGTTTCCGGGCTGTAAGGGCGAGCAGTGGTGCAGAGTTCAGGGGGGCGACATTCAGCACCGCATCAACGACATCAGAGGAGAGTCTGCGAGTAATGAAAGTGAGTCAGCGAGAAATAAGCGGCGACTGGCTGCTTTAAGAAAAATAGTTTGACAAAATGACCTGGTAGGGATACAACTTCAATCCGATGTAGCACCGGCGAGTTGACGACTTCAGGAGTTTTTAGTGGACTGAGAAGGCTTGAGTCAGGAGCAGCTGTGTTGGGGGTATTGTCTAGCCCAAGGTTGCTGAGGAGCTTTTGGGTGCTGGCGAAATGCGAGGGTTTGCTCATTAAAGTGGCGACCTGTTTAGGGAATAGAAGTGGGTCGGCCGCCTTGGAGGCGGGTATCGTCTTTGACTTCTTAGTTTTCTTCCTTTTATGGGGAGGTAAGTTGACAACGACATCCTCTTCCCGCGACCTTTTGGGCTTGACAATGCCGAGAAAGCCGGACAACGTGGAGAGGCTGTCCTGAAGAAGTTTCTCATTGGCATTCGACATATTGTGCGAGCTCAGGAGATCCGCCTCAAAAAACCAGGCCCCCCTATTTTTGGAGTTCGACAAGTAGTCGTCAAAAGCGAGTAACTCAGATACTCGACCAAGCACCTCACCTAATAGGTTTTGGATGATTCTTTCTGAGTTCCTATGTTGCTCGAAAAGAGCAGGGATTATGTACAACCCTTATTCGTCGAGGATGGGTCCTACCACAGCCAAGTCAGCAGAAGTCAGGGACAACCAGTCAAGACAGAAGTCAGAGTCACTGTACAAGACCGTGGAAGTCCTGGGCCAGTATGGCGAGCTCCTCTCGTATACTAGCCAGGTAGGCAACTACGCAAGATACTCACTTCACATGTGTGAGTTCCCCTTGTAAGTCGCCAAGTCACCAGGGGGTGGGGTATAAATATGACCCCAGGGTTACGAGGTGAGACACGAAAAATCCTCTGCAGGATACTCACGAGTTCTCCTTTCAAGATACTAGCTTAGCCTTTGGATTCCTTTTCCTAAGAGTTCAGGTCGCGACCTTGCGACTTAGTGATTAGCTAGTCTCACTCGTACCTAGTTAGGCCACTTTTGGTTGAGAAGGGGTTGCTCCTTCCGAGCATCCAGGTATGTGGCGGGACCTTCCTGCCGTAACATCTGGGGTCCTATTTGCCTTCGTTCTTCATCCTAGTCATCCTAGCCGTCTGGTATTACCCCTGAACCGGTAACCTTAGTAGGCTTAGATCTGAATTCTGAGGTTTGGATTTTTCCTTGCTTCAACAACACTAATACCTACTCAAACCAACCCCAAATGGTCTGAGATTTTTCCCAGTGTAATGACATGACCCTAATAGTCTCCCACCAAAATATTGGGTGGTTTTAAGGTCATTAGACCCCTTAATTAAATCATAAATGATTTATTAAATGTTTTCTAAAACTATAGAAAATATATTACAAAAATTCTAATTTTTGGATATGTATGAGATATTGATGAAAGTAACCTATGATCCAAATTTCAATGCATTTGGATGAGTATTATAGTGGGGGCACACAAATTTGTGTCAAGTTTACCTTATGTATAGCTTGCACCATTTGGTGTGCTATGGTCAAACAAGTGACCCAAATTGGTTGAAACTAATTTTAAAATAAACTAGACTAAAATGCTAAAACTTTCATATTGACCATTTTTCCAGAAAAGACATCTAAGTGTTTTTAATAATTAATTCAAAACACTGCAAATAGTGTGACAAAAATGAAATAAATGAATAGTTTAATCTATTATATTAAGATCGACAAGCACACATCTTAAAGCAGGGAAGGACGACATCCCAGCTTATTCTTCCTTGAGGCAATAGCCAGTATTTCTCCGTCCTAGGCGATATTCAACTGTGTTTTCTCGACCACCTACGCCTCTCCCCGGCCAGGCAGTGCCACCACCACCTTTGTTGAGGTGGTGGTCGGCGGTGGTTGGCCGGACGGAGGTGATCGGAACAAGAATTTTAGATTGGAATTAAAATCTCCAAAACTTGAGTTTCGGTGAGTCCGATCCAAGCCAATTGGCCTCAATCGAGTCACCAAGGAGATTGGATCTATCTACTTGAAGAGAAGAAATGGATAGGACCTTCTGGGAGGGCTGGATTCGAGCTGATCGCCATGTCGCTATTGTAGGTGGTGGCGCCGCTTGGTGATCTACAACTATACAGCCAAATGGCTCAGCTCCTTCAAGTGAATGGTGGAAATGACTGCTCTAAGTCTGGTGATGCTTTTAAAAGAATCAAAAGTGGAAGGGGAGAGGACATTCTTCAATGGCCATTAATGGCCCTTTTTGAGAATTTTGGGCAACTGAATTCTCTTCACCTTTCCACTATTATGGCCGGGATAGACCTTGATCTCCTCCTAATCAACCAGGAAGATGAATCTAGCAAATGGGGAGGCCCTTGGCCTCCATTGGTAATAAATGACCTTCACTCCTTACTTTCTCTCTCCTCTATTAAAGGGAAACTTGAGGTTTTTCTCCCCTAGTCACCATTTCCAGCAAATGAATGGCAAAATGGGTAATTATAAACCTCATGAGGGTAGTGGGCCACCTCAATTGGGTGTAGCCCAAGTAGATTGGGCTTGTGCTAGCCTTTCCCCATTTTTTTGGCTTGGCTAACCCTAGCCATTTAAGCCCAGCCCTAGGTCATTTTGGGTGATGTGACTGACACAATGGGGTGTAGAGGATCACATTGACAACACCCTAGTCCACTTGTGGCTTGGTGTAGCCCAATTAGGTAAACTTTGGGTAATTTGACCTAATTAGGGTTTGGGTTGACCCTTGGTCAACTTGACCTCCTTGGTTGACCCCAATGGGTGGTTAGTGACTTAATTGACAACTTAAAGGGTTAGGGATGTTATGGTGGGGTCATGGAGTCAAGTTGAGGCCCTAAGGTCAAACCATAGGGTGGGTAATTGAAAATTAGTATTTACAGACCAAGGTGGTTTTCACCTTCATGCCTAAGTTCACTTGGTCTCTTGAGCTTCCTAGGGTTTTGTCATGATCTAGTCATGACAAAACCACTTTTAGGTGTCTAGTTGTTTGAGAGATGTTACAAATCCCAGTACATAAAACTAAAAATTTTGTCCCCGAAATTAAGGTTAGGCCTACGGGATTTCTACTGAAGCAAAAGCATGTAATATCCCTAGAAGAATAATGGTATACCTGACTCGAAGAGTTCCGGGTACCTCTACTACATCAGGTCCCGTGGCTCCCAGGTGTTCTCCTTCTGCTCATGATTCACCTACAGGACCTTGACCAGCAGAACCTTCTTGCGTCGCAAGACCCGCACGGTTGTATCATCGATCCTGAATGACTCCATGTTGACTGATCGATCAGAAGCCACCGGGCAATCTGTAGTGGAAATCAGTTGTTTAGGTCATAGTAGAGCCCTCCAAAGTGAAGAGACGTGGAAGACGTCGTGCAATCCAGCTAACTCCGACGGTAGCTCCAGTCTGTAAGCCAAGGGGCCAATCCGCTCTAGGATCCTATAGGGCCCCATGTATCTCAGACTGAGCTTCTTCTGCCTGCGTACCCACGAGGCTCCATGCATCGGCCGTATATTCAAGAAAACCTGGTCTCCCACCTGGAACACCACCTGACGATGTTGCGCATCGTAGTACTTGGACCATCTACTCTGGGCCTCTAACATCCCGCCTCAGATCAATCTCACCTGAGCGTCTGTGTCCTCCACGAACTCCGAGCCAAGTGCCTTTAGATCCTCATCCTTGATCCAAGATTGTGGGGTCCTGCGCCTCCGTCCGTATAATGCCTCGTAAGGGGACCTGCTTATAATGAAATGATGACTATTGTTATACAAGAACTCGATCAATGGCAACAGTCTCTCCCATATCTCCTCATGGTCCATGATGAATAAGCGCAAGTGGTACTCTATTGTCCGGTTGGTAAGCTCCGTCTGTCCGTCTGTCTGAGGGTGGAAGGCTGTACTAAATGTCAACAGGGACCCTTGGTAATCCTGTACTGACCTCCACTCTCTAGACGTAAATCATCCATCTTGATCTGATACGATCGACCTTGGCACGCCATGATATCAGACAAACTGCACCACGAACTTCTGTACCAAATCGCCAACCAGAGCGTCCTTCCTGATCAAAATGAACCTGGCCACCTTCGTCAACCTGTCAACAATCACCAAAATCGAGTCATTCCCTGCATGAGACTGAGGGAGTCCATGTATGAAGTCCATGGCTATATCATCAAACTTCCACTCCGATACTGGTAGTGGCTGCAAGAATCTGGTTGGCCTCTTATACTCCGCCTTTATGAGCTAACAAGACTAGTAATGGGTCACGTAGTATATGATATACTTCTTCATGCCTGACCAATACATAGTTCTCTTCAGATCCGCTGCCATCTTCGTAATCCTTAGGTGTACTGAGTACCGACTTCTAGGTGCCTCTTCCATGACATCCTCCCGTATCTGGATTCCTGCAGGTATATAAATCTACCTCTAAAGCATAGCAGCCCATCTCTCAGAGAGCAATCCCCTGTCGTGCCTTCCTCTAAGGCCCTAAAAATTAGCTCCATCCTCATATCCAGCCTCTGCCCATCCCTGATGCGATCCCAAATGTCATCGGTTGTTCTCATTGACACCAGGTACTCCTCAAATAGCTCTGGATCATCCTCGGATACCAGAAATATCTACATCTCCTCCAACATTTGTACCAGCTCCATAGAAATCAACTGAGGCCTTGCTCCTGATGTAGTGGCTCTCCGGCTCAGAGCGTCTGCTACCATATTTGCCTTCTCGGGATGATAGTGTATGGTGTACTGATAGTTTGAAAAAAACTCTACTCAGCGTCTCTGTCAGATGTTTAGCTCCTTCTATCTGTCTACGTACTTACAATTCTTATGATCCGAGAAAATATCACAGTGGACACCATCGAGATATTGACACCAAATATTCACTGCGAAGATAACCTCCCCCATCTCCAAGTCATATACTAGGTAGTTTTGCTTATGTTTCTTCAACTAGCGGGAGGCGAAAGCTATCACGTGCCCGTTCTACATCAGAATGGCACCGATCACCTGATATGACAGATCGATATAGACCTGAATGTTGGATCCCTAGTTTGGATTTGGGCTAGGTTCACTAATTAGGATGTATGACCCATAATGTATAGCCAGGGTCATGTATTTGAGTCCTAGAGTTTAGGCTAAGTCATTAGGAATCTACCTTGATGGACCAGCTAGTAGAAGACCTCAGTGGACAGAAGACTTAGAACAAATCAAAGTTCAGAATTTAAGTTCGACGTTCGTCGGACTCAGCTTGACGATAGTCGTGCTCTACTCGACGAACTCAGAGTTAAGTCTCTGAGTTGAGCTCGACGATATTCGAGCTCAGGTCGGCGAAGTCTAGAGTTGAGCCTTTATCACATTTTTTCCAAATTACTTTCGTTGAACTCAGCTCGATGAAGATAGATTATCAGCTCGACGAACTTGGAGCGCAGATTATGCAAGTTATCTCCAGAATACAGTCCGCTGAGCTCAAGTCGACGAACAGGTTCTTTGAGGTCGATAAACAGGATTGCTCAGCTCGACGAACTTGGATCTTAGGTCGACGAAATCTGTTCATAGGTCGACGATTTCTGTCCAAGCCTGACTTAGAGTTTTTCCTAGTTTCTATCCTTATTCCATATATTATTTAGCAGTAATTTCCTGAGTAATTAATGCTCATATTCTCTGAATATAGTCGTTATTGGCAGCATTAATTATGGTCTTCATCAGGTTAATTACTTGATTAATTTATTGGGACAGTTGAGAAACTCATTAAAGTAAATATTCTCCAGCCGTATTTCATTCGCTCCAGGCAATCAACAATTAATGCAGGGAATTTAAAATTCAAAGGAGAATTTCGACAGAGTATATTAAAGAGATTTTTCTCTTTAAAAAAAGCAGTGATACAGAACCAGAGAATACAGAAAGATATTCAGAAATTCTCTGTGCAAGAAAACAACCTGTTTTCTCCTTGATCTTACTGAAGAAGAAGAACAACAATCATAATCAAGAGTCTTCTTCAACTTCAACTCCAGGAGCTTTCAAGGACAACAAACTCTGAATCAGTCAGAAGTTCCTGAAATACTTCAAGTCAAGGCTGAAGACCTACACCCTAAGCAAGGATCCAAGTGATTTCTGGAGGAGCCTTGATAACAACAATCCACTCGACTTCTCTGTTGATTAGAGAAAGAGAAGACACCATAAAATCTCTCTCCCCCTCCTGTATAAAGGGCTTATTAACTCCTTCAAGAGTTTATTCTTATTTTTTGGGCACCTGATCAAAAGGTCAAAGGGTTGTGAGATCTCCCTATAAATAGATCTTGTGGTGGCAGTCACCTGATTAAAAACCTGCTAGTGGATTCCTACCAGGGTGGTAGAAGTGTGTATGTACCCAGGTTGGGGAACCACTATAAATTTCTTGTGTCATCTGGTTGCCTATTTTCTTTGGGGAACCACTATAGAATAGTTTGTTGTGTTGTGGTAGATTAGCTTAAATTATCCTTTCTTTCTATTAGTACTACTGACATCACTACTTTACTCTGATAAGTCCAAAAATAGCCAAATGGTTTTATTTACTCTATTCACCCCACTTTAGAGTAAATCAGATCTAACCCCTATCTTTCAATTGGTATCAGAGGAGGTTCCTTTGGTTGTATAAGTTAACACTTGAACCAAAAGATCCTTATTAGATCCGATCTTCTTTTTCATAGTTTTTCTGATTATTTTCACAGCATGGCACAGAACAAGGATTATGCAAGCACCAGACCTCCAATCTGCAACTTGAATAAATTTGCAATCTAGAAGGCAAGAATCAGGTTTTATATGAATTCAATTGATGAGAACATATATAATTCTATTTTGACAGGTCCTCCTTAATCTACAGCGGCTACATCTACCTCTACTTCAAGCACTCATGCTGTTCTACCACCTGAGTGGACAGATGCTCAAAAGAAGGCCAAAATAGCAGATGCAAAGGCCATGAACATCCTAGTATAGACTATGCCAGATGACATATTCCAAAAGGTGGCTGATTGTACATCTGCCAAGGCTATCTGGGATTCTCTCAACCAGATGGTTGCTGGTTCAGCTGATGAGAGGAAGGACAGGAGATCAACTGTCATCTCCCAGTATGAGAATTTCAAGAAGGATAAATCAGAATCTGTCATTGCTATGTATAACAAATTAAGCTCAATTATCAATGAGCTAAAGACTCTGGATAAGGATATCACTCTCATTAAAGTAAATGACAAGATCCTCATGTACTTCCCAAGCTTATGGGATTATAGGATATGGCCAGTTAAGAAGGCCAAAAGTTTGAATGAGATTTCTACAGAATCTCTTCTTGGCAAGCTTAAATATTATGAGCAGTTGATCAAGACAAGGGAGGCAGCTGATCAAAAGGCCTCCACATCATCAAGGAAGGAGCAGAACATAGCTTTCAAAGCTTCAGAAGAGACAGAAGCCTCAACTGCCAGTAAAGAACTTCTGAGTCTCTTAGCCAAGAGATTCTACAAGATGACAAGGAAGGACTTCAGGAGAAAGTCATCCAGGCAGGATGACTTACCCAGGTATGACAAGACACCCACTAAAAAAATTATTTGTTTTAGGTGCAGGAAGTCAGGACACTTTATCTCAGAGTGTCCTGAGAATTAAAAGAAGGAGAAAAGAAGAGAAAAAAAAAACCAGGAAGCTTAACTACAACAAGCCTTCCTCCATCAAGTACAAGAGAAAATATAAGAGCTTTGTAGCTGAAACCTGGAGTGATACTGAAGATGAATCCTTCTCTTCTAGCTCCAGTGAAGAGGAAGAAGAAGCTAAGGCAAGGGAAGTTTGTCTTATGACTATCAATGCCTCTTGCAGCCCATCTAATGCTGAGGAACAAACAGAAGAATCAGATAATGAAGAAACATCTGAATTAGAGGCGTATCAGGTATTGTCTTCCTTTGATTACAATTCTAACAATTTCAAAACAGAATTCAAATCACTATGCATTGATTTAATAAACTCTGAAAAAGAAATCAAAAGACTTAGAGAAAAATTAACTGATCATGAAAAATTTATTTCTAAAAATATTAAGTTAAAAGATGAATTAACGTTAGCTCAAAAACAAATTATATCACTAAAGACTGAGTTGGCTGAGGCAAGGCAACTTGAAGAATTCCTAAATGGGAGAAGCATCAAGTTGATGGACATTACAAGCACAGTGAATCCCAGGCTAAATGGCAAGCTAGGCTTAGGTGCTTCATCAAGCCAACCCCCGTTAATTCAGAAGAATATACTAACAACTCCTATAAAATTTGTTTCAGAAAAAGGAAAAGAAAAGATAGAGAATGATAATAATGTTAAACAAACTAAATTAAAACAAAAGAATAAGAAAAGTCCTAACTATAAAAATGTTCAACAGATTTCGTCGAACTATGATCGACGAAATATGCACAGTTCGTCAAACACAAGTCGATGAACTTCGAACGCAAACTTTCACTATAATTATTCATTGAACTACGATCGACAAAATCGGTATGGTTCGTCGACCCAAGATCGACGATTTTCGGGCCCAGACAATGAATACTTTCATTCTCTGAGTGGAGTTCCACGAACTCATCCCCATTCGTCGAACTGAGATCGACGAACTCACCAGAATTCGTCGAACGCAATTCATCTTAACTGAAACTTGAATTTTTCTAAAACTTATAATCAACCAAGATCTTCTTTTAATCAATTTAATCATTGGATTATTCCACCAAGAAGATATCATCCTTTAGGTTATAAATACCAACCAGAATATATATATTTTTCTAGTTTTAATTATATGAAGAAAGAAGGACCCAAGTAACCTGGGTCAAGAATAGCTAATTTGTTTCCTTGCAGGTGAAAGACTATCCCACCACAGAGTAATAGTGGTATCTGGATAGTGGCTGTTCTAAATACATGACTGGAAACAAGGACAACCTAATCAACTACAAGTCAAAGCTAGGACCCAAAGTAATATTTGGTGACTCCAATTGTGGCCAGACTGAAGGTTATAGAATGGTCAAGATTGGAGCAGTCACCTTCAGGAAGGTAACTTATGTAAGTGGACTAAAGTACAACCTGATATTCATAATCCAGTTATGTGATGAAAGGTTTCAGGTATCATTTAATAAAACTTCCTGTATTATTACTTCTATAGATAACCTAGTAGTATTGACTGGCACTCGAGTAGGAAACATTTACATAGTAAATTTTAAGTCTGCCAAATCTGAAATTTGTTTATTTAATCAAACTAGTAACAATAATGACCTTTGGCATAGGTGATTAGGACTTGTTAACTTAAAAAATATTACTAACCTCTCTAGGGACAACCTTGTTAGAGGATTGCCTTCTTGCCCATACAAGAAGGAAAACCTTTGTAAGGATTGTCAGTTAGGCAAGCAAACTAAAAATAGTTTTAAATCAGTAAATAAAAGTGACTCACCTAGAATATTGTACTTTCTACATATCGACCTTTTTGGCCCTATTGCTGTACAAAGTTTAGGAGGGAAATCTTATACTTTAGTGATTGTAGATGACATATCTAGATTCACTTGGGTATTCTTTCTGAGATCTAAGTCAGATAACTTGAAGGTTCTTACAGATTTTCTCAAAAACATACAGATTAAGTAGTCTACTCCAGTTGCATTGATCATAAGTGATCTTGGTACTGAGTTTGAGTCTCTTCTTATGCAAGAGTTCCGTGAGAAGTAAGGTATCAGGAACTGCTTCTTAGCTCCTAGAACACGTCAACAAAATGATGTTGCTGAAAGGAAGAATAGAACCCTAATTGAATCTGCAGGCACATTACTTGCAGTTGCTCATTTGCCCCTATCCTTATGGGCAGAGGCTATGAGCACATCAACTTATGTACTGAACAGAAGTCTAATACACAAGCTTAAGAATAAAACTCCTTATGAGCTACTTAAAGGGAAGAAATCTAAAGTAGACTATTTTAAAATATTTGGTTGCTTATGTTACATTCACAATAATAATAAGAAACACATTAGAAAATTTGAAGTCAAGGATGAAATTGGAATTTTTCTTGGATATTCCCAAGTAAGCAAGGCTTATATGGTCTATAATAAATCTACCATGAAAATTGAAGAATCTATTCATGTTTCATTTGATGAGACTAACATATTTTACAAGGAGAAAGAAATTTCTACCAATAACTCTTTGCAGGAACCACATATGTGTGAGAAGCTGAATGAATTAACCCTCACCAATGAGGCTGTTAGCCATCCTTCTTCATAAATTGCTGAAGATAGTGAAGATGAAGACACTGAAATCAGTGAAGAACCAACAACAACTATACTTCCACAAGAGGAATTAATTCCCCAAGCTATTGCTCAACCAACTCTACCTACTGAATTTGTCACACTTAGAGATCACCTTGTATCTCAAGTGATTGGAGACATTTCAGTTGGTGTGCAGACCAGACATCAACTCAACCAAGTCCTGATGCATGCCTGCTTCATATCTCAAATTGAGCCCCAATCCATTAAAGATGCAGAGCAAGATCCACACTAGATTATTACAATGCAAGATGAGCTCAACCAATTTGAGAGATGCAGAGTTTGAGATTTAGTTCCATGACCAAAAGACTAGCCAGTCATTGGAACTAAATGGGTATTTAGAAAAAAACTAGATGTCCAAGGTACTATCATAAGAAATAAGGCAAGGCTGGTTGCTCAAGGCTACAAACAAGAGGAAGGCATTGACTATGACTAGACATTTACACCTGTTGCAAGGCTGGAATCAATCAGAATCTTCCTTTCACATGTTGCCTACAAAAAGTTCAAAGTATACCAAATGGATGTCAAGATTACATTCTTGAGTGGTGAAATTAAAGAAGAATTTATGTGGAGCAACCACCAGGTTTTATCTCTCCTACTCATCCCTCTTATGTCTTTAAATTGCATAAAGCTCTCCATGATTTAAAGCAAGCTAAAAGAGCTTGGTATAAAACCTTAGCTAGCTTTCTTCTAGAGCATAAATTTTCTAGGGGCATTGTAGATAGGACATTATTCACTAGACATCATAAGGATCAAATCTTATTAGTATAAATCTATGTAGATGATATTATTTTTGGGTCTACAGATTCCAAACTATGCAAAAGGTTCTCTGATCTCATGCATTCCAAGTTTGAAATGAGTAGCATGGGTGATCTCACCTACTTTCTTGGTCTCCAAGTGAAGCAGCTACTTGATGGCATCTTCATATCCCAATCTAAGTATGCTAAGGAGCTAATCAAAAAGTTTGGGATGTCAGATGCCTCAGCCAAGAGAACACATATTGCTACAAATGCTGTAATTGATTCTGATGAACATGGGAAACCTGTAGATTAGAAATTATATAGGGCCATTGTTGGGTCCCTGTTATATCTTACAGTAAGTAAATAAGACATAATGTTTGCTACATGCCTTTGTGCTAGGTTCCAGGTGAACCCTAAAGAATCTCACCTTATTTTCTTAAAAAGCATTTTAAGATATATAAAGAGTTGTCCTAGTCTAGGAATCTGGTATCCAACTAAGTCAGTGTTTGAGTTGACTGGATACTCAGATGTTGACTTTGCTGGATGTAGAGTAGACAGAAAAAGCACCTCAGGGACATGCCAGTTCCTTGGTGCTAGACTAGTGCCTTGGTTTTGTAAAAAACAGTCATCTGTGTCTACTCAACTGCTAAAGAAGAATACATAGCAGCTGGCAGTTGTTGTTCCAAGATGATGTGGATTTAGAACCAGCTTCTAGATTATGGCTTCAACTTAAATAATTCAACCTTACTATGTGAAAAAACAAGTGCAATTTTCATTGCACAAAATCCATTGCATCATAGTAGAACTAAGCACATAGATATCAGACATCATTTCATTAGAGAGTGTGTGAACAAAAATAAAATTTAGCTTGTCTACATCTACACTGATTTGAAAAGAGCAGACATCTTCACCAAACCCTTTTATGAGAGGAACCATCTGTTCTTTATAAATCAACTAGGTATGATCAATGGAGAGGCCTTAATTTAAATTTCTGTCCACGTTCAAATAATTGGCCACAGTTCATCGAACGGAGATCGATGAACTGAGAAAAGTTCTTGAGAAATTAGTCGAACTTAGATCGACAAACTCTCTGTGTGTGAAGCTCTTTTTATTGAACTGAGATCGTCGATATTAATTTAGAAAATTTTCATCAAACTGAACTCGACGAAATGTTTTCACTTCTCCTGACTGAGATCGACGAACTCTTTTATCAATAAAATATTTCGTCGACTTGAGATCGAAGAATTTTTATTTTTCGTTGGATGGAGTCTACCGCTTCATATTTTGAAAACCATATATCTAGGTTTTCTTCAAGCTCCGTCCCACACTTTCTGTTCCCTTCCACTTGATCTCCCTGGTTTCTTTTGCAGGCAAACAAATGGCAATTCCGGCAAACTCCCTGACAGCGATGAAGTTCAATATGGGTTTCGACATCAATTTCGATTCCTTCCAACATTCAGATCAGATCTTCTTAGACATACTGAAACTCTTTGAAGAACAACATCTGAAGAATTTCATGACTCACAGAATCAAGATAGCAGCGATCGAGATTAGAGAATGAGTGTTCACTTCCACCACACCCGATGCAGATACTGTTGGGTACATTGGTCAAATGTACCTGATTTGAAGTAGCCTCACCTAACTCAATGATATACATCATAGTGTATTTGATGTTTGTTTGAGTTACTTGTGCAGGTTAGGAATACACTGGACTGAAGCTAAAAATTCTAAGTCCATGTGTCGACACCCAGAAGGGAAGTGTCGACACCTGAGAAAGCTTGTGTCGACACCCAGACAAGCAGTGTCGACACTTGGAGTCATTGTGTCGACACCTGGGAAGAAGAGTCGACACCAGTCAGAAAGTGTCGACACTTGGAGCTATGTCGACACTCAGTGTAGAAGAATGCAGAAAAGCTGTGTCGACACTTAGGAGAAGTGTCGACACCTAGAAGAGCTGAGTCAACACCAGAAAGTGTCGACACTTGAAGTAAGTGTCGACACTCAGCAAAAGTCTGCAAAATCTAAGTACAAGTGTCGACACTCAACACAATGTGTCGACACTATGCAGAAGAGTCAGCACTTGAAGTAAGTGTCGACACCCAGCACAATGTGTCGACACTTAGCTAAAGACTCAGTATTTGAAGTAAGTGTCGACACTCAGCACAATGTGTCGACACACAACCAGAGGAGTCAACACTTGAAGAAAGTGTCGACACTCAGCACAATGTGTCGACACTTAGTTGAAGACTCTACACTTGAAGAAAGTGTCGACACAAGGAGCTGTGTCGACACTTAGCAAAGATCAGAAAAGTTACAAAATATTCTAAGTACAAGTGTCGACACTAAAGGAATGTGTCGACACTCAGCTGAAGAAACAAAAGTGAAGACTTGTGTCGACACCAAGAAGCAGTGTCGACACTTGACAGTTTCTACACATGAAGATGTGTCGACACAAAGGAGATGTGTCGACACTTAGAAGAATACAGTTAAAGAATGAAGTACAAGTACTTGTGTCGACACTCAATTTCAGTGTCGACACATGCAGAAGAAACTGTGTCGAGACATACAAGGAATTGTGTCGACACCTTGTAGACTTGTGTCGACACTTACACAACATGTGTCGACACTTGGCCTATAAGTGTCGACACTTAAGAACAGAAAGTCTCGACACTATCTGACAGTTAGAGAATTTCAAGAAGTGACTGGTTGACAAGACAGCTGCCGATCCAGCCGGTCTACATCAACTGTCAGTGATATCAGAAGTCTGTTATGAACCGGACCAGCCGGTTACCATAAGGAAGCCTATAAATAGGCATCCATAGTTTACAGAAACTGTTGTTGAAAAGATTGTTGAGATAATATAGAAGTGGTTGAAAAAGTTTTTACAGAGAGAGTTCAGATCTTTGTAAAAGTGGTATATTGAGTATCAACACAAGAAGATCTTGCCTGTGCATCAGCAGATCTAAGAAGTTGGAGAGAGAGAGCTCCAACCAAGTATTCAGTCTTTGGAACTAAGGCTGAGAAGAAGAATTCAGAGTCATCTGGATTTCAAGAAGCAGAGGTCAAGGAACAACTGCAGAAGATTCAGACTAATTCAGTTCTAATCAAGAAGCTTTGAAGGAAGCTAAGTCAGTTTGGATCTAACTGAGTTCTTCCAAGAACTCTTCAAGAATCTCTCAACTCCTCTCCTATTTTCTGAGTTGTAGAGTTAACTATTGTACTTTCTATTTTAACTTGTAGGATCCATTGGATCTGAGAGAATTGTAAGCCTATTTTATAAAGGCTGAGGGTAGGGCTTGGTTGCCTGAGTGTAGGAGTTGAAGAACTCTGAGTGTAGGCCTTAATTGGCTGAGTGTAGGCCTGGGTGGCTGAGTGTAGGCCTTTTGGCTGAGTGTAAGGCTTTGGGCCTGAGGTAGGAACCTAGTTTGGTTCTGAGTTAGTGGAGAAGTTTGGCCGAATCTAGTACACTGCTAGATAGGCGAAGGGGGAAAGTGGATGTACCCAAAGATTGGGGAACCACTATAAATTAGTGTGTCCTGCTGTGCTGTGCTGTGGATTACTTGTTTGATTTCTGTAATTGCTGTTAGCTGTAATAATTGTTGTGCTGCCAACAAAGTTTCAAAAAGGTTTAGGTCACCTATTCACCCCCCCCTCTAGGTGTTTAGGTACCATATCTTTCAAGTGGTATCAGAGGGAGGTTCCTCAAAAAGGACTAACTGTCTGAGGAGATCCAGTTTGGCAGATTCAAGTATAAGTCAGGAAACAGTTTCAAGAAAATCAAGAAACATGGGGTCTTCAGAGAATCACAAGGAATTGGGTTCAATGAAACTGCCCATTTGCAGAAAGGAGATTTTTGGAATCTGGAAAGAAAGGGTAAGGCTGTTCATGGAGGCCTCTGACCCTAGGATCTACATCACAGTCAAGGAAGGGCCTTATGTGCCCATGAAGATTTCAGTCTTGGATGCTACACAGAGAACTCCAAAGGATTTTTCTGAGATGACCAAGGATGAGATTGTCCTAGCTACAATGGACAAAAGGGCACAGAACATCATAGTTAGTGCAATTGATGATGCCACCTTCCAGAACCTTATTCACTGTAAAACAGCAAAAGAAATGTGGGATACCCTCATTGTCTACATGGAAGGTTCTGAAGAAGTAAGACAAGATAGGAAATCCTTGCTTAATCAAGAATATGAGAGCTTTAGGCAAGGAAGAGGAGATAGCATCACTGAATGCTACAAAAAGTTCTACAGAATTGTTAATGAACTCATGTCCTATGGAAGGGAGTTCACAAACTATGAATTGAATGATAAGTTCTTGAGGTCCCTAACCAAAGATTGGGACACTAAGATCTGTGCCATCAGAGAAATGGCAAAGTTGGGAGAAATTCCTCCTCCCACACTGTTTGGCAAGTTGTTATCTTATGAGATGCAATTGTCAGTAAGAAAAGAGGAGGAAAAGTCAACAAGGACTGAACACAGGGAAAGGACTGTTGCCTTTAAGTCAGAAGTACCTAGAAAGAACAGGACTAAGTCATCAACTCCTCCTCCAGAGGTAGTTGAATCAGATTCTGATGAGTCTGTTAGCACTAAATCTACAAGCAGTGAAAGTGATGAAGACTTTGCTGCATTTACCAGACATTTTCAGAAATTCCTGAAGAAGAAACAGTGGAAGTCCAGACCTTCTTTTTCCAAAGGGAAAGAAGTTCAGTATCAGGAGAAGAAGCCTTCAAAGAAGGACAAGAAAAGGACAAAGACTAGCAAGGCAACTGGGTCTAAGATTGTGTGTTACTGCTGCAATAGACAGGGTCATGTAATTGCAGATTGTCCTGAAAGAAGGAAAGAATCCAGTGACAAAAAGAAGACTCACTTCAAAGGAAAGAAGGAGAAGTCCTTTGTTGCAAAGAATGAGAAGACTCTTTCAGACATTTCTTCTTCAGACACTGAGACAGATGCTGAAGCCTATATAGGGCTATTTGCTGAAGAAGAAGAAGAGTTTATGCAGATCATGGAATCAATCTATGAACAAGAAGAGGTTCAGTGCCAAGGAATGATGGCATTGACTGAAAGTACCAAAATCCTGGAGCAGCCAGGACCTAGTCAGGTACAAAGTCTAACCTTAAGTTCAGATTCCAGTTCTAGTTCAGAGTCAGAATCATCTTCATCAAGTGATGGAAGTGATTCTGAATCTGAGGGAGATATTCATCAGCTCTTAGATGAATACCAAGTACTGTTGCAAGCCTATAAGAAAAGCAAGATCCTAGCCAAAAGTCAGGCAAAGGAGATTGCTGATCTCAAGGCAGCTGCAACAGATTTTGAGAAGGAGTATGATCAAAAACTGAATGAAGTAGCCAGGCTGAAACACATTACTGTGATTCAGATGGGTACTATTACATTTAAAAATGATCAAATTAAGTTGCTGGAGATCAATCTCCAGAAGGAAAAAGAGCTAGTTGCTAGGTTTTCAAAACCTAAATCAGTGCTACCCTTGATTGATGAATTTGTTCATCATAAAGGAAAGGCTGGATTGGGTTTTGTTAAGCCTGTGAGGACTGTTCAGGATCAGTCCAAGTCCAAGGGCAAAGCCCCAACATTCAACAAGGCTGCTGTGGTCAAGACAGCAAAGGTTGTACCTAAGCAAAGGTACAACAAGTTTGAATGCTGGTGTTGTGGCAAGGTTGGCCACTTTGCCTTGGATTGTTGGCACAATGCCAGTGCCAAGTTGAGTAGCAAGTTACCTGTTGGAAAGCCAGCAGGTAGCTATGTCAAATTGCAAACTAACAATCACCAAGGACCCAAGTTTACTTTGGGTTCTAAGGTTCATTAATTTGTTTTGCAGGTGAATCCAAGTGGCCATACCCCTACATGGTACTTGGATAGTGGTTGTTCCAGACACATGACTGGAACTAGGGGACTACTGAAGGACTACATCCCAATCAAAAATGGTCCAAAGGTGACCTTTGGTGGTTCTGAAAAAGGAATCATCAAAGGGTTTGGTAACATTTCTTCTAACCTTGTTACCATTACTCAAGTGGCTTATGTTAAAGGTTTGAAACACAACCTTCATTAGTATAAGTCAATTAAGTGATGTAGGGTATGACATCTCATTTGTTAAAAATGGTTGTCATATCAAGAGGTCAAGTGATCAAGAGATCATTTTGACTGGATATAGAAAGAGAAATGTCTACTGCTTAGACATTATGGTTGAGAACAATTGTTCTCCAGTCTGTCTTGTAGCTGATGAGACAGTCTCTCAATGTGTCAAATGGCACAAGAGGCTTGCTCATCTTAATTACAAGACTATTGGCAAACTCTTTAGTAAAGAGTTAGTGAGGAATGGTCCTCAAGTTAAGTGTGTCAAAGATGGCATTTGCTCAGCTTGTCAAAAGGGCAAGCAGACTAAATCCACCTTTAGAAGCTTAGACAACAAAGATGCTGTGAGGTGTTTATACCTCTTGCATATGGATCTATTTGGTCCAATGCCAGTTCACAGCTTAGGTAGGAAGGTCTACACCTTTGTAGTTGTTGATGACTACTCAAGGTTTTCCTGGGTGTTCTTCTTAAAGCAGAAATCTGAAACACCTAGTGTCTTCTATAGTTTTGTTAAGCAAATTCAGAATGAATTGAACTGTACAGTGGTCAAAATTAGAAGTGACCATGGTACTGAGTTTCAGTCTGAAAGCATGACAAAGCTGTGTGAAGACTATGGGATATTTCAAGAATTCTCTTCACCTAGAACACCTCAGCAAAATGGCATTGCTGAAAGGAAAAATAGGACCTTGATAGAGGCTGGTAGAACCCTATTAAGTGATTCATCACTGCCAGAATATTTCTGGGCTGAAGCAGTTAACACTGCATGCCATGTGATAAATAGGGCTACCATCACTAAAAGGTTAAACAAGACCCCCTATGAAGTAGTGAAAGGCAGGAAACCAAATCTGTCCTATTTTAGGATCTTTGGTTGTAAATGCTTCATACTTAACAATGGGAAGTCTTACTTAACTAAGTTTGCTGCCAAGTCCCAAGAGGGAGTGTTTGTTGGGTACAGCAATAATAGTAAGGCTTATAGAGTCTACAACTTGACCACACAAGTTGTAGAGGAGTCTGTGCATGTAGTTTTTGATGAAACACAACTAATTAACAATGAAGTTGTCTAGTAGTGTGTGCAGCCCTACAGGTCTTACTAAGAAGATGGACAAGCTAACCATAGAAGATGTACCTGCTGCAAGACAGCAAGTAGAAGAAGATGGTTTATGTCCAGGGGGAGAACTACATGTACAAGGAGCTGTAGAAGTACAAGGAACTCAGCTTGATGAAGATGCTGAAGAAGTTCAACCAGAAGTAAGGATGCCTCCAGCCAACAGGCATCTAAGAGATCATCCAGTAGAGCTGATCATTGGAGATCCAAGACAAGGTGTTCAGACAAGGAGCAGAAATCAGAATGCTGTAGTATATTCAAGTTTTCTGTCTCAAATAGAACCAAAGAAATTTGAAGAAGCTATACAAGATCCACAGTGGACTGAAGCAATGCAGGAGGAGCTTAATCAGTTCAAAAGATGCAAGGTGTGGGATCTGGTTCCTAAGCCTAAAGATCACAATGTGATAGGAACAAAGTGGATCTACAGGAACAAGTTAGATGAACAAGGTGTCATCATTAAGAATAAGGCAAGACTGGTTGCAAAAGGATATAGGCAAGAAGAAGGTATTGATTTTGATCAAACCTTTGCTCCAGTAGCCAGACTGGAAGCCATAAGGATGTTCTTGGCCTATGCAACCTACCAAGGATTCAAAGTATACCAAATGGATGTGAAGTCAGCATTCCTTAATGGTAATTTAAAAGAAGAAGTATATGTGGAGCAGCCTTCAGGTTTTGTTGATCCTACTCTTCCACATTATGTCTATAGACTTAGGAAAGCATTGTATGGGTTAAAGCAAGCTCCTAGAGCTTGGTATGAAACCCTATCTAGTTTCCTCATTGAGAACAAGTTCACAAGGGGGAAAATAGATAAGACTCTATTCCTTAGGGAATCTAGAGGCAAAGTAATACTTGTCCAAATATATGTAGATGACATTATATTTGGGTCTACTGAAAGTAGCCTTTGCAAAAAGTTTGCAAAGCTTATGCAGAGTCAATTTGAAATGAGTAGTATGGGAGAACTGAAGTTTTTCTTGGGTCTCCAAGTTAAACAGACTGAAAGTGGTCTATCCATATGTCAGTCTAAGTTCACCCTAGAACTCATAAGGAAATATGGTATGGATTCCTCCAGTACCATGAAGACTCCTATGGGGTCAAGTATGTCTCTAAGCAAGGATGATGCAGGGAAACCTGTAGATGAAACCTTGTATAGAGGGATAGTTGGCTCTCTACTATACTTGACTGCAAGTAGGCCTGACATTATGTATGCTACATGTGTTTGTGCCAGGTATCAAGCCTGCCCCAAAGAATCTCACTTGACTGCAGTCAAGAGAATCTTGAGATATCTAAAGGGCACACCTTATCTAGGCCTCTGGTACCCTAGGAATGGAGATTTTGATCTAACAGGCTATTCAGATGCAGACTTTGCAGGATGCAAAGAAGATAGAAAGAGCACAACTGGATCCTGTCAGTTCCTAGGTGGAAGACTCATTTCATGGAGTAGTAAGAAGCAAACCAGTGTGGCCATCTCCACAGCTGAGTCAGAATATGTAGCTGCAGGAAGTTGCTGTGCTCAACTTCTGTGGATTCAACATCAGCTAGAAGACTATGGATGTCAGGTAAGTAGAACTCCACTTTATTGTGATTCTACTAGTGCTATTTCAATAGCTAACAACCCTGTATCACATAGTAGAACTAAACATATTGAGATTAAATATCACTTTCTTAGGGAGCATGTAGAAAGAAATGATATTGCACTTGAATATGTTAGAACTGATAATCAGATAGCTGATATGTTCACTAAGCCCTTAGATGAAGCTAAGTTTAATAGGTTCAAAATTGAACTAGGTATGATAAACTTAGATTAAGTATACAGAACAAAAATTGGCTAAGTAAAAAGGTGTCGACACATAGACAAGTCTATGTCGACACAGAATAGTAAGTGTCGACACTTCAGGAAAATGGTGTCGACACATCTAGGAAGTTAGTGTCGACACTTCAGAATGTTAGTGTCGACACATGTCGAGTAGGTGTCGACACATCCAATAAAGTGTCGACACTTAAGTTTTACTCAGAATTTTTCTAAGTAAAGTCTCGACTACATGTCGAGTATAGTGGTGTCGACACTTAACCAAGTGTCGACACATAAAATCTGTTGACTAAACTTGTGTCGACACATGTGTGTCGAGACATTATAAGTCAGTGTCGACACTTATTGACAGTGTCGACACATCTTTAGAAATTCATCCCGCCTGTTCGTCTTCAAACAAGAAAGGTATAAATAGGGTTCTGTTTGTGTTTGTCGACACGCTTTCAGAGTTTCGAGACTAAACTCCTGTGTCGACATTTCTCTTCTCTAAAGACTAATTCTCAAAACCCTAATGGCTCCCAAGCTGGAAGAGAACGTAAACGAAGGCTATGAGCTCGTGCGAGGCGCATTCGACGACGGAGATCGTGAAATCAAATCAGTGATAACCCTAGTCAGCAATTCAGGATTGGAGTTCTTGGTTTCAGAACCAACCAAGATATGGAAGAAAGAAGTGCTTGAATTTCTTACTGGAGCGTCTGTAGATGACTCAGGCTACAGAATTAAGTCAAGGGTGCATGGCACCAAGGTCAAAGTATCACCCAAAAGTCTGAGAAAGGTACTTCAGCTACCTAAAGTTCAGGAAGAAGAGGAAGTCACAACATCAAGACCAAAGAAGCTTTGGACTGGTGTGCGTCTTGATCCTAAGATGAAAATAGGATCAGTTTTCAACAGGAAGGGGATGAATAATCAAGGCAAATTCCTGTCTGAAGTTGTAGGCAAGGTTATTCTAAGCAAACCAGGAGGGCATGACAGGGTGTCAGCCTCTATGTTCAGTATCATGACCAGAATCATCTTCAACCTTAAGACAGACTGGTCTATGATTGTATTTGATAAAGTGAAGGAAAGTCTGAAGAAGCCCAATCTGGGCAGGATAATAAGTCTCTACCTGGCTGGATCAATTCCAGAGGTAATGAGCTCTGCTGCAGGTAGTAAAATCAACCACATGAGAAGGATGGACATGAGATCTTCTCCAGGTGGGAAAGGGTGCTGTCCAAGGAATTGACCACCCCAGAAAAGCAAGCTTCTAAGAAAGACTCTCCTCCCAGGAAGAAGAGGAAGACTGCTGCTGTGCCTCAAGAGTCCTCCAGCAGCTCAGGCAGTGAAGAACATGTGGTTTTCACTCCTGATAGTCCCATGGATAAGGCTGCAGAAAAGTCACCTGCTCCCTCAGGAGCCAGCTGACATCCAGGGGGAGCTTCCAGGTGTAGCAGAACCATCTACACTGGAGAGTGAGCAAGCCACCCTCCTCATTCAAGAGGTACTTGTTGACCTTAATACTTTGAATTTTTCTATAATAAATTCTGATTTGTCTGATGACCATCAGCAAAATCAGCCAGCAACTCAAGAACCAGATGTTGTTCTCCAAGACACATCTGTTGTAGCTGATGAAACCAGTACATCTCCTGCACATTCTCCAGCAGAATACACAATGGAAGATCTATTTCTGAATTTAGATCAGGATGATTTTGATATGGAAAAGAATGCTGCTGATGCAGAGAAGGATGCTGCTGCTGAGGGGGAGAACTTGGATATTCCAGAAGAGCCTATAAGGCTAGATACTGAGAAGGCACAAGATGTGCACACTGAAAAACCATCCAGCCCTAAGGATAGGGTGGATATAGCCAGTACATCCAGAATCTGAAGATGATGAAGCTGAGCAAGCTAAGAAAAAGCAATTTTTTGTTTTCAAAAGAAGAAGCCAGAGCTACAAGAAGGCTCTCCAAACTGTTGCTCAACACTCACTGGTCCAACAAGCTCCATCAACTGATTACAGTAGCCTAATGGTGGCAATGCAAGTAAAGCTGGATGAGCAAAGAAGGGCCATAGAGAAATATATTGATGAGGGCCAAAAATCTCTACAATTTGATCTAGCTCAAGATATCAAAGTCAATAAGGTTTGAAATGAACCTGAATAAGAAGGAAATGACTGAATGCTTCCACAAGGGTGGAAATGCAGTTGTCTTCCTGGCTAAACATCAAGAAACAATCAAAGAGAAAGTAGAAGATATAGCACTAAAGCAAGGCTATGTGCTGGAGAATCAACTCAGGATGAATGATAACTTGACTGCATCTCACAATGCCATAGTCACTGAACTCAAGAAACAGTCTGATGAACCATCAACCTCCTCTGCTGCTGCCAAGGCTGACTTTGATAAAATCTTTCAAGCAGAACTTGCTGCTGTAAAGAATGCCATTACAGACTCACAAAAGGTCATTTCTGAACAGCTTACCAAGCTTAGACCTTTCTTTAAAGAGGGCATAAGGTATTTGGACAGCCAAATCAGGTTCCAGAAAGATGATGTGAGAGATCATGTGGCACAAGAAGTCATAAAGGGGGAGAGGGTGTTAGTCAAAGCCAGTTCTGACCATGCAAAATGGATATCCAATTCCATCAGGGCTACACTGGGCTATCCTCCCCTGTGTGATGATGACAATGTAGCTGAATCTGGTATTCAAGGAACATATCTTGGAGGTGAGCAACAGGCAGTGGCTGATGTAATCTATCCACCTCCAGATTTTGAAATGGTTCATGCTGATGTAAGCACAATGTATAGTCCAACTGCTGGTAAGCCTAATATTATTCTGGAAAAGGTTGTTCAACCTATCACAGCTGCTATGCAAGAGGCTTTGGACAAAGAAGAAGAGACTAGGCTGTCAAAGAAGAAGTTCAGGGAACTTGCTGAGCAAAAACCTGATTTTGAACAGTGGAGCCCTACTTCTAGGAACATCATTCTCACTGCATGGAAAGCGGCCAAGGACAATGCCCATGAGAGGAACAAGTGGTTCTCAGAGGCAGAATGGAGGAAACATGAAAGTAGGCAGGAAGCCATTGTCCAACATAGAAGGAAGGCTAAGTTAGGAAAGCTACCTCCTACAGCTGTGGAAGCCTAGCAAGTACTTTCCTAAGCCCTATCATTATTTTGAAAGGACAAAAGATCAAGGCTGAAGAACAGAAGAAGAAGGACTCCAAAGGGAAGAAGACTGCTGAAGCTGAGCCTGCTGCTGCTGCTGCTGTGAAAGCCAAAGTGCAAGCTGGAAAAGGCATAGTCATTAAAGAACCAGAGCAGAATTAGACTAAGATTAAAACTGAAGAATGTTGTAATCAAACATTTTGTGTAAATCATTGAAAATGTATTAACAACAATGTATGAACAATTTTTGATAAATATATATTTCATGATTGTTCAGTAGAATGTGTCTAATTCTTGTTTGTTCTGTAATGCTGAATGAGTATACATGTGTGCTTTATTACATGTTTAAGTTTAACTCTGTTGTCATATATCTGTTTTACTTCATTTTATAATTTTTAATTATGAGTGATGTATATCATTGACTAAGGGTTATGACTTCTCCAAATAGGGGAGATTGTTGGGTACATTGGTCAAATGTACCTGATTTGAAGAAGCCTCACCTAACTCAATGATATACATCATAGTGTATTTGATGTTTGTTTGAGTTACTTGTGCAGGTTAGGAATACACTGGACTGAAGCTAAAAATTCTAAGTCCATGTGTCGACACCCAGAAGGGAAGTGTCGACACTTGAGAAAGCTTGTGTCGACACCCAGACAAGCAGTGTCGACACCCAGACAAGCAGTGTCGACACTTGGAGTCATTGTGTCGACACCTGGGAAGAAGAGTCGACACCAGTCAGAAAGTGTCGACACTTGGAGCTGTGTCGACACTCAGTGTAGAAGAATGCAGAAAAGCTGTGTCGACACTTAGCAGAAGTGTCGACACCTAGAAGAGCTGAGTCAACACCAGAAAGTGTCGACACTTGAAGTAAGTGTCGACACTCAGCAAAAGTCTGCAGAATCTAAGTACAAGTGTCGACACTCAACACAATGTGTCGACACTATGCAGAAGAGTCAGCACTTGAAGTAAGTGTCGACACCCAGCACAATGTGTCGACACTTAGCTAAAGACTCAGTATTTGAAGTAAGTGTCGACACTCAGCACAATGTGTCGACACACAACCAGAGGAGTCAACACTTGAAGAAAGTGTCGACACTCAGCACAATGTGTCGACACTTAGTTGAAGACTCTACACTTGAAGAAAGTGTCGACACAAGGAGCTGTGTCGACACTTAGCAAAGATCAGAAAAGTTACAAAATATTCTAAGTACAAGTGTCGACACTAAAGGAATGTGTCGACACTCAGCTGAAGAAACAAAAGTGAAGACTTGTGTCGACACCAAGAAGCAGTGTCGACACTTGACAGTTTCTACACATGAAGATGTGTCGACACAAAGGAGATGTGTCGACACTTAGAAGAATACAGTTAAAGAATGAAGTACAAGTACTTGTGTCGACACTCAATTTCAGTGTCGACACATGCAGAAGAAACTGTGTCGAGACATACACAGGGAATTGTGTCGACACCTTGTAGACTTGTGTCGACACTTACACAACATGTGTCGACACTTGGCCTATAAGTGTCGACACTTAAGAACAGAAAGTCTCGACACTATCTGACAGTTAGAGGAATTTCAAGAAGTGACTGGTTGACAAGACAGCTGCCGATCCAGCCGGTCTACATCAACTGTCAGTGATATCAGAAGTCTGTTATGAACCGGACCAGCCGGTTACCATGAAGGAAGCCTATAAATAGGCATCTATAGTTTACAGAAACTGTTGTTTGAAAAGATTGTTGAGATAATATAGAAGTGGTTGAAAAAGTTTTTACAGAGAGAGTTCAGATCTTTGTAAAAGTGGTATATTGAGTATCAACACAAGAAGATCTTGCCTGTGCATCAGCAGATCTAAGAAGTTGGAGAGAGAGAGCTCCAACCAAGTATTCAGTCTTTGGAACTAAGGCTGAGAAGAAGAATTCAGAGTCATCTGGATTTCAAGAAGCAGAGGTCAAGGAACAACTGCAGAAGATTCAGACTAATTCAGTTCTAATCAAGAAGCTTTGAAGGAAGCTAAGTCAGTTTGGATCTAACTGAGTTCTTCCAAGAACTCTTCAAGAATCTCTCAACTCCTCTCCTATTTTCTGAGTTGTAGAGTTAACTATTGTACTTTCTATTTTAACTTGTAGGATCCATTGGATCTGAGAGAATTGTAAGCCTATTTTATAAAGGCTGAGGGTAGGGCTTGGTTGCCTGAGTGTAGGAGTTGGAAGAACTCTGAGTGTAGGCCTTAATTGGCTGAGTGTAGGCCTGGGTGGCTGAGTGTAGGCCTTTTTGCTGAGTGTAAGGCTTTGGGCCTGAGGTAGGAATCTAGTTTGGTTCTGAGTTAGTGGAGAAGTTTGGCCGAATCTAGTACACTGCTAGATAGGCGAAGGGGGAAAGTGGATGTACCCAAAGATTGGGGAACCACTATAAATTAGTGTGTCCGCTGTGCTGTGCTGTGGATTACTTGTTTGATTTCTGTAATTGCTGTTAGCTGTAATAATTGTTGTGCTGCCAACAAAGTTTCAAAAAGGTTTAGGTCACCTATTCACCCCCCCTCTAGGTGTTTAGGTACCATATCTTTCAGATACAATGACCGACACCATATTTGGTAATCAAGTTTCTCTTTTTCCCACAATACTAACCAAAGTTTTCGATCTGATGAATGGAAATGAAGATATAGAGATGGATAACACTGAATATGATAATATGCTGATAAAAATGGGACATATTGGAGAAAACCCAAATAAATTACTAAAGAAAAATTTATCTTTTGAGTTTAAGTTCTTGGCCGATGTAGTGGGCAAGGTTTTGCTGGGAAAACATACCGCCCACGATTACATCACCAGGCACCAGTTTCTAGTGATGAGTGCTCTGGTTGAGAAGAAAGCAGTTACATGGGCAAAACTGTTGTTTGATTTGATTAAGAAGAAGAACAATAAGAAGGAATCTTGTTTCGGAAGGGTACTAGGCATATTCCTTCAAGAAAAGGCTCCTGAACTACTGATCTCCACGACAGTATTCATCATTGCCTCCAAAAGGCTGATATGTGCCTTATTTGGAAGGTGGGAGAGGACCATCTCCAAGCCATCCAGGGCTTCCTCCTCTTCCACACCTTCTGAGGTCACACGGGCTGTACCAGCCACTCCCCACCCTAGTGTTGAAGAAGTTTCCATTCTCATCCTCCTTCAACAAGACCTCTTCCAACAACAACTCCTCCACCTCCAGAAGTTGTCCTTCCCTCCACCAGAATTCCTTCACCACCTCCTCCTCAACAACCACCTGCCTCACCAATACATCCACCAACACCAGTTCCATCTCCTGAGCACATCACTCCACCTCCATCTCGACATCCGCCCCATCTAAATGATATACATCCTGATACATTCATGTCATCCCCGACTTTTAATCTGCTCACCTCCTTACCATCTATACCTACTTCACCTGTACATGACAATTCCACTCCAATACCATCTCCTGCTGCATCACCTTCACAGGATGACATCATACCAAATGTCCCTCCATCTGATGTTACTCCTTTTCTTCATCCATATGTATCTACACAAACTCCACCAGAGTTTATGGATTTGGATTCTCTCTCCCTTTCTTCCAACCTGGAGCATATCACTCCAGTGATCAGGCAACTCATAGCAGAGGCAATTACACCTCTTGCTGCCTCTATTTCTTCTCTTGCTGCTCTCCTTGCTGCCTCCTCTGTCCCTTCTTCTTCTAGGGGCCTGGTTCTAGTATCCACCGTAATCAGGTAGGGGGAGATGCTCAATGAAGAAGTAGTTCCAGCTCCAGCAGCAGCAGCAGCAGAAATTTTATAGTTAGATAAGCCTACAGATGCAGAGACTGATGTATATATGCTTATAGTGGCTGAGACAGTAATAATTGATATATTCTATATAGATACAGCTATAGAAATTACAGAAGTTTTGACTGTGGGTGATTGTCTTATCAATCCCACAATAGATATTTACAGCTTATTAAATTCTTTTGATTCAGTTCATCTGAATCTTCTCAAAGCCTTATATGGCTATAGTTCCCTACACTTCTCCAATAAGTCCTGGAGTTGTTAAGCAACTCAAGTCCAGTTTTGCAATAACAGAGCCACCAACTATGTCATCCCCTCCCAAGGCTATCTCTCCTCAAAAGGCTATCTCTCCTCCTACCTATGTAATGGATGATAGTCCCCTACCAGGTCTAGATAAAATTATTATGGCTGACATAGAAGAAGAGAACTTATTTGTTTCTGAAAGTGTTGCTGAAATAGTAGTTCCAGAAGAAACAGAACCTACAGTACAGCCTGAGGCTGAAAAGAAGATATCCAGAGATATTCTGAAGGCCATTGATGCCTTGTATGACAATCCTCAGGGATCTTCTGATGATGAAGATGATGATGATGATTCTGATGAATCTGATAATTAAAAGGCAAAGAAGAAAGCTGTAAAGAAAAGAAAGGTTGTTCCTAAAGCTGCTCCCAAACCAAATCCCACCCATGATACTCCCTATTATGTTCTTCAAAAGATCACACCCTACCCATGGATGACCTTATGGATGTGGCTTTCCAAGAATGAGCAAAAAGCCAAGAAGAAGAGTAGAAGGTACTCTCCTCCTCCTTCTTCTCAAAGGAACTGGAGAGGTCCTCCTCCTCCTCCTCCTCCAGCTGCTGGTGCTTCAGGAAGCATTTCTCAGAGATCTACTTCATTTACTCAAAGTTATCAAAGACAACTAGATAGATTCTCAAGATATCATGGAACCAGTCAGCACAAGCATACAAGCAGCATCAGACATCAGCAACAGCAACAACATCAAGCATCTGTAATTGAAAAATCTGAAAAAGCTGAAATTCCAAAAAGGCAAGAATCACCACCAATTTCATTTGTAAATCTAGAACAAGATAATACTGCAAGAATGGCCAGATTTCAAGAATTTGTTGGACTCTCCATGATTAACAAAGCCAAAGCTAAAGGTAGAGATACATCACAGTATTCTACCATGTCAACCTACAAAAAAGAAGAACTTAAAAGGTATGATAAGGCTAATAAATTCTTCAATGTAGATGCTTGCATGAACTTGCATCCAGAGGCTGTGGTACCCAGAGTTACTTCTCTCAATATAATTGTAGTTGCTGACAAGATAATGTCTAGAAGAGAAGCAACCAACCCCAACAGAGAAATTAAATTCAGACAGCCCTCTGAGCCAGCTGATAAAGGAAAGAAAAAGAAGAACAAATGAACATTATGTTTAGTTTTTATATTGTCTAAACTTTATTTGTTATAACTGTCACAAATCTACTGTCTATGTACATATCTACAGAATGTTTCAATTTTCTGCTAGATATATTTATTTTGCTTTGTGATCGTTTTTCTTTCATTTGTATTAATGAACTCACCCAAATAATGGGAGATTGTTGGATCCTTAGTTTGGATTTGGGCTAAGTTCAATAATTATGATGTCTATCCCACAATGTATAGCCAGGGTCATGTATTTGAGTCCTAGAGTTTAGGCTAACTCATTAGGATTCTACCTTGATGGACCAGCCAGTAGAAGACCTCATTGGACTTAAGACTTAGAAGAAATCAACATTCAGAATTTAAGTTCGACGTTCGTCGAACTCAGCTCGACGTTCGTCGAACTCAGCTCGACGATAGTCGTGCTCTACTCGACGAACTTATAGTTAATTCTCTGAGTTGAGCTCGACGATATTCGAGCTCAGGTCGACGAAGTCTAGAGTTCAGCCTTCATCACATTCTTTCCAAATTACTTTCGCTGAACTAAGCTCGACGAAGACAGATTATCAACTTGACGAACTTGGAGCGCGGATTAGGCAAGTTATCTCCAGAATGCAGTTTGCTGAGCTCAGGTCGACGAATAGGTTCTCTCAGGTCGACGAATAGGATTTCTCAGCTTGACGAACTTGGATCTCCGGTTGATGAAATCTATTCAGAGGTCGACGATTTCTGTCCAAGCCCGACATAGAGTTTTTCCACGTTTCTGTCCTTATTCCATATATTATTTAACAGTAATTTCCTGAGTAATTAATGCTCATATTCTCTGAATATAGCCGTTATTGGCAGCATTAATCATGGTCTTCATCAGGTTAATTACTTGCTTAATTTATTGGGACAGTTGGGAAACTCATTAAATTAAATATTCTCCAGCCGTATTTCATTCTCTCCAGGAAATCAGCAATTAATACAGGGAATTCAAAATTCAAAGGAGAATTTCGAGAGAGTATATAAAAGAGATTTTTCTCTTTGAGAAAAAAAGCAGTGATATAGAACCGGAGAATACAGAAAGATATTCAGAAATTCTCTGTGCAAGAAAATAGCTTGTTTTCTCCTTGATCTTACTGAAGAAGAAGAAGAACAACAATCATAATCAAGAGACTTCTTCAACTTTAAATCCAGGAACTTTCAAGGACAACAAACTCTGAATAAGTCAAAAGTTCCTAAAATAGTTCAAGTCAAGGCTGAAGACCTACACTCTGAGCAAGACTCCAAGTGATTTCTAAAGAAGCATTCACAACAGCAATCCACTAGTCTTCTCTGTTGATTAGAGAAAGAGAAGACACCATCAAATCTCTCTCCCCTCCTGTATAAAGGGTTTATTAACTCTCTTTAAAAATTTATTCTTGGTTTTTGGGCACCTGATCAAAAGCTCAAAGGGTTGTGAGATCTCCCTGGAAATAGATCTTGTGGTGGCAGTCACCTGATCAAAAACCTGCTAGTGGATTCCTACCAGAGTTGTAGAAGAGTGGATGTATCCAGGTTGGGGAACAACTATAAATTTCTTGTGTCGTCTTGTTGCCTATGTTCTTTGTGCTGGGATAGAATAGTTTGCTGTGCTATGGTAAATTAGCTTATATTATCCTTTCTTTCTATTACTACTACTGGTATCACTACTTTACTCTGATAAGTTCAAAAACAGCCAAAAAGTTTTATTTACTCTATTCACCCCCCTCTAGAGTAAATCAGATCTAACCCCTATCTTTCACTGAAATCCTTCCTTCCCAGATGGGAGGACAAGGATAGGGGCCAAGGTAATCCGACCGTTGAACTCCAGGAAGGCAGCCTCATATTGTATAACGGTCCAGGCCCATCCCATGGGAACCCGCTTGCACCGCCGACCTACCAGGGTCCAGACCCGGGCCCACCACTGGTAGTCAGCCTTTCACATTCAAGCCTGCAGGACATGCACCGCAACCCCTCTCTGGCCTGTTTATTAGCTGCAGCTCAGTTGGTGATGAGGGAGTGGCGGAAAGCTCTCTTATCAAGGTCCTGGGTTCGAGACCCAGTGGCAACAACCTACCACGCTAATAAACAAGCCAGAGAGGGGTTGGGGTGCATGGCCTACAGGCTTGAATGTGAAAGGCTGACTACCAGTGGTGGGCCCGGGTCTGGACCCTGGTAGGCCGGCGGTGCCAGCAGGTTCCCATGGGATGGGCCTGGACCGTTATAAAAAGTGCACTTTTTATAACGATCCAGGCCCATCCCATGGGAACCCGCTGGCACCGCCGGCCTACCAGGGTCCAAACCCGGACCCACCACTCGTAGTCAGCCTTTCACATTCAAGCATGCAGGCCATGCACCCCAACCCCTCTCCGGCCTGTTTATCAGCGCGGTAGGTCGTTGGCACTGGGTCTCGAACCCAGGACCTTGATAAGAGAGCTTTCCTCCACTCCCTCATCACCAACTGAGCTGTCGGCCAAATTCGATCACAGAAAAGTAGCAAAACAAGAGTATATACATGTAAGTTCACAACAAATCACATATATATAAAATCTCCAGGAGGGGAGTGTCCACAAAAAAGTAAAAGAGTACAGAAATGAAGGGTTTAAGCCCGGTACATCAATATCCTCACTACAGATCTCTCATGCGGAAGCAAAATAAAACAACTACTAGAAGTCGGAACTCACGGTCCCAGCTGGCTGTACTCCTGAGCTAGACTGCCCTGTCTCCAATCGCGCTGGTCTCCTGGGCTGCTCCTCCATGCTGGGCTCCACGATCCCCTAATATGATGTGGTTCGAAAACCATTAGTCTATAAGACTAAGCCCTATCGTCCCCCACCCCTTCCCCCATGCTCCTAGGCACCGAGCGGGGAGGAATAAAGGAAAGGACGTGAAAGTGGAGAGTAAAACAAACAGGTGACAGGGGGACCTAGCTTGCAATTTATAATCAAGTTGTAATAGGTAAAGTCAGAAAGGAATTTAACCTTCACTTATGTGAGTACACATAAGCCAAGGGATCTTCTACAAGGCTCCCATCGTATAAAAATGTCGCATACCACTTTATACGTGGGGGTGTCGGTTATCACAAGCAGTACATATATATTGAAATAACCTTAATTTATAAACTTGCCCACACAAGCTTATAGACCAAGGGGTCGTTTTGCAGGGCCTATTGTATAAGCGTCCCATACCAATTATACAATAGGTGTCAGGGTTAAATGAATCGATTATGCTATGACATGCAAGTGGTTATGATGGAACATGCAAGTGCAACACACACACCTGACTCTGTGCACACAGACCTTTAGTTCCCCCTTTCGGAGCCATTACCTCCCAGGATACCTCCGTAGTGGCAGACGGAAGCGGTGGGTTGGGCCTCGCCCACCTCAAAACTAGTAATAGCACTACCGGTCTGACCTATCATACACCTCAACGCTTGGTGCACTAAGCAGACTACCACGTACTCTTGTCGACTGGACCGCCGGACTTAAGTTTGGCGAAGTGTCAAACCACACTTGCCGAGTCATCGTATTGGCATCGGTGCAATGACTAACCCATACTGAAGACCCACCACCTTAACTTTCTTTCCTTTCATGCACATGCAAGTTTATCGTAACAGTACCGAGCCAAAGCTCCCCGGATCACCCGTCCGTCATAAATATCAACCGAGCCAAAGCTTCCTGGACCATCCCGTCCGTCACAAATATCAACCGAGCCAAGGCTCGCTTGACAAAAACGTCTGTCTCTTAACATCCAAGCCGAAGCTTCCAATTCATTTTCATGTGCTATCTGTGTTCGTGAAATATGCAATCCCTAATTACTAAGTTACTCTTTTCAGCTTGATAGTTCAGTTACGTTAACCCAGGACTGCCCCCGGTATTCCCTGTGAAGGGCTCTCAAGGGGCACTAGGAACTATGTTGGGATTACGCCCAACGTTCCCTTTCATAAGATACTTATTATTATTATTGGTTGATTCCCTTACCCATTACCTTCTCATATTGCGATAGGCTAATCCTAGGGTAGTTTAGACCTTTCACTCTCGCGGGAACGACGATCTTTCGTCGAACTCGCGTACCTTCTGACACACATCAACTCGATTTCCACCACTCCTTGGAACTTTCTATGGTGACTCATCTACTTTAATTCAAACAATTCAACATGACTAACTCTACACTATTCCAACTTTTACCCTAAGACAACTTTTCCCCAAATTACTATTTGCAGACCAACCTATTCTAAGTGATGTTCATGATAGGATGTCCTTCAAGTTTTCATCCAAATGACCTAGGTTATTACTGGATTCCTATCATGACATAAATGATTTAATTCTAGAAAATCGTATTTTCCTCAATTAATCTTCTATTTAAATAATTTCTTAAAAGTGTCAATTATTGTCAAGTTGATCATGAAGTATACATTTTAGACATGATTAATGTTTCATAAATTCATGATAATAATCCATATATCTAAAAAGTAACAATTTCCAAATTTGACATTTTCTACAAACATTTAAGGGTCCCAAAATTATTTTAACAGTAATTCCCATATTCCAAGATTTGTAAGTGAACTACTTGAAATTATCATCCAAATAAATTGAGTTAAATATATTACACTACTACAGTCCTAAGATTATCACTGGCCAACTTTAGTCATTTTTCACAGAATATTTAATTCTAATTAAATTCAATACAAAAATCTACAAAGGGCATAATTGTGAATCAAGTAATATGAATATACTTCAAAAATTCCTAATTAAATTCCTAACAGTAGATATCATCCTAAAATCATCAGTGGCCAACAATCACATTTTTACAAGTTAAATTATTCTTTAAATGATTTATTTACCAAGTATGGCCTTTACAAAATTTATGAAGGAAACAACATATAAAATCCTTTAAAAACTATAATAAAATTCAGAGACCTTTATTTAGGTCAAAAACCTCTACTGACCAAATATTACTAGATTCCATTTAAATCAAATGATCAAATTAAATCAAATACTAAATTGGACACTTTGATATTTAACACAGGAACTACCATGAATATAATCTATAAAATTCCACTAAAAATATCTAGGGGTTCAACTCACCCTAAGATTCATTCTACCCCATCTTCACAATTTTTAGAGGATGTTAAGTTACTTCTTTTGACCTTGAAGTGCTTCTACCCTAAAACTAGGGTTTGACTTTTGAGGTACTTAACTACTTCAAAATTCCCTAACATTTTAACCAGAGGCTTAAATATATCTAAGCTAACTTTCTACTGAATAACAAGGCCATACAAGGGCATTTACCCCTATGTCCTTCACAACCCCCTAAAGGTCCTTCCTTAGGGTGTGCACTTGGGTCCAAGGGGAAGTCAACCCTAATTCATCCATCTTCCCCAAAGATAGGAGGGTACTTAAGGTAATACTAAGTCAATGGTCCAAAAAGGGCTGTGCATTCAATATTTCATTTTTGTCTTTTTTTAGCTATAAGCACACCAAGTCCTTTACAAGCCAACACATGCAAGGGGTTTCCCTAACTTGCTGTGGACCATATGGGCTGAAATTTAACCATGCCTTAATAATGTCCTCATGGACATGCCACCAAAAATTGGGGCCTTTTGGAGTTGAACTACTTCAAGAATCACCTAAAAAAGCCAAGGGGTAATTTGGTAATTTCCCTCTGATTTTAATTCCAATTAATCCCATTTTTGGGCAGGGACTAAATATGCCCTAAAACAGCTACCTCCCAAAAACCCAGGTCATTTGGGCCTCTAGATGGGCTTGGGCATCTCTTCCAATTTCTGCATTTTTGTTATTTGCAGCCCAAGACCATTCACTTTTTCAGATCTTGCAAGTAAGATATCTCAACATGCAGAGGGCCAAATTGACTAATGTTTCTACCATAGGTCTACTATACTCCTAAGGGCAGGCCACCAAAATTTGGGGCATTTTGGAGTTGATATGCTCCAAAACTCAACAAAAGTTAATTTATCAAATTCTGACTAAAACTATAGAATTATTTTCCCCGATAATTCCCATTTTTGGGGAGGGCCTAGATATGCCTAATTAAGCCACATGCCCACAGTTCAGCCCATTTGGACTTAGGGTTTGAGCAGGGTACTCATTTTAGTTTCTGACCTACCCTAGGACCAGCCCTAGGAACATGGCTCTATAGGGCAGTAGACCTAACCAAAATTTATGTGTAACATATCAAATTAAAGGCAACTTCAATATCTATAATTTGCATGTTGAGTACATGTTATGAAAAGGGATGTAAGTGCCCTAAATGTTGACATGCAAAAGTCAGATTATATAAGACAGGACATACACTATTCATGTAATTAAATAATTCCAGGATTTATAACATTGCATGGCACGGATCTTGACGCCATCGGGCGGCTGCTGTATTTCTTCTCCAAATCGCCTGGAATCCAGCCGAGCTTTCACGGGGGCTTTCCCGGCGGCTACCGACGGCGCTTCCACTGGCAAACATCACCTCCCCCCTCACGGTGGTGGGGGCAAGCTTTTGCCGGCAACTAGGGCGGCGGGAGGTGGCGACGCCACCTCACCCGAAAGCTTCCAAAACTCCATTAGTGGCGGAAAAGAAGAACTGGGTTCGGGCTCATTCGAGCCCGAACCCTACCCTAAATATTCCTAAGATCTAGGCATGAAGAGAGAGGTGAGGGAGGACCTTCCCGGCGGCCTTGCGACGTGAGGAGCGGCGGAGAGCCATTGCGGCGGTGGCGGCGCTGTCCTTGGTATCACGGCTCCAGCTCAGGTTCAACTCCAAGGCTCGGTTTCTCTCTCTCTCTCTGCTGCTCTCCTTGTCCTGAGGGTGATGAAGTGAGGGGGGGGGGAATGGGGAGATGAAGTATAGAGGGGGGTGATAATTCCTATGTAAGAGGTGGCGGTTTTGCCTTGTTCTGGTCACCATGCATGCATGGGTGGGCCCCACTCCATCCACCTCCTCCTCAATGACTCCAGGGGTCGGCCAGCCCAAGTGGGGGATGATTCCATTGGTCCAAGTGGCTCATTCAACTAAACACCCTTAAATCTACCCCTTTCTCTCTCCTAATTATTCTTTAATTTTTTTGAGATTCTCTATCTCTCTCCTAGTCACTAAGTTGGCTAGTCAATCTTCCAGTCTATTGGCAGCCCACATGTTTATTTCATCCACCAAAATATGGTTAGCCCAAGTGAGTTGGTCTTGAGCTTGAGTTAGCCCATTTGGGCTAGCTTGACCCAAACCTAGGCTAGGGTTGACTTAGGTCAATTTGGTCTTTGAGGTTGGCCCAAATTGGTCCTTGGTGACCAATTGGCCTCGCCTAAGGCCTAGATAGGGTTGTCTTGGCCCTTTGGAGGTCACTTGACCCTTTGGCAGGGTACTTGACCACTTAACCTTCACTTATGTGAGTACACATAAGCCAAGGGATCTTCTACAAGGCTCCTATTGTATAAAAATTACTCATACCACTTTATACGTTGGGGTGTCGGTTATCACAAGCAGTACATATATATTGAAATAACCTTAATTTATAAACTTGCCCACACAAGCTTATAGACCAAGGGGTTTTTTTGCAGGGCCTATTGTATAAGCGTCCCATACCACTTATACAATAGGTGTCAGGATTAAATGAATCGATTATGCTATGACATGCAAGTGGGTATGATGGAACATGGAAGTGCAACACACACACCCGACTCTGTGCACACAGACCTTTAGTTCCCCCTTTCGGAGCCGTTACCTCCCAGGATACCTCCGTAGTGGCAGACGAAAGCGGTGGGTTGGGCCTCACCCACCTCAAAACCAGTAATAGCACTACTAGTCTGACCTATCGTACGCCTCAACGCTTGGTGCACTAAGCGGACTACCACGTACTCTTTCCGACTGGACCACCGGACTTAAGTTTGGCGAAGTGTCAAACCACACTTGCTGAGTCATCGTATTGGCATCGGTGCAACAACTAACCCATACCGAATACCCACCACCTTAACTTTCTTTCCTTTCATGCACATGCAAGTTTATCGTAACAGTACCGAGCCAAAGCTCCCCAGACCATCCAGTCCGTCATAAATATCAACCGAGCCAAAGCTCCTCGAACCATCCCGTCCGTCACAAATATCAACCGAGCAATCCCTAATTACTAAGTTACTCTTTTTAGCTTGTTAGTTCAGTTTACGTTAACCCAGGACTGCCCCTGGTATTCCCTCTGAAGGGCTCTCAAGGGGCACTAGGAACTATGTTGGGATTACGCCCAACGTTCCCTTTCGCAAGGTACTTATTATTATTATAGGTTGATTCCCTTACCCATTACCTTCTCATATTGTGATAGGCTAATCCTAGGGCAGTTTAGACCTTTCACTCTCGTGGGAACGACGATCTTTCGTCGAACTCGCGTACCTTCTGACACATATCAACTCGATTCCCACCACTCCTTGGAACTTTCTATGGTGACTCATCTACTTTCATTCAAACAATTCAACACGACTAACTCTACACTATTCCAACTTTTACCCTAAGACAACTTTTCCCCAAATTACTATTTGCAGACCAACCTATTCTAAGTGATGTTCATGATAGGACGTCCTTCAAGTTTTCATCCGAATGACCTAGGTTATTACTGGAGTCCTATCATGACATAAATGATTTAATTCCAGAAAATCGTATTTTCCTCAATTAATCTTCTATTTAAATAATTTCTTAAAAGAGCCAATTATTGTCAAGTTGATCATGAAGTATACATTTTAGACATGATTAATGTTTCATAAATTCATGATAATATTCTATATATCTAAAAAGTGACAATTTCAAAATTTGACATTTTCTACAAACATTTAAGGGTCCCAAAATTATTTTAGCAGTAATTCCCATATTCCAAGATTTGTATGTCAACTACTTGAAATTATCATCCAAATAAATTGAGTCAAATATATTACACTACTACAGTTCTAAGATTATCACTGGCCAACTTTCGTGATTTTTCACAGAATATTTAATTCTAATTAAATTCAATATAAAAATCTACAAAGGGCATAATTGTGAATCAAGTACTATAAATATACTTCAAAAATTCCTAATTAAATTCCTAACAGTAGATATCATCCTAAAATCATCAGTGGCCAACAATCACAGTTTTACAAGTTAAATTATTCTTTAAATGATTTATTTACCAAGTATGGCCTTTATAAAATTTATGAAGGAAGCAACATATAAATCCTTTAAAAATTATAATAAAATTTAGAGACCTTTATTTAGGTCAAAAACCTCTACTGACCAAATTTTACTAGAATCCATTTAAATCAAATGATCAAATTAAATCAAATACTAAATTGGACACTTTGATATTTAACACAGGAACTACCATGAATATAATCTATAAAATTTCACTAAAAATATCTAGGGGTTCAACTCACCCTAAGATTCATTCTACCCCATCTTCACAATTTTTAGAGGATGTTAAGTTACTTCTTTTGACCTAGAAGTGTTTCTACCCTAAAACTAGGGTTTGACTTTTGAGGTACTTAACTACTTCAAAATTCCCTAACATTTCAACCAGAGGCTTAAATATATCTAAGCTAACCCTCTACTGAATAACAAGGCCATACAAGGGCATTTGCCTCTATGTCCTTCACAACCCCCTAAAGATCCTTCCTTAGGGTGTGAACTTGGGTCCAAGGGGAAGTCAACCCTAATTCATCCATCTTCCCCAAAGAGGGGAGGGTACTTAAGGTAATTCTAAGTCAGTGGTCCAAAAAGGGCTGTGCATTCAATATTTCATTTTTTCTTCTTTTGGCTATAAGCACACCAAGTCTTTTACAAGCCAACACATGCAAGGGGTTTCCCTACCTTTCTGTGGACCATATGGGCTGAAAATTTAACCATGCTTTAATAACGTCCTCATGGATATGTCACCAAAAATTGGGGCCTTTTGGAGTTGAACTACTCCAAGAATCACCTAAACAAACCTAGGGGTAATTTGGTAATTTCCCACTAATTTTAATTCCAATTAATCCCATTTTTGGGCAGGGCCTAAATATGCTCTAAACCAGTTACTTCCCATAATCCCAAGTCATTTAGTCCTCTGGATGGGCTTCAGCATCTCTTCCAATTTCTGCATGTTTGTTATTTGCAGCCCAAGACCATTCACTTTTTCAGATCTTGCAATTGAGATATCTCAACATGCAGAGGGCCAAATTGACTAAGTTTTCTACCATAGGTCTACTATACCCCTAAGGACAGGCGACCAAAACTTGGGGCATTTTGGAGTTGATATGCTCCAAAACGCAACAAACTGTAATTTATCAAATTCTGACTAATACTATAGAATTATTTTCCCCAAAAATTCCCATTTTTGGGGAGGGCCTAGATATGCCTAATTAAGACACATGCCCAAACGTTCAGCCAATTTGGACTTAGGGTTTGAGCAGGGCACTCATTTTAGTTTCTGACCTACCCTAGGACCAGCCCTAGGAAAATGGCTCTATAGGGCAGTACACTTAACCAAAATTTTTGTGTAACATATCGAATTAAAGGTAACTTCAATATATAAAATTTTTATGTTGAGTATATTTTATGAAAAGGGATGTAAGTGCCCTAATTATTGACATGCAAAAGTCAGATTATAGGAGACAGGAAATACACTATTCATGTAATTAAATAATTCCAGAATTTATAACATTGCATGGCACAGATCTTGACGCCATCGGACGGCTGCTGTATTTCTTCTCCAAATTGCCTGGAATCCAGCCGAGCTTTCACGGGGGCTTTCCCGGTGGCTACCGTCGGTGCTTCCACCAGCAAACATCACCTCCCCCCTCACGGTGGTGGGGGCAAGCTTTTGCCGGCAGCTAGGGCGGCGGGAGGTGGCGGTGCCACCTCACCCGAACGCTTCCAAAACTTCATTAATGGCGGAAAAGAAGAACTGGGCTCAGGCTCATTCGAGCCCGAACCCTACTCCAAACATTCCTAAGATCTAGGCATGAAGAGAGAGAGGTGAGGGAGGACCTTCCTGGAGGCCTTGCGACGTGAGGAGCGGCGGAGAGCCATTGCGGCGGCGGCGAAGCTGTCCTTGGTATCACGGCTCCAGCTCGGGTTCAACTCCAAGGCTCGGTTTCTCTCTCTCTCTGCTGCTCTCCTTGTCCTGAGGGTGATGAAGTGAGGGGGGGGGGGGGAAGTGGGGAGATGAAGTATAGAGGGGGGGTGATAATTCCTATATGAGAGGTGGCGGTTTTGCCTTGTTCTTGTCACCATGCATGCATGGGTGGGCCCCACTCAATCCACCTCCTCTTCAATGACTCCATGGGTCGGCCAGCCCAAGTGGGGGATGATGACATTGGTCCAAGTGGCTCATTCCACTAAACACCCTTAAATCTACCCATTTCTCTCTCCTAATTATTCTTTAATTTTTTTGAAATTCTCTCTCTCTCCTAGTCACTAAGTTGGGTCTAGTCAATCTTCCAGTCTATTGGCATCCCACATGTTTATTTCATCCACCAAAATATGGTTAGCCCAAGTGAGTTGGGCTTGAGCTTGAGTTAACCCATTTGGGCTAGCTTGACCCAAACCTAGGCTAGGGTTGACTTAGGTCAATTTGGTCTTTGAGGTTGGCCCAAATGGGTCCTTGGTGACCCATTGGCCTTCCCTAAGGCCTAGGTAGGGTTCTCTTGGCCCTTTGGAGGTCACTTGACCCTTTGGCAGGGCACTTGACAACTTTAGGGCTAGAGTTGACTTTAGTCAACTTACCCTTTTTGGTTGGCCCCAATGGGTCCTTGGTCACCCATTGGCCTCTTACTAGGGTTATGAAGGTATGTGTGGGGTCCACTTGGCTAAGGGAACTTAAATTGGCCCTTGTGCAGGTCAGTTTGACCCAATGTAGGTTAGGTTGACCCATTTAGGGTTAGAGTTGACTTTGGTCAACATAGCCTCTTGGGTGGACCCCAATGGGTCCTAGGTGACCCATTGACCTCACTCTAGGGTTAGGTGGGCTTGGGTGGGGTCCACTTGGCTTGGGGATTGTCAATTGACCATAAGTAGGTTAGTTTGACCCATTTAGGGTTACAGTTGACTTGGGTCAACTTAACCCCTTTGACTGCCCTCCATGGGTCCTTAGTGCTCTAATGGATCTTACAATGGGTTGATGAGACCATGGTGGGGTCTTGAAATCTTGGTGAAGCCCCATGGTTATCTTAAACTAAGGTTCAAGAATTTACTATTTGCAGACCATAGTGGTCTCACCCACATTCTTAGGTTTTCTTGGTCTTCTTGGTCTTCCTAGGATTTGGTCATGACCTAGTCATGGCCAAAACTACTCTTACGGGTCTAGTTGGAAATGAGATGTTACGTATTGTGACGTCTAAACAAAAGGCGTCTACTTTTTCGTCAGAGATGTGAGCGGGAGTGCAATCCGAGAGAATCCCTCTATGAACTTCTAGTAGTAACCGACAAGTACTATTAAACTCCTCACATCAGTGGTCGTATTCAGCGGTGGCACATCCTGTAGTGCTCGAACCTTTGCTAGATCCACTACCAGTCCTATTCCACTAATAATATGTCCCAAGAAAGCCACCTCCTTCAGCCAAAACTTGTACTTGCTGAACTTGGCATACAAACTACGCTCCCAGAGCCTCTCCAGAGTCAGTGCCAAATGACGGGCATGCTCCTCCTCGGTCATCAGATAGATGAGGATGTCATCAATAAACACTATGACAAAGACGTTGTAACGCCCCGAAACTCAAAGGAGCAAAAGGGGAATAATTTGGGCCAGTTTGAGTTCTGGCTGCAGGCACACGGCCTGGGACACGGGCGTGTCCCAGGGCGTGTCAAGCCTGTGTCGACACTAAGGCGTGAAGTCGACACTTTGGTCTCGACATTGTGTCGAGACTGGGCACACGGCCTGCGACACGGGCGTGTCGCAGGGCGTGTCGACCCGTGTCGACACTTAGCCGTGAAGTCGACACAGTGCTTTGAAGTTGTGTCGAGACACGGCACACGGCCTGCGACACGGGCGTGTCGCAGGGCGTGTCAACCCGTGTCGACACTCGTCCCGCGAAGTCGACACTTTGGTGTCGACAGTGTGTCGAGACCTGGCACACGGCCTGCGACACGGGCGTGTCGCAGGGCGTGTCGACCCGTGTCGACACTTAGCCGCGAAGTGCCGAGACCTTGTACACGGCCTGGAGCCCAGGCGTGTCAAGGTGACACGGGCAAGGACACGGGCGTGTCCGAACCCGTGTCAGCGCTCGGGTTGGAAACGGGAGAAAATCATGGGGGTACACGGCCAGATACACGGCCGTGTCAGTTGGAACACGGGCGTGTCAGATCGAACACGGGCGTGTTCGATGCCCGTGTGAGGTTCCAGGTGATTTGATTTTGACGGCGAATGAGGCACACGGCCCTGGACACGGGCGTGTGCCAGGCCGTGTTCGGCCCAGATTGGGCATTTCAGTCCCGAATCGAAGCCGTTCATTTCTTTGACTGAGGATCCAATGGCTGGGGGTTGTTCCTGAAGGGATATACCCGGGTTTTGACTTAGAAAACCCTCACTTTTTCCACTTGTTATCTCTCCAAATCCTTGGAGAAAGAAAAGCTAAGGCAAGAAGAAGAGGAACTAGATCCGCCATTGGAGGAGCTTCGGAGCTCCGAATCGCAAGCCGACTCCGGATCCACGGAGGCAACGCAAGTGCGGTGATTTCCATCCGATTACTTTTCGATGGCGCCAAAGAGGACCGCAAGGGTAACGATCCTCATCTTGAGCATGAGTCGCTCTTTTCTTTGCATAGGAAGCCCGCTCTCGCGAGTTTGCGGAGAGTTGGAGGCGTTCCTTCGGGTAGATATGTGAAGTCCCCGTTGTTTAGAGTCCGTATGCGAGAACGGACATAGGCATTTTGGTTGAAGCCTACCCGGACATGTAGTTCGGATCGGTGATGTTGCATTGCATAAGGCCGGAGAAGACTCCGTGCTATTTGGTGTTTTCGGGTTTTTCTACACGGTAGATTGCAGCAGGGAGCCTTGGGGACTAACCCAAAGGTGCACCCGGAAAACTGGGCGGACACGAGGTCTTGCCAACTTGGTGGCCTGAGAGCCAACTTGAACATAACGGGGTTATGTGACTTGTGTTAGAATGGGACTCGGTGAAAGTTTGACCCGCGCATATGGCTTAAATTGCCGTTGCGATGTGAGCACGGGTTAGATGGAGCCGTACCCGCTCTATGTCATTCGGGTTAGAGAGACCTAAAGTACATGGCACTCGCCGTTGGCATAGATGTGAGTCTTCGGTGGTCGATGGCTTAAATTGACGTGACCAATACCATGAAGACGAATTGCTCATAGGAATGGCCGTCTAGTGGCGGTGGTGAGTCCGGAATGTTAATGGCTTCAATTGACGTAACATCGACCGGTTCACCGAGAATGTGCCCTGAGTGCACGGGACGTGTGGCCGTACGAGCCAACGTCTGTGATGAAATGGCTATGATTATATGCATTGCTCGCTTGTGCTAATGAAATGCAGGGAAGGAGCATCGCCGCCCCGAGTTGGGGGGCGGGATCATTATAATTTGGTCAGCATTGCTGACCGTTGCTTTGTTTGCCACCGTGCGGTGGTTTGTTTGCTTGCAGGTGCAGCTGGACCAAGCGGTCAATAGCGGGCTAAAGCCCTTTTTGCGAAGCTGGACCTCGAAGGCCCGAATGGAAATGTTTTATGTTTTGTTCATGTATGGCCGGCCTGCGTGCCGAGGTTTGGAAATCATGTAAAAGACAAGTGAAACATTTTGTAAGGCCTTAAGGCCGACTTTTGAGTATTTTGTAATAACATTCCTATTATCTTGCTAGTGGACATTCATGCTTGTGCTGGGTTCTTGTTGTGCAACTTTAATAAATTGCTTCCGCTAGAATGCTCTGTGTAGGACGTCGAGATTGGTTGGATGGTTTCCATAAGTAACCACCCGGTCTGTCTGTGGTATATGGCGTCGGGCCCCGGCCGGACCTACTGCTATATGCTATGCGACGGATAGGGGGTCTTACAATTTGGTATCAGACTACTGGTTTTGGTCGGGCTTAAAGTGAATTCGTGGCCGAATTCTTTTTAAGGGGTGGTGAGCACATTGTGTGCGTCATCGTTATAACAGTAAAAAGAACCCATGAATGTCCACTTAGGAATGACAATACTCGTGTTTGAGGAACCTGCGTGTTCCTATAATTGCTGTTTGCAATGTTATTTGGTCGCTTAACGGTGTTTTGTACCACTATAGGTGACCCGAAGTGGTGTTGGGCCGTCAGAACGCCGAGGTTCTGAGGCTAGTAGTGCACCAGAAGTTGCTCCCGCAACACCTTTGTCGGCTGAAAATATAAGATTGGTGGCTGAAGCGGTGTTGGCCGTGATCAATGCGCAGCCTGGGAGGCAAGCGCAGCAGCCCACTCCTGTGATGGAGCAAGTACCTCTTCAAGAGGCTGAGCCGAGGAGGATGGAGCACGTGGTTGTAGAACCAATAGTGCCAAGGAGGGCGACTGAGAGGCAGTTGAAGCATGTAATGAGCTTTAACCCTCCGTTATTCTCGGGGTTGGGAACCCCATCTCAGGCTGAAGACTGGCTCTCTAGGGTGAAGAGAGTCATGACAGCGACGGAGACGGAGGAGTGGCAGGTGACCACCATTGCTACGTTCCTGCTGGACGGTGAAGCGAGGATGTGGTGGGAAGGTTTGGAGCTGCATCATCTGCGAGGTAGACAACTGATAGACGTTCCGATGGAAGAGTTCTCGGAATTGTTCTTAGCAAGATACCTCCCTTCTACTCAGAGGATTTCAATGGAGAATGAGTTCCTGAGGTTGGTACAGGGTGAGAGGAGCGTGGATGAATATCTCCACGAGTTTACGCGGTTGAGTCGTTATGCGAGCTCTACCATCATGGATGAGGAGCGCAAGACTAATCGTTTTTATGAAGGCTTGAGGGATGAGCTGAGACTATTACTGTCGGGGCCGATGACGCAGGGTTTCTTAACCTTGGTCAATACTGCCCGGTCCTTGGAGAAGGACATGAAGAACGTGCAGGCGAAGAAAGGCTTGGTTGATAGAAAATCTGAGTTTAAAGTGCCGACTACCTCAAAGTCCGGCTATCGGAAGTCTTTCAAGAAGCCTAGGACTTCAGGTCCAGCTCCTTCTGGCGCTTCTGGGGCGACTACGAGTCGGACCCCGGGCGCGTGCTTTACTTGTGGCAAGACGGGGCATTTCGCCCGTGATTGTTGGAGCGGACGTCCTAAGTCCGAGAGGAGGCCGGGAGCTACCTACGAAGAGAAGGGAAAGGCGGTGGAGTCGACCGCATCCCACTATGCTCCGGCCCAACCAAGGGTCTACAATCTTGGCCAACAGGAGGCCATTAAACAAGCTGACGTGGTGACAGGTACGGTTTAATTTATAGCAAGTTAATTCCTTTATATGCTTGTTATGTATATGTTACCTTACCACTGCTTGTTTAGGATTTGTGTTGATTTGTGAAAACCCGGCACGAGCACTCTTTGATACGGGAGCTTCACACTCCTTCTTGTCCGAAGGATTTATATCACGCATCGGAGTCCCTTCTTCGATGGCGAAGGACAAGTTGGATGTGTTGTTGCCCAATGGGTGTTCGATGCGAGCGGTTAGGATCTGCGAAGTTAAAGTTCGTATTGGAGAGCAGGAGTTTGACCTACGGGCGTCCTTACTTCCGTTGGTGGAGTTTGACGTCATATTTGGAATGGACTGGCTCTCGGAGCAGCAGGCCCATATAGATTGCGGTAGCAAGGAAGTAAAGCTGGGAGCAAGTCGTGAGACGACTTTTACGGGTTTAAAGGGGTCGAGCAAGACGTTGATGTCTGCTCTTCAGGTGGTGAAGGCGGTTCGTGCTGGAGCAGAACTGTTCTTTACACTAGTGGAGGTTGCAAAGCCGAAGCCCGCGATGGATTGTATTTCAGTGGTATCGGAATACCCTGATGTGTTCCCCGCAGATCTTCCTGGAGCCCCGCCTCAACGGGAGATAGATTTTACGATCGAGCTAGTGCCAGGTGCAAAGCCTGTGTCACGATCTCCGTATCGGCTAGCGCCTAAGGAAATGGCGGAGCTGAAAGTACAGTTGCAAGAGTTGTTGGAGCAAGGGTATGTGCGCCCGAGTTCTTCGCCTTGGAGCGCACCGGTCCTCTTTGTTAAGAAGAAGGACGGAAGCTTGAGGTTGTGTATTGATTATCGGGAGCTAAACAAGCTGACTGAGAAGAACAAGTACCCGATCCCCCGGATTGATGATCTCTTTGATCAGTTAGTCGGGTCGACGGTGTACTCAAAGTTAGATCTCAAGTCTGGGTACTATCAGCTGCGGATAAGGGAGAGTGATATCCCGAAGACAGCGTTTAGTACGAGATACGGGCATTATGAGTTTACGGTCATGCCGTTTGGGCTGACTAATGCGCCGTCAGTATTTATGGATTTGATGAACAGGACGTTCAGGGAGTACCTAGACCATTTCGTGATCGTCTTCATCGACGATATTTTGGTGTACTCGCAAAGTGAGGAAGATCACTTCAAGCATCTCCATTTGGTGTTGGAGACACTCAGGAGAAACCAGTTGTATGCCAAGTTCTCGAAGTGCGAGTTTTGGCTATCCTCAGTGGCGTTCCTCGGGCATATAGTGAGTGGAGAGGGTATTGCGGTGGATCCGGTGAAGATTGTTGCGATACGGGAGTGGCCTGAGCTTGCTACGGTAGCAGAAGTCCGGAGCTTTTTGGGGCTTGCCGGTTATTATAGGCGCTTCGTAGAGAACTTCTCGCGGATAGCGCTACCTCTCACTACTTTGACGAGGAAGGAGCATAAGTTCGTTTGGATGCCGGAGTGCGCGCGAGCTTTTGAGGAATTGAAGTGTCGGTTGACCACGGCGCCTGTGCTGAGTTCGCCGGTTGGAACCGAAGGCTATGAGATATATAGCGATGCTTCGGGCAGTGGTTTGGGTTGCGTGCTACTGCAGCACGGCAGCGTGATAGCTTATGGCTCGAGACAGCTAAAAGTGCACGAGAGGAATTATCCGGTCCACGACTTGGAGTTGGCGGCCGTGATTTTTGCCTTGAAGCTGTGGAGACACTATTTGTACGGTGTGAAGATTGACATCTACACCGATTACAAGAGCCTAAAGTACCTGATTGATCAGAAAGATCTGAATATGCGGCAGCGTAGGTGGATGGAGTTCCTGGGGGACTATACTTTCAAGATCCACTACGTGCCTGGCAAAGGGAATGCGGTTGCGGACGCGTTGAGTCGCCGAGCCCCAGCTCAAGCGAATTGGCTATCAGTGCATGATGAGCGGTTGGTGCAGGAGCTGGAGGCGTTGGAGATTGTTTGTGTGGATAGACAATCTAGTGCTGAAGCAGTGCTAAATTGGACTGAAGTCCAATATGACCTGGCTGATCGGATTCGGCAGGCTTTGGATATGGATGCTCATATGAAGCAGTTCATGATAGAGGCTCTGGATGGGTCAAATTCCCAATTCGTTGTGGAGGACGGATTGCTGTGGAAGGACGGTCGTTTGTGCGTCCCAAGTGTGGGCAAATTACGGGTGGAGTTGTTGTACGAGGCGCACCATACCAAGTACTCGATTCACCCGGGGAGCACGAAGATGTACCGCGATATAAAGAAACTGTTTTGGTGGCCGGGCTTGAAAAAGGATGTGGCGCTATATGTAGCGAAGTGCCAAACCTGCGCCTTGGTAAAGGCGGAGTGCCAAAAGCCGGGAGGATTTCTTAAGTCCTTGCCTATTCCGGAGTGGAAATTCGACGACATCTCTATGGACTTTGTGCATGGTTTGCCAAGGTCGCAAAAGGGGAACGACGCCATTTGGGTGGTGGTCGATCGATTAACGAAGGTGTCGCATTTTATTCCGCATAGGAAGGATGATCCGGTGGAGAAGCTGGCGAAGCTTTATGTGGATAACATAGTGCGGCTTCATGGTGTGCCCCGCAGCATCGTGAGTGACCGAGATGGGCGGTTCACGTCCAATGATTGGAGGCTGGTGCAGCAAATGTTGGGAACAAAGCTGAAGTTTAGCACAGCCTTCCATCCGCAAACGGATGGGCAGACCGAGAGGGTCAATAGAACGATGGAAGACATGCTTCGCATGTGTGTCTTGGACTTTGGAAAGCAATGGGAGGACCACCTTTATTTGGTGGAGTTCGCATACAACAACAGCTACCAAGCAAGTATTCAGATGGCGCCTTTCGAGGCCCTATATGGTAGAAGATGTCGCACGCCGTTGTCTTGGTTAGAAACGGGCGAGTCGAAGTTGTATAAGCGAACGGAAGTGGATGATGCTACTTCTTTGGTGAGAACCATTCGGGAGAGGTTGCTTATCGCTCAGGACCGGCAAGCAAAGTACTATAATGCCAAGCACAGGAACGTGGAGTTCGCTGTGGGCGATTATGTATACTTGAAGATCAAGCCGTTCAAGGGTGTCTCGCGGGTGCGGCGATTGAAAAAGCTAAGCCCGAGGTACCTTGGACCGTTCGAGGTTCTGGAGCGAGTAGGAGAAGCGGCCTATCGGCTGAAGCTTTCAGTGGAGCTAAGTGGTTTACATGATGTATTCCATATTTCGGTGCTTCGGAAGGCGGTGCAAGAGCCTACGCAAGTGATCGCGGACCAATCAAGTGCCGGTGGATAGTGGGCTAACGACAAAAGTCAAGCCCGTGCGGATTGAGGACTCGGAGGTCAAGCGGCTACGCAATAAAGAGATCAGGATGGTCAAAGTCCGGTGGGACAATTGCGGTCGTGAGGAGCTCTCTTGGGAGCGAGAGCAGACGATGCTTGACGAATATCCGGAGTTGTTCCGCTCAGGTACAAATTTTAGTTTTGGTACATGTTTTTCCCTTTATGTAATTTCGTGGGCGAAATTCTTTTAAGAGGGATAGAGTTGTAACGCCCCGAAACTCAAAGGAGCAAAAGGGGAATAATTTGGGCCAGTTTGAGTTCTGGCTGCAGGCACACGGCCTGGGACACGGGCGTGTCCCAGGGCGTGTCAATCCTGTGTCGACACTAAGGCGTGAAGTCGACACTTTGGTCTCGACATTGTGTCGAGACTGGGCACACGGCCTGCGACACGGGCGTGTCGCAGGGCGTGTCGACCCGTGTCGACACTTAGCCGTGAAGTCGACACAGTGCTTTGAAGTTGTGTCGAGACACGGCACACGGCCTGCGACACGGGCGTGTCGCAGGGCGTGTCAACCCGTGTCGACACTCGTCCCGCGAAGTCGACACTTTGGTGTCGACAGTGTGTCGAGACCTGGCACACGGCCTGCGACACGGGCGTGTCGCAGGGCGTGTCGACCCGTGTCGACACTTAGCCGCGAAGTGCCGAGACCTTGTACACGGCCTGGAGCCCAGGCGTGTCAAGGTGACACGGGCAAGGACACGGGCGTGTCCGAACCCGTGTCAGCGCTCGGGTTGGAAACGGGAGAAAATCATGGGGGTACACGGCCAGATACACGGCCGTGTCAGTTGGAACACGGGCGTGTCAGATCGAACACGGGCGTGTTCGATGCCCGTGTGAGGTTCCAGGTGATTTGATTTTGACGGCGAATGAGGCACACGGCCCTGGACACGGGCGTGTGCCAGGCCGTGTTCGGCCCAGATTGGGCATTTCAGTCCCGAATCGAAGCCGTTCATTTCTTTGACTGAGGATCCAATGGCTGGGGGTTGTTCCTGAAGGGATATACCCGGGTTTTGACTTAGAAAACCCTCACTTTTTCCACTTGTTATCTCTCCAAATCCTTGGAGAAAGAAAAGCTAAGGCAAGAAGAAGAGGAACTAGATCCGCCATTGGAGGAGCTTCGGAGCTCCGAATCGCAAGCCGACTCCGGATCCACGGAGGCAACGCAAGTGCGGTGATTTCCATCCGATTACTTTTCGATGGCGCCAAAGAGGACCGCAAGGGTAACGATCCTCATCTTGAGCATGAGTCGCTCTTTTCTTTGCATAGGAAGCCCGCTCTCACGAGTTTGCGGAGAGTTGGAGGCGTTCCTTCGGGTAGATATGTGAAGTCCCCGTTGTTTAGAGTCCGTATGCGAGAACGGACATAGGCATTTTGGTTGAAGCCTACCCGGACATGTAGTTCGGATCGGTGATGTTGCATTGCATAAGGCCGGAGAAGACTCCGTGCTATTTGGTGTTTTCGGGTTTTTCTACACGGTAGATTGCAGCAGGGAGCCTTGGGGACTAACCCAAAGGTGCACCCGGAAAACTGGGCGGACACGAGGTCTTGCCAACTTGGTGGCCTGAGAGCCAACTTGAACATAACGGGGTTATGTGACTTGTGTTAGAATGGGACTCGGTGAAAGTTTGACCCACGCATATGGCTTAAATTGCCGTTGCGATGTGAGCACGGGTTAGATGGAGCCGTACCCGCTCTATGTCGTTCGGGTTAGAGAGACCTAAAGTACATGGCACTCGCCGTTGGCATAGATGTGAGTCTTCGGTGGTCGATGGCTTAAATTGACGTGACCAATACCATGAAGACGAATTGCTCATAGGAATGGCCGTCTAGTGGCGGTGGTGAGTCCGGAATGTTAATGGCTTCAATTGACGTAACATCGACCGGTTCACCGAGAATGTGCCCTGAGTGCACGGGACGTGTGGCCATACGAGCCAACGTCTGTGATGAAATGGCTATGATTATATGCATTGCTCGCTTGTGCTAATGAAATGCAGGGAAGGAGCATCGCCGCCCCGAGTTGGGGGCGGGATCGTTATAATTTGGTCAGCATTGCTGACCGTTGCTTTGTTTGCCACCGTGCGGTGGTTTGTTTGCTTGCAGGTGCAGCTGGACCAAGCGGTCAATAGCGGGCTAAAGCCCTTTTTGCGAAGCTGGCCCTCGAAGGCCCGAATGGAAATGTTTTATGTTTTGTTCATGTATGGCCGGCCTGCGTGCCGAGGTTTGGAAATCATGTAAAAGACAAGTGAAACATTTTGTAAGGCCTTAAGGCCGACTTTTGAGTATTTTGTAATAACATTCCTATTATCTTGCTAGTGGACATTCATGCTTGTGCTGGGTTCTTGTTGTGCAACTTTAATAAATTGCTTCCGCTAGAATGCTCTGTGTAGGACGTCGAGATTGGTTGGATGGTTTCCATAAGTAACCACCCGGTCTGTCTGTGGTATATGGCGTCGGGCCCCGGCCGGACCTACTGCTATATGCTATGCGACGGATAGGGGGTCTTACAGACGTCCTGGTAGGCCTTAAATACCCGGTTCATCAATCTCATGAACACGGATGGTGCATTCGTGAGCCCGAAGGGAATCAAAGTGAACTCATACAACCAATATCTACTGCTGAAAGCGGTCTTCGGGATGTCCTCCTCCTAAATCTGTTGCTGGTAGTATCTTGACCTCAAATCCATCTTCGAAAACCAGTGAGCTCCCTCCAACTGGTCAAACAGACCATCAATCCTCAGCAGAGGATACATGTTCTGGACCGTCAGCCTATTCAGTGCTCTATAATGAATGCACAATTTGAGCATCCTATCCTTCTTCTTCATAAATAATACGGGAGCTCCACATGGCGAGGAGCTCGGCCTGACAATCCTAGCTTCCTCTAACTCTTGTAGCTAGATTCGAAATTCTACCAACTCCTTCGGGGCCTTCCGATAAGGACCTTTGGATACCGTCTTAGCCCCCGACATGAGCTATATCTAGAAATCCATCTCTCGATGCGGCTACAACCCTGACAACTTCTCCAGAAAAACATCAGCGAAGTCTCGTACCACCGGGATACTAATAATGGAATTCTTGGAATCGAACATCTCAAACAACACCTGATAGACCTCGTCTCCCTGCACATGGGCCTTGATGGCCTGAATAGAAGAGAGTAGAAGGCGAGAAGCTGAGACAATACCTTCGAATGTCGCATAAGTGTTATCGTATCTGAGTACAACCTTCCTCACCGGGCAATCAATTTGGGTGTGGTTCCAGGTGAGCCATGGCATTCCTAGAACAAGATCGAAATCCGGCAAGCATAAGATCATTGTCGGAGCTTCGTGGGTTTACCCATCAATGTCCACCCTTAGAAGGAATTTTATCGTAAACCGGACCTCCATACCATTGTGGAGATGCACCCTCCTGGCGACTCCCTCGTAATTCCTGAGTCCTTCCAGGTCCTTGATAAAGTCCCACGAGATGAAGTTGTACGATGCCCCCGTATCGATTAAGGTATGGGCAGGCTTGTCACATTCCATCACTACCCCTACTAAAACCCTCACTGGGTTCTGTGGCTGAGCCAAGTCCAGGGAATACACCTGCCCTATGTCCTGTCTGCGGTCACCGCCCTAAAATCCACATACTCGGACAAGTCCTCAACCTCCAAGCTACCGAGTAGGTGGGGCATCCTGCAATACTAGAGGTGGAGCTTCACTCAAGGGACAGTTCCTCAGAATATGTCCTGGTTTGTTGCACCGAAAGCATGTCGGTGCCTCCTCCACTACCCTTGGCATCTCCCACATTTATAATGGCTGAGGGGCCAACACCACCGGGTTCCTATGCTCCTGCCTCTCCTCCTGGAGGGCTTGATCCCAATCCTTCTTTCCCCAAAGACCTGACCTCTAGGCTGGTCTCTCCTACCACCGATCACTGAGTCATTAGCCGGTCTCTTCCGGACCAGGACTGTAAGCTGGTCTGCCTCCAACGTCTTTGCCATCTCTAAGATCCTGGCCAAGCTCCCATCAAAAATGAAGAGGAGGGTCTGCCTCATGTCATCATGAAGGCCCTTATAGAACCTCTTCGTGTAGCCTGCGTCGTCTAGCTGGTGTGAGTCCGCAAAGCGGTCTAGATGTGTGAACTCTCGGTAGTACTCAAACACCATCCCGCTGCCCTGCCTCAATTGCAAGAACCTATCCTCCAACTCACCCCACGCCAATTGTGGTACAAAATGCTCCAATAGGCCTGCTCTGAACTCCTCCCAGGAAATGTCCGCGTAATCCTCTCCAGCGAAGGTGGTGTCTAACAGTGACTTCCACCATCTCTTCGGGTGCGACTCCAAGCAGGAAACTGCCACAGCTACTGCCTCCTCTATCGGGCATCAAATCCCAGCCAACATCTAGTAAATAATGTCCATCCACTCCTCTGTACGGACTGCTGACTTTGTCCTGAGGTAGGATGGATGATAAAGCCCCTGAAAGACGCTCAGCCAGTTAACCCGAGGATTTGGTTGGGGAGCTGGAGCCTGCTGAGCCCTGAAGGCCTCCAGAATAACAGTCAGTGTCTGTCCCGTCTCCTTCTGTTGGAACGTAGTCAGATCCGGCGGGGGTGGAACCATGTTCTATTCCTGAGGTGTACCTTGCTGAGGGATAGGGTTCGTCACAAGCTATAGTGGAAAATTCCAATTGTGAGTTGATTTACAAATGGAAGTGATGAAAAATTGGACTTTTGCATATGATTTCCCTTACTGGCACACCATTGCTTTCGCTGCTAGTTTGTCCCCATACTGAGCTCGCGTGGGGTGGCCTAGTGTTTTGTGGACATCTTTGATTCAGATCGAGGTTAGCTCTGATACCAGTTTGTAAGACTCCATTTTCTTCGCCACCGGGTCTTATGCCAAGAGTCGCTATTTTGCGGTGACACTGACACTCGGGAGGGTCGTCACTACAAAATGCTGATCCTGCCGACATTAAGGATCACCAAAGAAGTATAAGTACAATAGTGAAGACAATCAAGTCAAGTCCACAAAGATCACCACATATATATATAAATGATCATGAATCACAGCAAAGTCCATAGAGATAAAGGTATTGAAACAGATCTGTAAAGTAGAAATATAAACAGGCTCATTCTCCGTACATCATGACCTCACTACACACTCTCGCGGAAGCTAAGTAAAACTAACACTCACGGAGCCAGAGGATGGTGCTTCCGTGCTAGACTGGCCCACCTCCACATGCACCGCACTCTACTGGTGCTGCATCTCCTACTGCTGCTCCTTGTCTCCCATCCGGAGCCCCTAAAATGTTTGGTCCACAGACCGCTAGTCAAAAAGACTAAGCCTGATTTCCCCCACCCCTCCCCCAACTCCTAGGCACCGTGTCAGAGTGATAAAAAAGCTATGATGGCGGAGAGTAAATAAGAGTAGGTGACGGTGGTCCTAATCTAGCTATTTTATTGTAATGCCCACAGTGCTATAAGAAGAAATGAGAGCTAGCAATACCATAGTAATAGAGTAGTAAAAAGTAGAAAGTAAAGTGCATCATAAATAAAGGTAAATGATAACCACAAGGAAGTAACCATAGCTTATAAGCATGCCCACACAAGCTTATAAACCATGGGATCATTTTGTAAGCCCTAACGTATAAAAAGTCTCATACCAATTTATACGTTAGGGGTAAGAAGTATGATGATTATATGATATGCTATGTTATGTGGGTTTAATGATATGTTCATACAAGTGCAACACACACACACGACTCTTTGCAAACAGACCATTAGTTCCGCTATTTTGGAAGATAGCTTCACTCCAAGATCCTCCGTAGTGGCCAAAGGAGATAGTGGGTTGGGCCACCCCACTCCTAGGTGGGTATCAACACTACCATGCTTAGCTTTTATGTAAGTCTCTGAAGGACAGACCAGAGTCACCACGTACTAATGCTGACAAACCCGCCAGTCTGTTCCTTGGCTAAGTGTAAACCACACACGCCGAGTAATCGTATCGACGCCGGTGTGAATCATCGTCAAATACCGAAGACCCACCACCTTATGCACATGCAACCATGTATTCCCAATCCATCGGCTCCTCGGAATAACTTGTCAGTTACAACTACCTTCCGAGCCTTCGACTCACCGGGCTAGCTTGCCCATTTCCACAACCACCGATACTACCGCTCGGATAACCCAACCAAGCTAACCTACCGAGTCATCGGGGTGGGGGAAGGTGAAACCAGAGTTTTTACAATTTGCTATTTAACATTTTAGTCTTACGGTTTAAGGTTATCCTTGGACTGCCCAGGGCATTCCCTATGAAGGGCTCTCAAGGGCACTAGGAACTACTATGGATAGAAGCCCAAAGCTCCCTTTCGTAAGGTACTTATTATTATTGGTATCTACCCTTGTCCTAATTTGTTATCATTACTCTTGAACTAGCTCTAATATTATTTAGACATTCCCTCTCGAAGGAAGGACAGTCCACCGTCGATCCCGAGCATAACTCTGCCCTTACACAATCGGGCTCACACCACCTACCTTCTTTTGGTGACCTAATAAATTCCAACCAGACTAGGTACACCAACTACCCTTTCCCGTACAAGTTTCAAATGTTTCCTCACTTTTACAATTTCTAATATGTGTAGACCAACTAACCTACATGATGTGTATGAATGGCGATCCATTCAAATATTCATCCAAATGACCTAAGATTATTACTAGGGGTCTAACACGATATTTTATGAACAAATCCAGAAGATTATAATTTTCCTACTTCATTTGGTATTTATTTTAATTTTTACAATATTAGGCCTCATGAGCCTTTGAACACCAAGTGCACTTTTCTGACTAAGTATGGTCATAACAAAATTATAATAAACTACTAACACCAAGGTAACATTAAATACCAAAAATCCAAATTTTCCAATGTGCATTTGACCTTCAACAATTTATGGAACAAACAAACACAATATTATGATAAATAAGGAAAAATTAGAACCAACCATTCAAAAATTATGAGAAAATTACTAGATGATAAATATTGCCATAAAAGGATACTAACCCTGAGTTATGATTTTATAACTCAAATTGATCACATAAATGAATTATATTAAAATATTCAACAAATGAGCACTTATGAAGGAGCATATATAGAAATTCTTCCAATATTTTTATAAAAATTTACAGAGCATTATTATGTCCTAAAATGTTGCCTTACCAAGTTTCACAATTTTCTAGTAACCAAATAACCCTAAAATAATTATCTTGTGATTGAATCAAACATAGTTTTTGTGAATGAAGTACTAAAATTATCAATCCAAAATTCACAATAAAATTTTTAGGAAACAACATCATCTAAATAAGGTTACTGCTTAAGTTTCAAGAGTATCCAAATTCATTTATGCATGTAATTAAATATTGGAACAAAGTGCTCTAAACTATCCTTATCGATTTCAAGAGGGTATATGTTCCTAAAAATCCTACAACCACTCTTCTAGAGCTTATTTTTACCCTAGGAACTCATCAACCAAGTTCCAAGACCATCCAATGATATATATTCTCATGTCCTTCAATAGGCCCCAAACCTCAACCCTAGGGAGTACATTAGGGTCTTAGGGCATCCCCACCACAAACCACTAAAAGTCTCCTGAGGGGGAGTGTTTTAGATGACTTTTAGACATTGACCGAAGTTTCATCCCTTTTGGATGATGATTGGCCACTCAACTCATCAAATAGACACTTGCCCTAATTTACCCTTAAGGGACCAAGTTTTTGGTTACACTAATACTTACTCAAACCAACCCTAAATGGGATGAGATTTTTACTAGAGTCATGACTTGACTTTAGTGGTCACCGACCAAAATATTGAGTGGTTTTGAGGTCATTAGACCCCTTAATTAAATCATGCATGATTTATTAAAAGTTTTCTAAAACTATAGAAAAATGTATTCCCAAAAATTCCCTTTTTTTAATATATCTGAGATATATATGAGACTAACCTATGATCCAAATTTCAAGGCATTTGGATGAGTAGTTTAGTGTTGTGTCTGGTTAACCCTAGGTATAGCTGGCACTATTTGGTGTGCTGTGGTCAAACCATTGATCCAAATTGGTTGAAATCAATTTTAAAATAAACTAGACTCAAAATGCTATAACTTTCTATGATATTAATTAATTCAAAACACTGCAAATAGTGTGACAGAAACTGAAATAAATGAATAGTTTAATCTATTATATTAAGATCGGCCAGCACACATCTTAAAGCAGGGGCTAACGACATCCCAACTTCTTATTCCTTGAGCCAATAACTAGGATTTCTCCATCTTGGGCGATATTGAACCATGTTTTCCCGGCCACTTACGCCTCTCCCCGGCCGGCCAGTGCCAGCACCACCTTCGTTGAGGTGGTGGTCGGCGATGGGCGGTGGTTGGCCGGCCGGAGGTAGCCTGAACAAGGATTTTAGATTGGAATTAAAACCTCCAAAACTAGATCTTTCAGTGAGTCTGATCCAAGCCAATTGGCCTCAAATCGATTCACCAAGGACTGTGGATCTATCCACTGGAAGAGAAGAAGATGATAGGGCCTTCTAGGATGGCTGGAGTAAAGCCGATCGTCGTGTCGTCATTGCCGTTGGTGGCACCGCTTGGTGCTCTACAACTATACAGCCAGAGGGCTCAGCTCCTTCAAGGGAATGGTGGAAACGACTGCTGTAAGTCTGGGGAAGCTTTTAAAAGAATCAAAAGTAGAAGGGGAGAGGTCATTCTTCAATGGCCATTAATTGCCTTTTTTGAGAATTTTGGTCAACTGAATTCTCTTCACCTGGCCACTGTTATGGCCATGACAGACCTTAATCTCCTCCTAATCAACTAGGAAGATGAATCAAGCAAATGAGGAGGCTCTTGGCCTCCCTTGTCCATGAATGTCCTTCACTCCTCAGTTTCTCTCCATAAAAGGGTAACTTGAGGTTTCTCTCTCCTAGTCACCATTTCTAGCAAATGAATGGCAAATTGGGTAATTATAAACCTGATGAGGCTAGTGGGCCATCTCAATTGGGCCTAGCCCAAGTGGATTGGGCTTGAGCTAGCTGGTGTAGGGGAGACCGTGATACGTACTCGACTACACTAACGAAAACTATCGTCACAAAGCATAAAAGCAAGATAGGAGGGCTCCGGCCAAAAGCGAATGAAAAAGGTTCGGGTTGGCTCCCAAATCCGAATGATAAAATCAATATAGAAGATTCCAGCCGGACTCAATACAATGTCCTTAATACCTACCTCTCCAACAAGCACACAACTCACCGCACCTACACAAGCATCTATTGTACCAACTTGAGCCGTTTCAAACGCAACAATAATTTATTTTGTAACAACGACAAACTTCAAATGGCGGTCGAGTTCCAGTTGAGATTAATTCCCTTGTTGACACAAAGTGTTCCAATCTTGGAGAGCAAGTCAAGGCTAGGCCAAGTCTCACTCCCACAAAGGATCTTCAAAATCCGGAATACAAGAGATTCAATAACAACGAAGCCGGATCAGATTTTGCAAGTGATGTATTTTAAAATCACGGAAAAGACGGTTCGCAAAAGCCTCCACAAACTCAAAGAAAGAATCACTAAAGATGAAGAGATTACCCAACCAAGAACATCAATCACACAAGATAGGTGGGAGATTCACTCTCTCCACGGAACCACCGACGTCACACCGAATGGGGCTACAATCCTTCTTCCTCGGAGTAGCACCGAAGGAAGCCACACCGGCTTCGCACCGAATAGGGGAGGAAGGAAGCAAGGGGGGCAGCTTCACACCACAAGGACGACGGCTTGGAGTCTCTCCTTGGCCGAATTTCTCCTAGTGAGTTTCTTTGGATTCAAATTCTTCTTCTTCTCTATTAATTCTCATAAAGAGGTCTCCTTATGTAGGAGTTACAAACACATAGGAGTTACAAACACATAGGAGTTACAACAAGCCCTTAACCATCCATGATGGAGATGTAATCTCATCCATCTGTATGGTTAAGTAGACACCACAAACTATGAAATGTCCAAAAATAAAAATTACATAACATTTATGAATATAAAATTATCATCCAAACATGGAATAATTTTATATTCATCAATATAAAATAAAAGTGCATGAAATAACGTAATTAATTATTCACAGCGGATTTGGCACGCCGCAGGCGGAGGTTATAACGCGGTCTTCCTTCAACATCATCACGACACCGAAGATCTTTGTGTCGTTGTGCCTCAGCAACTGGGTCATCATCAAGTAGTGGAGGAGGGGCCGCGACATCAATCCTCCCCCACTCAAAATCACGTATCTCCGATGCGTGGGCCGAGATATAGCGGCGGAGAAGCTCGGCATCCAAACATTGAAGCTCTGTCGCGAGTACCCATGAGTCGTATGAAGGGGGATAGTCACGCCAACAGATGAGGAAGCGGTAAGTAGCACCATCAGGAGTAGTAAGTGGCTCAGCAGCAAGTATCATATCTGGAGTGAGAAATGTCTTGGGAAACCTGGGAAACATGTCAGCAGTAGGAAAAAAGAAGGCAACGTACCATCCGATGTTATATCTGCGGGGACTGAAAGAGAGAGATCATCCGAACTACCACTCCCCAACCCATTATAAATTTTAGTGGAGGGAGAATACGCCAAAGAATTCAACTCCGGTGGAGGAGAAACAAACGGCGTCAAATCCGAGACATTAAAAATTGGGGAGATACCCCAATCAGCTGGCAAATCCAACACGAAAGCGTTGTCACGTAGCTTCTTTATAATATGAAAAGGGCCGGCGCGCTTTAGTGCTAACTTTTTAACGGTTCCAGATGGCAAGTGTTCGGGAACTAACCGGACTAGGACTAAATCGCCGACTTTGAAGTACGACACCCTCCTATGTAGATTAGTGTGGACATTTAGGTTTAGAAAAATCTTGAGAAGATGATTTTTCCTAGGGTTGAAGCTATATTGGAAATAAGATACTTTTATAGATTCCTGATGTGAGGAACATGTGGATCGTTAAATGTTTTTTTTTGAAATTTCATTGAAAAATAAAGATTTTAGCCCGCTATTGGCAGACCACCGAAAATAATTTTTTTTTGTTTTTCTAAAGATTAGATTGACCAAGCAGGAATGCGGTGAGGATGTTTGCAACGTGGGAGTTTAAACAACCGCCTCTGATACCAAATTGCTGTAGGGGAGACCATGATACGTGCTCGACTACACTAACGAAAACTATCGTCACAAAGCATAAAAGCAAGATAGGGGGCTCCGACCAAAAGCGAACGAAAATGGGTCTGGTTGGCTCCCAAATCCGAATGATAAAATCAATATAGAAGATTCCAGCCTGACTCGATACAATGTCCATGAGACCTAGCTCTCCAACAAGAACACAACTCACCGCACCTACACAAGCATCTATTGTACCAACTTGAGCCGTTTCAAACGCAGCAATAATTTATTTCGTAACAGCGGCAAACTTTAAATGGTGGTCGAGTTCCAGTTGAGATTAATCCCCTTGTTGACACAAAGTGTTCCAATCTTGGAGAGCAAGTCAAGGCTAGGCCAAGTCTCACTCCCACAACGGATCTTCCCAATCCGGAATACATGAGATTCAATAACAACGAAGCCGGATCAGATTTTGCAAGCGATGTATTTTAAAATCACGGAAAAGACGGTTCACAAAAGCCTACACAAACTCAAAGCAAGAATCACTAAAGATGAAGAGATTACCTAACCAAGAACATCAATCACACAAGATAGGTGGGAGATTCACTCTCTCCATGGAACCACCGACGTCACACCGAATGGGGCTGCAATCCTTCTTCCTCGGAGTCGCACCGAAGGAAGCCACGCCAGTGTCGCACCGAAGAGGGAAGGATGGAAGCAAGGGGGGCAGCTTCACACCACAAGGCCGGCGGCTTGGAGTCTCTCCTTGGCCGAATTTCTCCTAGGGAGTTTCTTTGGATTAAAATTCTTCTTCTTCTCTATTAATTCTCATAAAGAGGTCTCCTTATATAGGAGTTACAAACACATAGGAGTTACAACAAGACCTTAACCATCCATGATGGAGATGTAATCTCATCCATCCATATGGTTAAGTACACACCACAAACTATGAAATGTACAAAAATAAAAATTACATAACATTTATGAATATAAAATTATCATCCAAACATGGAATAATTTTATATTCATCAATATAAAATAAAAGTGCATGAAATAACGTAATTAATTATTCACAGCGGATTTGGCATGCCGCGGGCAGAGGTTGTAACGCGGTCTCCCTTCAGCATCATCACGACACCTAAGATCTTTGTGTCGTTGTTTCTCGGCAACTGGGTCATCATCAAGTAGTGGCGGAGGGGCCCCGACATCACTAGCCTTTTCTTTACTTTTTGGGCTTGGCTAACCCTTGCCATTTAAGCCCAGCCAAAGGTCATTTTGGGTGATGTGACTGACCCAATGGGGTGTAGATGATCCCATTGACATCACCATAGTCCACTTGTGGCTTGGTGTAGCCCAATTAGGTCAACTTTGGGCAATTTGTCCTAATTTGGGTTTGGGTTGACCCTTGGTCAACTTGACCTCTTTGGTTGACCCCAATGGCTGGTTAGTGACCCAATAGACTTATTGAAGGGTTAGTGATATTATTATGGGGTCATGGAGTCAAGTTGAAGCCCTTAGGTCAAACCCTAGGGTGGGTAATGTTGAAATTTCCAGATCTTGGAATGAGCAGTGGTTATCTCAACTAAAGTAGTTACAACCAGAAACACATGCAGCAACAAGAGTCTTTATTGACAACAACAATATTCTTTACAAGGCGAGACATACATGGCGAGACATGATTCGCCGAGACCACCACAGGGAGAGCAGAGACAATTATAAACAACCAAGACAAGTAAGGCTGCGCGTACTCAAACACGTAGCCATCAGATTTACTGCTAAGGAGTCTGCACAGTTCGCCAGGTCGGCAAACCGCAACCCAAGCCGTGCGGACTTCCCGTTGTTCCAATGCAAAGCTCTAGCCGCCAATCTGAAAGTCGCCTAACCGTGAAGTTGCCTAGCTGTCAGACCGTATAAGCTGCTGATGCCGAACTGAACAGGCCGCCTGAAGCAGGCGACTTTATTGAACCCCGAGCATAAGTTGCCAAAGAGAAACCCGCCTGGTAGCAGTCCGCGACCTGCTGTTTACCGCCTGTTGTTTAACTGCAGAGTCCGCACTGTCCCTGACCGCAATTATAGCCAAGTCCTGGCTTTCCAGCGCTATCTGCACAACCTGCACAGCGCAAGCAGGTCAGCTATATCAACCCGTGCAGATACTAAAATCCAGTCCGCAGCAACTGTTGACGGGCACACTTACTGTTCATTTGCTCTTCGCTATTCTTGATGTGACATGTGTCCTATTTATATGCACGATGAGGAGTGTGGTCACCGCCCTAGCCGATAGGATAACCGCCTCATCCCACAGTAAGAACAAGTGTCTCTGCAACCTACGGATACAGTTCAGTCTGTCGCGACCTGTGCAGGATAGCCAGTCCGCCTGTGCTATATCAAGGCCGGATAGCAAAGCCAGTCTGCCTAGTTGCCACAGGCCAAACCAAGACTGCCACAGCCAGACTCTACAACAACTATCCGCCTATCCGCAGACACAACTCCAGTCTGCTTATCCCAAGCCCACAGCCACGCCACTAAGGCAACTATCGGACTCAGCAGACACAGCTCCAGTCCGCTTATCCCGAGACCACAACCACACCACAAAGGCAACTGTCAGACTTTGTGGACACAGCTTCAGTCTAAACACACTGCAGACAACTCCAGTCTGTATATCCTTGCAGACAATTCCATTCCGCACTCCCTTGCGGACGCAACTTCAGTCCGCATTCCCCAAACTCGTAACCAAGGCACATGGCACTACTGCCGAGCTTGGAGGACTGAGAAACAGTCCGCACTACACTATTCAATCTCACCATACTGAGCCAAACCTGGACTTGGTTCAAAACAAACTAAGTGCAAACCGCTGGCCACAAGGGCCAGTCCGCACTAACTGACGGACACTGGAAACAGTTCGCCAACCCCGGCAAACTCCAGCACCTGTCCGTACTAACTGGCGACCTCCGCAACTTCCACTTGCCACTTCACCAGAGCAAGACCAAGGCTTCTGCCTAGCCGATCTGCCAAGCTCTAGTCCAGTCCGCTTCTTATCGGACTCCGCGGATAGAGTCTATAACCACTCGGTTACCTTCTAGGATCCAACTATTTGCTGAGAATAAGCCGGCCTGTCATACCGCCGATGATGTTCGCGTAGTCCGCGCGAACAGACCGCCCAAGCCGCTACAGAACAAGCCGTCTGCAACAGCCCTGCCGACCTGGCTGTCCGCCAACCCTGTCCGAGTAGTCCGCACGAATAGGTTGCATAAGTCCTCCAATAACACACTTTCACTTCACAATTTTCAACACTCCCCATTGAAGTGAGAAGTGGTGAACAACTCCAGTAGCTCCCGTAACCTTGCACATGGTCCCTCCGATAGCGCCTTCGAGGAGATGTCCAAGACATAGTCCCTACCCTGCATTTCCTGGACCATGAGGGATCCCTCTAGCATCTCCCAAATGGATAAATGCTTCCCTCTGCCTTCTTATTCAGCTTCGACCTCCACTTGTGCATCATAAGAGTATCACCAATGACCTTGGGCACATGGGCCCAATCCTCGTCACCTCTGAGAGTAGTCGCCTCCTCAGCTTTGATATTATTCACCTCCTTGACTTTAGTGGTGTCATCACAGCTAGAAGGTACTCGCTCGACCTGACGGCTTATAAGTAAACATGAGACCAAGCTCATCGCGTTCCCTTCGCTATATCGAGCTGGTGGTTTACTGAACCTCTTCGACCTCTGAAGAACCTGATCACGGCTAACCACCTCCGCTGCTCCTCCTGAACCTGCTCCATTCCCGGGCAAATTCGGAATAATGCTACCCTTGCTTCCTGAACAAGAAGCCACCGAACTAGAACCAGGAGCACCTGGAGCAATGCTCCCCTTGCTACCTGAACTAGAAGCCTCAGCTCTCGAACAAATACTACCTGGAACATCGATCCCCCTACTTCCCAAACGAGAAGCCTCCGCCTTCGAGCCAGAAACATCTGGAGCATCGCTCCCCCTGCTTCCCGACCCTGACGTCTTTGCCCCAGAGCAAGAATAATCTGGAGCTCCCGGTGACACAGACAGCTCCAGCTGATCCTTAGCAGTAGCATCCTTCAGCCCACCATCTGACCTGCTCACCTCTAGCTCCTCATATGAGCTATCCCAATACGATGTCAGCTCATCGAAGACAATGTTTCATGATACGATGGACCTCTTCGTCGCAGGATACATACACCTCCATCTTCTATTCTGCTCTTCATACCAAACAAAGACTAGCTTCATCTTGAGAGCATCCAGAGCGTGTACGCAGCAGGTAGATCCAAACACCTGTAGGTGCTTCACACTGGGCTTTTCCCTGAACAACAACTCAACCGGAGTCTTCATAATGATCAGACTGAGAGGCATCCGTTTGATGACATGAGTCACACAGGCCATCCCTTCTGCCCAAAAAGCCTTAGAAATGCCTTTGCACTGAAGCCAACACTTGCAGGTCTCCGTCAATAGATGGATCATCCGAACTGCAACATCACCTTACTGTGAAGTATGTCCACGAGAAAGCTCCGTTTGGATCCCATGCTTCCTGAAAAAGTTCGAGAACTCGATTGAGCCGAACTCACCACCGATGCTTGTACTCAACTTCTTTATCCGCAGGCCAAGCTGGCCCTCTACAAGCTTCTTGAACGCCACAAATAGGTGGAACATGTTAGACTTCTAGTTCATGAAGTATACCCAAGTATACCTCGAGTAGTCATCAACTAATATCAGCATGTACCTGCTGCCTCCAAGACTAGCGGTGACGGTCGGTCCTACCAGATCATAATGGAAAACCTCTAAAGGTGCTTTGCATCTGGACCGTGCCTTATCAACCGTAAAGCGATAAGCTTCACCGTGCTGACATCCCGCACATCCCTGACCAACCCCATAGGATGACAATCTAGGCAAGCCTCTCATGAGTCTCCTTACTGCCATTGCTTTCAGCTTGTCCATCCCCACATGCCCAAGTCTTTCATGCCAAATAGCTGCACTAGCACTGGCCTTCATCCAATCAGCATCTGAACTTGTTGATGACCCAACTAAGTTCTTCTCCTTACTCCCAGTATGAGCAATGTTCATTGAGTGCAAGATAACCTTACACTCCTTCCTAAGATGACCCAGCTCCTTGCATCTATAGCACCTTGGTCCTTCCTTCCTCTTCCCATAGCGTATAGGAGAACCACTACTCTCTTGCTGATATGAAGTAGAAGGACCGTCCTTCGCAGCAACCTTCACCTCCTTATTGAACAACCCCTCAAGGGAAGTCCTAACCTCCGCAGCTGACCGACATCCACTGATGTGGTCCAAGAGCTCCGATAAGATCACCTGCTTGAGAATAGGCTCCGCTGTTGCATTTGTCTCCTTCCAAGCTCTCATCTCTTCAGCATTGCTAGGAGTAATCTCTTATCTTCCTGCTCCACATACCACCTCCAAAAGGTCCTCGCCAAGAAGGAAGCTCTCCATACAAGACTTCCACCTCTCAAAGTTAGTCTCTGCAAGGAGTTCAATCCCAAGACCACTTGCATATCTCACTGCCATGGTCCTACCACTGGTTCCTCTTCACAAGAGCAACAACCACTTCAATTGATCACTGCTTATCCATTCCAACCTCCATCCTCTGATACCATGATGAAATTTCAAGATCTTGGAATGAGCAGGGGTTATCTCAACTAAAGTAGTTACAACCAGAAACACATGCAGCAACAAGAGTCTTTATTGATAACAATAATCTTCTTTACAAGGCGAGACATACATTGTGTGACATGATTCGCCGAGACCACCACAGGGAGAGCAGGGACAATTACAAACAACCAAGACAAGTCAAGTTGCGCGGACTCAAACACGTAGCCGACGGATCTACTGCTAAGGAGTCCACATAGTTTGCCAAGTCGCCAGACCGCAACCCAAGCCACGCAGATTGCCCGTTATTCCAATGCTAAGCTCTAACCACCGATCTATAAGCCGCCTAACTGCGAGGTCGCCTAGCTGCCAGATCGTACAAGCTGCTGATACCGAACTAAACAGGCCGCCTGAAGCAGATGACTTTATTGAACCCCGAGCACAAGTTACCAAAGAGAAAACTGCCTGGTCGCAGTCCGTGACCTGCTGTTTACCGCCTGTTGTTTAACCGCAGAGTCCGTGACCACAATCAGAGCCAAGTCCTGGCTTTCCAGCACTATAAACACAACCTGCACAACACAAACCGATCAGCTCTATCAACCCACATGGATACTAAAATCCAGTCCACAACAACTATTAACGGGCTCACTTAATGTTCATTCGCTCTTCACTATTCCTGATGTGACATGGGTCCTATTTATAGGAACGATGAGGAGTGTGGTCACCGCGCTAGCCGATAGGATCATCACCTCATCCTGCAGCTAGAACAAGTGTCTCTGCAACTTGCATATACACTTCAGTCCATCGCGAACTATCCAGGATAGCCAGTCCTCCTGTGTTATATCAAGGTTGGACAGCAAAGCCAGTCCGCTTAGTCGCCACAGGCCAAGCCAAGACCGCCACAGCCGGACTCTACAGCAACTGTACGCCTATCTGTAGACATAGCTCCAGTCCGCTTATCCCGATCCCATAGCCACACCACCAAGGCAACTTCAAGACTCAGCTGACACAGCTCCGGTCCGCTTATCCCAAGCCCACAACCACACCATAAAGGCAACTGTCGGACTATACAGACACAACTTCAATCTACACACATTGCAAATAGCTCCAGTCCGCATATCCCTGCAGACAGCTCCAGTCTGCACACCCTTGCGAACGCAACTTCTGTCCGCATTCCCCAAACTCACAACCAAGGCACACGACACTGCTGCCAAGCTTGGAGGACAGAGAAGCAGTCCGCGCTACACTGCGTGATCTCCCCGGACTGAGCTAAACCTGGACTTTGTTCAGAACCAACCAAGTCCACACCACTGGCTGCAAGGGCCAGTCCACACTTTCTGGTGGACACTGGAAACATTCCTCCAGCCCCGACGAACTCTAGCACTTGTCCACACTAACTGGCGACATCCGCGGCTTCCACTTGCCGCTTTACCAGAGCAAGATAAAGGCTTCTGCCAAGGCTGTCTGCCAAGCTCTAGTCCAGTCCTCTTCTTGCCGGACTCCGTGGATAGAGTCTCTAACTACCCAGTTACCTTCTAGGATACAACTGCCTGCTGAGAATAAGCCGACCTGTCAAACCACCACTGCTGTTCGTGTAGTCGGTGCGAACAGACCGCCCAAGCCGCCACAAAACAAGCCGTCTGTAATAGCCCTGCCAACCTGGCTGTCCGCCAACACTATCTGCATAGTCCGCGCGGATAGGTTGCCCAAGTCCTCTAATCACCCACTTTCACTTCACAATTTTCAACAAGTAATTGGAAATTACTATTTATCGACCAAGGTTGTTTTCACATTCATGCTTAAGTTCACTTGGTCTCTTAAGCTTCCTAGGATTTTGTCATGACCTAGTCATGACAAAACCACTCTTAGGCATCTAGTTGTTTGAGGGATGTTACACTCAATACCTGTGGCCTTAGCCATATTTTCATCTTGCCAATCATTAGGCTTAGACTAACCCAGCAATACTCAATGATTTTGCTTACCTGGCGTTGAGTGAATAGACTTCACTCAATGCCCGTAGACTTAGGCAATTTCCAGCCTATCCAGCATCTTTCCTTGCATCTGGCATTGAGTGTGTTTGCTTCACTCAAAACTTGTGGACTTAGAGTCATTTATCTATCTATCTTTCTTCCTCAAGGAATCAGGCGTTGAGTGAGCTTGCTTCACTCTACTCCTGTGGACTTAGGCAAATTCTTGCCTATCCACCAGCCTACTTGGTGTCCAACTGTATACATAAACTCATACACACATCAAATACAACTAGTGTATGTGTCATTGACTTGTTTGACTTCTTGCAACTCTGGGCCATGTGGATAAATAGACCCAACAATCTCCCCCTATTTGTAAGAAGTCAAAATCCATATTCAAAATTTTCATATTTCTTAGTCAATGACACGCACAACCCTAAACCCTAAAAAATGTATTATTATAACAGAGCAGATCTTGGAATGTTACCACATTTCTTGCCTGTTTGGCAAGCATCACCTGCTCCCCCAATTTTGCTGCAAGTTGTGTGATACTATTTAAATGCTGCATGGGCGCATTTCTTTCTCCCCCTGAATCTAATACCACTTGATCAAAGTTGCATTTCTTTCTCCCCCTGAATTTGATACCACTTCATCAAGCTCTGATGCCACACTTGATCAATATTCAAAGCCCTTTGATAAACTTGAATTTTTTCTCTCCCCATTTTGACTTCTGAAGAATAGTTAGGGAAGAGGTAGCTTGTTTTGATGTGCTTCTACCCGTATCTGATTACAGTTGATACCCTTGGTACAACTGCTAGTTGCCTCTTTATTTGAGGCTTATTCTACTCCTGTAGTTGCTGGACTTTCTCCCCCTCAATTGGAGCCACTTTTGCCATCATTTTAATAATGATCACTTTGGTCTTATTACCACTTAAGGTCTTCATCTCCTGCAAAAAAGAACACATCCTGCACCAAAACTAAATTTAAAGGCAGTGACTGAGGCTAGACTAGGTTCAACATACCCAACTCAAACTTGAAGGTGTTGAACTTTGCTTCATCTAGTGGCTTAGTAAAGATGTCCGCCACATGCTTGTCTGTGGGGACAAACTCAAGACTGATATCTTCCTTTTACACATACTGCATAATAAAATGATATTTAATTTCTATATGCTTAGTCCTGCTGTGTGAGACAAGATTCTTAGCAATAGAAATGACACTAGTAGAATCACAATAAAGATGGGTTCTACTTACCTTGAGGTCATAATCCTGAAGCTAATGCTGAATCCACAACAACTAAGCACAACAGCTACCTGTGGAAATATATTCTGACTCTGCAGTTGATATAGCAATACTTGTTTGCTTCTTGCTGCTCCAAGACACTAGTCTTCCTCCTAAGAACTAACAGGTGCCCGTAGTGCTTTTCCTGTCCTTTTTGCATCCTCTAAAATCTACATCTGAATACCCTGTTAGTTCAAAATCACTATTTCTAGGGTACCATAGACCAAGATCTGGTGTGACCTTAAGATATTGCAGGATCCTCTTTACATCAGAGTAGTGAGATTCTTTTGGGAAAGCCTGATACCTAGCACAGACACATGTAGCATACATGATTTCAGTCCTACTAGCTGTGAGGTACAAAACCAATTATCCCTCTATACAAAGTTTCATCAATAGGTTTCCCTTCTTCATCTTTGTTTAAAGGCATACTTGTCCCCATGGTAGTTTTGATGGTGGAGACATTCTCCATTCTGTTGGAGTTACCATGGTGATCTAGAAGTGGTCAAACATGTAATCTCACTGCCAACGCGATATGAGCCTGCAGGGTCGCACTTAAGAGATGTGGAGAAGTTGGATGATTGACTGTGTTGGTAAAGGTTACCAATCACCGACCTGAATGGGGTTATGGGCAAAGTGTTTCCTTAAAGGATCGTCGGGTTGGGCAAATGTTGCCTTGAAGGATTGGTAAGAATAGTCGACCGAGGGTCGACGTGAATCGATGAGTATTGTACTCGCCGACTGATTCTCGACGACTGAGTATTATACTCGCCGACTGAGTATTGTACCCACGTTCGACGTGAATCGTCGAGTATTGTACTCTGATTCTCGCCGACTGATTCTCGCCGATCCTAGGTGATTATCGCCGATCCTAGGTGATTCTTGCCGATTGATTCTCGTCGGGAATAGGTGATTCTCGCCAATTGATTCTCACCGAATCTGATAGGTGATTCTTGCCGTGAATAGGTGATTCTCGCCGATTGATTCTCATCGAATCTGCTAGGTGATTATCGCCGATTCTGGAACCCTAATTTTCTGGGTGGTCTGCGGATAGTGATATTCCTAAGTCTCTTTATGCCTTGGTATAAATTGATACTTAGGGTTTTCGGGTCTCTCTCTCTCTCTGATCGAATCGACGGAAGGGTTCCGTTCTTCGTTCCGTTCCGCCGATCCCGAATCCCGCCGACGGAAGGGTTCCGCCGCGGTGCTCACTCCGTCGACCTCCTCCTCTCCGGCGATTGTCGCTGGTGTTGCTATTCCTGGCGCGGAGCTAGCAGTCCGTGGAAAAGCAAGGTGCGGTCATTCTCTTTCCCGATTATCCGTGCGACGGAAAAATCGGTGTTCTCCCGCTCGTGTGGATTTCTGCAGAGACGTGGATATAATTCCACGTAGAACTCGCCACCAGCAAGAACCCGAAGCTTGGAGCATCTCCGTTGAGTTGTGACTCAACGCCACCGAGGTAATTTTTGCCTAGTTGTATGTTAACTTCTTGATTCAACTACCATATCCAGATCCCATCTCTTTTGGGTTTTTCTTGATGTTTTTATTCTTCCGCTGCATGCACAAGTGTTGTGTCATCCTCATAGAGAAACCCAACAGTGGTATCAGAGCCAGGTTCGGCCATGATTGTTGTATTGGAAGTTTTGTTATTCCTGTGCGTGTAAACCTAGGGATTTAGAAGTGTTCTAAATGTTTAGATTTAGTCTTGGTACCCCGCTAAGAACGTCTGGGATTTCATGGAAATTTCTAATTGTTAGAAATTGTAGTCTCCTTAGCTATAACCATCCCTCGAGTTTGTTTTGGATTTTGAATCCAACATAGAGAGATGAGCTTGTCTACTTCTTTAAGTTGAGTTGTCTTTGCTTTTGTCCAATGCATGTAAATCTGAGGATTTGGAAGTTTCCCGATGTTCAGATTTAGCCCTTCCTTCTATCAAATGTTGATAGTGTCAGGTTGTGCACATAAGGGATGCATGTTGTTTTAGAAAAATTGTTTTTCTTTGGATGTGCACATTGATCAAATGTTGATCATGGTTAACTGTTAACCTATAATCAAAATCCCTTCATCAAATATTAAGTGTTCGGATGCCTTCCGATGGATGACACTCTTCCTGCCTCGATCGATGAAATGTGGGCTTGCCAAAGCAAGGTGCATTAATCTATCTTGGTAAGGGTGCGAGCGGATAATTGTGATATCCCACTGTCGACATCGGGTCCAGCTTAACTAGGTCACCTCAAAGGTTGAGTGCCTAGAGGCATAGGGTTGACATGCACCATATGATGGATGCGAGTAAGGAGTTATTCACCAACTATACAAGAATTGCATGAGGATGCAATTGGCAAGCGTTGCCTACCTAAATAACCACATCGTGAGAGGAAAGCCAAAGCTGACTCATTGTGTTGGTGAAATACGGATCTTATCCACTAAGAGAGTAGCTCGCATGAACTCTCCGAATTGTTAGTGAGGGCTATCATTTCGAATAAAATAGTGGGAGTGTTTTTAATTGAAGTCCAAATTAAAATAAACTGTATTTTAAATTTTGGTACTGATTTTATTCTGCATAAATTCTTGTAGAATTCCATGGCAAGTGTTTCACACTCCACGTTGTCTCTGAGAGCCATCCTTGAGAAGGATAAGCTCAGTGGGACTAATTACATGGACTGGTACAGGAACCTGAGAATTGTTCTCAGGCAAGAGCGAAAGCTCTATGTCTTGGAAGAAGAAGCCCCCGAGGTGCCGACCGAGAACTCTTCCCGTGCTGAGAAGGATGCTTATAAGAAGTATACTGAAGATGCTTTAGATGTCGAATGCCTTATGCTTGCCACTATGAACTCTGAGCTTCAGAAGCAACATGAGAACATGGGGTGCAAGGAGATTGACGAGCATCTCAAGAAAATATTTCAAGGGCAGGCTCACCAAGAGAGGTTCGACGTCACAAAAGCGTTGTTTCAGTGCAAGATGAGAGTTCGAGACTCAGTAGGGACTCACATACTCAAGTTGATTGGGTATATAGAGAACCTTGAAAGGCTGGGTTTTCCTCTTGGTCAAGAGTTGGCCACAGATCTGATCCTGCAATCGTTGTCGGACAATTATGAGCAGTTCGTCTTGAACTACAACATGAATGAAATAGACAAGACACTGCCCGACCTCTTAGGCATGCTGAGAACTGCCGAAATCAATATGAAGAAGGCCAAGTCTGCCAGCCCCATACTGATGGTGCATAAGGGCAAGGCCAAGGGCTCTAAGAAGACGAATGTGGGACCTAAGTCATATCTTAAGCCCAAGTCTTCTGCACTGATGAAAAATAAAAGCACGGTGAAGGAAGGGAAATGCCACCACTGTGGCAAGGCTGGTCATTGGAGGAGGAACTGTCCTTCGTACATTGAAGGTCTGTAGAAAATGAAGGGAGGTATGAATTCCGCTTCAAATGTTCACGTTATAGAGATAAACCTTTCTGCTCCTTCATCTTGAGTATTGGATACCGGATGTGGTTGTCACATTTGTACAAATGTGCAGGAACTGGGAAGGAGAAGATTGCTGAGTAAAGGGGAGGTGGACCTCCGCGTCGGCAATGAAGCAAGAGTTGCTGCTGTAGCCATAGGGGTTTACCGTCTTTCTTTGCCCAGTGGGCTTGTAATAGAACTAGATAATTGTTATTTTGTTTCGGCCATAACTAGAAACATTATATCTATTTCATGTTTGGACATGATTGGATTTTCTTTTATAATTAAGAACAACTGTTGTTCTATATTTAAGAATGATGTTTGTTATGCTGTAGCCCAATTGTTTAATGGTCTTTATGTTTTGAACTTGGACTATCTGATCTGTAATGTAGAAAATAATAAAAGACTAAGAACAAATGACTCGAACCCTACATTTCTCTGGCATTGTCGTTTGGGCCATATCAACGAGAAGCGCATATCCAAGCTCCATAGAGATGGACTTTTGGACTCATTTGATTATGAATCATTTGAGCGATGCGAATCTTGTTTGTTAGGCAAGATGACTAAAGCTCCTTTCACTGGTTATACTGAGAGGGCTGAGGATCTCTTGGGTGTTGCACATAGTGATGTATTCAGACCCATGAGTTCCATGGCTAGAGGTGGGTATTTCTACTTTGTTACATTTACTGATGATTTCAGTAGATACAGATATATGTATCTTATGAAGTGAAAATCCGAGACCTTTGAAAAGTTCAAAGAGTTCAAGAATGAAGTAGAAAACCAGTTGGGTAAAAGGGTTAAAGCACTCTGATCTGATCGAGGTGGCGAATACCTGAGTCATGAGTTCCGTGATCATCTAAAAGAGTGTGGTATTGTATCACAGCTCACTCCACCTAGAACACCACAACATAATGGTGTGTCTGAGAGGAGAAATCGTACTATGTTAGACATGGTACGTTTTATGATGAGTCATGCAGACTTGCCTGTTTCCTTTTGGGGTTTTGCTTTAGAGACTGCTGCAATGACATTGAATCGCGCTCCAACGAAAACGGTTCTGAAGACACCATATGAGATATGGACTGGGAAGCGTCCTAGTATATCGTTCATTAAAATTTGGGGCTGTGAGGCATACGTGAGACGTCAAATGCCTGACAAGCTGGAACACAAATCAGATAAATGTTATCTGGTGGGATATCCTAAGGAAACGAAAGGGTATTACTTTTACCTACCGTCTGAGGGCAAAGTGTTTATCGCAAGGACTGGTGTCTTCTTGGAGAAAGAGTTCTTATCAAGAAAGACTGAAAAGGTAGAGCTTGAAGAAGTTCAAGAACCACATGTAGTGAATGAACCGGAATTGGATTCTGAGACAGGACTACAAGATGTTGTAGCTAGAGAACCTGCTCAAGGAACACAAGTCCTACGTAGATCTGGTAGACCGAGATTTGAGCCTGAGAGATATGGATTTCTCGTATCTCAAATAGGTAATGTGTTGCTTATGGTTCATGATGATGAACCAGCAACCTACCAAGAGGCTATGAATGGACCGGACTCCGACAAATGGCTTGAGGCTATGAAATCCGAAATGGACTCCATGTATGCAAACCAAGTTTGGAACTTGGTGTAACCACCTGAAGGGGTACGACCCATAGGGTGCAAGTGGGTCTTCAAGAAGAAGAACGACATGGATGGGAATGTACAGACATTCAAAGGGCGACTGGTGGCTAAGGGTTTCAAGCAAATTCATGGTATTGACTATGATGAGACCTTTTTCGCTGTTGCCATGGTAAAGTCCATAAGGATATTGCTTGCTGTTGCTGCGTATTATGACTACGAGATCTGGCAGATGGATGTCAAAATGGCTTTCCTTAATGGAAACCTCCTTGAGGAAGTGTATATGACACAACTCGAGGGTTTTGTATCCCCAGATGAAGCCACTAAAATATGCAAGCTGAATAAGTCCATCTATGGACTGAAACAGGCCTCTCGAAGTTGGAATCTTCGTTTTGATGAGAAAATCAAAGAGTTTGGTTTCATCAAGAATGAAGACGAGCCTTGTGTTTACAAGCGAATCAGTGGGAGCATTGTTGTCTTCCTGATATTGTATGTAGATGACATACTGTTGATTGGGAGTGACATTCCTACCCTGAAAGTTGTTAAGAACAACCTAGGGAACTGCTTTTCAATGAAGGATTTGGGTGTAGCGACTTACATACTCGGTATTAAGATCAATAGAGATAGATCGAAGAAGTTGCTGGGTTTGACCCAGAGTACATACATCGAAAAGGTGTTGAAGCGGTTCAACATGCTTGAGTCCAAGAAAGGATTTTTGCCCATGTCTCATGGTGTGAATCTCTCTAAGGACCAGTGTCCAAAGTCTTGTGAAGATAAGGACCGCATGAAGTTGATTCCATATGCTTAGGCAATTGGATCAATCATGTACGCGATGTTATGTAGTCGACCCGACGTCTCCTTTGCTTTGAGCATGACTAGCAGGTATCAGTCAGACCCCGGTGAGTGTCACTGGATTGCAGTCAAGAATGCCCTGAAGTACTTGAGAAGGACTAAGGATGTGTTCTTGGTGTATGGTGGAGAGGAAGAGCTCGTTGTAAGTGGTTACACGTATGCTAGCTTCCAAACTGATAGAGACGACTCCAAGTCTCAGTCAGGTTTTGTGTTTTGCCTGAATGGAGGAGCTGTGAGCTAGAAGAGTTCCAATCAAGAGACAGTTGCTGATTCTACAACAGAGGCCGAGTATATCGCCGCAGCTAATGCGGCGAAGGAGGCTGTATGGATTAGGGAGTTCATCGGCGAGCTTGATGTAGTTCCTAGCATTGTTGGTCCCGTAGTTCTCTACTGTGATAACAATGGTGCAATTGCACAATCTAAGGAACCTAGATCCCATCAGCGCTCCAAGCACATACTTCGGCGGTTTCATCTTATTCGTGAGATTTCAGTCCTACTAGCTGTGAGGTACAAAACCAATTATCCCTCTATACAAAGTTTCATCAATAGGTTTCCCTTCTTCATCTTTGTTTAAAGGCATACTTGTCCCCATGGTAGTTTTGATGGTGGAGACATTCTCCAATCTGTTGGAGTTACCATGGTGATCTAGAAGTGGTCAAACATGTAATCTCACTGCCAACGCTATATGAGCCTGCAGGGTCGCACATAAGAGATGTGGAGAAGTTGGATGATTGACTGTGTTGGTAAAGGTTACTAATCACCGACCTGAATGGGGTTATGGGCAAAGTGTTTCCTTAAAGGATCGTCGGGTTGGGCAAATGTTGCCTTGAAGGATTGGTAAGAATAGTCGACCGAGGGTCGACGTTAATCGACGAGTATTGTAGTCGCCGACTGATTCTCGCCGACTGAGTATTATACTCGCCGACTGATTCTCGCCGACTGAGTATTGTACCCACGTTCGACGTGAATCGTCGAGTATTGTACTCTGATTCTCGCCGACTGATTTTCGCCGATCCTAGGTGATTCTAGCCGATCTTAGGTGATTCTTGCCGATTGATTCTCGCCGGGAATAGGTGATTCTCGCCGATTGATTCTCACCGAATCTGCTAGGTGATTCTCGTCGGGAATAGGTGATTCTCGCCGATTGATTCTCACCGAATCTGCTAGGTGATTCTCGCCGATTCTGGAACCCTAATTTTCTGGGTGGTTTGCGGATAGTGATATTCCTAAGTCTCTTTATGCCTTGGTATAAATTGATACTTAGGGTTTTCGGGTCTCTCTCTCTCTCTCTCTCTCTCTCTCGCTGATCGAATCGACGGAAGGGTTCTGTTCTTCGTTCCGTTCCGCCGATCTCGAATCCCGCCGACGGAAGGGTTCCGCCGCCATGCTAACTCCGTCGACCTCCTCCTCTCCGGCGATCGTCGCTGGTGTTGCTATTCCTACCGCGGAGCTAGCAGTCCGTGGAAAAGCAAGGTGCGGTCATTCTCCTTCCCGATTATCTGTGCGATGGAAAAATCGGTGTTCTCCCGCTTGTGTGGATTTCTGCAGAGACGTGGATATCATTCCACGTAGAACTCGCCACCAGCAAGAACACGAAGCTTGGAGCATCTCCGTTGAGTTGTGACTCAACGCCACCGAGGTAATTTTTGCCTAGTTATATGTTAACTTCTTGATTCAACTACCATGGCCAGATCCCATCTTTTTTGGGTTTTTCTTGATGTTTTTATTCTTCCGCTGCGTGCACAAGTGTTGTGCCATCCTCATAGAGAAACCCAATAGTGGTATCAGAGCCAGGTTCGGCCATGATTGTTGTATTGGAAGTTTTGTTATTCCTGTGCGTGTAAACCTAGGGATTTAGAAGTATTCTAAATGTTTAGATTTAGTCTTGGTACCCCGCCAAGAACGTCTGGGATTTCATGGAAATTTCTAATTGTTAGAAATTGTAGTCTCCTTAGCAATAACCATCCCTCGAGTTTGTTTTGGATTTTGAATCCAACATAGAGAGATGAGCTTGTCTACTGCTTTAAGTTGAGTTGTCTTTGCTTTTGTCCAATGCATGTAAATCTGAGGATTTGGAAGTTTCCCGATGTTCAGATTTATCCCTTCCTTCTATCAAATGTTGATGGTGTCAGGTTGTGTACATAAGGGATGCATGTGGTTTTAGAAAAATTATTTTTCTTTGGATGTGCACATTGATCAAATGTTGATCATGGTTAACTGTTAACCTATAATCAAAATCCTTTCATCAAATATTAAGTGTTCGGATGCCTTCCGATGGATTACACTCTTCCTGCCTCGATCGATGAAATGTGGGCTTGCCAAAGCAAGGTGCATTAATCTATCTTGGTAAGGGTGCGAGCGGATAATTGTGATATCCCACTGTCGACATCGGGTCCAGCTTAACTTGGTCACCTCAAAGATTGAGTGCCTAGAGGCATAGGGTTGGCATGCACCATATGATGGATGTGAGTAAGGAGTTATTCACCAACTATACAAGAATTGCATGAGTATGCAATTGGCAAGCGTTGCCTACCTAAATAACCACATCGTGAGAGGAAAGCCAAAGCTGACTCATTGTGTTGGTGAAATACGGATCTTATCCACTAAGAGAGTAGCTCGCATGAACTCTCTGAATTGTTAGTGAGGTCTATCATTTCGAATAAAATAGTGAGAGTGTTTTTAATTGAAGTCCAAATTAAAATAAATTGTATTTGAAAGTTTAGTACTGATTTTATTCTGCATAAATTCTTGTAGAATTCCATGGCAAGTGTTTCACACTCCACGTTGTCTCTGAGAGCCATCCTTGAGAAGGATAAGCTCAGTGGGACTAATTACATGGACTGGTACAGGAACCTGAGAATTGTTCTCAGGCAAGAGCGAAAGCTCTATGTCTTGGAAGAAGAAGCCCCCGAGGTGCCGACCGGGAACTCTTCCCATGCTGAGAAGGATGCTTATAAGAAGTATACTGATGATGCTTTAGATGTCGAATGCCTTATGCTTTCCACTATGAACTCTGAGCTTCAGAAGCAACATGAGAACATGGGGTGCAAGGAGATTGACGAGCATCTCAAGAAAATGTTTCAAGGGCAGGCTCGTCAAGAGAGGTTCGACGTCACAAAAGCGTTGTTTCAGTGCAAGATGAGAGTTCGAGACTCAGTAGGGACTCACGTACTCAAGTTGATTGGGTATATAGAGAACCTTGAAAGGCTGGGTTTTTCCTCTTGGTCAAGAGTTGGCCACAGATCTGATCCTGCAATCGTTGCCGGACAGTTATGAGCAGTTTGTCTTGAACTACAACATGAATAAAATAGACAAGACACTGCCCGAGCTCTTAGGCATGTTGAGAACTGTCGAAATCAATATGAAGAAGGCCAAGCCTGCCATCCCCATACTGATGGTGCATAAGGGCAAGGCCAAGGGCTCTAAGAAGACGAAGGTGGGACCTAAGTCATATCTTGAGCCCAAGTCTTCTGCACTGATGAAAAAGAAAAGCACGGTGAAGGAAGGGAAATGCCACCACTGTGGCAAGGCTGGTCATTGGAGGAGGAACTGTCCTTCGTACATTGAAGGTCTGCAGAAAATGAAGGGAGGTATGACTTCCGCTTCAAATGTTCACGTTATAGAGATAAACCTTTCTGCTCCTTCATCTTAAGTATTGTATACCGGATGTGGTTCTCACATTTGTACAAATGTGAAGGAACTGGGAAGGAGAAGATTGCTGAGTAAAGGGGAGGTGGACCTCAGCGTCGGCAATGGAGGAAGAGTTGCTGTTGTAGCCGTAGGGGTTTACCGTCTTTCTTCGCCCAGTGGGCTTGTAATAGAACTAGATAATTATTATTTTGTTCCGGCCATAACTAGAAACATTATATCTATTTCATGTTTGGACATGATTGGATTTTTTTTATAATTAAGAACAACTGTTGTTCTATATTTAAGAATGATGTTTGTTATGCTGTAGCCCAATTGTTTAATGGTCTTTATGTTTTGAACTTGGACCATCTGATCTGTAATGTAGAAAATAATAAAAGACTAAGAACAAATGACTCGAACCTTACATTTCTCTGGCATTGTCGTTTGGGCCATATCAACGAGAAGCGCATATCCAAGCTCCATAGAGATGGACTTTTGGACTCATTTGATTATGAATCATTTGAGCGATGTGAATCTTGTTTGTTAGGCAAGATGACTAAAGCTCCTTTCACTGGTTATACTGAGAGGGCTGAGGATCTCTTGGGTGTTGTACATAGTGATGTATGCAGACCCATGAGTTCCATGGCTAGAGGTGGGTATTTCTACTTTGTTACATTTACTGATGATTTCAGTAGATACGGATATGTGTATCTTATGAAGTGAAAATCCAAGACCTTTGAAAAGTTCAAAGAGTTCAAGAATGAAGTAGAAAACCAGTTGGGTAAAAGGGTTAAAGCACTCCGATCTGATCGAGGTGGCGAATACCTGAGTCATGAGTTCCGTGATCATCTGAAAGAGTGTGGTATTGTACCACAGCTCACTCCACCTAGAACACCACAACATAATGGTGTGTCTGAGAGGAGAAATCGTACTCTGTTAGACATGGTACGTTTGATGATGAGTCATGCAGACTTGCCTGTTTCCTTTTGGGGTTTTGCTTTAGAGACTGCTACAATGACATTGAATCACGCTCCAACGAAAACGGTTCTGAAGATACCATATGAGATATGGACTGGGAAGCGTCCTAGTATATCGTTCATTAAAATTTGGGGCTGTGAGGCATACGTGAGATGTCAAATGCCTGACAAGCTGGAACCCAAATCGGATAAATGTTATCTGGTGGGATATCCTAAGGAAACGAAAGGGTATTACTTTTACCTACCGTCTGAGGGCAAAGTGTTTATCGCAAGGACTGGTGTCTTCTTGGAGAAAGAGTTCTTATCAAGAAATACTGAAAAGCTAGAGCTTGAAGAAGTTCAAGAACCACATGTAGTGAATGAATCGGAATTGGATTCTGAGACAAGACTACAAGATGTTGTAGCTAGAGAACCTGCTCAAGGAACACAAGTCCTACGTAGATCTGGTAGACCGAGGTTTGAGCCTGAGAGATATGGATTTCTCGTGTCTCAAATAGGTAATGTGTTGCTTATGGATCATGATGATGAACCAGCAACCTACCAAGAGGCTATGAATGGATCGGACTCTGACAAATGGCTTGAGGCTATGAAATCCGAAATGGACTCCATGTATGCAAACCAAGTTTGGAACATGGTGTAACCACCTGAAGGGGTACGACCCATAGGGTGCAAGTGGGTCTTCAAGAAGAAGACCGACAAGGATGGGAATGTACAGACATTCAAAGGGCGACTGGTGGCTAAGGGTTTCAAGCAAATTCATGGTATTGACTATGATGAGACCTTTTCCGCTGTTGTCATGGTAAAGTCCATAAGGATATTGCTTGCTGTTGCTGCGTATTATGACTACGAGATCTGGCAGATGGTTGTCAAAATGGCTTTCCTTAATGGAAACCTCCTTGAGGAAGTGTATATGATACAACTCGAAGGTTTTGTATCCCCAGATGAAGCCACTAAAATTTGCAAGCTGAATAAGTCCATCTATGGACTCAAACAGGCCTCTCGAAGTTGGAATCTTCGTTTTGATGAGAAAATCAAAGAGTTTGGTTTCATCAAGAATGAAGATGAGCCTTGTGTTTACAAGCGAATCAGTGGGAGCATTGTTGTCTTCCTGATATTGTATGTAGATGACATACTGTTGATTGGGAATGACATTCCTACCCTGAAAGTTGTTAAGAACAACCTAGGGAACTGCTTTTCAATGAAGGATTTGGGTGAAGCAACTTACATACTCGGTATTAAGATCTATAGAGATAGATCGAAGAAGTTGCTGGGTTTGACCCAGAGTACATACATCGAAAAGGTGTTGAAGCGGTTCAACATGCTTGAGTCCAAGAAAGGATTTTTGCCCATGTCTCATGGTGTGAATCTCTCTAAGGACCAGTGTCCAAAGTCTTGTGAAGATAAGGACCGCATGAAGTTGATTCCATATGCTTCGGCAATTGGATCAATCATGTACGCGATGTTATGTACTCGACCCGACGTCTCCTTTGCTTTGAGCATGACTAGAAGGTATCAGTCAGACCCCGGTGAGTGTCACTGGATTGCAGTCAAGAATGTCCTGAAGTACTTTAGAAGGATTAAGGTTGTGTTCTTGGTGTATGGTGGAGAGGAAGAGCTCGTTGTAAGTGGTTACACGTTTGCTAGCTTCCAAACTGATAGAGACGACTCCAAGTCTCAGTCAGGTTTTGTGTTTTGCCTGAATGGAGGAGCTGTGAGCTGGGAAGAGTTCCAAGCAAGAGACAGTTGCTGATTCTACAACAGAGGCCGAGTATATCGCCGCAGCTAATGCGGCGAAGGAGGCTGTATGGATTAGGAAATTCATCGGCGAGCTTGATGTAGTTCCTAGCATTATTGGTCCCGTAGTTCTCCACTGTGATAACAATGGTGCAATTGCACAATCTAAGGAACCTAGATCCCATCAGCGCTCCAAGCACATACTTCGGCGGTTTCATCTTATTCGTGAGATTGTCGAACGAGGAGATGTGAACATTTGCAGAGTGCCGACTGAGGAGAATATTGCGGATCCACTGACAAAGCCTCTCGCGCAGAGAAAGCATGATGGTCATACTAGATTGATGGGTATACGATACCTAAATGATCAACTCTAGTGAGAATCTTGTGCATTGCATGTAAACATGTATTTTGTTGGCCATTTGTTCATATGATGAACAGTGTACCTAGTTTTTCTCTTACAATTAATGACAAGTTCTTTTATTATGAGTTTTTTCTATATGATAGTTAAATGTTAACATAATAGATACCCTTAGAATGTTCGCTTCCATGAGACATCAAGTACGTGACTTGAATGTGAGAGCCTATGATTTATTTGAAGCTTCATTCTTAAAAGGTCCCTGGTCGAGTATCATTATAGAAGCTAAGGGTGATGATGGTACATGAAGGCTAGCACGTGCATTGACTAATGACCGGTTCTCACAGGTCATGATATTGTGATATCAAGTCATCACGTGGGTACTTGTTAGTGAACAAGTTGTACTGGACAGACCCAACCTGAGACTACTCTGTGGATTGTCATCCAATCGTGTCACGAGTAGGTCTCAATTGACAATGGTGTTGTGGTCCTTTGACCTGAAGTCACAACATTCATCAAGTGAGGAAGAGCGTGCTTTACTGCCATCTAAAGTCTTCCTTGAGAAAGGTTGATGATAAGGGTGGTTGTTGGGCATGTTACGAATCATTTGGGTGTTTGTGTGTGAGCAGATATGAGATCTGTCCTCCTGTATGACAGGAGTTGCATCCATGGGCCCCTTGACGGAACTGGACTGAGAAATGCATGACCATGCTTGGTTGAGTCAATATGTGATATTGGACTCACCATTCTCTGGAAGTCCGTCCTGGATCAAGAAACTTGGATTGAGCTATTACGAGGGTGACACAGTCCATGCCTCTAGTTCTATCCGGATGTAAGGGACAAAGGGACAAAGACAACGCTGATACATTGGTCATAAAGGCTTATGAGTTATAAACTCTTATTTCTTGGGGAGCAATAATGCGTTGCTAGATGCCGCTCATTGTTTGTGAGGTTTTTGGTTTGATACTTTCAAGATCAAGTGAGAGACTGTTGGAGTTACCATGGTGATCTAGAAGTGGTCAAATATGTAATCTCACTGCCAACGCGATATGAGCCTGCAGGGTCGCACATAAGAGATGTGGAGAAGTTGGATGATTGACTGTGTTGGTAAAGGTTACCAATCACCGACCTGAATGGGGTTATGGGCAAAGTGTTGCCTTAAAGGATCGTCGGGTTAGGAAAATGTTGCCTTGAAGGATTGGTAAGAATAGTCGACCGAGGGTCGACGTGAATCGACGAGTATTGTACTCGCCGACTGATTCTCGCCGACTGAATATTATACTCGCCGACTGATTCTCGCGGACTGAGTATTGTACCCACGTTCGACGTGAATCGTCGAGTATTGTACTCTGATTCTCGCCGACTGATTCTCGCCGATCCTAGGTGATTCTCACAAATCCTAGGTGATTCTCGCCGATTGATTCTCGCCGGGAATAGGTGATTCTCGCCGATTGATTCTCACCGAATCTGCTAGGTGATTCTCGCCGGGAATAGGTGATTCTCGCCGATTGATTCTCACCGAATCTGCTAGGTGATTCTCGCCGATTCTGGAACCCTAATTTTCTGGGTGGTCTGCGGATAGCGATATTCCTAAGTCTCTTTATGCCTTGGTATAAATTGATACTTAGGGTTTTCGGGTCTCTCACTCTCTCTCGCTGATCGAATCGACGGAAGGGTTCCGTTCTTCGTTCCATTCCGCCGATCCCGAATCCCGCCGACGGAAGGGTTCCGCCGCCGTGCTCGCTCCGTCGACCTCCTCCTCTCCGGCGATCGTCGCTGGTGTTGCTATTCCTGGCGCGGACCTAGCAGTCCGTGGAAAAGCAAGGTGCGGTCATTCTCCTTCCCGATTATCCGTGCGACCGAAAAATCGGTGTTCTCCTGCTCGTGTGGATTTCTGCAGAGAGGTGGATATCATTCCACGTAGAACTCGCCACCAGCAAGAACACGAAGCTTGGAGCATCTCCGTTGAGTTGTGACTCAACGCCAACGAGGTAATTTTTGCCTAGTTGTATGTTAACTTCTTGATTCAACTACCATGGCCAGATCCCATCTCTTTTGGGTTTTTCTTAATATTTTTATTCTTCCGCTGCGTGCACAAGTGTTGTGCCATCCTCATAGAGAAACCCAACACATTCCATATTTCTTAATCAACTCCCTAGTGAACTTGGACTGGGATATGGACAAGTTATCATTAGTTTGTCTACCTTGGAGACCCAAGAAGAACCTAAGCTCACCCATACTACTCATCTCAAGTTTCCCTTGTATAAGTTTAGCAAACTTCCTGCAAAGGTTGTTATCATTAGATCCAAATATTATGTCATCAACATATATCTGGACTAGGATGATCTTGCCCTTATATTTCTTTAGGAATAGGGTCTTGTCTAAGTTCCCCCTTGATAATTTGTTCTCAATGAGGAAACTTGACAAAGTCTCATACCATGCTCTCGGGGCTTGCTTCAACCCGTATAGAGCTTTCCAAAGCCTATAAACAAAATCATGAAAGTTTGAGTCAACAAAACCTGATGGTTGTTATACATATACATCCTCTTTTAGGTCCCCATTCAGGAAGGCTGGCTTCATATCCATCTGGTAGACTTTGAATCCTTGATAGGTAGAAAATGCATGGAAGAGTCTTATTGCTTCCAATCTGGCTACTAGGGCAAATGTTTGGTCAAAATCTATTCCTTCTTCTTGCATGTATCCTTTAGCCACCAGTCTAGCCTTATGCTTGTCTGTAATTTCATTCTCATCTAACTTGTTCTTGTAGATCCACTTAGTTCCTATGACATTATATCTCTTAGGTCTGGGAACCAGCTTCTAGACTTTACATCTTTTGAACTGGTACAGTTCTTCCTACATTGATCCAATCCAGAATTGGTCTTTAATTTCCTCTTCAAACTTCTTGGGCTCTACTTGTAACAAGAAACTTGAGTAGAATGTTGTGTTTATACTCTTACTTCTGGTCAGTACTACTTGGCTTGCCTCACCAATAATTTGGTGTGTTGGATGATCCCTTAGATACCTGAAAGCTGGAGGCAATCTAACCTCAGCTTGCTATTCTTCATTATCTTAAGCTTGCTGTTCTTCATCTTCAACTGGTGAGTCTTGAGCTCCCTCTAGACATCACACATATTTTCTCTTATCTTATACTGCTTGATCATCTTCCTTGATGGTAAGCTTATCCATCACCTCCTCTATGCATGCAGAACTAGAAGAGGAGCTAGACAACTCACAGTTAATCATGTTTGATTCATCAATGACAACATGAACTGACTCTTCTACAACTTGACTTGTCAAGTTGTAGATCCTATATGTCCTACTATTGTTGTGGAACCCAACAAGGATCCCTACATGCGACTTGGCAGCATACTTAGTCATATGTGACTTTCCATTATTCATTACATAACACTTGCTACCAAAAATCCTGAAGTAGGATAAGTTTGGTTTTCTGGTTTTCAAGATCTCATAGCGACTCTTCTTGTGGCTTTTGGTGATAGAAGCCATGTTAAGGACATGACATGCAGTATTTACTGCCTCAGCCCAGAAATATTCTAGGAGATATGTGTCACTTAACAAGGTCCTACAAGCCTCTATGATGGATATATTTTTTCTCTCAACAATTTCAATTTTTTAGGGTGTTCTAGGAGAGGATAATACCTGGTGAATCCCTTACTGTTCACAGAACATTGTCATGCTTGCAGACTGAAATTCAGTCCAATAGTCACTTCTGTTTTTTACCACAGTACCGTATAGTTCGTTATGTATCTGCTTGACAAAAGTTTTGAAGACTTCGTGGGTTTTATCCTTTCTCTTATGGAAGAACACCCAAGCAAATCTAGAAAAGCCATCAACAACCACAAGATTGTAGACTTTCCTACCTAGACTTTAAACTGGCATAGGACCAAACAAGTACATATGTAGGAGGTATAAGCACCTCACTGAATCGTTGTCCCCAATGCACTTGAAGGAGGTCTTGGCCTGTTTGCCCTTTTGTCATGCAGAGCAGATACCCTCCTTAGTGCATTTCAAATTGAGGTCATTTCTGACTAACTCTTCACTAAAGAGTTTGCCTATGATCTTGTACTTCAGATGAGCCAGCCTCTTGTGCCATTGGACACAATATGAGGCTTTCTCATCTGTAACTAGGCATATGGGAGAGTTCTTACTTTCACAAGCAAAATTAAGACAATATATATTTCCTCTCCTAGTGCCTGTCAAGATGACCCCTTAGTCACTTGACCTCCTAATTTGGCACTCATCCTTGAGGAAAGAAATGTCATAGCCAAGATCACATAGTTGGCTTATGCTTATGAGGTTGTGTTGCAACCATTTCACATAAGCTACTTATGTGATAGTGGATATGCCATTTGATATCTTATCATACCCTTTAGTCGCCCCCCTTTCTAAACCACCAAATATGACTTTGGGTCCATTCTTTACTGCAGTGTACTACTTCAACATGCTCGTTATTCCAGTCATGTGCCTTGAACACCACTGTCCAAGTACCATTTTGGTAGTAGAAGTGCTTGGTATATCTTCAGCCCTACTAGCAGCTACCTTCTTTTTAGAGAGAATACTCTTGATGGCCTCAAAGATGCCCAAGTCTGGTCTACTGACAGACTTGCCCTTGGCCGTAAAGTGGGTTGGAATATTCCGAGAACAGTTTGCAGCTTTGCCCTTGAGTGAAGGGTCTGATGCACTAAATATAAATGGTCCAAGATGGGCCATTTAGATTTCCTCGTAGGCTGCCTTGAAGTCACTTGCACCATTGCTATATTTTCCACCCTGATAGTGAACATCTTTGTTCACACCATAGGATCTACCATTCTTATAGTGACCATGGATACTCTCTTGATCATACCTGTTAGAATGTAGCAGAACCCTCTTGAAATAAATAGGAGGCCTGGAGGCTAGTGGCTGTACTGGAGCTTTGCACTTCCTTTTGGGATTAGCAACACTAGTGCTTCCTTTGAAACCCAACCCCTTCTTTCCCTTTTGGGAAGAGAAGGTGTCTATTAAGGGAAGCACTGAACTGGGCTTTCAATAGATAGCCACTATTCTCTTCTATCTCTCCAACAACACTTCCAAGTCCCTTATTCTATTTTCCTGGTACTCTATGGTACTTATCTGAATGATAGAAATTGTTTCCAGCTCACTGATTTCTTTCATTTTCTGATCCAACAATTCTGCATGCTGGGAAGCAGCAAGCGGAAGGGAGGATATTTCCTTAGCCTGCTTCTTGGCTAGCATCCTGCTTTTCTTGAAAGCATTCAGCAGGACACCATACTTGTAAATAACTGAATTGATACCTTCCTCTGATTCAAACCCATCTTTGTCACAGGATTTAGAGGCCTCTGAATAAGGACTAGTCTCACAGCCATTTTCAGTTGAGTGGCTAGACTGATAATGTACCTTTGATTAGCCAGGCTAATCCTGGTTGGATAATTCATCTGACATAGACATTAGTCCATAACAGTAGCTGTCTTCTTCTTCTTCATCTACCTTTGTATTACCATCTTAATTTTATAGAGGTGCCCTGACTTCATTTCTTGCAGCATGATGATTTACATCAGCTTCTTCAGCAATAGCAGCCAACATCTCAATGAAGTCTCCTTCTTCAGCTTCTACTTCAGCAGAGTACAACCCAATGTAGGCTTCATCTTGATCTTCCTCTTCTGACTCTGACGAGGAAGAGTCAGTGCAGCTTATCTTCTTCTTAACAATGAACAATTTCGCCTTCTTGCCTTTTTTCTTGTGGTCCTTCTTCTCACCAAATTCTTTTCTTTTGACAGGGAAGTCAGCTATTACATGTCATGGCTTGCTGAAATAATAGAAAACCACTTTAGATGAAACATGTTTGTTGGGTTTAGAAACATACCTGTCCTCTTTAGAGGATTTCTGCCTGCCCTTGTAGTAGTCTTCTTTGGGACGAGAGGAGGAGGAGGAGGGTTTGCTTCTCCAGTGTTTCTTTTTCATAAATTTTTATAACTGCTTGGAGAAGGCAGCAAAGTATTCATCAGACATATGGCAGTATGATGTGCTGGTCTCTGATTTTTTTTGAGTTAGATTCAGCATCCCTCCATGGTGGAGAATGTGTATTTCTTTTGTTCCTCCTCGTGGCTTCAACTTTGAAGGCCACAGATTTTTCTTTGGCCTGGGACTTGCTGACTTTCTCCTCCTCTTTCCCAGCTATCAGCTACATTTTATAGGACAACAACTCCCTAAAGAGAGTTGCTGGTGGAGTATCACCAAGCTTTGCCACGTCTCTGATGGCACAGATTTTAGTATCCCAGTCTCTAGTTAGAGACCTGAGAAACTTGTTATTCAGCTCATAAGTGCTGAAGACTCTTCCATATATCCTTGGCTCATTGACAATTCAGAAGAATCTTTCATAGCATTCTGTTATGCTATTAGTCTTGCTCTGCCATAATGACTCATACTCTTGATTGAGCATGGACTTCCTGTCATCTCTTACTTCCTCTGTTCCATCCATGTAGACCACTAAGGTGTCCCACATCTCCTTTGCAATCTCCCAATGTACCAGATTTTGGAAAGTGGAGTCATCCATGACACTCACAATTATATTCTGTGCCCACTTGTCCATTGTGGCCAGAATAACTTCATTTTTGTCTTCACAGAGTAGGTATTGGGTGTCTGGACATTTGTATTAAGAACTGATACTTTCATAGGGATGAAAGGCCCTTCTTTGACAGTGATAAAGATTTTAGGCTCAGTTGTCTCCATGAACAGCCTAACCCTCTCCTTCTAGATGTCAAATCCTTCTTTCCTGCAGATGGGAAGCTTCATGACCCCCATCTCCTTATAGTTCACTCCTGAACCCATAAGGATTGATTTTTATTGCTGACCTTGGAGATCTACTCATATTGTTAAGCCTTCTTTGAGTAACCTCCCTCTGATACCACTTGAAAGGCTTTGATTTAAAGGTCAGCTAACACCTAGAGGGGGGTGAATAGGTTTTAGGTCTCTTTTTAGTTATCTATACCTAAACCTTATCTATTGTGCTTTGTGATTTGTTAGTTTAAGCTTTCAAGAACATCAACCAGATGACACTGATTTTTTATATTGGTTCCCCAGAGTTTGCGTAAGTCAACTGTCCCTCTGCGCCCTTCTAACAGTGTGTTAGACAAGGTTCTTCCCATAAAACTCAACCCCAAGGAGCTTACAGCACGATCCCGTAGGATCACTCAATCTTCTTCAAGACTTACCACTTAGGCAATATCCCCTACCACTCAGATCCCAACTGGATCCTACCTCAGCCTTTATAACACAGGCCTACCACTCAGATTCTCTATAACTCCCCCTATCCGTCGCATAGTATATAGCAGTAGGTCCGGCCGGGGCCCGATGCCATATACTACAGACAGACCGGGTGGTTACTCATGGAAACCATCCAACCAATCATAACGTCCTACATAGAGCATTCTAACAGAAGCAGTTTATAAAAGTTGCAATAAAGAACCCAGCACTAAAGCATGAATGTCCACTAATACCCAAAACAAGAATGTTATACATGCACCAGTATAAGCATTAAGGCCTTAGAAAATGGTTCACTTGATATTACATGATTTACAAACCACGGCACGCAGGCCGGTCATACATGAATAAAAACAGTAAACACTCCAATTAGGCCTTCGAGGGCCGGCTTCGCAAATTGGGCTTTAGCCCGCTATTGACCGCTTGGTCCCGTAGCACCTGCAAGCAACAAACCACCGCACGGTGGCAAAACAAGGCAACGGTCAGCAATGCTGACCAAATTATAATGATCCCGCCCCCAACTCGGGGCGGCGATGCTCCTTCCCTGTATTTCATTAGCATAAGCGAGCAATATAGATATATTCATTTCATCACAGACGTTGGCTCGCACGGCCACACGCCCCATGCTCTCAGGGCACATTCTCGGTGAACAGGTCGATGTCACGTCAATTAAAGCCATAGACATTCCAGACTCACCACCGCCACTTTGACGGCCAAACACATGAGCAATTTGTCTTCCCGGCATGGGTCACGACAATTTAAGCCATAGACCGCCGAAGACCCTCATCTATGCCAATGGCAAGTGCCACGTAACCTTAGGTCTCTTTAACCCGAACGACATAGATATAGGTACGGTTCCATCTAACCCGTGCTCACGTCGCAACGACAATTTAAGCCATATGTGCAGGTCAAACTTCTCCCGAGTCCCATTTTCGTCACACAATTTCACATAACTCGGTTATGTTCAAGTTGGCTCTCAGGCTTCCAAGTTGGCAAGATCACGTATCCGCCCAGTTTTCCGAGTGCACCTTTGGGTTAATCCCCAAGGCTCCCTGTTGCAATCTGCCGTGTAGAAAACCCGAAAAACAATCAATCGCACGGAGTCTTCTCCAGCATTTATGCAATGCAACATCACCGATCCAGACCAACATGTCCGGGTAGGCTTCACACATCATGCCTATATCCGTTCTCGCTTACAGACTCTAAATAACAGTGACTTCACATATCTACCCGAAGGAACGCTCCAACTCACCGCAAACTCGCGAGAGCGGGCTTCCTATGCAAAGAAGGAGAGATACACATGCTCAAGATGAGGATCGTTACCCTTGCGTTCCTCTTTGGCGCCATGGAAAAGTAAGCGGATGAAAAGTACCGCACTAGCTTTGCCTCCGTGGATCCGAAGTCGGCTCGCGATTTGGAGCTTTGAAGCTCCTCCAATGGCCGGATCTAGCTTCTTCTTCCTTCCTTGGCTCTCCTCTCTCTCTAAGATTTAGAAAGATAACCACTCATGAAAAGTGAGGGTTTCTAAGGCTCGATCCTGGGTATATCCCTTCAGGAACAACCTCCAGCCGTTGGATCATCAGTTAAAGAAACGAACGACTTTGATTCGGGACTGAAATGCCCAATCTGGACCGCACACGGCCTGGCACACGCCCGTGTCCAGGGCTGTGTGCCTCATTCGCCGTCAAAATCGGCTTGCCTTGAACAACACACGGGTATCGAACATGCCCGTGTTCGACCTGTCACGCCCGTGTTCCACCTGACACGGCCGTGTGGCCGGCCGTGTACCCCCATCATTTTTACTCGAAAACAACCCGAGCACTGCACGGGTTCTAGGACACGCCCGTGTCCTTGCCCGTGTCACCTCAACATGCCTGGGCTCTAGGCCGTGTACACGGTCTCGACACTCGACACTTCGTCGAGTGAATATCGTCGACCTGACCACACGGCCTTGGACACGCCCGTGCCCTAGGCCGTGTGCCTTGTCTCGACACTTCGTCGAGCAAAGGATCGTCGACTTTCGGACGAGTGTCGACACGGGTCGACACGCCCTGCGACACGCCCGTGTCGCAGGCCGTGTACCATGTCTCGACACTTCGTCGAGCGCGAAGTGTCGACTTCGCGGGCTGAGTGTCGACACGGGTCGACACGCCCTACGACACGCCCGTGTCGCAGGCCATCTGCCCAGTATCGACACAATGTCGAGAGCAAAATGTCGACTTCGCCGACTAAGTGTCGACACAAGCTTGACACGCCCTGGGACACGCCCGTGTCCCAGGCCGTGTGCCTCCTGCCAGAACCCAAAACTGGCCCAAAACATCCCCCGTCGCTCTTTTGAGTTTCGGGGCATTACAACTCCCCCCCTCTTAAAAGAATTTCATCCACGAAATTATATAAAGGAAAGACATGTTCAAAACCAAAATTTGTACCTGAGAGGAACAACTCCGGATACTCGTCAAGCATAGTCTGCTCTCGCTCCCAAGAGAGCTCCTCATGACCTCAATTGTCCCACCAGACCTTGACCATCCTGATCTCTTTATTGCGTAGCCGCTTGACCTCCGAGTCCTCAATCCGTACGGGCTTGACTTTTGTCGTCAGCCCACTACCCACCGGCACTTGATCAACCGCGATCACTTGCGAAGGATCTTGCACCGCCTTCCGAAGCACCGAAATATGGAATACATCATGTAATCCACCAAGCTCCACTAAAAGCTTCAACCGATAGGCCGCTTCACCAACTCGCTCCAGAACCTCAAACGGCCCAAGGTACCTCAGGCTTAGATTTTTCAATCGCCGCACCCGCGAGACACCCTTGAACGGCTTGATCTTTAAGTACACATAGTCGCCCACAGCGAACGCCACGCTACTGTGCTTGGCATTATAGTACTTCGCTTGCCGGTCCTGAGCGATAAGCAACCTCTCCCGAATGGTTCTCACCAAAGAAGTAGCATCCACCACTTCCAATCGCTTATAGAACTTTGACTCACCCGTTTCTAACCAAGACAACGGCGTGCGACATTTTCTACCATATAGGGCCTCGAAGGGCGCCATTTGAATACTCGCTTGGTAGCTGTTGTTGCATGCGAACTCCACCAAATAAAGGTGGTCTTCCCATTGCTTACCAAAATCCAAGACACACATGCGGAGCATGTCTTCCATGGTTCTATTGACCCTCTCAGTCTGCCCATCCGTTTGCGGATGGAAGGCTGTGCTGAATTTCAACTTTGTCCCCAACATTTGTTCCACTACCCTCCAATCATTGGACGTGAACCGCCCATCTCGGTCACTCACGATGCTGCGGGGCACACCATGAATCCGTACTATGTTATCCACATAAAGTTTTGCCAACCTCTCCACCGGATCATCCTTCCTATGCGGAATAAAATGCGACACCTTCGTTAACCGATCAACAACCACCCAAATGACGTCGTTCCACTTTTGCGACCTTGGCAAACCGTGCACAAAGTCCATAGAGATGTCGTCGAATTTCCACTCCGGAATAGGCAAGGACTTAAGAAATCCTCCCGGCTTTTGGCACTCCGCCTTCACCAAGGCGCAAGTTTGACACTTCGCTACGTAGAGCGCCACATCCTTCTTCAAACCCGGCCACCAAAACAGTTTCTTCACATCACGGTACATCTTCGTGCTCCCCGGGTGAATCTAGTACTTGGTATGGTGTGCCTCGTACAACAACTCCACCCGCAAATTACCCACACTTGGGACGCACAGACGACCGTCTTTCCAAAGCAATCCGTCCTCCACGACGAATTGGGAATTTGATCCATCCAGAGCCTCTACCATGAACTGCTTCATATGAGCATCCATATCCAAGGCCTGCCGAATACGATCAGCCAGGTCATATTGGACTTCAGTCCAATTCAGAACTGCTTCAACGCTTGATTGCCTATCCACACAAATAATCTCCAACGCCTCCAACTCCCGCACCAACCGCTCATCATGCACCGATAGCCAATTGGCTTGAGCTGGGGCTCGGCGACTCAACGCGTCCGCAACCGCATTCCCTTTACCAGGCACGTAGTGGATCTTGAATGTATAGTCCCCCAGGAAATCCATCCATCTACGGTGCCGCATATTCAGATCCTTCTGATCAATCAGATACTTCAGGCTCTTATGATCGGTGTAGATATGTAACACCCCCTATCCGTCGCATAGCATATAGCAGTAGGTCCGGCCGGGGCCCGACGCCATATACCACAGACAGACCGGGTGGTTACTTATGGAAACAATCCAACCAATCTCAACGTCCTACACAGAGCATTCTAGCGGAAGCAGTTTATAAAAGTTGTAAACAGGAACCCAGCATCGAAGCACGAATGTCCACTAACACAAAATAGGAATGTTATACAAAATACTCAAAACAAGCCTTAAGGCCTTACAAAATGTTACACTTGAATATTACATGTTTTTTTTTACAAACCACGACACGCAGGCCGGTCATACATGAATAAAACAGTAAACACTTCCATTTGGGCCTTCGAGGGCCGGCTTCGCAAAAAGGGCTTTAGCCCGCTATTGACCGCTTGGTCCAGCTGCACCTGCAAGCAACAAACCACCGCACGGTGGCAAAACAAGGCAACGGTCAGCAATGCTGACCAAATTATAACGATCCCGCCCCCAACTCAGGGCGGCGATGCTCCTTCCCTGCATTTCATTAGCATAAGCGAGCAATATATATATAGCCATTCATCACAGACGTTGGCTCGCACGGCCACACGCACCGTGCACTCAGGGTACATTCTCGGTGAACCGGTCGATGTCACGTCAATTAAAGCCATTAACATTCCGGACTCACCACCGCCACTTAGACGGCCAAACATATGAGCAATTTGTCTTCCCGGCATGGGTCACGCCAATTTAAGCCATTGACCGCCAAAGACTCACATCTATGCCAACGACAAGTGCCACGTAACCTTAGGTCTCTTTAACCCGAACGATATAGATATGGGTACGGTTCCATCTAACCCGTGCTCATGTCGCAACGACAATTTAAGCCATTTGCGCAGGTCAAACTTCTCCCGTGTCCCATTTTCGTCACACAATTTCACATAACTCGGTTATGTTCAAGTTGGCTCTCAGGCCTCCATGTTGGCAAGATCTCGTATCCGCCCAGTTTTTCGGGTGCACCTTTGGGTTAGTCCCCAAGGCTCCCTGCTGCAATCTACCGTGTAGAAAACCCGAAAAACAATCCATAGCACGGAGTCTTCTCCGGCATTTATGCAATGTAACATCACCGATCCAGACTAACATGTCCGGGTAGGCTTCACACATCATGCCTATGTCCGTTCTCGCTTACGGACTCTAAATAACGGGGACTTCACATATCTACCCGAATGAACGCCTCCAACTCTCCGCAAACTCGCGAGAGCGTGCTTCCTATGCAAAGAAGGAGAGCTACTCATGCTCAAGATGAGGATCGTTACCCTTGCGTTCCTCTTTGGCGCCATTGGAATGTAATCGGATGAAAACCACCGCACTAGCGTTGCCTCCGTGGATCCGGAGTCGGCTCGCGATTCGGAGCTCCGAAGCTCCTCCAATGGTGGATCTAGCTCCTTCTTCTTCACTTATCTCTCCTCTCTCTCCAAGGATTTAGAAAGATAACACTTAAGAAAAGTGAGGGTTTTCCAAGTCCATTCACGGGTATATCCCTTGAGGAACATCCCCCAGCCGTTGGATCTCAAAACAAGGAAACGAACGGCTTTGATTCGGGGCTGAAATGCCCAATCTGGACCGAACACGTCCTGCCACACGCCCGTGTCCATGGCCGTGTGCAGCATTCGCCGTCAAAACAGAATCACCTGGAACCTCACACGGGTATCGAACACGCCCGTGTTCGAGCTGACACGCCCGTGTTCCACCGGACACGGCCGTGTGGCCGGCCGTGTACCCCATGATTTTTCCCCAAAATCAACCCGAGCACTGCACGGGTTCTAGGACATGCCCGTGTCCTTACCCGTGTCACCTTGACACGCCTGGACCCCAGGATGTGTACATGGTCTCGACACTCGACATTTCGTCGAGTGAAGATCATCGACCTGATGACACGGCCTTGGACACGGCCGTGTCCTAGGCCGTATGCCTTGTCTCGACGATCGTCGAGCGAATCTCGACGACTCCCCAGGACGATCGTCGACACGGGTCGACACGCCCTGCGACACGCCCGTGTCGCAGGCCGTGTGCCCAGTCTCAGCGAATCGTCGAGATAATCTCGACGACTTCGCAGCTAAGTGTCGACACAGGCTTGACACGCCCTGGGACACGCCCGTGTCCCAGGCCGTGTGCCTGCAGCCAGAACCAAAACTGGCCCAAAACGTCCCCCTTCGCTCCTTTGAGTTTCAGGGCGTTACAACTCTACCCCTCTTAAAAGAATTTCGCCCACGAAATTACATAAAGGAAAGACATGTACAAAACCAAAATTTGTACCTGAGCGGAACAACTCCGGATACTCGTCAAGCATAGTCTGCTCTCGCTCCCAAGAGAGCTCCTCACGACCGCAATTGTCCCATCGGACCTTGACCATCCTGATCTCTTTATTGCGTAGACGCTTGACCTCCGAGTCTTCAATCCGCACGGGCTTGACCTTTGTCATTAGCCCACTATCCACCGACACTTGATCAACCGCGATCACTTGCGTAGGCTCTTGCACCGCCTTCGAAGCACCGAAATATGGAATACATCATGTAAACCACCAAGCTCCACTGAAAGCTTCAACCGATAGGCCGCTTCACCAACTCGCTCCAGAACCTCAAACGGTCCAAGGTACCTCGGGCTTAGCTTTTTTTTTTCCATCGTCGCACCCGCGAGACACCCTTGAACGGCTTGATCTTTAAGTATACATAATCGCCCACAGCGAACTCCACATTCATGTGCTTGGCATTATAGTACTTTGCTTGCCGGTCTTGAGCGATAAGCACCCTCTCCCGAATGGTTCTCACCAAAGAAATAGCATCCTCCACTTCTGATCGCTTATACAACTTTGACTCACCCGTTTCTAACCAAGACAACGGCGTGCGACATTTTCTACCATATAGGGCCTCGAAAGGCGCCATCTGAATGCTCGCTTGGTAGCTATTGTTGTATGCGAACTCCACCAAATAAAGGTGGTCTTCCCATTGCTTTCCAAAATCCAGGACACACATGCGAAGCATGTCTTCCATGGTTCTATTGACCCTCTCGGTCTGCCCATCCGTTTGTGGCTGGAAGGCTGTGCTGAACTTCAGCTTTGTTCCCAACATTTGCTGCACCAGCCTCCAATCATTGGATGTGAACCGCCCATCTCGGTCACTCACGATGCTGCGGGGCACACCATGAAGCCGTACTATGTTGTCCACATAAAGCTTTGCCAGCTTCTCCACTGGATCATCCTTCCTATGCGGAATAAAATGCGACACCTTCGTTAATCGATCAACAACCACCCAAATGGCGTCGTTCCCCTTTTGTGACCTTGGCAAACCGTGCACAAAGTCCATAGAGATGTCGTCGAACTTCCACTCCGGAATAGGCAAGGACTTAAGAAATCCTCCCGGCTTTTGGCACTCCGCCTTTACCAAGGCGCAGGTTTGGCACTTCGCTACGTATAGCGCCACATCCTTCTTTAAACCCGGCCACCAAAACAGTTTCTTCACATCACGGTACATCTTCGTGCTCCCCGGGTGAATCGAGTACTTGGTATGGTGCGCCTCGTACAACAACTCCACTAGTAAATTGCCCACACTTGGGACGCACAGACGACCGTCTCTCCAAAGCAATCCGTCCTCCACGACGAATTGGGAATTTGACCCATCCAGAGCCTCTATCATGAACTGCTTCATATGAGCATCCATATCCAAAGCCTGCCGAATCCGATCAGCCAGGTCATATTGGACTTCAGTCCAATTCAAAACTGCTTCAGCACTTGCTTGCTTATCCACACAAGCAATCTCCAACGCCTCCAACTCCCGCATCAAACGCTCATCATGCACCGATAGTCAATTGGCTTGAGCTGGGGCTTGGCGACTCAATACGGCTGCGACTGCACTCCCTTTACCAGGCACATAGTGGATCTTGAACGTATAGTCACCCAAGAACTCCATCCATCTATGCTACCGCATTTTCAGCTCCTTCTGATTAATCAAATACTTCGCGCTCTTACGACCGGCGTAGAGATCCATTTTTCCCATCGTACAAAATTATGCCTCCACAGCTTCAAGGCAAAACTCACGGCCACTAACAACAAGTCATGGACCGGATAGTTCCTCTCGTGCACTTTTGGCTGTCTCGTGCCATAAGCTATTACACTTCCGTGTTGTAGTAGCACGCAATCCGAACCACTGCCCTAAGCATCCTTATAAAATCTCATAGCCCTCTGTTCCACTCGGCGAAGTCAGCACAGGCGTCGTGGTCAACCGACATTACAACTCCTCAAAAGCTCGCGCGCACTCCGGCGTCCAAAAGAACTTCTGCTCCTTCCTCGTCAAAGTAGTGAGGGGTAACGCTATCCGCGAGAAGTTCTCTACGAAGCGCCTGTATTAGCCGGCAAGCACCAGAAAACTCCGGACTTCCGCTACCGTATAAATCTCAGGCCACTCCCGCATCGCAACAATCTTCGCCGGATCCACAGCAATACCTTCCTCACTCACTACAAGACCGAGGACGCCACTGAGGATGACCAAAACTCGCACTTCGAGAACTTGAAATAAAGTTAATTCCTCCTTAGCATCTCCAAAACCAAAAGATGACGCTCAAAGTGATCTTCCTTACTCTACGAGCACACCAGAATATCGTCGACGAAGACGAACCCAAAATGGTACAAGTACTCCCAGAAGGTCCGGTTCATCAAATCCACGAACACTGACGGTGCATTAGTCAGCCCCAACGGCATGACCGTAAACTCGTAGCGCCCGTATCCCGTACTGAACGTTATCCTAGGGATATCACTCTCCCTTATCTAATTTAGAGTACGCCGTTGGCCCGACCAACTGATCACAAAGATCATCGATCCTTGGGATTGGGTACTTATTATTTTCCGTCAACTTGTTACGCTCCCGATAATAAATACCCAGCCTCAAGCTTCCGTCCTTCTTCTTATTTAAGAGGGTCGGTGATAATACGGTTTGCAGTCAATTTTATTAGGATATTTTCGGGGTTTTAAAGCAAATCATGTCTTGTAAAGTACTTATTTTGATTCCCCTTTGTATATATTTTTGTCGCTAATGCATTTTTTCTGCTTTTTGCAGGTTTTCACGGCTTTCAGCCGAAGTTTGCTGTGACACGCCCCAAGGTCACGCCCTACTAGGACGTGTACCTAGGGCGTGTAACCCAGAGGAATGAAGCAATTGGTCCGAAACTGCATTCTGTGGAAACTTAGTGTACACGCCCTCGGTCACGCCCGTGTCACACCCGACACGGGCGTGTACTAGAGGCGTGTCCCCAGGTTCCGAGGAATCGCAGCAGCGCGCTCGTTTTTCCCACTCCACCGTCGCACCGAAAGTGTCATGCCCCAGGGTCACGCCTGACCCAGGCGTGACATATGGGCGTGTACTTCAGCAATTCCGCCCGTCACCTCCAGCATTCAATTTCCGCTCAACAAAGTCACGCCGCAAACAACACGCCCCAGGTACACGCCCTCTTAGGGCGTGACTTGTGGGCGTGTACCGCAACAACTCCGTCAGAATTCAATTCCAGCCCGAAAAAGTCGCGCCGAATGTGTCACGCCCCAGGGTCACGCCCGACCAGGGCGTGATAGGGGGGCGTGACCCGACCCGAAAAATTCTATAAATAGAGCCCAACTCTAAGGGTTCAGGGACACCTTTTGCTTTGAGAGGGGAGGTTCTGTCCTTTGTATTTCTGAATTTTTTAAGCATGTCTTTCCATTTTTAGTTCTTAGCTGTAGCTTTATGCTTTCCCTGTAGTAGTTCCTAGCTTCGTTCTGTAGTATAATGTTAATGATAGTGTAGTTTACCTTTCCATGCACTTGTAATCGCTGGTTTTCATGTTGTAAGATCCCTGTTTCTATTAATAAAAAGTGTTGTTTTCTTTTACGTTTCTGTTCCGTTTTGATTATTCTTCTTCTACTCATCCCCCCTCTTCCACCTCACCATGATTAACTAATCCTCCATGTACTCGATCTTAATGATCCGAGGTTCGAGTGATTAGGTTATGATGCTTTGAATCTTACCTTTTCTTTTTAGGGTTTAGCTTTGAATTACTCTTGATTTATCACGGGTTGGAGGTATATCATCGATATATACTCTCCACCTATGCTTTCATTCTGGGCTAGCCGAGAGGCCGAAAGTTTCAAATGAGCACTCAAGAGTAAAGGGAGTTGTTCGCACCCCTCGAGAGAGGCAGACGTTCAAATCTCCCGGATTGGAGTAAAATCCAATAGCGGGGTTCACCGCGTAAAGCGAGTTTTAGGCCTCCGATTTAGGCGAGAGTCGGTCGGACCTTCCTAAACTCAGTTAGGCACGGCCTTCGAGAGAAGCGTGTCAATATTCATGGAACCTCCACGGTCAAGGACCTTTACCCTAATTATCTTAGGTTTATTTATCGTATTTTTCTAACCACTCTTGCCGAGGTGATTTCTGATCGAGTGCATTTTCCCCTTCATCGTTACTAAGCTTAAGTTAATCGCTCTTTTAGCTCTCTTTAACTTTTCATGCAAGTAGCTCTCTTTCATTGCAAGTAATTCTCTTCCTTTAGCACGTTTAGCTTTCTTCTAAAAGAACTTAATTTTTCCGTCGATAAAATAATAGATTTCATGTGAGTAAGCTTACTCAACTGTTCCCGGATTTCAATACGACACTTGTGTCCCCTAGCTGCATTTCGATAGGTATACTTGCCTTGATGAATTGTTAGTTTGGTTATTTTCTCCTTGCAGATATCTAAGAGACAATCAAGTTTTTGGCGCCGTTGCCGGGGAAGCAACGCTCGTTGATAAATTGAAAATGCGAATATATTAATTTTATCACTTCTCTTTCTCAGCCTCCTTCTTAAATTTTTTCCGCATACTCACTTGAGTTAAATGGCTGGATTTTGTTAAGTGTGCGTATTTTTAATTTTTCCGCCTACTCACTTGAGTTAAATGGCTGGATTTTGTTAAGTGTGCGTATTTCTAATTTTTCCGCCTACTCACTTGAGTTAATTGGCTGGATTTATTTCAAGCAAGTGTGCGTATTTTTATTTTTCCGCCTACTCACTTGAGTTAATTGGCAGGCTTTATTTCAGTAGAGTGTGTTTACTTTCTGTAGAGTGGGTGTGTTTTAATTTTCTGTCGAGTGCGTGAGTGTAGCTTTTATTTTCCGCCTACTCGCTCCGAGTTAAAATGGCTGGATTTTAATTACCGCCGACTTAATAGAAACACACATCACAAATTTTTCTACAACACCTAATTCTCTCGAAAAGGGCAAAGTGGCTCTAAATGCCACTATCTTGTCTAGTACCTTGAGAACCCTTCACCGGGTAGCCCTTGGGAAGTTCGGGAGTTAAAACATAAAAAAATCTATTTCAAAAATTTTTTTTCGAACTTCATTAGCTCTTTTATTTTCTAGTCTTTCTTCTCCTCTCTTCTTCTAGTGTATGACCCGCAGAAGTCTGTCGGTTACTTTGGACCTGGACCACGAAATTGAGCGTACTCTTCGGAGAAGATCGCGATTTCAAGGCCCTATTACCCAAGTGCCGGTTGAGGATTCCGAGTCATTTTCTACCGTAAGAATGACAGAACCCAACGTGGAGGAAGTCGTGCAAAGGCCTATGTCCTATTATGCACGACCGAATCTCGAGGGTACAGAATCTAGTATAGTTCGCCCTGCAATAGCAAATAATAATTTCGACCTGAAGCCTAGCATAATTCAAATGGTGCAGCAGTATGTGCAATTTGACGGGCTTCAAGATGAAGATCCGAACGCACACCTAGCCAGCTTTCTTGAGATTTATGACACCTTCAAGATAAATGGTGTCACAAATGATGCTATTAGGCTAAGATTATTTCCTTTCTCTCTTAGAATTAAGGCTAAGCAGTGGCTGAACACCCTTCCTAAAAATAGCATAACTACTTGGACGCAATTAACTGAAAAATTTTTGGCCAAGTATTTTCCGCCTGCTAAAACTGCAAAACTTAGGAATGACATTTCTGCCTTTGGACAAATAGACTCTGAGACCCTTTACGAAACTTGGGAAAGATTTAAAGAATTATTAAGACGATGCCCGCATCACGCTCTGCCTGTATGGTTGCAGGTGCAGATGTTTTATAATGGGTTAAATCAAAGCACGAAGCAAATGATAGACGCAGCTTCTGGCGGTACTTTAAACCATAAGACCCCGAAAGCAGCTCTTGAGCTGTTTGAAGACATGGCCATGAACACTTACCAGTGGAATGTGCCAAGGTCCCGCCCAAACAAACCTGCAGGTCTCTTTGAAGTGGACAACGTCTCACAACTCGCACTGCAAGTTGAAATAAACAACGACAGGATTACCGAAGAAAAACAACTCACTCCACCACCCACCTTTAAAAACAATCCATCCCCGCCATACCCTTCCGAGCTTAATAAACAACGACAGGATGATCAATACACCCGTTTTTTAGAAATGTTTAAACAAATCCACATAAATCTGCCTTTCCACGAAAACATATCCCAGATGCCTAAGTACGCAAAATACCTTAAGGACCTCCTAACCAACAAGAAGAAGTTAGAGAACCTTTCTCATGTCACGTTAAATGCCGCGTGCTCGGCGGTTTTGACAAACGGATTACCGAAAAAAATCAGTGACCCGGGTAGTCTCTCTATCCCGTGTGTCTTTGGTGATCTCTTTGTCAAACACGCTTTAGCCGACTTAGGTGCGAGTATTAATCTTATGCCCCTCTCGTTGTTTAAAAAGTTAGGAATTGGTAGTCTCAACCCCACACGCATGAGTATCATGCTAGCCGACAGATCAGTCAAATACCCGTTAGGAATAGTGGAGGACGTCCTAGTCAAAGTTGACAAGTTCATCTTCCCGGTGGACTTTGTCATTTTGGACATCGAAGAAGACGTCGAGGTTCCTCTGATCCTTGGCCGACCCTTCCTTGCCACCTCCCGAGCTATCATTGACGTAAGCAATGGTAAGCTCTTCCTTCGAGTGGGCGACGATGAGGTAACTTTCTCTATCACCCCCTCGATGAAGAACACACTAGCTAATGATGACTCCTGTTTTTTCATGGATACCATAAGTGAAGAATCCTTCTCTCCCACCTCTGATTTTGAAAAAGAATTTTCCAATTTTTGTTCCTCTCCTCCTCTTCCAACTGAGTCTCTACACCTAAGTGAAGAATCCTCCACCCGCCCCTCTGATTTTGAAAAAGAATTTTTTGATTTCTGTTCATCTTCTACTTTTCCAACTGAATCGCTGCACGAAGCCGCCATGGCCGCTAGCAACACCCCTTTTTATTTGACATATAAAAAAGTGTACGAGAACATAGTTTTTGAAAAAGAACAAATTTCCAAAACCTCGTATGATGACCCCCCTACCTTGGAACTGAAAGAACTACCAGAGCACCTTCAATACGCTTTCTTAGAAAAGGACTCCAAGCTGCCTGTCATAATTTCGGCCTACCTCACGGATGCACAAAAGGATAAACTTCTTTCAATTTTACAAAAGCATCGCCAAGCTATTGCTTGGCAGATATCTGATATCAAGGGCATAAGCCCATCTTTCTGCACTCATAAAATCTTAATGGAAGATAATTCACGTAACTTTATACAACCTCAGCGCCGTATAAACCCAAACATGAAAGACGTAGTTAAGGGCGAGGTTATGAAATTGTTAGACTCAGGAATTATCTATCCTATATCCGACAGTAAGTGGGTTAGCCCAGTACAGGTAGTACCAAAGAAGGGAGGGATAACGGTCGTAAGTAATGAAAATAATGAATTAATCCCGACTCGGACGGTGACCGGATGGCGAATGTGTATAGATTACCGTAAGTTGAACGACACCACCCGCAAGGATCACTTTCCCTTGCCGTTCATTGATCAGATTTTAGAACGACTTTCCGGACATAGCTTTTATTGTTTTCTCGATGGCCTCTCGGGGTATCTTCAAATCCCCATCTCCCCCGAGGACCAGGAGAAAACTACGTTTACTTGTCCCTTCGGCACCTTCGCCTACCGAAGAATGCCGTTTGGATTGTGTAATGCGCCGGCTACATTCCAATGATGTATGCTCGCCATCTTTGACAAGTACGTAGAAAGCATTATGGAAGTCTTCATGGATGATTTCTCCGTCTTCGGGAATTCCTTCGATAGTTGCTTAGAGAACCTTGAAAAAGTCTTAGAGCGATGCGAAGAAACTAACCTCGCCTTAAATTGGGAAAAATGTCATTTTATGGTAAGGGAAGGGTTAGTTTTGGGACATAAAATTTCTGAAAGGGGTATTGAAGTAGACGTTGCGAAAATAGAAGTTATCGAGAAACTACCGCCACCTACGAACATAAAAGCCATAAGAAGTTTCCTGGGTCATGCAGGTTTCTACCGCCGCTTCATAAAGGACTTTTCCAAAATCACCAAGCCCCTTACCCATCTCTTAGAAAAAGACGCCCCATTCATCTTTGATGACCTCTGTCTAGCTGCCTTCAATTTAATAAAGGAAAAATTAGTTAATGCGTCAATCATGATAGCTCCGGTGTGGGATCTTCCATTTGAAATAATGTGTGATGCGAGTAGTTATGCGGTGGGAGCCGTACTAGGTCAACGTATTTCCAAAAACTTCCACCCCATTTATTACGCTAGTAAAACACTCACATCTGCACAGGAAAATTACACCACAACCGAGAAGGAGCTCTTAGCTGTAGTATTCGCTTTTGACAAATTTCGCCCTTATATTACTCTTTCGAAAATTATTGTTTTTACGGACCACTCGGCCCTCAAATATCTTCTCTCTAAAACGGATGCCAAGTCTTGCTTGATTCGCTGGGTCTTACTCCTCCAGGAGTTTGACTTAGAGATCCGTGATAAGCGAGGTGCCAAGAACTTGGCCACCGACCACCTTTCGCGCCTAGACAACCCGTTTATAGAACAATTAGACGAAAATTCTTTTCATTACTATTTCCCTGATGAGAAGCTGTTCATAATTAACACATCTACTTCTCCTTGGTTTGCCCGCATCGCCAACTATCTAGTGGCCCGTGTGCTCCCAAAAGAGTTTTCATCTCAGCAAAAGAAGAAATTCTTTTCTGAGTTGAAGAACTACTTTTGGGAGGACCCGCATCTTTTTAAAGTCTGTGCAGACCAAGTGATCAGGAGGTGTGTTTCCTTTGATGAAGGATTAGATATTATTAAACATTTGCATGAAGGACCGACAGGTGGGCACTATCAAGCTTCTCGCACCGCTCACAAAGTGTTAAGCGCGGGTTTTTACTGGCCCACCCTGTTTAAAGACGCGCATGCCTTTGTGAGTAGGTGTGATAGTTGCCAACGGTCGGGGAATATTTCGAATAAAAATGAAATGCCACAAAATTATTTCCTAGAGTGCGAAGTTTTCGACCTCTGGGGGATTGATTTTGTCGGCCCTTTTCCTTCTAGCTTCGGGAATAAGTACATTTTAGTTGCCGTTGATTATGTTTCACGTTGGGCCGAAGCCCAAGCTCTTCCTACGAATGACGCCCGAGTCGTAGTTAATTTCCTAAAAAACATATTTTCTCGATTCGGTACGCCGCGCGCTATCGTTAGTGATAGGGGTTCCCATTTCTGTAACGCACAATTTTCAAAAATTCTAACTAAATATGGCGTTACTCATAAGCTTTCCACTGCCTACCACCCCCAAACTAACGGACAAGTCGAAGTAGTGAATAGAGAAATAAAAAGAATTTTAGAAAAGACTGTTTCAACATCTAGAAAAGACTGGTCAGCCAAATTAGACGATGCTCTATGGGCCTACCGAACAGCGTACAAAACCTCCCTCGGATGTACGCCATATCGGTTGGTTTATGGAAAATCGTGTCATTTACCCGTACAGTTAGAGCACCGCGCCTTTTGGGCCTTGCGATTTTTAAACTTCGATCCCCACTCCGTCGGCGATTTTAGAAAATTTCAACTTAACGAACTCGAGGAGTGGCGCTCTTACGCGTATGAAAATAACAGACTTTATAAAGAGCAGACAAAACATTTGCACGATCGACATCTTAGGCACCCAAAAATCTTTAAGCCGGGCGACCAAGTGCTTCTTTATAATTCTCGTTTACGTTTATTCCAGGGTAAATTAAAATCACGTTGGTTAGGGCCTTTTACTGTTTTAGAAGTCTTTTCTTATGGTACTGTTTTAATTTCCCACCCTGATAAGGGTACTTTCAAAGTGAATGGTCAGCGTCTTAAACTGTATTTCTGTGATGATGTCAGTCTCAACCCTGTTAACTCTATTTTTCCGGTCCTGACATTTGATTAATCTGAACTTTATTTTTCTCATCAACTTTGAACTTTATTCGAACTTTATTTTTAAACAATATTTGGGACACTCTTATTTTGATGCGTCGAGCTCAAACGACACATTAAACAAAGGGCGCTCTTGGGAGGCAACCCAAGTTATTTTTTTCTGTTTTCTTTCTTTTACACTTTTTGCCCCGAATGGCTCCGGCAAGCTGAACCTTCTGCGATCGCCTGCTCCAACGGTTCTGCTTCCATTACAAAGTTCACCAGCCGACGTTTCCTGAAGATCCACAGCACAGGCATGGAGGAGCGGCATCACTCAGCTTGCCCTGCAAAATAAACCGGGGAAGTACCTGTTTTTCAATTCTGACTTTCCTTTCTGTACTTTAATTTTCTCTCGTTCTCCAACCTCCTTCTCCATTGAGGACAATGTAGATTTTAAGCTTGGGGGAAGACTTCCTCCTTCTTTTTGTTTTTTTTTGTAAATATCCAAATATATCAAAAAAAAAACAATTCAAAAAAAAAAATTCAAAAAAAAATTTATATAGCTGCATTTTGGTATTTCAATAAGTACCCCATGTTTATGTTTTGTTTTTCTCAAACTTCTTTATAAACAACGTAGTTAATTATAATTTTTCTAATCATTATTTTTAATCATATTTCACAAGTAAAATGTTGGCCATGCTGTGTTTCTAATTCACTGTAGCATGTTAAGGTAAAATATTTCTCTAAAACGTGCATTTCTATTATGGTTTTCTGTTCTTTATTTTCTTTACTTTCTCTAAAAATTTATCATCCACTATTTTCTTTTTCGTCTTTAGATAATTTTTGTAAGAACAAATTTTGAATAACGTAGTAGATATGAACGATCCAAGTCACATATTAAGTTATTTTCAAGATAATTTCATCAATCTTCTTTTTATTATCTCGAACTTGCTTTTTGAAATTTATCGACTCTATGTTTTAAATAAATTTAAAAAAAGCATGAAAATGATTTAGGCCATTTTTGTTTACGTTTGAGCTTTCCTGCCAACCTAAACTCTTTTACCACTAGTTAGCCGCTTTTGAGCCTTTTTTCCAAATTCATTTGATAACTCCACACAGCATTTCATTTTCACCAAAGCCCAAATTCCTACCTATCTAATCACGCTAATTTTTTTGATAGGAAATTTTGTGTTATCTTTGGAGAACTTGTTGAAAAAAGTGTACTCAAAAGCAATAAATTGAAAAAAAAGAAGAGAAAAAAATGAATGAAAATAATAATAATAATAATAAAAAAGAGATAAATAATCATAAAGAGAAAAAAATAAATTTATTTATACATATTTTGTTTAAAATAAATTTATTTTTTTTGAAACTCGTTGTTTTGGTTTAGTGTGATTTTTAAGCCTCCATGTTTATATTTGAATTCCACTCCTATTCATATTCCTAAACCAAACGTTTCGGTCCTATTAAGTACTTTTGATTCACGCCTTTTTTTAATTTTATTTAACAACTAAGAAAAGAAGAAAAGTAAATCAGTTTTAGTTTTGGATTTAACCTTAGATTTTTGTTATTTAATTGATATAATTATAATGTGTTGCTTGGATCTAGTAATAACTCAATACGTTCTTTTCATTTTCATTGCCTTGCTTAAATCTATTTAAAGAATTTCGTCAAAATTCTGGATGATTTATTTTTATTAAGTAAAGTTTATAAAAGTTAAACCATACCAAAATAATTGTTTTAGATTTACGTTTTACATTCTCCCTACCTAGAATTTCGCATAGTACTTGTGTGAGTATGATTAAAACTTTTTGAATTAGTCACTTTTTATGATTAGCTAGTCTTTATATCTTTGCTTGGGGATAAGCAAAACTTAAGCTTGGGGGAATTTGATAATACAGTTTGCAGTCAATTTTATTAGGATATTTTCGGGGTTTTAAAGTAAATCATGTCTTGTAAAGTACTTATTTTGATTCCCCTTTGTATATATTTTTGTCGCTAATGCATTTTTTCTGCTTTTTGCAGGTTTTCACGGCTTTCAGCCGAAGTTTGCTGTGACACGCCCCAAGGTCACGCCCTACCAGGGCGTGTAACCCAGAGGAATGAAGCAATTGGTCCGAAACTGCATTCCGTGGAAACTTAGTGTACACGCCCTCGGTCACGCCCGTGTCACACCCGACACGGGCGTGTACTAGAGGCGTGTCCCCAGGTTCCGAGGAATCGCCGCAGCGCGCTCGTTTTTCCCGCTCCACCGTCGCACCGAAAGTGTCACGCCCCAGGGTCACGCCTGACCCAGGAGTGACATATGGGCGTGTACTTCAGCAATTCCGCCCGTCACCTCCAGCATTCAATTTCCGCTCAACAAAGTCACGCCGCAAACAACACGCCCCAGGTACACGCCCTCCCAGGGTGTGACTTGTGGGCGTGTACCGCAACAACTCCGTCAGAATTCAATTCCAGGCCGAAAAAGTCGCGCCGAATGTGTCACGCCCCAGGGTCACGCCCGACCAGGGCATGACAGGGGGGCGTGACCCGACCCGAAAAACTCATATAAATAGAGCCCAACTCTAAGGGTTCAGGGACACCTTTTGCTTTGAGAGGGGAGGTTCTGTCCTTTGTATTTCTGAACTTTTTAAGCATGTCTTTCCATTTTTAGTTCTTAGCTGTAGCTTTATGCTTTCCCTGTAGTAGTTCCTAGCTTCGTTCTGTAGTATAATGTTAATGATAGTGTAGTTTACCTTTCCATGCACTTGTAATCGCTGGTTTTCATGTTGTAAGATCCCTGTTTCTATTAATAAAAAGTGTTGTTTTCTTTTACGTTTCTGCTCCGTTTTCATTATTCTTCTTCTACTCATCCCCCCTCTTTCACCTCACCATGATTAACTAATCCTCCATGTACTCGATCTTAATGATCCGAGGTTCGAGTGATTAGGTTATGATGCTTTGAATCTTACCTTTTCTTTTTAGGGTTTAGCTTTGAATTACTCTTGATTTATCACGGGTTGGAGGTATATCATCGATATATACTCTCCACCTTTGCTTTCATTCTAGGCTAGCCGAGAGGCCGAAAGTTTGAAATGAGCACTCAAGAGTAAAGGGAGTTGTTCGCACCCCTCGAGAGAGGCAGACGTTCAAATCTCCCGGATTGGAGTAAAATCCAATAGCGGGGTTCACCGCGTAAAGCGAGTTTTAGGCCTCCGATTTAGGCGAGAGTCGGTCGGACCTTCCTAAACTCAGTTAGGCACGACCTTCGAGAGAAGCGTGTCAATATTCATGAAACCTCCACGGTCAAGGACCTTTACCCTAATTAGCTTAGGTTTATTTATCGTATTTTTCTAACCACTCTTGCCGAGGTGATTTCTGATCGAGTGCATTTTCCCCTTCATCGTTACTAAGCTTAAGTTAATCGCTCTTTTAGCTCTCTTTAACTTTTCATGCAAGTAGCTCTCTTTCATTGCAAGTAATTCTCTTCCTTTAGCACGTTTAGCTTTCTTCTAAAAAAACTTAATTTTTCCGTCGATAAAATAATAGATTTCGTGTGAGTAAGCTTACTCAACTGTTCCCGGATTTCAATACGACACTTGTGTCCCCTAGCTGCATTTCGATAGGTTTACTTGCCTTGATGAATTGTTAGTTTGGTTATTTTCTCCTTGCAGATATCTAAGAGACAATCAGTCGGTGCGCTCCAGGGCGAAGGACTTGGACGCACATACCCTTGCTCCAACAACTTTTAGAAGTTGCACTTTCAGCTTCGCCATTTTCTTAGGCGCTAGCCAATATGGAGAGCGTGATACAGGCTTTGCACCTGAGACTAGCTTAACCATGAAATCTATCTCCCGTCGAGGTGTGACTCCAGGAAGATCTCTAGGGAACACATCAGGGTACTTCGATACCACTGAAATGTTAACCAACACGGGCGTCGACTTTGTAATCTCCATTGGTGTACATAACAGCTCTACACCAGCACAAACCGCCTTCACCTCCTGAAGAGCAAACACCAACGTCTTGCTCGACCTCTTCGAGCTCGTAAGGGTCGTCTCACGACTTGCTCCCAGCTTGACTTCCTTGCTACCGCAATCGATATAGGCTTACTGCTCCGACAGTCAGTCCATGCCAAATATAACGTCAAACTCCACGAACGGAAGTAACGATGCTTGCAGATCGTACTCCTAATTCCCAAACCACAAACTAAGTGCAACGAATTCTACCCTCGCAGAATGAGCACCATTGGACTATAACACATCCAATTTATCTCTTTCCACCGATGGAGGTACTCCAAGGCACAAATAAATTCCTAGTAAAGGAATGCGAAGCTCCCTAAACGAACGGTGCTCTCGCAAATAAAATACAGTCATAACAAGGCTTAGCACCAGTAGTTCTAAGCAAACACTCACAAGGGCGGCAAGTGTTTACGGCAAAACTATCTTTAAATCATACCTGTCGTCGCAACGACGTGCTTCCTCCAGGGTTTTAGGCACTCACGGGCATAATTCCCCGGCTCCCCACAGTTGTAACATGCTCCCGGGGTTTGGCTTGTAGTTGCCCCCGCAGCTCTGAAAGGAGGGACTAGACCCAAAGTCCTAGCCTTCTTGCACCACTTTCGATATACAGACTTTGAGGTGTTCGACACTTTGAATGCCGCTTTCTTTGCACTAACGTCCTTGACTGCTCCTGAGCTAGCTTTCTTGCCCTTCTGAGCACCATTCCAACAGTCTCGGGCAAAGTGCCCTTTCTTTCCACAAGTAAAACATGTGTAAGTAGTTTTGCTAGTCGATGTTATAGCCCCTTTGTCCAGCACTCCAACGGATGCAACTCTTATGGGGCTTGCATAGTTCGATACTGTGGGCGCTGGCATCGGGAGAGTCTTCCTCAAATCTGCCTCCAAAGATCTAGCTGATTCCACCAAGGCTCGTAATCCCAATAACTTTGGTCCTAGCAGTAGGACTCGTAACTCGGCGCGTAGGCCATTATAGAATCTATCGACTGTAACTTGCTCATTATCCAACTCAAAGCATGGGTAGCGACTTATCATAAGAAATGCTTGCAAATATTCCTCAACATTGTGCGCTCCCTACACTAAATGCATATTCAGTTGCTGCCCCAATGTTCTACTAAAGGTCGTCTGCTGCATCACGCCCACCGGCGTTGCAGCCACAACAGGGGCGCAGGGTTGTACATTTCCTCCAATCTGTGCACCCGTCACAGTGAACACCGCTTCTACGATCCTTCTAACGGGTTCATACGAAGGAGGAGTCTCAAACACCTCACCGGGTGCACTATGCTCCTCAGAAACCGGACAGTCTAGCGGTCCAACACCACTTCTGGTCACCTATAATGGTACAAAACACCGTTAAGCGACCAATAAAATTGCAAACAGCAATTATAGGAACACGCAGGTTCCCTAAACACGAGTATTTTCATTCCTAAGTGGACATTCATGGGTTCTTTTGACTGTTATTACGATGACGCACACAATGTGCTCACCACCCCTTAAAAAGAATTCGCCCACGAATTCACTTTAAGCCCGACCAAAACCAGTAGTCTGATACCAAATTATAACACCCCCTATCCGTCGCATAGCATATAGCAGTAGGTCTGGCCGGGGCCCGACGCCATATTCCACAGACAGAACGGGTGGTTACTTATGGAAACCATCCAACCAATCTCAACGTCCTACACAGAGCATTCTAGCGGAAGCAGTTTATAAAAGTTGTAAACAGGAACCCAGCATCGAAGCACGAATGTCCACTAACACAAAATAGGAATGTTATACAAAATACTCAAAACAAGCCTTAAGGCCTTACAAAATGTTCCACTTGAATATTACATGTTTGTTTTACAAACCACGGCACGCAGGCCGGTCATACATGAATAAAATAGTAAACACTTCCATTTGGGCCTTCGAGGGCCGGCTTCGCAAAAAGGGCTTTAGCCCGCTATTGACCGCTTGGTCCAGCTGCACCTGCAAGCAACAAACCACCGCACGGTGGCAAAACAAGGCAACGGTCAGCAATGCTGACCAAATTATAACGATCCCGCCCCCAACTCGGGGCGGCGATGCTCCTTCCCTGCATTTCATTAGCATAAGCGAGCAATATATATATATATAGCCATTCATCACAGACGTTGGCTCGCACGGCCACATGCCTCGTGCACTCAGGGCACATTCTCGGTGAACCGGTCGATGTCACGTCAATTAAAGCCATTAACATTCCGGACTCACCACCGCCACTTAGACGGCCAAACATATGAGCAATTTGTCTTCCCGCCATGGGTCACGTCAATTTAAGCCATTGACCGCCGAAGACTCACATCTATGCCAACGGCAAGTGCCACGTAACCTTAGGTCTCTTTAACCCGAACGACATAGATATGGGTACGGTTCCATCTAACCCGTGCTCACGTCGCAACGATAATTTAAGCCATTTGCGCAGGTCAAACTTCTCCCGAGTCCCATTTTCGTCACACAATTTCACATAACTCGGTTATGTTCATGTTGGCTCTCAGGCCTCCATGTTGGCAAGATCTCGTATCCGCCCAGTTTTCCGGGTGCACCTTTGGGTTAGTCCCCAAGGCTCCCTGCTGCAATCTTCCGCGTAGAAAACCCGAAAAACAATCCATAGCACGGAGTCTTCTCCGGCATTTATGCAATGCAACATCACCGATACAGACTAACATGTCCGGGTAGGCTTCACACATCATGCCTATGTCCGTTCTCGCTTACGGACTCTAAATAACGGGGACTTCACATATCTACCCGAAGGAACGCCTCCAACTCTCCGCAAACTCGCGAGAGCGGGCTTCCTATGTAAAGAAAGAGAGCTACTCATGCTCAAGATGAGGATCGTTACCCTTGCGTTCCTCTTTGGCGCCATTGAAAAGTAATCGGATGAAAACCACCGCACTAGCATTGCCTCCGTGGATCCGGAGTTGGCTCGCGATTCGGAGCTCCGAAGCTCCTCCAATGGCGGATCTAGCTCCTTCTTCTTCCCTTAGCTCTCCTCTCTCTCCAAGGATTTAGAAAGAGAACACTTAAGAAAAGTGAGGGTTTTCCAAGTCCATTCACGGGTATATCCCTTCAGGAACATCCCCCAGCCGTTGGATCTCAAAACAAGGAAACGAACGGCTTTGATTCGGGGCTGAAATGCCCAATCTGGACCGAACACGGTCTGGCACACGCCCGTGTCCAGGTCCGTGTGCTGCATTCGCCGTCAAAATCGAATCACCTCGAACCTCACACGGGTATCGAACACGCCCGTGTTCGAGCTGACACGCCCGTGTTCCACCGGACACGGCCATGTGGCCGGCCGTGTACCCCATGATTTTTCCCCAAAATCAACCCGAGCACTTCACGGGTTCTAGGACACGCCCGTGTCCTTACCAGTGTCACCTTGACACGCCTGGACCCCAGGCCGTGTACATGGTCTCGACACTCGACATTTCGTCGAGTGAAGATCGTCGACCTGATGACACGGCCTTGGACACGCCCGTGTCCTAGGCCGTGTGCCTTGTCTCGACGATCGTCGATTGAATCTCGACGACTCCCCGGGACGATCGTCGACACGGGTCGACACGCCCTGCGACACACCCGTGTCGCAGGACATGTGCCCAGTCTCAACGAATCGTCGAGATAATCTCGACGACTTCGCGGCTAAGTGTCGACACAGGCTTGACACGCCCTGGGACACGCCCGTGTCCCAGGCCGTGTGCCTGCAGCCAGAACCCAAACTGGCCCAAAACGTCCCCCTTCGCTCCTTTGAGTTTCGGGGCGTTACAAGATATCAATCTTCACACTGTACAAATAGTGTCTCCACAGCTTCAAGGCAAAAATCACGGCCGGTAACTCCAATTCATGGACCGGATAGTTCCTTTCATGCACTTTTAGCTGTCTCGAGCCATAATCTATTACACTTCCGTGTTGTAGTAGCACGCAACCCAAATCGCTGCCCGAAGCATCACTGTAAATCTCATAGCCTTCGGTCCCACATGGCGAACTCAGCACAGGTGCCGTGGTCAACCGACACTTCACCTCCTCAAAAACTCGCGCGCACTCCGGCGTCCAAACGAACTTATGCTCCTTCCTCGTCAAAGTAGTGAGAGGTAACGCTATCCGCGAGAAGTTCTCTACGAAGCGCCTATAATAGCCGGCAAGCCCCAGAAAGCTCCGGACTTCCGCTACCGTAGCAAGCTCAGGCCACTCCCGTATTGCAATAATCTTCGTCGGATCCACTGCAATACCCTCTCCACTCATTATATGACTGAGGAACACCACTGAGGATAACCAAAACTCGCACTTTGAGAACTTGACATACAGTTGGTTCCTCCTTAGCGTCTCCAATACCAAATGAAGATGCTTGAAGTGATCTTCCTCACTTTGCGAGTACACCAAAATATCTTCGATGAAGACGACCACGAAATGGTCCAAGTACTCCCTGAAAGTCCTGTTCATCAAATCCATGAACACTGACGGCGTATTGGTCAGCCCAAATGGCATAACTGTAAACTCATAATGCCTTTACCTCGTACTAAACGTCGTCTTCGGGATGTCACTCTCCCTTATTCGCAGCTGGTAGTACCCAGCCTTGAGATCCAACTTCGAGTACACCGTCGACCCGACTAACTGATCAAAAAGATCATCAATCCGGGGGATCGGGTACTTGTTCTTCTCCGTCAGCTTGTTGAGCTCCCGATAATCAATACGTAGCCTCAGACTTCCGTCCTTCTTCTTAACGAAGAGGGCCGGCGCGCTCCAAGGCGAAGAACTCGGGCGCACATACCCTTGCTCCAACAACTCTTGCAGTTGAACTTTCAGCTCCACCATTTCCTTAGGCGCTAGCCGATAAGGAGATCGTGACACAGGCTTTGCACTTAGCACTAGCTCAATCGTAAAATCTATCTCCCGTTGAGGAGAGGCTCCAAGAAGATCTGCGGGGAACACATCAGGGTATTCTGATACCACTGAAATACAATCCAACGCGGGCTTCGGCTTCGCAACCTCCACTAGTGTAAAGAACATTTCTGCACCAGCACGAACCGCCTTCACCACCTGAAGAGCAGACATCAACGTCTTGCTCGACCCCTTTAAGCCCGTAAAAGTCATTTCACGACTTGCTCCCAGCTTGACTTCCTTGCGACCGCAATCGATATAGGCTTGCTGCTCCGAGAGCCAGTCCATGCCAAATATAACGTCGAACTCCACCAACGGAAGTAACGACGCTTGCAAATCGAACTCCTGATTCCCAATACGAATCTTAACATCGCAGATCCTGTCCGCGTGCATCGAACACCCATTGGGCAACAATACATCCAACTTATCCTTCGCCATCGAAGAAAGGACTCCGATGCATGATATAAATCCCTCGGACAAGGAGTGTGATGCTCCCGTATCAAAGAGTGCTCTTGCCAGATTTTCACAAATCAAAACAAATCCTAAACAAGCAGTGGTAAAGTAACATGTGCATAACAAGTATTTAAAGAAATTGACTTGCTATGAATTAAACCATACCTGTCACCACATCACCCTATTTGATGGCCTCCTGTTGGCCAAGATTGTACACGTTTGGTTGGGCCGGAGAATAGTGGGATGCTGTCGACTCCACTGCCTTGCCCTTCTCTTCATAAGTCGCTCCCGGCAATCTCTCGGACTTAGGACGTCCGCTCCAACACTCACGGGCAAAATGCCCCCTCTTTCCACAAGTAAAACACGCGCCCGGGCTCCGACTCGTAGTCGCCCCAGAAGCACCAGAAGGAGCTGGACCCGAAGTCCTATGCTTCTTGAAAGACCTCCGATAGCCGGACTTTGAAGTAGTCGGCACTTTGAATTCAGATTTCCTATCACCCAAGCTTTTCTTTGCTTGTACATTCTTCATGTCCTTCTCCAAGGACCGGGCAGTGTTGACCAAGGTTAAGAAACCCTGCGTCATCGGCCCCGAGAGCAGTAATCTCAACTCATCTCTCAAGTCTTCATAGAATCGATTCGTTTTGCGCTCCTCATCTGCGATGGTGGAGCTAGCATATCGACTCAAACGAGTGAACTCATGGAGATATTCATCCACGCTCCTCTCACCCTGAACCAACTTCAGAAACTCATTCTCCAACGCTATCTTCTTCGTCGAAGGGAGGTATCTAGCTAAGAACAATCTCGAGAACTCTTCCATCGAGACATCAACAAGTTGCCTACCTCTCAATAAGTGCAGCTCCAAACCTTCCCACCACATTCTCGCTTCACTGTCCAGAAGGAATGTAGCGATGGTGGTTATTTGCCACTCCTCCGTCTCCGTTGCTGTCATGACTCTCTTCACCCTGGAGAGCCAGTTTTCAGCTTGAGATGGGGTTCCCAACCCCGAGAATACCGGAAGGTTAAAGCTCATTACATGCTTAAGTTGTCTCTCGGCTGCCCTCCTTGGCACCACCGGCTCCACTACCACCTGTTCCACTCTCCTCGGCTCAGCCTCTTGCAGCGGTACCTGCTCCATCGCAGGAGCGGGCTACTGCGTTTGCCTTGCAGGCTGCGCATTTATCACGACCAACACTGCTTCGGCTACCAATCATATGTTCTCAGCCGATAGAGGTGTTGCAGGAGCAACATCTTGTGCACTGCTAGCCTCAGAAACCCGTCGTTCCGACGGCCCAACACCACTTCTGGTCACCTATAGTGGTACAAAACACCGCTAAGCGACCAAATAAAATTGCAAACAACAATTATAGGAACATGCAGGTTCCTCAAACACTTGTATTTTCATTCTTAAGTGGACATTCATGGGTTTTTTGACTGTTATAATGATGACGCACACAATGTGCTCACCACCCATTAAAAAGAATTCGCCCACGAATTCATTTTAAGCCCGACCAAAACCAGTAGTCTGATACCAAATTATAATACCCCCTATCCGTCGCATAGTATATAGCAGTAGGTCCGGCCGGGGCCCGACGCCATATACTACAGACAGACCGGGTGGTTACTCATGGAAACCATCCAACCAATCATAACGTCCTACACAGAGCATTCTAGCGGAAGCAGTTTATAAAAGTTGCAATAAGGAACCCAACATTAAAGCATGAATGTCCACTAATACCCAAAACAGGAATGTTAAACATACACCAGTACAAGCCTTAAGGCCTTACAAAATGGTTCACTTGATATTACATGATTTACAAACCACGGCACGCAGGCCGGTCATACATGAATAAAAACAGTAAACACTCCAATTAGGCCTTCGAGGGCCGGCTTCGCAAATTGGGCTATAGCCCGCTATTGACCGCTTGGTCCAGCAGCACCTGCAAGGAACAAACCACCGCACGGTGGAAAAACAAGGCAACGGTCAGCAATGCTGACCAAATTATAACGATCCCGCCCCCAACTCGGGGCGGCGATGCTCCTTCCCTGCATTTCATTAGCATAAGCGAGCAATATAGATATATTCATTTCATCACAGACGTTGGCTCGCACGGCCACACGCCCCGTACTCTCAGGGCACATTCTCGGTGAACCGGTCGATGTCACGTCAATTAAATCCATAGACATTCCGGACTCACCACCGCCACTTTAACGGCCAAACACATGAGGAATTTGTCTTCCCGGCATGGGTCACGACAATTTAAGCCATAGACCGCCAAAGACCCTCATCTATGCCAACGACAAGTGCCACGTAACCTTAGGTCTCTTTAACCCGAACGACATAGATATGGGTACGGTTCCATCTAACCCGTGCTCACGTCGTAACGACAATTTAAGCCATATGCATAGGTCAAACTTCTCCCGAGTCCCATTTTCGTCACACAGTTTCACATAACTCGGTTATGTTCAAGTTGGCTCTCAGGCCTCCAAGTTGGCGAGATCACGTATCTGCCCAGTTTTCCGGGTGCACCTTTGGGTTAATCCCCAAGGCTCCCTGTTGCAATCTACCGTGTAGAAAACCAGAAAAACAATCAATCACACGGTAGATTGCAGTAGGGAGCCTTGGGGATTAACCCAAAGGTGCACTCGGAAAACTGGGCAGATGCTTGATTCTGCCAAACTTGTGGGCCTGGAAGCCAACTTGTACATAATTGGCTTATGTAATTGAAAGATATGGTACCTAAACACCTAGAGGGGGGGGGGGGTGAATAGGTGACCTAAACCTTTTTGAGACTTTGTTGGCAGCAAAACAGTTATCTCACAGATTTCTACAGCTAACAGCAATAACAAAATATAAACTGATAATTCACAGCATAGCACAGCACAGCAGACACACAAATTTATAGTGGTTCCCCAATCTTTGGGTACATCCACTTTCCCCCTTCGCCTATCTAGCAGTGTACTAGATTCGGCCAAACTTCTCCACTATCTCAGAACCCAACTAGGTTCCTACACCTCAGGCCCAAAGCCTTACACTCAGCCACCAAGGCCTACACTCAGCCCCCCAGGCCTACACTCAGCCAATCAAGGCCTACACTCAGCCAATTAAGGCCTACACTCAGAGTTCTTCAACTCCTACACTCAGGCAACCAAGCCCTACCCTCAGCCTTTATAAAATAGGCTTACAATTCACTCAGATCCAATGGATCCTACAAGTTAAAATTGAATTACAATAACTAACTCTACAACTCAGAAAATAAGAGAGGAGTTGAGAGTTTCTTGAAGAGTTCTTGGAAGAACTCAGCTAGATCCAAACTGACTTAGCTTCCTTCAAAGCTTCTTGAGTAGAACTGAATTAGTCTGAATCCTCTGCAGTTGATCCTTGACCTCTGCTTCTTGAGATCCAGATGATTCTGAATCCTTCTTCTCAGCCTTAGTTCCAAAGACTGAATTCTTGATTGGAGCTCTCTTTCTCCAACTTCTTAGATCTGCTGTTGGACAGCAAGATCTTCTTGTGTTGATACTCTGTGTACCACTTTTCTGATTACTTGAATAATCTGCTCAAAAATTTCAAATAGCTTCAACAACTACTTATCAACTTGTCAACCTCTTCCTGTAAACAGTCTGTGCCTATTTATAGGCCTTCTTCATGGTAACCGGCTGGTCCGGTTCATAACAGACTTCTGAATTCCCTGACAGTTGCTGTAGACCGGCTGGATCAGCAGCTGTCATGTCAACCAGTCACTTCTTGAAATTCTCTAACTGTCAGATAGTGTCGAGACTTTCTGTTCTTAAGTGTCGACACTTATAGACTAAGTGTCGACACATGTTGTGTAAGTGTCGACACAAGTCTACAAGGTGTCGACACAACTCCTTGTATGTCTCGACACAGATTCTTCTTCAAGTGTCGACACTGAAATTAAGTGTCGACACAAGTACTTGATCTTCTGTAACTTGTTGAATTCTTCTAAGTGTCGATACATCTCCTTTGTGTCGACACATCTTCATGTGTTGAAACTGTCAAGTGTCGACACTGCTTCTTGGTGTCGACACAAGTCTTCAATTTTGTTTCTTCAGCTGAGTGTCGACACATTGCATTAGTGTCGACACTTGTACTTAGAATATTTTGTAAACTTTTCTGTTCTTTGCTAAGTGTCGACACAGCTCCTTGTGTCGACACTTTCTTCAAGTGTAGAGTCTTCAACTAAGTGTCGACACATTGTGCTGGGTGTCGACACTTTCTTCAAGTGTTGACTCTTCTGGTTGTGTGTCGACACATTGTGCTGAGTGTCGACACATACTTCAAGTGTTGACTCCTTTGAGTGTGTGTCGACACATTGTGCTGAGTGTCGACACATTCTTCATATGTTGACTCTGCTGATTGAGTGTCGACACATTGTGTAGAGTGTCGACACTTGTCCTTAGTCTCTGCAGAATTTTGCTGAGTGTCGACACAACTCCCAGTGTCGACACTTTCTGATGTAGACTCAGCTCTTCTAGGTGTCGACACTTCTGCTAAGTGTCGACACAGCTTTCCTGCATTCTTCTTCACTGAGTGTCGACACAGCTCCAAGTGTCGACACTTTCTGTCTGGTGTCGACTCTTCTTCTCAGGTGTCGACACAATTACTCCAAGTGTCGACACTGCTTGTCTGGGTGTCGACACAAGCTTTCTCAAGTGTCGACACTTTCCCTCTGGGTGTCGACACATGGACTTGGAAACTTTTAGCTTCAGTCCAGTGAATACCTAACCTGCACAAGTAACTCAAACAAACATCAAATACATTATGATGTATATCATTGAGTTAGGTGAGGCTTCTTCAAATCAGGTACATTTGACCAATGTACCCAACAATCTCCCCCTATTTGGAGAAGTCATAACCCTTAGTCAATGATATACACCACTCATAATTAAAAATTAGAAAATGATGTAAAGCAGGTATATGTCAACAGGGTAAACTTAAACATGTAATAAAGCACACATGTATACTCATTAAACATTGCAGAACAAACAAGAAATAGACACATGCTTCTAAACAATCATGAGATATATTTATCAAAAATTGTTCTAACATTGTTTTAATACATTTCCATTATTTTACAAAAAAAAAAATATTTCATATGTAAAAGATTACAACAATGTTTCTTAGTCTAATCTTAGTCTAATTCTGATCAGGTTCTTTTATAACTATTCCTTTCCCAGCTTGTACTTTGGCTTTTACAGCAGCAGCAGCAGCAGGCTCAGCATCAACAGTCTTCTTTCCTTTGAGATCTTGCTTATCAGCCTTGATCTTTTGTCTCTCAAAGTAATGATAGGGCTTAGGAAAGTACTTGCTAGGCTCCACAGCTGTAGGAGGTAGCTTTCCTAACTTTGCCTTCCTTCTATGCTGGACAATGACTTCCTGCCTAATCTTATACTTCCTCCATTCTGCTTCTGAAAACCATTTGTTCCTTTCATGAACATTGTCCTTGGCTGCTTTCCAGGCTGTGAGAATGATGTTCCTAGAAGTAGGGCTCCACTGTTCAAAATCTGGCTTCTGCTCAGCTAGTTCCCTAAACTTCTTCTTTGACAGCTTTGTCTCTTCTTCTTTGTCCAAAGCCTCTTGCATAGCTGCTGTTATAGGTTGAACAACCTTTTCCAGAACAACATTAGACTGTCCAGCAGTTGGACTATACATTGTGCTTACTTCTGCATGAACCATGTCAAAATCTAGAGGTGGATAGATCACCTGAGCTACTTCCTGTTGCTCACCTCCAAGATATGCACTTTGAATTCCTGATTCAGCAACATTATCATCATCACACAGGGGAGGATAGCCCAGTGTAGCTCTGATGGAGTTAGATATCCATTTGGCATGGTCAGAGCTAGCTTTGACTAACACCCTCTCCCCCTTTATGACTTCTTGTGCAACATGGTCTCTCACATCATCCTTTTGGAATCTGATCTGACTGTCCAAGTACCTTATGCCATCCTTAAAGTAAGGTCTAAGCTTGGTAAGTTGTTCAGAAATGACCTTCTGTGAATCCTTGATTGCAGTCTTGACAGTAGCAATTTCATCTTGAAAAGCTTTATCAAATTCAGCCTTTGCAGCAGCAGATGATGTTGAAGGTTCAGCAGTCTTATTCTTTAGTTCAGTAACTATAGCATTGTGAGAAGCTGTCAGATTATCATTCATCCTTAGTTGATTTTCCAGCACATAGCCCTGCTTCAATGCTATATCATCTACTTGTACTTTTATTTTCTCTTGGTGTGTAGCCAGAAACACCACAACATTTCCACCCTTGTGGAAGCATTCATTCATTTCCTTCTTATTCAGGTTCATCTCAAACCTTATTGATTTTATATCTTGAGCTAAGTCAAATTATAAAGACTTTTGTCCTTCATCAATATATTTCTCTATGGCTCTCCTGTGCTCATCCAGCTTGACTTGCATGGCGACCATTAAGGCACTGTAATCAGGTGATGGAGCTTGTGTGACTGAGGATTGTTGAGCAATAGTTTGTAGAGCCTTCTTGTAGCTCTGACTTCTTCTCTTGAATACAAATAATTTCTTCTTTTTAGCTTATTCAGCTTCATCTTCCTCAGACTCTGAAGTACTGGCTATATTCACCCTGTCCTTAGGGCTTGATGGTTGGTCAGCTTGCACATCAAGTGCTTTCTCACTTTCTTGCCTTATAGGCTCTTCCTGAACTTGCAGTGTCTCCCCCTCAGCAACAACACTCTTCTCTTCAGCAGCAGCATGCTTGTCCATGTCAAAATCCTCTTGATCTAAATTAAGAAATAGATCTTCCATTGTGTATTCAGCTGGAGACTGTGCAGGAGAAGTACTGGGTTCATCAACTACTTTATCAGGAACAACTTCTTGTACTACTGATGTGTCTTGGAGAACAACATCTGGTACTTGATTTGCTTGCTGAGTTTGCTGATGGACATCAGACAAATCAGAATCTATTACAGAAAAATCTAAAGTATTGAGGTCAGTAAGTACCTCTTGGATAATGATTGTAGCTTGCTCACTGTCCAGAGTAGAGGGTTCTTCTACTGCTGGAAGCTCCCCCTGGCTTGGATCCTTATCCTTGGAGCTAGCTGGAGGCAGCTCCCCCTGAATCTCAGCCACATCTTGAGCAGCAGGGGTCTTGACTATTGTCTCCTCCTCTTGATCATCAGGTGTGAACACCACCTGTTCTTCACTTTCTGAACTGCTGGAGGACTCTTGGGCCACAGCAGCAGTTTTTCTCTTCTTCCTGGGAGGAGAATCTTTCTTAGAAACTTGCTTCTCTAGGGTAGGCATATCCTTTGACAGCACCCTTTCCCACCTAGAAAAGATTCTCATATCCATCTTTCTCATGTGGTTGATTTTGCTACCTGCAGCAGTGCTCATTACCTCTGGTATTGTACCAGCCAGGTAGAGACTTAGTATTCTGCCCAGATTGGGCTTCTTCAGACTTTCCTTTATCTTTTCATAGATAACCATTGACCAATCTGTTTTTAGGTTGAAGATAATTCTGGTCATAATTTCAAACATGGAGGCAGACACCCTGTCATGCCCTCCAGTCTTGCTGAGAATAACCTTTCCCACTATTTCAGACATGAATTTCCCTTGATTATTCATGCCTTTCCTGTTAAAGACTGATCCTACCTTCATCTTTGGATCCAGGCCACACCAAGAAAGAGCTTCCCTGGTCTTTGAAGCGGTTACTTCCTCTTCTGTTTGAATTTTAGGTAGCTGAAGTACCTTTCTCAGAGTTTTGGGTGAAATCTTAACCTTGGTTCCATGCACTCTTGATTTGATTCTGTAACCTGAGTCATCTACAGAAGCTCCTGTAAGGAATTCAAGAACTTCCTTCTTCCATATTTTGGTTGGTTCTGAAACCAAATACTCCAATCCAGAATCGGTGACTAGGGTTACCACCGATTTGATTTCTTGATCGCCATCGTCGAACGCGCCACGAACGAGCTCATAGCGTTCGTTAACATTCTCCTCGAGCTTGGGAGCCATTAGGGTTTAGAGATTTAGTCTTGAGAAAAGAGAAATGTCGACACAGCAGTTTTGGTCTCGAAACTCTGAAAGCGTGTCGACAAACAAAGACAGAATCCTATTTATACCTTTCTGGTTTGAAGACGAACAGGCGGGATGGATTACTAAAGATGTGTCGACACTGGCAATAAGTGTCGACACTGACTTATAATGTCTCGACACTCATGTGTCGACACAAGTTTAGTCAACAGATTTTATGTGTCGACACTTGGTTATGTGTCGACACCACTCTACTCGACATGTAGTCGAGACGTTACTTAGAAAATTCTGAGTAAGACTTAAGTGTCGACACCGCATTGGATGTGTCGACACCAACTCGACATGTGTCGACACTAACATTCTGAAGTGTCGACACCAACTTCCTAGATGTGTCGACACCATTTTCCTGAAGTGTCGACACTTACTATTCTGTGTCGACATAGACTTGTCTATGTGTCGACACCTTTTTACTTAGCCAATTTTTAGTTCTGTAAACTTAGTCTAAGTTTATCATACCTAGTTCAATTTTGAACCTATTGAACTTAGCTTCTTCTAAGGGCTTAGTAAACATGTCAGCTATCTGATTATCAGTTTTAACATACTCAAGTGCAATATCATTTCTTTCTACATGCTCCCTAAGAAAGTGATATTTAATCTCAATATGTTTTGTTCTACTATGAGATACAAGGTTGTTAGCTATTGAAATAGCACTTGTAGAATCACAGTAAAGTGGAGTTCTACTTACCTGAAATCCATAGTCAACTAGCTGATGTTGAATCCATAGAAGTTGAGCACAGCAACTTCCTGCAGCTACATATTCTGACTCAGCTGTGGAGATAGCCACACTAGTCTGCTTTTTGCTGCTCCATGAAATGAGTCTTCCACCTAGGAATTGACAGGATCCAGTAGTGCTCTTTCTATCTTCTTTGCATCCTGCAAAGTCTGCATCTGAATAGCCTGTTAGATCAAAATCTCCATTCCTAGGGTACCAGAGGCCTAGATAAGGTGTGCCCTTTAGATATCTCAAAATCCTTTTGACTGCAGTCAAATGAGACTCTTTAGGGCAGGCTTGATACCTGGCACAAATACATGTAGCATACATAATGTCAGGCCTACTTGCAGTCAAGTATAACAAGGAGCCAACTATCCCTCTATACAAGGTTTCATCTACAGGTTTCCCTGCATCATCCTTGCTAAGAGACATACTTGACCCCATAGGAGTCTTCATGGTACTGAATGAATCCATACCATATTTCCTTATGAGTTCTAGGGTGAACTTGGACTGACATATGGACAAGCCACTTTCAGTCTGTTTAACTTGGAGACCCAAGAAAAACTTTAGCTCTCCCATACTACTCATCTCAAATTGACTTTGCATAAGCTTTGCAAACTTTTTGCAAAGGCTACTTTCAGTAGACCCAAATATAATGTCATCTACATATATTTGGACAAGTATGACTTTGCCTCTAGATTCCCTAAGGAATAGAGTCTTATCTATTTTCCCCCTTGTGAACTTGTTCTCAATGAGGAAACTAGATAGGGTTTCATACCAAGCTCTAGGAGCTTGCTTTAACCCATACAATGCTTTCCTAAGTCTATAGACATAATGTGGAAAAGTAGGATCAACAAAACCTGAAGGCTGCTCCACATATACTTCTTCCTTTAGATTACCATTTAGGAATGCTGACTTCACATCCATTTGGTATACCTTGAATCCTTGATAGGTTGCATAGGCCAAGAACATCCTTATGGCCTCCAGTCTGGCTACTGGGGCAAAGGTTTGATCAAAATCAATACCTTCTTCTTGCCTATATCCTTTTGCAACCAGTCTTGCTTTATTCTTTATGATGACCCCTTGTTCATCTAACTTATTTCTGTAGATCCACTTAGTTCCTATAACATTGTGGTCTTTAGGCTTTGGAACCAGCTCCCAAACCTTGCACCTTTTGAACTGATTAAGTTCTTCTTGCATAGCTTCAGTCCACTGTGGATCTTGTATAGCTTCTTCAAATTTCTTTGGTTCTATTTGAGACAGAAAACTTGAATATACTACAGCATTCTGATTTCTGCTCCTTGTCTGAACACCTTGTCTTGGATCTCCAATAATCAGCTCTACTGGATGATCTCTTAGATGCCTGTTGGCTGGAGGCATCCTTACTTCTGGTTGTACTTCTACAGCATCTTCATCATGCTGAGTTCCTTGTACCTCTTCAGCTCCTGGTACATGTAGTTCTCCCCCTGGACATAAGCCATCTTCTTCTACTTGCTGTCTTGCAGCAGGTACATCTTCTATGGTTAGCTTGTCCATCTTCTTAGTAAGACCTGTGGGGCTGCACACACTACTAGACAACTCATTGTTAATAAGTTTTGTCTCATCAAAAACTACATGCACAGACTCCTCTACAACTTGTGTAGTCAAGTTGTAGACTCTATAAGCCTTACTATTATTGCTGTACCCAACAAACACTCCCTCTTGGGACTTGGCAGCAAACTTAGTTAAGTAAGACTTCCCATTGTTAAGTATGAAGCATTTGCAACCAAAAATCCTGAAATAGGATAGGTTTGGTTTCCTGCCTTTCACAACTTCATAGGGGGTCTTATTTAACCTTTTAGTGATGGTAGCCCTATTTATCACATGGCATGCAGTGTTAACTGCTTCAGCCCAGAAATACTCAGGCAGTGATGTATCACTAAGTAGGGTTCTACCAGCCTCTATCAAGGTTCTATTCTTCCTCTCAGCAATGCCATTTTGCTGAGGTGTTCTAGGTGAAGAGAATTCTTGAAATATCCCAAAGTCTTCACATAGTTTTGTCATGCTTTCAGATTGAAACTCAGTACCATGGTCACTTCTAATTTTGACCACAGTACTATTTAGTTCATTCTGAATTTGCTTGACAAAGCTGTAGAAGACACTAGGTGTTTCAGATTTCTGCCTTAAGAAGAACACCCAGGAAAACCTTGAGTAGTCATCAACAACTACAAAGGTATAGACTTCCTACCTAAGCTGTGAACTGGCATTGGACCAAAGAGATCCATATGCAAGAGGTATAAGCACCTCACAGCATCTTTGTTCTCAATGCTTTTAAAAGTGGATTTGGTCTGCTTGCCCTTTTGACAAGCTGAGCAAATGCCATCTTTAACACACTTAACTTGAGGACCATTCCTCACTAACTCTTTGCTAAAGAGTTTGCTAATAGTCTTGTAGTTAAGATGAGCTAGCCTCTTGTGCCACTTGACACAATGAGAGACTGTCTCATCAGCTACAAGACAAACAGGAGAACCATTGTTCTCAATCATGATGTCTAGACAGTAGACATTCCTCTTTCTATATCCTGTCAAAATGATCTCTTGATCACTTGACCTCTTGATATGACAACCATTTTTAACAAATGAGATGTCATACCCTACATCACTTAACTGACTTATACTTATAAGGTTGTGTTTCAACCCTTTAACATAAGCCACTTGAGTAATGGTAACAAGGTTTGAAGAAATGTTACCAAACCCTTTGATGATTCCTTTTTCAGAACCACCAAAGGTCACTTTAGGACCATTTTTGATTGGAATATAGTCCTTCAGTAGTCCCCTTATTCCAGTCATATGTCTGGAACATCCACTATCCAAGTACCATGTTGGGGTATGGCCACTTGGATTCACCTGCAAAACAAATTAATGAACCTTAGAACCCAAAGTAAACTTGGGTCCTTGGTGATTGTTAGTTTGCAACATGACATAGCTACCTACTGGCTTTCCACCAGGTAGCTTGCTACTCCCATTGGCACTTGCATTGTGCCAACAGTCCAAGGCAAAGTGGCCAACTTTGCCACAGCACCAGCATTCAAACTTGTTGTACCTTTGCTTAGGTACAGACTTGGCTGTCTTGACTACAGCAGGCTTTTTGAATGTTGGGGCTTTGCCCTTGGACTTGGACTGATCCTGAACAGTCCTAGCTGGTTTAATAAAACCCAATCCAGCCTTTCCTTTATGATGAACAAATTCATCAATCAAGGGTAGCACTGATTTAGGTTTTGAAAACCTAGCAACTAGCTCTCTTTCCTTCTGAAGATTGATCTCCAGTCTCTTAATTTGATCATTTTTATAGGTGATAGTTCCCATCTGAATCACAGTAATGTGTTTCAGCCTGGCTACCTCATTGAGCTTTTGATCAAATTTCTTCTCAAAATCTGTTGCAGCTGCCTTGAGATCAGCAATCTCCTTTGCCTGACTTTTGGCTAGGGTCTTGCTTTTCTTATAGGCTTGCAACAGAACTTTATATTCATCTAAGAGCTGATGAATATCTCCCTCAGATTCAGAAACACTTCCATCACTTGATGAAGATGAATCTGACTCTGAACTAGAACTGGAATCTGAACTTTGAGTTGGACTTTGTACCTGACTAGGTCCTGGCTGCTCCAGGGTTTTGGTACTTTCAGTCAATGCCATCAGTCCTTGGCACTGACACTCTTCTTGTTCATAGATTGATTCCATGATCTGCATAAACTCTTCTTCTTCTTCAGCAAATAGCCCTATGTAGGCTTCAGCATCTGTCTCAGTGTCTGAAGAAGAAATGTCTGAAAGAGTCTTCTCATTCTTTGCAACAAAGGACTTCTCCTTCTTTTCTTTGAAGTGAGTCTTCTTTTTGTCACTGGATTCTTTTCTTCTCTCAGGACAATCTGTAATAACATGACCCTGTCTATTGCAGCAGTAACACACTATCTTAGACCCAGTTGCCTTGCTAGTCTTTGTCTTTTTCTTGTCCTTCTTTGAAGGCTTCTTCTCCTGATACTTGACTTCTTTCCCTTTGGAAAATGAAGGTCTGGACCTCCACTGTTTCTTCTTCAGGAATTTCTGAAAATGTCTGGTAAATGCAGCAAAGTCTTCATCACTTTCACTGCTTGTAGACTTTGTGCTAACAGACTCATCAGATTCTGATTCAACTACCTCTGGAGGAGGAGTTGATGACTTAGTCCTGCCCTTTCTAGGCACTTCTGACTTGAAGGCAACAGTCCTTTCTCTGTGCTCAGTCCTTGTTGATTTTTCCTCCTCTTTTCTCACTGACAGCTGCATCTCATAAGACAACAACTTGCCAAACAGTGTGGGAGGAGGAATTTCTCCCAACTTTGCCATTTCTCTGATGGCACAGATCTTGGTGTCCCAATCTTTGGTTAGGGACCTTAAGAACTTATCATTCAATTCATAGTTAGTGAACTCTCTTCCATAGGACATGAGTTCATTAACAATTCTATAGAACTTCTTGTAGCATTCAGTGATGCTATCTCCTCTTCCTTGCCTAAAGCTCTCATACTCTTGATTAAGCAAGGACTTCCTATCTTGCCTAACTTCTTCAGAACCTTCCATATAGACAATGAGAGTATCCCACATTTCTTTTGCTGTTTTACAATGAATTAAGTTCTGAAAAGTTGCATCATCAATGGCACTTACTATTATGTTTTGTGCCCTCTTGTCCATAGTGGCTAGGACAATTTCATCCTTGGTCATCTCAGAGAAATCCTTTGGAGTCCTCTGATTTGCATCCAATACTGAGATCTTCATTGGCACATAAGGCCCTTCCTTAACTGTGATGTAGATTCTTGGGTCTGAGGCCTCCATAAATAGCCTAACCCTTTCTTTCCAGATCCCAAAAATTTCCTTCCTGCATATGGGTAACTTCATGGAACCCAACTCTTTGTGATTCTCATAAGAACCCATGTTTCTTGAAGTTCTTGAATTTCTTGAATCTGTTTTCTGACTTAGACTATTTCTGCCAAACAGGATCTCCTTAGACTGTTAGTCCTTGTTTTGAGCAACCTGGCTCTGATACCACTTGAAAGATATGGTACCTAAACACCTAGAGGGGGGGGGGGGTGAATAGGTGACCTAAACCTTTTTGAGACTTTGTTGGCAGCAAAACAGTTATCTCACAGATTTCTACAGCTAACAGCAATAACAAAATATAAACTGATAATTCACAGCACAGCACAGCACAGCAGACACACAAATTTATAGTGGTTCCCCAATCTTTGGGTACATCCACTTTCCCCCTTCGCCTATCTAGCAGTGTACTAGATTCGGCCAAACTTCTCCACTATCTCAGAACCCAACTAGGTTCCTACACCTCAGGCCCAAAGCCTTACACTCAGCCACCAAGGCCTACACTCAGCCACCCAGGCCTACACTCAGCCAATCAAGGCCTACACTCAGCCAATTAAGGCCTACACTCAGAGTTCTTCAACTCGTACACTCAGGCAACCAAGCCCTACCCTCAGCCTTTATAAAATAGGCTTACAATTCACTCAGATCCAATGGATCCTACAAGTTAAAATTGAATTACAATAACTAACTCTACAACTCAGAAAATAAGAGAGGAGTTGAGAGTTTCTTGAAGAGTTCTTGGAAGAACTCAGCTAGATCCAAACTAACTTAGCTTCCTTCAAAGCTTCTTGAGTAGAACTGAATTAGTCTGAATCCTCTGCAGTTGATCCTTGACCTCTGCTTCTTGAGATCCAGATGATTCTGAATCCTTCTTCTCAGCCTTAGTTCCAAAGACTGAATTCTTGATTGGAGCTCTCTTTCTCCAACTTCTTAGATCTGCTGTTGGACAGCAAGATCTTCTTGTGTTGATACTCTGTGTACCACTTTTCTGATTACTTGAATAATCTGATCAAAAATTTCAAATAGCTTCAACAACTACTTATCAACTTGTCAACCTCTTCCTGTAAACAGTCTGTGCCTATTTATAGGCCTTCTTCATGGTAACCGGCTGGTCCGGTTCATAACAGACTTCTGACTTCCCTGACAGTTGCTGTAGACCGGCTGGATCGGCAGCTGTCATGTCAACCAATCACTTCTTGAAATTCTCTAACTATCAGATAGTGTCGAGACTTTCTGTTCTTAAGTGTCGACACTTATAGACTAAGTGTCGACACATGTTGTGTAAGTGTCGACACAAGTCTACAAGGTGTCGACACAACTCCTTGTATGTCTCGACACAGATTCTTCTTCAAGTGTCGACACTGAAATTAAGTGTCGACACAAGTACTTGATCTTCTGTAACTTGTTGAATTCTTCTAAGTGTCGATACATCTCCTTTGTGTCGACACATCTTCATGTGTTGAAACTGTCAAGTGTCGACACTGCTTCTTGGTGTCGACACAAGTCTTCAATTTTGTTTCTTCAGCTGAGTGTCGACACATTGCCTTAGTGTCGACACTTGTACTTAGAATATTTTGTAAACTTTTCTGTTCTTTGCTAAGTGTCGACACAGCTCCTTGTGTCGACACTTTCTTCAAGTGTAGAGTCTTCAACTAAGTGTCGACACATTGTACTGGCTGTCGACACTTTCTTCAAGTGTTGACTCTTCTGGTTGTGTGTCGACACATTGTGCTGAGTGTCGACACATACTTCAAGTGTTGACTCCTTTGAGTGTGTGTCGACATATTGTGCTGAGTGTCGACACATTCTTCATATGTTGACTCTGCTGATTGAGTGTCGACACATTGTGTAGAGTGTCGACACTTGTCCTTAGTCTCTGCAGAATTTTGCTGAGTGTCGACACAACTCCAAGTGTCGACACTTTCTGATGTAGACTCAGCTCTTCTAGGTGTCGACACTTCTGCTAAGTGTCGACACAGCTTTCCTGCATTCTTCTTCACTGAGTGTCGACACAGCTCCAAGTGTCGACACTTTCTGTCTGGTGTCGACTCTTCTTCTCAGGTGTCGACACAATTACTCCAAGTGTCGACACTGCTTGTCTGGGTGTCGACACAAGCTTTCTCAAGTGTCGACACTTTCCCTCTGGGTGTCGACACATGGACTTGGAAACTTTTAGCTTCAATCCAGTTAATACCTAACCTGCACAAGTAACTCAAACAAACATCAAATACATTATGATGTATATCATTGAGTTAGGTGAGGCTTCTTCAAATCAGGTACATTTGACCAATGTACCCAACAGTAATATTGTTCGTTCGATTCACGGGCTTCGGGGAAACTTAACTCGTGCCGATGATATTAAAATGTCGTGGCAAGTGAGCAACGGGTTGAGTGGAACCGTTCCTGCTTTATGCCGAGGGCATAGAGGTCGGGTCTTTGCTGTCGATGATATTAAAGTGTCGTGACATAGGCTGTTGATGATATTAAAGTGTCGTAACATTTGCCTAAAAGACCAAATTAATCAGGAGAGATTGCCGTCCTGGGGATGGTGGTGAGTCAACGGGCTTAGACTGTGATCACCGAGAATATGCCCTGAGAGTATGAGGCGTGTGGCCATGCGTGCCAACGCCTGTGATGCAATGAATTTTTATACTGCTTGGTTGTGCTAATGAAATGCAGGGAAGGAGCATCGCCGCCCCGAATTGGGGGCGGGATCGTTATAATTTGGTCAGCATTGCTGACCATTGCTTTTGTTTTCCACCGTACGGTGGTTTGTTACTTGCAGGTGCTGCTGGACCAAGCGGTCAATAGCGGGCTAAAGCCCAAATTGTGAAGCCGGCCCTTGAAGGCCTAATTGAAGTGTTTACTTGCTTTTGTTCATGTATGACCGGCCTGCGTGCCGTGGTTTGTAAAACATGTAATTTGAAGTAAACCATTTGTAAGGCCTTAAGGCCGGTACTTGTGTATGTACTACATTCCTATTTGGTGTTTAGTGGACATTAGTGCTCTTTGTGCTGGGTTCTTTAATTGCAACTTATAAAATAGCTTCCTCTAGCATGCTTTGTGTAGGATGTTGGATTAGTTGGATGGTTTCCATTGAGTAACCACCCGGTCTGTCAATAGTATATGACGTCGGGCCCCAGCCGGACCTACTTCTATATGCTATGCGACGGATAGGGGGTGTTACAATCTGCCACATTTCATATGTAGAATACGGCAGAAGCTGGTGCTGGCGCCATCAATGGCTTACTCCATCTTTCCCGCAATGAATTTGAATTGTGTTGACTTTGTTGACGTTTGCTGACTCATGCTGACGTCAGCCATCTATGGATTTATCCAAAATCAAGCAACATTAGCATAGGCATTGAGTGAGTAAGCATCACTCAATGCCAAAACACTTAGATAGATTTTTTGTCACTAAGCGTTGAGTGAGCAGCCTTCACTCAAAGCCAAAACACTTAGACAGATTTTCTATCACTATGCGTTGAGTGAGCATCCTTCACTTAATGCCAAAATACATAGATTAATTTCTATGCCATTATGTCTTGAGTGAGAAACCTTCACTCAATGCCAAAACACATGAGTAAGCTTCACTCAACGCCAAAACACTTAGAAAGTTTTTCTCACTCTAGGCGTTGAGAGCGTTGAGTCCACTCAACCCTTTTTTACCTTGGCGTTGAGAGCGTTGAGTGTGTCTTCGTCATTCAATTCTTTCTGCCTTAGCCAAACTTTCTATTACTAGGCGTTGAGTGAGCCTTCATCACTCAACGCCATATTACTTAGACAAATTTTGTCACTTTGCATTGACTGAGTAAGCTTCACTCAACGCCAAACCACTTAACATATATTCTTGTGTTATCTGGCGTTGAGTGAGTAATCTACACTCAACGCATTTGGACTTAGCCAATTTTCTGTGTCTGAAAACACAGGCTCTGATTGGATGAGAATCAATTAATGCTTTTTATCACATGGAGTTGAGTGAGCTTGCCTCTCTCAATGCCTGTGGACTTAGTCAAATATCTACACATATTTTCTGTGGCTTTGACTGATTGAGCAATACTCAACAAATTATGTTGTATGGTGTTGAGTGAGTAGACTTCACTCAATACCTGTGGACTTAGCCACATTTCAGCCAATTTCTCCTTAGGCTTTGCCTGCCTCAGCCTGTCTCATAGCTTTTTCCTATATGGCATTGAGTGAGTAGACTACACTCAACGCCTGTGGCCTTAGCCACATTTTCAGCTTGTCAATCATTTATCTTAGACTTACCTAGCTATACTCAACAATTTTGCTTACTGATGCGTGTAATACGGCAAGCGTACCGGTCGCACAGGTAATAAAGTTTTTGGAGTAAATCCCCAAGTGTCGGTCTCTTGAGGAATGCAATTAGCGTAGAACAGCAACAGTACTAAGAATATCGTTATGAGAGTTAAAAATAGAACAAAAAGGAAATAGCGGACTCGGGAGATTGTGGATGTTTGATCTACTGAACTAGTAAAAAACTATGCGGGTCGACGGCACCGCTTCGCAAGGTGAAGTGGGTTTGTCGGCCGCTATGCCGAACTTCAATTGGGCGAGTGGAAGGGAAAATAATGGATTGCAGCGTTCTTCTGTGGATTGCAATCGGACAAGACACATGAATGAAGTGGATGTGGGGTGAGTGAGGCGCATTCACAGACAGAACTCACAAGCATAAGAAGAAACTAACATTCCATTAACTAGAAAGTAAACTTGATATTCAGGGATGGAAATGTTCATTATACTGCTCAAAACATTCATAACACAGAGGAAGTGGAAGAGGAGTAAACCAAAAGAGAATGAAGATCCATCACAGGTCGTGGTCGGAGTAGCTAGTTGTCAATCCGCTTCCGGGCTCAGTCCAAGGAGGCTTCCGGTACCAACGATCTGTCACCTCGAAGGCCTTTAAGTCCGTTCTCTAGGTTATCTACTTCACCAACTCTGCAGGAAAGCATGGAGTTGAAGTCATCAATGGCCGAGGGCTTCGCCGGAGTGTTGGAAAGCTTCGGAGTAAGTGGAAATGGCTTCCCGTCGAAGGTGGAAGCGATGGAGCAGCTGGAGAAGTGAAAAGGCGATTCCCGCGCACTCTCCGATCGCAGCAAGTGACAGGCGTTGACCTAAAACGCGGAGCAGGGCCTTATATACGGAGGCAGCAGAAGCAGTGCGCACGATCAGTGGCGCACGACCAGTGGTCGTGCGCACTGTAGGTCGATGATCGTGCAGCTTTTCCAAATAAACCTGCAACCTGGACAAGAAGCATCAGCATAAACGCGCACGAGCAGTGGCGCACGACCAGTGGTCGTGCGCACTATGGCCAGTGCTCGTGCGATTACCGAGACAGGGTTATGAAAAAGGGGGTGTAATGCGCACGAACAGTGGCGCACGACCAGTGGTCGTGCGCAGTAAGTCCAGTGGTCGTGCGCTTACCCCAGGCTGATTCTATAGAAAATGTAGAGTAGTGCGCACGATCGGGGGCGCACGACCAGTGGTCGTGCGCATTAGATCCCATGATCGTGCGCAGTATTCCTGTTTCACAACCATCCCGGAACACGCACACGACCCCTGTACCATCAGAAGGGGCAGAAAGGCCACCAGAACGTGCACACCACATCCCTGAGATAGGGCTAAACAATAACAACAGAAATGGAAACACAGAAAGCATACAGAAGCGGGCCTACAGTGCACTTAATCGTGAAATAGGTACATAAACATAAATAAGCAATAATGGCTCTCAAGTGTAGTGCTAAGGCGATAAAACTAGCCCAGATGAGTCCAAAAATCAGTGTAAAATGTGGACTCATCACACCCCCAGACTTAACCATTTGCACGTCCCAAGCAAATCATCACTCCATGGACTCGAAGATAGCTAACTGGCTCAGCAATTTCAAAAAGAAGTAAGACGAGAAATCAAATATATCATGAGTATAGAAGATATAATAGAAAAACTTTTTAATTATACAACGTAGTTTAAACTATTCGACAGACGTAAATAAATATTGTAATTGCTCAAAATTAGAATTCTGGAGAATCGTGCGATCATGTGCAGGAAGAAAGTATGCAGACCACTAAGGTGAGCATTGCCAAAGTTCGGGACTCAGGATCACCTCCAAAGGAATCCACCAATGTAGGGGACCATACGCTTGCACGTTCACACTCTCTCCACGACGCGGGTTAGACTCAAGCGTGAATCAGTAGGACTTGTAGGAGGAAATGGGGCTTAGGCAATGGCTTGGTGGTCAAAGATAAACATGAAGGCTCTATGCAACCAAAGCGAGCGAAAAAAACCAAAACCAAAACAGCCACTTAGAAAAGAATGGGGCACACGCCCCTCAGACTTAGCTTGAAATCCGGGTGTGAACACGGCTGAACCCGACCAAATTCAAAAAAAGAGGATGGGGATCAAGATCTCAAAGCAATTCTTTCATATTAATATTCGTTTTTTCTATTGCACGAATCAGCTTTTTATTTTCATAAACTGTTGTTTTCTTTTCTGCGCTAGCAATCCCCAAACGAAGCAATCAAAACGGGAATAAAATCAGCACCCCCAAAAACAATGTCCACTAATCACAACCTCGGCAAAACAGGAAATACAAATCAGCTCAAGCATTTGATTGCGAAGGTCGGTTTAGCTTCAGGCCTTGGTGAAAGTGAGTGGAGCTGGATCAAAGGAAGGGTAGGCACAAATTTGGCATGCAATGGTTAACAGGTAGGAATGGCTAAACAAGGCTCAAACTAGCCAAAAAGAAGGCCTACGCCATGCTCACGCTTAACTAACCGTGCACCAATGCTTCGAGAGTAGCTTAGGGCAAGTTCTTAGCCACCGAGAAAGATGATCCTTCCCTCCGACTCGAGCAATACGAGTCTAGTGGCGGCTACACAGATTCCTACACTATCGTTTGATTATCCCAGCTTCAGATTTTGAGCAGTACAAACAATATTGACGTGAGCAGAAAAGAATAATTCTACGAGCATAAAGAAAAATTAGTTCTATCCTAACTCTACACAAACCATGTGTATTTGATTAGGAGCACTGCATGAGTTTCGAACGACTCAATCCTGAAATCCTAAGCCAGTACCACTATTTTAAAGTTTACACAAAAGCAATAAATTTAACTCGGGTTGTGCGCATGGGTAAGAGCGCACTCGTGTGGGTGATTCAGTGTGTGCAACCAAAAAGCAAGAAATAAGTAAATAAGAAACTGGAATTCAACAGAAAGTGCGGTGTAGTGACCACATGCATACTTCCCCCCCCCCCCCCCCCCAGACCTAAAGGTGACAACGAATAAAAATAAACATTCCAAAGAGGAGAAATAGCTAGGGTAGGAAGTTACCTATGCTCAAAATTGAGCATACCAGTCGGGCAATGAGATGTCCAAGTGCGGCCATGTTGCCGCGCCTCTAATAATCCTGCACCTGCGATTAAAGGATGCAAGCCAAACAAAATCTGGACACAGAAATATATGAAGAAATATACCGAACTCAAAATACAGCATAGGACCGAACGGTCCAACTTGGGTTGTCTCCCGAAAGCCCTTTTGTTTACCGTCCTTAAGGTGGACCAAATACCTGTATTAGCAGTTCAAATAGAGAGTTCGATACATAAAAAAAAAAGAAAAGACAACAGTCGGCTCCCATATGGGCGCTCACAAAAATATAGTAGCTGTCTTGCTCAGAAAATATAAACAAAAGAAAAGAAACAGAAGGCGTGGTAGACTAGCTCTATGGTGAGCTCCACGCAATCAAGGAGTGTCGCCATGGCTTTGCGTGGGGTCGGCGAGCTGCAGGCTGTGAGAGTCGCCTGTGGTTGTGCCGCCATCATATAATTTTAACCGGTGCCCATTGACTTTGAAATTGTCTCCGCTTTTCCCGACTATTTCGATGGCGCCAAAAGGGGAGACTCCGATCACTGTGAAAGGGCCGCTCCACCGCGATTTGAGTTTGCCGGGAAATAAGAGGAGGTGGGAATTGTACAACAGTACTTGGTCGCCTGGTTGGAAGTCTTTGGGGATGATGTGACGGTCATGCCATTTTTTTGTTCTTTCTTTGTATATCCGCGCATTTTCGTATGCAAAATGCCGGAGCTCCTCTAATTCGTTCAGTTGAGTGCGGCGCTTGTCGGCTGCGGCTTCGATGTCCATGTTTAGCAATTTGGTTGCCCATAGTGCTTTGTGTTCAAGCTCGACTGGTAAGTGGCAAGCTTTTCCGTAGACGAGTTGAAAAGGGGTCATACCGATAGGAGTTTTGAAGGCGGTTCTGTACGCCCATAAGGCGTCGTCGACCTTTTTGGCCCACTCTTTTGGATTGGAATGGATGGATTTTTCGATGATTCTTTTGAGCTCGCGATTGGAGACCTCGACTTGCCCACAGGTTTGGGGATGGTAGGCAAGAGAGATTTGGTGGTGTACTCCAAATTTCTTCATGAGTTGCAAGAACGACTTGTTGCAAAAATGGCTCCCGCCATCGCTGATGATGGTGCGCAGGGCGCCGAATCGAGAGAAAATTTTCTTGTGTAGGAAATTCAAAACGGTGCGGGCATCATTTGCGGCGACAGCCTCGCTTCGACCCATTTGGAAACATAGTCTACTGCGACAATAATATAGAGTTTTCCATGCGACATGGGAAAGGGTCCCATGAAGTCAATTCCCCAAACGTCGAATGGTTCGCAGACGAGCATATTGTTGAGAGGCATTTCATCCCTCTTGGAGATATTCCCTGTCCTTTGGCATTCATTGCATTTGGCGATGTAAGCTTGAGTGTCTCTAAAAAGGGTTGGCCAAAACAGTCCACATTGCAGTATCTTGCGTGCTGTTCGGGTGGCGCCGAAATGACCGCCGGCCTCCCGATCGTGGCAGTGTGTTAAGACGGATTGAAATTCGGTCTCGGGTAGACAACGCCGGATGATGCTGTCGTTGCAAGTACGGAATAGTAACGGGTCTTCCCAGAAATAATATTTGGCGTCAGACAATAGTTTTCGCTTTTGATGCGATGACAGGTGAGGGGAGACAGATTTGCAGGCGAGGTAGTTGGCCATATCTGCGTACCATGGGATTGTCGGAGTGAGCAAACAGATGGTGAATAATTTTTCGTCCGGGAAGCAGTCGGCAATCTCGTTGCGGTTGCAGATGGGGACAACTCCTGCAGTGTTGCTCTCCAATCTTGATAGGTGATCGGCGATGACGTTTTCGACCCCTTTCTTATCTCGGATCTCGATGTCATATTCCTGTAGAAGAAGAATCCAACGGATTAGTCGGGGCTTGGCGTCTTTTTCTTGAATAAATACCTTAGTGCGGCATGGTCAGTGTACACAATGACCTTAGATAACACTAGGTATGAATGGAATTTTTCGAAAGAGAAGATCACTGCAAATAGCTCCTTTTCTGTAGTGGTATAGTTCAGTTGAGCATCGTTGAGAGTTCGACTGGTGTAGGAAATAGTATGAAAGATTTTGTTTTTCCTTTGACCGAGCACTGCTCCGACTGCAACATCGCTTGCGTCGCACATGACTTCGAAAGGCAAAGTCCAATCTGGTGCCACCAAGATTGGAGCGGAGATGAGTCGATCTTTGAGAGTCTCGAAGGCCCGCATACAATTTTTTTCGAAGTCAAACGGGATGTCCTTGCCCAGCAAATTTGTTAGGGGCTTGGATATGGAGGAGAAATCACTGATGAATCTTCTGTAGAAACCGGCATGTCCCAAGAAGCTGCGCATCCCCTTGGCGGAAGATGGAGGAGGAAGATTTTTGATGATACTGACTTTTGCTTGGTCGACTTCGAGCCCCCTGGGAGAAACTTTGTGGCCTAAGACAATGCCCTCGCGAACCATGAAATGGCATTTTTCCCAATTCAAGACAAGGTTTGTATCCTCACAACGCTTCAGAGCTTTGTCTAGATTCACAAGGCAGGAATCAAAGCTGTTACCAAAAAGAAAAAAATCGTCCATGAAGACTTCGAGAAAGTCTCCAATCATGTCACCAAAGATGGCAATCACGCATCGCTGGAAGGTTGCTGGGCCGTTGCACAATCCGAATGGCATTCTTCTGAATGCAAAGGTGCCGGAAGGGCATGTAAATGTCGTTTTGTCTTTGTCATCGGGGTCAACTATGATTTGATTGTATCCAGAGTACCAGTCGAGGAAACAATAGTATTCCTGACCCGCAAATTTTTCCAGCATTTGGTCGATGAAGGGCAGCGGGAAATGATCTTTGCGGGTGGCCTCATTCAGTTTCCGGTAGTCTATGCAGACTCTCCACCCGGTGACCACGCGGGTGGGTAATAATTCATTCTTTTCGTTGGCCACCACCGTAATCCCGCCCTTTTTGGGCACCACTTGCACTGGGCTGACCCATTTGCTGTCGCTGATTGGGTAAATGATACCTGCATCAAGCAATTTTATTACTTCGGCCTGTACCACTTCATGCATCTTGGGGTTCAGTCGCCTTTGAGGTTTTGCCAACGGCTTGTATTGATCTTCAAGCAGAATCTTGTGCATGCAAAACGCCGGGCTGATCCCTTTTATGTCAGCTAATGAACGTCCAAACACATTTTTGTATTTCTTTAAGACATTGACCAAGGCGAGTTCGTTTTCGACGGAGAGAGATGCAGAGATAATGACTGGGCACGCTGTGCCTTCCTCTAAGAAAGCGTATTTCAGGGATTCAGGCAGTGTCTTCAGAGTTGTGGCAGTGGTTGTGATAGTAGATGTGATGAACGGTTCTTTGGTTGGATGCGGGGTGCTCGGAACATTAGTGGCATCCTCCTCTTCCCACACTGGCTCGGCTGGGTCAAGAATCATTTCGCTGTACAAGTCCGGTTCGTCGATCAAATCTGCTTCATCCCAATTAGTGATTCTGAGATGTTGGGAGGGTTCGTGGACGTTGAAAGAAATTGTTTCGTCCCCCAGGCTTAGGGTGAGCTCTCCTTGGTCAACATTGATAATGGCACGGGCCGTGGCAAGGAAGGGCCGTCCTAGTATTATAGACACTTTGGGATCAGCCATCATGTCAAGAATGACGAAATCTGCTGGGAAGGAGAGGTTTTTGACCATGACAGTAAGATCTTCGACTATTCCGGCCGGTTGTTTTACCGATCTGTCAGCTAATTGCAATCTCAAGTGGGTTGGCTGTAGAATCCCAACTCCTAGCTCGTGGAAGACGAAGAGCGGCATTAGATTTATTGAAGCTCCCAAATCACATAATGCGCGTCCGAATCGGTGGAGGCCAATTCTGCAGGGAATGGTAAAACTGCCCGGATCTCTTCGTTTGGTTGGGGAATAGTTGGCGAGGAGAGTTGAGCATTCTTCAGTGAGATTGATCGTTTTAAGTCCTTCTAAAGATTTACGCTGTGTGATGAGTTTCTTTAGGAACTTAGAATATCCTGGGATCTGAGTGATAGCTTCTGTCAGAGGTATACTTATTTGCACTCCTTTCATGATCTCAAGGAATTTATGAAATTGTTTTTCAGCCTTTTTGTTTTGCAGTCGGTGGGGAAATGGCGGCTTCACAGCGTTCTTCACAGGTTGTAGTACTGCCATGGGTTCTTGTGCGGTAGGTGAGGATGGGGGTTCCTTTATCAAATCGATGATGGGCTCGCGGAGTGATTGTGTGGGAGGGTCAGGAGGCGAGGTCCTCTCTAGGCTTTTTCCGCTTCTCAATCTCATAGTATGTACCGTTTCCTGTTTCTGATTGACTGAACATAGTAACGTTTCCGTTAGAATCCCTATGGCGGTTTGTAGGCGCTGAATGGTGGTGGCTTGGTCATTGAACATCTCCATCATTTTGCACGCGTAAGAAAAAAATTGCTCTGTCTTTGACGAGAGATTGTGGTCGGTGGCTTCATCAGAGACTACTGAATTTATCTCTACCGGAAAGTCGGAAGAAGGCGGGTAGTTCCAATGCCTACTAGTTTGGGCAATGTTGTCTATAACTTCCTAGGCATCCTCACTGGATTTGTTAAACAGGGTTCCACCAGCTGCGATGTCAAGTAATGACCGGAATCTGTCTGCAATGTCGAAGTAGAAAGTTTGAATTAGGAGGATGTCTGACATTTCCACTCTGCAGCATTCCCTTCGCAGGGACTGGAAACGCTCCCATGTATCGAACAAGGTCTCTTCATTTCGTTGCGTGAAGGTGATTAGCACCTTGTAATTGTCTATTGCTAGTATCGGTTGTCAGAATTTGGCCAAAAATTTCCTTTCGAGTTGTTTCCAGGATGAGGATAGTCCCTTCCGAATATCTTGATACCATCGCTTTGCTTCGTCTTTCAGGGAGAAGGAGAAGAGTCGGATCCTCTGCTGCTCGTTGTTGGCAGCATTTGGTGTGCAAGTGTTGTAAATTTCTAAGAACCGCTGCACGTGGCATAGTGCATCAATTTTTCCGTCTCCGCTGAATTGACAGTTTTCGATGATATATTCGATGAGGTCAGGAGAGATCTCGAAACTGTTATTTCCCGTTTCTGCTAGGTATGTGAGGTTGATAAGGCTTGCTTTATAAGTCTGCTGCTGAATTGTAGTCATTAAAAGAGGCTTGAATGAAAAAGGGGTAGTAAGCTACTAGATCTCCTGTGCCTCAACCCTGCATTCACTGCGGCAAACACTACATACTAGAAGAAAATAGCTGTCAAAACAACACAATACTAACTCTTATAACAATATTGGAAGTCATCCGAAGTCACTCTACAGTTGCATTCCCCGGCAACGGCGCCAAAAACTTGATGCGTGTAATACGGCAAGCGCACCGGTCACACAAGTAATAAAGTTTTGGGAGTAAATCCCCAAGTGTCGGTCTCTTGAGAAATGCAATTAGCGTAGAACGGCAACAGTACTGAGAATATCGTTATGAGAGTTAAAAATAGAACAAAAAGGAAATAGCGGACTCGGGAGATTGTGGATGTTTGATCTACTGAACTAGTAAAAACTATGCGGGTCGACGGCACCGCTTCGCAAGGTGAAGTGGGTTTGTCGGACGCTATGCCGAACTTCAGTTGGGCGAGTGGAAGGGAAACTAATGGATTGCAACGTTCTTGTGTGGATTGCAATCGGACAAGGCACAGGAATGAAGTGGATGTGGGGTGAGTGAGGCGCATTCACAGACAGAACTCACAAGCATAAGAAGAAACTAACATTCCATTAACTAGAAAGTAAACTTGATATTCAGGGATGGAAATGTTCATTACACTGCTCAAAACATTCATAACACAGAGGAAGGGGAAGAGGAGTAAACCAAAAGAGAATGAAGATCCACCGCGGGTCGTGGCCGGAATAGCGAGTTGTCAATCCGCTTCCGGGCTCAGTCCAAGGAGGCTTCCGGTACCAACGATCTGTCACCTCGAAGGCCTTTAAGTCCGTTCTCTAGGTTATCTACTTCACCAACTCTGCAGGAAAGCTTGGAGTTGAAGTCATCAATGGCCGAGGGCTTCGCCGGAGTGTTGGAAAGCTTCGGAGTAAGTGGAAATGGCTTCCCGGAGAAGGTGGAAGTGATGGAGCAGCTGGAGAAGTGAAAAGGCGATTCCCGCGCACTCTCCGATCGCAGCAAGTGACAGGCGTTGACCTAAAACGCGGAGCAGGGCCTTATATACGGAGGCAACAGAAGCAGTGCGCACGATCAGTGGCGCACGACCAGTGGTCGTGCGCACTGTAGGTCGATGATCGTGCGGCTTTTCCAAATAAACCTGCAACCTGGACAAGAAGCATCAGCATAAACGCGCACGAGCAGTGGCGCACGACCAGTGGTCGTGCGCACTATGGCCAGTGCTCGTGCGATTACCGAGACAGGGTTATGAAAAAGGGGGTGTAATGCGCACGAACAGTGGCGCACGACCAGTGGTCGTACGCAGTAAGTCCAGTGGTCGTGCGCTTACCCCAGGCTGATTCTATAGAAAATGTAGAGTAGTGCGCACGATCGGGGGCGCACGACCAGTGGTCGTGCGCATTAGATCCCATGATCATGCGCAGTATTCTTGTTTCACAACCATCCCGGAACACGCACACGACCCCTGTACCAGCAGAAGGGGCAGAAAGGCCACCAGAACGTGCACACCACATCCCCGAGATAGGGCTAAAGAATAACAATAGAAATGGAAACACAGAAAGCACATAGAAGCGGGCCTACAATGCACTTAATCATGAAATAGGTACATAAACACAAATAAGCAATAAAGGCTCTCAAGTGTAGTGCTAAGGCGATAAAACTAGCCCAGATGAGTCCAAAAATCAGTGTAAAATGTGGACTCATCACTTACCCGACATTGAGTGAATAGACGTCACTAAACGCCTATAGACTTAGGCGATTTCCAACCTATCCAGAATCTTATCTTGCATCTGGCATTAAGTGAGCTTTCTTCACTCCACTTTTTAGAATTTGGAACACTCCCAAACTACAAAGGAGATGTGAGACACTCTCATATTGTACATGGAGGGAACAAAAGAAGTATAAGATGATAGAAAATTCCTTCTTAATCAAGAATATGAAGCCTTTGGACATAACAACAAAGATTGTATAGCTGAATTCTATGAAATGTTTTTCAAGACAGTCAATAAGCTGAAGACTTATGGCAGAGTTTTCCCAAATTATAAGCTTAATGATAAGTTTCTAAGATCTCTAACTAAAGAATTTGACAACAAGATTTGTGTCATCAAAGAGATCGGAAACCTGGCCAACATTCCACCCCACACATTATTTGGAAAACTGCTCTCATATGAGATGTAATTAAATGCAAGGAGGAGGAGGTTGTTGTCAAGTATCACCAGAAGGAGAAGACAGTGGCCCTCAAGGCTGAAGGGTCAAGGAAGAATGAGGAGAGAATCCCCTCTCCTACGAGGAAAGCTGCTGAGTTAGAATCTTCTAAACTCAGCACATCAGATGCTGATATGTCTGATGGGGAATTTGCTACCTTCTTTAGGTAGTTCAAGAAGATGATGAAGAGGAAGTAATGGAAGAACAAACCTTCCTTCTCTTCAAACCAGAAGGACTTCAAAAGGTCTAATAAAGATCAAAAAATCCTCAAAGGGGACATGTATGATCCTAAATCTAATAAATCTATTTCTTCTAATATTGTTTGTGATTGTTGCAATAAGCTTGAGTATGTCATTGCTGACTGCCCAATCAAGAGAAAGGACAAGAAGAGTGATGGTGTTAGGAAGCATCACCACAAGATCAAGAAGTTTGAAAAGACTTTCCTTACCAAGAAGGAGAAGAGCTAGAGTCAAAGTGACATAGACTCTTCTGAATCTGAAGATAAAGAAGAAGCCTACATTAGGCTCTATGCTGCTGCTGAAGATAATGACTATCTAGCTACCAGGATAGAAATTAGAGCTACTCTATCACATTTAGACATTGACAATGAGGAAGTTGAAGAATAAGATGGATGTTATGGATTAATGACCATAATATATGAAGACATTCAGGATGAATCGGATCTTGATTAAGTAATAATTCTTAACATGTCTTCTTTATATTCAGATCATGAGATAGGCCCAGAATCTGAAGCATCCTTTCCATCTAGTGATGAGGATGAATCAAACTCTGAGTTTTAGGTCAATTAATTGATTGACAAGTATGGTGCTCTCCTTGAGGCCTTAGGTAAAAGCAAGAAGTTTGCTAACAAGCAAGCTGAAGAGCTTGAGGTTTTTAGACCTCTTAAGGCTGAGTTAGAGGAAAGGATAGACATGTTCCATCAACTAGCCTCTAATTCAATTTATCTCAAGGAAATTATTGACAAGCATACTGAAATAAGAATTCAAAATGAAAAACTTATTAAGAATCTTGAGATTGATCTTCACAAGGAGAGGAAGCTTATGACCCAATTCTCTAAGCCACAGTCAGTGTTGTCTATCATTGACTCTTCCTCCCAAAATAATTGGAGGGGATTGGGCTTCAATAAAAGGGCAACAATTGCTTGGAATGGAGCCAAGGGCAAGGCTCTTGTTAATCCTCAGACCACCATTCAAAAGGTCTTACTTCCTTCCAACATGTATAACCATGATAGCATATATGATCACTAGAAGAATGAAAGTTCCTATAGTAAGGGAAAAAATGCACGTAACTATGGAGAGAGAAAGGGGATGGGGATGAGTGCTTTGAAATCTTCCCTTGAGAAATCCAAATGGTTCATTATTAGTCATTTGTGTTTGGTACTCCAGCCCCTACACTCAGGGTTAAGCAAGTAGCATCCTCCCAATATCTTCCAGCAAAGAAGCTGGCTAGTGGCAAGATAGTAATTTGCTCTAACAAGGCAATATCTGATGCCATCAACACCATATTATTCCATCAACACCATTTCAGATACCATCGAGTAAGATTGATTACCATCAAGTAAACTGATAGGTGCTAGCTTGTAACACCCCCATCCGTCGCATGGCATATAACAGAAGGTCCAGCTGGAACCCGACGTCATATACCACAGACAGTCGGAATGGTTACTAAATGAATAAATCAAACCATCTAATTAAGACTACTCGTCCTAATCACAGAGCATTCTAGCGGAAGATTTTAAAGTTGAAAGAACCCAAAATTAATTCCATCAATATGAATGTCCACAGCTACAACAACAGGAATGAAACCCCAAATACACTGAAACAGGTACATGGCCTTATGGCCTTACAAATGTTCATAAATATAACATGTCTTACATACATCGGCTCGCAGGCCGGCCACACATGAGAAATGTAAAAACAACTATTCTACGACCTTCTAGGGCCAGCACAGCAACATGGGCTCCAGCCCGCTATTTGGCGCTCGGCTCCGCAGCACCTGCAAGCACATACCACCGCACGGTGGCAAATAAAGCAACGGTCAGCTAAAAGCCGACCAAATTATAATGACCCCGCCCCTTACTCGGGACGGCGGTGCTCTTTCCCTGCAAAACATTAGCCCAACAATATATATATATCGCAATAATAATTCGCCACAGGTGTAGGCTCGCACGGCCAAACACCCCGTGCACTCAGGGCACATTCATGGTGAACCCTGACAAATCAGTGCATTCACCACCATCCCTAGGATGGCAACAACATGTGAGCATTTAGCCTTTCTGACCACCGTCTAAGGCTCCGACTATGCCAACGGCCAGTCCCGTCTTCGGGTCTCTCGCACCGAACCACATAGCCTAGGTCCAATTCCACTTGCCCGTTGCTCACGCCGCATGTCCAATTTAAGGAACTTTGCGCGGGCCAAGCTTCTCTCGGATCCCAAATTTTCCAAAACAGTCTCATAACCCAGTTATGATCAAGGCCGGTTCCCAGACCGCCAAGTTAGCAGAACACGTTTCCGCTCAATTTTCCGGGTGCGCCTTGAAGCTAACCTCCAAGGATCCCTGCTGCAATCTACCGCGTAGAAACCCGAAAAAAAACCAAAGCACGGAGTCTTCTCCGGCAAAACCATATCAAATGCAACATCACCGATCCAGACAAAACACGTCCGGGTAGGCTTCACACACAATGCCTATGCCCGTACTTACGATTCCGGGCTCTACATGCAACACAAGGGGGACTATTCCCGTCAACCCCAAGGAACACCACGCACTCACCGCATACTCGCGGGAGCGGGATTCCTTATGCAGAAAGAAAGAGATTCAAGCGCTCGAGTTGAGAATCGTTACCCTTGTAGTCCGTTTTGGCGCCATGGAAAAACTACGCGGTTAGAACTCTTCGCAATGACCTTCCCTCCACGGATCCGCTCTCCGATTTCGAAACGGTGCTCCGATGCTCCGCCGGCGGCCGGAAACCTCCTTCTTCTTCCTCTCCTCTCTCACTTTGGAAGGGGAGAACTTTGGAGAGAAAAATGAGGGAATAACTCCCTATTCCCGGCCTTAACAGAGCAGGATCTCATCTGGGCCATTGGATCCTAATTAAAGAAAATGAACGGCACGGATCTGCACAAAATTCCCCAGACCTGGGCCGCACACGGCTTGGCACACGGCCGTGTCCAAGGCCGTGTGCCTCGATCCAGGCACGATCGTCGAACTGAGAAATGCACACGGGCCAAGACACGCCCGTGTCTGACCTGACACGCCCGTGTCGGGATCCTCGACACGCCCGTGTTCGTGGGCGTGTCACGCATAACCGCCACGGCAACGGACACGACCCATCAGGACACGGGTAGGGACACGGGTTGGCACACGGCCGTGTCGGATGACACGCCCGTGTCATCCGGCCGTGTTCCTGGCCGTGTCCTTCTCGGTTGGAAACGGCCAAAAATCACCAGCCAGACACGGCCTTGGACACGCCCGTGTCCTAGGCCGTGTACCCCTACAGGCACCAAAAACTCTTTTTCCGCGACCGACTCGCACACAAAATTCGGGGCGTTACAAATCTCCCCCACTTAAGGAATTTCGTCCCGAAATTAAGCAAAGGTACACGAAAGCTAAATGATACCAGAGTGGAATAACTCGGGGTATTCCTCCAACATAGCTTGCTCTCGCTCCCAAGAAAGCTCCTCACGTCCGCAATTATCCCAACGGACTTTAACCATTCTGACCTCCTTGTTGCGGAGTCGTTTGACCGCAACGTCTTCAATTCGTACTGGTCTGACCCTTGTTGTTAACTCATAATCAACCGGTACCTGATTGTCTGCAACGATCTGTGAAGGCTCTTGCACTGCCTTACGCAACACCGATACGTGGACTACGTCATGCAGCCCACTCAACTCCGTCGACAGCTTCAACCTATACGCCGCCTCGCCAACACGCTCCAGGATTTCAAATGGTCCAAGGTATCTCGGACTCAGCTTCTTCAAGCGTCGAACCCGCGATACACCCTTGAACGGCTTGATTTTTAAATATACCATGTCGCCAACGTTGAACTCCACATTTTTATGTTTGGCATTGTAGTACTTTGACTGTCTATCCTGAGCTATCTTCAGCCTTTCCTGGATTGTCCGTATCATTGAAGTGGCATCTTCCACCGCTTGATGTTTATACAACTTTGATTCGCCTGCCTCCAACCAAGACAACGACGTACGACACTTCCTCCCGTACAAAGCTTCGAAAGGCGCCATTCCAATGCTTGCCTGAAAGCTATTGTTGTACGCAAACTCCACCATGTACAGGTGATCCTCCCAATGCTTCCCGAAATCTAGGACGCACATGCGAAGCATGTCCTCCATAGTTCTGTTGACTCTCTCGGTTTGGCCACCTGTCTGTGGGTGAAAGGCTGTGCTGAATTTTAGCTTAGTACCCAACAGACCATGCACCAACCTCCAGTCATTTGACGTGAAGCGTCCATCACGATCACTAACAATACTGCGAGGCACACCATGCAGTCGTACAATATTATCCACGTAGAGTTTGGCTAACCTTTCTACTGGATCTTCTTTTCTCATTGGGATAAAGTGCGACACCTTTGTCAATCTATCTACGACCACCCAAAGGCATCATTTCCTTTCTGCGACTTCGGCAAACAGTGCACAGAATCCATAAATATATCGTCAAACTTCCATTCTGGGATAGGAAGTGATTTCAAGAAACCTCCGGGCTTCTGACATTCCGCCTTCACCAATGCACAAGTACGACACTTGGCCACATAAAGCGCCACATCCTTCTTCAAACCCGGCCACCAGAATAATTTCTTCATGTCTCTATACATCTTCGTGCTTTCCGGGTGGATTGAGTATTTGGTATGATGAGCCTCATACATCAACTCCTCCCGACTATTATCCGCACTAGGAACGCATAGACGACCGTCCTTCCTTAGCAACCCATCTTCAACCACAAACTGGGAATTTGACCCATCCGAAGATCCATCTAGGATTTGCTTCATGCTGCTATCCTGAACCAAAGCCCGCCGAACTCTATCCGCTAGGTCACACTGCACCTCTGTCCAAAACAGTTTCGCCTCGGCACTAGACTGCTTGTCAACACAAGTTATCTCCAATGCCTCCAACTCTTGGACCAATCTCTCATCATGCACTGATAACCAGTTGGCTCGTGCGGGAATCTTACGACTCAACGCATCCGCCACTACATTTCCCTTCCCAGGCACATAGTGTATCTTGAAGGTGTAGTCCCCTAAGAACTCCATCCACCTCCTCTGCCTCATGTTCAGATCCTTTTGATCCAATAGGTACTTCAAACTCTTATGATCAGTGTAAATATCTACCTTCACACCGTACAGATAGTGCCTCCAAAGCTTTAGAGCAAAAATCACGGCCTCTAACTCTAAGTCGTGGACTGGATAATTCCTCTCGTGAACCTTAAGCTATCACTCTCCCATGCTGTAGCAGAACACAGCCCAAACCACTGCCTGAAGCATCACTATCAATCTCGAACCCTTCGGTACCACTTGGCGAACATAAAATAGGCGCCGTGGTCAACCGCCTCTTCAACTCTACAAAAGCCTGTTCGCACTCCGAAGACCACACAAACTTCTGATCCTTCCTTGTCAACGTCGTGAGTGGTAGTGCTATCCGCGAGAAGTTCTCTGCGAAGCGCCTGTAGTAGCCAGCAAGCCCCAGAAAACTCCGGACCTCTGCCACTGTAGTCAAAGTAGGCCACTCCCGTATCGCCACTATCTTCGCCGGATCCACAGCTATTCCTTCTCCACTGACAACATGACCAAGGAACGCTATCGAGGATAACCAGAACTCACACTTGGAGAACTTTGCATACAACTGACTTTTCCTCAATGTCTCCAACACCATGTGTAAATGCTTGTAATGATCCTCCTCGCACCGCGAATACACCAGGATATCGTCGATGAATACTATCACAAACTGATCCAAGTATTCTCTGAACGTCCTATTCATCAGATCCATAAACGCGGATGGAGCATTCGTCAACCCAAACGGCATAACCGCGAACTCGTAATGCCCAAACCGCGTACTGAATGCTGTCTTTGGAATGTCGCTCTCCCTTATCCTCAACTGATAGTAACCAGACTTCAAATCTAACTTCGAATATACAGTTGACCCAACCAACTGATCAAATAGATCGTCAATCCTCGGGATTGGATATTTGTTCTTCTCCGTAAGTTTGTTCAATTCCCGATAATCGATACAAAGCCGCAAGCTCCCATCTTTCTTCTTAACAAAGAGAACTGGTGCGCTCCAAGGCGACAAACTTGGACGCACATAACCTTGCTCTAGCAACTCCTGCGGTTGCACCTTCAACTCTACCATTTCTCTTGGGGCTATCCGATAGGGGGAGCATGACACCGGTTTGGCACCCGGTACCAGCTCTATAGTAAAGTCTATCTCCCACTGAGGAGGGGCTCCTGGGAGATCATCTGGAAACACATCAGGATATTCGGACACAACTGGGATGTTGCCCAAACTAGGTTTAGGCGTCGAAGTCTACACTAGAGTGACATACAGTTCTGCCCCAGACCAAACTGCCGGGAACACCTGAAGGGCTGACATCAAAATCTTACCCGACCCCTTCATGCCCGCGAAAGTCACCTCATGACTAGCTCTCAACTGACCCACTAGCAACTTCGATCCACGTATGTCTGCTGCTCTGAGAGCCTGACCATGCTAAAGATCACGTTGAACTCTCCTAGCGGTAGAAACAACGCCTGCAAATCAAACTTTTGACTCACAATTCATACCTAAACGCAACAGATTCTATCTGCGCGCATCGAGCACTACTAGTCGACAACACATCCATTAAGACTTTTGCCATCGGAAGATATATTCCGACACGTAATACAGTTCCTTTGGGCAAACGGAGACACAAAGCCCCCTTTAACGAACGGTGCTCGCGCCGGATAAACGTAATTCAGAACAACGCTTAGCACAAGCGGTTCTAGGTTAACATGCACAAAGACTACAAGTGTCTAAAGCTAAATGCTAGAATTTTAAACCTTACCTGTCACCACGTCTGCTTGCTTTCTGTCCTCTTGCTGACCAAGCTTGTACTCTTCAGACTTCCTTTCGGACTTTGCACGTCCACTCCAACACTCACGTGCAAAATGTCCCACTTTTTCGCAGATATAGCAAGCTCTTGGGACTCGACTTGTAGTTGCTCCCGACGCACCAGAAGAAGGGGCTGAGTTCGAAGTCTTCAGCTTCTTATTCCAACTGCGGACATCGGACTTTGAACTTGGCCCTTTGAACTGTGGTTTCTTAGTACCAGAGTCCTCACCTGCTCCTGACATAGCTTCCTTAATCTTCTGAGCACCATCCCAACATTCTCGGGCAAAGTGTCCTTTCTTTCCACAAGTATGACAGTTGTAAGCAACCTTGCTAGTCGATGATCTAACCTTCTTCTTCAGCATTTTGCAAGATGCACCCCTCATAGGAATTGCAGAGTTCGATACCCTACTCACTGGTATCTGGTGAATTTTTTCCATTTCCACTTCCAAAGATCTGGCCGACTCTACCAAGGCTCGGAATCCCATTAGTTTTGGTCCTAGAAGTGGAATTCGTAGTTCGTCACGTAGACCACTATAGAATCTATCGACTATAGACCTCTCGTTCTCCAACTCAAAGCATGGGTAGCGGCTTATCAAAAGGAATGCCTGCAAATACTCATCAACTGAGTGCGTACCCTGCACCAAGCACATATTCAACGGCTGACCTGATGGCCTCCTAAATGTCATTTGATTCAACACACCACCCGACATTGAAGTCATCTCGGGGACAAGAGGTTGCACATTGCTTCCTTGCTGTGCACTAGTCACAGCGAGCACCACTTCAACGATCCTTCTTATGGTTTCTAACGAAAGAGGGGTATCAAGCGCGCCACTGGGTGCAATATAATCCTCAGAAACTAGATGTTCTGTCGGCTCTACGCCACTCCCGGTCACCTATAGTCATACAAAACACCAATAAGTGACCAAACAAAATTGCAAAAAGCAATTATAGGAACGCGCAGGTTCCTCAACCACGAGTATTTTTCATTCCTAAGTGGACATTCATGGGTTCTTTTTAATGTTATAACGATGACGCACACATGTGCTCACCACCCCTTAAAAGAATTCGCCCACGAATTCATTTAAGCTTGACCGTAACCAGAAGTCTGATACCAAATTGTAACACCCCCATCCGTCGCATGGCATATAACAGAAGGTCCAGCTGGAACCCGACGTCATATACCACAGACAGTCGGAATGGTTACTAAATGAATAAATCAAACCATCTAATTAAGACTACTCGTCCTAATCACAGAGCATTCTAGCGGAAGATTTTAAAGTTGAAAGAACCCAAAATTAATTCCATCAATATGAATGTCCACAGCTACAACAACAGGAATGAAACCCCAAATACACTGAAACAGGTACATGGCCTTATGGCCTTACAAATGTTCATAAATATAACATGTCTTACATACATCGGCTCGCAGGCCGGCCACACATGAGAAATGTAAAAACAACTATTCTACGACCTTCTAGGGCCAGCACAGCAACATGGGCTCCAGCCCGCTATTTGGCGCTCGGCTCCGCAGCACCTGCAAGCACATACCACCGCACGGTGGCAAATAAAGCAACGGTCAGCTAAAAGCCGACCAAATTATAATGACCCCGCCCCTTACTCGGGACGGCGGTGCTCTTTCCCTGCAAAACATTAGCCCAACAATATATATATATCGCAATAATAATTCGCCACAGGTGTAGGCTCGCACGGCCAAACACCCCGTGCACTCAGGGCACATTCATGGTGAACCCTGACAAATCAGTGCATTCACCACCATCCCTAGGATGGCAACAACATGTGAGCATTTAGCCTTTCTGACCACCGTCTAAGGCTCCGACTATGCCAACGGCCAGTCCCCGTCTTCGGGTCTCTCGCACCGAACCACATAGCCTAGGTCCAATTCCACTTGCCCGTTGCTCACGCCGCATGTCCAATTTAAGGAACTTTGCGCGGGCCAAGCTTCTCTCGGATCCCAAATTTTCCAAAACAGTCTCATAACCCAGTTATGATCAAGGCCGGTTCCCAGACCGCCAAGTTAGCAGAACACGTTTCCGCTCAATTTTCCGGGTGCGCCTTGAAGCTAACCTCCAAGGATCCCTGCTGCAATCTACCGCGTAGAAACCCGAAAAAAAACCAAAGCACGGAGTCTTCTCCGGCAAAACCATATCAAATGCAACATCACCGATCCAGACAAAACACGTCCGGGTAGGCTTCACACACAATGCCTATGCCCGTACTTACGATTCCGGGCTCTACATGCAACACAAGGGGGACTATTCCCGTCAACCCCAAGGAACACCACGCACTCACCGCATACTCGCGGGAGCGGGATTCCTTATGCAGAAAGAAAGAGATTCAAGCGCTCGAGTTGAGAATCGTTACCCTTGTAGTCCGTTTTGGCGCCATGGAAAAACTACGCGGTTAGAACTCTTCGCAATGACCTTCCCTCCACGGATCCGCTCTCCGATTTCGAAACGGTGCTCCGATGCTCCGCCGGCGGCCGGAAAACCTCCTTCTTCTTCCTCTCCTCTCTCACTTTGGAAGGGGAGAACTTTGGAGAGAAAAATGAGGGAATAACTCCCTATTCCCGGCCTTAACAGAGCAGGATCTCATCTGGGCCATTGGATCCTAATTAAAGAAAATGAACGGCACGGATCTGCACAAAATTCCCCAGACCTGGGCCGCACACGGCTTGGCACACGGCCGTGTCCAAGGCCGTGTGCCTCGATCCAGGCACGATCGTCGAACTGAGAAATGCACACGGGCCAAGACACGCCCGTGTCTGACCTGACACGCCCGTGTCGGGATCCTCGACACGCCCGTGTTCGTGGGCGTGTCACGCATAACCGCCACGGCAACGGACACGACCCATCAGGACACGGGTAGGGACACGGGTTGGCACACGGCCGTGTCGGATGACACGCCCGTGTCATCCGGCCGTGTTCCTGGCCGTGTCCTTCTCGGGTTGGAAACGGCCAAAAATCACCAGCCAGACACGGCCTTGGACACGCCCGTGTCCTAGGCCGTGTACCCCTACAGGCACCAAAAACTCTTTTTCCGCGACCGACTCGCACACAAAATTCGGGGCGTTACATAGCTGATAGGAATATAAAAAAGTTGCTACTTTCTCTACTGAACATAAGCATTCAGATACACCATCTACATCAAGAAATGTTCAAAAGAGAAGGTACAACATCCATATGTGTTGGTGTTGCGGTAAGGTGAGATACTTTGCCATTGATTATTGGCACAACCCCAATATGTCTAATGTAAAGAGAAGCTTTCCAGCTGAGGCAACTATAGGAAAAAATATTCCTTTTACTGCTAGCAAGAACCTTGAAACCAAATTCAATTGGGCTCCAAAGGTAAATTAAATTGTCTCTTACATGATAGTTCAAGTACCAACCTAAAGTAAATTTGGTACTTACATAGTGGGTGCTCATGACACATGGCAAAAACTAGAAGACTTCTAAAAGATTATTCTCATGTGAAGAATGGAACAAAGGTTGTCTTTAGAGGCTTTGATTGATGAGTAACAAAGGGTATGGTATGATCTCCAATGGCATAATATTTATCACAGGGGTAGCTTATTTTGAAAGATTAAAACACAATATTGTAAGCATAAGTCAACTATGTGACTTAGGTTATATCATTAAATTTCACTGTAAAAAGTATCGAACTTGCAAGAACAAACGGATAGAGTTTTGAATAATTGAAATTTTATTATCCAAAAACGATATCATTTACAAAGGTATGACCTCCCTTTTATAGAATGGAGGGGATATGAGAGAGTACAAATAAACAATGTGGGACTAAATATTTACAGTACTAAGCGGCTAGAAATAAAGGAGACCGCACAGGACACGCGGTTAGACAAATGAGTTAACCGCTCGGCAACTCCATCAGGATAGAACAGGCCGCAATTGGAGACCGACAGACTGCCCGGTCTCCAGGCTTATGAGGAGACCGCCAGACCGCTCGGTCAACAAACCGCTGGACAAGACCGTAAGTCCGCCCGGTCTAATACTTCAACACTCCCCCTCAAGCTGGAGCATATATATCAATCATGCCCAGCTTGTCACAAATGTGGAAGAAGGAAGTAGAGACCGGCTTTGTGAAGATATTTGCCAATTCTTTGTCAGAGGTGACAAACGGTGTACAGATCTGTTTCTTCAAAATCTCTTCCCGAATGAAGTGTCAGTCAACCTCTATATGCTTTGTTCTCTCATGGAAGACTGGATTTCTGGATATGTATATGGCGGCCTTGTTGTCACAGAACATAGGAAGATGATAGTCATAGACCTCCACTAGGTCAAGCATGAGAGCCCGCAACCACTTTAACTCACACGTGGTTGATGCCATACTCCGGTATTCGCCTTCTACACTGGATCTGGAGACAACAGACTATTTCTTGCTCTTCCAACTCACAAGATTTCCTCCAATAAAGGTACAAAAACCTGATGTGGATTTACGATCGCCTTTGTCATCCGCGTAACTAGAATCTGAGTAGGCCTCAACACTCAGATGACCATTCTTCTGAAAGATTAGCCCTTTGCCTGGTGCTGCTTTGATATACTCTAAAAGCTTCAGGGCAGACTGAAGGTGGCACTCCCTGGGAGCTTGCATAAACTGACTGACCTTGCCTACAGCATAGGCGATGTCGGGTCTAGTCACCATGAGATAGATGAGTTTGCCTACCAAACGTCTGTACCTGGTGACATCAGATAGAGGAGGCGAGTCATCCGTCCACGTTTTGTCTTCTCTAATAGCCATGGGAAACCGAGCCGGTTTGGCACCTGTCAATCCTGCTTCTTGTAGAAGATCAAGGGCATACTTCCGTTAGGAGAGGACCAACGAGTCAAGTTTCCGAGAGATTTCTATCCCCAAGAAGTATTTCGGGGAGCCCATATCCTTCGTGACCAAGTGTTGACGGAGGTGCTTCTTCGTCAAGTCCACCCCATCTCAATCATCGCCATTAAGAAGAATATCATCCACATATACTGCCAAAACCACCAGTCCCGAGTCCGTTTTGCGAATGAATAAGGAGTGATCGGCCGAACTCCTTATAAATCCAATGGTAGCCACAATACCACTAAATTTGTCGAACCACGCCCTAGGGCTCTGCTTTAGGCCATAAATGGCCTTCTTCAAATGGCATATGCGTGTCTCCCCCTGAGCAACATAACTAGGAGGTTGCTCCATGTAAACGTCCTCCTGAAGATCGCCATAGAGAAAAGCATTCTTCACATCAAGCTGGGAAATAGCCCAATCCCGGTTAACAGCCACAGAGAGAAGAACCCGGATGGTGCTGAGCCGAGCAACCGGAGAAAAAGTGTCAAAGTAATCAATGCCATAAGTCTGAGTGAAGCCTTTGGCCACTAGCCGGGCCTTGTAGCGATCCACAGTGCCGTCGGGCCGAAATTTCACAACGAAGACCCAACGACAGCCAACCACATCAGTGCCCACGGGAGGAGGAACAAGGGTCCAGGTACCCCGTTCGGTAAGAGTAGCCATCTCTTCATCCATGACAGACTTCCAATGAGGGATAGTAAGAGCCTCCTGGTAGGTGCGGGGAGTAGAAGTAGCGGAGATAGCCAAGGCAAAACACCTGCGAGAAGGAGAAAGCCGATCATAGGAAACAACTGCCGCAAGCGGGTGTTGAGTACACGCCCGCACCCCTTTGTGAAGAGCAATGGGAAGATCCAGGTCGACGGGTGCGTCAGCGACCGGAGCGTCCGTGGCGGAGAAGGCTGGCCCGGGACTAGAGAGAGACGTCGGCGGAGAGGAGGGAGGAGGGGTGGGTGGGGAGACGGACAGGGAAGGAGACGGAGGAGGAGGAGGCGGAGGTGGGGAGACGTTGAGAGGCATGGAGGGAACGGAGAGATCAGAAGGAAGAGAGGAGCTAGGAGAGAAGTAGGAAGCATTCTCGAAAAATGTCACATCCGCGGAGACAAATTGCTTGCGGAGAAGGGGGTCAAAATAGTAATAGCCTTTCTGAGTGGTAGAGTACCGCAGAAAGACACACTTGGTGGAACGGGGGGAAAGCTTGTCGCGGGTAGCGGAGGAAGTGTGAACAAAGGCCGTACAACCAAAGACACGGAGAGGGAGAGGAAAAGGTTCCTTGTGGGGGTAGAGAATGGAGAAGGGGGTCTGGTCGTGGAGAACTGTGGAGGGAAGGCGATTGATGAGATAGCAGGCGAGGAGTACATCGTAGCCCCAGTAGGAGCGAGGTACGTGCATCTGCGTCATGAGAGTACGAGCAACATCAAGCAGATGATGGTTTTTACGCTCCGCCACCCCATTCTGCTGGGAGGTGTAAACACAAGTAGTTTGATAAAGAAGACCATGTTGGTGAAAGAAAGATGAGAACTCATGATTAAGATATTCCTTGGCATTATCAGAACGTAAAACTTTAATACAAATGTCAAACTGATTCTCAATCATAAAATAAAATGATTGCCAAACAGAAAAGAGTTCAGAGCGATCTTTTAATAGATACACCCAGGTACATCGTGAAAAATCATCTATAAAAGTGACAAAATAGGAACTACCCCGACCAATAGTGAGGGTAGGAGCCGGACCCCATACATCAGAATGAATAAGATCAAACGGGTGAGAGGAGCCACGACCTTGCTTTGGTGGGAAGGAGGAGCGATGATGTTTGCCAAGCTGACACGCATCACAGTTGAGCGGAGAACTGGTAGGAGGTAGGTGAGGCAGAAGCTGTCGAAGAATCCGAGGAGGAGGATGTCCAAGGCGAAGATGCCACTGAAGGAGATCAGTGGAGGAGGAGTAGGCGGACAGAGCGGAAACATCGTCGAGGAAGTAGAGGCCGCCACTCTCAGTCCCAGTAGCAATCGTCCGCTGGGTCCTCGGGTCCTGAAAAGAACAAGTAGTTGGAGTGAACAAGACGGAGCACTGAAGTTGCCGGCATAAAGTAGTAACAGATAATAAATTGCACGGGAACTTCGGGACATAGAGAGTGTCCTCCAAGCAAAGTGATGGGGTGAGTTGAACCATGCCCGTCCCATGAACTGGGGACGGTGAACCTTCCGCCACACGAATCGGGTGTAAGCGATCATGTGTCTCAAGATGGGAGAAGCAATGAGGGTTGCCCGTCATATGATTCGTAGCACCATAGTCAATCAGCCATTTACCTTGGGTAACGACGTGGGCACTACCTGACGTCGTGGCTACAGAAGCAGACAGCCGAGAAGAGGCGGAGGCCGAAGAAGGAGCATCACCGGAAGGGCGAAGATGAGGACGTTTCTGCCAGCAGCGGTCAACAGAATGGCCGGTACGACCACAATGAGAGCAGAGGAACCGGGACGAACCCCATCCGCCGGAGTAACCGCGGCCACTAGGGCCCCCCTTCTGAGCTTGATGAGCAAAGTAGTCCTGGGAAGGTGGGGAGGCCAACAGAGGCCGCTGGAGCAGCGAAGTAACAACGACAATGCGAGCCACGGTGGCATCCAAAGTAGGAGATTCCGCCTCACCCAGGATCTGTTGGCAGATCATATCATAGGAATCGGGAAGACGGAGAAGATAACAAACAACCAGGAGTTCCTGGAAGTGTTTGTGTTGTTCGGCCAAGTCCGCGGAGAAGGGGCAATTCTGGAGGATTTCATCACCAAGAGCCTGAACCTGCTGATAAGCCGCAGCAGGAGACATAGAAGGGCGGGCGAAGAGGTCCGCATAGAGAGTATAAATGCGGGACATCTGTCCCCCCTTCGAATAGAGAGCAGCGAGGTGAAGCCAGGCGGCCTTGACCGTCTCATCATGGCGAATGACGGGAAGGCACTCATCATAGAGTCTGTTGGCCAGCCAAGTGCGGACAAGAGCATCACTCGCATCCCAGTCATCAAACTCAGGAGAGTTACGAGGAGGAGGGTCATCGGTGAGGTGATGACGCTTGCGCTGAGAGCGAAGAAGGAAGGTGAAATAAACGCTCCAATCGGGATAGTTGGAGCCAACCAACTTAGAAAGGGTGCCAAGGTTGCCCGAAGGAGGAGGTGGAGAAGGAGCGGCAAGAGTGGTGGAGATAACGGGGGTGGTGAGACCGAAAGTAGTCATCGAACACAGCAAGAAACCGCGGAAGAAGAAGAGAAGCCGCAGGGAGAGGAAAAGAGGGCAACTCGCGCGAAACCGCAGCGGTTTAAAAGGAAGAAGCCGCTCGAACACAAGCGGCCAGGAATCAAACAAAGGCACAGTGGGGAAGAGGTCGCGCGGACGGAAAAATCCGAGCGAACAGAAGAGAAGAGGAAGCAAGAAGCAGCGACTAGAACAAGTCGCATGCCGGGCGAACAGAATCCGGTCGCAATGACTAGGAAGCCGGAGAGGCAAGAAGAAACAAGGGTGCGGCGACAACGAAACAAGTTGCGGCCACGAAGAGCAGCAGGAGAAGAGAAGCAAGGAAAAAACAATCCGCGCGAACAGGGCAGCGGACAGAGGAGAAGGCAAGCCGCGAAGACAGGTCGCGTAAAGCAGAAACAGGCCGCGAGAATCAGAGAGCGCACACAATCAGGAGGAAAAGACTGTGTCCTCTGATACCATGTAAAAAGTATCGAACTTGCAAGAACAAACGGATAGAGTTTTGAATAATTGAAGTTTTATTATCCAAAAACGATATCATTTACAAAGGTATGACCTCCCTTTTATAGAATGGAGGGGATATGGGAGAGTACAAATAAACAACGTGGGACTAAATATTTACAGTACTGAGCGGCTAGAAATAAAGGAGACCGCATAGGCCGCACGGTTAGACAAATGAGTTAACCGCTCGGCAACTCCATCAGGATAGAACATGCAGCAATTGGAGACCAATAGACTGCCCGGTCTCCAGGCTTCTGAGGAGACCGCCAGACCGCTCGGTCAACAAACCGCTGGACAAGACCGCAAGGCCGCCCGGTCTAATACTTCAACATTCACAATGATAAGTCTTTGATTAAAAAGTCAAATTACTTTGAGACTATTCTCTCAAGCATAAGGAGTGGAAATGTTTATTGCTTAGATTTCATTTGTAATAATTCTTCTACTCCTATTTGTCTAGTAGCTAATGAGAGAGAGTCTTTATGTGTTCAATGACATAAGAGACTTGCTCACATTAATTATAAGATAATTAACAAGTTGTTTTCTAAGAATTTAGTTAGGGATTCTACTAATTTAATATGTGTTAAAGAAGTTCCTTGTCATACATGCCAGATGGTCAAGCAAACAAGGGCCACCTTTAAGAGCTTAGCTCCTAAATACACTAAGAGATATCTCTATCTATTGATATGGATCTATTTGTTCCTATTCCTATTCAGAGTTTTGGAGGGAAGTTGTATACCTTTGTGATTTTTGATGATCACTCTAGGTATTCTTCCATAGGAAGAAGTCAAATACCTTGGATGTCTTCATTACATTTGTTAGGGCAATCCAGAATGAGATGGAATGTCTAGTGATCAAACTAAGAAGTGACCATGGTATATAATTTTAGTTTGGAGGAATAACAAGGTTTTGTCAAGAACTTAGTATCACCCAAGAATTCTCTTCTCCCAGAACTCCACAACAAAATGGGATGGGTAGGAGAAAGAATAGGACATTGATTGAGGCTGGCAGAACCATGCTTAGTGATCCTCACAACCAAAATATTTTTGGGCTGAGGTAATCAATACTGCATTCCATGTTCTGAACAGGGCTTCTATCAACAAAGTCCATAGTAAAACTCTCTATGAACTGTTGAAAGGCAAAAATCAACCATATCTTATTTTAGAATCTTTGGTTGCAAATGCAATATTTTAAACAACGAAAAAACTCAATTAACTAAATTTGCTAAGAAATGTTGTGTCGGAACCCTTATTGGATATAGCTCCTATAGTAGAGCATATAAAATATTTAACCGAAAAACCCATGTTGTTGAAGAATCTAAGCATATTATTTTTGACGAGTCTAGTCTGCTAAACAAGGGCAGGTCTGGTGTTACTAACAATGCGGTTCTGAGCTTAATAGTCAAGATCTATCTATTCAAGACAAGCCAAGCTCAAGCAGAAATTCTTCTCAAATTGATGTGCTTAGTGAAGAAATTCAGCAAGCTGCTGAAGAAGAACATATAGATGGAGACATTCCAGCAGGCTAGCCTAATGCTGACAGATTGTCTACTATAACCAGAAATATGAGAGATCATTCCAGCACTCTCATAATGGGAGATGCCAGTCAAGGAGTATCCAGCAGAAGTAAAATTCACATTAAAGCACTCTTTCTAAGCTTCGTGTCTCAAGTGGAGCCAATGAAATTTAAAGATGCCAACAAGGACCCTTCTAAATCAGTGCAATGCAAGAAGAACTACCCTTTTTCAAAAGATGAAAGTTCTTGAAGTTGGTTCCAAGGCCACAATGACACAATATCATTGGCACCAAGTGGATCTTTAGAAATAAGTTGGACGAGAATAGTGTATAAATCCAGAATAAAGCCAGATTAGTAGCCAAGGGTTACTGTCATAACCCGTATTTTCTCCACATTTAACGATGTAGCAGAGTAAGAGAAAAAGCACTTCATGATGCCACGTCAGCATGCGATAACTACAGATGCTCAGGGAAAACTCTAACTTAACACTTTTATGAAAGATCTATAAGTTATTAAGAGGAAAATCCAGTTAAAGTTTAAGCGGTTAGCTATATCCCTTGGCTTAGTGGCTCACCTAGTATACGAGAAAAAAATTATATGCTGCAAAAAGTAGTTTATTTACAATATTAGACATCCAACATGAGTATAATCATCCCTAAAGGACAACTCATGGTATGCAAGACTCTAGATTTATAATAACTATGAAAGTAGCTTTAACGACCGCTAAATATAGTGATTTAGATTTCAAACATGACATGTATGAAGTAATAATAAGAATTTTTATACTTTATAATATCTAACATGCAACCTAGCATTAATCCTTCCCAGAGAGCAAGTACAACTAACCAAAAGGTAAACTAGCAGCTATCAAAGTATTCAACATTTCAAAAGAAAACTACCAGTGGGCGTCAACAACCTGACACAAACACACTGAAAGTATGTATGTCTGAACTAAAACCGAAAACAACAAACTACCTAACGATGGTGAGGAAAATAACTACAACAACTGCAGTCCACAAGCTACCACCCAACACAGCCACACCACCTGTTATAACCCTGAACCTGAGGTAATCAAAGAAAGAACACCTCAGCAGGAAATTACAAGTGGCAATGTAAATATATAGGTAATAAGTAAAAAAAGGTAAGGAAAGGTTTACCAAAACTGACTATAAGAAGAGATGAAACCACATCGGATTAGCCAAATAGAAATAGGTAAAGTGAAACGTTTGCAATAATGGAGTTAAAAGAAGTTTGCACCAAGTGCGGAACGAAGGCATTCTTTGACAAAATCTGCAAGGATACGCATGAAATAACATAAACTGATCTATAAGAAGCATATGAGCAAAAAACAGCTCAAAAAACATGAATTATTCTGGTAAAGACAACCAGGCCGGAGTCGGTGACCAAAACATCCAAACTCAAACTACCAGACACAAACATCTCACAAAAGGCACTGTGGTGGTGGCCAGCTGGCCCAACACAACTCAACAGTCCACAAAAAAGAGACCAAACAAGCCACCAAGTGTAATGACTAACAAACTAGCATCCAGTTGGTGATTCTTTATCCACTGTTAACCTTCCTAGCCGAAGAAAACATCATACCCGAACATCCCGAACCAAACCCAAGCCTAAACACAAAGAAATACCTTGACAAGCCCTAAATTGAGTCTAAGGACCATACACCACGAATCGAACACAAAATGGCGAAAAACACTAAGTCAATGGAAAAAGCGTCGAGTTAACACGATGTCACGTTGAGTTTTTCCAGCACACTCAATGCCAAGCCAGATACTCAGCGATTTTCAATCAACGCAGCGTTGAGTGCTCTCAACAAACTCAATGCCAAGCCAGCGATACTCGATGAATTCGTCGAGATTACTCGATGAATTTGACTTAGGCTCAAGATCACTTAATGCTCCCAGCGCCAATCCTAATCAACTCAATGCCACGTATTATAGTCGATGAACTTGTCGCCAAACTAGCCTTACTTGGCGAATATATCGAGAATACTGGACAAATTGGACTTAACTCAAATCTCACTCAACACCAAACTGATACTCAATGAATTCGTCGAGAATAATCAACGAATTGGACTCGGCGAAATCTAACCTTACTCGATGAATTATACTCGATGAATTTGGACTTAATCTAATAAACCTATACTCTACGAAATCGATGTTACTCGACAAATTCTCACATAGTCTAAATCATTATATTCGACGAAGCTTTCTTAGGCTGTACACCATATTTGACGGATTCTTGGCCGAAAACTTATACTACTCTAAGGGTTCTTTAAAGACTAAGTCCTATATTATTACAACCTTCTAAGGAGAAGAAATGAACAAAATGAAAAGCAAGAAACGGTTGCATGAAGAAGATCGCCACTTGCCTCAAATCTTGGAAGAATCTGGCTCCTCCAACGCTACGCGACAAGGATCGGCCTCACGAAGACCTAGGCAACGTTTCCTGAAATTTTTGGGGGAAGAAGGAGGTCAAAATCACAAAACCAAACACACAAAAATCGGAGAAATGAGGAAAGCTTACCACAAACGCGTATATCTCAGTGAGAGCTTTCCAAATCTCTAATCTGTTGACAAAATCGACCATCGAACCGCTAGAAATCGTCTGCCGAAGGTATGTGGAATGCCGAACTCCACCTCTTTAGCGAAACAGACGACGGCTCGGGTAGGGAAGATGATGAATGGGGTTTTGACACGACCCTTTATAGCTGGTTATATATATATATGTTAGAAAGTAGAGACAAGAAGAGAAAAGACGAGAACAAGCGAGTAAACTTTTGAATAATGAAATTTTATTATCCAAAAAAGATATCATTTACAAAGGTATGGCCTCCCTTATATAGAATGGAGGAGATAAGAAAGAGAGTCTACAAACAATGTGGGACTAAACATTTACAGGCTGAGCGGCTAGAATAATGGAGACCGATCAGGCCGCGCGGTTAGACAGATGGGATAACCGCTCGGCAACACCAGCAGGATAGAACAAGCCGTAGAGAGAGACCGCCAGACCGCCCGGTCTACAAACCGCTGGAACAGACCGCTAAGCCGCTCGGTCAACAAACCGCTGGATCAGACCGCTAAGCCGCCCGGTCTAATACTTCAACACTCCCCCTCAAGCTGGAGCATAGATATCAATCATGCCCAGCTTGTCACAAATGCGGAAGAAGGAAGTAGAAACCGGCTTGGTGAAGATATCGGCCAACTCCTTGTCAGAGGTGACAAAAGGAGTACAAATCTGTTTCTTCAAAATCTCCTCCCGAATGAAGTGACAGTCAACCTCTATATACTTCGTTCTCTCATGGAAGACCGGATTTCTGGATATGTGTATAGCGGCCTTGTTGTCACAGAACATAGGGAGAGGACAATCATATACCTCGCCCAGGTCAAGCATGAGAGCCCGCAACCATTTTAACTCACACGTAGTTGACGCCATACTCCGGTATTCTGCTTCGGCACTGGATCTGGACACAACCGACTGTTTCTTGCTTTTCCAACTCACGAGGTTACCTCCAACAAAGGTACAGAAACCTGACGTGGATTTACGATCGCCTTTGTCATCCGCATAACTTGAGTCTGAGTAGGCCTCAACTCTCAGATGGCCATTCTTCTGGAAGAGTAACCCTCTGCCCGGTGCTGCTTTGATATACTCTAAAATCTTCAGGGCGGACTGAAGATGACACTCCCTGGGAGCTTGCATAAACTGACTGACCTTTCCTACAGCGTAGGCGATGTCGGGTCTAGTCACCGTGAGATAGATGAGTTTGCCTACCAAACGTCTGTACCGTGTCACATCAGATAGAGGAGGCGATTCATCCGTCCACGTCTTGTCTTCTCCAACAGCCATGGGAAGATGAGCTGGTTTGGCACCTGTCAAGCCTGCTTCTCGAAGAAGATCAAGGGCATACTTCCGTTGAGAGAGGACCAAGGAGTCAGGTTTCCGAGAGATCTCTATCCCCAAAAAGTATTTTGGGGAGCCCATATCCTTCGTGACCAAGTGCTGGCGGAGGTGCTTCTTCGTCAAGTCCACCCCATCTCGGTCATCACCAGTAAGGAGAATATCATCCACATATACGGCCAAAACCACCAGTCCCGAGGCCGTTTTGCGAATGAATAAGGAGTGATCGGCCGAACTCCTTTGAAAACCGATGGTTGCCACAATACCACTGAACTTTTCGAACCATGCCCGAGGGCTCTGCTTGAGGCCATAAATGGCCTTCTTCAAATGACAGACACGTGTCTCCCCCTGAGCAACATACCCAGGAGGTTGCTCCATATAGACGTCCTCCTGAAGATCGCCATAGAGAAAGGCATTCTTCACATCCAGCTGAGAAACAGCCCAAGCCCGGTTAACAGCCACAGAAAAGAGAACCCGGATGGTGCTGAGGCGAGCAAACCGGAGAGAAGGTATCGAAGTAATCAACGCCATAAGTCTGAGTAAAGCCCTTGGCCACCAGCCGGGCTTTGTAGCGATCCACAGTGCCGTCGGGGCGAAACTTCACAACAAAGACCCACCGACAGCCAACCACATCAGTGCCCACAGGAGGAGGAACCAGGGTCCAGGTACCCCGTTCAGTAAGAGTAGCCATCTCCTCATCCATGGCAGACTTCCAATGAGGGAGAGCGAGAGCCTCCTGGTAGGTACGGGGAGTAGAAGTGGCAGAGATAGCCAAGGCAAAACACCTGCGAGAAGGAGAAAGCTGATCATAAGAAACAACAGCCGTGAGCGGGTGTTGAGTACACGCCCGCACCCCTTGCGAAGGGCAATGGGAACATCCAGATCATCGGGAGCGGCGGCGACGGGAGCGTCAGCGACCGGAGCGTCCGTGGCGGAGAAGGCTGGCCCGGGACTAGAGAGAGACGGCAGCGGAGAGGAGGGTTGAGGGGGTGAGTGGGGAGACGGACTGGGAAGGAGTGAGTGGAGGAGGAGACGAAGGTGGGAAAACGTCGAGAGGTGTGGAAGGAACGGAGAGATCAGAAGGAAGAGAAGGAAGAGAAGAGGAAGGAGAGAAAATAGGAAGCATTCTCAAAAAAGGTCACATCGGCGGAGACAAACTGCTTGCGGAGAAGGGGATCAAAGCAGCAATAGCCTTTTTGAGTGGTAGAGTACCCCAAAAAGACACACTTGGTGGAACGGGGGGAAAGCTTGTCGCGGGTAGCGGAGGGAGCGTGAACGAAGGCCGTACAGCCAAAGACACGGAGAGGAAGAGGAAAAGGTTCTTGGTGGGGGTAGAGAAGGGAGAAGGGAGTCTTCCCGTGTAGGACCGTGGAGGGAAGGCGATTAATGAGATAGCAAGCGAGGAGCACAGCGTAGCCCCAGTAGGAGCGAGGGACGTGCATCTGCGTCATGAGAGTACGCGCAACATCAAGCAGGTGACGGTTTTTACGCTCCGCCACCCCATTCTGTTGGGAGGTGTAAACACAAGAGGTTTGATGAAGGAGGCCATGTTCGTGAAAGAACGTGGAGAACTCATGATTTAGATACTCCTTTGCATTATCAGAACGTAAAATTTTAATGGAAATAGCAAATTGAGTCTTAATCATATAGTAAAAAGATTGCCAAACAGAAAATAGTTCAGAGCGATCTTTTAAGAGATACACCCAGGTACAGCGAGTAAAATCATCGATAAAAGTAACAAAATAGGAACTGCCCCGACCAACAGTAAGGGTAGGAGCAGGACCCCATACATCAGAATGAATAAGCTCAAAAATGCGAGAGGAGCCACGGCCTTGCTTCGGAGGGAAGGAGGAGCGATGATGTTTGCCAAGCTGACAGGCATCACAGTTGAGCGGAGAACTGGTAGGAGGTAAGTGGGGCAGAAGCTGACGAATAAGCCGAGGAGGAGGATGTCCAAGACGAAGATGCCACTGAAGGAGATCGGTGGAGGAGGAGTAGGCAGAAAGAGCGGAAACATCATCGAGGAAGTAGAGGCCGCCGCTCTCAGTCCCAGTAGCAATCGTCCGCTGGGTCCTCGGGTCCTGAAAAGAACAAGTAGTGGGAGTGAATAAAACAGAGCACTGAAGTTGCCGGCATAAACTAGTAACTGATAACAAATTGCACGGGAACTTCGGGACATAGAGGGTATCCTCCAAGCAAAGCGAGGGAGTGAGTTGAACCATGCCCGTCCCATGAACCGGGGACGGGGAACCATCCGCCACACGAACTGGGGGTAAGCGGTCATGGGTCTCAAGACGGGAGAAGCAATGGGGATTGCCCGTCATATGATTGGTGGCACCGGAGTCAATCAGCCATTTACCTTGGGTAACGACGTGGGCACTACCTGACGTCGTGGCCACAGAGGCAGACGACCTAGAAGAGGCGGAGGCCGAAGGAGCATCACCGGAAGGGCGAAGGAGAGGATGTTGCTGCCAGCAGCGGTCAACAGTATGGCCAGTACGACCACAATGAGAGCAGAGAAAACGGGAGGAACTTCGGCCGCCAGAAGAGGAGCCACGGCCACTGGGGCCCCCCCGTTGAGTTTGGTTACCCGAAGGAGGAGGAGGAGAAGGAGCTGCAGGAGTAGTGGTGAGACCGGAGGTAGTCATAGAACCCGGAAGCAGAAGAAGCCGCACGAACAGAGGCGGTTAGAAAAATAGAGGAAGCCGCGCGAACAGTAGCGGCTAGAAAGAGGCACTGCGGGGAAGAGGTCGCGCGGACTGAAAAGGCCGAGCGAACAGAAGAGAAGAGAGGAGAAGAGCAGGTGACCGCGACCAAGATGCGGGTAAGAAAGAGACAACCCGCACGGTCAGGCAGATCACAGCAGCGGCAAGAAGGCGGGCAAAGTCACGACGGGGAAGAAGTCGCACGAACTGAGAAGCCCGAGCGAACAGAAAAGACGAGAAGAGCTGGCGACCGCGACCAAGATGCGGGGAGAAAGGAACAACCCGCACGGTCAGGCAGATCACAGCAGCAAACCGCGTGGAGAGAGACAACACACACGCGGACAGAGACAGACCGCAGCGACTAGGAAGTCGGAGAGGCAAGAAAGAACAAGAGGCGCGGCGACAACTAAACAGGTCGCTGCGACAAAGAGAAGTAGGAGAAGAGAACCAGGAAGGAGCAAGCCGCGTGAACAGGTCGGCGGACAAAAGACAAGCCGCGCGGATAGAAACAGGTCGCGCGGATAGAAGAGGGGGCAAGCCGCGAAACAAGTCGCTGAATGCCGAAAAGAAGTTGCGAACAACAGAGGGCGCACAGAATTAGGAGGAAATGACCGTGTGCTCTGATACCATGTTAGAAAGTAGAGACAAGAAGAGAAAAGACGAGAACAAGCGAGTAAACTTTTGAATAATGAAATTTTATTATCCAAAAAAGATATCATTTACAAAGGTATGGCCTCCCTTATATAGAATGGAGGAGATAAGAAAGAGAGTCTACAAACAATGTGGGACTAAACATTTACAGGCTGAGCGGCTAGAATAATGGAGACCGATCAGGCCGCGCGGTTAGACAGATGGGATAACCGCTCGGCAACACCAGCAGGATAGAACAAGCCGTAGAGAGAGACCGCCAGACCGCCCGGTCTACAAACCGCTGGAACAGACCGCTAAGCCGCTCGGTCAACAAACCGCTGGATCAGACCGCTAAGCCGCCCGGTCTAATACTTCAACAATATATAATTATAATATTATATTACAATTAATAATAAATAACCCCAAAATGCCCCGAACTCAAACTAACTCCGAATCTTACGAAAATCGCACCGTAGCTAAATACCGATGCTATGAATCCAACGACGAAGTTGAAATCAAAATCTGACAAACCAAACACAGGTAAAACATCAGTCGAAGATAAAAATGCCAACACATCCCTACAAAAAGTTCCACCGAGTCACCAAAACAGACCCAGCTCACGAGGGAAAGTGCACAACCAAGCCAAAACTAACTACATAGGGAAACCCACTGAATAAACCCATGCTCCAAAAAATGACACCCATTAGCTACGCATCAACATAACACTCCTTGATGCGTGGAAATCGGCAAGCGCACCAGTCACACAAGTAATAAAGTTTGGGAATAAATCCTCGAGTGTCGGTCAATTGAGGAATGCAATTAGAATAGAGCGGCAACAGTTTAGAAAATATCGTTATGAGAGTTATACGTAGAAAAGAGTAAAAAAAATCTTGTGAGATTGTGGTTTTGATCTAGTAAACTAATTAGGGCTGTGCGGGTCGAAGGCACCGCTTCGCAAGGTGAGGTGAGTGCATCGACCGCGATGCCGAACTTTGGTTGGTCGAGTGGACGGAAAGCTCGTGGGTGGACGTGTTCTTGTGCGGAGTGCAATCTAGTGAAACAAGGGTATGGAGTGGATGTGGAGTGGGCGAGGCGTATTCACAACACACAACTCACAAGCAAATGCAAACCACAAACATCCACTTAGAGATATAGTTGAAAATGTAGTTTATTACAATAGCAAATTATTCCATACAACGGAGGAAGGATGAAGAGGAGTAAACCACTAGAGGGTGAAGGTCCACCACAGGTCGTGGCCGGAATAACGAGTTGTCAATCCCCTTGCGGGCTCAGTCTGAGGAGGCTTCCGGTACCAATGAGCTGTCACCTCAAAGGCCTTTGAGTCCGTTATGTAGGTTGTCTTCTTCTCCAACTCCGGTGGAAAGCTTGGAGTTGAGATAATCAATGGCCGGGAGCTTCGCCAGAGGGTTTGGAAAGCTTCGGAATCGCCGACTACGGACAACCGATGAAGGTGGAGGTGGATGGAGCAGCTAGAGAAGTAGAATGGAACTTCTCGTGTACTCTCAGAACGCAGAAATGACGAATGTTGACCTAAATCGCAGAGCAGGCCATTAAATGCGGAGGCAACAAAAGCAGCGCGCACGATCAGTGGCGCACGACCAGTGGTCGTGCGCACTGTCACTCGATGATCATGGGCAATTTCCAATTAAACCTGCAACTTGGAAAGAAACATCAATATATATGTGCATGATCAGTGGCGCATGACCGGTGGTCGTGCGCACTGAATCCACTGATCGTGCGATTAGCTAAGACAGATTTGCAGAAAGCAAGTGGTAAACGCGCACGAGCAGTGGAGCACGACCAGTGGTCGTGCGCACTATGGCCAGTGCTCGTGCGATTACAAGTGCAGAATTAGGCAAAGGAGAATGTAATGCGCACGATCAGTGGTGCACGACCAGTGGTCGTGCGCAGTCAGTCTAATGTTTGTGCGCAGTATTCCTGTATCGTCGGGGTCTCCAGAGCGGTTCCGGAGCACGCACACGACTCATGCACCAGCAGAAGAGGCAGATAGGCCACCAAAAGTGCACACCACATTCTCAAGACATGGCTAAAGAACAAGTAAAACAACAAAAACACAGAAACATCTAAAGCACACAGAAAACAGGCCTAAGTGCACTTAATCAGGAAATAGGCAAATAAGCTAATATAAGCAGTTATAGCTCTCAAGTGCAGTGGTAAGACGATAAAACTGGCCCATATGAGTCCAAAAATCAGTGTAATATTTGGACTCATCACACCCCCAGACTTAGCCATTTGTGCGTCCCGTGCAAATCATTACTCCGTGGACTGTAAAAATAGCTAGCTGGCTTAAAAACTTCAAAATAACGCATGTGTGACACACCCCCAGACTTGGCTTGAAAACCGGGCGTGCACACGGCCTAGCCCGACCAAAAACGAACACACAAGATGGGGATTGCAATTCTCCTTGTAATAATTTTAAATTTTCTTTGGTTTTTCTTTTTTTTTTTCATCTTTGTTTCTTTTTAATTTTTTTTCTTTTTCAATCAACAATCCCCAAATCCAAAAATTAGCAAATCATGAATTCATCTCCACATCACATGAAGCCCAAATATCACAACATATCAAATTTGTGAAATCGATCAAGCTCAAGGTTTTGGTTGCGACAAAAGGGTTGGCTTTTTGGCTTTGGTGAAAATAGGTGGAGTTGAAATAAAAGGAGGGTAGGCGCAAATTTGGCTTGCAAGGGTTAGATGCTAGGACTAGGTACAAAAAAGGATCAAACTAGACAAAATGATGGCCTACCTCACGCTCACACTCGACTAACCAGGCACCAATGCTTCGAGAGTAGATTGGGGCAACTTCTCAGTCCCCGAAAAGACAATCCTTCCCACCGACTCGAGCAATACGAGTCTAGTGACGGCTACACTCATCTCTACACTACCGTTCGATTACTCCAGATTATACAATTTTAAGTTGCACAAACAAAATTTACTTTTGCAGAATAAATTTAAGTCTACGAGCATGAAGAAAAAGTAATCTTATACTATTTCTATGCAAATCATGAGTACTTGATTAGGAGCACTGCATGAGTTTCGAACTACTATATCCCAAAATCCTAAGTCAGCACCACTTTTTTAGAGTTGACACAAAAGTAAAACATTTGCCCTGAGCCGCGGGCATGGTTAAGTGCGCACTCAAGTGGGTGATTCAGTGTGTGCAAATAGTGAGCATGAATAAATAAATGCAGATTAGTATGCAATAAACTGTGCTGTGTAGTGATTACAGGCAACTCCACCCCCAGACTAAAATGTGACAATACGAAAAAGTAAAACATGTAAATAAAAATAAAGGGCTAGGAGAAGAAGTACCCATGCTCAAAATTGAGCATACCGGTCATGCGACGAGATATCCAAGTGCGGCCAAGTTGCCGCGCCTCAAAAATTCCTGCACCTGCAATTTAAATACATACGCCAAACAAAAGATGGACATAGATATATATATATAGAAAAAGAGTTCAAAACACAGCACAGGACCAAATGGTCCAACATGGGTTGTCTCCCAGAAGCCACTTTTGTTTACCGTCCTTAAGGTGGACCAAATACCTGTATTAGCAGTTATAATAAAGAGTTCTTTGCAGTTTAAAAAGGAAGAAATAAGATAGAGCGAACTAGAGTTCTATACGCAGGGAGAAAATGGAAAGAGAAGGGTAAGTGGAACGATGGTAGTGCAATCAGCTATAAGCGGATTTGTGGTAAGTCTCTCCTGTGGGGTGCGAGGGGACGACAGATTGTCTTTTTGCGTTGGAGTAAAGGGGTTTCCCCTTACTCCAATTGGGCTCTTCCTCGCGCCGGAAGGCAGCGTAGCGCTCGTCGCATAAACGCTTTGCCTCTTTTAGTTTCTCCACCGTGGGAGACTTACAATGGATGTAGTTTGCAGGTTTTCCTGTTTTTGTGGTTGGTAGAATCCTGTCCGGCACCGTGATGGCGACCGGATCTGCCCAAGCTACAGTTCACTTAACAGAGTTATCAGCAGTGTTATACAAATAAGTGTCTAGGGATTTCTCCGGGATAAAACTCGGTTCGCCATGCTCAAAAACAGAGTTGGCATGAAGTAGAAAGGCAGTCGTGGCTTTGGCGCACTCGATCTCTTGTTTGACCAATAGCGCTTGATTCTCATCTATCTCCTGGGAGAGTCCTTTCTTTGTCTTCTCTTCCAGATGTGCTTCTTCCAATGTTGGGAGTCCTGAATCTATCTTGGTATCTGTAACACTCAGAAAATTATTATTTTGGATGGGAGGGGGATGTATGGATGTGTTATCGTGGGCGGAATCTTCGACCGGCCAAGTGACGTGTCCTTTGGAAAAGTCGAGGGATGCGCCGCTGGCCGTCAGGAATGGGACTTCTAATATGGGAATAGAGTTATTTTCCCTTGGTCCCAAAACCTGGAAGTTAGTGGTTACACTTTTTCCGTTGACTTCGATTTCGACTTCTCGAACACCTCCCTCGGTGTCAACCAAATTGACATTCGCTAAGATAAGCGACTTCCGGTTTTAAGTGTCGACTTGTAGGTGCATCTTCGCAACATCTTGCAGGGTGAGGATGTTGCTGGACGCCCCGGAGTCGCATAATGCTGGGGTTTCGAAGCTGTTTATTTTACAATTGATGATGAGTTTGTTGCTTTTTCCCAAATTTTCCTCCCCAAGGCTTTTACCTTGTTCATGGGGGTTCTTTTTGGTGTTACTAGGTAAGGTGCCTTGGGTGCGCTCGGATACCACTTGGGCCAATTGGCCCAATTGTGCCTCCAGTTTGCGCATCGAGGTGGCTTGATTTGTCATGTTGGTTTGGGAAATTTCAACGAATTTCTCGAACATTTCTTCCAAAGTACATTTTTTAACGGTGGGAGGCCCTTGGGAATAATTTGGTTAAGGCGGCCGCAGTTGGCTTCCGGAGGCATACACATCATTTTGATGCTGTCCCGGTTGCTATCTTTGGCAAGATGTGTTTGGATTCCAAGAAAAGTTGGGGTGGTTTCTCACCCCCGGGTTGTATGTGTTTCCGTAAGGCACTCCCCTGTTTTGATTTTCTACAAAATTAACTGACTCATTCAAAAAAGAAGATTCGTCTGGTACCTCGACTCCTAGGCATTCGAAGCTGTGGTGGTCGGTGCTTCCGCAACCTTGGCATGAGATTGCCATCACTGGGGTGGCGACGGCGGGCTTTGGGATATCCACGGCGAATACTCTGCTTGTGCCTCGTGGGATGTTTCTTCCAACGGTCCAGTAAGCGCTGTCGGTGGCGGTGCCTTGTAAGATTCTCAAAGCATCATTTGGAGCAAGGTTCATGATTGTTCCTCCGAAGGAGGCATCAATCATGGCTCGGTGGTGAGGATCAATAACGAAGTAGAAACTTTCGACGAGGTTCCACGTTTGGAATCCATGGTTAGGACACTTCCTTAGCAGCTCGTTGAAACGCTCCCAAACTTCGGCTAAACTTTCTTGATCGGCTTGCCGGAAGTTCGCTATTGCTCGCCTCATGCTCATGATCCGATCTACCGGGTGGAACTTAGCTAGGAATTTTGTGGTCAAAGCCTCCCAGGTGGTGGATATTCCAGGAGGGAGGGAGTGAAGCCATGTCTTGGCTTTGTCCCTTAGTGAAAAAGGGAAGAGGCAGAGCTTGACTGTGTCGTCCGGGATTCCAGCGTACCGGAACGTGGCGCAAATTTAGGAGAATTCCGCTAGGTGAAGATGGTCGTCTTCAGTGGCCATTCCTGAGAACTGAGTGTTGTTCCGAATGATATTCAAGATAGCTGGTTTAATCTCGAACTGTTGGTTGGTGATAGCAGGTCCGAAACCAGGGTATATGCTCCCGATGGTAGGTGTAGTGTAATCCCTCATGGTGCAGACCTTGGGAGGGTTCCCTTCATTTTTTTCACCATTTAGGTCGCCATGAGGTATCCCTCCAACTCGTTTGCCAGGATCGATATTCAGCTGGTCTCCCATTGGGGCTAAAGCGTTGGTTGTGGCTCGTCTTCGCGCTAGGATAGTACGTTCGATCTCTAGGTCGTTGGCGACAAGATCTGTTGTGCCTCGACCCTGCATTCACTGCGGCAAACTACACAAGGAAACATCTGTAAAAAACAATAACTCTTATAATAATATTTTCAGTCATCCTGAGTCGCTCTATTGTTGTATTCCCCGGCAACGACACCAAAAACTTGATGCGTGGAAATCGGCAAGAGCACCGGTCGCACAAGTAATAAAGTTTGGGAATAAATCCTCGAGTGTCGGTCTCTTGTGGAATGCAATTAGCATATAGGGGCAAAAGTTCCGAAAATATTGTTATGAGAGTTATACGTAGAAAAGAGTAAAAAGGGGCTTGTGAGATTGTGGTTTTGATCTAGTAAACTAATTAGGGATGTGCGGGTCGAAGGCACAGCTTCGCAAGGTGAGGTGAGTGTATCGGCCACGATGCCAAACTTCGGTTGGGCGAGTGGACGAAAAGCTAGTTTGTGGAAGTGTTCTTGTGCGGAGTGCAATCGGGTGACACAAGGGTATGGAGTGGATGTGGAGTGGGCGAGGCGCATTCACAACACACAACTCACAAGCAAATGCAAACCACAAACATCCACTTAGACATATAGTAGAAAATGTAGTTCATTACAATAACAAATTATTCCATACAACGGAGGAAGGAGGAAGAGTAGTAAACCACTAGAGGGTGAAGTTCCACCGCAGGTCGTGGCCTGAATAATGAGTTGTCAATCCGCTTCCAGGCTCAGTACGAGGAGGCTTCTGTAACAGTCCAAATTTCGGAAACAGGAATTTTTGGGTGACACGGCCTGGGACACGGGCGTGTCCCAGGGCGTGTCAGAGGACACGGCCTGCGACACGGGCGTGTCACAGGGCGTGTCGAGGCTGTGTCGACTATCGAACATTTTGTCGACGATTTTTCGCTCGACGATGTGTCGAGAGGGGGCACACGGCCCAGGAAACAGGCGTGTCCAAGGCCGTGTCGTGTGCTCAATGACTTTTGCTCGACGATCGTCGAGTGTCGAGACATGGGTGTCGAGTGTCGAGCAGTTGCACACGGCCTGTGACACGGGCGTGTCACAGGGCGTGTCAAATCGGGTCAACGAACTCAGCCCGCTGAAGGATTTCGACAGGGTGTATCTTTGTGCCGTGTCAGGGCACACGGCCTGGGAAACGGGCGTGTCACAGGCCGTGTGAAGTCTCAGGATGTTTTGGGATTTTTTTCACCCAGGCACACGGCCACAGACACGGGCGTGTCTGAAGGCGTGTTGGTGACACGGCCCATGACATGGGGGTGTTCCATGGGTGTGTCACTGGTTTGGATAGGTCGGTTGACCACCGCTTGAGGCACACGGCCTGGGACACGGCCGTGTCAGGTCAAATTTAGCTTTTCTGGCAGTTTTGTAGCCGTCCATTCCTTCAGCTGGGATCCAAGGGCTGGAGCTTCTCCCTCTTTTTCTTAAAGGCCGAAAACTGAGAAGTGATTCTCATTTGATTTGGCCTTGAGCTTTCTTCAAGTTAAGAGAGAAAGAGAGAGAGAAAGGAGGAGGAAGAAGGAAAGGGGGCTGCTGCTAGTGGTGCTGCTGGTTACCGACGAGAAATCTGAAGCCGGCATTGCGGAGGAAACGCTCTTGCGAGTCTTTCAAGAAGCTTTGAGGTCATGGCACCGAAGCGGTCGTCAAGGGTAACGACTTTTCTTTCTAGCCATGTGAAAGCTTCGTTTTGGCATAGCTTTGTGATTTCCCCCACCAAGAGGTGGCTGATTTTGGGAATCTTTGGGTGGATGCTTGCAATCCCCTTTGTTAGCATATAGATCCGGAAATGGAGTACGGAATAGGCATGCTGTGTGAAGCCCATCTGGACAGGTTGGTCTGGATTGGTGATGTTGCATACGAACCGGAGAAGACTCCGTGATAACGTGTAGTTTAAGGAGTCAACGGGTTATGCGTGCGAAAAGGAGTAGCAGGAAGTACTGGGATGGTAGCCCAGGAAAATAGCCATGTGATGTTTTTGGGTCCAACCTGTGAATGAAGCACAGGAAGTACTGCTGTGACCAGGAAATGCCCTTTATGATGCTTGATGTCATACGGTGTCCACCTGTGAAGCGAGTAACAGGAAGTACTGGCATGATAGCCATGAAAGACCCCTGACATTTGTGCTTGTGCGGTGTCCACCTATGGAGAGAGTCACAGGAAGTACTGGGAGGCCCAGGAAAGACCCGCTGTTGTGTTAAGGAAATGGGTATCGAGATATGCCCAGGCTTGAATGCCAAGAACAGGATTGGTCAGACCGACCCGCGCCTTTATTATAGCCATGAGTACGCTGTACTCGGAGAAGGCAAGGCGATTTGAGCAACGGGGGGTGGAGGATCCGACCTGCGATATGTCCGTCCGACGTGAGACCAAAAGGTGCGGTCTGTTGGAGCGCATAGCAAGAGTCTTCGGCCTGCGCGCCATGACACAATGGGGGGCTACGGGCCATCCCGGTGTAGGAAGACTAACTCCGGCTGCACGCCATGGAGTAAATGCTCAAGAGATTTATCGTGGGTTGTGACCCTAATACGGTGGTGGGAAAGAGATTTGCCAGAACACCAAGAATGTGCCCTGAGTGCACGGACCGTTGGGCCGGGTGGCGAACGGTTGTGATGGCTTGTGTGCGTGAAAGCACATTTTGATGATATATCTTGCCATACTTGTGATTTGCTATGCCTGCAGGGAAGGATACCGCTGCCCCGAGAGAAGGGGTAGGGTCGTTATAATTTGGTCAGCTGAGCGCTGACCGTTGCTTTTGTTTGCCACCGTTGGGTGGCTTGTCCCTGTATAGGTGCTGGAGAGCCGAGCGGGACGCATAGAGGTTGATGTTCCTGCTGTTGTTGCTGCTACTACTGCTAGCCCTCGAAGGCTATCTGTGTTGTTGTGTGTTTTCTTTTATTGTGGACGGCCTGCGCGCCAATTTGTTTAGGCCACTGTTTGAAAGCCATGTAAGGCCATAAGGCCAACTCTTTGGACTTGTTGTAAGACATTCCTATAGTTTATCATGTGGAGTTTATGTTTGGACATTCATGAGGAGTTGAAGTTATAGTCTATGCTTCTGTTAGAATGCTTTGTGATAGGTGCGATGCGCTACTCTGGTATCATCCTGTACCTTCACTGTCTATTTTGTGATATATCCTGTGGGGCCCCGGCCGGACCTTCTAGGATATACCATATGAACGGATGGGGTTGTTACATTTTTGGTATCAGTCGTCTTGGTCTTTCCCTCTCGAAGTCGTGGCCGACTTCTTTTGTGGGGTGGCGAGCACGTGTTTGTGCAAACCAAAGTCTACGATTGAACTCCTGAATGTCCATGATAGGAATGCAAACTTGATGTGTTTGAGGAACCTGCGTGTTCTTATTTTGTGTTGTTTGCTTGGGTACGACCGCTAATGTGCGTATCTTGTCCACCTTTAGGTGACACGAAGTGGAGCTGGGCCGTTTGAGTCCCAGCGTTCTGATGAAAGTACGGCACCAGCCGTAGTGCCTACACGTCCACCGTCTGCGGAACATGTGCGTTTAGTTGCGGAGGCCTTATTTACCATGATCCAAGGCCAGCCCCTTAGGCAGGAGCAAGTGGCTGTGAGGCCAGAACAGGTGGCGGCGAGGCCTGAACCTGTCGTGGATATGGCTCCTCGAGCGGCTGAGAAGCAGCTAATGCGGTTTATGAGTTTCCATCCGCCTACATTTTCGGAAGCGGGAACTCCGACGCAGGCTGAGGATTGGCTATCGCACGTCAAGCGAGTGATGACGGCGATTGGAACGGCGGAGCATCAGAAAGTTACTTTAGTTACCTTTTTGCTCGAAGGAGAAGCTCGATTTTGGTGGGATGAGATGGAGTTGCATCACTTGGCGGGTCGTCCGTTAACCCAAGTATCGATGGAAGAATTCTCCCGCCTCTTCCTAGCAAAGCACCTTCCTGCGGCTCAGCGGATAGCCATGGAAAATGAATTCCAACGGTTAACACAAGGTGATGGCAGTGTTGACGCATACTTGCATGAATTTACTCGCTTGGGGCGGTATGCGGGTTCGATATTTGCTGATGAACAGAGGAAGACCAATAGGTTCTATGAAGGACTGAGGGACGAGCTGAGGTTCCTTGTGTCAAGTTCTGTGAATCAAGGTTTTCAAGCATTGGTTGACACTGCGAGTGCGTTGGAAAAGGATATGAAAAGGGTGCAAGGGAAGAGAGTTTTGGCTGTGTCGCAATAGGAGTGGAAGGCGCCCCGATCTGGGAAACCATTTTATAAGAAGAGATGGGGCAAGAAGTCCAAGCCTAGTGGACAAGCTCCTTCATCCGTTGCAACGGGAGCAACGTCAGGGGCTACCTCCAAGCCAGATACTCGGGTCTGCTTCAATTGTGGCCGAATGGGGCATATTGCGCGAGATTGTCGGATGCTGCCAAAGAGTGAAAAGAAGGCGGAAGCATCTTATGCGGAAAAAGGAAAGGAGGTGGTGGATTCCTCTGCCTCGCAGGCGCAACCCCGGGTCTACAATCTTGGCCTGCAAGAGGCCATCAAGCAGAGTGACGTGGTCACATGTATGAGTTTAGTTTTGCATATGCTATTGTTTGTATGCTTTGCTTAGTACCCCTATGTTTGCGGTTTGTATGTGTGACATGTTTGTCATAGGCTTTGTTATGATTCGGGACACGCTGGCGCGAGCACTGTTTGATACAGGTGCATCGCATTCTTTTCTGTCTAGTGAGTTTATGACGCGGCTTGGGATACCTAGTCGTGCAAAGACAGATAGCGTCAGAGTGGTGTTGCCGAATGGCTGTTGGATGCTTGTGGATCAAGCTTGCGATGTGGCGGTTCAGTTAGGAAGTTGGGATTTTCATTTAACTGCATTTGTTTTGCCAATATCGGAATTCGACGTGATTTTTGCGATGGATTGGCTTGCGGAGCAGCATGCTATGATTGATTGCCAGTCCAAAGAAATCACGTTGGGCCAGAATACCGAACAAGAGACAAAGTTCACGGGTATGCGAGGAGTGGGCGGGACATTGATGTCTGCACTCCATGTAGTCAAGGCTGTTCGGAAGGGTGCGGAAGGTTATTTTGCACTGATTCAGGCTGTGGAGCCTAAGGCCAGTTTGTGCGAGGTTCCGATTGTGGCAGAATTTACAGATGTGTTTCCCACGGATCTCCCTGGGCTACCACCCCAGCGGGAGATTGACTTCACACTTGAGTTGGTGCTAGGTGCGAAACCTGTGGCCCGCTCGCCATTTCGCATTGCTCCAAAAGAGATGGCTGAATTGAAGGTTCAACTTCAAGACATGTTGGAGCAAGGTTATATACGCCCAAGCATGTCACCTTGGAGCGCGCCTGTGATTTTTGTAAAGAAGAAAGATGGTGGGTTGCGGTTGTGTATTGATTACCGTGAACTAAATAAGCTGACCGAGAAGAATAAGTATCTGATACCCCGGATTGATGAGTTATTCGATCAGCTGGTGGGATCGACCGTCTATTCGAAGTTGGACCTGAAGTCTGGTTACTGCCAATTACGTATTCGTGAAGGTGACATTCCCAAAACCGCATTTGGAACGCGTTATGGGCACTATGAGTTCACGGTCATGCCATTTGGACTGTGCAATGCGCCCTCGGTGTTTATGGATTTGATGCTCCGTATTTTTCGAGAGTACCTCGATCTGTTTGTGATTGTGTTCATTGATGACATCCTGGTGTAATCCAAGTCGAAAGCCGAGCATGAGATTCACTTGCGGTTGGTGTTGAACACGTTGAGGCAAAATCAGCTATATGCCAAGTTCTCGAAGTGCGAGTTTTGGCTATCGTCAGTGGCATTTTTGGGCCATGTGGTGAGTGGAGCGGGCATTGCAGTGGATCCAGCAAAGATAAGGGCCATACAGGAGTGGCCAATCTTGTCTTCCGTGGCCGAGGTCAGGAGTTTCCTTGGACTTGCGGGCTACTATAGAAGATTTGTGGAAAATTTCTCGCGCATCGCTTTGCCACTAACCAACTTGATGCGAAAAGATCAGAAGTTCGTTTGGAAGCCAGAGTGAGCACGAGATTTTGAAGAGCTGAAGATTCGGTTGACCACGACGCCGGTGTTGTCTTCGCCCAGTGGAACCGACGGATTTGTGATTTATAGTGATGCCTCAGGAAGCGGCTTAGGCTGCGTTCTTCTGCAGAATGGAAAGGTTATTGCTTATGGCTCACGCCAGCTGAAGGTGCACGAGCGAAATTATCCCGTCCATGATTTGGAACTAGCAGCGGTGATTTTTGCACTCAAGTTGTGGCGACACTACCTTTATGGAGTGAAAGTGGAGACCTATACCGATCATAAGAGACTAAAGTATCTTTTGTAGCAGAAAGACTTGAACATGCGACAACGAAGGTGGTCGGAGTTCCTTGGGGACTACACTTTCGAGATTCACTATACGCCCGGGAAGGGGAACGTTGTCGCGGATGCGTTGAGTCGGCGGGTTCCGGCTAGAGCGAATTGGTTACAAAGGCATGATGAACGTCTTATCCAGGAGTTGGAAGCATTAGAGATCTATTGTGTTGACAAGAGTTCCACTGCCACTGCATGTTTGAACTGGACCGAGGTGCAATGTGACCTTGCGGACCGAGTTCGACGGGCAACGGAGTTGGATGACGATCTCTTACGCTATGTGACTGAAGGGCCAGAGGGCAAATTCACCTGGATTGACGGTCTTTTACGAAAAGAGGGCCGTTTGTGCGTCCCAAATGTGGGGAAGTTGAGGGAAGAACTAATGTATGAAGCACATTATACAAAGTATTCCATTCACCCCGGGAGCACAGAGATGTTCAACGATATGAAGAAGCTTTTCTGGTGGCCAGGGCTCAAGAAAGATGTTGCCCTTTATGTCTCGAAATGCCAAACATGTGCGATGGTGAAGGAGGAATGCCAAAAGCCGGGCGGTTATTTGAAGTCATTGCCGATCCCAGAGTGGAAATTTGATGATATTTCCATGGACTTTGTGCATGGGTTGCCAAGATCGCAGCGAGGAAATGATTCCATTTGGGTCATTGTGGACCGGCTAACGAAAGTAGCACATTTTATCCTGAACAGGCGTGATGATTCAGTTGAATGTTTGGCAAAGTTATATGTTGACCAGATTGTGCGGCTTCACGGTGTTCCTCGGAGCATCGTAAGTGATCGAGATGGGCGATTCACGTCAAATGATTGGAGGCTAGTTCACCGACTGTTGGGTACGAAGTTGACTTTCAGTACGGCCTTTCATCCCCAAACGGATGGCCAAACTGTACGGACCAACAGAACAATGGAGGATATGCTCCGAATGTGCGCCCTTGATTTCGGAAAGAGATGGGAAGATCATCTCTATATGGTAGAGTTTGCATATAATAACAGTTACCAGGCGAGCATTGGGATGTCACCATATGAAGCTCTATATGGAAGGAAGTGTCGTACTCCCTTGGCTTGGGTAGAAGCGGGCGAAGCTCGGGTTTTTAAACCAAATGAGGTTGATGAAGCAAACTCAACCATACAGACTATTCGAGAGAGATTGCTTATTGCTCAAGATCGACAAGCGAAGTACTACAACGCCAAGCACCGGAATGTGGAATTTGCGGTTGGTGATTGGGTCTACTTGAAGATCAAGCCATTCAAAGGTGTCTCCAGGATTCGACGATTGAAAAAGTTGAGTCCAAGATATTTGGGTCCTTTTGAAGTGGTTGAGCGAGTTGGCGAAGCGGCTTATCGACTAGCTCTGTCGGCAGACTTGGGTGGATTACATGATGTCTTTCATATCTCGGTGCTTCGGAAGGCAGTGAAAGATCCAGCTCAAGTGATCGCGGATGATCGTGTGCCGGTGGAGTATGGGCTAACAACGAAAGTTAGACCCATTCAAATCGAAGATCGAGTCGAGAAACAGTTGCGAAATAAAACGGTCGGCATGGTAAAAGTCCGCTGGGACAATTGCGGCCGTGAAGAACTGACATGGGAGCGAGAGCAAACCATGCGAGAAGAGTTCCCTGAGCTGTTTTGTAATCGCTAGAGAGGATGTTGTAACATAAAATTTTGTATGTTGTAACATATTTCTTGCTGGTTACTGTTGCCTTCCTGTGTCTGAATTTCGAGGACGAAATTTTCTGTAGGAGGGGAGGATTGTAACAGTCCAAATTTCTGAAACAGGAATTTTTGGGTGATACGGCCTGGGACACAGGCGTGTCCCAGGGCGTGTCAGAGGACACGGCCTGCGACACGGGCGTGTCGAGGCTGTGTCGACTATCGGCCTTTGTGTCGACGATTTTTCGCTCGACGATGTGTCGAGAGGGGGAACACGGCCCAGGACACGGGCGTGTCCAAGGCCGTGTCGTGTGCTCGACGACTTTTGCTCGACGATCGTCGAGTGTCGAGACGTGGGTGTCGAGTGTCGAGCAGTTGCACACGGCCTGTGACACGGGCGTGTCACAGGGCGTGTCAAATCGGGTCGACGAACTCAGCCCGCCGAAGGATTTCGACAGGGCGTGTCTTTGTGCCGTGTCAGGGCACACGGCCTGGGACACGGGTGTGTCACAGGCCGTGTGAAGTCTCGGTATGTTTTGGCATTTTTTCGACCAGGCACACGGCCATAGACACGGGCGTGTCTGAAGGCGTGTTGGTGACACGGCCCATGACACGAGCGTGTTCCATGGGCGTGTCACTGGTTTGGATAGGTCGGTTGACCACCGCTTGAGGCACACGGCATGGGACACGGTCGTGTCACAGGCCGTGTCAGGTCAAATTTAGTTTTTCTGGCAGTTTTGTAGCCGTCCATTCCTTCAGCTGGGATCCAAGGGCTGAAGCTTCTCCCTCTTTTTCTTAAAGGCCGAAAACTGAGAAGTGATTCTCATTTGATTTGGCCTTGAGCTTTCTTCAAGTTAAGAGAGAAAGAGAGAGAGAAAGGAGGAGGAAGAAGGAAAGGGGGCTGCTGCTGGTGGTGCTGCTGGTTACCGACGAGAAATCCGAACCCGGCGTTGCGGAGGAAACGCTCTTATGAGTCTTTCAAGAAGCTTTGAGGTCATGGCACCGGAGCGGTCGTCAAGGGTAACGACTTTTCTTTCTAGCCATGTGAAGGCTTCGTTTTGGCATAGCTTTGTGATTTCCCCCACCAAGAGGTGGCTGATTTTGGGAATCTTTGTGTGGATGCTTGCAATCCCCTTTGTTAGCATATAGATCCGGAAATGGGGTACGGAATAGGCATGCTGTGTGAAGCCCATCTGGACAGGTTGGTCTGGATTGGTGATGTTGCATACGAACCGGAGAAGACTCCATGATAACGTGTAGTTTAAGGAGTCAACGGGTTATGCCTGCGAAAAGGAGTAGCAGGAAGTACTGGGGTGGTATCCCAGGAAAATAGCCATGTGATGTTTTTGGGTCCAACCTGTGAATGAAGCACAGGAAGTACTGGTGTGACCAGGAAATGCCCTTTGTGATGCTTGACGTCATAGAGTGTCCACCTGTGAAGCGAGTAACAGGAAGTATTGGCATGATAGCCAGGAAATACCCCTGACATTTGCGTTGTGCGTTGTCCACCTGTGGAGAGAGTCACAGGAAGTACTGGGAGGCCCAGGAAAGACCCGCTGTTGTACTAAGGAAATGGGTATCGAGATATGCCCAGGCTTGAATGCCAAGAACAGGATTGGTGAGACCGACCCGCGCCTTTGTTATAGCCATGAGTACGCTGTACTCGGAGAAGGCAAGGCGATTTGAGCAACGGGGGGTGGAGGATCCGACCTACGCTATGTCCGTCCGACGTGAGACCAAAAGGTGCGGTCTGTTGGAGCACATAGCAAGAGTCTTCGGCCTGCGCGCCATGACACAATGGGGGGCTACGGGCCATCCCAGTGTAGGAAGACTAACTCCGGCTGCACGCCATGGAGTAAATGCTCAAGAGATTTACCGTGGGTTGTGACCCTAATACGGTGGTGGGCAAGAGATTTGCCAGAACACCAAGAATGTGCCCTGAGTGCACGAACCGTTGGGCCGGGTGGCGAACGGTTGTGATGGCTTGTGTGCGTGAAAGCACATTTTGATGATATATCTTGCCATACTTGTGATTTGCTATGCCTGCAGGGAAGGATACCGCTGCCCCGAGAGAAGGGGTAGGGTCGTTATAATTTGGTCAGCTGAACGCTGACCGTTGCTTTTGTTTGCCACCGTTGGGTGGCTTGTCCCTGTACAGGTGCTGGAGAGCTGAGCGGGACGCATAGAGGTTGATGTTCCTGCTGTTGTTGCTACTACTGTTGCTAGACCTCGAAGGCTATCTGTGTTGTTGTGTGTTTTCTTTTTTTGTGGCCGGCCTGCGCGCCAATTTGTTTAGGCCACTGTTTGAAAGCCATGTAAGGCCATATGGCCAACTCTTTGGACTTGTTGTAAGACATTCCTATAGTTTATCATGTGGAGTTTATGTTTGGACATTCATGAGGAGTTCAAGTTATAGTCTAGGCTTCCGCTAGAATGCTTTGTGATAGGTGCAATGCGCTACTATGGTATCATCCTGTACCTTCACTATCTGTTTTGTGATATATCCTGTGGGGCCCCGGCCGGACCTTCTAGGATATACCATATGAACGGATGGGGTTGTTACAGCTTCTAGTACCAACGAGCTGTCACCTCGAAGGCCTTTGAGTCCATTCTCTAGGTTGTCTTCTTCTCCAACTGCGGTAGAAAGCTTGGAGTTGTGGTCATCAATGGCCGGGAGCTTCGCCGGAGGGTTTGGAAAGCTTCGGAATCGCCAACTACGGACTCCCGATGAAGGTGGAGGTGGATGGAGTAGCTGGAAAAGTAGAATGGCTCTTCCCGCGTAATCCCAGATCACAAAAATGATGAATGTTGACATAAATCACGGAGTAGGCCTTTAAATACGGAGGCAGCAAAAGCAACACGCACGATTAGTGGCGCACGACCAGTGGTCATGCGCACTGTCGGTCGATGATTGTGCGCAATTTCCAATTTAACCTGCAACTTGGAATGAAACATCAATATATATACGCACGATCAGTGGAGCACGACCGGTGGTCGTGCGCACTGAATCCACTGATCGTACGATTAGCTAAGACAGATTTGCAGAAAGCAAGAGGTAAATGCGCACGAGCAGTGGCACACGACCAGTGGTCGTGCACACTATGGACAATGCTCGTGCGATTACCTGGGCAGAATTATGCAAAGGAGAATGTAATGCGCACGATCAGTGGCGCACGAACAGTGGTCGTGTGCAGTCAGTCTAGTGATCATGCGCAGTGTTCTTGTATCCCCGGGGTCTCCTGAGCGGTTCCAGAGCACGCACACGACCCATCCACCAGCAGAAGAGGCAGATAGGCCACCAAAAGTGCACTCCACATTCTCAAGACATGTCTAAAGAACAAGTAAAATAACAAAAACACATAAACATCTAAAGCACACAGAAAACGGTCCTAAAGTGCACTTAATCAGGAAATAGGCAAATAAGCAAATATAAGCAGTTATAGCTCTCAAGTGCAGTGCTAAGATGATAATACTGGCCCATATGAGTCCAAAAATCAGTGTAAGATTTGGACTCATCACCCCTACATCAAAAATGCATCACTACAAGAATCAACATAGACACCGAAAAATCAGGGGCGTTACAGTTACAAGAAAGAGGAGGACGTAGACTTTTAGCAAACTTTTGCTCTAGTTGCAAGGCTAGAGGCAATAAGGATGTTCCTTGCCTATGTTGCCTTCATAGGATTTAATGTATATCAGATGGATGTAAAATAAGCATTCCTAAATGGAAATCTGAAGGAGGAGGTATGTGTAGGGGAAACCTCAGGTTTTATGCATCCAACCCTAACCTCTCATGTTTACTTTCTTAAAAAAGCTTTATATGAATTAAAGTAAGTCCCCGGGGCTTGGTATGAAACCATATCTAACTTTCTCTATAAGAAGAAGTTCTTAAGGGGAATGATAGATAACATATTATTCCTAAGGGAAACAAAGGGCAAGAGTTAATTAATCCATATTTATATTGATGACATAATATTTGGGTCTACTGATGACAACCTTTACAAGAGATTTATCAACCTCTTGCAATGAGAGTTCAAATTGAGCAGTATGGAAGAGCTAAAGTAATTTTTAGGTCTCCAAGTGAAACTCTGATAATGGAATTTTTATCTTTTTATACTCCACTGAAACTCTGATAAGGGAATTTTTATCTCTCAGACCAAGTACACTAGAGTACTAATTAGGAAATTTGGGATGAAATCATCTTCCACCATGAAAACTCCAATAGAATCAAATATATCCCTGGACAAGAATGAGAGATTGAAATCTTTTGATAAATTCATGTACATGTGTATCATTCGATCCCTATTATATTTTACTACAAGTAGACCTAATAGTATATATGCAATACATGCTTATACTAGGTAACAAACATGCCTTAAGGAATCTTACTACTCAGCTGTAAAGAAGATTTTGAGATACTTTAGGGTAGCTAACACCTTGGTCAGTGGTACTCTAGGAACAGTGACTTTGAATTAATTGGGTATATAAAACAGACTTTGCAGGTTGTAAAGATAAGTGGAACTTATCAATTCTTAGGAAGGAGATTGATAACTTGGAGAATCAAGAAGCATACTAGTGTGGCTATATCCACAACCTAGTCAGAGTACATCTCAGCTGGAAGTTACTGTTCCCAACATTTGTGGATTCAGCATAAACTACAGGACTACAACCTTTAGGTAAGTAACACTCATATTTTATGACTCATCCACTGCTATATATATTGCAAAGAACCCTGTATAACATAGCAGGACTAAGCACATAAAAATAATATATCATTTTATTAAAGAACATGTCGAGAATATGGATATCTGTCTTGAATTTGTTCCCACGGACAAATAAGTGCCGAATATCTTTACTAAGCCACTAGAAGAAGCAAAGTTTAATTTTTTTTCAAGACTGAGTTAGGAATGCTTAACATGGAATAGATTAACTTTCTTATAACATTCCAGTTATTATGCTTTATCATTTCCATTATCTGCATTTAATTTTGTTAATTACTACAACTTTATTCTGACAACTTAGTTCAGTTATCTACTAGATGTTAGGTAAATAGCCTTTGGTTGAGTCAATTGACTCGATTTCATCTGTTTTCTATCATTTTTGATGTAAATTTAGGCCTAGCAGGGTTGTAGAGATTAGCTGAGAAAATCTTAATGATATCGTTGAGATAGTTGACAAAATGCTCAACAATATATATATCCGTCTCGATGATACCGTTGAGGCAGGCTTTTGTATTAATTTTCAACATTTTCAGCAGTTATATCATTTTAATGATCATCATAGTTGTGTGGTGCTTCGATTTCTTTTAGAATCCCGTTACAAATATATTAAATATATATATATATATATATATATATATATATATATATATATATATATATATATATATATATATATATATATATATATATATATATATATATATATATATATATATAAAGCCAAGGTTTAGTTGAGAATATAATACCTAAACTATAGAATGTTGTCGACTTCGTTCTGTCTGTCTCAGCGCTATCATCGACTAAGAAATCAAATCCCATGGCGCTAAAAGCAAAGAAAATCCTTAACAAAGGATTGATGAGTCCGATTTGTATAGGGGTTTTTCCTACTCATCTGGGCTAGTTTTCACGCACTTGCACTTCACTTTTAGTATGTTATCATTGATATTTCATTTATACAGCTTTTCACGCTAAGTGCATTATTTTGGCCCATGAGTGTGCAATTGCGCATTTTGTTGTTGGGGGTAAGCACATGGTGCTCCCCAGGGCTCTTTCTAGTTGCTTTTGTTGCATATCTGCATTGCTGGAGGGTTCTCTTTGGTTATATTTATTTGTATGCAGGTGGTGTGTTTTCCCCAAGGCTCGAATGCAGGTTTAAGGAAAATGTACGGTCGTGCGTTTTCTTAGCACATGGTTCTTTATGATTGTGCATTTTGTTTGTGCATGAGAAAGGTCGAGTGGAGCTCGACGAATTTCGTCGAGCTGAGCCCAACGATCTTCACGTACGGTTAGCACACAGTTTCTTCGGAACCGTGCACGAAGGAGACAGACAGTGTTGGATCCCTAGTTAGATTTAGGCTAGGTTCACTAAACTAGGATGTTTGACCCAACATGTATAGCTAGGGTCATGTATGAGTCCTAGAGTATAGGCTATGTCGTTAGAGTCAACACTGCATGGATCAGCAATCAACAAACTAAAAAAGACTCAAGACTTAGAGGAATTTCAAAGACTCAGAAAATGAGTTCGACGTTCGTCGAACTCAGGTCGACAATACTCGTGCTCAGCTCGATGAACACAGAGAAAATTCTCTGAGCTGAGCTCGACGAACTTGGATCATAGGTCGAGGATTTCTGGATTATCTACTTCAACATTTTAAGACCAGAAACACTTAAATATTCTAAGTCCAGAATCATATTTCAGTCGACGAATTCATGTTCTCAGTTCGACGAACTTAGATAACAATCCTGGCAAGTTTTTATCAAGTAGCAGTTAGCAGTTCTCAGCTCGACGAAACTAGTTCTCAGGTCGATGAACCTAGTTCTCAGGACGATGATTTCTGGATACTTCACTTCAATATTCTAAAGTCCAAGAACCATTACTCTGAACACTAGTCGACGAACTTAGATTCTCAGCTCGACAATCTTGATGCACAAAGTTGGCAAGGTTCCAGAGAAAGCAGTTATCGGTTCTCAGGTCGACGATCTTGGATCTCAGCTCGACGAACAAAGATTATCTGGTCGACGAATATATCTTCTAAGCTCGACGAACTCTGGACCCAGCTCAACGAATTCTCTTCTCTGTTCGACGATTTCTATGCAGATCCAGACATGTAATTTCTCTCCCTCTGTCCCTTATCTTATTGCGATAATTCTTGAGTAATTAATGCTTAACATTCTCTAAATATTACCATTAGAAGCAGCATTGATTATGGACTTCATCAGGATTATTGCTTGCCATTTTTCAATGGGACAGTTGGGGAAATCAATCAATGCAAATATTCTCCAGGTCGTCAACATTGAATGAATGAAGAAATTCAAAATTTAGAAGGAAGATTACACAGAAATATAAAAAGGATTTTTCTTCTTCTTCCTTCAGCAGCAAGAAGAACAATACAGACGACACAACAACAAAAGACACTGTATAGGCTTTTCTTCTCCCTTCTCATATAAACACAGAGAACAACATACACAGGGCAATAACACAGTAGAGAAATCAGAAGCCCTAGACCAGAGAAAGAACAACAAGCTGAAGAAGAAGAAGAACATCAATTAAAAAATTAAGAGTCTTCTTCCTTCTTCATCTTAGGATTCTTCAAAGGACAACAGATATTCTATCTATCAAAGAAGTTCCTGGATACCATCTGGTCAAGGCTGAAATATTGAAGACCTACTCACCCTGCAACAATGCTCAAATCTTCCTGAGTTCAATATCTCAAGGGGAGCTTTTGCTAACATCTCATATCCACTAAGTCTTCTCAGTTGTATTTTTAGAAAGAGAAGACATAATCACTCTTGCACCCCCACTGTAAAAAGGGTTCTCTAACTCCCTTCAAAAGTTATTCTTGGTTGTAAGTCTCCTGATCAAAAGACTTGGGTTAGTTTTTGAGCATCTGATCAAAAGCTCATTGGTGGCAGTCACCTGATCAAAAACCTGAGTGGATTCCTACCGTAGTGGTAGAAGAGTGGATGTACCCAGGTTGGGGAACCACTATAAAATTCTTGTGTTTTCTGGTTGCACTTTTTCTTTTGTTCTTGCTGTGGCTATGGTAGCTAGGTTGCTGTGTTTGTGATATTTGATTTTGCTGTGCCTATGATAAGTGCTAGATTAATTTATCTTAGGTCTGTTTTTATTTATAGCAAAAGTTTTTAAGTTTTCAAGATACTCTATTCACCCCCTGTAGAGTATTTCAGATCTAACCCTTACTTTCAATTGGTATCAGAGCAAGTTTCCTTTGGTTGTACAAGTTAACCCTTGAACCAAAAGATCCTGTGTTAGATCTGACCTTTACTTCTATTAAGTTTATATTCACAGCATGGCACAGAACATAGACTATGCAAGCACCAAACCTCTAGTGTGCAACCTAAATAGGTTTGCCATCTGCAAGGCAAGAATAAAATTATATATGAACTCTATTGATGAGGACATCTACAACTCTATCTTGACAGGTCCTCCTCAAGCAACTGCCTCTACATCTACTGCAGCTTCAAGCACTGATGTAGTTCCACCACCTGAGTGGACTGAAGCACAGAATAAAGCAAAGGTTGCTGATGCCAAGGCCATGAACATTCTGGCCCAAACAATGTCTGATGACATTTTCCAAAAAATGGCAGAATGCACATCAGCTAAGGCCATTTGGGACTCTCTCAACCAAATGGTAGCTGGATCAGCTGATGAGAGAAAAGATATAATATCTAATCTCATATCCCAATATGAGAACTTCAAGAAGGAGGAAGCAGAATCTATTGCAGATATGTACAACAGGCTGAGTTCAATCATCAATGAGTTGAAGGCCTTGGATAAGGACATCACCCTCACTGAGGTGAATGACAAAATCCTTATGTGCTTCCCAAGCTCATGGGATTCAAGGAACTGGTCAATCAAGGAGGCCCGAAGGTTAAACGAGATTTCCACTGAATCTATTTTGAGAAAGCTCAAGTTCTATGAGCAGCTCATTAAATCCAGAGATGCAGCAGAGCTTTGGACACCTCCACTAGAAAGGAAGGAACACGACCTGACATTCAAGGATGCTGAAGAGACAGAAACTTAAATAGTCAATGAAGAGTTGATGAGTCCGCTTGCCTAAAGATTATATAAAATGGCATGGAAAGACTTCAGGAAGAAATCATTCAGGCAGTATGATAAGCCAAGGTATGACAAAACTCTTACTAAAGAGGTAATTTTCTTTGGCTGCAGGAAACCTGGACAATTCATCTCAGAGTGTTCAGAGAATCAAAAGAAAGAAAGAAGAAGAGAGAAGGATTCAAGAAGACAGTAAAGCAGCAGGCCTTCCTCCAGCAAATAGAAAAAGAAGGAGAAAGTCTTTGTAGCTGAATCCTGAAGTGACACTTAGGATGAATCTACATCTTCAAGTTCCAGTGAAGATGAAGAAGAGGCAAGGGCCAAAGAAGTCTACCTCATGGCCATTGATGCCTCCAGAAGTCATTCAGATGAAGAAGATGCATCTGAAAATGAAGAAGCTTCAGAAACAGAAGCTGATCAGGTACTTTTATCTTTTGACTATAATTCTGATGCTTTCAAATTTGAATTTAAAACCATGTGTATTGATTTAATAAATTCTGAAAAGAAAATCAAAACACTTATGGAAAAATTAGCTAATCAAGAAACTCTGATTGCTAAAAACACCAAGTTAAAATAAGAACTCACACTAGCTAATGAACAAATCATTGCTTTTAAAAATAGAGCTATGTGAGGCCAAACAACTTGAGGAATCTCTCAATGGGAGAAGCCTTAAGCTGATGGACATCACAAGCATAGTCAATGCCAGACTAAATGAGAAACTAGGCTTGGGTGCATCATCAAGTTTACCCCCCATTCTCAAGAAGAACATATCATCAACCCCAATTAAATTTGTGTCAGCTAAGAATAAAGAAGTAATGAACAACAATCAAACTGAAATCACACATTAAAATAAGAAAAATCAAAATCAGAAAACCTTAGACAAAAACAAAGTTCAGCAGATTTCGTCGAACTCAGATCGAGTAAATGTGACAAGTTCGTCGAACTCAAGTCGATGAATGCTGAACATAAATCTATATAATAATCATTCGTCTTACTGTGATCGATGAACTGTGTATGGTTCGTTGAGCAGAGGTCGACGAACTTAGGGCACAAAAAATGAACATGTTCATTCTCAGAGAAGAGATCGATGATCTCTTCCCATTTCGTCGAACTCTGGTCGACGAACTCATAACTATTCGTCGAACCCAAACAGACTTGGTAAAAATCATAATTATGATAATAACTCTAATCAAAACAGGAAAACATTTAACCCACTTGCTGATTGGATAATACCACCTAGAAGATATCACCCATTAGGATATAAATCAAAACCTGAATTTTCTGTGATTTCAAGTTTTTCCTATCAACAAAACAAAGGACCCAAGGTAACCTGGGTCAAGAACAATTAATTATTTTCTCTGCAGGTGAAGAGCTGTCCAGTTGTTAATCTACTATGGTATCTAGATAGTGGATGCTCCAAGCACATGACTGGCAGCAAGGACATCTTACACAATTATAATTCCAAGCTGGGACCAAAGGTAATCTTTGGTGATTCAAAGTGTGGCCAGTCTGAAGGCTATGGAGAAGTAAGAAATAACGTAGTCACATTCAAGAAGGTGACTTATGTAAAAGGACTCAAGCATAACCTCATCTCTATCAGCCAATTATGTGATGAAGGTTATGAGGTACACTTTAACTCTACATCCTGTATTATTTCTAATAAAGAAAAACAAAAAGTTTTAATTGGAAATAGACAAGGAAACATATACTTAGTTGATCTCCTTTCTGCCAATTCAGATATTTGTATGTTTAATATTGTTTGCAATCAAAATGAATTATGGCATAAAAGACTAGGACATGTAAACATGAAAAATATTGCTAGTCTATCTAAATACAGCCTTGTACGAGGCTTACCTTCTGGTCCCTACAAGAAGGAAGGCCTTTGTAGGGTTTGTCAATTAGGCAATCAAACTAAATCTAGTTTTAAATCAGTTAATAAAACTGATTCACCTAGGATTTTGTACATTCTACACATGGACCTATTTGGACCTATTGATGTACAAAGCCTAGGAGGGAAATCCTATACTCTAGTCATTGTAGATGACTTCTCAAGATTCACTTGAGTGTTCTTTCTGATATTAAGTTAGATACCTTTAAAGTTCTTACAGATTTTCTCAGGACCATACAGATTGAGTACTCTACTCATGTTGCATTGATCAGAAGTGATCATGGTACAGAGTTTGAGTCTCTTCTTATGCATGAGTTCTGTGAGAACGATGGTATTAGGCACTGCTTCTCAGCTCCTAGAACTCCCCAACAAAATGGGGTAGCTGAAAGGAAGAATAGAACCTTGATTGAAGCTGCAGGCACATTAGTTGCAGATGCTTACATACCACTATCCTTTTCGGCAGAGGCTGTAAGCACAACAAATTATGTACCGAATAGGAGTTTGATACATAAACTTAAGAATAGGACACCCTATGAATTACTTAAAGGAAAGAAACCTAAAATCACTTATTTTAAAGTATTTGGTTGTATATACTACATACATAATAATAACAAGAAATACATTAGAAAATTTGAAGCTAAGGATGAAGAGGGAATTTTTCAAGGATATTCCCAAGTAAGCAAAGCTTATAGAGTGTTTAACAAATCTACTTTAAAAATTGAAGAATCAATTCATGTTACCTTTGATGAAACTAACATGTCTTATAAGGAGAAAGTGATTTCTACCAGTAACACTTTGCAGGTACCTCACTTGTCTGAGAAAATGGGTTAATTAACCATTCCACAAGAAGCTATAGCACCCTCTCCTCCACAAGTTGTTGAAGACAGTAAAGATGAATCTTTGGAAGAGGCTGAACCTCTTTCAACAACAAACATAATTCCACAAGAGGAATTAAATCCAAATGTTGTTAATGAACCAACTCCACCCACTGATCTTGTCACACTAAGAGATCACCCTAGATCCCAAGTGATTGGAGACATATCAGCAGGTGTACAGACAAGGCTTCAACTCAACCAAGATGTGATGCATGCCTGTTTTCTCTCTCAAGTTGAGCCTCAATCCATAAAAGATGTTGAGCAAGATCCCCACTGGATCATTGCAATACAAGAGGAGCTCAACACGTTTGAGAGATGTAGAGTTTGGTATTTGGTTCCAAGACCCAAAACTACCCAGTCATTGGAAACAAATGGGTATATAGAAATAAGCTTGATGCCCATGGTGTAATTGTGAGGAATAAGGATATGCTTGTTGCTTAAGGTTATAGGCAAGAAGAAGGCATAAACTATGATCAAACCTTTGCACCAGTTGCAAGGTTAGAAGCAATCAGAATCTTTCTTACCTATGCTGCCTACAAGAAGTTTACAGTCTACCAGATGGATGTGAAAAGTGCCTTTCTAAATGAAGTACTAAAAGAAGAGGTTTATGTTGAACAACCTCTAAGTTTTGTCTCTCCAACCCATCCTTCTTATGTATTTAGAATGCATAAAGCCCTGTATGATCTAAATCAAGCTCCAAGAGCTTGGTATGAGACCTTAGCTAGCTTTTGATAGAGCATAAATTCACTAGAGGAATTGTAGATAAAACATTATTCATTAGGCACCGTAAGGATAAAATATTATTAGTATAAATATATGTAGATGACATTGTATTTGGCTCTACTGATTCTAAACTATGTAAGAGGTTTTTTGACCTCATGCATTCTAAGTTTGAAATGAGTAGCATGGGTGAGCTCTCCTACTTCCTTGGTCTCCAAGTAAAGCAGCTACCTGATGGCATCTTCATCTCCTAGGCTAAATATGCTAAAGAGGTTCTTAAAAAGTTTGGGATGGTTGATGCCTCAGCAAAGAAAACACCTATGGCTACTAATGTTGTAATAGATTCTCATCCATATGGCAAACCTATTGACCAGAAGTTATATAGGGGCATTGTTGAGTACCTACTATATCTTACAGCAAGTATACCTGACATAATGTTTGTCACATGTCTTTGTGCTAGGTTCCAAGTGAACCCTAAAGAATCTCACTGTACAACCTCGGGTTCGTGAGATGTCCTCAAAGCATGAATAGTCGAGGCAGGCAAGTAGAATTGATGGGTTAGTGGGACCATGTGGTCCACTCGCATGTGGCGAGATAAGTGGCCTCTGTAGTAGGTGAGACGCCCCTCCTGATGGCGCGAGAAGGCCTATGACCGCGAGAAGGCCTCACGACATATAAGGTTGGTGACACGGGAGGAAGATTCGCCTCGCCGATAGATACTCCCCCACACGCCATACAGAAGAAAGGCCATTTTGACAGATATAGGCCCCAGGGGGATTTTACTCTTCTATCCCGTGTAATTTTACCCTTTTGCCCCGGGTGGTCTGCATATAGCTTCTCAGAACAGCGGAGTTTGGCTGTTGGCAGACCAGACCAATGGTACTTTGGTAATTTCAGGCCAGTTCAGTGTGGTTATTTGCAGGTCCAAATAAGAAAACTATAAATAGACCCATATGGGTTCTTCAGAAGCACATAGATATCTTTCCCGGAACTTGAGAGGCTTTTTTCTATGCTTTCTGAGGAGCTCCGAGCCCAGCTTTTGGCTTTGGAGGGGAAGCTCTCAGAGATCTTCTGGGTAAGCAGTGGGACCTCCCTGCTGAGGCCTTGGGTCAGTTTCTAGTCCATCACGACCAGTCGGAGGTCGGAGCTTGGGACGAGTAGGTGTTGGCTATGCCCCTATTTTTTGAACTTTTGTCGAAGTTATGTTTTGGCTTCAACAGTTCTGGTGCAGTGAGCGTGGAAGGTAGCTGATATAAGAAAAGCTTGAGTTTAGTCCGATGGCAGGAGGTGAAGGTGAAGGATCTTATTCAGGAGGTTCCCCCTCACGGGGAGAAGAGGCGACAAGGAAGATGCTGGAGGATATCAGGCGAGAGGTCCTACAATCCATCAGCTTAGCCTTCTCGGCAAGGAATGAGTGGGCCAACCCTCATGTTCTGATAAAGGAGATCCCGCTCTTGGGAGAGAACCCCCCTGGACACCTCCCGGGGAAGGAGGTCCCGACGGAGGCTGGCGAGAGGGACGTGGCGGCACGAGAGCTCTTCGCAGGCCAGCGCCCTGGTAAGGAGATTCCCGCAGAAGTTGGTGAGAGGGAGGCAGCTGTGCGAGAGCTCTTCCCTGGGTATGGTATCATGGATCGGGCTAGCCAGCCGAGGCCGCGAGACGTGCCCTCTCGACAGGCAGGTGGCGAGAGCACATTCCGTGAGCTCATCATCTCGGCTCCAGTACCGGAGGGGTTCCGGGAGCCCGACATGTCCTACTACTCGGGGAAGGATGACCCAATACAACACGTACAGTGGTTTGAAGATATTGTTTCAATAAGGCAGTTGACGAATGCCTTCAAGTGTCGGCTGTTTGCCATCACGTTGAAGGAGAAGGCACGAGACTGGTTCCATCAGTTGCCAGGAAGGTCGATCTACTGTTTTGAAGATCTGCGTAGATGTTTCCTGTTGAGGTTCTCAACATCAAGGAAGCGTAAGAAGGAGGTGGAATGCCTGTTTTTGCTGAGGCAGAAGCTGGACAAGACGTTGGGACATTATGTGGATCGGTTTCAAGAAGAGGTCCTCCTAGTCCAGGAGGTTCCAGGGTATACGCCGATGCTTGCATTTACTCTGGGACTGAGGCCAGGTTTCTTTAGCATGGAGTTGAAGAGAGTGCCCCTCTCTTTTGAGGAGCTCATGGAGAGGGAGGCAAAGGAGACTGACTTCGAGAGGGCCAATCCAGCATTTGCAAGGAAGCTGGGTAGTTTGGTGGAGGACGATGTGAAGGATTCGGAAGCAGGAAGGCGGAGGGAGCAGAGAGAAGAGAGGAGGAGTGAAGAACCCCGAGGTCAGGGGTAACATGGACTGCATCAGGGACGGGGGGCATGGGAGCTGAATAATTATTTAGGTTGGAGGCCTCAGGAGGGTCGCCCCCAGGAGCTAGGAGGAGGCTTTCAGGGAAGAGATAACTTCCGCGAGCCGAGGAGGTATGATCAGACGGCATGGAGGCAGGGGCCGAGGGATCGCTTCCAGCATCAATAAGAGGCAATGGAGATTCATCGAGGTAGAGGAGGAAGGAGAGGAGCTCGGGGATGAGCTGGAAGGAGAGATGGTGGAGAGGGAAGAAGGGGTAGGGTGGCGTTGCCTTTCTGTGACTTCCATCAGGAGGACGGTCACGCAACGGCCACCTGCCCAGAGTTCTTAGAAGTGAGAGAAGCCAGGAGGTTGAGGAGGCAGGAGCCGCCGTTGAGGATTGTGGAAGTGCAGTAGTGGGAGACAAAGGATAGATGCGAGGACCGGGTGGATGTAGGAACCCGGGGAGGGATCGGGGTGATCCACGGAGCAATTGGGTTTGGGGCCGCTCGTAAAGGTAGCCTCCGGACCATGTACCGAAGGGAGGTAGCCTCGACCTCCCAAGCTCCGCCACCGAAAGAAAAAATTACCTTTTCTTCAGAGTATATGCCGGATTATGAAGACCCGTTTTGTGATGCCTTGGTGATCCAAACAGCGGTAGAAAACTTCACGGTCTCCAAGATCCTAGTGGACAATGGGATCTCCATAAATGTGATCTTCAAAAAGGCCTTCAATGAGATGCAGGTTGAGAGCAAGAGAGTACTAGCTTCGGACGGACCGTTGTTCGGTTTCTCGGGAGAGAGGAAGGAAGTAGAATGAGGAGAAGGGCTACATGTAAATTGGGGGGCGTGTCACGGAACTATAGGTTCGTGATTGTGGACACCCCGAGCAGCTATAGCGCCATCTTTGGGCGTCCCCTCATTAGCGCATTTCGCTGTGTCCCCTCCTCTTTTCATCAATGCCTCAAGTTTAACAATGGAGGGGTGTAAGTCAGGGTACACGAAGGTGGCAAGACAGTGCTACGTTACGGCAGTAAACACCATACCATGGATGGCAGAGGCGGAGGAGTTCGAGAAGGAGATGGCGGCACATGAAACAATTGTTAGAGAGGAGGAGATGAGCCTAGAGGAGGCGAGAGATGAGGATAAAGAGTTTGTTAGGGAGGAGATTAAGGAGGAGCAGAGGGGAAGAGATGTGTAGGAGGTCCAGTGGGACGGAGGATTGGAGCCGCAAGAAGGTCAGCAGGTGGAAGTGGAAGGAAGAAGAAGTGAGAGGGAGGCCCAGATTGGCATAGAGGTTGAGCAGGAGTAGAGGGAGAGCCTCGAGGAGGCGATGGAAGTTGAGGATGCAGGAAGGGAGGAAGAGCTTGGACAAGAAGAGGTGGCAAGGGCCGGTTGGGAGCAGTCGCGGCTGGAGCCGGCGTATGAGGTGGTGGAGATGGAAGTCTTCACCAGCGCCAGACAGGTGCAAAAGGTGCGGATCAACGGGGGTCTGAGCCCCAAGGACTAGGAGAGAGCGCAAGCTTGCATCTAGAGCAACGTTGACATCTTCTCTAGGAGCACGGCTGACATGTCGGGCATCCATGCGGATGTGGCCTGCCACCACCTGAACTAGGATCCCAAGATGCTCCCCATATGCCAGAAGATGAGGACCAGCGCAACCAAGCTGGAAGAGCGATTCCGCGAGGAGGTCAAAAAGCTTCTGGAGGACGGCTACATCTCGGATATCCAGTATCCAGGCTAGGTCTCCAACATGGTAATCGTAAAAAGGGGGTGGGGAATGGTGCATGTGTATTCACTTTTCTCTTTTAAATAAATCATGCCCCAATGATTGCTACCCCCTGCCTCGAATCGACGCACTGGTTGATTCAGCCCTTGGTTTTTCAATTATGAGTTTTTTGGATGCTTTTTCAGGTTACCACCAGATCTGAATGCACCCTCCCGACGTCAAGGATGTGTTCTTAATCACAAGGGAGGGATGCTTCAGCTATAAAATGATGCCCTTTGGGTTGAAAAATGCAGGGGCAATGTACCAGCGCATGATGGATCGAGTTTTTCGAGGCCAAAGGGGGAGGAACCTAGAGGTCTATGTTGATTACCTTATGGTTAAAAGCAAGGGTGTGGACTCACACCTTCGACATCTGGAGGAGACGTTCGCCACCTTGTGAAAGTTCAAAATGAGGCTGAACCCCTTAAAGTGCATTTTTGGGGCAAGCTGGGGGAAGTTCCTCGGGCATCTTCTGACCCCGGAGGGGGTAGAACGCAAGCCGGATAAGGTGAAAGCCATCCTAGATCTAGAGTCACCACACAATGTTAAGGAGGTCCATCACTTGACAGGGAAGCTGGCCAGCCTAAGTAGATTCCTCTCTAGGTCGGGAGAGAAGTGCTCATCTTTCTTCAAAGTACTACGAGGTAACCAAAGGTTCGAGTGGACTGCTGAATGTGAAGAAGCTTTCCAAGGGCTAAAGAGGCAGCTCTCCCTGGCTCCTCTACTTCAAAGCCCGAAGGAGGGGGAGGACTTGGTCTTGTATCTCGGAGTGGGAGTAGAGGCGGTGAGCTCTGTCCTAGTTAGGGAGGAGGGGAGGAAGCAGCTGCCAATCTATTTCGTTTGCAGGATCCTAAAGAAGGCGGAGCTTTGCTACCCTATTCTGGAAAAGCTAGCGTACTCCTTGATCATTTCAGCCAGGAAGCTCCGATCATATTTCCAAGCACATTCGATCAGGGTGGTGACAGACCATCCCCTCCATAAGACTTTTGAAGGAGTGGAGCACTCGGGTTGACTGGACAAGTGGTCTATCGAGTTGAGCGAATTCGATATCTGGTTCGTACCAAGGCTCTCCATCAAGGCACAGGTAGTGGCCGAGTTCTTGGCAGACTATGTTGTGGAGGTCGGGGCCGAGGAGTCGCGGCCGCAGGAGGCATGGAATATGACGGTTTATGGAGCCTCGGGAAAGCACTCCCTCGGAGCGGGGGTGGTATTGACAGGTCATCAAGGGGTCACCATAGAGAAGGTGGTGGTCTTGCACTTTCCTGCAACTAACAACCAAGCAGAGTACGATGCCGTGATAGCCGGCCTTCGTTTGGCAAGGGAGCTTGAGATCCAGGATGTGGAGGCTTTTACGGACTCATTGGTGGTGGAATCACAAATTCGAGCAGAGTTCGAGGCTTGGGAGCCCACCCTTGTGAAGTTCTTGTCCAAGGTGAGGGTGATCATCGGGGGGTTCCAGACTTTCTCCATCTAACACATTCCAAGAGAAGAAAGTACCGCTGCTGATCATTTGGCTAAATTTGGACCTCGGGGAGGAGGAACCTTGACTGAGCTGTTCCATCCAGCAATCGAGGAAGGGGAGCTCATGGAAGTAGATCAGCGACCCTCATGGTTGGATCCCTTCGTGACCTTCTTCATCACGAGTGACCTCCCTGAGGGGATCAAGGAGGCAAAGAGCTTTCGGTATAAGGCGACCCATTATCTCATGCATGAAGGGAGCCTACATCGGAAGATGCTTTCAGGTCTTTTAGCGCGATGCGTAACAGAAGGGGAGACCCGACAGATTCTGGAGGAGGTGCACTCTGTGGAATGTGGAATCCATTCTGGAGGTAGGATGTTGGAAGCAAGGGTCGTCAGGCAGGGGTACTTCTAGCCCACCCTAAGGAAGGATGCTGCGGAGTTTGCGAGGAGGTGCCAAAAATGCCAGCTCTACGCCCCCCTACAGCTCCAGGCAGCTCAAAGGTTTCGAAGCATCATGGCAGAGTGGTAGTTCGCTATCTAGGGGGATGGATTTGGTTGGGCCTTTCCCTCCAGCTAGCGGGCAAAGGAGGTTCCTCCTGGTTATGATCGACTACTTCTCAAAGTGGCTGGAGGTTAAGGCGCTGTCCAAAGTCACCTCCCAAGTCATCAGGAACTTCGTTTTGGGAGAGTTCATCTGCAGGCACAGGCTGCCTCAGGCCATTGTCACGGACAATGGTCCTCAATTTTGCAAGTGAGAAGCTTATAAGTTTCTGCACCCAGCTAGACATCGACCTCAGGTTTGCCTCCGTCCACCAACCCAGGAGCAATGGCCGGGTGGAGGCGGCGAACAAAATTATCGTGAACCTGTTCAAAAAGAAGGTGGATAACTTGAGGGGGAGCTGGGTGGAGCAGCTCCCCTTAGTTTTGTGGGCCTTGCGGACAACCCCAAACACGGCCACCGGCGAGACCCCCATCAAACTTTCCCATGGGTGTGAGGCGGTCCTGCTTGTGGAATTTGAGGTCTAATCCACACTAGTTTTGGCTGCAGGTGATGGAGACGAGGCTTGGGTGCCAGAAAATGAAGGAGGCTTATGCCTCTCACTAGACATGGTGGAAGAGCTACGTGACTTAGCAGCTATCAGGCAGGAAGAGGTCAAGCGACAAATGGCAAGATACTTCGACAAGCATATTAGGATCAAACAATTTGCGGAAGGAGATCTGGTACTAAAGAAAGTTGATGCTGCGGGGAGGTCGCTTCTGTGGGCAAGCTCAACCCAAATTGGTAGGGGCCTTATATTGTTGAGAAGGTCCTGAAAACAGGAGGTTACCACCTCCAGGATGTAGAGGGTAGGACCATTCGCCACACTTGGAGTGGCGATGGCTTGAAGCGATTCTACCCGTAAGAAGGGAGAGCAAAAATTGTATATTCAAATCAAGTTCATTATAACAATTTTCTCAAATTACTTCTTGTCTTTATCTACCATGAAGTTCTAACGACAAAAAGACGATTGCTTCTGCACTACCCCGAGTGAGGCTCGGCCCCCGGAAGACCCGCTGCACAGGCTCTCATTAGCTGGCAGGTCCGAAGGCTTGACTATGGGGGAGAGGTCTGGTTCTTGGTCCTGGTTCTGCACTACCCCGAGCGCGGCTCGGCCACAGGTAGACCCTCTGTGCAGGCTCTCATTAGCGGGCAGGTCCGAAGGCTCACCTATGGGGCAGAGGTCTGGTTCTTGGTCCTTGGATCTGCACTACCCTGAGCGCGGCTCGGCCCCAAGTAGACCCGCTGCACAAGCTCTCATTAGCTGGCAGGTCCGAAGGCTCACCTGTGGGGGAGAGGTCTGGTTCTTGGTCCTTGGTTCTGCACTACCCTGAGTGCGGCTCGGCCCCAGGTAGACCGGCTGCGCAGGCTCTCATTACCTGGTAGGTCTGAAGGCTCGCTTGTGGGGGAGAGGTCTGGTTATTGGTCCTTGGTTCTGCACTACCCCGAGCGCGGCTCGTCCCCAGGTAGACCCGCTGCGCAGGCTCTCATTAGCTGACAGGTCCAAAGGCTCGCCTGTGGGGGAGAGGTCTGGTTCTTGGTCCTTGGTTCTGCACTACCTCGAGCGCGGCTCGGCCCCAGGTAGTCCCGCTGCGCAGGTTCTCATTAGCTGGCAGATCCGAAGGCTTGCCTGTGGGGAGATGTCTGGTTCTTGGTCCTTGGTTCTGCACTACACTGAGCGCGGCTCGACCCCAGGTAGACCCGCTACGCAGTCTCTCATTAGCTGGCAGGTCCGAAGGATCGCATGTGGGGGAGAGGTCTAGTTCTTTGTCCTTGGTTCTGCACTACCCTGAGCGCGGCTCGGCCCCATGTACACCCGCTGCGCAGGCTCTCATTAGCTTGCAGGTCCGAAGGCTCACCTGTGGGGGAGAGGTCTGGTACTTGGTCCTTGGTTCTGCACTAGCCCAAGCATGGCTTGGCCCTAAGTAGACCCGCTGCGTAGGCTCTCATTAGCTGGCAGGTCCGAAGGCTCGCCTGTGGGGGAGAGGTCTGGTTCTTGGTACTTGGTTCTGCACTACCAAGAGCGCGGCTCGGCCCCAGGTAGTCCCGCTGCGCAGGCTCTCATTAGCTGGCAAGTCCAAAGGCTCGCCTGTGGGAGAGAGGTCTGGTTCTTGGTCCTTGGTTCTGCACTACCCCGAGCGTGGCTCGGCGCCAGGTAGTCCCGCTGTACAAGATCTCATTAGCTGGCAGGTCCAAAGGCTCGCCTGTGGGGGAGAGGTATGGTTCTTGGTCCTTGGCTCTACACTACCCCGAGCACGGCTCGACCCCAGGTAGACCTGCTGCGCAGGCTCTCATTAGCTAGTAGGTACGAAGGCTCGTCTGTGGGGGAGAGGTTTGGTTCTTGGTCCTTGGTTCAGCACTACCCCAAGCGCAGCTTGGGCCCAGGTAGAACCGCTTCGCAGGCTCTCACTAGCTGGCAGGTCCGAAGGTTCGCCTATGGGGAGAGGTCTGGTTCTTGGTCCTTGGTTCTACACTACCCCAAGTGTGGCTCGGCCCCAGGTTGACCCGCTGCGCAGGCTCTCATTAGCTGGCAGATCTGAAGCTCTCCTGCGGGGGAGAGGTCTGGTTCTTGGTCCTTGGTTCTGCACTACCCCGAGCACGGCTCGGCCCCAGGTAGACCCGCTGCGCAGGCTCTCAATAGCTGGCAGGTCTGAAGGTTCGCCTGTGGGGGAGAGGTCTGGTTCTTGGTCCTTGGTTCTGCACTACCCCGAGCACGGATCGGCCCCAGTTAGACCCGTTGCGCAAACTCTCATTAGATGGTAGGTCCGAAGGCTCGCCTATGGGGGAGAGGTTTGGATCTTGGTCCTTGGTTCTGCACTACCTCGAGCGTGGCTCGGCCCCAGGTAGACCTGCTGCGCAGGCTCCCATTAGCTGGCAGGTCCAAAGGCTCATATGTGGGGGAGAGGTCTGGTTCTTGGTCCTTGGTTCTGCACTACCCCGAGCGCGGCTCGGCCCCAGGTAGATTAGCTACGCAGGATCTCATTACCTGGCAGGTCCGAAGGCTCTCCTGTGGGGAGAGGTCTGGTTCTTGGTCCTTTGTTCTGCACTACACCTAGCGCAGCTCGGCCCCAGGTAGACCCGTTGTGCAGGCTCTCATTAGCTGGTAGGTCCGAAGGCTCGCCTGTGTGGGAGATGTCTGGTTTTTGGTCCTTGGTTCTGCACTACCCCGAGCGCGGCTCGGCCCCAAGTAGACCCGCTGCGCAGGCTCTCATTAGCTGGCAGGTACAAAGGCTCGCCTGTGGGGGAGAGGTCTGTTTCTTGGTTCTGCACTACCCCGAGCACGACTTGGCCCCAGATAGACCCACTGCGCAGGATCTCATTAGCTGGCAGGTCCGAAGGCTCGCATGTGGGGGAGAGGTCTGGTTCTTGAAGTCTTGGTTCTTGACTCTTGGGGATAGTTCTAAGTTTCTGGTAATTCTACACCACTTCAAGCCCAGCTCGGTCCCTAGTGTACCCGTTGCTCAGGCTCTCGTCAAGCTAGCAGGGCAGTGAACTCACTCAATGGCACAAGGGTTGGGAAAATCTTTTTAAAACAACATCCCAGCTTAACTTTATGAAATGAAAAATAAACTAAGGCAAAGACTTGGAGCAGTACGAGTGGAAGCACTCGCAGATGACAGTTACGAGGATGGTCTCGCTTACGGTGAGTGGGCACTCGCGCGAGACAGAAGGCCCGCTCTAATAATAGGTGAACATGTTACACAGCAAAAGGCCACTCGTGCCGGGAGTACCCTAAGGCGAGCCGAGAAGGTTACACCGTTTGAATCTCACGCGCAAAGGTAAAGGAAGTGATGACTCGCGACCTGGGCCAACTCTCCAGCAAGGCCGCGAGACAAGGGGTAGCACCTTCTCGCGTACGTGAGCTCACCAAAGTATCATCTCGCAGTAAGCAAAATAAAGCAAGGTGTAAGGAGTAAAGGCGAGGCGGCGAGACTGGTGGATAGCACCGTCTCGCAGGCCCAAGCAAACCAGTGATTCATTTCGCTTAATAAAGAACCAAACAACAAATAACATGTACTTTTGATCATCATTATGTAGTACAAAATTGGGCTCAAAAAGATAAGTCTTTAAGTTTTACAAACAGTAGCGAAAGGAAGAGGAGAGAGAGATTCTGGATCTTGGGAGTCGACACGTCATTCCTCCTCGCCGGAAGCAGAATCCTCGCTCTCCTTGCCATAGAGCGGGGGGACCAGGTCACGGATGGTCACTGTTTCTGAATCGTCCTTCATAACCCCTAGGTTTTTCATCATCTTCAAGACTAGCTCCGCTGCCCTGATGCCAGCATCTCGACATTGCTCCTCAACCTCGTCAAAAGAGTAGTGCGGCGGAGGTGTCCGAAAGGGCTCGTGGTGAGAGGTTGACGCGGCATCGGCCTGAAGGCGAGTATTCTGGGCTTCCAAACCCTTGACCTCCTCCTCTAGGGCCACTACTCGCGAGTGCAGCTGCTCTGATCTCTCGGCATCCTGCGAGACGCCCGATCATTAGTTAATAGTTAAAAGCTTTTTTAAGGAAAAGAGTAAGGATAGGGCTTTACCACGCCGCCTTGGGCTTTTGCGAGGAGGCTCTCGGCAACAAGCAGCCTTTTGCGAGACCTTCTGACTTCTCCCGCTGCGCCACCAGGCTCGTCTCGCTCTTCGACCATTTTTTGTTGATATATATTAGACGGCACGTGGCGTAGTGCGAGATCTCCAAGGGGCGCATCTGGGGGTGGGAGGACTTTATGACGATATCTCGCGTAGACTTGCTCTCAGGAGAGACTACATCAAGACCACCATAAAGGCCGTACCCTACGATGAAAGCATGGCTAGTGGGCTCTTCCTGCTCCTTCCAAGGGGGAAGGAGGGTGGAGATTGACACGCGATTGACGTCCTGCCCCCACAGCATAACAGGGTCGCCCGCGACATCTTGGACCGTTGCACACATGTTGAAGTTCATGTGGGAGGAGGGGGCGGGACGGCTGGAGGAGGTGCCTTCATGAGAGGTGGTGGTGACTGGTTAATTGGAGGCTGCAGCAGGCTGATTGGGAAGTGTCGTCTCACGAGTAGGCGAGACGGCCTGTTGAGGAAGCGAGCGGGGCGATTGAGACCCCTCCACAGAGATAGGGCTCAAGGACCCCGATATCTCCTTCTCCTTCGGGGTCATCTTCTTCTTCCCCTTGGATACAACCACAACCTTCTTCATTCTCTTTGGAGGGCTGGAGCGAGAGTGGGCCGTGTCGCCTGTTGGCCTCTTGAGAGGGGCAGGAGTCAGGGACTCTCTCGCCGCCTCAGCTACCGCGCTGGTGAGACCAAGGCCCTTCGAGGGGTGGATGTTGCTTTTATATGGAGGATGGATTGGGACGACTCGCTCCCCTGGAAAACAAAACAAGGCGATGAGAAGGCGAGATAGAGAAACAATCAGACACAAAGCAAGACAAGAAAGCGAGAGTACCCTCGCCGGGGAGCACTGGAGGCAGCGAGTCAAGGCCTTGCCGCAGGAAGTTGACTTCGAAGTTTTTGCCGACAAAGTAATCATACAGCAGCTTCTCTGGGCCACCCACCTGCGGGGTCACATAGAAGCTCTCGTGGGGTGACACCAGTGTGAGTAGGATGCCCCCGAAGAAACCACAGTCACAACAGATGAATACAAACCGCGTGAGCCAGTGGTGATTTTTGTTGGGCGTCTCGCACACCTTGAGCCCATGCCCAGTGAAGTACGAGACGCCGTCAGTGTTGGCGTGATAAATAAAGAGCTTGCAGAAGACCGTCAAGCTGAACTCAATGCGCTCTCGGCGCATGTAGCAGGCGACGACGATCAACACCGAAATAGCGTTCGGGTTGAACTACGCCGGGACGACACCGAAGTACTTAAATACCTGTTTTACCTCAGGCCATAGAGGCAACCTCAACCTCACCTCAAAGTGCGAGACGGGGAAAGCGAGCTCTCCCGGGTAATATGTGTTGATGGACTCACCAACTTTGGGGGATGCGACTCGACCCCTCCCCCAGGTACTCGCTGATAAAGCCGCGGTAATCTTCCTCAGGAAGCCGGCCGAGCGGGAAGTCATGGTCGGTGAACTGCTTCCTGCAGCTGCTGCGGCCCTCGCCTTCCTCAACTCTCTTCTTACCCATCCTTGCCGAGACGATTTTTTCGAGAGAGTTTTGGCAATACGGCTTTAGGCGAGGTGGAGAGAAAGGAAGAGTAAGAAAGAAGATCGCTGAGGGGGTCGGGAGAGAAAATCACGTGAAGAAACGGCGAGATAAAAGAAGAAAGGGGTAAGAGCTTGGGTGCGGCACGAGTGAAGAGTGTGGGTATCCTTCTGATCCTGGGCCGGGTGTATTTATAACAGATACAAGACAATGATTGATGGGCGGGAAAACGTACAGAGGAAGGGGAAGTGTTGACAGTAGGTTCTCTCTCTCTCTCTCCCCTAAACCTTGATCAGCGCGCCCCATCGCAATCACAGGGTGATTAATTAAAGAAATTAAAAGAAAAATGAAATTAACACAGCAGTAATGAATGTCCAAAAAACACCGTCCCACATATGGCAGACACCAAGTTCTAACAAAGACGGTGAGACAGCAACACAACATTATTTAAATTATTATTACAGCATTCAAATAGGAAATGAAGGGAGAAGGGGCGAGACCGACGACCTTCAGTACGGGTGCCATTGCCAGCGGCCACCGCGAGCTCCCGCGCAGGGTGGCCTACTATACGAGTGCAAGGCGCGAATAGACTCCAGCCCATGGCGAGCGAGACAAAGCTGCATATCGACCTCGCTGATGATGGCGTCAGGATTGGTTCCATTGACATCTAACTCGGTATCAGCCTCGGAAGATAGGCGAGCGCACTCGTTCTCCAGCCATTCGATGCGCCGATCTGCTGCCTGCTTATCTAGCGTTAACGAGTGGATAAGGCGCGCGTGTTTCTGGAACAACTCGGCAGTCTTGCGCCTCATTTCCGCCGGGTTCACAGGGTCGCCAAGGTAATCTTCAATCCCATCAAGGGGAGGAAGAGGCGAGACAACAGGTTGATCAGGGTGCTCCTCAGCAGGCGAGTCGGTCTGGGCACCTACGGAAGGAGTAAAGGACCAGGGTGAGAGAGGCTCCCGCAGAAGTGTGTGGGAGTAGCGAGTGGGGAAGATAAGCGAGCGGGAAGGTTTCTCACCGGGAGGACGGGAAGTCCCGGCGGCCTGGGACGGATCGTCTCTCCTCTCGCAGGGAGGAGTAGATAGAGGAGTGGAAGGTAGTTGTGAGTCGAAATCTTCGCGACGGGCGGTGGAGTCATCTCGCGGGCTTTCCTGTCGTTATATAGCCACGGGAGATCCCTGAAGAGAAACAATTAAGAAAGCAGATAAAAATATTGAAGAATAGAGATAAAAGCGAGTGCTCACCTCTTTCTCTTTGGGAGATGCGGGAGGAGGAGTGGGGCGGGTCTCCTGGACTGTGCGAGTCGGATCGTCTGCAGAGGAGGGGCCACCTATTTTTTCCCTCTTCAGGCGAGACGGAGAGGAGGGTATAGAAGGAAGGGGGCGAACTAAGGTTGAGGTATAAACGGCCATGGCGGCCTTGTTCTGTCGGCATACTTTGACAAGGCGCTCGCAAAAGCTCTGGCTGTGAGACATGATGAACAATGCTGCAAGGAAGGAGGAAGTGTGCAAAGGGGCAACCTATATTCGGGATAGGAATCCCATATTTATAGGTTTTGGTGGGGGAACTCATAGAAGATTCTCTCATAAATACGTCAATAAATATGTTTTAATGGCGAGCCTCGGTTGGATATTCTTTTCGAGCGTAGAATAATCTCGAAATGAGCAGGGATTGTGTACAACCTCAGGCTCACGAGAGGTCCTCAAAGCGTGAATAGTCGAGGTGGGCGAGTAGAATTGATGGGTGAGTGGGACCATGTGGTCCACTCACGGGTGGCGAGATAAGTGTCCTCTATAGTAGGTGAGACGACCCTCCTGAGGCCGCGAGAAGGCCTAGGACCATGAGGAGGCCTCACGGCATATAAGGTTGGCGAGACGGGAGGAAGATTCGTCTTGCCTATAGATACTCCCCCACTCACCATACAGAAGAAAGTCCATTTTGACAGATATAGGCCCCAGGGGGATTTTACTCTTCTACCCCATGTAATTTTACCCTTTTGCCCCTGGTGGTCTGCATATAGCTCCTTAGAACAGCAGATTTTGGCTGCTGGCAGACCCGACCAAGGGTACTTTGGTAATTTCAGGCCAGTTTAGTGTGGTTATTTGCAGATCCAACTCAGAAAACTATAAATAGACCCATAGGGGTTCTTCAGAAGCACATAGATATCTTTCCTGGGACTTGAGAGACTTTTTTTTTGTGCTTTATGAGGACCTCCGAGCCCAGCTTTTGGCTTTGGATGTGAAGCTCTCAGAGATCTTCCGGGTAAGCGGTGGGACCTACCTGCTGAGCCTTGGGTCAGTTTCTAGTCCTTCACGATCAGTCGGAGGTCGGAGCTTGGGAAGAGTAGGTGTTGGCTACGCCCCTATTTTTCGAACTTTTGTCAAAGTCAAGTTTTGGCTTCAACACTCACCTAGTTTTTCAAAAACTAATTTTGAGATATATAAAGAGTTTTCCTAGTCTAGGCCTTTGGTATCCTACTGAGTCAGAATTTGATTTAACTAGATATTCAGATGCTGACTTTACTGGATGCAGGGTAGACAGGAAAAGTACCTCAGGAACTTGCCCGTTCCTAGGTATGAGATTAATGTCTTGGTTTTGTAAGAAACAATCATCTGTGTCCACATCAACTGCTGAAGCAGAATACATTGCAGCTGACAGTTGCTGTTCATAGATGTTATGGATTCAGAATCAACTCCTGGACTATGGTTTCAATTTAAATAATTCAACTCCATTATATGATAACACAAGTGTTATATCCATAGCACAGAATCCAGTCCATCACAGTAGGACTAAGCATATAGAAATTAGACATCATTTCATTAGAGAGTGTGTAGACAAAAACAAAATCAAACTTGTCTATATCTACACAGATTTATAAAGAGCAGATATTTTCACCAACCCTTTGGATGAAAGAAACCATCTATTCTTTATAAACCAGCTGGGTATGATAAATGGAGAAGCCTTGATTTAACTTCTGTCTGCACTCGACGAATTTTTCAAAGTTCATCGAACGGAGCTCGACGAACTGGGGAAAGTTCTTGAGATATTCGTCGAACGGAGGTTGACGAACTCTCTATGAGTGATGTAGTTTTCGTCAAACGGAGATCGACGAATCTACTTCAGAAAACTTTCGTCGAACGAAGCTCGACAAAATGTCTTCAAATCTTCAAACCGAGCTCGACGAATTATTTAACTACACTTTATTTCGTCGATCTCAGATCGAAGAATTATTTATTTTTCGTGGAATGGAGTTTGTCGATTCATATTCTAAAAAATCTTATATCTAGGTTTTCTTCGACCTCCGTCCCACGCTTTCAGTTCCCTTTCAGTTGATCTTCATTTTTCTCTTGCAGGTGAACTAATGGAGATTCAAGCGGGAAGTCTTGCAGCGATGACATTCGATACAAGATTCGATGTAGACTTTGATTCCTTCCAACACTTAGACCCAATATTCCTGGACATCTTGAAACTGCTTGAAGATCAGCATTTAAAAACTTTGATGACTACCAGGATTAAGATAGCTGGCGCAGAAATCAGAGAGTGGGTCTATACTTCCTCAACCACGGATGATAACACCTTGACAGGCACCATATCAGGTAATGCTGTTTCACTTACCCCCGCCGTTCTGACTGAAATTTTTAGATTAACTAATGGTGAAGAGGAACGAGAAATTGATAGGGATGAATTTGATGAGATGCTGAGTAAGATGGATTATTCTGGAGAAACCCCTAATAAACTGCTGAAGAAACACCTCTCTGCTGAATACAAATTTCTAGCAGATATTTTGGGGAAAGTATTGTTGGGCAAGCACACTGCCCATGGTTACATAACCAGGCATCAATTCCTGGTGATGTGTGTAGTGGTGAACAAGAAGTAGGTGAACTGGGCTCAGATTCTGTTTGAATTGATAAAGAAAAAGAACACAAAGAAAGAGGTTTGTTTTGGAAGAATTTTGGGAATTTTCCTTAAATAAAAGGCTGCTGAATCCCTGGTCTCCCCGACAATATTCATAAATGCTTCCAAGAGGCTCACCTATGCCCTCTTTGGCAAGTGGGAGAGGACCATCACCAAGCCCTCGAAGGCTTCTTCCTCTTCCACCAGGCCTTCTGAGAGCACTAGGGCTGATCTAGCCACTTCCCACCCTGCTAAAGATATCCCTCCTCCACCTCCATCACCTCCAGTCATCCAAACTCATCCTCAGATGGCACACCAACTCCCCTCCCAAGTTCCTATCATAGTCCATACTCCCACACCTCCCTCCTCCCAAATACGTACATCTGCAACTCATATTCACTTTCATACCTCACCTCCATCCCAACATGGTACCCACATTCCCTCCAACACTCCCACTTCCTCTCCCCATGGTACACCAACTAACTCCCCATCTTCCTCTCCCTTACCGCATCATCTGGCCAACATCACATCCTTCCCTCTACCACATCCTCCATTCAAACTTCTTCCTCTCTAGATGCTCAAATGATAGATGATATACCTCCTCCTCCACCATCATCTTCCATCCCTCCCTCTGTTTCCATTGAAACACCTTCTGCAATACCCTCTGCATCTCTGCCATTGGACCCCTCCATTTTTCCATCTCTCCCCTCCTCAAAAGCATTATAGCAGAGGCTATTACACCTCTTGCTTCTTCCATCTCCTCTCTTACTAGAGCCAAGCACCTGACTGCTGCTTCTGCTATTGCACTTGACTGCTGCTTCTGCTATTGCACTTACAATAAACTGGAGCCAGGCACCTGACTGCTGCTTCTACTATTGCACTTCTCACTCCCCTCCTCAAAAGCATTATAGCAGAGGCTATTACACCTCTTGCTTCTTCCATCTCCTCTCTTACTAATAAAATATCTTCTCTCTCTGCTCCTCCATCATCAGTCAGGTGCCTGGCTCCAGGTCCCACTGAAACCAGGTAGGGGGAGATGCCCTATAAATAAGTAGCAGTAGAAGCAGCAGCAATAGCAGAAGCGGCAGTAACAGCAGCAGTAACAGCAGCAGCAGTAACAACAGCAGTAACAGCAGCAACAGTAACAACAGAAGCAGCAGCAACAACAGAAGCAGCAGTAACAGTAGTAGTAACAACAGCAGCAGTAACAACAGAAAAAGAAGCAGCTGAAGCAGAAGCTGAAGCAACAACAGATGCAGATGCTGATAAAGATTTATTTGATTTAATAAATTTTATTGAGTCCGATATGGATCTGGATGAGCAGGTTCTAGAGGAAATAAACACTGCTGGTGATTTTATTATAAATCCCACAGTTGATCTCTTAAAGGTGTTCAACAATTTTGATACAGTTTATTTTAATAATCTTCCAGAGTACAATATTAAGACATCCATGACTATAGTCCCCTACACCTCACCAATAAGCCCCAAAGTTGGCAAGCAACTCAAGGCTAGTTTTGCCATTCCAGAGGCTCCTGGCCTGCCATCTCCACCCAGAGCTGATCCCATCATTGTTGTATCCCCTCCCAAAGACATCTATGCTCCAACGTTTGTCATGGATGATTCTCCAATGCCTGTTCTAGATGAACTGATCATGGCTGACATAGAAGAAGAAAATAAATCAGCTGCTGAAAGCACTGATATGCACAGCTCTCCTGCTCCAGCTCTAGCTCCTCCTCCAGTTCTTTCTCTAGCTCCAACTCAGGCTGAAAAGCCCATTGATAAATCAGTACTAAAAGCTATTGATGCTTTATATGATGCTCCTCAATACTCTGATGATGAGGATGATGATGAAGATGACTCTGATGATGAGGCTAAGAAAAAGAAAGTCTCTAAGAAAAGAAGGGCTCCTCCACCTCTTGCCCCAAAACCAAATCCAGGAAATGACCCTCCATATTATATACTGCAGAAGATCACACCATATAAGGGCATGCCAGCATGGATGTGGCTGTCCAAGAAACAACACAAAGAAATTAAGAAAAGAAGGAAGTACTGCCCACCTCCTCAGAGATATAGAAAGGATCCTCCTCCTCCTCCTCCACCTGCTGCTGGTGCTTCAAGTTCTTCAACTCAGAGGACTACCAAGTATCAAACCTATCGGAGGCATCAAGGTAGGTCCTCTTCAGGAAGCAGCCAGCAGAGGCATTACTTATTAGGAAAATAACAACATCAACAACAACATCAACAACATCAACAACAACAAATCTCAGAACATAAAGAAGCTGAAAGCCCAAAGAGACCTGCCTCCCCTCCTGTACCCTTTGAAGATCCAGAGACAACTACAACTGCAAGGATTTCCAGGTTCCAAGAGTTGGTTGGCCTATCCATGATCAACAAGGTAAAAGCTGAAGGAAAGGATCCTTCTCAATATTCAACCATGTCCAAATATAGGAAGGAAGAACTTACAGGTTTGCTAAGGCTAACAAATTTTTTAATGTTGATGACTATATGAAACTGCATCCTGAAGCTGTAGTACCAAGGGCTACATCCCTTAATATCATTGGTGCTACTGACATGACAATGACAAATACACAAGCAGCTAATCCAAACAGGGAGATCAAGTTTACTCAGCCAGGTGAAAAGGATAAAGAGGGGAAACACAAGGAGCCCAAGAAGAAGAAATAAGCTTTAAACTATTTAAGTCTCTTTGATTATTTTAAAACTGCTTATTTATGTCTTGATACAAAGCTCTCTGAATACATATATCTGCTGCATATGTTAAAATTCCTGCCAGATATATTTTTCTTGCTTTTTTATTAATGTAAGTCTGTAATTTGTGACGTTACCCAAATAGGGGGAGATTGTTGGATCTCTAGTTGGATTCGGGCTAGGTTTACTAAACTAGGATGTTTGACCCAACATGTATATCTAGGGTCATGTATGAGTCCTACAGTATAGGCCATGTCCTTAGAGTCAACACTGCATGGACTAGCCATCAACAGACGGTAAAAGACTTAAGAATTAGAGAAATTTCAAAGACTTAGAAAATGAGTTCGACGCTCATCAAACTCAGGTTGACGATAGTCGTGCTCAGCTCGACGAACTCAGGGCAAATTCTCTGAGCTGAGCTCGACGAACTTGGATCTTAGGTCGACGATTTTTGGATTATCTACTTCAACATTTTAAGACAAGAAATAATTAAATATTCTAAGTCCAGAATCATATTTCAGTCGATGAATTCATGTTCTCAGTTCGACGAACTTAGATCACAATCATGACAAGCTTTTATCAAGTAGTAGTTAGAAGTTCTCAGCTCGGCGAAACTAGTTCTCAGGTCAGGACGACGATTTCTGGATACTTCACTTCAATATTCTAAAGTCCAAGAACCATTACTCTGAACACTAGTCGACAAACTTAGATTCTCAGCTCGACGATCTTGATGTACAGAGTTGGCAAGGTTCTAGAGAAAGCAGTTATCTGTTCTCAGTCGATGATCTTGGATCTCAGCTCGACGAACAAAGATTATCTGGTCGACGAATATATCTTCTAAGATCGACGAACTCTGGACCCAGCTCGAAAAATTCTGTCCTCTGTTCGACAATTTCTGTGCAGATCCAGACATGGACTTTCCCTCCCTCTGTCCCTTATCTTATTGTGATAATTCTTGAGTAATCAATGCTTAATATTCTCGGAATATTACCATTAGACGCAACATTGATTATGGACTTCATCAGGATTATTGCTTGTCGTTTTTCAATAGGACAGTTGGGGAAATCAATCAATGCAAATATTCTCCAGGCTGTCAGTATTGAATGAAGGAAGAAATTCAAAATTCAGAAGGAAGATTACACAGAAATATAAAAAGGATTTTTCTTCTTCTTCCTTCAGCAGCAAGAAGAACAATACAGACAACACAACAATAAAAGACAGTGCATAGGCTTTTCTTCTCCCTTCTCATCTGAACACCGAGAACAACATACATAGGGCAATAACAATATAGAGAAATCAGAAGCCCTAGACCAGAGAAAGAACAGCAATATGAAGAAGAAGAATATCAATTAAAAATCAAGAGTCTTCTTCCTTCTTCATCTTAGGATTCTTCAGAGGACAACAAATGTTCTATCTGTCAAAGAAGTTCCTGGATACCATCTGGTCAAGGCTGAAATATTGAAGACCTACTCACCCTGCAGCAAGGCTCAAATCTTCCTGAGTTTAATATCTCAGGGGGAGCTTTTGCTAACATCTCATATCCACTAAGTCTTCTCAGTTGTATTTTGAGAAAGAGAAGACATAATCACTCTCTCACCCCCACTGTAAAAAGGGTTCTTTAACTCCCTTCAAAAGTTATTCTTCGCTGCAAGTCTCCTGATCAAAAGACTTGGGTTGGTTTTTGAGCACCTGATCAAAAGCTCATTGGTGGAAGTCACCTGATCAAAAACCTGAGTGGATTCCTACCAGGGTGGTAGAAGAGTGGATGTACCTAGGTTGGGGAACCACTATAAAATTCTTGTGTTGTTTGGTTGCACTTTTTCTTTGTTCTTGAAGTGGTTCTGCTAGCTAGGTTGCTGTGTTTGTGATATTTGATTTTGCTGTGCATGTGATAAGTGCTAGAATAATTTATCTTAGGTCTGTTTTTATTTACAGCAAAAGTTTTTAAGTTTTCAAGATACCCTATTCACCCCCCATCTAGAGTATTTCAGATCTAACCCTTACTTTCAGATGATTTTCCTGTAGCTTTCTTGTTTGTTCCAATCTGTGGTTAATCGGGCGATTTGTTCATGCAATGGCGGAAGTGCCCGTGCGCTAGTAAAATGCACAGTTCCCCTTTATTTTCCTGATTTCCCGAACTCTGTGTTTACACAGGCAATTTCCTTCACGCATGGGAGGAAGCGCCCATGCGCGAGTAAAACACATGTGTTAATGCAACTCCATCCGCAAGCTTGTCCTGCAAGTTAATAACACACGGTTAGCACATGGTCATGCGCCAAACCGTGTGTGCCTATTTTTCTGACCTGGTTCTATTTAAAGCACAGATTATCCTCCATTGAACAGAGATTTTCGCCCCAGCCGTTTTCTGCCTCCGAGGAAGGGTTCCACCATTTTCCTTCATCTTCCACCTTAGGGAGGTGCTCTGGGCAAGCTTTAAACGCCATATTCAAGCCCGAGCTCCGTCTCGGCCTCCTCCTTCATCCTTGAGCTTCAAGAAGAGTTAGATCTAGCTTTCTCCATCAAGCTAGGAGAAGTTTGTGCCATCCTCCACTGGCTCGTGACACGATGAAGATAGGTTCATTGGGAGTGAGTGACAACCTCATCTACCAGGACGCAGTGGAGGACCGAGCTAGGACGCGGATTGACAACCCAGCGATTCCTTCCGTGAATACTCCGCAAGACTTCGGATTTGGTCGATTTCGCACTCTCTTCTTGTTTTGTTGTTGATAACGTAGTTTGATCTCTTGTATATGATGAAGTTGTTCTTATTTTGATAAACATATGTATACAATCATGTCTATGTGATTTCATATTTATGTTATTACCTTGAGTTATTTATTTTCCAACCTCCACCACATCCAGTTTTGCCGCTCTAGCGATTACTAGAGGCGTGCGTAGTAAAGAGGTGCTCTCGACCCTCATTCCACCGTTCTCACCACCTCATCCAAAAGCCTACTCGTCCATCCTGTAACACCTCCCCTGTAATGACCGTATAATATGGGTCCGGCCGGGGACCCACAACATACAGACGCCACATCTTTATCATTAAAGATGATATTAACTACCCAATCTCAAAACTCAATAACAAACAACAGCGGAAATAGGACTAGAAGTTATCCACATACACAAGAGTATCGAAATGGCCTTATGGCCTTACAACAATAGAGTCCAATACTCAAAAGATAACATCCACGATCAATGTGCATAAACACACCTAGACTACCTCGGCATGCAAGCCAAAAACAAGAGCATCAAACATACAATGCCACAAAATAGAGCTCGTATGAAACTTGAAACACTTCAAGAGGCTTAGGCTTTTTTGGCCGGCGAGCTGGCTCCTGCTTGCGATCCTTACCCTGCAAAATTTGGTTGTAACGTGGGTCAGCAAAGGTTGACTTCAAACTGTGTAACAAACACATCTCCTCCCAACCGCCCCTAACAGACCCCGGGGTACCCCTCCAACCTGCAAGTCAGCACTTCGTATACTATATACATAAACATGTAAAGCTCTAAAAGAACAAGTTTGGATGTCTCAAGCAACAAACACATTTTCTATGTAGAGCATATAATAAAAAGGGTCCTATTATACAACATGTATGTAAAACCCGAGCTTCACCCAAGGCACCCTATTGCTTATGCAACTAGCACATCATCATAACATCTGGGTACTTCCAATATCCCCATTGGTGTTAAGCCACAAACAAAAGGGTACTGTAATTCCCTTAACGACATACAAGTCATCACATAGAACTCTTTCCAAGGCCCCACTCGCTCATGGTTCTTAGACCTGGGCTTGACTGCAAGCTCTGACTTCTCGCTTCAGGATTCCATCACACACACTGACCGATTCTAACAACCCGTGCTGGACCCCACCCGCTCGTGGCCACATTGCCCCAGCTTGCGCCATTCTTTACATTCTCGTTAGTCTCACAGAAGGGGACTAGTCTCGCCGGGACACTCTCCCCACATGACTTGCACGTCACGGGATAGCCAGCCGAACATGGAGACAAAGCTGCGCCTTAGCACATCACAATCTGTAATCATTCCCACCCTAACCTATCATTTGTACTGCTTCGTCCCCGCGCACCAAGGAAACCATCTACTGCCGATGCAGAGCTAACCTTGTCCACCAAGGAAACCATCTACCGCCATTGCGGAGCTAACCTTGTCCTGTTCCGGCTACACGTACTCACTCGAGAAAAGGGGAAAAACACAAACATCACAAACGGCATCATGCCGCTGTTGGATCTTACAGTGCCCTTAGAGGGGGGAGGGGGGGGTGAATAAGGGTACTTTTTAATTTTCTTACACGATCTAAGCAACCTTTACAAAATGAACAACAACAAAGTAATGGAAGAGAGCAAATGAACACTGTTGAATTTTGTGAAGTGGAAGTGGGTGACGGGACAGGCCGCGCGGCCTGTGGCGGACAGCCTTGGTGGACTGGGCGGACTGGGCGGACTGAGGTTGCGGCCTGGTGAAAAGTCTGGTGGAAGTCGGCTGTGTTCTGAGCGGGTTGTTGCATGGAGTCCGCGGTTTGGTGCGGCCTGGTATCTGCGGATAGAGAGGCTTGCGGACTGGTGCTTTGCTCAGTGGTCGCGGGTGCAAGCTTGTGCTGAAAGGCGGGTTGGCTCTTGTCCGCGGGAAGCTTGTGGACTAATGTGTTCGCGGTATTGGCTGTTGCGGACTAAGCTTAGAGCTTGGCTGAGGCCTTGTCGAGCTCTGGTGGCACAGCAGGGAGTTGCTGTGGAGATCGTTGTGGCGGCCTGGGTTTGGAGTCCGGGAGGAAGCTGCTGTGTTGGACAAGTGCGAGGAGCTCGCGGACTGGTTGCGGTCTGTGCTAGGGTGTTTGGCGGACGGGACTTTGTGTCCGCCATGCTCGCACTGGCCCTTGATGGTTTTGGACTTGGTCACACATTGTGCCAAGTTCATGGTGTCCGCCGTATCCGCCAAGTCCGCTGTGACCGGGCGGACTGTTGCTGTTTGCCTTTGGTCGTGGACTTGTGGCGGATTGAGGTGTGAGTCTTGCGGACTGCCTCGGGTTGGTGCGGTCAACCATTGAAGGGGGTTTGCTGTCCTGAAGCAGTTGGAGCTTTGCGGGCTGGTGCCTTGTCCGCTTAGCTTGGGCGGACTGGAGAAGGTTCGTCAATGGTTGCCTTGCTCCTGGTGGTTTTCCTTGGTGTCCGGCTAAGTCCATGCGGACTCAGCGGACGGTGGTTGTATTCGCGCGGACTGAGGGTGGTGTCGCTATCTCTTGGGCGGTGACCACACTCCTCACCTGGCCTATAAATAGGACCCCCCTGGCACATCTACAGGAATCTAAGTAACTAGAGTGAATAGTAAGTTGGGGTGTGCGAAGTGCTGCGGTCTGTGTTTGCCAGTCCGCGCGGATTGTTTCAGGCTGACGGTTTGCTGTGTGCAGGTCGCGCGGATAACTTCAAGGAGCCAGGAGTTTGGCTGTGACTTCGGTCAAGTGCTTGGAAGTGTGCGGTCTCTGCGGACTCAGCAGGAGGTCGCTCTGCGGCTTGTCAGTTCTGTTTCATCTTTGCCAGCTTCAATAACCTGTCCGCCGGCTTCAGGCGGGTAGGGGAGTTCCTCAGTTCGGGTTCAGCAGGAGGCGAATAACGGTGTGTCCACGCGGCCTCGCGGTCTCGGCGGACTCCGTATTATTCGGCGGATTGCAGCATAGTTTGGGCGAGCTCAGCGGTCTCGGCGGTCTCGGCGACCTCGCGGTCTCGGCGGACTGGAGTGCTGTCCGCCCGGCTTGTTTTTGGTTTCTTTCTGTTTTCAGCTGTAATACTAGCGAAATCATGTCTCGCTATGTATGCCTCGGATTGTAAAGAAGTGAATGCATAATAAGACCTTCTTGTGCCTCCATTGTTTTGTTGGGTGCAACCTCTAGTCCTTGGGCTTTCCGCAGGTTCAGCGTGCGAACTGGGTAGTTCCTAAGATATTAATTTGGTGTTTGGGCTATCTTGCTAACCACGTTGAGAAAATTTTACATGGTATCAGAGGGAGGTTTCTGAGGTTGCTGTTGTTCAGTTGCGTGAGCGGAAGTCAGCCAGTGTTGTTACTCTGTGATTGAGTGGTGATCAACCTATGCTGTTGCTCGGAGCTGCTGAAAGGTTGCCAACAGGTGTTGCAATGGAAGGGAGCTTAGCAAGAGGTCTGGGCATTGAACTCTTAACGCCGACTAACTATAAAAAGTGGAAGTCGTGCATGAAGAGTTATCTTCTAGGCGAGGAGCTGTGGGAAGTCGTCGGTGGAGATGATAGACAGGAAGTTACTGCTGCTTTCGGTACTGCTGAGCAGGTGAGGCTCTGGAGAAGAACTAATGCTAAGGCAGAGTTCGTTTTGAAGAGAGCTGTCTCTCCGGAACTGTTTGATCACATCATTGGATGTGAGTCGGCTGCTGATATTTGGACAACCATTGATGAGTTGTTCAATAGGAAGAATGTGGCGCGGCTTCAGTTCTGGAGAATGAGTTGGCCAGGGCAACGCAGGGAGACCTTTCCATCTCCAAGTACTTCTTAAAGATGAAGAGCTTGTGTGCTGAGCTGTCGGCACTGGATCCTGATGAGCCTATCTCTGAGGCAAAGATGAAGAGGCACATTATCCGTGGCTTGCGGAAGGAATATGTGGCCTTTGTTACATCTGTTCAGGGGTGGGCTACTCAGCCGTCTCTGCTAGAGCTGGAGAATCTGCTTGCCTCGCAGGAGAGCTTAGCAAGGTAGATGGCTGGAGTGAATCTGAATCAGGAAGGCAGCGAAGCCCTCTTCTCAGGCAAGGAGAAGGGATGGGAAGGGAAGAAGAAGAAGAAGGTGCAGGCCGCTGTTGAGAAGGAGACTTCATCTTCGTATCCACCGGAGAGGAGCAATGCTCCTAAGGACTGGAAGAAGAACTTGAAGTGCTACCGGTGTCATCAGCGTGGGCACTTCAAGCGGGACTGCAAGGTCAAACTGCAGCCTGGGCATGCTGCGGGAAAGGAGGAAGCTTGCTCGCGAAGTGAAGAAGCAGAATGGGGAGGAGCTTTCATGACGGGCACTTGTGTCCGGGCCTTATCTGCTGAGGACTTCAACAGCGAGTGGATCGTCGACTCCGGGTGTGGTCATCACCTCACCGGAGACAAGTCGAAGTTCACCTCCATGCAGGCTTACTCAGGTAATGAAGCTATTATCACTGCTGATAATACTGTTTATGCAGTAGAGAAGGAGGGAGTCGTGTCTTTGGGTAGTGATCAGGGGCCACTCACGTTAAGGAGTGTGTATCACGTGCCGGGCATGAAGAAGAACCTCTTCTCGGTGACCAATGCGGTGGACGCTGGGTATCACATTCTGTTTGGGCCAACAGACGTGAGGTTCCTTCGCAACGTATCAGCGGTAAAGGCTGATGTTGCTCATGTTGGGAGGAGGGTGAAGAACTTGTTTGTTCTTTCCACCAGTGCCTATGTTGATAGGATGAGAGCCAATGATAGTGCGGCTATCTGGCATGAGAGGCTGGGGCATGTTAGCATGGACAAGCTGAAGGCAATGGCTAGTAGAAGTCTGGTGAGGGGGTTGCCGATGTTGTCCTCCTTTGGTGATGGGCATGTTTGTGCGGGCTGTCAATACGGTAAGGCACATCGCCTTCCGTTTGATAAATCACAAACAAGGAGCAAGAAACCATTGGAGTGTATTCATGGCGACCTGATGGGACCGACTGTTACTGCCAGCCTTGGTGGAAGCAAATACATGCTTGTCTTGGTTGATGACTACTCAAGGTATACTTGGGTGTACTTCTTAAAGGAGAAGTCGGAAGCCTTCCGTTTGTTCGTGGAGTTCAAGGAGTTGGTAGAAGGCCGGCTTGGCTTGCGGATTAAGAAGTTTAGAACTGATAACGGAGGGGAGTTTGTCTCTTCCGAGTTTTCTAACTTCTGCAGGAAGCACGGGATCCAACGGGAGCTTACATGTGCTCACACTCCACAACAGAATGGGGTAGCGGAGCGGAAGATCCGTCATTTGACGGAAACCTGCAAATGCTGGCTGCATGCGAAAGATATCCCAAGGTCCTTTTTGGCGGAGGGAATGTCTTGTGCTGCTTATGTTATCAACCGGATGCCACTCAGCCCTATCAACATGAAGACTCCTGTTGAGCTGTTGCTGAAGGAGAAGCCGAGTGTGGGACACCTTCGGGTGTTCGGTTCAACTTGCTACGTGCATGTCCCGGATGTCTCACGGACAAAGCTGGATGCGAAGGCAAGGAAACTTGTCTTTGTTGGCTATGATGAGCGGAAGAAGGGATGGAAGTGCATGGACCCTGTGACGAAGAAGTTCGTGGTGTCAAGAGACGTTGTCTTTGACGAGCTGACGTCATATGGAGGTGGCTCGGTGGAGCTAACCGGAAGTAGCAAGGTTGATGAAGCACCGGTGGAGGCTGCTGAAGGCTTGGAAGAGGAGCTTGCTGTTTCACCAGCAGCTCCTGTTGCTTCGAACTCCGAGGCTGAGCCTTCTGGCTCAGGAAGTAGGGGGAGCACTGCTCAATGCTTGCCCCATGTAGGAGTGGAGCCCGAAGAAGCAACAGAAGCCGTGAGCAAGGAGCCGTGTCTTCGGAGATCGAAGAGGGTGGTTAAGCCACCGGCTCGGTACTGTGATGGGAATGCAGTGAGCTTTGTCTCCTGCTTCTTTGCAGGTCCTCTTGATGAGCGAGAGCCTGCAAGCTTCAACGAGGCCACTGGAGTGAAGGAGTGGGATGATGCCATGAAGGAAGAGATTGATGCTCTGAAGAAGAATGAAACCTGGGACCTTGTGCCCAAGGTTGATGGTGTTACTCCGGTTACTTGCAAGTGGGTGTATAAGTTGAAGAAGAAGGCTGATGGGAGCATTGATCGGTTCAAGGCTCGCCTGGTCGCTAGAGGATTCTCACAGCAGTATGGAGAAGACTATGAGGAGACATTCAGTCCAGTTGCGAAGATGACTTCTGTAAGAGTGGTGATCGCCTTGGCTGCTAGCAAGGGATGGAGGTTGTGGCAACTTGATGTGAAGAATGCCTTTCTTTATGGAGAGATTGACAAGGACATCGTCATGGATCAGCCGCTTGGTTTTGTCTCTGAGAAGCATCCGGACTATGTCTGCAAACTCAGGAAGGCTCTCTATGGGTTGAAGCAAGCTCCTCGAGCATGGTATGGGAAGATTGCAGAGTACTTGCAATTCTGTGGATACCTGGCTTCTAACTCGGATTCAAGCTTGTTCGTCAAGAAGAAGGGAGAGCTAAGAGTCTTGGTCCTGCTGTATGTGGATGATATGATCATCACAGGGAACTCGGAGGAGGAAGTAGCAAGGCTCAGGGCAGAGCTTGCTATACGCTTCGAGATGAAAGACTTGGGAGAGTTGTATCACTTTCTTGGTCTGGAAGTGGAGAGGAAGGAGTGCGGGGTTCTCATTAGCCAGAAAGGGTATGCTGATCGTATTGTGAAGCGGTTTGGCATGGGCGAAGGGAAGAAGTGCTCTACTCCACTGGAATCTGGGCTGAAGCTTCGACGGGATGAGGGAAGGGTTCTTCATGATCCCTTAGTGTTCAGGGCTCTTGTTGGGAGCTTGATTTACCTGACGATTACAAGGCCGGATATCGCTTATGCTGTTGGCCGAGTAAGTCGGTATATGGCTGAGCCAAGGCAATCTCATCTAGTGGCGGCGAAGGGAATTCTGAAGTATGTCAAGGCTTCTTCTGACATGGGACTCCTTTATAGAAGGGACGCAGAGGTTGCGTTGCTCGGGTACACGGATGCTGACTATGGCGGTGATTCGGATGATCGAAGGTCTACTTCAGGTTATGTGTTCACTTGCGGATCAGCTAGCATCTCGTGGTGTAGCAAAAAGCAGGACTCGGTGTCGGTTTCAACCACGGAGGCGGAGTATAAGGCTTCGGCCTTGGCTGCTCGGGAAGCCGTTTGGTTGAGGAGGCTTATAGAGGATGTTCATGAAGAAGTGCAAGGGCTTACTTTACTCCGGGGTGACAATGAGAGTGCTCTCAAACTGGTAAACAATCCAGTGTGTCACGCCAGGACCAAGCATATAGAGATTGATCACCACTTCATCAGGGAGAAGGTGTTGGAGGGGTCTCTGCTGGTCGGGCATGTTCGGAGTGAGGATAATCTTGCTGACATCTTCACGAAGCCACTGTCTAAGGGGCCCTTTGAACGCTTGCGCAGCTTGCTGGGCTTGGTCACCACTTCTCACTTCAAGGGGGAGTGTTGAATTTTGTGAAGTGGAAGTGGGTGACGGGACAGGCCGCGCGGCCTGTGGCGGATAGCCTTGGCGGACTGGGCGGACTGGGCGGACTGAGGTTGTGGCCTGGTGAAAAGTCTGGTGGAAGCCGGCTGTGTTCTGAGCGGGTTGTTGTATGGAGTCCGCGGTTTGGTGCGGCCTGGTATCTGCAGATAGAGAGGCTTGCGGACTGGTGCTTTGCTCAGTGGTCGCGGGTGCAAGCTTGTGCTGAAAGGCGGGTTGGCTCTTGTCCGCGGGAAGCTTGCGGACTAATGTGTCCGCGGTATTGGCTGTTGCGGACTAAGCTTAGAGCTTGGCTGAGGCCTTGTCGAGCTCTGGTGGCACAGCAGGGAGTTGCTGTGGAGATCGTTGTGGCGGCCTGGGTTTGGAGTCCGGGAGGAAGCTGCTGTGTTGGACAAGTGCGAGGAGCTCGCGGACTGGTTGCGGTCTGTGCTAGGGTGTTTGGCGGACGGGACTTTTTGTCCGCCATGCTCGCACTGGCCCTTGATGGTTTTGGACTTGGTCACACATTGTGCCAAGTTCATGGTGTCCGCCGTATCCGCCAAGTCCGCTATGACCGGGCGGACTGTTGCTGTTTGCCTTTGGTCGTGGACTTGTGGCGGATTGAGGTGTGAGTCTTGCGGACTGCCTCGGGTTGGTGCGGACAGCCATTGAAGGGGGTTTGCTGTCCTGAAGCAGTTGGATCTTTGCGGGCTGGTGCCTTGTCCGCTTAGCTTGGGCGAACTGGAGAAGGTTCGTCAATGGTTGCCTTGCTCCTGGCGGTTTTCCTTGGTGTCCGGCTAAGTCCATGCGGACTCAGCGGACGGTGGTTCTATTCGCGCGGACTGAGGGTGGTGTCGCTATCTCTTGGGCGGTGACCACACTCCTCACCTGGCCTATAAATAAGACCCCCCTGGCACATCTACAGGAATCTAAGTAACTAGAGTGAACAGTAAGTTGGGGTGTGCGAAGTGCTGCGGTCTGTGTTTGCCAGTCCGCGCGGATTGTTTCAGGCTGACGGTTTGCTGTGTGCAGGTCGCGCGGATAACTTCAAGGAGCCAGGAGTTTGGCTGTGACTTCGGTCAAGTGCTTGGAAGTGTACGGTCTCTGCGGACTCAGCAGGAGGTCGCTCTGCGGCTTGTCAGTTCTGTTTCATCTTTGCCAGCTTCAATAACCTGTCCGCCGGCTTCAGGCGGGTAGGGGAGTTCCTCAGTTCGGGTTCAGCAGGAGGCGAATAACGGAGTGTCCGCGCGGCCTCGCGGTCTTGGCGGACTCCGTGGTATTCGGCGGATTGCAGCATAGTTTGGGCGAGCTCAGCGGTCTCGGCGGTCTCGGCGACCTCGCGGTCTCGGCGGACTGGAGTGATGTCCGCCCGGCTTATTTTTGGTTTCTTTCTGTTTTCAGCTGTAATACTAGCGAAATCATGTCTCGCTATGTATGCCTCGGATTGTAAAGAAGTGAATGCATAATAAGACCTTCTTGTGCCTCCATTGTTTTGTTGGGTGCAACCTCTAGTCCTTGGGCTTTCCGCAGGTTCAGCGTGCGAACTGGGTAGTTCCGAAGATATTAATTTGGTGTTTGGGCTATCTTGCTGACCACGTTGAGAAAATTTAACAAACACAAGCTAGAAACAACAATGTTATATTTCAAAAGAGTTACAATGAGTACAATGTGTCTCTATAGAGCTAGAGACAAAGACTCATGAAATAAATAATTTGCTAGTGTATTCGCCAGTTCTTCTACCAAGAACCGGCAAGCTAAAGCGTATCTCTCCCTAGATCTTGCTACTAGCCTCCCCTAGATCTAACCTCGATCTAGACGATGCACACAAGGCAACGATTTCTCCATAAGCCACACAAGGACTTGGACGCCACTCATAAGGCGGCGATTTGTCCCTAAGCCACACAAGGACTTGGATGGCACTCACAAGGCGGCGATTTCCCTACCGATTACAATGTGAAAATAAATTAAAAAAATAACAAAAACAACTTGAGCACTTTAGGCTAGACACTCCCTTCAAACAAAGTGCTGAAGATGCCGATGAATCCTTGCAAGTGATGCTTTGAATGTTTCGCACGTGTCGTCAATCTTCCGCGCTATTTGGCCTTCTTAGAACTATGGAGTATCTCTCAGTTCTGGAGCTCTCTGGATGGTCTATGAGGTAAGTGCACTATAGGTAATGAAAAATCCGTCCCTTTCTCAGAAAATGAGAGGCTTTTATATTCTGGCGCTATCGCAGGGCGATACTGGGTATCGCCATCGGGCGATAGTGGTAACTGCTGCCACGTGTCCCACGAAATCCTCATTTTCGCATCGCACAAATGTTGAGCGTCGAATCGTGCACTATCGCCGAGTGACACTAGATATCGCCATCTGGTGATTGGGAAATAATGGTAGCCACGAATTCATCGAACGTCGAGCAAAAATCGTCGAGTGGCGCTATCGCTGAGCGACACTAGATATCACCATCTGGCGATAGCAAAATAATGGTAGCCTCGAAATCGTCGATCACCGAGCGAAAATCGTCGAGTGGCGCTATCGCTGCGCGACACTGGATATCGCCATCTGGCGATAGCGAAATAATGGTAGCCATGAAATCATCGAAAGTCGAACGAAAATCGCCAAACGTCGAACGCAAATCATCGAACGTCGAACGAAAATCGTCAAGTGGTTCTATCGCCTAGGCGCGATACCCAATACCGCCTGGCTATATTGCCCTTGTTCAATTCTTACCAGATTCAGCACCAAAAAAATATTTGTTATACACATGTGTTATATGCACACCAAATAAAACATCCAAATATCAAATACAAACAAGATTTGTTATTTGCAAACTAGGAAGCGTGGAATGCATGCTCCAACAATCTGCCCCTTTTGATAATAACAAATCCATTAAGAAAGAAATCATGAATGTTAAAAAGGTCCACCCAATTTGAGTATCATGACGAAACAAGTGTATGTGCACAATTGCTCTTGGATGAAACACTCCCCCTACATGTGATCTCCCCCTAAAGTGAAGCATATGGAAATTCGTGTAGTGTAATTAAGAATAACTCAAACAAATAATGTGTCTTCCAAGGGTGCACAAAGATATAAGAACAGACTGCGGTAAATGATTGCTTTCTTTTGAAAAGTTTCTCCCCCTTTGGTATTGTCAAAAGAGAGGGAAAATTGCGGCGGAAGCGAAAGAAGGAAAAACACAAAAGAGAGACTCATAGAGGACAGGTGAGCAATGTAGAACAAATAAATTGAGTAAACAGTAACTATGGCAACATACAACAAACTATATCACAAACACAAACACTAGTGAATAGGTTTGGTGAAACAGTTCTCAGTCCAATTCTCATAAGCATAACGTTTAGAGAGGATAATGTTGTGTACATGTGAGATGGTGTGCTGAAACTGATGCGTAGTCTTACAAAAAAAAATGAACATGCGAATGTTAAAAAAACATAACATAGAGGTATACATGCGGAGCTATACTCGTACCCAAGAGGGCAGAACCCATAATAAAGAAATTATTCATGTACAATGCACACAAGACACTTTACAATTCTGGCCAAGGTGCTCAACCTCACAATGCTCATGAAGACTTATCAGGAGGGTAAGGAGTGTTTGGTGGAGGGTCCTTGTCAGCCATGTAGTATTTGTTTTTTTTATTGTTTTTTTGTTTGTTTTTTGTTTTTGTTTTCTTTCGCTGAACAAAGGAATCCGAATTCACTTGTGAAAGCAAACAGAATAATTTAATATTATGGTGCACTGGACTAAACTCGGATAAAGCAGAAGCCGAAAGCATGCATCACAAGTGGTTATGGTAAAAACATTCACAATTCACACTTTGTAAGATGGAGGCAGACAGAGATTTGCATAACCGTGAGTGAAAGAACATTATCATAACTAAAAGATTCCTCATACTTAGAGGCATGCGAAAACAATTTCATGAGTGTAAAAACAATAGTATTGAAATATGTAGAACGGATATAAGAGTGGTGAACTTGAGAACCAAGTTAGTATACAAACTTTTAAAAAAAACATTCCACCTAGCCTAAAGCTGAGTCAGCAAGATAGTTTGAAGAACAGCAAAAAGGCTCTATCGCCGGGCAATACCGGGTATCGCCGGTCGGCGATAGTGGGAATTTGTTTAAAAAGGGCGCAGTCAGTCAAGGTCATCAAAGTGAGCCATTTTTCCTGAAGACTGAGTGTGGAACGCGGAGGAGAAGACAGCGAAACCCTCCTAAGAGACTAGGATTATATGAGTGAAATATGTGAAGATTTCCTAAGAGACTAGGATTGTATGAGTCAAATATGTGAAGATGTCCTTGAAAAATTCCCACTATCGCCGACCTAAGAGACAGGTTTCCACCTGGCCTAAGAGACTAGGATTGTATGAGTGAAATATGTGAAGATGTCCTTGAAAAACTGATTTGAAGAACACACACTTGCAGATCTGGTATTTTGTATGAAGGGGGAAACCAGATCTGAAAGCGGAAATGAAGAAAACTAAATTTCCGCTATCGCCTGGCGACAGTGGGTGTCGTCGGATGGCGATAGTTAAAAAAAATTTCGATTTCTGAAACAGAAAATTTTATATGTAGAAATGGCTTCCAGTTCGAAGGCTCGAAGAAGCATAGGGAGTGACTCATACTCATCATATCAAACATTCCCAAGAATAGAGAACGCTAACATAGGAATCAGACGTGTGATTGAATTCGACTTGACCCGGCATGCACATATTCACGACTTGTTAGAAATGGCGGGAATAATGTCAATTATTATTCCAGACACATTCTCCTTCATGCTCATCCGAGAATTTTATAATTATCTCAAAGATCCGTGATTCACGGAATTGAATGGCGGAGTTCGATCAAAAATTCAAGGACAGATGGTAGAAATAACATATTATGATTTGAGAGATGAATTTGGACTAATAGAGCATGAAACTACGCTAGATGTCGTAGAGAACTATCAGAAGGATAGGGATTGGACATTATTAAACATGGTTTTGCATGGAAATTCCAGCAAAACACTAATCCAATCAACGGCCACCTTGATGGAGAATGCACGGCTAGTGCAAGAAATACTGAGGCATACCGTCCTATTGAAATCCGGAGACACACGTAAAATAACGGCCCAACTTAGTTATGTGACATATATGATTTTGGGGCGTGAGCCGTTTGACGTGGTGTATTTTGTTCTCTCGATAGTACGCTACTCATTCGGATTGAAAAGTCCGAATTGGAAGAAATTGAACACCCTACCACTTGGAGCTGTCGTCCAACAAATCTTATATAAGAAATACACGTGGATTGACCCCAAATTGTACGTCAATGATTGTATCCCAATGATATATTCGACGAGTGGAACACCTTCCATCGGTCGATCAACACGAGGAGGGTCATCAAGGAGGAGTGAATCGGTGTCCACTATCCGAAACCTGCCAATTCCTAGAGGTGGACCATTTCGAGAAGGGTTAGATGACTTGCGAGAGTCATTCGAAGAACATAAGAGGGAAGTGAAGAAAAACTTTTTGGGAATCCAAAAATTCTTTAAATTTCTGACCAAAAGTTTGAAGTTAAAGCCCACTCCAGCCGAAGCCGCAGAATGGGAAGATCCGGTCATGGAGCCGCCCCGTACATTGACTCGCCGAGCACGTCGGACGCGAAGCAGCGAGCACAGTTCTGTAGATGATCAAGGAGAGACCAATGGAGGGGACAACAGAAATTTTTGAAGATTTCTGGAATGCTGGACATTTTCCACTATCGCCGGGCGACAGTCACTATCGCCGACGACAGTGAAATTTCTGGACTTTTCTTAGATGTTTATTTCATGCTGTAATAGTATTAATTTTGTAATGTTATGTGGTAGTTCTTCTGGAAGAATGTAAGACTCAGTATGGAATGTTGAAATTGTTTTTGTTTCTTATGATTTATGGAAAACTTATTTTGGTGTAATGTTCATGATGATAACAATGGAATTATGTTAAGTTTTTGTGTGGCTTGCGATTATAATTTAGTAATTTGACAAGTATAGAATTCCTAGCTCTAATCGTAAGAGTGAAAAACGGGAATCTGGAAGTGCTTTAGTAAAAATATCCGCAAGCTGTGAATCGGTGCATATACAATTGACTTTGATTGTATTCTATTTTATGTGATCTCGTATGAAATGGTGACGTACATCAATGTGTTTGGATATAGAATGATGAACTGGATTATACGTTAAGTCAATTGCACTTTTATTATCACATTTTAATTCAATGGTTTCATGAACTATACCAAAATCTTCTAATGTTTGCTTCATCCATAAAGCTTGTGCACAACAACTGCCTAGTGCTATGTACTCGGCCTCAGTGGTAGATAAGATAACATAATTCTGTTTCCTACTCGATCAAGAGATAAGTGAAGGCCCAAGAAAATGACAGGTGCCACTGGTGCTTTTACGATCTAATGAACACCCAGCATAATCAGAATCAGAAAAGCCATGTAATGTAAATGTATCGTTATGTGGATACCACAATCCTAATTTAGATGTGCCAATAAGATATCTAAAAATGCGTTTAACTACTTTTAAATGTGATTCTTTGGGATTATCTTGAAATCTAGCACATAAACATACAACGAACATAATATCAGGCCTAGAGACAGTCAAATATAATAATGATCCTATCATTCCTCTATAAAGTGTTTGATCTATGGATATTCCATTTTCATCTTTTCCTAACTTTAATGAGACACTCATGAGGGTATTTGCTTGTTTGAGATTTTCAAATCCAAATCTTTTTAAAACATCATGAATATATTTAGATTAGCAAATAAAAATGCCATATTGCTTTTGAGAGATTTGAAAACCAAGAAAATAAGTGAGTTGCCTACCATGCTCATTTCAAATTCATTTTTCATGATTTCAATAGCACTATCACATAATTTCTTATTGGTGGATCCAAAAATAATATCATCAACATATATTTGTAAAACGATAAGATCATCATGGATATGTTTAACAAATAAAGTACAATCAGCACTGCCCATTTTGTAATCATTTTTCAATAAATAAATAGTCAATCTATCATACCATGTTCGGGGTGCTTGTTTTAAACCATACAAGGCTTTTTCTAATTTATAAAGATGATCAAGAAATCTAACATCAACAAAGCCTGGAGGTTGTTCTACATAAACATCCTCCTTAATATACCCGTTAAGAAAAGCAGTTTTAACATCCATTTGAAATAACTTAAACTTATTAAAACTTGCAAATGCAAGAAATATTCTAACTGCTTCTAAACGTGCTACGGGTGCAAAAATTTCATCAAAATCTATTCCTTCTATTTGTGAATATCCTTTTGCTACGAGTCTGGTTTTGTTCCTAGTAACCCTAGATTCACTATCAAGTTTATTTTTAAAAATCCATTTAACCCCTACAAAAGGATGATTTGACGGTCTTTCTACTAACTTCCAAACTTTATTACATTCAAATTGATTAAGCTCGTCATTCATAGCTAAAAACCAAGAATTATCATTTAAAGCAGCTTCAACGCTTTTAGGTTCTATATCAGAAATAAAGCACATATTTGAACATAATTCATGTACGGATGAACGAGTACTTACCACTCTTGATGGTTCTCCAATAACCAAATCTTGGGGATGATTCTTTGAAAATTTTAGTTCACTCGGAGGCACATATCCTTGCTCTTCTTCTTCTTGTTGTTCAACCCCTTTTTCTTCATTTTTGTTTCCAAGGTTGTCATTGTCATCCACCCTTTGTAGAGGGGAGAGCTCTTCATTTTTACCAGTATTATTAGCTTCTACAGAAGGAGAAAACTCATCAAATTTAACATGTATTGATTCTTCAACTACTTTAGTCCTCTTATTGTAAACTCTATAAGCTTTACTTGTAGAAGAATAACCAATAAAAATACATTCATCACACTTCTCATCAAACTTGCCTAAATTATCCTTAGTGTTCAAAACAAAACATTTACATCCAAAAACTTTAAAATATGACACATTCGGTTTCTTTTGAAAATACAACTCATAAGGCGTTAATTTTAAGATGGGTCGAAGCATAACACGATTAATAACATAACAAGAAGTACTAACAGCTTCAGCCCAAAATGATCGCGATAATTTGTATTCAGATAACATAGTACGAGCTAGTTCTTGCAAAGTTCTATTTTTCCTTTCCACCACACCATTTTGTTGCGGTGTACGAGGAGCAGAAAATTCATGTTTAATTCCTAACTCATTGCAAAAAGAAACAAATTTCTCATTATCAAATTCACCTCCATGATCTGAACGAATGCATTTTATTTTTAATTCTATTTCATTTTGAACATGTAAACATAATTTGGAAAATTCTAAAAATGCATCAGATTTACACGATAAGAAAATTGTCAAACTAAAACGAGAGAAATCATCAATCAAAATAAAAGTATACTTTCTACCTCCTAGGCTTAGTGTATTAACAGGACCAAACAAATCCATATGTATCAATTCTAAAGGCCTAGTGGTGGAAACGATATTTTTGGTTTTAAGGAAGATTTCGTAAACTTTCCTTTTTGACATGGTGAACATAAGAATGATAAATTTCCATGCAAAGAAGGTAAACCTTTAACAAGTTGATTTTGAGACAATTTTATGATAAGTTTGGAACTAGAATGTCCAAGACGTTTATGCCACAAATCTAATTCCTCATTTTTAGAAATAAAACATTTTACTGAAGAATGTGATAAGTCATTAAATCTAATCATGTAAACATTTTGAAATCTAGGGGCGGTAATAACAATATCATTTGTTTTAGAGTTAAAAATTTTGCATAGGTTTGAAGATGAATCAAACAATACATTTAAGCCAATATCACATAGTTGACTGATTGAAATTAAATTATGCTTTAAACCTTTAACATATAAAACATTTGAGATAGAAAATGATTTGTTACCTACTACTCCAATGACGATGATTTTCCCCTTTCCGTTGTCTCCAAAAGTAACTACTCCTTTCTTCATCTCAAGGCTAAGGAACTTTGATTTATTGCCCGTCATGTGCTTGGAACACCCTGAGTCCAAGTACCACCCGTCTTCTTTGTCCCTAGCCTGCCAACACACCTAGAAAGAGGATGAGAGTAAAGATTCGTCTACCAAAGTGGTTCCTCCCATAGAATATGTGGAAACCTTAGGCACCCAGATTTGTTTAACTGAACAGTATCCCGTCTTTTTACAAGTATGTGTTGTGTGACCAAACTTATAACATTTAGTAAACTTGATGAATGGAGACGACGAGTTTTTAAAAATACATTTTGACCTGGAAGTTACAGGGACATTTGATTTATTGTTTTTATCCTAAAAATTAAAATTTCTGGAATGTTTCTTATCGCCGACGACAGTGGATGTCGCTTGGCGATAGTGCTCTTGAGAGTATCCAAGTCCGAATTTTCCAGAACCATAGTACTGGTTTCCCAAAATCATATTTAGAGATTTTTGGCCCACTCCAAATTTGTTTGTGGTCATTTCTAAATTTCGGACTTGTCCCCTTAACACATTATTTTCGGCAACTATGGTGCCGCAACGATTAGCGAAGGACTTCTTGCTGCCTTGCACTTGAGATTGAGAGAATTTTAAAGATCTCTCTAAGGCATCTTTCTCTTTTATAAGAGTTTCAACCCGAGTCTGAGTCTTAGAGAGATATTTCTCAAGTTCCACTATCTTTGTCAAAGAGGGACAGTCCTCTTGACAAGACACTTTCTTCTTTCCAAGAATTTTTATTTCATTTTTTAGTTTTTTATTTTCTTTAATTAAAACTTTATTTTCAGATTTGATCAGTTTAATTTCATGAATTTTTTTATCCAAAAACTCACAAGTACTCAAAAAATCAGAATATAAATCATCAAAGGTTTCAGGAGGTACCTCAGTGTCGCTCTGGACACTGCTTCCTTCATCATAAGATGAAGCGCTCTTTCCCATCAAGCACATGTTGGCCTCCTCTTCTGTTTCTGACCCAGAACTACTCGACAACTTAGAAGTGGCTTCATCCCACGTTTCAGCCTTTAGGACCTTCTTCCTATCTTTCTTTCCGTGCCGCTTCTACTTCAGCTCTGTCAAATACTTTGGGCACTTGCTCTTTATGTGACCATTCTTCCTACAATAATAGCATTCAGGTGGTGATCTATCTTCATCATCGTCTTCTTCAACTTGGGATTTTCCTTTCCTATTCCCATACTCTTTCTTCTTGAAAAATTTCTTGAAAGAATTTCTTCTTTCAGGATTTTTCATAAATCTCCTAAATTTCTTCACAAACAAACTCTATTCATCTTCATCATCACTTTCATCAGACTCGCTTTCCTTCTCCTTCTTGGACTTCAACGCCAAAGCTTTCTTTCTTGGCTCTAAGCTATACTCTTGTTGTTGAATCCTCAACTCTACTTCATGAGTTTTCAAGTTACCTATGAGATTCTCTATTTGAAGAGACTTTAGATCATGTGACTCTGAGATGGCAGTCACTTCAGGATTAAACTTTGGGGGAAGCGATCTAAGTATTTTCCTCACCAAATATCCATTTGAGAAATTCTTCCATAAAATCCTCGAGTCATTTACTATCTTGCTAAACCTCATGTACATGGAGTCTATATCTTCATCAACCTCCATCTTGAACTTCTCAAACTCCGATTCTAGCTGAAAAAACTTCGAGTCCTTTACCTGCGATGTTCCTTCGTGAGTAACTTCAAGAAGATTCCAAATATCATATGCAGTATCACATGCACAAACACGGTTAAATTCAGACCTATCTAGGCACAAAATAAAGCGTTCATTGCCTTAGCGTTATTTTTAGATCGAAGCTTATCAGCTTCGTCCCATTTGTCCTTGGGTTTCTCCATAGAAACACTTCCAACAATAGTAATAGGGGCAGTGTAGCATGTTTCTACCATGCCCCAAACATCAATATCTAGTGCTATTAGAAAGCATCGCATTCGAGTTTTCCAATAGTTGTAGTCAGTGCCCGTGAATAAGGGAGGTCTACTAATACCTTGCCCCTCAGAAAACGCATGCGTGTTTTGCGCCATTACTCCCGATGGTGAAACCGTTTTTGGAGTAACCTCCCTCTGATACCAAGTGTTGGATCTTACGGGGGCCTTAGAGGGGGGGGGGGGGGTGAAGAAGGGTACTTTTTAATTTTCTTACACAATCTAAGCAAACTTTATAAAATGAACAACAACAAAGTAATGGAAGAGAGCAAATGAACACAAGCTAGAAACAACAATGATATATTTCAAAAGAGTTACAATGACTATAATGTGTCTTTATAGAGCTAGAGACAAAGGCTCATGAAATAAATAATTTGCTAGTGTATTCGCCAGTTCTTCTACCAAGAACCGGCAGGTTAAAGCGTATCTCTCCCTAGATCTTGCTACTAGCCTTCCCTAGATCTAACCCCGATTTAGACGCCGCACACAAGGCAGCGATTTATCCCTAAGCCACACAAGGACTTGGACGCCACTCACAAGGCGGCGATTTCTCCCTAAGCCACACAAGGACTTGCACGGCGCTCACAAGGCAGCTATTTCCCTACCGATTACAATGTGAAAATAAATAAAAAAATAACAAAAATAACTTGAGCAATTTAGGCTAGACACTCCCTTTAAACAAAGCGCTGAAGATGCCAATGAATCCTTGCAAGTGATGCTTTGAATGCTTCGCATGTGTCATCAATCTTCCGCGCTATTTGGCCTTCTTAGAAGTATGGAGTATCTCTCAGTTCTGTAGCTCTTTGGATCGTCTATGAATGTAAGTGCACACCAGTTAATGAAAAATCCGCCCCTTTCTCAGAAAATGAGAGGCTTTTATATTCTGGCGCTATCGCCGGGCGATACTGGGTATCGCCATCGGGCGATAGTGGTAACTACTGCCACGTGTCCCACAAACTCGTCATTTTCACATCGCACAAACGTTGAGTGCTGAATCGTGCACTATCGCCGAACGACACTAGATATCGCCATCTTGCGATAGGGAAAAAATGGTAGCCACGAATTCGTCGAACGTCGAGCAAAAATCATCGAGTGGCACTATCGCTGAGCGACACTGGATATCGCCATCTGGCGACAGCGAAATAATGGTAGCCACGAAATCGTCGAACGTCGAGCGAAAATCGTCGAGTGGCGCTATCGCTGCGCGATACTGGATATCGCCATATAGCGATAGCGAAATAATGGTAGCCACGAAATCGTCGAACGTCGAATGAAAATCGTCGAACATCGAACGCAAATCGTCGAACATCGAACGCAAATCGTCGAATGTCGAACGAAAATCATCGAGTGGCGCTATCGCCTAGGCGCGATACTAAATATCGCCTGTCGATATTGCCCTTGTTCAATTCTGACCCGATTCATCACCAAACAAATATTAGTTATACACCTGTGTTATCTGCACACCAAATAAAACCCCCAAATATCAAATACAAACAAGATTTGTTATTAGCAAACTAGGAAGCGTGGAATGCATGCTCCAACAGCCGCAATAGATTTCTACAAAATCATTAAGACTCGTTATGCAACATCACCGAGTCGGACTAACGGTCGCGACCACGGCTTCACCCACCATGCCAAATCCACTAGAGGAGCGGATCTCTAATGCAAAATCATGCCGGGGATGGACTCAATCGACCCGGAGGTTCCTCTTGAACCCTGACGACCCATACCCCTCTCATTTGAGAGATGTGGTGCCCAAAAGCTTGAAAGAAAAAGATTCTAAGCATGCATCCTAGAAACCAAGAGGAGAAGTGTTGTTACCTTACGACCCCTCTTCCTATCCATGGGAACTTAGCCGGATGAAAACCACCGTAACCGGCTTGCCTCAACGCATCTAGACTCGGCTCGCGATTTGGGGCTCCGAAGCTTCTCCGGTAGCTGGATCTCTCCTTCATCTTCTTCCTTGCTCTCCCTTCTCTCTAAAATTTTAGAAAGAGAATACTTGAAGAAGAATGAGGGTTTCAAACCCTATTCCCAAACATAACTCAGCAAGGACAGCTCTGGACCATCAAAACCCAATAGAAGGAAACGAACGGCCATGATTCGCACTTAAAACCAAACTCCCGGGCTGAACACGGCTTGTGACACGCCCGTGTCCAAGGCCGTGTGCCTCAATCGATGCCGAAACCGTCGCACCCAGAAAAGGACATGGGTTCTGGGCACGCCCGTGTCACTCAGTACACGGTCGTGTGCCTGTGCGTGTCCCTCCATCGACACAGGACCAAACAAAACCTGAGGAGAACACGGGTACTCGACACGCCCGTGTTACATTTGACACGCCCGTGTCAAACCCAAACACGCCGGGGCTCCAGGCCGTGTTTATGCCCTCACACGACCGGGCTAACATCCCGAGCAGGACACGGCCTGGGACATGCCCGTGTCTCAGGCCGTGTTCATTGTCTCGACGATCGTTGACCGTATTTTTGTCAACCACGTGAAAATTTGTCGAACCTGAGCACAACACAGCCTTGGACAATCCCATTTCCCAGGCCGTGTTCACTATCTCGATGCTTCGTCGAGCGCAGTTCGTTGACCACCCGGGTTCTACATCGAACCCGAGCATGACACGGCCTTGGACACGCCCGTGTCCCACGCCGTGTGACACCTACTAAGATCCTGACTTGGCTCTAAACGCTGTCCGCCCCTCTTTAGAGTTTTGGGGCGTTACAACTCTCTCCCCCTTAAAAGAATTTCGCCCGAAATTACAAAAAGAGAAAGATACACAAAACTTAAATTATACCTGAAAGGAATAACTCTGGATACTCCTCCAGCATGGTCTGTTCTAGCTCCCATGAGAGCTCCTCACGACTGCAGTTGTCCCATCGGACTTTTACAAGTTTGACCTCTTTGTTCCGCAACCACATAATTTCTGAATCCTCTATAGCATCTGGACGAACTCGCATCCTCAAGTCCTCTTCTATCGACACTGATGCCAATTTGATCATCACACTAGCCTCTACTAAGGCTTTCCTCAAGATGGAGATATGGAAGACGTCGTGTAATCCACTCAGCTCTGTGGATAATGTTAACCGGTACGCACCTTCTCCCACCCATTCTATAACCTCTAAAGGTCCCAAAAACCTCGGACTCAACTTCTTGAGTCGATGAATCTGCGAAAGTCCTTTGAACGGCTTGATCATTAGATAGACCCAGTCGCTTACCGTGAACTCCAGCTTCCTATGGCGAGCATTAAAATATTTTTCTTGCCGATCTTGCGCCACCTTCATGCGCTCTTGAATGGTTCGTACCAGCTCACATGCATCAGCTACCACTACTCTCCCAAAAGTCTGGTGTCTCCCGCCTCTGTCCAAGACATCGGTGTTCAACACCGCCTCCCATACAAAGCTTCGTATGGCGTCATATTTATACTTCCTTGGTAACTATTGTTATAAGTGAACTCTACCATGAAGAGGTGATCCTCCCACTTTTTGCCGAAGTCAAGAATGCTTATTCTCAGTATATCCTCCATAGTATGGTTCGTTCTTTCGGTTTGCCCGTCAGTTTGAGGATGGAAAGTCGTACTGAACTTGAGTTTCGTGCCCAGACTCTTCTGAACCAACCTCCAGTACTTGGACGTGAAACGTCCATCGCGATCACTAACTATACTCTTAGTAATCCCATGTAGTTGCACAATGTTGCGAACATACAACTCTACCAGCTTCTCCATGCTGTCCTCCCTTCGATTTGGGATGAAGTGATCCACTTTGGTCAAGCAATCCATAATCACCCAAATCACGTCGTTACCCTACTGCAATCTAGGTAACCCTTGCACAAAGTCCATGGCGATGTCGTCAAATTTCCACTCGGGGATAGGAAGAGGCTTCAGGAACCTGCATGGCTTCTGACACCGGGCCTTCACCAAGGCACAAGTTTGGCATTGATTCACATATAAAGCTACGTCCCGCTTCAGTCCAGGCCACCAAAAGGATTTCTTCATGTCCAAGTACATCTTTGTACTCCCGGGTGAATGGAGTACTTTGTGAAGTGAGCCTCAAACATCAACTCCTCACGGAGCTTGCCGAACTGCGGTACACAAATCCTTCCATCCTTTCTCAGAATCACATCAATTATCTCCCAGGTGCTACTCTCACACTTTGAGCTTCCACCACGTATGGTTGGAGCTCATCATCCAAACGGGTCGCTTCCCGATTACGATCAGACAAATCGTTCTGTATTTCAATCTAGTTCAACCGAGCCATGCTAGACTCTCCCCTTGCTATGCACTCCAAGCCGAGGGACTCCCAGTCCAGCACCAACCGCTCATCATGAGCTTCAATCCAATTCACTTACCCAGAGTATTTTCTACTCAAGGCATCTGCCACCACATTGGCCTTTCCTAGCGTATACTGAATCGTCACCTCGTAATCTCCAAGGAACTCGACCTATATGCGCTGCCACATATTCAGGTCCTTCTGATCTAGGAGATACTTCAGACTTTTATGATCCGTGAAGATCTCCACCTTCACACCATAAACATAGTGCCGCACTAATTTTAATACGAAAAATATCGGTGCCAATTCCAAGTCATGGATGGGGTAATTCCTCTCATGAGGCTTCAGCTGCCTTGACCCAAAGGCTATCACACTGCCATGTTGCACCAAAACGCAACCCAAACCGCATCCCGATGCATCACTGAAAATTTGAAATCTTTCGGTCCCTTTCGGTAGACTTAGGATTGGAGCCGTCATCAGCCTTTCCTTTAGTGTCTCAAACGCCTGATTGTACACCTGAGTCCACACAAACTTCTGATCCTTACGAGTTAGTGATGTGAGGGGTAGAGCTATCCACAAAAAGTTTTCTATGAACCTTCTATAGTCCCCGGCTAGCCCAAGAAAACATCGGACTTCCGCCACGATTCTCAAAGTCGGCCAATCTCTGATGGCTTCCACCTTTGTTGGATCTACTGCCACCCAATCCCCACGAATCACATGACCCAAAAATGCCACCTTCTCTATCCAGAACTTGCACATCGAGAACTTTGCATAAAGCTAGTTCTCTCTCAACACTTGCAAGACTACTCTCTAGTGAGTCTCATGCTCCACCTCCGATTTGGAGTAAACCAGAATGTCGTCAATAAAGATGACTGCAAAATAGTCCAAGTATTCCCGAAATACTCGATTCATCAAATCCATGAATACGGATGGTGTGTTCGTCAGCCCGAATGACATCTCCGAGAACTCATAGTGACCATACCTCATACCAAATGCTGTCTTGGGTATGTCCTCATCTCGAATTTGCAACTGATAGTATCCTGACTTCAAGTCCAACTTTGAATGCACCACCGACCCCACTAACTGGTCGAATAGGTTGTCTATCCGAGGAATCAAATACTTATTCTTGACAGTCAATTTATTCAACTCTCGGTAGTCGATGCACAACTTCATACTACCGTCTTTCTTCTTCACGAACAACACAAGCGTGCTCCACGATGAAGAACTGGGTCTGATATACCCCTGCTCCAACAGTTCCTGCAACTGTACCTTGAGTTTGGCCGACTCCTTTGGTGTCATCCTAAATGGAGGACGTGACACCGGCCAAGCCTCTGTTACTAACTCAATCGAGAAATCAATCTCCCGTCGAGGAGGTGCTCCAGGAAGCTCATCAGGAACACATCCTCGAAATCTGCCTCTACGGGCACTTCCCCAAGTGATAACTTGGAAAGGCGGACCTCCAATAATGCTATAAGAGCTACTCCCCCCTGGTTAACTACACGCACCAACTGCATGGCTGAAATCAGGGAATAGGCCACTCCATTAAGGCACTCAAACTTGACTTCTTCCTGCCCTTCGCCTCTCAAGGTCACCACCTTGGATAGACAGTCAATACTAACACACTGTGTTGGATCCCTAGTTGATTTGGGCTAGGTTCACTAACTTAGGATGTGACTCAACATGTATAGATAGGGTCATAATTATGTCCTAGAGTCTAGGCCAAGTCCTTAGAGTCAACATCAGATGGACCAGCTATCAACAAGACCATCAGAGACTCGAGACTTAGAAGATTTGAAGACTAAGTAAAATGAGTTCGACGTTCGTCGAACTCAGGTCGATGAAAGGCGTTCTCAGCTCGACTATCTTGAGATATTTCTCTGAGCTGAACTCGACGATATTCATTCTCTGGTCGACGAAAACTGGGATACTTCAACAAACTAAAGTCAGAGTAACTCCAGATTATTCTAAGTCCAACTTCAAGCTTTGGTCGATGAATAAGATTCTGAGCTCGACGAATTTGGACCTCGAGTTCACAACAACCCTCTGTTGAAAGATCTCAGGTCGACGAAGTCAACTTCTTAGGCCGACGAATCCTCAGGTCGACGAACTGTGTTCTCTGCTCGACGAATTCTGGAACCAGAAGATTTTTGTCGACACTTAGGGCATGTGTCGACACCAACTTATCTCGACATCAAAAAACTTGTGTCGACAACAGAAGATTTGTTTCGACACCAAGATTAATCAGTCGACACCCACCTGTGTCGACACCAGAAGTTTTCATGTCGACACACAGAATATCAGTCAACACAAACTATTTGATTAAGTCCAGAATTGTTGTTGATCTCCAGTCGACGAATGTAATTGTCAGATCGATGAACTTCAGATAGAAAAGGCAAAGTTCTAAAGAATGCAAGTTCTATTATCAGCTCGACGAACTTGGAACTCAGCTCGATGAACAGAAGCTGTCTGGTCGACGAATACAAAATCTCAGTTCTACAAACAAGTAACTCAGCTCGACGAATGCTGTTATTCGTTAGATGATTCCAGACTTAGCAATTTCTGGCATTCAATCCTCACTCAAATGCAATAATTCCTGACAAATTAATGACTCAAACATTCTCTAATTATAGCCGTTATAGGAAGCATTAATTACAGTCTTCTTCAGGAATATTACTTGCCGATTTTCCACAGGAGAGTTGAGGAAATGAGTAAATGCCGATTATTATCAAGGCGTCAGCATTTATTACAGAGGATTCAAATTTTTGAAAAGATATAGAAAAAAATAAGATAGAGAATCAGTAAGTCAAAAAGAGACCACAAGCATAAGAAAATATTCAGTCAGAAAAACATAGACAGAGAGACTAACTGCAAGAATTCATACAGCACCAGAAAAAGCTTCACATACAACTCATACTAAAGCTTACAGTGATAGGCAGTGATATTCAATCAGAAGAAGAAGAACAATCATAATATATCAAGAGTCTTCTTCTTCAACATTCTGTCCAGGACTTCCCCAAGGACAAAAGATATCAAATCAGTCAAGAAGATCCTGCATCACTGCTTGTCAAGAACACTGATTGAAGACCTATCACCCTACAGTAAAGCTCCAGATCTTTCCTGAATCTTTCTACATCTCAGGGGGAGCTTTTGCTAACATCATTCCACATAAGTCTTCTCTGTGATTGTTGACAGAGAAGACAAAATCACTCTCTCACCCCATCCTGTACAAAGGGTTGTCATCTCCCTTCAAAAGTGATTCCTGGTTGCTAGTCTCCTTACCAAAAGACTTGAGTTGGTTTTTGGGGACCTGATCAAAACCAATTGGTGTCAGGCACCTGATCAAAAACCTGAGTGGATTCCTACCAAGGGTGGTAAAAGAGTGGATGTACCCAGTTGAGGGAGAACCACTATAAATTTCTTGTGTCATCTAGTTGCTTATCTTTTCTTTTTGTTTCTTGCTGTGTGGATGTGATTAGGTAGATTCTTATCTGATTTATAATTTTCTATCACTACACCTTTCAGTTTACTGCAAAAGCTGTAACAGCACTTTTAGTTTTGGGACCTAACAAATTTTTAATATACTCTATTCACCCCCCTCTAGAGTATTGTAGATCTAACCCTAACTTTCAATTGGTATCAGAGGTAGGTTCCTTTGGTTGCACAAGTTAATCCTTGAACCAAAGATCCTGTGTTAGATCTACATATCACTTTGTTCATATTTTTAAGTAGAACCACAGCCATGGTACAGAACAAAGATTATGCAAGCACCAGACCTCCAGTTTGCAACTTGCAAAAGTTTGGAATCTGGAAGGCAAGAATCAAATTGTATATGAATTATATTGATGAAGATATCTTTGCTTCCATCTTAATAGGAGTACCTCAACCACCTACAGCTCCTCCAAGAACTTCCAAAAATATGACTGCAGTACCTCCTCCAGACTATAATGATGCTTACAGGAAAGCCAAGATGGCTGATGCAAAAGCCATGAACATATTGGCACAGACAATGTCTGATGATAATTTCCAGAAGGTTGCTGAGTGCACATCAGCAAAGGCCATTTGGGATTCCCTGAACCAAATGGTTGATGGATCAACTGATGAAAGGAAGGACAGGAGATCAAATCTCATATCCCAATATGAGAATTTCAAGAAGCAGGAAGCTGAAACAGTCTCAGAGATGTATAATAGACTAAGCTCAATCATTAATGAGCTAAAAACTCTGGACAAGGTCATCACTCTTATTGAAGTGAATGACAAAATTCTGATGTGCTTCCAAAGCTCATGGGACACAAGGATTTGGCCCATCAAGGAGGCCAGATTGCTGAATGAGATGGCAACTGAATCTCTACTGCGCAAACTGAAATCTTATGAGCAGTTAATTACGACAAAGGAGGCTACTGAACAAAGAACACCTCCTGCAGCTAGAAGATATCAGAACATAGCATTCAAACCCTCAGAAGAATCAGAGTCTTCAACATCAAATGAAGAACTCATAGACTTGGCTAAGAGATTTTTCAAGATGGCTAGAAAAGACTTCAGGAGGAAGTCAGCAAGAAAGGATGACACGCCAAAGTATGATAAGACACCAACAAAGGAAGTGGTGTATTATGGATGCAGAAAGGCTGGGCATTTCCTCTCTGAGTGCCTAGAGAATCAAAAGAAAGAGAAAAGAAGAGAAAAGGAAAAGGACTCCAGAAATCAGTTCACCAGCAAACCCTCTTCCAGCAAACACAAGAGGAAGGAAAAGGGGTTTGTAGCTGAGACTTGGCGTGAGACTGAAGAGGAGACAACATCTTCAAGCTCCAGTGAAGTTGATGAAGAAGAAAGAGCAAAAGAGGTTTGCCTTATGGAAATTGATGCCTCAAGAAGCAATTCAGAAGAAGAATAGTCAGACAATGAGGAAACTTCTGAATCAGAAGCTAATCAGGTATTATCATTGTTTGATTATAATTCAGAATCTTTCAAATCAGATTTTAAAATCATGTGTTTAGGCATAATCAACTCTGAGAAGGAAATCAAACTTCTTAGAGATAAGCAAGTTAACTATGATAGCTTAGTATTAGAAAATACAAAATTAAAAAATGAAATAGATATGTTTAGTGAACAAACCACCCTTCTGAAAGATGAATTAAATAAGGCAAAACAGCTAGAAGAATCACTAAATGGAAGAAGTAAACAACTAGCAGAAATCACTAACACATCTAATGCTAGGTTTAATGGAAGTAGGTTATGATTAGGTGCATCATCTAGTGAACCACCTGTTATTCAGAGAAATCATCTATCACAACCCATAAGTTTTGTTTCTGAGAAAGGAAAGAAGAATATTGATCAAGTAAATAAGGTAAATAAGATCCTAGAACAAATTAAAACTAAGGACAAAATTGAAAGACTGAAAACACCAAATAAAAATAAAGTTCCGCAATTTTCGTCGACCTCAGATCGACGAAAAGGGGCTAGTTCGTCGAATCCAGATCGACGAACTCTGAATGCCAACTATAGTCATAATTATTCGTCTAACTGCGATCGACGAACGTTGTATGGTTCGTCGAGTAGAAATCGACAAACGTGGGGCACAAAGAATGAACATGTTTATTCTCTGGGCAGAGATCGACGATGTCAACCCAATTCGTCTTACTCTGGTCAACGAACTTACATAAATTCGTCGAACCCAAGAAGACTTAACCAAAACTTTAACTATAACAGAAACTTAAATACTTCTAGGAAATCATTTAATCCCCTAGCTGACTGGACCATTCCACCTAGGAGATACCACCCCATAGGATATAAGCCCCAGCCAGAATTTTCTGTTATTTCTAGTTTCTCCTATCAGCCATACAAAGGGCCCAAGGTAACCTGGGTCAAAAATCACTAACTTTTTATATTGCAGGTGAAAAAGTGTCCAGGGGTAAATGAAACTTGATACCTGGACAGTGGCTGCTCCAAGCATATGACTGGCAGCAAGGACATCCTATTCAACTACAAGTCCAAATTGAGGCCAAAGGTTATCTTTGGTGACTCAAAATGTGGTCAGTCAGAAGGAGTTGGAGAAGTAAAAATAGGAGCTGTCACATTCAGAAAAGTGACATATGTAAGTGGACTGAAGCATAACCTCATCTCCATAAGTCAATTATGTGATGATGGTTATCAGGTATACTTTAACCCTTCTACTTGCTCTATCATTGATAAAAGTAACCAAACTGTTTTAACTGGAAGTAGACATGGAAACATTTATTTACTAAACTTTTCTTCTACCACAACTGATATCTGCTTACTGAATTTAACTAGTAATCAGAATGATTTATGGCACAAAATACTAGGACATGTAAATATGAAAAATATAGCTAGGTTATCTAAGCACAACCTTGTTAGAGGTCTACCTGCTGCTCCCTACAAGAAGGATGGTCTCTGCAGGGCTTGTCAATTAGGCAAGCAAACTAAAACTAGCTTCAAATCAATTAATAAGAGTGATTCACCTAGGATCTTGTACTTGTTACACTTGGATCTTTTTGGACCCATTGCAGTATAAAGCCTAGGAGGGAAATCCTACACCTTGGTTATTGTGGATGACTTCTCTAGGTTCAGTTGGGTATTCTTTCTGAGAACAAAGTCAGATACATTCAAGGTTCTTACAGATTTTCTCAGGACCATACAAAATGAGTTCTCTACTCATGTTATATTGATCAGAAGTGATCATGGAACAAAGTTTGAATCTCTTCTTATGCATGAGTTCCGTGAGAAGGAAGGTATCAGGCATTGCTTCTCAGCTCCTAGAACTCCTCAACAAAATGGGGTAGCTAAAATGAAAAATAGAACACTCATTGTAGCTGCAGGTACATTACTTGCTGATGCATACATGTCACTAACCTTTTGGGCAGAGGCTGTAAGCACAGCAAACTATATCCTGAATAGGAGTTTAATTCACAAACTAAAGAATAGGACTCCCTATGAATTTCTCAAAGGGAAGAAACCTAAAATTAACTATTTTAAAGTATTTGGTTGTACATGCTATATACACAATAACAACAAGAAATACATTAGAAAGTTTGAAGCTAAGGCTGAAGTGGGAGTTTTTCTAGGATACTCCCAAGTAATCAAGGCTTATAGGGTATTCAATAAATCAACCTTAAAAGTTGAAGAGTCTATTCGTGTGCCATTTGATGAGACTAACATGTACTGCAAGGAGAAAGAAGTTTCTACCATTAGCAACTTGCAGGTACCCCACTTGTGTGAGACATTGGATTGACTAAACCTCACCCAAGAGGTTCCCACTCATCCCTCTCCACAGGTCATTGAAGATAGTGAAGAAGATGATGCTGAAGAACATGAGCCTCAACCAATATCGAATATAATTCCACAAGAGGAACTTATTCAAAATGATATTGCAGAACCAACTCCACCCACTGATTTTGTCACACTTAGGGATCACCCCAGATCTCAAGTAATTGGAGACATTTCAGCAGGTGTACAGACAAGGCATCAACTCAACCAAGACTTAATGCATGCCTGTTTTCTCTCTCAGGTTGAACGTCTAACCATTCTTGATGTTGAGCAAGATCCCCACTGGATCCTTGCAATGCAAGAGGAACTAAACCAATTTGAGAGATGTAGAGTTTGGGATTTGGTTCCAAGACCCCAAAACTACCCAGTTATTGGAACCAAATGGGTTTTCAGGAATAAGCTTGATGCCCAAGGAGTCATTGTGAGGAACAAGGCTAGGCTTGTTGCTCAAGGATATAGGCAAGAGGAAGGAATTGACTATGATCAGACCTTTGCACCAGTGGTAAGGTTGGAAGGTATAAGGATTTTCCTTGCCTATGCAGCATTCAAAAAGTTCAAAGTCTTTCAAATGAATATGAAGAGTGCCTTCTTAAATGGAGTGCTACAAGAAGAGGTTTATGTAGAACAACCTCCAGGTTTTGTTTCTCCAACTTATCCCTATTGTGTTTTTAGATTAAATAAGGCTCTTTATGGTTTAAAGCAAGCTCCAAGAACTTAGTATGAGACCTTGACAAGTTTTTTATTGGAGCATAAATTTACAAGAGGAACTGTAGATAAAACCCTTTTCACTAGACATCATAAGGACCAAATTTTGTTAGTACAAATCTATGTAGATGACATCATATTTCGCTCTACAGATTGAAAATTGTGCAAGAGATTTTCTGACCTCATGCATTCTAAATTTGAAATGAGTAGCATGAGAGAGCTTTCAAATTTCGTTGGTCTCCAAGTGAAACAAATTCCTGATGGCATCTTCATCTCACAAGCAAAATATGCTAAAGAACTTCTAAAGAAGTTTGGGATGGCTGATGCCTCAGCAAAGAAAACTCCCATGGCAACAAATGCGGTTGTGTAATCTGATATACCCGGAAAACCTGTAGAACAGAAACTTTATAGGGGCATTGTTGTGTCCCTATTATACCTCACAGCAAGTAGGCCAGATATTATGTTTGCTACATGCCTTTATGCTAGGTTCCAAGTGAACCCTAAAGAATCTCATCTAATTTTCTTAAAAAGGATTTTAAGATATATAAAGAGTTGTCCTGATCTAGGCCTATGGTATCCTGCTGAATCAGAATTTGAGTTAATTGGATACTCTGATGCTGGTTTTGTAAGAAGAAAACATCAGTGTCAACATCCACTACTGAAGCAGAATATATTGCAGCAGGAAGATGTTGTTCACAGATGGTGTGGATACAAAATCAACTTCTAGATTATGGGTTCAACTTAAATAATTCAACCATATTCTGTGATAATACTAGTGTTATAGCCATAACACAAAATCCAGTTCACCATAGTTGGACAAAGCATATTGATATAAGACATCATTTCATTAGGGAGTGTGTAGACAAAAATAAGATTAAGCTTGTTTATATCTACACTGATCTACAGAAAGCTGACATATTCACCAAACCTCTAGATGAGAAAAATCATGCTTTCTTTCTAAATCAGCTGGGAATGATCAATGGAGAAGACTTAGCTTAAGTTATGTCTGCAATCGACAAATTTTCCAAAGTTCGTCGAACGAAGTTCGACGAACCGGGGAAGGTTTGAGAGATATTCGTCGAACGGAGTTCGCCGAATTCTTTGTGTGAAATAATTTTCGTCGACCGGAGCTCAACGAACTTTGCTTCAGAAGATATTTGTCGACCGGAGTTCAACGAATTGTCTTCCAGTCTTCTGAATGAGTTCGAAGAATTATTTATTATTAAATCATTTCGTCGACCTCAGTTCGAAGAACTAAGTTCTTTTTCGTGGAACGGAGATTGTCGATTCATATTCAGGAAAACCTTATATCTAGGTTTTCTTCGACCTCCATCCCGCGCTTTCTGTTCCCTTGCACTTGATCATCGTTTTATCTGTCTTTCTTACAAGTGATCTCAGTGGCGATTCCAGCAGGAGCTCTAGCCACTATGAAGTTTGACACTGGCTTTGATGTCAACTTAGAATCATTCCAGCACTCAGATCCAATCTTCCTATATATTCTGGAACTTCTGGAAGAACAGAATCTAAAGAATCTGATGACCACCTGGATAATGTTGGCAGGAACAGAAATCAGAGAATGGGTCTATACCTCAACCACTTCTGAAGACAAAACTATGACGGGATCAATCGCTGGTAACACTGTCTCCTTAACCCCTGCAGTTTTAACTGAATTATTTGGTTTGACAAATGGCGAAGAGGACTTAGAAATTGATTCAGAAGAGTTTAATATGATGCTAAATCTGATGGATTATGATGCTGACAACCCACATAAATTGTTGAAGAGACATTTGTTTGCAGCATACAAGTTCCTGGCAGACATTGTTGGGAAGGTCCTGCTTGGCAAGCATACTGCCCATGACTACATCACAAGACATTAGTTCTTGGTCATGTGTGCAGTAATAAACAAGAAGCAAATAGACTGGGCACAACTTCTGTTTGACTTGATTAAGAAGAAGAATACCAAAAAGGAAGTATATTTTGGAAGGATCCTAGGGATCTTCCTCAAGGAAAAGGCTGCTGAATCACTGGTCTCCCAGACCATATTCATCAATGCCAGTAAAAGGCTCACATGTGCCTTATTTGGCAGGTGGGAGAGGACAATCATCAAGCCCACTAAGGCTTCTACCTCTTCCACCCCAGCTTCTGAAGGCACCAGGGTTGTTAAAGCCACTCCCACCCTTGCTGAAGAGATTCATCCCACTCCACCATCTCTTCCATCACCCCTTCTAGCAAAATGACTCACTTCCTCTCCCATTATTTCTTCAACACCCCAATCACCATAGTATACTCATGTTCCTACTCCACCTCCATATCCACCACTTGACATCACTGACATTCCATCTACCCCTCTTCAAGAAAATCCACAACCAACACCTCCTGAATCACCTCAAGACACCTCCATTCCTACACCAACACAGTCTCCACTTCCCCCATATTTATCTTCCCTACCATCTTACATTCTACCCACAGATACTATGATGCAAGTTGCCACCCCTCCATCCTCATCACCATCAAATCTTCACATCTCTAATGTTCCACCCTCCATTCCATCACTGGTTGCCACCTCTTCTACACCCACTGCCACACCATCTACCACTTTCTCTCTGGACCCCTCTACCATATCCTCTATCATCATCATCATCACTCCCGTTCTTAAAACCCTAATAGCAGAGGCCATTACACCTCTTGCTACCACCATTCAATCTTTATCTGCTCAAATCTCTGCCCTCACTACTGCCCCCTCCTCAGTCAAGGGCCTGGCCTCAGTTCCTACTGAAACCAGGGAGGGGGAGATGCCTGATGATGAAGCAGCAGCCATAGCTTCAGATACTTCAGCACCAGCAGATACTCCAGTCCCCACAGCAGCATATACAGATTGTATAGATACAGATTTAATTGATTTAATTGATTTTATTGATACTGATATGGATATTGATGAAACTGTTGGTGATTTTATCCTCAATCCCATAGTAAATTTACAAGAATTGCTGAAAAGATTTGACACTGTACATATGCAGTATCTTCCAGAAGAATTTACTAAGCCACAGTTGGCTATTTTTCCTTATACTCCTCCTATCAGTCAAGCAGTTGCTAAGAAACTCTGTGACAGTTTTGCAATTCCAGTTTCTGCACCAATCTTGACAATCATTCCATCCCCTCCCGAAGCTATCTCAGCACCAATCTTTGTGATGGATGACTCCCCTATGCCAGATCTAGATGAGTTGATCTTGGCTGATATTGAAGAAGAAAATAAGGCAGCAGCTGAAAGCTCTGTCCCAATTATTTTTGATTCTTGTATAGTCTCTTCTTCAACTACTGCTGAAACTCCAGCCCCTAAAACTTCTGCTTCTGCTATAGAAAAGACTGCTACTTATGATAAAGCCTTGAAAACATTGGATGCTCTGTATGATAATCCTTAGGGTTCTGCAAGTGATGATGATGAAGATGATGAAGAAGACGATCCAGATGAAGAAGTTGCTAAGAAAAAGAAGAAATTACTATCAAAGAAAAGGAAAGCACCTCCTCCTCCTAGTGCTAAGCCAAGCTTAAAGAATGACACCCTATTCTTTATCCTTCAGAATATCACTCCTTATAAAGGAATGCCAGCATGGATGTGTCTGTCTAAAAATCAGTAGAAGGAGAGGAAAAGAAGTTGGAAATATTCTCCTCCACCAGTTCAGAGATATAGAAGAGATCAACCTCCTCCACCTCCTCCAGCAGCTGGTGCCACTGGCTCTAGCTTTTAGAGATCTGCTCCTATGCAAACTTATCAGAGACATCAAGGGAGATCCTCTGGAAGCAGTCAGCAAAGGCATCATTATTCAGGAAATCAACAACATCAACATCAACAGCAACATCAGCAACAGTCAACTCTCTCTGCAGAATAGAAAACTAAGAGTCCTGAAAGACCAGATTCACCTCCTATTCCTTTTGAGGATCCTGAGATAGCAAACACTGCTAGAATGGCTAGATTTCAGGAAATTGTTGGTCTGTCCTTGATAAATAAAGCAAAAGCTGAAGGGAAAGAAACATCAGAATATTCCACCATGTCCAAATATAAGAAGGAAGAACTTAAAAGATTTGACAAAGCAAATAAACTGTTCAATGTTGATGACTACATGAAGCTACATCCTGAAGTAGTTGTCCCAAGAACTACATCACTGAAGATTATTGGGGCAGCTGATATGACAATGACACATGCACAGACTTTGGATCCAAAGAGAGAAATTATCTTTACCAAGTCAGGAGAGAAGCCTAAAGAGGACAAGACCATAGAGAAGAAGCAGAAGAAGTATTCTTTACTTTGTTTTAATTTCTTTCTGCATTTACTTTCAAACTATGTTATTGGTTTAAACAAAGCCTATGTACATATATATCTGCTGCATGTGTTAGTAATTCTCTGCCAGATATATCCTTTTCTTGCTTTGTTTATCTTTATGTTTATGTTTTGAGTCAATTAGTGACCTCACCCAAATAGGGGGAGATTGTTGGATCCCTAGTTGATTTGGGGTAGGTTCACTAACTTAAGATGTGACCCAACATGCATAGCCAGGGTCATAATTGTGTCCTAGAGTCTAGGCCAAGTCCTTAGAGTCAACATCAGATAGACCAGCTATCAACAAGACCATCAGAGACTCAAGACTTAGAAGATTTCAAGACTAAGTAAAATGAGTTCGACGTTCGTTGAACTCAGGTCGACGAAAGGCATTCTCAGCTCGACGATCTTGAGATATTTCTCTGAGCTGAGCTCTATGATCTTCATTCTCTGGTCGACGAAAACTGGGATACTTCAACAAACTAGAGTCAGAGTAACTCCAGATTATTCTAAGTCCAACTTCAATCTTTGGTCGACGAACAAGATTCTGAGCTCGACGAATTTGGACCTCGAGTTCACAACAGCCCTATGTTAAAAGATCTCAGGTCGACAAAGTCAACTTCTTAGGCTGATGAATCCTCAGGTCGATGAACTGTGTTCTCTGCTCGACGAATTCTGGAACTAGAAGATTTTTGTCGACACTTAGGGCATGTGTCGACACCAACTTATGTCGACACCAGAAAACTTGTGTCGACACCATAAGATTTGTGTCGACACCAAGATTAATCAGTCGACACCCACCTTTGTCGACACTAGAAGTTTTCATGTCGACACGCAGAATATCAGTCAACATAAACTATTTGATTAAGTCCAGAATTGTTGCTGATCTCCAGTCGACGAATGCAATTATCAGCTCGACGAACTTCAGAGAGAAAAGGAAAAGTTCTGAATCATGCAAGTTATATTATCATATCGACGAACTTGGAACTCAGCTCGATGAACAGAAGCTATCTGGTCGACGAATAAACAATCTCAGTTCGACGAACTAGTAACTCAGCTCGACTAATTCTGTTATTCGTTCGATGATTCCAGACTTAGCAATTTCTGGCATTCAATCCTCACTCAAATGCAACAATTCCTGACATATTAATGACTCAAACATTCTCTGAGTGTAGCCGTTAGAGGAAGCATTAATTGCAGTATTCTTCAGGAATATTACTTGCTGATTTTCCACGGGACAGTTGAGGAAATGAGTAAATCCCGATTATTCTCAAGGCGTCAGCATTTATTACAGAGGATTCAAATTTTTGAAAAGATATAGAAGAAAATAAGATAAAGAATCAGTAAGTCAAAAAGAGACCACAAGCACAAGAAAATATTCAGTCAGAAAAACACAGACAGAGAGACTGACTGCAAGAATTCATACAACACCAGAAAAAGCTTCACACACAACTCATACTGAAGCTTATAGTAATAGGCAGTGATATTCATTAAGAAGAAGAAGAACAATCATAATATATCAAGAGTCTTCTTCTTCAACATTCTCTGCAGGACTTCCCCAAGGACAATAGATATCAAATCAGTCAAGAAGATCCTGCATCACTGCTTCTCAAGAATACCGATTGAAGACCTATCACCCTATAGCAAAGCTCCAGATCTTTCCTGAGTCTTTCTACATCTCAGGGGGAGCTTTTGATAACATCATTCCACATAAGTCTTCTCTCTGATTGTTGAAAGAGAAGACAAAATCACTCTCTCATCCACTCCTGTACAAAGGGTTGTCATCTCTCTTCAAAAGTGATTCCTGCTTGCAAGTCTCCTTACCAAAAGACTTGAGTTGGTTTTTGGGGACCTGATCAAAACCCATTGATGTCAGGCACATGATCAAAAACCTGAGTCGATTCCTACCAAGGGTGGTAGAAGAGTGGATGTACACAGTTGAGGGGGAACCACTATAAATTTCTTGTGTCGTCTGGTTGCTTATCTTTTCTTTTTGTTTCTTGCTGTGTAGCTCTGATTAGGTAGATTCTTATCTGATTTATAATTTTCTATCACTGCACCTTTCAGTTTACAGCAAAAGCTATAACAGCACTTTTAGTTTTGGGACCTAACAAATTTTTAATATACTCGATTCACCCCCCCCCCCCCCCCCCCCGCTAGAGTATTGTAGATCTAACCCTAACTTTCACGCTGCTCTGCTAGCCAGTCCATTCCCAAAATCATATCAAACTCAACAAACGGTAGGACCGCTGCTATCAACATGAAGTCAACTCCGTCTAGCATTGTCACAACCTGCATTTTCTCCGAATTTAGGAAGTATCAGAGTTTGAGAAAACACGTGTCGTGATGCCACGTCGAGCAGGGGATAACTGTCGACGCTCAGGTGAACATCATCTAACTAGACTATGAAATTTCATAAGTTACATGATTAGAAAAAATCAGTTATATTTTAGAGGCCGTATCCCTCGGCTCGGTGGATCATCTAGTCCACGGTTTAAAAACTATACTTATACGCAGTGGAAAATACTTTATTTAAATTTGACATCTTATGAGAGTGCATAAGTGTCCCCCGAGATCCACTTATACTATGTAAGACTCTAGATTTATTTTATATTATAAGTAGGAAAATGATCTTTTTACGTTACTTGGAAAGTAGTGTATGAGTTTTATAAAATATGTTGATCATGAGATTTACTTATTATAGTGTTTTTAGGTTTAAAAATATCTCGCAACCTAGTATAAATCTTCCCAAGAGCAAGTAGACTATCTCCAGAAAGGTAGCAGTAAAAGAAACATATCTAGTATCATAAGGTAAAACTACCAGTGGGCGCCAACAAACTGACACGAGCCCACTGGCAAGCATGTATGTCTGTAAGAAAAATAGAAAAACTACCTCTCAATAGGAAGAGAAAGATCCCTACAACTCAAGGGATCACCAGCAACACCACAGCAAATCTAGCCGCCTACCCGGCTACTAATCAGAACCTGAGGTATTCAGAAAAGAAAAGAAAACCTCAGCAAGTAAAACAAGGAAATCAGAATTAGAGAGTTAAATCAAAATGGGACAAAAGAGAGTAAGTAAACATGACAGTAAAAGCAAACACTGTCCCAAGTAAGGCAAAGTACACCAAGTACCAGGTAACAACAACAAGCCCTGCCCAAATCCTGCAGAGGCTACAAGGCAAAAGATAAGAAAACTTGCCACAATATGCTGCATTCTACAAGGAAGAAACACCTAACAATCCAAATTTGTGAGTTAATGGCAGTAGTAAACAACATGGACCTGAGCTGTTGACCAAAAATAGTCCCCCAAACAAAACAGTTCCAACTAAAAAAGAAATTCCACTGTGTCAGCATAAAACCACCACGAACCCAGCCCATACCTGGGATAAAAAGGGTGGTGGCCACAGCAATACCCATCCCATACCTGGGACTAAAAAAGTGGCGGCCACGGCTCGCACACAAAACATCCCGCTCCTTTTGAGCATCAAAATACCACTACCTGCCATAACCCACGATTCGGCCCTCAAAACAAAGGAAGAACGAAAGGCCGACAAGACATCCCCCCTAGGAGGTATTCACTTGGGAAGAAGAAAAAAACTGAGAAGGAATAAATCCCAGCCTACAGGAATCGTCGATCTCCAGCCATAGGAAATCGTCGAACTCCGTTCGACGATTTTCCTTTCGTCGAATACAGGTCACGGGAAAAATCTTCGAACGTCGTTCGACGATTTTCCTTTCGTCGGACACAGGTCACAGGAAAAATCGTCGAACGCTGTTCGACGATTTTCCTTTCGTCGAATACTGGCCACGGGAAAAATCATCGAACGTTGTTCGACGATTTTCCTTTCGTCGAACACTGGCCACGGGAAAATCGTCGAAAGCCGTTCGACGATTTTCCTTACGTCGAACACTGACCACGGGAGAATCGTCGAACTCCGTTAGACGATTTTCGTCGGACCCAGAACTAAGGCAAATCGTCGAGCTCAGCTCGACGATAATAATCGAACTGGCTACTTTGAGTGCACAGTAATCCTGTACCTCCAACTTCGTTTCCGACCAATCTTCTTAGCCTAATACGATCCTATTACTCGTAATATAAGTATGGAAACCCACAGATACTAGTTCTAGGGCTGAAAGTCTAATTGCTACCCCAAATTGGGATTAATAGGGAACACTTTGATAAAAATAAAACAAGACTACAGTAACACGACCGGAAATTTGAGTTTCAGAACTTGAGAAAATGAAAAAAGAAACATAAAGGAGCATTTATGTTTTAAGATCCTCATGACTTTGATGGAAAAACAGAGCAAAATAAGCAAACTAGGAAACATGAATGATAGCAACAAATATGACATGAAAAAGGAGATGAAAAAAACTTGGCAAGGGTAGGAGCACCACTTGCCTCAAATCCAGAATTTATCTTGCACAACCATTCCTCTCTCTCTCAGCTCCAGCCGCAACAATACCTAAACAGGATTCTAAAGTTTTAATGGCAGAAAAGGGTCAAACTAAAAATTCCGAGACCCCTAGAAACACCACGAAAATTGAATCTCTTACTCGAGGAATGAAGGTCTAGGCGAGAGTAATCCAAATCCGCTTTCGGAATCGAATTCCGTCCACTAACGCTCCCAGAATCAGTGTCTGAAGGGAAGCAGAGTTGGCGGTTTTTCTTCCTCTCAAACAGGAGACAGTTATACTCTCACGGAAGGAGACAATGAATAGTCTCCTTTTTTGTCTTAAGGCTATATATATATCATGGACACGTCTTATCAACCCTAACCGCCACCTAAAAGCCACTGGATTCAATTCAAGTTTCAATAATTAATCATTTATATCCATTATTATTAACACATCAAAACGACGCGAAAATCGAACCACCTCGGAATCCGACGAAATTCACACCGTAGCTAAATACCCACGCTACGAATACAACGACAAAGTCGAAATCAACTTCCGACGAACAAAACTCGGGTTATCACTACCCGAAGCCAAAACACAAGCATCCCCCGAGAGGCCTCACCGGTCACCAAAACAGATCCGGCTTGCTAGGGAATCCTACCAAAAAGGCTACCAATAACCACACAAGGAACCTATAGAGCTAAGGCCACGCTCTAACAAATGGCACATGTCGGAAACGCATCAACATAATGTCAAACGAGAATTAAAAAATCGCAGAAAAATCGGGGGTGTTACAGTCACTCCCCTAAAAGAAAGTTTCGTCCCGAAATTTTGTATACACAACTTCTACTATAGAAGGAAAGTAACAAAACAAGAGCTACTAGAAGGAAAACATACCAATCAAATCAAGGGAACAGATGAGGGTGAACCTCCCTCATAGCCGACTCTAGCTCCCAAGTCGCGCTTTCCAACTCATGATTCTTCCATAGAACTTTCACCATCGGGATAGACTTTGTCCGCAGCACCCGATCTTGAGTATCTAAGATGCCGACCGACACCTCAACATATGAAAGATTAGGCTCCAACTGGGGCACAGCTGTCACAACCCGCATTTTCACCGCAAATAAGGGTTATCAGAGTAAGGGAAAATATGCGTCATAATGCCACGTCAGTACGGGATAACTGCGGACGCTCAGGCAGACACCAAACTAACCATGAAGAAAGGTTCCTTTTAAGTTATTTTTAGGAAAATCAGTTAAGTGCAGAAGTTAGCCGTATCCCTCGGCTTAGTGGCTCATCTAGTCCACGAATCAAAATATATTATACACTGCGGAAAAATACTTGATTATATTAACTCAAACATCCTACATGAGTAAAAACGTCCCTAAAGGACAACTCATGCTATGCAAGACTCTAAATTTAATATAGTAGGGAAGATAGCTTTTACAGTCGCCAAAAATAACAAGTTAGAGTTTCAATTTATGCAATGCATGAAGTAATAGTAGTATGTTTTATAGTTCAAAATACCTAACATGTATTCCTAACATAAATCCTCCCAGAGAACAAGTAGTCCACATCCACAATTAAAGAAATGAGCATCTAGCAAGTATCAAGCAACTAACAAAATTAGTGGACGCCAACAAACTGACACGAACCCACGAACAAAAGTATGTCTGAACTAGTAAACTAAACAAACGGCAATCTACCTCGCTAAGACGAGGCAACAACTACGGCCAACGCTGCTGCCCAGAAAACTCCAAAACCAGCACTGCTAACTGCTATTGCTCTGAACCTGAGGGATTCCAAAAAAAAACCGAACACCTCAGCAAGAAGGTACAAGTAGTGGCAAGAAAAGTGATAAACCAAAGTAATCAAAGGGTCAACCGGGGTAACAACCCAAAACAAAAAGTACTGAAGTAAAGTACAAAAGAAAATAGGGCATCAACAGGAAAAGAACTCCTACGTGACTTATCACGTTCCATAAGGGTGCACCAGACGCACAAGGCTATAGGGTGACTACATAAATATTTCTCCAGAAAGAAAATACAAAACCTTTATTAGGCACCTGTGGTCGACTCTACCCGAACACACGGGCGAAGTGGTCACTCTTGGACGCACTACCCAAAAACAAGGTGCGAAGTGGTCGCTCTTGGACACACCCCCCCAAAAACACGGACGAAGTGGTTGCTCTTGGACACACCCCGCAAAAATACGGGCGAAGTGGTCGCTCTTGGACACACCCCCCCAAAATAAACAAAACGGATATATAATCCGTCTAACTGCGAGGTAGTCTCATACTCTCCACCATACACTATAAACATCCAAAAAAACCAGGTAGACTTCCACAGGGCACTAATGAAAGTGACAAACACTGCAGAGGTGGAATCATCCACTAACTCTCGCATTGAAGAACCCAAAGGAACCACAACACAAAATATCTCGAGATTTGGCTCGACAGATTTTACTTGACATTACCGAACTCAAGACGTGGTTGATCAACCTCTAGGAGCAATTTACAGTCCTAGATAAATTCTAACGCATCTAATAACGAAAACTAAGGCACTTAAAGCCATCATAAGATACTTCAAGAACGATCAACACATCAGGACGAAACATCATGACGAAACATTACAACATCATGTGATCATTGAGAAGGTAAATAATAACAATAATTTGCAAGAAAAAAGTGTATAAAATTTAAGGAACATGAAAACATAGCCGTTACCATCAAATCGGACAAGGCAAAATGAGGGGAAACCACCACTTGCCTTGGTTTTACAGGAAAAGTCCACCGAAATCACTCCACATCATAGATCGGGGCAAAAGGATGCGGGAGAGGTTGAAATCTAGACAAAAATGGCCAAAATAGAGGTTAGGGCCGAAAAACCCTAACGAGAAATCTCAAGAAATGAGAAAGAAATTACCACGAGGGCGTAGCTCTCGGCGAGAGCTTTCCAGATCTATGTTCGGATGAAGATTTCGAGCACCGGAGTACCGTCAGCGGCCACCGGAAAGTTCACGAAATCTCACGCTCCGCCATCACCGTCCTCACTTTTCTTCAGCTCTGGTTCGGTTCAGTGAAGAAGAATAAGAAGAAGAAGAAGTCCTAAATAAAGAGTGGGGCCAGTTCTAATTCTATGTATATATATATAGGTATTTATGAAACGTTTTGTCTAAAAACGTACTATTTACGAGCGGGTGAGCGAAAAAATGAAATTAGGGATTCATAATAGATTCAAATCGAAAGGTGGTAAACATGAAAGTTGTAGATCTCGTCGAGAAGAACAAATTTTATGTTGACCATTGTTTAATACGACGCCGTTTTGACCTTCAAAACAGCCTCTGAGCGCAGACAAAAACAGTGTACTCGAGTGGCAGCATACCTACTCGAGTTGCAGCATACATACTCGAGTAACAGCATACCTACTCGAGTAGTAGCATACATACTCGAGTAGTAGCATACCTACTCGAGTAGTAACATAATATACTCGAGTAAAGGCTCATTACTCGAGTTAAAACATGAATTACTCGAGTAGAAGCAGCATATACTTGAGTAGCAGCTCACCACTCAAGTTATAATAGAAAAAACGAAATTAGGGGTTTAAAAATACTTCAAATTGAAAAGTAGTAAACATGAAAGTTGTAGATCTCGTCGAGATGAACAAATGTCATGTTGACCATGTTTTGATACGACACCGTTTTGACCCTCAAAACGATGTCTGAACATAAAACAAAACAGCCTACTAGAGTGACAGCATACCTACTCGAGTAACAACATACCTACTCGAGTAACATCATACCTACTCGAGTAGTAGCATACCTATTCGAGTAGTAACATAATATACTAGAGTAGAGGCTCATTACTCGAGTTAAAACATGAATTACTCGAGTATAAGCAGCATATACACTCTTGAGAATCCAGAACACGAATAGTGTAAGGATTGGTTTCAAGACTACCTAAATCACCTAGAGGGGGGGGGGGTGAATAGGTACAATTCCTTTTTAAACTTTAAGGCAGATTCCTGTTTTTGTTTTACTGTCTTTATTACTATTAGCAACTACCACATACACAGAAAAACAATAATCATAGAGCACACAGTGGTTTATAGTGGTTCCCCAAATATTGGGTACATCCACTTTCCCCCTTGGCCTATCTAGTAGTGTACTAGATTCGGCCTTACTCCCTTCCTTTTCCTCAGATCCTTAGATCTTACAACTCAGGCTAAAACATCCCTACCTCAGCCTTTAGCAAGGCCTATGCTCAGGCTAAACAGCCCTACCTCAGCCTTCAACAAGTCCTACACTCAGGCTAAACAACCCTACCACAACCTTCAACAAGGCCTACACTCAGAGAATAGATTCTCCTACACTCAGGCTCAAAAGCCCTACCTCAGCCTTTATAAAATTAGGCTTACAACTCAGATCCCTTAGTATCCTACAAAAAGATAATAAAGAGTTTTAGGTTACCACTCTGTTTGAGAGAATAAAGAGGGCAACCTTCTTGATCAGTTTTTGATAGAATTTATTTCTGAGATCAACTTTGTCTTTGCTTTCTTCAAGGCTTCTTGAGTCTGAACTCAGTAAAAGTTGATCTTCTTGAAGTAGTCCGGCTTGCAACTTCCTTCTTAAGATGGAGAATTAAATCTGGATCCTTCTTTGTAGTCTGGTTCAGAACCTGCTCCTTAAGAGATTTGATTAAATAAGTCTCTTTCTTGATTTCAATTACTGGAGTTCTCTCTCTCCAAGTAAATCTGAAGTTTCTTCAAAATACTGATTTACAGTTTTCTCTGGATCTGTATTCTACAATGATTGATCATCACTTTCTGTTGAAAGAAAGCCTTTATATAATCTTTCTCCATGGTAATTGGCTGATCCGGTTTCTAACAACCTTCTGACAGCTTTGACAGTTGCAGTTGACCGGTTGAAATGGCAGCTGTCAAGTCATCCAGTCACATCTTGAAATCACTGTCTCTGTCTGAAAGTGTCGAGACTGATCTTCATTATGTGTCGACACAAATAGACTAAGTGTCGACACAAGTAGACTAAGTGTCGACACATGCCTTGGTGGTGTCGACACAACTCCTTTGTTGTTGTTAATACTTCTCGACACAGCCTTCTGTTGAATGTGTCGACACTGATTCTGTGTGTCGACATAAATACTTCTTCTTTAACACTTAGTTGAATTCTGCTGAGTGTCGACACATCTCCTTTATGTCGATACAAGTACTTCTTCTTTAACACTTAGTTGAATTCTGCTGAGTGTCGACACATCTCCTTTGTGTCGACACAAGTACTACTTCTTTAATTCTTAGTTGAATTCTTGCCGTGTGTCGACACAAGTCCTGTGTGTCGACACAGTTGATGTCGACAATGCCTTCAGTGTGTTGACACAGCCTCCTGGTGTCGACACATTTGATGTCGACAAAGCTTCTCTGGGTGTCGACACTACCTCTAAGTGTCGACATGATTTATGTCAACTATTCTTCACAGTGTGTCGACACTGCCTGTATGTGTCGACACATTTCTTCTGGTGTCGACTCTGCCTTTTCTGGTATCGACACAATTTACTCCAAGTGTCGACATAACTTTTCTCCAGTGTCGACACAAGCCTTCATAAGTGTCGACACTGCTTCTCTAGGTGTCGACACATGGACTTAGAAATTCTTTAGCATTTCCTGCAATTACTTAACCTGCACAAATAAACTCAAAACACATCTAATACACCTTGATGTATATCATTGAGTAGGGTGAGGCTTCCTCAAATCTGGTACACATTTTCCAATGTACCCAACAAATAGGTTCTTCCACAAATGTAAGGTTGGGCTGAATCTGGGGTATCGACTCGAGTACTTGACGGTCACTACGAACACACTTCTGCAACTGGCTCACATGGAACACATCATGGACATCAGGTAAAGTCGCAGGCAATTCCAACCTATAAGCTGACACTCCGATGCGCTCAAGAATCTGGAAAGGTCCCACATATCGGGGGTCTAACTTGTGGTTCCTTCCAAACCTTTTCACACCAGACATCGGAGAAACCTTCAGAAAAACCAAGTCTCCAACCGCAAACTCTAGATCGACCCTTCGAAGATTAGCATATTTCTCATAGCGCTCTTGAGCTACACGAAGCTTTTCCTGAATATGGGTCACCACATAATTCATCTCTTCAAGAGCTTCCGGACCTAACAACGGTCTCTCACCAACTTTAGCCCAAAACAGTGGAGTTCTACAACGCCTCCCATACAAGGCCTCAAACGGAGCCAACTGCAGACTCTATTGATAACTATTATTGTATGCAAACTCCATGAGCATGAGACGCTCATCCCAAGCACCACCATGATCCAAAACATAACATCTGATCATATCCTCTATGATCTGATTTACCCTTTCCGTCTGACCATTAGTTTGCGGATGATAGGCGGTGGAATACCTTAAATCGGTACCCAACCCCTCCTATAAACTCTTCCAAAAACGAGACATAAATCTAGAGTCCCGATCTGATACGATGCTAACAGGCACACCATGTAACCTGATGACCTCTTCAAGATATAACTCAGCTATCTTCTTCATCGAGTACCCAATCTTAAATGGTATGAAGTGAGCACACTTTGTCAATCTGTCGACTATCACCCAAACAGAGTCGTGCCCACGGGGACATTTTGGCAGAACGGTGATAAAATCCATTGAAATACTCTCCCATTTCCAACTTGGAATATCAAGCGATGTCAATTTACCGCCAGACCTTCTATGATCAGCCTTAACACGCTGACAAGTAAAACATTCCGATAAAAACCTGGCGATGTCATTCTTCATCCCTGACCACCAAACAATTTGCTTTAGATTTTTATACATCTTTGTGGAACCAGGGTGGTAGGCCACACTGGAACCATGAGCTTCAGCACAGATCTTTGCTCGAATATCGCCAAAGGCGGGGACACAAAATCTACCCCGATACTTCAAGGTGTCCAACTCATCCACAGAGAAATCAGGTAGTTCTCCCTTCAAAGCTCTATTCCGGAGGTGCAATAAATCAAGATCATCCTTCTGATGTGCTCGAGTAAGGGAGATCCAAGAGGGTTCTTCTGCTTCTAGACTAGCAGGTACAGTACTACTCCCAACTTCAATATCCATCAGCAAAAATTCTTCTACCAAGGACTGTACTGACAGATTAAAAATTTTGGCTGTCTTCCTACTCAAGGCATCGACTACTACATTAGCCTTTCCTGGATGATAAAGAATTTCCACTTCATAATCCGCCACATATTCTAACCACCGATACTCGCGCAGATTTAGTTCCTTCTGAGTGAAGACGTACTTCAAACTCTTATGGTCAGTATAGATCTTGCACATCGCGCCATATAATAAGTGTCTCTAGAGCTTCAGTGCATAAATTATGGCAGCAAACTCCAAATCGTACGTCGGATAGTTTCTCTCGTGGATCTTTAGTTGTCTCGATCCATACGCAATCACCTTATCATCTTGCATTAAAACGCAACCAAGTCCGATATGTGACGCATCGACATACACAACATACTCAACTCCTTCAGTAGGTAAGGTTAAAATCGGAGCAGTGCATAATCTCTTCTTCAGCTCTTGGAATGCCTCTTCACATTTATCACTCGAAATGAAAGCAGTATTCTTCTGAGTAAGTCTAGTTAGAGGAGCAGAAAAACTGAAAACCCTTCCACGAATCTTCTGTAACAGCCAGCTAGGCCTAAGAAACTCCTAATCTCCTTCGGCGTAGAAGGTCTCTCCCATTTCATTACAGCAGAAATCTTGGTCGGGTCTACAAAAATACCATCCTTGCTTACCACATAACCAAGAAGGACACCTGGGGTAGCCACAACTCACACTTGCTCAACTTCGCATATAACTTATGCTCCCTCAGGGTCGCCAAATCAAACGTAAATGCTGAGTATGATCCTCAACATTGCAGGAATACACCAAGACATCATCCTCTATAAATACAATCACAAAACGGTCCAGATCTCGGACGAACTCTATGTCCCTCACAGGAGGAAGACTAGGAAGATTAGCTAGGAAAACATCCGAACACTCACGCACCATACAAATCTCCTCTAGACACGGTAAACCTACCTTGGTTTCCAGAACTAGAACCAAATAAGAAAAACACCCAGAAGCTAAAAGCTTCCGAGCACATACCGCAGAAATAACTGGAGAAGCCTGACGCGGATAACTATAACCACTCCTGGGTTGACCATCGTCCATCTTGAAGTCCAAGCGCTTAACCTTAAACTGGGTAACAGAGACATGCCTAGACAACCAGTACAGGCCCAAGACTACACAAAACCTTCCAGGTCTATCACCTTTAAATCAGCAACCACTAGAAAAACAAATAACCGAATCAGACAACCCTGAATTTCTTCGTCCGATACCACAGAATCACCAGAAGGAAAATTGACACAAAACACGTCACCAACCTGATCGAGGGTCAAACCATGACGCTCTACAAGGGCCTAGCCACGAACGGGTGGGTAGCGACACAATCAAAAGGAACACGCGCCGAACGGTTCTTTACCTTAATTTACATATAAAATCGTATACATAACTTATTCAATCAATTACAAAACCAGATAGAACCTAACCTGAAATCACTTGGGTTGAAGACTGAGTTTCTTCTTCAGTCGTCGCGATCAGTTTACCTTTTCCTTTGTCCTGATTTAATGGCAGCGGTAGAGCCTGAGGCGGGGCCGGCTGCAGTGGGGACTGAGCCTGCGGACACGAAATCTTCATGTGTCCCTTCTGCCCGCAATGGAAGCAAATCTTTTCCTTCAACCAGCAATGACTCACATCATGTCCCTTCTTTGAACAGAACGTGCACACCCGATCTCTCTTGGGTACTCCTTGGATAACGAGCACCCGCTGCTTCTTTTGAGTGGCACTTCTCTTGAAACACCTTTCGAAAAGGTGGCCAGGTAGACCACAGAAGCTACATATTTCTCCACTTTTATTTTTCGAAGAAGGGACGGATGCCCTAGAGCTTCCATGCTCAACACCCTTCCTCTTCTCTTTCCTCGGTATCATATCAAGATCCTTAGCATATTCAATGGTCTCAACTTCAAGTGCAACTTCTACTGTCCTCACATTAGTCTCGGACTGGTAAGTATTGGCAAACTGCTGAATGTCATTTTGGAGACCGCCCAAGAAACCTTTAACCCTGCCCTCCTCAGCAGCTCTCAACTCAGAAGCAAACTTATTAAATTTACTGATCTCACTCTCATACCCAATCACTATGGGGGTTTGCTCACCAGGATGCTGTCCTAAGGTGGTAGCCAACAATGCCTGCCATGGTCTCCATGCTCTGGCGTAGTTCAACAATCATCGCCTCACCCGGCGTACCTGACGACTTGCCCTCAGACTGGGGTGTCGACCTGGTCATAACACGCTCATGCGACATTCTAAAAAAAACACATAACACCTCATTAAAACTCTAGCTTAAACTAGGACTACACCACTTAGTTCAGACCATACTAAAAAGACACTTGCTTACGCTGCAACTTGCTCTGGGATTTTTATAATGATGTTATGTCCTACTTAGGATGATATCCTCTCATCCTATTGACTCTTGTGTCTATGACATGAATGCATGTATTATATTCATTTTCTGATTTAAAACCATGTGTGTACATATGTCATCCCGCAATCTTTAGCTTGGCACGTTGTGCTTATGCAATATTATGCTATGCATGATTGTGCTATGCATTCTAAAAAGGCCCTAATGCATGTTATGAGCGGCATACGCATGAAAATGTTATGCATCCCATACTACATGACATTCTCTTGCAACAAAAAAAGAAGTGTGCTAGTCGCATTCATGTGGTGAGGTTATGCATCCCATACTACATAACCCTCACATGTTGCCCCTATGGTGGATCCATATACAGACACATATTATGCATCCCATACTATATAATATGCCCCATATACTTCATGTTATGCTATGAGTGTAGTGTTCGTGCTTCAGCCAAGACGTGCTGATGACATATCGTTGTGTAGTATGATATGATGCAAAACACCTAATACAAATAAGGAAAGGTTGCCTGACAAATTGTCAAGCAACCTCCCTCTGATACCAACTGTCACAACCCGCATTTTCACCGCAAATAAGGCTTATCAGAGTAAGGGAAAATACGCATCATGATGCCACGTCATCAGGGGATAACTGCGGAGGCTCAGGTAGACACCAAACTAACCATGAAGAAAGGTTCCTTTTAAGTTATTTTAAGGAAAATCAGTTAAGTGCAGAAGTTAGCTATATCCCTCGGCTTAGTGGCTCATCTAGTCCACTAATCAAAATATATTATATGCTGTGGAAAAATACTTGATTAGATTAACTCAAACATCCTACATGAGTAAAAACGTCCCTAAAGGACAACTCATGCTATGCAAGACTCTAAATTTATTATAGTAGGGAAGATAGCTTTTACGGTCGCCAAAAATAACAAGTTAGAGTTTCAATTTATGCAATGCATGAAGTAATAGTAGTAGGTTTTATAGTTGAAAATACCTAACATGTATTCCTAGCATAAATCCTCCCAGAGAACAAGTAGTTCACATCCATAATTAAAGAAATGAGCATCTAGCTAGTATCAAGCAACTAACAAAATCAGTGGGCGCCAACAAACTGACACGAACCCACGAACAAAATTATGTCTAAACTAGTAAACTAAACAAACGATAATATACCTCGCTATGACGAGGAAACAACTACGGCCAACGTTGCCGCCCAGGAAACTCCAAAACCAGCACTGCTAACTGCTACTGCTCTGAACTTGAGGCATTCCAAAAAAAAACAGAACACCTCAGTAAGAAGGTACAAGTAGTGGCAGGAAAAGTGATAAACCAAAGTAATCAAAGGGACAACCGGGGTACCAACCCAAGACCAAAAGTACTGAAGTAAAGTACAAAATAAAATAGGGCATCAACAGGAAAAGAACTCTTACGTGACTTGTCACGTTCCACAAGGGTGCACCAGACACACAAGGCTATAGGGTGACTACATAAATATTTCTCCAGAAAGAAAATACAAAACCTTTATTAGGCACCTGTGGTCGACTCTACAAGAACACACGGGCGAAGTGGTCACTCTTGGACGCACCACCCAAAAAGGAACAAAACGGATATATAATCTGTCTAACTGTGAGGGAGTCTCATACTCTCCACCATACACTGTAGACATCCAAAAAAACCAGGTAGACTTCCACAGGGCACTAATGAAGGTGACAAGCACTGTAGAGGTGGAATCGTCCACTAACTCTCGCATTCAAGAACCCAAAGAAACCACAACACAAAATATCTCGAGATTTGGCTCGACAGATTCTACTTGACATTACCGAACTCAAGACGCGATTGATCAACCTCTAGGAGCAATTTACAGTCCTAGATAAATTCGAACGCATCTAATAACGGAAACTAAGGCACTTAAAGCCATCATAAGACACTTCAAGAACGATCAACACATCCGGACAAAATCGGGTTTACCATGACGAAACATTACAACATCATGTGATCATTGAGAAGGCAAATAATAACAATAATTTGCAAGAAAAGTGTAGAAAATTTAAGGAACATGAAAACATAGTGGTTACCATCAAATCGGACAAGGAGAAATGAGGGGAAACCACCACTTACCTTGGTTTTACCGGAAAAGTCTACCGAAATCACTCCACGTCATAGATCGGGACAAAAGGATGCGGGAGAGGTTGAAATCTAGACAAAAATGGCCAAAATAGAGATTAGGGCCGAAAAACCCCAACGAGAAATCTCAAGAAATGGGAAAGAAATTACCACGAGGGCGTAGCGCTCGGCGAGAGCTTTCCAGATCTATGTTCGGATGAAGATTTCGAGCACCGGAGTACCGTCAGCGACCACCGGAAAGTTCACGAAATCTCATGCTCCGCCATCACCGTCCTCACTTTTCTTCAGCTCTGGTTCGGTTCAGTAAAGAAGAAGAAGAAGAAGTCCTAAATAAAGAGTGGAGCCAGTTCTAATTCTAAGTATATATATATATATATATATATATATATATAGGTATTTATGAAAAGTTTTGTCTAAAAACGTACTATTTACGAGCGGGTGAGCGAAAAAATGAAATTAGGGGTTCACAATGGATTCAAATCGAAAAGTGGTCAACATGAAAGTTGTATATCTCGTCGAGACGAACAAAGTTTATGTTTACTATTGTTTGATACAATGCCGTTTTGACCCTCAAAACAGCCTCTGAGCGTAGATAGAAACAGCCTACTCGAGTGGCAGCATACCTACTCGAGTAGCAGCATACCTACTCGAGTAACAGCATACCTACTCGAGTAGTAGCATACCTACTCGAGTATTAGTATACCTACTCGAGTAGTAACATAATATACTCAAGTAGAGGCTCATTACTCGAGTTAAAACATGAATTACTCGAGTAGAAGCAGCATATACTCGAGTAGCAGCTCACCACTCGAGTTATAGCAGAAAAAAATGAAATTAGGGGTTTAAAACTACTTCAAATCGAAGAGTTGTCAACATGAAAGTTGTAGCTCTCATCGGGACGAACAAATCTCATGTTGACCATGTTTTGATACGATGCCGTTTTGACCCTCAAAACGATATCTGAACGTAAAATGAAACAGCTTACTCGAGTGGCAGCATACCTACTCGAGTAACAGCATACCTACTCGAGTAACAACATACCTACTTGAGTAGTAGCATAGCTACTCGAGTAGTAACATAATATACTCGAGTAGAGGCTCATTACGCGAGTTAAAACATGAATTACTCGAGTAGAAGCAGCATATACTCGAGTAGCAGCTTACCACTCGAGTTATAGCAGAAAAAATGGAATTAGGGGTTCAAAAAGGCTTAAATTTGAAAAGTGGTAAACATGAAAGTTGTAGATCTCGTCGGGACGAACGAATTTCATGTTGACCATTTTTTGATACAATGTCTTTTTGACCCTCAAAACGGTGACCGAGTAAAATCTAAAACGGGCTAATCGAGTAGAATCATAGCTTCTCGAGAAGACTCAGTACGGAAGCCCAAAAGAGCGCCGAATTAAACGAAACTTGCACCGAAGGTGAAAACTAATGCTACAAATCTAACGGCGAAATCAAAACCAGAATCCGACGAGCCATTCCCGAGATATTAATCTTTGAAGTATACGGCGAACATAAACAATCCAAAACTTCAATCGCGCGCCGAGACTCCAAAAATGCTCGGATTGCGACGAAACTTGACGAGCAAGTCCAAAATTACTTAACTTAAATTTCAAACGCAAAATCTTCAGATTACAACAAGAATTCCGCATACTCGACCGCACGGACGTGAAAATGCCTTAACGACATTGCGCCGTCAACTCGACGTTAAAAGTAACGCCACGACGTCATAAATCTGACGTTGCCCAAACAAATAAAATCATCGCAAAAATCGGGGGCATTACAACAACATCCAAAACTTGCCCACTGCTTCGCACACACTTCCGTAATTGGCTTACATGAAATACATTATGAACACCTGGGAAACTTGCTGGCAAATCCAATCTATATGCTGACATGTCAATCTGTTCAACAACCTTTAACGGGCCCACATACCTCAGATCCAATTTCCGGTTCTTACCGAACCTCTTAACACCAACCATGGGGGAAATCTTAAGAAACACAAGGTCCCTACAGAAAACTCTAGGTCAGACCTACGCTGGTTGGCGTTCTTCTCATATCTCTCCTGAGCTATACGAAGGTTTTCCCGAAAAAGCTTCACTATGACTTCCATTTCCTCGAGCGCATCCGGACCCAACACAGGCCTCTCACCGACCTCGGTCCAACACAAGGGAGTTCTGCAGTGCCTCCCATACAAAGCTTCAAACAGAGACATTTGCAAGCTCTCCTGGTAACTATTATTGTATGTAAATTCCGTAAGCCGCAAACGCTCATCCCACGCTCCACCGTGGTCCAAGATGTAGCAACTGATCATATCCTCAACTATTTGGTTCACCCGCTCAGTCTGGTCATTGGTCTGTGGGTGGTAAGCTGTAGAATACCTCAAATATGTACCCAAACCCTCTTGCAGACTCCTCCAGAAGCGAGATGTAAAACGGGAGTCATGATCCGAAATGATGCTAACTGGCACACCGTGTAATCTGATGACTTCATTCAGATACAGCTCTGCTATCTTTTTCATCGGATAGTTAATCTTGTACGGCCTTCCATGATCGGCCTTCACACGCTTGCAAGTGTGGCACTCGACAACAAATCGGGCTATATCACCCTTCATCCCATACCACCAGGCAATCTGCTTCAATTCATGATACATCTTTGTATATCCTGGATGGTAGGCAACACTGGATCCATGAGCCTCTCTGCAAATCATAACCCTGATGTCTCCAACATCGGGGATGCAAAACTTGTCGCGGTAACTCAAAGTACCCGCATCATCGATGGAAAATCCGGCAACTCCCCTCTCTCAGTCCTGAGGTATACGTGCAGAAGATCTGGATCATCCTTCTGGTGCAACCTGGTAAGTGCAATCCAAGACGGCTCTGCCACTGCCAAACTGCTCTGCATGTCACAGCGTCCCACGAAAATATTCATCAGGAGGAACTCTTCCACTAATCGATCGGCGGTGAGATTAAAGATCTTCCCCGTCTTCGGCTCAGGGCGTCGGCCACCACATTGGCCTTGCCCGAGTGATACTGTATATCTACATCATAATCGGCCACATACTCTAGCCACCGCCGTTGGCGCAGATTCAACTCCTTCTGAGTGAACACGTACTTTAGGCTTTTATGATCTGTGAAGATCTTGCACTGCGCACCATAAAGTAGATGTCTCCATAGCTTTAGGGCAAAGATCACTGCTGCGAACTCAAGATCATGCGTGGGGTAGTTCCTCTCATGAGTCTTCAATTGCCTCGACCCATACGCAATCACCTTCCCTTCTTGCATCAACACACCTCCGAGCCAAACATGTGAGGCATCCACATACACATCATAGTCCATGCCCTCCATAGGCAATGTCAAAACAGGAGCAGTGCACAACCTCCTCTTTAGCTCCAGAAAGGCCTCCTCGCATTTCTCGCTCCAAATGAAGGCCGCATTCTTCTGAGTCAACCTGTCAAAGGTGCCGCCAGGGTATAAAAACCCTCCACGAACCTCCTGTAGTAGCCGGCCAACCCTAGGAAGCTTCTAATCTCCTTGGGTGTGCCCGACGTACTCCAATCCATCACTATAGAAATCTTTTCCGGGTCAACCGAGAAGCCGTCCTTGTTCACCACATGACCCAGGAAGGAAACCTGGGTCAACCAGAATTCACATTTACTCAGCTTGACGAATAACTGATGGTCTTTCAAAGCAGATAGAACCAATCGCAGATGCTGCTCATGCTCCTCAGCACTGCGAGAGTAGATCAACACATCATCAATGAATACCACAACGAACTTGTCCAGAAAATACTTGAACACCCGGTTCATCATATACATGAAAGCTGATGGTGCGTTGGTCAAACCAAACGACATCACTAGAAACTCGAAGTGTCCATGCCTTGATCTAAACGCAGTCCCTGGAATATCTGCCTCACGGATCCTGCGCTGATGATAGCCAGGACAAAGATCGATCTTGGAGAACACCGTGCTACCACGCAACTAATCAAATAAGTCATCGATCCTCTGCAGAGGGTACTTGTTCTTAATGGTGACTTTGTTCAGCACCCTATAATCAATGCACAGCCTCATCGACCCATCTTTCTTCTTCACAAATAGAACAAGAGCACCCCAAGGTGATGAACTCGGCATGATAAAACCTTTAGCCAACAACTCGTCCAACTGGACTCGCAACTCCTCTAACTCACGAGGCACCATCCGATACGGCGCCTTAGCAATAGGACGCGTACCCGGTTCCAAATCAATCACAAACTCAACATCCCGCTCGGGGGGAAGACCAGGAAGGTCATTAGGAAAAACATCAGAGAAACCACGAACCACAGGAATCTCCTCCAAGCGCGGCACACTGACAGCAGTCCCAACCACCGAGACTAAACAAGCAAAACAATCAGAATGAAACAGCTTCTGAGCACATACCGCAGAAATGATAGGAGAATCCTGGCATGGATCGGCATACACACTTCCAGGATGACCGTTGTCCTTGATGAAGTCCAAGCGCTTTCCTTTGCACTGAATAACCACATCAAACTTAGACAACCAGTCCATGCCCAGAATAACATCGAAGTCCTCTAGATCAATCATCTTCAAGTATGCCTTCACAAGAAAGTCCCCTAACAAAACAGGGCAATCCAGAATACCCAAATCTGACAACACAGATTCACTAGAAGGGAACTTGATGCAGAAGGTATCACGAACTTGATCTAGAATCAACCGATAACGCTCTACAAAAGCTCTAGCCACAAATGAGTGGGTAGCGCCAGAGTCGAACAGAACACTCGCCCAGCGGTTCTTCATCTTAAATTTCCCTATAGGAGTATATATAAACAACTAAGGAATTACTAAAACAAAACTATAACCATTCTAGCAAATAAAACTTTCAGGCTAGGAAAACAACTAACCTGAGATGACCTGAGTCAAGGCATGAGCCTCCTTGGAAGAGATCACGTTTAGCTTTCCTTTGCCCTTGTCCACATGCTGAGGCGAAGGTAAAGCCTGAAGTGGAACTGCCTGAAGAATAGGCTGGACCTGAGGACACCTTGTCTTGATATGGCCCTTATGGCCACACTGATAGCAGACTTTATCCTTGAACCAGCACTAGGCAGCATTGAAAGTGCAGCTAGATCTGATATACTCTAGAGGGGGGTGAATAGAGTATATGGTGCTTTAAAACTTTTTACAATAATTGTTGTAATATGAGTGAGCAGGAAAGCAATTAATAATCTAATTACAGAACTAAACTAATCAAAAACTAATCACAGAACAATCAAGGCCAGAAACAAAAATAAAGACAAGCAAAACCAGAAGACACAAGGAAATATAGTGGTTTCCCTAAACTTGGGTACATCCACTCTTCTACCACCATAGGTAGGAATCCACTGCAGGATGAGTTGATCAGGTGTCCTGGGCACCAATGAGCTTTTGATAAGGTGCTCAAAAACCAAATCAGATTTTTTGATCAGGTGTCTTACCACCAATGAGCTTTTGACAAGGTGCTCGAAAACAAAGCTCAAACTTTTGAAGGGAGTTTGAGAAACCCTTTACAGAGAGGGGGTGAGAGAGTGATGGAAGTCTTCTCTTTCTCAAACAACTGAGAAGACTATATGGATTGATGGTGTCAAAGCTCCCCCTGAGTCCTTGAGATCTTCAGGAAAAGAAGCTTTGCTGTAGGGTGATAGGCCTTCAAAAGTTGAGCTCCAGCAAAAGATGATTTCAGCAACATCTGAAATGTTGAATGTCTAGAGTATTGAAATATGTTGGCCTTGAACACTTGAAAACTAGAGAGATCTGAAGATTTTAGAAAAGGTTGATCTCCTTGGATGAGTGTTCTTGAGAATTCTTTTAGACAGAATATTTTGTTGAAGATTGCTAATGTCTGTCTGTGTGTGTCTGTGTATCTGTCTCTCAGAGATTCAAAAATTCTTCTCTTTTATTCTCTGGTACTGAATGGAAAAACATTCTCTGAGAAGAATAGTCGTTGGTCTGCATTAATTACATCCTTAATTGCAAAAACTCTTCTGGAGGAAAGTCCACAGAAATATTCCTTGAAAATCCCTTGAAACTTGGTCCAGAAATAAATGAAAACGACTAGGAAATCTTCAGAATTAATTGCAGAATAACTCCTTAACTGATTTGAATTTGAATCTAGAAACATCCTTGAAGTTATCTGAAAACGTCGAACTGAGCTCAGCGATATGGATAAATACAGCAGCAAAATATCGTCGATCTGAGCTCAAAGATCGTCGAACTGAGCTCAGAGATAGAAATCCAAAGCTGAGTCAAGATCATCGAACTGAGCTCACCGATCGTCGAATGGAGTTCGACGATATGATGAAGTTGAGCTCAGCGATCGTCGAATGGAGTTCGACGATCTGTCGAAGTTGAGCTAGACGATCGTCGATCGGAGTTCGACGAATCGTCGTGCGGAGCTCGACGATATGACTTAGTCTCCAAACAGAAAATCCTGGTCTTGAGGGCAGCTTCCAAACCTAGACTTCTAACCCTTAGACTCAATTCTAATTGACCTATTGAGCTATACAGGAGGTCAAGCATTTGTTTCCTAGAGACATAGTGATCCTGACCCAAATTAGTAATAGGGTGTTCCAACAATCTCCCCCTATTTGGGTTAGGATTACTATTTACAGACTTTGAAAAAAAAAATTTAAATAACAACATTCAAGCAGCAATACAGAAAAGCAACAAGCTAGACATTGCAGAACCACAGATATATATATATATGACATCCCAGATAATAATCAGAAATCACAGAGATTGTCACCTTACATTATCATTTCCTTTCCTTGCCCTTAACAAGTTTGATTTCTCTGTTGGGATTGAGGGATTCCTTCTTTGATATGGTATCATCTGCTGCACCTAAAGATGTTTGCTGTTTAGGCCTGTGAACTACAGCTTCAGGATGCAGTTCCATATACCTGTCAGAATCAAAAAAATTTGCTTGAAGCATATCTTTCTAGCTCTTTCTTTCTCTGTTCAGACATTGTAGAAATGTTGGAGGAATCTTTTCCTTGCTCTCTAGCCTTTTTGATCTGATCTAGTGCAGCTAGTTCTTTTAATCTTGCAGTCCAAGCAGCTGGATTGTTCTCAGGGTCCTCAAAAGGTACTGGTGGCTCATATCTGTTAGAAGGATTGTCTTGAGGAGGCCTGGATGACACAGTTTCTTTCAGCTTATAGGGAAAAGGACCAGATGTGGTATCAGATGAAATTTGTCCTTCCCTAGAGTATGGGTGTTGCCTTGAGTATCCTTTGGAGTAGACTTGGACTTCTCTTTGATTTCCTCTGTATCCTCCTCTCCTAGATTGAGAACCCCTGGATTGGCTTCCCCTATGGTAAGATCTAGCATGAGGCTGATAGGGAGCTTGGCTTCTAGCAGGGGGTTGAGCAGCAGAACTTCCACCTGCACCTGCATCAGGAGGAGGTGGTGGAGGAGGATGAGAGTGTTGGAATTTTGAGGAACCCTTTTCATATTTTCTCTTCTTTTTCATTGCTTTCAGCTGGTTCTTGGAGTACTGCATCCAGTGTTCAGTGATAGGGCAGTCATGAAGAATGTAGTATGGTATATCATTGTTATCTTTGACCTTGGCAGGAGGTACTCTCTTCATGGCTTTGCTCCTTGCCTTCCTTTTCCTGGCAATGGTAGCAGAAGAATCATCAGAGTCTGTTCTGTACTCATCACTTTCAGAACTCTGGTCATCATAAAGGGCATCTATTTTCTTCATCATATGCTTCTTGAGCTGTACAGAGGCAGATGAGGCAACAGAGGGTGTAGCAGCAGATGTTGAAGCAGTAGCAGAAATTACAGCAGCAGATACAGAAGTTGTTGCAATTAGAGTAGAAGCAGTAACAACAGCAGCAGATATTGCAGGTTCAAGAGAAGTGACAATAATAGAAACAATAGTTTCTAGAGAAGTAACAGCAGCAACAATAATTTCACTGACAACAGCATCAACAGTAGAATTATCATCAGAAACTGCAGAAGGCTCAAACTCAGGTGTCTCTGACATAAGAATTTCCTTGGAAATTGGCTCAACAGCAATAACAGAAATTTCAACAGCAGTATCAAAAAGTTTAGCAGCAGTATCAAAATGTTCAGCAGTAGTAGAGGCAACAGCATCAGAAGCAACAACAATGCTTTCATCAGAAGAAGCAGCAGCATATACTGAGTGAACAAAAGAGGTGATGATACTGGGGTCACAGCAAGAGAATGGCACAAGTGCCTTGGATAAATCCTCTGGAGGCTGGACAGCAACTGGCTCTGGCAGACATCTGAAATAAAATTGATCAAAGTTTGAAAGCAAAGACCTGAGGTCTATTGCAAAGACTGCAGCAGGATCTTGAGACACAGCAGCAACAGTAGCAGCAAGAACAGGAGTTGAAGAAACAACAGCAACAATAGCAGCAGTAGACAGGCTCACAGAAACAGCAGCAGCAGCAGGAAGACTCACTTCATAGGGCATCTCCCCCTGCCTAGATTCAGACAAGGCTGGATCAAGGAACACTGCTGTAGGGGCTGCCTGAGGGAATAGAGATGAGAGCCTGGCAGAGAGGGCTACCACTGACAGATGTAATGGAGCCAAGGAGGTCTCCAAAAGAAGAGAGAGCCTGGGGGCTAGCAGTTCATATAACCTGTCAGCAAGGGCTGGAATGTCTACTTGCTCAAGGGTGACTGGAGCAGAGGTAGAAGATGGAGGAGCAGCTGTTGGTGATGGTAGTGGAGAGCTGGAGAATGGGGGAAGAGATGGCTGAGGTGTGGGTAAGGTGGATATGGAGGATAGTGGAATGGAGATAGATGGGGTGAATGTGGGTTGGTCAATAATTTGTTGTAGAAGGTCTTGATAGGAAGTGGAGGATGAGGGTAGCTCAGGAGGAGAGGATGGTGAATCATCCATAAAGGAATCATCAATGAGGGTGAAGGATGGAATGGAGGGTGATGAAGTGGCATCTGGTTGAGGGTAGGAGAATAAGGGATGAAATTGTTCTTCTGGTGTTGGAAGTGTAGGTACTAGAGATGGTGTAGATGTTGGAGAGGGGCTGGAGATGATGATGGTGGATGGAGTTTGAATGGTAGATGGTATGGGAAGGGATGGAATTGGAGGAGGAGGAGGAGCAACAATAGCAGGCAGGTCATCTGCAGGGGCAGAGACCTGTGGAGAAGTGACTCTGAGAGTCCTTGTGCCTGAAGGAGTGCTGGAGGAGGGCCTGCTGGGCTTGCTGATTTGTCTATCCCATTTACCAAACAGGGCACAAGACAGTCTCTTGGAAGCATTGATATGGATTCCAGAGGAGACCAGCAGAGCAGGGCACCTATGCTGCAGAAACACCCCAATAATCCTTCCAAAGTTGACAAAACTTTTGTTTATCTTCTTCTTAATAAGGTCAAAGAATACTTCTCCACAATTCAAGTTCTTCCTGTCTACAAGAGCTCCCATGAGGCAGAGTTGATACCTTGAGATTGTATCATGGGCAGAGTGCTTAGCCAGTAGCACTTTCCCAACTACATCTGCCATGAATCTGTATTCCACAGAAAGGTTCTTTTTCAAGAGCTTGCTAGGGTTGGCCTCAGAATGACCCATTCTTGCAAGCAGGTCAGTATACTCTTCTCCAGACAAGTCAGCAGTATCTTCACCATTCCTCAACTCAAAAACCTCTGATAAAATTGCTGGGGTTAGAGGTACATGTGTGCCAGATATTGATCCAACAATGGTGGAGTTATCTTGATTGTGGGCAGTGTAGACCCATTCCTTAATCTTATCAGATGCAAGCTTGATCCTTGTAGTCATAATTGCAGTCAGGTTCTGTTCTTTGAATAGTCCCAAAATATCCTGAAAGACCTGGTTGGTTGTGCTGAAGGATTCCATGTCTATGTCGAAGCCAGCATCAAACTTCATGGCGGCAAGAACAGCAACAGACACAACCATGGGTACCTGCAAAAAATTCAACAAACAAAACGACCAAGTGCAGAATTGTTTGGAGGGAAAGAAAATTCTTGCAGAGAAATCGAAAGCGCAAAGGAGAACGACGGCGAAAAATGAGTTTTATATTAGGGTTCGACGCAGAATTGGAAAGATCGTTGAACTCAGTTCGACGATCGAGGCTTCTAAAGGAATCTGAAGAGTCTTCAACAGCGTCGATCTCCGTTCGACGATATTGGAGAGCGTCGAGCTCTGTTCGACGATCGTTCAAAGAACAAAATCATCGAGCGCCGTTCGATGATCGTTGACCGGAAGATATAGTTCATACTATCTGAGAAACGCTGAACTCATATCGACGATTTCAGATATCGTCGATCTCCGTTCGACGATCTGGGGGAAAATCGTCGAGCGCAGTTCAGAGATCAGAAAAACTCTAGACACTAAGAAAAAAAAACAGGATGTTTGCCTAGTCTTGGTCAATTTTTAAGCTTTCAAAATCTTGGATATTATTTAAGACTTCCTCCATCTAACATTCCTAACTGATTTAGGAAGAAGGTGTGTTTCTTTTCATCCAAGGGCTTGGTGAAAATATCTCCCCTTTGTAAATCAATTGGGATATATTGTAGTTCAATTTTATTCTTTTCAACATTATCCCTTAAGAAATGATGCCTAATCTCTATGTGTTTTGTCCTACTATGGAGGACTGGATTTTGAGCTATAAAAATAGCACTGGTGTTGTCACAAAAGATTTTAGACTTCTCTAAGTTTAGCCATAGTCTAGTAGTTGGTTTTGAATCCACAAAATTTGTGAACAACAACTGCCTGCAGCCATATATTCAGCTTTAGCAGTTGAAGTTGACACAGAAGTTTGTTTCTTACAAAACCAAGAGACAAGTCTGTCACCAAGGAACTGACAAGTTCCACTGGTGCTTTTCCTGTCAATTCTGCATCCAGCATAGTCAGCGTCAGAGAATCCGGTTAAATCAAATGCTGAATCTTTTGGATACCAGAGACCTAGATTTGGACAACTTTTAACATACCTGAGAATCCTCTTTACTAGTGTTAGGTGTGACTCTCTAGGGCTTACTTGGAACCTAGCACATATACATGTAGCAAACATTATATCTGGTCTACTGGCTGTAAGGTACAGTAAAGAGCCAATCATTGCTCTGTATTTTGTCTGATCAACAGGTTTCCCATGTTCATCAGCATCCAATACAGCATTAGTAGGCATGGGTGTTTTAATACAGGATGCTTCAGACATGCCAAATTTCTTAACCAATTCATTTGCATATTTGGTTTGAGAAATAAAGATGCCTTCAGCATGTTATTTGACTTGCAATCCTAGGAAGAAGGATAGCTCACACATGCTACTCATCTCAAATTTAGAATGCATTAGGTTGGAAAACCTTCTGCACAATTTGGAGTCAGTAGAACCGAAAACAATATCGTGTACATAAATCTGTACTAGTAGGGTATGGGACTTATGGGTTCTAATGAAAAGAGTTTGGTCTACTCTACCCCTTATAAAACCATTTTCCAAGAGAAAGCATGCTAGGGTCTCATACCATGCTCTAGGAGCTTGCTTGAGACCATATAATGCTTTGTTCAATCTAAAAACATAATCAGGATAAGTTGGAGAGATAAAACCTGGATGTTGTCTGACATATACTTCCTCTTTGATGTCTCCATTTAAAAATGCACTTTTGACATCCATCTGATATACCTTGAAGCCTTTATGTGTTGCATAAGCTAAAAATATTCTGATGGCTTCCAATCTTGCAACTGGTGCAAAGGTCTGGTCGTAGTCTATTCCTTCTTCTTGAGAATATCCCTGAGCAACTAGCCTTGCCTTGTTTCTTACAATTACTCCTTGATCATCCAGTTTGTTTCTGAATACCCACTTTGTTCCAACAATAGAGTGATCCTTGGGCTTTGGTAGTAGTTCCCATACTTTGTTCCTCTCAAATTGATGCAACTCTTCTTGCATTGCAATGATCCAGTGTGGATCTTGCTCTGCATCTTGAATGGACTGAGGTTCAATTTGTGATAGGAAGCAGGTGTGCAACAGGTTTTATTTGACCTGATTTCTGGTTTGCACACCAGCTGAGATGTCTCCAATTATTAGGGAAATTGGATGGTCTCTTGATGTTACTAAATCAACAGGGGGTGTTGATTGTTCACCAACCTGTGTTGTTGTTTCCTCTTGTGGTACAACAACTGGCTCTTCAAGTTGTTCTTCAATATGTTGAGCATTTTCTTCATCTTCACTACTTTCATCCCTTTGGGTAACATGTAACTTGTTCAAGTCTTCAACTAGAGAATGTTCCTGCAAGGGTTCTATGGTAGAAGAGATCTTCTCCTTGAAAGACATGTTAGATTCATCAAATGATATGTGAACAGATTCCTCAATTTTTAAAGATGATTTATTATAAACCCTATAAGTCTTGCTGATCATGGAGTATCCCAGAAACACTCCTTCATCAGCTTTGGCTTGAATTTTTGCTAAATATTTCTTGTCATTATTATGTATGTAGCAAATACAACCAAAGACTCTAAAATAATCAACTTTAGGTTTCTTCCCTTTGAGTAATTCCTAGGGAGTCTTTCCATTTAGTTTATGTATCAAACTTCTATTCAGCACATAGTTGGAGGTGTTCACTGCCTCTGCCCAAAAGGATAGAGGAAGGTGAGCATCTGACAACAATGTAGTGGCAGATTCAATAAGGGTTCTATTTTTCCTTTCAGCTACCCCATTTTGTTGAGGAGTTCTAGGAGCTGAGAAAGTATGCCTGATCCCTTCACTCTGACAGAACTCTTGCATAAGAAGAGAATCAAACTCTGTCCCATGATCACTTCTGATCAGGGCAATGTGAGTATTAAACTCAATCTGTATACATTTGAGAAACTCTGTCAGACACTTAAAGTTATCAGACTTCTTCCTTAGAAAGAACACCCAAGTGAATCTAGTGAAGTCATCTACAGCTACTAAAGTGTAAGATTTCCCTCCTAGGCTTTATACTGTGATGGGTCCAAAAATATCCATGTGTAACAGATACAATATCCTAGGTGAATCACTCTTATTAAGTGACTTAAAGTTGTTTTTAGTTTGCTTGCCTAATTGACAAGCCCTGCAGATTCCTTCCTTCTTGTAGGGGCCAGAAGGTAGTCCTCTAACAAGGTTGTCCTTGGATAGCCTAGCAATAGTTCTAAGGTTTAGGTGTCCTAGTCTCTTATGCCATAAGATATTTGGTCTACAGACAGAATTAAACAAGCAAATATCTATATCAGTTGAAAGAAATTCTACTAGATAGATGTTACCTTTCCTTTTACCTGTCAACACAGTTGTGTTGTCCTCTGACTTGATTTTGCATAAGGCTTTGCTGAAGGTCACCTCGTAGCCTTCATCACACAGCTGACTGATGCTTATTAAGTTGTGCTTCAGTCCTTCCACATAAGCTACCTTCTTGAAAGTTACTGATCCAATCTGGACTGCACCATATCCTTTAGTCTGTCCAAAGTTTGAATCACCAAAGATAACTTTGGGTCCAAGCTTGCCTCTAAAGGATGTGAGGTTGTCCTTGTTCCCTGTCATGTGCTTAGAGCACCCACTATCCAAGTACCACTGCTGGTTAGATGTTGGATAGGTCTTCACCTACACATAAGACAATTCATTTGTTTTTGACCCAGTTTACCTTGGGCCTAGGTTGATAGCCTTTAAATTCTGAAATGAAAGACATCCCAGGTTGACTCTTATATCCTTCAGGATGATATCTCCTTGGAGGTATAATCCATTTAGTATAAGGGTTAAAGATTTGGGATGAAGGACCCTTAGGATTGAATTTTGATTTGCCCTTGAAAAATTTTCCAGAGCTCTGACCTCTGTTCGACGATCTTGGAGTTGCGTTCGACGATCTTGGGTCAGATCGTCGAGCTCCGTTCGACGGTCGACTATGGCTGAGTTCAGGTATTTGAGATAGTCGACCTGCGTTCGAAGATTTTGCCTGAGATCGTCGATCTGCGTTCGACGATCGTCGATCTCCGTTTGGCGATCGTCGATCTCTGTTCGACGATTTCTGCTGGGACTTGCTTTTCTAGGGCAGATCAGAATTTTTCCTATCAACCTCTAGAACTCCCTTTCCTTTGTCAGAAATGAATTTGATTGGAGTTGTTAGAACTATGGGTTGGCTGGATGAAGCACCCAAGCCCAGTGTACTATTGAATCTGGAGTTCACTGTGCTTGTGATGTCCATCAGCTTGATGCTTCTCCCATTAAGGGATTCTTCAAGCTTCTTGGCCTCAGACAGCTCACCTTTCAGTGAAGCTATCTGCTCCCTACAGCACTCCAACTCCTGAGAGAGTTTGAGATTTTCTGACTTTAAAGTATTATGTTCAGATAGATAATTTCTGAGAGAGATAATTTCTTTCTCAGATTTTAGCAGGTCTAAACACAATGCTTTAAATTCAGATTTAAAGTCCTCTGAATTAAAATCAAAAGAACTGATTACCTGATCTTCTTCATGTTGAGTCTCTGAATCTGACTCTGACTCCTCTTCTTCTGAGTTGTGTTGTGAGGCATTGATTGCCATCATGCAGAACTCTTTTTCTTCTGCATCATCTTCATCATCACTGGAGAAGCATGAGGCTTCTGACTCCTCTTCAGTTTCACTCCAGGATTCAGCAACAAACCCCTTTATTATATGTTTGTTTTTGCTTGATGAGGGTTTGCCATTGTCATTCCGTTTGGAGTCTTTCTCCTTTCTTCTTTCTTTTCTGTCCCTTCTGTCCTTATTTTTATTCTCTGGACAGTCAGGAAGTATGTGCCCTGGTTTCCTGCAACCAAAGCAAATAATGTCTTTATTATTATTATTAATGGACTTGTCATACCTTGGCTTATCATGTTCCTTGTATGATCTCCTTCTAAAGTCCTTTATGGCCATCTTATAAAATCTTTTGGCCAACAGACTGAGCAGTTCATCATTGCCTGTGACTTTGTCTTCAGGCTGATCTTCAGTTGCCTTGAAGGCTATGGTCTTCTCTTTTCTTGTGGCTGGTGAGGCAGCCTTCTGTTCTTCTTCTCTATTTTTGATGAGTAGCTCATAAGATTTGATCTTACCCAGTAGAGCTTCAGTGGTGATCTCATTCAGACTTCTGGCATCCTTCATTGGCCAGATTCTTGAATCCCAAGTGCTAGGGAAGCACATTAGAATCTTGTCATTGAGTTCAGTTAGTGAGATCTCTTTATCCTATGTTCTGAGTTCACTGACAATTAGACTGAGCCTGTTGTACATATCTCCCACTGACTCAGTTTCTCCCTTCTTGAAATTCTCATATTGAGATATGAGGTGCGAACTCCTATCCTTTCTCTCATCAGCTGAACCTGAGACTATTTCTGAGAGTTTGTCCCAAATTTCCTTTGCTGAATTGCATTCAGCCACGTTTTGAAATATGTCATCAAACATTGTCTGGGCCAAGATGTTCATAGCCTTGGCATCAGCTACCTTCCATCTCTTGATATCAGCATCTGTTCCTGATGGAGGTGGAACAACATTTGCACTGGAGTTCTCTGGAGGTCTTGGACACACTGTCAAAACAGAGTTAAAAATATCTTCGTCAATAGAATTCATGTATAGTCTGATCCTTGCTTTCCAAAGTGCAAACTTGGATAGATTGCACACTGGAGGTCTAGTGCTAGCATAATCTTTGTTTTGGGCCATGATTTGTGAAAACAAAATCTAATAATAAACTACAAAAGAAAAGCAGATCTAACTAGGGATCTTTGGGTTCAGGTGTTAACCTGTGCAACCACCAAGGTGTGGTATGTTTAACCAACCTGGCTCTGATACCAATTGAAACTGCAGCTAGATCTGATATACTCTAGAGGGGGGTGAATAGAGTATATGGTGCTTTAAAACTTTTTACAACAATTGTTGTAATATGAGTGAGCATGAAAGAAATTAATAATCTAATTACAGAACTAAACTAATCAAAAACTAATCACAGAACAATCAAGGCCAGAACCAAAAATAAGGACAAGCAAAACCAGAAGACACAAGGAAATATAGTGGTTCCCCTAAACTTGGGTACATCCACTCTTCTACCACCCTAGGTAGGAATCCACTGCAGGATGAGTTGATCAGGTGTCCTGGGCACCAATGAGCTTTTGATAAGGTGCTCAAAAACCAAATCAGATTTTTTGATCAGGTGTCTTGCCACCAATGATCTTTTGACAAGGTGCTCAAAAACCAAGCTCAAACTTTTGAAGGGAGTTTGAGAAACCCTTTACAGAGAGGGGGTGAGAGAGTGATGGAAGTCTTCTCTTTCTCAAACAACTGAGAAGACTATGTGGATTGATGGTGTCAAAGCTCCCCCTGAGTCCTTGAGATCTTCAGGAAAAGAAGCTTTGCTGTAGGGTGATAGGCCTTCAAAAGTTGAGCTCCAGCAAAAGATGATTTGAGCAATAGCTGAAATGTTGAATGTCTGGAGTCTTGAAATATGTTGGCCTTGAACACTTGAAAACTAGAGAGATCTGAAGATTTTAGAAAAGGTTGATCTCCTTGGATGAGTGTTCTTGAGAATTCTTTTAGACAGAATATTTTGTTGAAGATTGCTAATATCTGTCTGTGTGTGTCTGTGTATCTGTCTCTTAGAGATTCAAATATTCTTCTCTTTTATTCTCTGGTACTTAATGGAAAAACATTCTCTGAGAAGAATAGCCGTTGGTCTGCATTAATTGCATCCTTAATTGCAAAAACTCTTCTAGAGGAAAGTCCACAGAAATATTCCTTGAAAATCCCTTGAAACTTGTCCAGAAATAAATGAAAACGGCTAGGAAATCTTCAGAATTAATTGCAGAATAACTCCTTAACTGATTTGAATTTGAATCTAGAAACATCCTTGAAGTTATCTGAAAACGTCGAACTGAGCTCTGCTATCGTTGAACTGAGCTCAGCGATATGGATAAATACAGCAGCAAAATATCGTCGATCTGAGCTCAAAGATAGTCGAACTGAGCTCAGAGATAGAAATCCAAAGCTGAGTCAATATCGTCGAACTGAGCTCACCGATCGTCGAATGGAGTTCGACGATATGATGAAGTTGAGCTCAGCGATCGTCGAATGGAGTTCGATGATCTGTCAAAGTTGAGCTAGACGATCGTCGATCGGAGTTCGACGAATCGTCTTGCGGAGCTCGACGATATGACTTAGTCTCCAAACAGAAAATCCTGGTCTTGAGGGCAGCTTCCAAACCTAGACTTCTAACCCTTACACTCAATTCTAATTGACCTATTGAGCTATACCGGAGGTCAAGCATTTGTTTCCTAGAGACATAGTGATCCTGATCCAAATTAGTAATATGGTGTTCCAACATGCATCATGCCCGGGTCGCTTGCAAACAGAACAAGAACCATCCTTCCTAGGAGCACCTTGAATAGTATGAACTTGCTCCTTATTCTGAGCTCCCGCCTTCTTGAAACACCTCTCAACAGGGTGGCCTAACCGGCCACAGAATCTACACACTACCTTTCTCTTCTTTCCCAAAGCAGCATCGAGTACCTAGGGGTTCTTCTCTTCAGCAGACTTCCTCTTGTCCTTCCTCATTTGCTGGCCTCGATTATTTACGGTATCAATTGCCTCCACTTTCAGAGCAGCCTCCACTACCACTGCATAAGTCTCTAATTCATAAGCACTGGCTAACTGCTGAACCTCGCTCCTCAAGCCACCAAGGAACCGCTTGACTCGATCTGCTTCAACACTCACCAACCTAGGGGCAAACCAGCTCAACTTGCTGAATTCTATCTCGTACTCACTGACCGTGAGTTGCCTCTACTTCAGGTGAAGTAAGTCGTTCATTAGTCGATCACGCTCTCCTGAAGGCAAGAACTTCCTCAACAACATCTCCTTGAACAATCCCCAAGGGAAACCAGCCACCAAGCTCTCCTTTTCCCTAAGCCGCCAGCTCTTAGCCAAACCCTTTAGCTGATAGACGGCTATCATCACTCTCTGATCATCTGCAATACCGGAGTATGAGAACATCTCCTCCATAGAGATCAACCAATCATATATGACCATGAAATCTGCCTTCCCATCATATGTAGGAGGGTTAAGTCTCTGAAAATGTGAGATAAAGGCCATCTCTGCTGGCACCACCACTATAGGTCTCAAGGGAGTAGGAGGGGGAGGAGCAGCTGACCCCCCTGCAGCATCTTGCACCCCCTGAGTCTACCCTGCCACAACTACCACCAGAGACCGGATCTGGGCCTACATCTCCACCATCTACTTGGTTAAGGAATCGTTGCTCTGTCGCAGGCTCTCGATCACCGCATCACTCGGCGCTCCTGAGGACTCACCCACAGATATGGGAGTCGACCTAGTCGGAGGACGTCTCACCATCCTAAAACCATAGAAACTATGGTCAAAACCTAGTACAACAGTTGGAACAAACTACCAGTACAGACAATATATATATAGATATGATCTTAAAACTGCTAAACTTTCTCTGGGAGTTTATTTTGTTTAACAAAAGTGATGCTATGCCTAGCCTAGGATGGTTAACCATCATCAACTAACTCTTGTGCCTAGATCGGGAATGCATGAATTTATATTCTTTTTCTGATTTAAAACCATGTGTGTACATATGTCATCCTGCAAATCTTTAGCTTGGCACGTTGTGATTACGCAATGTTATGTTATGCATGATTGTGCTATGCATTCTAAAAAGGCCCTAATGCATGTCATGAGCGGCGTACACATGAAAATGTTATGCATCCCATACTACATAGCATTCCCATTCAACGAAAAAGAAACGTGCTAGTCGCATTCATGTGGTGAGGTTATGCATCCTATACTACATAACCCTCACATGTTGCCCCTATGGTGGATCCATATACAGACTCATATTATGCATCCCATACAACATAATATGCACTGTATACTTCATGTTATGCTATGAGTGTAGTTTCCGTGCTTCAGCCAAGATGTGCTGATGACATATCAGTGTGTGTATGATATGATGCTAAACATCTAATACCTACAAGGAAAGGTTGCCCGACAAATTGTCAAGCAACCTTCCTCTGATACCAACTGTCATAACCCCCATTTTCTCCGAATTTAGGAAGTATCAGAGTTTGAGAAAACACGTGTTGTGATTCCACGTCGAGCAGGGGATAACTGTCGACTCTCAGACGATCACCATCTAACTAGACTATGAAATTTCATAAGTTTAATTATTAGAAAAAAATCAGTTATATTTTAGAGGCCGTATCCCTCGGCTCGGTGGATCATCTAGTCCACGGTTTAAAAACTATACTTATACGCAGCGGAAAATACTTTATTAATATTTGACATCCTATGAGAGTCATAAGTGTCCCCTGAGGTCCACTTATACTATGCAAGACTCTAGATTTATTTTATATTATAAGTAGGAAAACGATCTTTTTACGTTACTTGGAAAGTAGTGTATGAGTTTTATAAAAAATGTTGATCATGAGATTTACTTATTATAGTGTTTTTAGGTTTAAAAATAACTAGCAACCTAGCATAAATCTTCCCAAGAGCAAGTAGACTTTCTCCAGAAAGGTAGCAGTAAAAGAAACATATCTAGTATCATAAGGTAAAACTACCAATGGGCGCCAACAAACTGACACGAACCCACTGGCAAGCATGTATATCTGTAAGAAAAACATAAAAACTACCTGACAATAGGAAGAGAAAGATCCCTACAACTCAAGGGATCACCAGCAACACCACAACAAATCTAGCCGCCTACCCGGCTAATAATCAGAACCTGAGGCATTCAGAAAAGAAAAGAACACCTCAGCAAGTAAAACAAGGAAATCAGAATTAGAGGGTTAAATCAAAATGGGACAAAAGAGAGTAAGTAAACATGATAGTAAAAGCAAACACTGTCCCAAGTAAGCCAAAGTACACCAAGTACCAGGTAACAACAACAAGCCCTGCCCAAATCCTGTAGAGGCTACAAGGCAAAAGACAAGAAAACTTCCCATAATATGCTGCATTCTACAAGGAAGAAACACCTAACAATCCTAATTTGTGAGTTAATGGCAGTAGTAAACAACATGGACCTGAGTTGGTGACCAAAAACAGTCCCCCAAATAAAACAGTTCCAACTAAAAAAGAAATTCCACTGTGTCAGCACAAAACCACCACGAACCCAGCCCGTACTTGGGATAAAAAGGGTGGCGGCCACAGCAATACCCAGCCCGTACCTGGGACTAAAAAAGTGGCAGCCACGGATCACACACAAAACATCCTGCTCCTTTAGAGCGTCAAAATACTACTACCTGCCATAACCCACGATTCGTCCCTCAAAATAAAGGAAGAACGAAAGGCCGACAAGACATCCCCCCTAGGAGGTATTCACTCGGGAAGAAGAAACAATAATGAGAAGGAATAAATCCCATCCTACAGGAATCGTCGATCTACAGCCACAGGAAATCGTCGAACTCCGTTCGACGATTTTCCTTTCATCGAACACAGGTCACGGGAAAAATCGTCGAATGTCGTTCGATGATTTTCCTTTCGTCGGACACAGGTCACGGGAAAAATCATCGAATGCCGTTCGACGATTTTCCTTTCGTCGAATACTGGCTACGAGAAAAATCATCGAACACCGTTCGACAATTTTCCTTTCGTCGAACACTGGCCACGGGAAAATCGTCGAACGCCGTTCCACAATTTTCCTTACGTCGAATGCTGGCCACGGGAGAATCGTCGAACTCCGTTCGACGATTTTCGTCGGACCCAGAACTAAGGCAAATCATCGAGCTCAGCTCGACGATAATCGTCGAACCCAGATCGACGATCTTTGTCGAATTGGCTGCATTGAGTGCACAACAATCCTGTACCTCCAACTTCGTTTCCGACCAATCTTGTTAGCCTAATTCGATCCTATCACTCGTAATATAAATATGGAAACCCACTACTACTAGCTCTAGGGCTGAAAGGCTAATTGCTACCCCAAATCGGGATTAACAGGGAACACTTTGATAAAAAGAAAACAAGACTACAGTAACATGGCCGGAAATTTGAGTTTCAGAACTTGAGAAAATGCAAAAAGAAACATAAAGGAGCATTTATGGTTTAAGATCCTCATAACTATGATTGAAAAACAGAGCAAAATAAGCAAACTAGGAAACATGAATGATAGCAACAAATATGACATGAAAAGGGAGAAGAAAAAAACTTGGCAAGGGTAGGAGCACCACTTGCCTCAAATCCAGAATTTATCTTGCACAGCCCTTCCTCTCTCTCTCTCTCAGCTCCAGCCGCAACAACACCTAAACAGGATTCTGATGTTTTAATGGTGGAAAAGGGTCAAACTAAAAATTCCGAGACCCCTAGAAACACCACGAAAATTGAATCTCTTATCGCAGGAATGAAGGTCTAGGCAAGAGTAACCCAAATCCGCTTTCAAAATCGAATTCCGTCCACTAACGCTCCCAGAATCGGCGTCTGAAGGGAAGCAGGGTTGGCGGTTTTACTTCCTCTCGAATAAGCGACGGTTATACTGTCACAGAAGGAGACAATGAATAGTCTCGTTTTTTTGTCTTAAGGCTATATCTCTATACATGGACACGTCTTATCAGCCCTAACCGCCACCTAAAAGCCACTGGATTCAATTCAAGTTTCAATAATTAATCATTTACATCCATTATTATTAACACATCAAAACGACGCGAAAACCGAACCACCTCGGAATCCGACGAAATTCACACCGCAGCTAAATACCCACGCTACGAATGCAACAACGAAGTCGAAATCAACTTTCGACGAAGAAAACTCGGGTTATCACTACCCGAAGCCAAAACACAAGCATCCCCCGGGAGGCCTCACCGGTCACCAAAACAAACCCGGCTTGCTAGGCAATCCTGCCAAAAAGGCTACCAACAACCACACAAGGAACCTATAGAGCTAAGACCACGCTCTAACAAATGGCACATGCCGGAAACGCGTCAACGTAATGCCAAATGAGAATTAAATAATCGCAGAAAAATCGGGGGCGTTACAAGCATCCAATAAACACTCCCTTTTGAGCCAGTGGTCATGGATGACCCATTGGGCATACACACCATCAGCTCTGCATCTGTCGAGAATGACTCAACTCCAATTATCTGAATGAAGCTTTCCGCAAGAAAAGTGTGCGATGCTCCTGTATCAAACAATACCCTAGCGCGGTATCTAGAAACTACCACAAAGCCTAAAACATAGACATCAACTATAATAGTCTGAAAGTATGAAGAATAAGGTACCTGTCACCACATCAGGTTGTCGGATCGCCTCCTGCTGCCCAAGGTTGTAGGACCTTGGTTGCACAAGTTAGAACTGAGAAGCGCTAGACTCCCCCATCTTCCCTTTCTCTACGACATTGGAGCCGAAGAGCATGGTATGCTCTTGCCTTGGCTCCTGCTCTGCACCTCCTTGATTACAAAAATGAGCAATGTGCCCCACCTTGCCACAATTAAAGCACATCAATGCCCCCTTAGAGTGAGACCCTCCGGACGTCCAGCTGCTTTTCTCACTAGACTTGAATGGGTGAGGCTTTTTCTTCCACCTATTCCATTTAGACTTTCCTTGGGATTGAGAAGGCTTCCCTTCCCCTTGCATGGGCGAAAAAACCCTTATGACGTTGGTTTCACTTCAGATCACTCTCCAATGTTCTGACAGCCTCAACCAACTCATTGAAACCAACTCTCTTCATGGCGATGAAGGGTTGTCTTATATTCTCCCTCATCCCCTGGTAGAAGAGGTTATCCCTCTCCTCATTGTCTGCCATTGTTGTTCCAGCATAATGACCCAACCGAGTGAACTCCTGTACATACTCGTCCACTGTCTTGTCCCGCTGCACCAAGTGCAGGAACTGCCTTTAGAGGGCCAACCTTGTCGAAACTTGAATGTACTTCTTTAGGAAAGCATTCCCAAACTCTTCCATGGACGGGGTGCGTCCATGAAACTGGCGGCCACTATGGCTAACCCACCACAACTTTACGTCTCCCTCCAACATGAAGGCCGCTGAAAGTTAGGGTTAGATCTGAAATACTCTAGAGGGGGGGGGGGTGAATAGAGTATATTGATATCTTAAAAAAAACTTTTTGCTGTAAAATAAAAATCAGTCCTAACATAAATTATTCTAACACAGGCTCAGCAAAATATAGACTACCACAAGCACAACAAACCTAACTAGCACAGACACAACAAGAACAAAAGAAAAAGTGCAACCAGACAACAGAAGAATTTTATAGTGGTTCCCCAACCTGGGTACATACACTCTTCTACCACCCCAGTAGGAATCCACTCAGGTTTTTGATCAGGTGACTGCCACCAATGAGCTTTTGATCAGGTGCTCAAAAACCAACCCATGTCTTTTGATTAGGAGACGTGCAACCAAGAATAACTTTTGAAGGGAGTTAACGAACCCTTTTTACAGTGGGGATGAGAGAGTGATGATGTCTTCTCTTTCTCAAAATACAACTGAGAAGACTTAGTTGATATATGATGTTAGCAAAAGCTCCCCCTGAGATATTAAACTCAGGAAGATTTGAGTCTTGCTGCAGGGTGAGTAGGCCTTCAATATTTCAGCCTTGACCAGCAGGTATCCAGGAGCTTCTTGATGGATAGAGTGTTTGTTGTCCTTTGAAGAATCCTGAGAAGAAGAAGGAAGAAGACTCTTGCTTTGAATGTATGTTCTTCTTCTTCTTCCGCTTGCTGTAATTTCTCTGGTCAAGGGCTAGGGTTTCTTATATCTTTTCTGTGTTATTGCCCTGTGTATCTTGTTCTCTATGTTCAGACGAGAAGGAAGAAGAAAAGCCTTGCGCACTATCTTGTGGAAAAAAGAGGAAAAATTGTTTTTATATTTTCCTTGAAATCTTCCTTCTGAATTTTGAATTTCTTCCTTCATTCAATGCTGACGGCCTGGAGAATATTTGCATTGATTGATTTCCCCAACTGTCCCATTGAAAAACGGTAAGCAATAATCCTGATGAAGTCCATAATCAATGCTGCATCTAACGGTAATATTCAGAGAATGTTAAGCATTGATTACTCAGGAATTATCGCAATAAACTATGGGACAGAGGGAGGGAAAGTCCATGTCTGGATCTGCACAGAAATCGTTGAGCAGAGAACAGAAATCGTCGAGCTGGGTCCAGAGTTTGTCGAGCTTAGAAGATATATTCGTTGACCAGATAATAGTTGTTCGTTGACCTGAGATCCAAGATCTTCGACCTGAGAATAGATAACTGCTTTCTCTGGAACCTTGCCAATTCTGTGTATCAATATCGTCGAGCTGAGAATCTAAGTTCATCGACTGGAGTTCTGTGAAATGTTTCTTAGACTTTTAGAATACTGAAGTAGGTTGTCCAGAAATCGTCGATCTGAGAACTAGGTTCGTCGACCTGAGAACTAGTTTCGTCGAGCTGAGAACTTCTAACTGCTACTTGATAAAACTTGCTTGGAATACGGTCTAAGTTCGTCGAGCTGAGAAGATGAATTCGTTGACTAGAGTATGATTCTGGACTTAGAATATTTAAGTGTTTATGGTCTTAAAGTGTTGAAGTACGTGATCTAGAAATCTTCAACCTAAGATCCAAGTTCGTCGAGCTGATGTTCTAACTTTGTCGACTGGAGTTCAGTGAGAAGAATTTTGGACTTGGAATGTTGAAGTATAGTGTCCATAGATCGTCAACCTAAGAACCAAGTTCGTCGAGCTCAGCTCAGAGAATTTACTCTAAGTTCGTCATTCTGAGCACGATTTTCGTCGACCTGAGTTCGACGAACGTCGAACTCATTTTCTGAGTCTTTGAAATTTCTCTAAGTCTCGAGTCTTCTGCAGTCTGTTGATGTCTGGTCCATGCAAGGTTGATTCTAAGGACATGACATAGACTCTAGGACACAAACATGACCCTGACTATACATGTTGGGTCATACATCCTAGTTTAGTGAACCTAACCCAAATCCAACAATGGATCCAACAATCTCCCCCTATTTGTGTGAGGTCACTAAATACGGACTCAAATATTTACAAAGCAAGAAAACATATATCCGGTAGGAAAAATTTAAATGTGCAGCATATATATATACAGTAAGCTTTGTATTAAGAAATAAAAATGCAGTTTTAGGACAACAGAGAAGTTGAAATAGTTCAAAAATCATTTCTTCTTCTTGGTCTCCTTATGTTTCTCCTCTTTAGCTTTTTCACCTGCCTGAGTAAACTTGATATCCCTGTTTGGCTTAGTTGCTTGTGTCTTTTTCATTATCATGTAAGCAGCTCCAATGATATTAAGGGAGGTAGCCCTTGGCACTACAACTTCTGGATGCAGTTTCATATAATAATCAACATTAAAAAAATTATTAGCTTTAGCAAAGCTATTGAGTTCCACCTTCCTGTACTTGGACATGGTTGAATATTGAGAAGGATCCTTCCCTTCAGCTTTTGCTTTATTAATCATGGATAGTCCAACCAGTTCCTGGAACCTAGCCATCCTTGCAGCTGTAGCTGTCTCTGGATCGTCAAAGGGTACAGGAGGGGAGGCAAGTCTCTTTGGGCTTTCAGCTTCTTTATGTTCAGAGATTTGTTGTTGTTGATGTTGTTGTTCATGTTGCTGTTTTCCTGATAAGTAATGCCTCTGCTGGCTGCTTCCTAAAGAGGAGTACCTACCCTGATGTCTCTGATAGGTTTGGAACTGGGTAGTCCTCTGAGTTGAAGAACTTGAAGCACCAATAGTAGGTGGAGTAGGAGGAGGATACTTTCTATATCTCTGAGGAGGTGGAGAGTACTTACTACTTTTATTTCTTTCTTTTTATTGGTTCTTGGACAGCCACATCCATGCTGGCATGCCCTTGTATGGTGTGATCTTCTACAGTATATAATATGGAGTGTCATTTGCTGGATTTGGTTTTGGGGAAGGAGGTGAAGGAGCCTTTCTCTTCTTGGAGAATTTCTTTTTCTTAGGATCATCATCAGAGTCCTCTTCATCATCATCCTCATCATCAGAGTCTTGAGGAGCATCATACAAAACATCAATAGCTTTTAGTACAGATTTATCATTGGGCTTCTCAGCCTGAGTAGGAGCTGGAGAAGGAGATGGAGCTGGAACAGAAGAACTGCATATATCAGTGCTTTCAGCAACGGATCTACTCTCTTCTTCTATATCAGCCATAATCAATTCTTCAAGAGCATGCATTGGAGTGTCATCCATTATGAAGGTTGGAGCAGAAATAACTATTAGAGGGGATGCAATAATGGGGGAAGCAGCTTTGGGAGATGATGTAATGGGGGGAGCATCTTTTGGTGGAGTTGGAATGGTTGGAGCCTTTGGAACAACAAAGGTAGCCTTAAGTTGCATGACAACCTTGGGGCTTATGAGAGAGGTATAAGGGACTATAGCCAAGGATGGCTTGATGCTGTATTCTGGCAGAAAGTTCAGATGAACTGTATCAAAAATGTTCAACAAATTTAAAAGATCAACTGTGAGATTTATAATAAAATCACCAGCAGTGTTTATTTTCTCTGGAACTTGCTCATCCATGTCCATATCAGACTCAATAAAATTAATTAAATCAAATAAATCTTTATCAGTAACTGCATCTGCTGTTGCTTCTGCTGCTTCTTTTTTTGCTATTACTGCTACTACTGTTACTGCTGCTTCTGTTACTGTTGCTTCTGTTACTGCTACTTCTGCTGCTACTTCTTCATAGAGCATCTCCCCTGCCTAGTTTCAGTGGGAACTGGTGTCAGGCCCCTGAATGAAGATGGATGAGCAGAGAAAGCAGAGATGGCATCAACAAGTGAAGAGATGGAGAAAGCTAGAGGCGAAATAGCCTCTGCTATAAGATTTTTGAGGAGGGGAGTGAGAAGTGCTAGAAGGGGGGAATGATAGTTGGATCCAGGGGCAAGAATGCTGAGGGTGGCTCTGTGGAGATAGAAGTTGGGATAGTAGTTTATGGTGGAGGAGGAGGTAGAGTATCTGGCATGTGTTCATTTGGAGGAGTAGATGTATGGAGGGGGGATGAAGGCAGATTGAAGAGGGGGATGGTGTCCAGATTTTGAGGCAAGGGAGATGAAGGCGGTGATGTAGTTGGTGTACCATGTGGAGATGAAGTAGGAGAGGGAGTATGAGTGTGTGATGGTATTGATGTACCATGTTGGGTGGAAGGGGATTTATGAAAGTGAATATGAGTGGGGGATGTATGTATTGGGATGATGGAGGTATGGGAGTATGGATTATGGTATGGACTGTGGAGGGGAGTTGGTGTGCCATCGGAGGTTGAGTTTGGATGGCTGGAGGTGAGGGAGATGGAGGAGGGATATCTTCAGTAGGTTGGGTAGTGGCTGGATCAGCCCTGGTGCTCTCAGAATGCCTGGTGGAGGAATAAGAAGCCTTGGAGGGCTTGGTGATGGTCCTCTCCCACCTGCCAAAGAGGGCACATGTGAGCCTCTTGGAGGAATTGATGAATATGGTCGGGGTGACCAAGGATTCAACATCCTTTTCTTTAAGGAAGATTCCCAAAATACATCCAAAACAAACCTCCTTTTTATTGTTCTTTTTCTTAATCAGTTCAAACTGAATCTGAGCCCAGTTTGTTGATGCGTGGAAACGACACCTGGTGCAGAGCTAACATGGAGGGGGTGTTCGGTCTCACAGGCTAGGAGAGGAAGAGGGAGTAAGGAAGCTTCTGAGTGCTCGAGAGTGGAGCAAACATCTTGTCAAAGGGGTTGCGGGGATAGAGGAGAGGAGAAGCTTGATCAACAGAGAAGGTTGATCAAGAGAGGAGGAGGTTGATCAGGAGCTATAGGGCAGACGGTTAATATGATGGTTGTGCTTGCAGGTTGGCTGCCGAGAGAGCTGAGCTGAGCCTGGAAGAAGAGAGAAGAGAGAAGAGAGAAGGGGCCGCTAGCAGCGGCAACAGCAGAATTCGCTCGCCGTGGCTTAAATGCCACTCTTGCGACGAGCTTTCCTTTTATTAATAGCGAGAGTTACAACTCGTTAGTACACCTTTGTAACAAAATCAATAAAGGGGTACAAAAGGAAGCTGGCAGCTAAGGAAGAGGAATGCCAGAGGAGGTCGCGCGGACTGAGCTAGGGAGGCTAGCAGACCGCGCGGCTAAGCAAAGGATGCAGACCGCGTGGCTAAGCAAAGGATGCAGACCGCGCGGACTGAAAGACTAGATCGGTAGGCCCCGCGACTAAGCGGAGAAGGGAGTGCGGACAGGGAATCGGAGTCCGCAGGAGCTCTTTGGCGACGACCCTCAGCGGTGATCCTCGATGCTGCGATGACCATATGCAAGGCATGGGGGGCTATTTATAGGCCCTAGGAGGTAACGGCTTGCGGTGATGTTACCCCCGGTGAGACGGTAACTTGAGCGGGATGGAGGCGGAGTCCACCGAGTCCACAATAGGCCGCGCGGACCGGGGCTTGGTTCTAAAGATGGAGCTGCTGATGGCGAACTGGATGGTGGACTACGAGGTGAATCCACAGAGTCCGCTGCAGCTAAGGTGAGATTGTTGGCTTGCTGCTGAAGTGGCGGACGCTGGAGGACAAGTGGCGGACTGCAAGGGGAAGCCGCTGAGTCCGCCCCTATTGAGTTGAGGGACTGTCCGCTGCTGGAAAGCGGGAGCTGGGAGCTATGTGGCAGACTGTGAGGAGAATCCGCGTAGTCCGCCAAAACTGAACTATGAGCTAAGGGAACGCGAGCGGAGGAGCGCCCGCTGAGTCCACAGAGTACGCAAAGTCCATAGGAGACTGGGCGGTCTGAGAATGCTTTAAGGGAATTCTGCTGCCTGGCTATTGGGGCTCACCAATGAAGGCGGTCTGGATGTCTTGATCATACTTTGAGTTAGCTGAGCTCGCAATGAACAGGGTGTTGTTGTTGATTTCTGCGAAGCAGCAGAGTTGGAGTCCGCACTCCTTAGGCGGACTGGCGAAGGTCGCTGTCCAAGCTGCTGGGCAACAAAGGACATGCGGCCTGCCGGACTGGTGAGGAAGACGGCGCATGTTGGCGAGGCAGAAGCCGTGGTAGCTGCCTGGCTTCTTGGGCGGATATGGAGTTAAGTCCGGCAGAGAGAGACCTGCGGAAACCTCGCGGTTAAGCTGAAAAGGAGGGCGGCCTGAAGAGGCAGACTTCGGAAGCAGTCCGCGGTCTCTACCAACCAAGGAAAGGCGCACGGCCTGGTCGGTCAGACTGCTGAGACCGCGTAGGCCACGCGGCCTAAGCGGACAGAAAATTCTGTCTGCCCAACCTAGGGCAGGCATCACGGACTCCAGGAAGAACCCGGAGCAGGCCGCGACGAGCGAGCTGTCTCCCTTGGGAAGGATCGCCGATTTCGGGGTTAACATAATCCCCGCACTTTTTTTAGTTCCGAAAAGAACTTTGAAAAAGTTGGAGACCCTCGAAAATTGTGATGCACCCCAACGGAAAGAGAAGGGGGCAAGGAGAGATAGAACCTGAAACCTCTCCTTAGGAGTTTGGTGTTGCCTGTCTATTTCCTGCAAAAGGAAAGTTAGGGTAGGCATGGTATATGAAAGTAACTTGCAAGTACCTGTGAATAAACTCGCAAGTATCGTTTGATCTCTGCAAAATGAGAGTTAGGAACAAACAATATATATTGTAATAGATTGCAAGTAACTGTGAAGAAACTTGCAAGGGTCTGCAGATCTCTGCAAGGAAAGAGTTAGGAGCAAGTAAAATAAGCTGCAAGTACCTAGATGAGTCTTGCAGGTGTTTGTTAATTTCTGCAAGGAGAAGGGTTAGAAGCAAACACATATATGAAAAAGGCTTACAAGTACCTGGGAGAGGGCTTGCAAGTGTTTACTAATTTCTGCAAGGAGAAGGGTTAGAAGCAAACACATATATGAAAAATGCTTGCAAGTACCTGAGAGAGGGCTTGGAAGTGTTTGCTAATCTTGTTGATGAGATAAGGTCGATATGACCAAACAGCAGAGGAAATGTCTGATGAATACTTTATCATGAAGCCCAGATCACTAAATTGAGCACTAACTGTTGATATGACTGGATGGACATAGTCAGATTAGCAGAGAAGTAACTTTGACGAATTCTGCCAATCTTAACTAGATTGTAACGTCATGGCTTGGTGATCAAAGAGAGTAAGAATCCTTGATCAATGTTTGATATCGTTAGATTTGGATAAGAGTAATAAATAGCTTTGTGAATCGTCATATGATAGAGCTTGAGCAAACAATGAATAAAAATGAAAGTAATAGAGCTTGTACAAGTAAAGAGCTTGTAAGTCATCATCCGATGGAGCTTTGAGCAAGCAATGTATATAAGACGAGCATAAGCAAAATGATTGCTAGAAATTTTTTGGTAGGTTGGATTAACCTGTTCACCTGTGAAAGAAGGCGATTGACAAAAAAGGAGAACTAGCTAAACTCCCTTGACAGAGCACAAAAGGGAGACATGCGCAAAAAACCCTAAGAAGGAAGCGACAGAAGCACTACTCTCTTGCCTCGGGTACAATCATCACTGATCAATGAGACTAGTTGCGCCAAGTGGCCTATTTATTGTCTATGGATTGATCAGTGGAGTTGTGGGAACCCGCGAAGGCACGGATCGAGAGTACCATAGAGTGTTCGGACATCACAGTTAGGTGATGATCGAAGAGACAAGGCTACACTTGATCGTCATTGCTTGTCAAGCAAAGATGATCATAACTGTAATGTATCCAACGCGAAGTACAACAGAGCTAACACATGGGGCTCCCCTAGCACACACTCTGTGTCAGATGCCGGCTAGGATCCAAAATCTGAAGCCCAACATCGTAGATTGAACTGCTCCCACTACACATATGGGTATACTCCCGCCATATGCGGTCGAAGAGGTCGTTCCAGAGCAAACTACGGAGGGAACGTTTCAGACTCGGCGACATCTCATTGGCGTAGTGATCTCTAAGAGAGAAAAATAGAGGAAGGAGCATCACAAGAAGGGAACTGTGTCAGTATGAGATCCCTGATAAAAGCTTTATTGAAAAGCAAGTAATGAACACTGAGAAGTGTTTTGTAAAATGAAAATGTTTGAAAATCATGAAGAGAAAAGTAAGGGTAACCGATAGCGGGTGCGAGGAGCTTTGAGGACTCATGAATGTGATGGTTCACCCTTCTAGATCAGATGTTAAATTTTACCCTCCTTCAGCATTTCTTGCACTAATCGCCGAAAAGCTCTGCAATCCTCTGTTGTATGACCCTTTTCTTTGTGATACTCAAAGTATTGGTTGGAGTTTTTTCCATTTCGATCAGCAGGCTGAGGGCCCATATTGCTTGTTTTGCTCTTGATGGTGGGAGTTGCCCCACCCAATGTGTTATCAACTTTAGATCCTTTGCGTTGGAAGAGACGTTGGCGACTTCGGAAGCATCTTCCTTTCTTTGCTTGCGATGGAAGACACTTTGGGGGAGAGTTTGGAGGTTGTTCGGTAGGGAGCAAAACCTCTGGGCCTCTCTTCCTCCCAATGGGAAGTTCAGGTGACTTCATTGGGAGAGTGGAGGCGTACACGGTTGTTTGAGGGCTGAGTTTACAGACACTTTCTTTTTGCTCGGTAATTGGAAACTGCACAGCGACTGTGGTCTGGCTGGATGGACAACTTGTCAGATAAGCATAAGGGCCAACTGGCAGAAGAGTTGGTATATTAAAATGTGAATTCCCCACTTTCGGGTTGAGTGTAGCAACTGGTGCTACTACAGGTTGAGAGTCTAGTCACTGAACTATAATGGCTAGGGTGCCATTGATCGCTGCTATCTACTGGGAAGTTTCTCATCGTAACAGCAAGAGGGCTTCCCAAAGAGCATCTTCGCTGGTAGGATGAATGTTTTGAGAGGGCTGGCGGTCTGACATGGCTAACTGTCGCTGTTTGCCGTTTGTTTGAATCTGAAGGTCGCGTGTTAACTGTTGATGCATGGAAACAGCACCTAGGGCATAGCTAACAAGGAGGTGGTGTTTGGTCTCACAGGCTAGGAGAGGAAGAGGGAGGAAGGAAGCTTCTGAGTGCTCGAGAGTGGAGAAAATAGCTTGTCAAAGGGCTTGCAGGGATAGAGGAGAGGAGAAGCTTGCTCAACAGAGAAGGTTGATCAAGAGAGGAGGAGGTTGATCAGGAGCTGTCGAGCAGACGGTTAATATGACAGTTGTGCTTGCAGGTTGGTTGTCGAGAGGGCTGAGATGAGCTTGGAAGAAGAGAGAAGAGAGAAGGGGCCGCTAGCAGCGACAACAGCAGACTTCGCCCGCCGCGGCTTAAATGCCACTCTTGCGACGAGCTTTCTTTTATTAATAGCGAGAGTTACAACTAGTTAGTACACATTTGCAACAAAATCAATAAAGGGGTACAAAAGGAAGCTGGCGGCTAAGAAAGAGGAATGCCAGAGGAGGTCGCGCAGACTGAGCTAGGGAGGCTAGCAGACTGCGTGTAACACCCCCTATCCGTCACATAGCATATAGCAGTAGGTCCGGCCGGGGCCCGACGTCGTATGCCACAGACAGACCGGGTGGTTACTTATGGAAACCATCCAACCAATCTCAACGTCCTACACAGAGCATTCTAGCGGAAGCAGTTTATAAGAGTTGTAAACAAGAACCCAGCAACAAGCACGAATGTCCACTAATACGAAAATAGGAATGTTATTACAAAATACTCAAAACAATCCTTAAGGCCTTACAAAATGTTTCACTTGACTGTTACATGATTTACAGACCACGGCACGCAGGCCGGTCATACATGAATAAAGAGATAAACATTCCCATTCGGGCCTTCGAGGGCCGGCTTCGCAAAAAGGGCTTTAGCCCGCTATTGACTGCTTGGTCCAGCTGCACCTGCAAGCAACAAACCACCGCACGGTGGCAAAACAAGGCAACGGTCAGCAATGCTGACCAAATTATAACGATCCCGCCCCCAACTCGGGGCGGCGATGCTCCTTCCCTGCATTTCATTAGCATAAGAGAGCAATGTAAATATAGCCATTTCATCACAGGCGGAGGCTCAACGACCACACACCCCGTGCACTCAGGGCACATTCTTGGTGAACGCAGTCTATGTCTGCCGACTCACCACCATCCCCTCTTGGACGGCCAAACAATGAGCAGTTTGTCTTCCTGGCATGGGTCACGGTAATTAAAACCATAGACCGCCGAAGACCCTCATCTATGCCAACGGCCCTAATCCGAACGACATAGAGTGGGTACGGTTCCATCTAAACCGTGCTCACAACGCAACGGTAATTTAAACCATATGCGCCCGCAACGGTAATTTAAACCATATGCGCAGGTCAAACTTCTCCCGAGTCCCATTTCCCTCACATGTCACATAACCCGGTTATGTTCAAGTTGGCTTTCAAGCCACCAAGTTGGCAAGATCTCGTATCCGCCCAGTTTTCCGGGTGCACCTTTGGGTTAGTCCCCAAGGCTCCCTGCTGCAATCTACCGCGTAGAAAACCCGAAAACCAACCAATAGCACGGAGTCTTCTCCGGCCTTATGCAATGCAACATCACCGATCCAGACTAACATGTCCGGGTAGGCTTCACACATCATGCCTATGTCCGTTCTCGCATACGGACTCTAAACAATGGGGACTTCACATATCTACCCGAAGGAACGCCTCCAACTCTCCGCAAACTCGCGAGAGCGGGCTTCCTATGCTAAGAAAGAGAGCGACTCATGCTCAAGATGAGGATCGTTACCCTTGCATTCCTCTTTGGCGCCATCGGAAAGTAATCGGATGGAAATGACCGCACTAGCGTTGCCTCCGCGGATCCGGAGTCGGCTTGCGATTCGGAGCTCCGAAGCTCCTCCAATGGCGGATCTAGCTCCTTCTTCACTTAGCTCTCCTCTCTCTCTAAGACTTTAGAAAGAGATCACTTAAGAAAAAGTGAGGGTTTTCTAAGTCAAAACCCGGGTATATCCCTTCAGGAACAACCCCCAGCCGTTGGATCTTCAGTCAAAGAAATGAACGGCTTTGATTCGGGACTGAAATGCCCAATCTGGACCGAACACGGCCTGGCACACGCCCGTGTCCAGGGCCGTGTGCCTCATTCGCCGTCAAAATCGGATCACTTGGAACCTCACACGGGTATCGAACACGCCCGTGTTCGAGCTGACACGCCCGTGTTCCACCTGACACGGCCGTGTAGCCGGCCGTGTACCCCATGATTTTTCCCCATTTTCAACCCGAGCACTGCACGGGTTCTAGGACACGCCCGTGTCCCTACCCGTGTCACCTTGACACGCCTGGGCTCCAAGCCGTGTACACGGTCTCGACACTTCGCGGCTAAGTGTCGACACGGGTCGACACGCCCTGCGACACGCCCGTGTCGCAGGCCGTGTGCCATGTCTCGACACATTGTCGACACCAAAGTGTCGACTTCGCGGGACGAGTGTCGACACGGGCCGACACGCCCTGCGACACGCCCGTGTCGCAGGCCGTGTGCCCAGTCTCGACACAATGTCGAGACCAAAGTGTCGACTTCGCGGCTAAGTGTCGACACGGGTCGACACGCCCTGCGACACGCCCGTGTCGCAGGCCGTGTGCCCAGTCTCGACACAATGTCGAGACCAATGTGTCGACTTCGCGCCTTAGTGTCGACACAGGCTTGACACGCCCTGGGACATGCCCGTGTCCCAGGCCGTGTGCCTGCAGCCAGAACTCAAACTGGCCCAAAAAGTCCCCCCTTTGCTCCTTTGAGTTTCGGGGCGTTACACTGCGCGGCTAAGCAAAGGATGCAGACCGCGCGGACTGAAAGACTAGATCGGTAGGCCACGCGACTAAGCGGAGAAGGAAGCGTGGACAGGGAATCGGAGTCCATAGGAGCTCTTTGGCGACGACCCTCGGTAGAGATCCTCGATGCTGCGATGCCCATATGCGAGGCATGGGGGGATATTTATAGGCTCGAGGAGGTAACAGCTTGCGGTGACGTTACCCCCAGTGAGACGGTAACTTTAGCGGGATGGAGGCGGAGTCCGCCGAGTCCGCAACAGGCCGCGCGGACTGGGGCTTGGTTCTGGAGCTGGAGCTGCTGATGGCGAACTGGATGGAGGACTGCGAGGCGAATCCGCAGAGTCCGCTGCTGCTAAGTTGAGATTGTCGGCCTGCTAATGAAGTCGCAGATGCTGGAGGACAAGTGGCGGAGTACAAGTGGAAGCCACTGAGTCCGCCCCTGCTGAGTTGAGGGACTGCCCGCTGCTGGAAAGCAGGAGCTGGGAGCTATGTGGCGGGCTGCGAGGCGAATCCGCGAAGTCCGCCACAGTTGAACTGTGAGCAAAGGGAAAGCGAGCAGAGGAGCGCCTGCTGAGTCCGCAGAGTTCGCAAAGTCCACAGGAGACTGGGCGGTCTGGGACTGCTTTGAGGGAATTCTGCAGCCTAGCTATTGGGGCTCACCAATGAAGGAGGGCTAGATGTCTTGACCATACTTTGAGTCTGCCGAGCTCGCAATGAACAGGGTGTTGCTGTTGATTTCTGCGAAGCAGCAGAGTTGGAGTCCGCACTCCTTATGCAGACTGGCGAAGGTGGCTCTCCAAGCTGCTGGGCGACATAGGACATGCGGCCTACCGGACTGGCGAGGCAGACCGCGCATGTTGGCGAGGCAGAAGCCGTGGTAGCTGCCTGGCGGCTTGGGCGGATATGGAGTTAAGTCCAGCAGAGAGAGACCTGCGGAAACCTCACGGTTAAGCTGAAAAGGATGGCGGCATGCAGAGGCGGACTGCGGAAGCAGTCCACGGTCTCTGCCGACCAAGGAAAGGCACGCGACCTGGTCGGTCAGACCGCTGAGACTGCGCAGGTCGCGCGGCCTGAGCGGACAGAAAATTATGTCCGCCCAATCTAGGGCAGGCATCACGGCCTTCAGGAGGAACCCGGAGCAGGCCGCGAAGCGAGCTGGCTCCCTTGGGAAGGATCGCCGATTTCGGTGTTAACATAATCCCCGCACTTTTTTAAGTTCCGAAAAGAACTTCGAAAAAGTTGGAGACCCACGAAAATCGTGATCCACCCCAACAGAAAGAAAAGGGGGCAAGGAGAGTGTTGGGTACATTGGAATAAATGTACCTGATTTGAAGAAGCCTCACCCTACTCAATGATATACATCAAATTGTATTTGATGTGTTTTGAGTTTAGTTATGCAGGTTAAGTATTTGCAGGGAAAGCTGAAAAGTTTTTAAGTCCATGTGTTGACACCCAGAAGAAAAGTGTCGACACTTAAGAAGACTTGTGTCGATACCCAGAGAAGCAGTGTCGACACTTGGAGTAATTATGTCGACACCAGGGATGCAGAGTCGACACCCAGAAGGAAAGTGTCGACACCTATAGGATGTGTCGACACTCAATGAAGTGAAGTCCAGAGAAGCTGTGTCGATACTTAGAAGCAGTGTCGACACCCAGAGGAACTTTGTCTACATCAGAAAGTGTCGACACTTGGAGGATGTGTCGAGACTCCGCAAATTTCAACAGAGTCTAAGTATAAGTGTCGACATAATGAAGAATGTGTCGACACATAGCAGAAGACTCAACACATGAAGAAAGTGTCAACATAGTAAAGAATATGTCGACACTCAGCAGAAGACTCAACACATGAAGAAAGTGTTGACATAATAAAGAATGTGTCGACACACATCAGAAGACTCAATACATGAAGAAAGTGTCGACACTAGAAGGCTGTGTCGATACTCAGCAAAGTTCAACAAATTCTAAGTACAAGTGTCGACACAAAGGAGATGTGTCGACACTCAGCCAAAGTATCAACAAAAGAAGAATGTGTCGACACAAGGAGCTGTGTCGACACTCAGAAAGTATCAACACAGAAGTCATGTGTCGATACCAAGAAGATGTGTCGACACTGAACAAGTTCAACACAAGAAGATGTGTCTACACAAAGGAGTAGTGTCGACAGTAAGCAGAATTCAACTAAGTACTGAAGAACAAGGAGTTGTGTCGACACACAATATCAGTGTCGACACATTCTGAAGTAGCAGTGTCGAGAAGTAAATTCTACAACACAAGGAGCTGTGTCGACACCTTGAAGGCTAGTGTCGACACTTAGTCTACTTGTGTCGACACTTAGTCTATAAGTGTCGACACTTAAAGACAGACTGTCTCGACACTTTCAGACAGTTACAAATATTTCAAGAAGTGACTGGATGACATGACAGCTGTCATTCCAGCCGGTCTACTGCAACTATCAGAGTTATCAGAAAGCTGTTAGGAACCGGATCAGCCGGTCACCATGAAGAAAGCATATATAAAGGCATATTTTGTCAACAGAAGAAGGATTGATCAACAACAATCAAAGAAGAAGATCTAGCTATTCATTGAAGAATCAATTCAAGTGAAGATCTAAGTAGTTGGAGAGAGATAGCTCCTTCCAAGAAGACAGCTGTTGGAACCAGGCTGTGGAGAAGGTTTCAGATTGAGATCAGAAACTTAAGTTGCAGTGATTGAAGATCAGCTGTATAGAGAATCAACCCTATTGTGTTCTACATTCAAGAAACTTTGAAGAAAGCCAAGTGAGGTTGATCTCAGCAGAGTTCTTTCAAGAACTCATCAAGAAACCTGTCAACTCATCTCTCTTATCCTGAGTTGAGGTTATACACTTTGTATTTTTAATTTCTTGTAGGATCCTTAGGGATCTGAGTTGTAAGCCTAAAATTATAAAGGCTGAGTGGTAGGGTCTGTGTGCCTGAGTGTAGGAGATCTATTTCTCTGAGTGTAGGCCTGTTGTAGGCAGAGTGTAGGCCTTGTGGGTGAGTGTAGGTCTTTGGAGAAGACTGAGTGGTAGAGCTGTTGAGCCTGAGTTATAGGAGTGGGATGACTCTGAGATGTAGGAAACATTTGGGGTTCTGAGTGTAAGATCTGAGGATCTGAGGTATAGTGGAGGAGTTTGGCCGAATCTAGTACACTGCTAGATAGGCGAAGGGGGAAAGTGGATGTACCCAAACCTTGGGGAACCACTATAAAACTGTGTGTACTCTGTGTATGTGATTCTGTTATTGTTGTGTTGAAGTGCTGTGAAGTATTATTTATAATTCTGTGATATAATCTGCCTAAAAGTTTAAAAAGATTGAGTCACCTATTCACCCCCCCTCTAGGTGATTAGGTACAATTTCTTTCAAGTGGTATCAGAGCCAGGTTTCTCAAAAAGGACATAACTGTCTGAGTAGATCCTGTTGGCAGATTCAGTGAAATCAAGGACAGATTCAGCATAATCAAGAAAATCAAGAAAATGGGTTCAACAGAGAATCACAGGGAACTTGGATCCATGAAGTTGCCAATTTGCAGAAAAGAGATTTTTGGCATCTAGAAAGAAAGGGTAAGGCTATTTATGGAAGCCTCTGACCCTAGAATCTATATCACAGTTAAAGAAGGGCCATATGTGCCTATGAAGGTATCTGTGTTAGATGCAAATCAGAGAACACCAAAGGACTTTTCTGAAATGACAAAAGATGAGATAATTCTGGCCACCATGGACAAGAGGGCTCAGAATATCATTGTAAGTGCCATAGATGATGCTACATTTCAGAACTTGATACACTGTAAAACATCAAAGGAGATGTGGGATACTCTGATTGTGTACATGGAGGGTTCAGAAGAAGTTAGACAAGACAGGAAGTCTTTGTTAAACCAAGAGTATAAGAGCTTCAGACAAGGCAAGTCTGATAGTATAATAGAATGCTAAAGAAATTCTATAGGATTGTCAATGAGTTGATGTCCTATGGAAGAGAATTTAGCAATTATGAGCTGAATGATAAGTTCTTGAGGTCCCTAACAAAGGACTGGGACACCAAGATCTGTGTCATAAGGGAAATGGCCAAGTTAGTAGATATTTCTCCTCCAACATTGTTTGGAAAGCTGTTGTCCTATGAAATGCAGCTAATGGTAAGGAAAGAAGAGGAGAAGACTACCAGAATTGAGCATAAAGAAAGAACAGTGGCATTCAAGACAGAAGCCACCAGGAAATACAAAAGTAAGTCTCCATCTCCACCTCCAAAGGTTACTGGATCTGAGACAGATGAGACAGAATGCAGGAATTCTGAAAGCAGTGAGAGTGATGAGGATTTGGTAGCTTTCACAAGACACTTTCAGAAGTTTCTGAAGAAGAAACAGTGGAGGTCAAAGCCATCCACTTCACAAGGAAAAGATGACTATTATCAGAACAAGAAGTCATCAAAGAAAGACAGGAGAAAGCCCAAGTCAAGCAAAGCAACTTTATCAAAAATTGTATGTTATTGCTGTAACAGACAAGGACATGTTGTTGCTGACTGTCCAGAGAAAAGGAAAGAGTCTAATGATAAAAAGAAGATTCAAACCAAGGGCAAAAAGGAAAGGTCCTTTGTTGCCAAGAAGGACAAAAGCATGTCAGACATATCATCTTCAGAAATTGATTCAGAAGCAGAAGCTTATATTGGACTGTTTGCTGAAGAAGAGGAAGAGGAGTTCATCCAGTTAATGAACTCTATATATGAGCAAGAGGACAATCAGTGCTAAGGACTGATGGCCTTAACAGAAGGTGACAAAATCCAGGATCAGCCTGGACCTAGTCAGGTACAAAATTGTTCTTTAAGTTCAATTTCTAGTGCTAGTTCAGATTCAGTTACATCAGCATCAAGTGATGCCAGTGGATCTGAATCTGAAGGGGATATTCATCAGTTGATTGATGAATATAGAGTTCTGTTGCAAGCTTTTAAGAAAAAGCAAATCCTTGGCCAAGTGTTAGGCTAAGGAGATTGCAAGTCTCAAAGTGGCTGCAACAGATTTTGATAAGTTGATTGATCAAAAACTAAATGAAATAGCCAGGCTGAAGAACATAACTGTTATTCAGATGGGGACTATAACATTCAAGAATGATCAAATCAGAAATCTGGAGATTAGTCTTCAGAAGGAGAGAGACATTGTTGCAAGGTTTTCTAAACCAAAGTATGTTTTACCTTTGATAGATGAATTTGTAAATCAAAAAGGTAAAAATGGATTAAGGTTTACAAAACCTGCTAGGACTGTTCAGTCCAAGTCTAAGGGCAAAGCCCCAGTACTCAACAAGCCTGCTGTAGATAGAACCGCTAGGGTTGTACCTAAGCAAAGGTACAATAGATTTGAGTGTTGGTGCTGTGGCAAGGTAGGCCACTTTGCCATAGGCTGTTGGCACAATTCTAGTGCCAAGATGAGTAGCAAACTGCATGTTGGAAGATCTACAGGTAGCTTTGTTAAGAAGCAAACTAACCAACACCAAGGACCCAAGTATTCTTTGGGTTCTAAGGTTAACTAATATGTTTTGCAGGTGAGTCCAAGTGGCCATGCCCCAATATGATACTTGGACAGTGGATGTTCCAAACACATGACTGGAACTAGGGGATTGCTAAAGGACTACACACCAATCAAGGATGGTCCTAAAGTCACCTTTGGTGGTTTTGAAAAAGGAATCATCAAACGTTTTGGTAACATTTCTAGCAACCTTATAACAATTACTCAGGTGGCTTATGTTAAAGGTTTGAAACATAACCTTATTATTATAAGTCAACTGAGTGATTTAGGATATGACATCTCATTTGTCAAAGATGGTTGTCATATCAGGAGGTCAAATGATCAAGAGATCATTTTGACAGGTTATAGAAAGAGAAATGTCTATTGCCTAGACATTATGTGTGAGAACAATGTTTCTCCCGTGTGTCTTGTAGCTGATGAGAAAGTCTCTCATTGTGTCAAATGGCGCAAGAGGCTAGCCCATCTTAACTACAAGACAATTGGCCAACTCTATAGCAAAGAGTTAGTGAGGAATGGTCCTCAGGTTAAGTGTATTAAAGATGGGATATGTTCAGCCTGTCAAAAGGGCAAGTAGACTAGATCCACCTTTAATAGCATTGAGAACAAAGATGCTGTGAGGTGCTTATACCTCTTGCATATGGATCTCTTTGGTCCTATGCCAGTTCACAGCCTAGGTAGGAAGGTCTACACATTTGTGGCTGTAGATGACTACTCAAGGTTTTCCTGGGTGTTCTTCCTTAGACAGAAATCTGAAACACCTAGTATCTTCTATAGTTTTATCAAACAAATACAGAATGAGTTAGATAGTACATTGGTCAAAATAAGAAGTGACCATGGTACTGAATTCCAGTCTGATAGTATGACAAAGCTATGTGAAGAGTTTGGGATATTTCAGGAATTTTCTTCACCAAGAACACCTCAGCAAAATGGCATTGCTGAAAGGAAAAAATAAAACCTTGATTGAGGCTGGTAGAGCCCTATTAAGTGACACAACTCTCCCAGAATATTTCGGGGCTGAGGCAGTAAACACTGCATGCCATGTAATTAATAGGGCTACTATCACCAAGAGCCACAATAAGACCCCCTATGATATTGTGAAAGGCAGAAAACCAAACCTATCCTATTTCAGGATCTTTGGTTGTAAATGCTATATACTTAACAATGGAAAGTCTTACTTGACCAAGTTTGCTGCCAAGTCCCAAGAGGGGATCTTTGTTGGGTACAACAACAATAGTAAGACTTATAGGGTCTACAACTTGCCTACTCAAGTTGTAGAGGAATCAGTACATGTAGTATTTGATGAAGCTAGACTTATTAACAATGAATTGTCTAGAAGTATTTGCAGCTCCACAGGTGTGACTAAGAAGATGGACAAGCTCACTATTGAAGAAGGATCTACTGCAAGTCAGCATGTAGATTATAGTGGGTGTTGTCCAGGGGGAGTACTACATGCACCTGATGAAGAAGAAGACCAAGGAGTGCAGCAGTTGAAGAAGCTGAAGGAGTTCAACCTGAAGCCAGGCTACCTCCAGCTAGTAAACATTTGAAAGATCATCCAGCCAATCAAATTATTGGTGATCTAAGTCAAGGGGTACAAACAAGGAGCAGAAATTTAAGTTCAGTACTCTACTCCAGTTTTCTATCCCAAGTAGAGCCAAAGAAATTTGAAGAAGCCATCCTAAACCCTCATTGGATTGAGGCAATGCAAGAGGAGCTGAATCAGTTCAAAAGATGCAAAGTCTGGGAGCTTGTTCCTAAACCAAAAGACCACAACATAATTGGAACCAAGTGGATCTTTAGGAGCAAGATGGATGAACATGGAGTTATTATAAAGAACAAAGCAAGACTGTTTGCTAAGGGATATAGGCAGGAAGAAGGTATTGACTTTGATCAAACCTTTGCTCCAGTAGCCAGACTGGAGGCAATAAGGATGTTCTTGGCCTATACAACCTATCAACGGTTGAAAGTATACCAAATGGATGTTAAGTCAGCATTTCTGAATGGAAATCTGAAGGAAGAGGTCTATGTGGAACAGCCATCAGGTTTTGTTGATTTAACTCAACCTAATTATGTCTATAGACTTAGGAAGGCTTTGTATGGGTTAAAACAAGCCCCTAGGGCTTGGTATGAAACCCTGTCTAGTTTCCTCATTGAGAATAAATTCACAAGGGGGAAAATAGACAAGACTCTATTACTTAGGGAATCCAGAGGTAAGATAATACTAGTCCAAATATATGTAGATGACATCATATTTGGGTCTACTGAAAGTAGTCTTTACAAAAAGTTTGCAAAACTAATGCAAGGGCAATTTGAGATGAGCAGTATGGGGGAACTTAAGTTCTTCTTGGGTCTCCAAGTTAGACAGACTGAGAATGGTTTATCCATATGCCAGTCCAAGTTCACCCTAGAACTAATAAGGAAGTATGGTATGGAATCATCCAGTACCATGAAAACTCCTATGGGGTCAAATATGTCTCTTAGCAAAGATGATGCAGGGAAACCTGTAGATGAGACTTTGTATAGAGGGATAGTTGGCTCCCTATTGTATTTGACTGCAAGTAGACCAGATATCATGTATGCTACATGTGTCTGTGCTAGGTACCAAGCTTGCCCTAAAGAATCTCATTTGACAGCAGTCAAAAGAATACTGAGATATCTTAAGGGCACTCCTTATCTAGGCCTTTGGTACCCTAGGAATGGAGACTTTGAACTGACAGGTTATTCAGATGCAGATTTTGCAGGCTGTAAAGAAGATAGCAAAAGTACAACTGGTACCTGTCAATTCCTAGGTGGAAGACTGATATCATGGAGTAGCAAGAAGCAAACAAGTGTGGCTATCTCCACAGCAGAATCTGAGTATGTGGCTGCAGGAAGTTGCTGTGCTCAACTTCTATGGATACAACATCAGCTAGAAGACTATGGTATTCAAGTAAGTAGAACACCACTATTTTGTGATTCTACTAGTGCTATATCTATTGCAAACAATCCTGTTTCCCATAGTAGGACTAACCACATAGAGATAAAATATCATTTTCTAAGGGAACATGTTGAAAAAGAAGATATTTCACTAGAGTATGTTAATACAGATAATCAACTAGCTGACATGTATACTAAGCCTTTAGAAGAAACCAAATTCAATAGGTTTAAAATTGAATTAGGTATGATAAACTTAGAATAAGTTTACAGAAATGGCTAAGTAAAATAGTGTCGACACACAGAGTTGTCTGTGTCGAGACAGAGAATTGGTGTCGACACTTCAGAGAAAAGGTGTCGACACATCTAGGAAGTTGGTGTCGATACTTCAGAAAATTTGTGTCGACACATACAGGGTAGGTGTCTACACATCCAAGGTGGTGTCGACACTTAGGCTTTACACAGAATTACACAAGTAAAGTCTCGACTAAGTGTCGAGCTAAGTGGTGTCGACACATAAACAAGTGTCTACAAATATATTCTGTCGACTATACTTGTGTCGACACATAATTGTCGAGACATTATAAGTCTGTGTCGACACTTTTCAATAGTGTCGACACAATTTGACTATTTTGACGCACCCTTTCATCTTCGATCCTAGAAAGGTATAAATAGGATTTCGCTAATGTCTGTCGACACACTCACCAAAGTTTCGAGACCAAACTTGCGTGTCGACATCTCTCTTCTCTCAATTCAAATTTCTTCAAACCCTAATGACGCCCAAGCTCGAAGAGAACGTGAATGAAGGATATGAACTGGTGCGGCACACATTTGATGAGGCGGAACCCGAGATCAAAGGTGTGGTAACCGTAGTTGCAGAATCTGGATTAGAATTCCTTGTTTCAGAACCCATCAAGATCTGGAAGGAGGTCCTGGAATTTATGAATGGTGCAACCCTAGATGAATCAGGACTAAAGATTAAGTCAAGGGTTCATGGGGCTAAGGTGAAAGTTTCTCCTAAAAGTCCGAGGAAGGTACTACAACTACCAAGAACCAAGGAGGAAGAAGATGTTTCTGCATCTAAGACAAGAGAAGCTTTGAGTTGGTGTGGATTGGATTCCAACCTGAAGATAGGTTTTGTGTTCAACAGAAAAGGAATGAACAGCCAAGGCAAATTCTTGTCTGAAATAGTTGGAAAAGTTATCCTGTGCAAATCTGGAGGACCTGACAGGATTTCAGCTTATATGTTCAATCTAATGACAATGTTAATATTCCAGCTAAATACTGATTGGTCTGTAGTAGTGTTAGAGAAGATTAAGGAGAGCCTGAAGAAACCTAATTTGGGTAGGATTCTAAGTCTATACCTAGCTGGTAGTATACCATAGGTGATGAGTCAAGCAGCTGGATCTAAGATCAATCACATGAGGAAGATGGACATGAGAATCTTCTCTAGATAGGATACGGTCTTGACCAAGGAAATGCCAACTCCTGAGAAGGAAACACCCCAGAAAAGGAAGAAGAAATCAGCCCCTGTGGCTCAAGAATCATCAAGAAGTTCTGAGGAACAAGTAGTGTTCACTCCTGATGAAGGAGACACTGGAAATGCTGGAAAGTCTCCAGCTAGACAAGATGATGCAGAGAGGCAGGGGGAGCTACCACAGGCTAGCCCACTTCACCAGGATTCAATCCAGGGGGAGCCTCTACTAGTGGAAGAGCCAACTCCACTAGAAAGTGAACAAGCTACCCACACTATACTTGAGGTAATCACTGATATTAATGCATTAGATTTCCATATTGAGGATGATGTTTTGTCTGATTCATTACCTAATGTTAATCATCAAACACAAACACATAGCCAATACCAAGATGTTGTCATGGAGGACACATCTGTTGCAGATCAAGTGGTATCTGATCAAGTTGCTGATGAGATAAGTGTTTATCCACCCCATCCTCCACAAGAATTCACCCTAGAAGAGCTATTCCCTGACCTACTCCAAACTGACTTTGAAAAAGAAAGTGCTATTGTTGAGGGGGAGAAGGCTCATGTTGAGGGGGAGCAAGTGAAGAATATAGAAGAAACTGCAGGCAAAGAGACTGAGGTGCCACAAGATGCTGAGCAAGTACAAAGGACTGAGAAGGAGTTATCTCCAAGTCCTAAGGACAGAGTGACTATTGATAGCACATCTGCTTCAGAAGATGAAGAGGCTGCAAGAGCCAAGAAGAGAAAATTCCAGGTTTTCAAAAGGAGGAGCCAGAATTATAAGAAAGCTCTACAAACAATAGCACCACAACCTGCACCACAGCCAGCCCCATCAATAGATTACAGTTCATTGATGGTGGCCTTACAAATTAAGCTTGATGAGCAAAGGCAAGCACTGGAAAAATATGTGGATGAAGGACAAAAATCTCTGCAGTTTGATCTTGCACAGGACATTAAGTCCATCAGATTTGAGATGAATCTGAATAAGAAAGAGATGACTGACTGCTTCCATAAAGGAGGGAATGCAGTAGTCTATCTAGCAACTCATCAAGAGAAGATCAAAGCTCAAGTGGATGAACTTGAAGTAAAGCAAGGCTATGTTCTGGAGAACCAGCTAAGGATAAATGATAATTTAACTGCTTCACACAATGCCATAGTAACAGAAATGAAAAATATAGCTACTGGTCAGACTACAGCTAATGTCACTGCTAAGGCAGAATTTGCTAAAGCATTACAAGAGGGAATAACTGCTGTTAAAACTGCTATCCAAGACTCTCAAAAGTCTATAACTGACAAGCTCCAAAGGTTGAAACCTTTCTTTAAGGATGGTGTAAACTATTTGGATGCCCAAATTAGATTTCAGAAAGATGATGTGAGAGATCACATTGTTAGAGAAGTCATAAAGGGGGAGAGGGTATTAGTCAAAGCCAGCTCTGATCATGCCAAATGGATTTCAAATTCCATCAGAGCCACCCTTGGATATCCTCCATTGTGTGATGATGACAATGTTGCAGAGTCTGGAATTAATCCTGCATATCTTGGAGGTGAGCAAGCTGAAGTAGCTCAATTGATCTATCCTCCACCAGACTTTGATATGATACATGCAGATACACAGTCAATGTATAGCCCACCTGAAGGAAAGCAACATGACATCATAGAAAAAGTGGTTCAGCCAGTGCCAGAGGCTATACTGAAAGAACAAGAAGCTTTGCTGCAGAAAGAACAAGAAGCCCAATTGTCTAAGAAGAGATTCAGGGAGCAAGCTGAGTTGAGACCTGACTTTGAACAATGGAGCCCCACTTCAAGGAATATTATCTTAACTGCATGGAAGGATGCCAAGGACAATATTCAAGACAGAAACAAGTGGTATTCTGAACTGGAGTGGAAGAAACATGAGTCCAGGCAAGAAGCCATTGTGCAATACAGAAGAAAGGCTAAGATGGGAAAGCTACCTCCTACTACCCAGGAGCCTAGAAAGTACTTTCCCAAGCCTTATCATTACTTTGAAAGGCAGAAGATCAAAGCTGAAGAGTTAAAGAAGAAGGATCTTAAACGCAAGAAGCCTGCTGCTGCTGAAGATGCTGAAGCCCCAATACAAGCAAAGATACAATCTGGAAAGGGCATAGTGATCAAAGAGCCTGAGCAGCAATAGGATAGAATTTATCTTTACTTTATAATTATAATCTTTTGTTTTTAAACACTCTGTAAACTTTTGTATAATGAATATGATAAAGTTGTTAGAATAATGTGATGTGTGATAAATCTATTACATTATTTTTCTGAGATATTTCTGTATACATGTTTTGTTTAATACATGTTTATGTACTTACCCTGTCATTTAACATTGTTTTACATCATATTGTGATTTTATTATTTATGGTGTATATCATTGACTAAAGGTTATGACTTCTCCAAATAGGGGGAGATTGTTGGGTACATTGGAATAAATGTACCTGATTTGAAGATGCCTCACCCTACTCAATGTTATACATCAAAATGTATTTGATGTGTTTTGAGTTTAGTTGTGCAGGTTAAGTATTTGCAGGGAAAGCTGAAAAGTTTCTAAGTCTATGTGTCGACACCCAGAAGAAAAGTGTCGACACTTAAGAAGACTTGTGTCGACACCCAAAGAAGCAGTGTCGACACTTGGAGTAATTGTGTCGACACCAGGGATGCAGAGTCGACACCCAGAAGGAAAGTGTCGACACCTACAGGATGTGTCGACACTATATGAAGAGAAGTCCAGAGAAGCTGTGTCGACACTTAGAAGCAGTGTCGACACCCAGAGGAACTTTATCTACATCAGAAAGTGTCGACACTTGGAGGCTGTGTCGACACTAAGCAAATTTCAACAGAGTCTAAGTATAAGTGTCGACATAATGAAGAATGTGTCGACACACAGCAGAAGACTCAACACATGAAGAAAGTGTCGACATAGTAAAGAATGTGTCGACACTCAGCAGAAGACTCAACACATGAAGAAAGTGTCGACATAATAAAGAATGTGTCGACACACAGCAGAAGACTCAATACATGAAGAAAGTGACGACACTAGAAGGCTATGTCGACACTCAGCAAAGTTCAACAAATTCTAAGTACAAGTGTCGACACAAAGGAGATGTGTCGACACTCAGCCAAAGTATCAACAAAAGAAGGATGTGTCGACACAAGGAGTTGTGTCGACACTCAGAAAGTATCAACACAGAAGGCATGTGTCGACACCAAGAAGATGTGTCGACACTGAACAAGTTCAACACAAGAAGATGTGTCGAAACAAAGGAGTAGTGTCAACAATAAGCAGAATTCAACTAAGTACTGAAGAACAAGGAGTTGTGTCGACACACAATATCAGTGTCGACACATTCTGAAGTAGCAGTGTCAAGAAGTAAATTCTACAACACAAGGAGCTGTGTCGACACCTTGAAGGCTAGTGTCGACACTTAGTCTACTTGTGTCGACACTTTGTCTATAAGTGTCAACACTTAAAGACAGACTGTATCGACACTTTCAGACAGTTACAGATATTTCAAGAAGTGACTGGATGACATGACAGCTGCCATTCCAGCCGGTCTACTGCAACTGTCAGAGTTGTCAGAAAGCTGTTAGGAACCGGATCAGCCGGTCACCATGAAGGAAGCCTATATAAAGACATATTCTGTCAACAGAAGAAGGATTGATCAACAACAATCAAAGAAGAAGATCTAGCTATTCATTGAAGAATCAATTCAAGTGAAGATCTAAGTAGTTAGAGAGAGAGAGCTCCTTCCAAGAAGATAGCTGTTGGAACCAGGCAGTGAAGAAGGTTTCAGATTGAGATCTGAAACTTAAGTTGAAGTGATTGAAGATCAGCTGTATAGAGAATCAACCCTATTGTGTTCTACATTCAAGAAACTTTGAAGAAAGCCAAGTGAGGTTGATCTCAGCAGAGTTCTTTTAAGAACTCATCAAGAAACCTGTCAACTCATCTCTCTTATCCTGAGTTGAGGTTATACACTTTGTATTTTTAATTTCTTGTAGGATCCTTAGGGATCTGAGTTGTAAGCCTGAAATTATAAATGCTGAGTGGTAGGGCCTGTGTGCCTGAGTGTAGGAGATCTATTTCTCTGAGTGTAGGCCTGTTGTAGGCTGAGTGTAGGTCTTGTGGCTGAGTGTAGGTCTTTGGAGAAGACTGAGTGATAGGGCTGTTGAGCCTGAGTTGTAGGAGTGGGATCACTCTAAGCCGTAGGAACCATTTGGGGTTCTGAGTGTAAGATCTGAGGTTCTGAGGTATAGTGGAGGAGTTTGGCCGAATCTATTACACTGCTAGATAGGCGAAGGGGGAAAGTGGATGTACCCAAACCTTGGGGAACCACTATAAAATTGTGTGTACTCTGTGTATGTGATTCTGTGATTTCTGTGCTGAAATGCTGTGAAGTATTATTTATAATTCTGTGATATAATCTGCCTAAAAGTTTAAAAAGATTGAATCACCTATTCACCCCCCCCCCCCTCTAGGTGATTAGGTACAATTTCTTTCAGAGAGATAGAACCTGAAACCTCTCCTTAGGAGTTTGGGACTGCCTGTCTATTTCCTGTAAGAGGAAAGTTAGGGTAGGCATGGTATATGAAAGTAACTTGCAAGTACCTGTGAAGAAACTCGCAAGTATCGGTTGATCTCTGCAAAATGAGAGTTGGGAACAAACAAGGTATATGTGAATAGCTTGCAAGTACCTGTGAAGAAACTTGCAAGGGTCTGCAGATCTCTGCAAGGAAAGAGTTAGGAGCAAGTATTGTATACAAAAATAAGCTGCTAGTACCTGGATGAGGCTTGTAGGTGTTTGTTAATTTCTGCAAGGAGAAGGGTTAGAAGCAAACACATATATGAAAAAGGCTTGCAAGTACCTGGGAGAGGGCTTGCAAGTGTTTGCTAATCTTGTTGATGAGATAAGGTCGATATGACCAAACAACAGAGGAAATGCCTGATTAATACTTTATCATGAAGCCCAGATCACTAAATTGAGCACTAACTGTTGATATGACTGGATGGACATAGTCAGATTAGCAGAGAAGTAACTTTGATGAATTCTGCCAATCTTCACTAGATTGTAACGTCATGGTTTGGTGATCAAAGAGAGTAAGAATCCTTGATCAATGTTTGATACCATTAGATTTGGATAGGAGTAATAAATAGCTTTGTGAATCGTCATCTGATAGAGCTTGAGCAAGCAATGAATAAAAATGAAAGTAATAGAGATCGTACAAGTAGAGAGCTTGTAAGTCATCATCCGATGGAGCTTTGAGCAAGCAATGTATATAAGACGAGCATAAGCAAAATGATTGCTAGAAATCCTTTTGGTAGGTTGGATTAACCTGTTCACCTGTGAAAGAAGGCGATTGACAAAAAAGGAGAACTAGCTAAACTCCCTCGACAGAGCACAAAAGGGAGACATGCGCAAAAAACCCTAAGAAGGAAGCGACAAATGAACTGCTCTCTTGCCTCGGGTACAATCATCACTGATCAATGAGACCAGTTGCGCCACGTGGCCTATTGTTTGTCTATGGATTGATCAGTGGAGTTGTGGGATCCCGCGAAGGCACGGATCGAGAGTACCATAGAGTGTTCGGACATCACAGTTAGGTGATGATCGAAGAGACAAGGCTAAACTTGATCGTCATTGCTTGTCAAGCAAAGATCATCATAACTGTAATGTATCCAACACGAAGCACAACAGAGCTAACACATGGGGCTCCCCTAGCACACACTCTGTGTCAGATGCCGGCTAGGATCCAAAATCTGAAGCCCAACATCGTATATTGCCGGCTAATGATGACTCCTGTTTTTTCATGGATACCATAAGTGAAGAATCCTTCTCTCCCACCTCTAATTTTGAAAAAGAATTTTCCAATTTTTGTTCCTCTCCTCCTCTTCCAACTGAATCTCTACACCTAAGTGAAGAATCCTCCACCCGCACCTCTGATTTTGAAAAAGAATTTTTTGATTTCTGTTCCTCTTCTACTTTTCCAACTGAATCGCTGCATGAAGCCGCCATGGCCGCTAGTAACACCCCTTTTTATTTTACATATAAAAAAGTGTACGAGGACATAGTTTTTGAAAAAGAACAAATTTCCAAAACCTCGTATGATGACCCCCCTACCTTGGAACTGAAAGAACTACCAGAGCACCTTCAATACGCTTTCTTAGAAAAGGACTCCAAGCTGCCTGTCATAATTTCGGCCTACCTCACGGATGCTCAAAAGGATAAACTTCTTTCAATTTTACAAAAGCATCGCCAAGCTATTGCTTGGCAGATATCTGATATCAAGGGCATAAGCCCATCTTTTTGCACTCATAAAATCTTAATGGAAGATAATTCACGTAACTCTATACAACCTCAGCGCTGTATAAACCCAAACATGAAAGACGTAGTTAAGGGCGAGGTTATGAAATTGTTAGACTCAGGAATTATCTATCCTATATCCGACAGTAAGTGGGTTAGCCCAGTACAGGTAGTACCAAAGAAGGGAGGGATAACGGTCGTAAGTAATGAAAATAATGAATTAATCCCGACTCGGACGGTGACCGGATGGCGAATGTGTATAGATTACCGTAAGTTGAACGACGTCACCCGCAAGGATCAATTCCCCTTACCGTTCATTGATCATGTTGGGTATTGTATCCACAATGTACCTGATTTGAAGAAGCCCCTGGACAAGCTAAGGTCAATAGACTATGTATTTGATAAACTTTTTCAAGTTGTACTTGCAGTTTCTCCACGCTAAGTGCACACCAACGTCAGGGTGCAGTAGGTCAATATACACGGATCTGCACGACGTAATCCCTCGTTGAGCAGATCAGTGTGTTGGCCTATGTGTACTCTCTCTATTGGAGTGCACTTACTTTCAAGTACAGGGCCGCTCATATGCAAGAGAAGACAAGGAGCATGGAGGATCAAGGAGCAGCTCCTAGGTGGAAGACGAAAAATCGTCCAAGGCAAATTCGACGAGAATCACCAAGTGATTCTCGCCGAATCGGCGAGAATCACTAGGCGATTCTCGTCGAATCATCGAGAATCGTCAGTGATTCTCGCCGACTCCTTCTGGCCATCTCAAAATGGTGCCAAGTAAGATTCGGCGAGAATCACTTGTAATTCCCGCCGAACCTGTGGTCAAGCAGCCCATGAATACCAAGTAAAATCCGTTGAGAATCAACAAGTGATTCGACGAGAATCACAAACGATTCTCGACGAATCGTCGAGAATCACTTGGTGATTCTCGCCGATTCGTCGAGAATCGTCTGCGATTCTCGTCGATTTTGACTTGGCGTTTTCTCAGTTAATTTCCTGAACCGGATTCTGTCTCAGCTAATTCCCTGAACTGGATTCTGCCGCTGTTTAATATCTGGACCGGGATTTGGGGATTATTTTTGTGGGTCCCACAAACGGTCTTATTGGGGGTAGCTACAGTATTTATACTCGGGTATTTTGAACAGAAACAAAAAAAAAATACGCCGAGCTCACGGAAACCCTAAGATCGCGAAATCCTTCCGCCGCCTCCGTCGCCGCTCGCGCAAGTCCGTCGCCGCCACCGATAGATCTTCTTCCCGATCTCCGGCGACAGTAGCTTAGCAAGGCTTGAGTCTCACGCGTCTATCCAGAGATCCATTGTCTCTCGATTTGTTGATCGGAAACACTTCCCATCCGAATCGATCGAGACGACCGATCCTCGTGTGACCGTTGGTAGACCGAGCATGCTTCGCAACGAAGTTTGGATCTCCAAGTTCAGCAGCTGCTCTTCATCGTAGCCGTCGATCCCGAAGCTAGCCGCCGCTCGTGTGCCGCCGCCGGTTCCGGGGAAATCCTCTCCAAGAGAGACCAAGGTCGTAGACTCTTCATCGACTTCAAGAACACGTCGTCGAACAAAGAGGAACACCGGAGTCTCCAAGAGAAGTTTGTATCACGTGTACATTCTACTTTTATTTTATTGTAAAGGAACTTTTGTTCCGTGTTGTAAGGGTTGGGTGCAACCCGATTTGTGAGAGTGTTGACTCTCACGTGTGGAAGGGCTCCTTCCGTTAGTGCAGGGATTGGATTTCAATCCCGTTGGTGAAGTGACCGAGTCGTCCCTTGTTGGGGAGATAGGTCGAAGGGGGAAAGTGGATGTACCCAAGTCGGGGAACCACTATAAATTTGCTGTGTTTTCTGTGTGCTGTGTTTGTTGTTTTTATTATGCAGGTACATCTGTAAATTCCTCAAAAGAACCACACGTCACCTATTCCCCCCCATAGGTGCACATAGCCGACACTAGGTGGACTTTCAAGTGGTATCAGAGGGAGGTTACTCAACAAAAAGGCTAACACCTTGAGGTGAATCCTGCCACTAGTGTCAACAAGGAGACATACAGCTAATATGGACGGGCTCAAGTACTCCGGCAAGATCCCAGTGTGCAACAGACTCAACTTTCCTATCTGGAAGGAAAGGATCAGGTTCTATATGGAAGCAGTGGACCCTCGACTGTTCATGATCGTGCTGGAGGGACCTTATGTACCCACTAAGGCCTCGACCATTGATCCCACCAAGAAAGTGCCAAAGACACTCTCTGAAATGGACAAGGATGAGATGGTCCTAGTGAGCCTTGACATGAAGGCAAGAAACATCCTGGTCAGCGCGGTTGACGACTCTATGATGCAAAACTTCAGCAACTGCAGGACAGCTCAGGAGATTTGGCAGTGCCTGATCATCCTAATGGAGGGCACAGATGAAGTGAGGGATGATCGGAGATCCCTCCTGAACCAGAAGTATGAGGCCTTCCGGCAAGGGCCTAAGGAAGAGATCGGAGTCACATACGAGAACTTCCTGAAGATTGTTAACGCCCTCAAGGCTATGGAAGAGTGTTCACCAATGGTGAACTCAATGACAAGTTCCTTAGGTCCCTTACTAAGGAATGGGACACAAAGATCTGCGCCATCAGAGAATTTGGCAGACTAGAAGAAACTGATCCACAAATCCTGTTCGGGAAGCTGATGTCCTATGAACTTCAGCTGAACACCAGGAAGGCAGAGGAAGAAGCAGAGAAGGCTGCTACAAAAGAAAAGACTGTGGCCCTAAAAGCCAGTCACTCCAGAAAAGGGAAGGGTGCGGTGTCGTACCGTGCCAGGAATAAGGAAGAAGAGGAGGACTCCGATCCATGCTCCTCCAGCTCAGATCTGTCGGAAGAGGATTTCTCCCTCATCACTCGAGAGTTCAAGAAATTCCTCAAGATGAGGAATCAAAGGAAGAGAGACGGCTCCTCATCCAGACATTAGAAGAAAAACTACTCTTCTGATAGGTATGCATCTAAACCTAACAAACATCGTTCGTCTGATATTATTTGCTTTGGATGCAATAAGCCAGGTCACGTCGTGGCTGACTGCCATCAAAGCAAAAGAGATAAAGGGAAAGGAGAGGAGCTCAAATCCTCCAGAGATAAGAAGGAGCGGAGCTACATCGCAAGAAGACCAAAGACACTAAGTGAGTCTGATTCCTCAGACTCCAGTGATGATGAGGAAGCCTACTTCGGGCTGGTGGGTCGCTCAGACTCAGAAGGAGAATGTCCCCCATTTACTGGGAAGGTAAAAGCTCACACCCCTCTCTCCGACTCCGACTCTGATCCTGAGTCTCAGGATGATGAACCTGAGGATGGCCCTTCGGCCCGCGAAGCTGAACTCCTCGAGAAGTATGAGCTTCTGCTCAACACTTTCGACGAGTGCCGTAAGAGACTGAGGGCTGAGAAGAAGGAAGTAAAATTCCTTAAGGGTGAGTGTGTATCCCTAAGGGAAGAGGTCACTAGTTTGATTTCTCTCCGGCAGGAACACCTTGACCTGACTTCAAAGCACTCAGAGTCTTTGCAGCTCCTTGATCTCAAGCAGGAGGAAGTCAACAAATTGGAAGAACTACTTGCGACAGAAAGGAAGATCGTACAGAGCTTCTCTATGCCAAAAACAGTGCTTCCAGTCGTTGACACCTTCTCTACTCAGGCCAAAGGAGCTGGCTTGGGGCATATTGGGGCATCTGGTTCTTCATCTAGGAGGAACAAGAACCAGAGGAAGAATAAGGCCGCCAAGAAGGCCTCTGCTGATGAAAAGGGGAAGGCTCCTATTAGTCCTGTTGCGTTCAGAAAGCCTGGCTTTCCTTGCAACCAACATGACTTTGAGTCAACATTTGGGCATCATTTCCGGCCCTCGGTTGCAAAGCCTAAGAGCCGGTATGACGGTTGGAACTTCCCCCGGAACTTTGGTGAGAGTGCCTTCAAGGCACCTTATGAGGAGATCCACATAGGAAATTATGGTCCGTTCTCTAGCGGCCATAATGGAAAGCAGGCGCCAAAAGTCAAGCCTGTTATTCAGAAGGTGACAAAGTCATGTGACTGCCGTCACCATGAGGCCTCCACCTCCAGATCCAAGGCCCCAGCTGTACCCGTTGTTCCCAGGGTAAGGCAGGAGCCTCGGAAGAGATACAACAGGTTCGACTGTTCGTGCTGTGGCAAAGTCGGTCACTTTGCCGTGGATTGTTGGTTTAATCCAAGGAACTACGAGACTCCCCATGTTAGCAATGCGAGACCGACCACTCGTAGGGTTAACCGACCGAGGGGGAGTGTGCTAACCAGGAATCTAGGACCCAAGTTCGATTGGGTTCCTAAGGCAAATTAATTTTGTTTTGCAGGAATGTCCAAAGGCCACCAAAACGCCAATCTGGTATTTGGACAGTGGATGCTCCCGGCATATGACCGGGACAAGAAGCCTGCTGCGTGATTACACTCCAGTCGAGAATGGACCCAAAGTCATCTTTGGAGGGTCAGATCGAGGAGTCACCAGAGGTTATGGTATGATTTCCAACGGTATAATCTCTATCACCGACGTGGCTTATGTTGAAGGGTTAAACCATAACCTGATCAGTGTAAGTCAGTTATGTGATAAAGGTTATGACGTTAAGTTCTGCAAGGATAAATGTCTGATAATTTCACGTACCTCCTCTGAGACGGTATTATCAAGCATTAGGAGCAGAAATATCTTCTGCTTAGATTTTCTTAGTATAGATTCATCTACCCCCGTATGCCTTGTGGCAACAGGCAGTGCTTCTCTTTGTGAACAATGGCACAAGAGATTGGCACATATTAATTATAAGACAATTAGTATGCTATTTTCTAAGAATTTAGTAAGAGATGCTCCCAGTATCAAGTGCATCAAGGATAGCCCCTGTCATGCATGCCAGATGGGCAAACAGACACGGGCTACCTTTAAGAGCATTGCAGACAAAGACTCTTCCCGATGTCTTTACCTGCTACATATGGACTTGTTTGGCCCAATGCAAGTTCATAGCTTGGGAGGCAAGTCATATACGCTAGTGATAGTTGATGATCACTCACGGTTTACATGGGTGTTCTTTTTGAAACGAAAGTCAGATACTTTTGACATCTTCACTAATTTTGTCAAGCAAGTTCAGAACGAATTTAACTGCTCCGTGGTCAAAATCCGAAGTGACCATGGAACAGAATTCGAATCTGGTGCTATGATAGAATTTTGTGAAGAACAAGGTATCTTTCATGAGTTTTCCTCCCCGCGCACTCCTCAGCAAAATGGAGTTGCGGAGAGGAGAAATAGAACTCTCATTGAAGCCTGCACGACTATGTTGAAAGATGCTTCTCTCCCGGAATACTTCTGGGCAGAGGGTGTCAATACGGCATGTCATGTACAAAACCGAGCTTTGATCAACAAACATCATCGTAAGACGCCCTACGAGCTACTGAAAGGCAGGAAACCAACCATGTCCTACTTGAGGATCTTTGGTTGCAGATACTATGTACTGAATAATGGGAAGTACCCGCGTACTAAATTCGGTGAAAAATGCTTCGAAGGCATATTCATGGGCTACAGTTCCCATTGTCGAGCATATAGGGTCTTCAATAAGAAAACCCTAGTGGTAGAAGAATCAATAAATGTTGTATTTGATGAAGGAAGCTTGCTTAACTGCAATTCTTCCAGTAGTCTTCTTGAAGATGCAGGTGCTAGACTTGACCAGCTGAATCTGGATGAGACCCCTAAAGATGACGCACCCAAGTACATCAAAGTTTCCACCTCCACGTCAACTGAAAATGTTGAAGATCAAGATGAAACAAATCTTTTAGAAGAAAGAGAAGCACAAGAAGTAGCTGAAGCTCCAAAAGCCAGACTTCTAGAGCTCCGTCACGTGAGGGATCATCCTAGAGAACAGATCATCGGAGATCCTCGTGTAGGCGTCAGAACTCGAAGAGGTACAACTAACGAAGTATTGCATCTCAGCTTCCTGTCACAGGTAGAGCCAAAGAAGTTCGACGAGGCGAACAAGGATGCGGCATGGATTCTGGCCATGCAAGAGGAACTATATCAATTCGAACATTGCAAGGTTTGGACACTGGTTCCCAGACCATACAAGCAGAATGTCATTGGCACGAAGTGGATTTTCAGAAACAAGCTGGATGAACATGGTGTCATCATAAAGAACAAGGCCAGGCTGGTGGCTCAAGGTTACAGACAGGAGGAAGGGATTGACTTCGACCAAACCTTCGCACCAGTCGCAAGGCTCGAGGCAATCCGGTTGTTCCTGGCATATGCTTCACACAAAGGATTCACTGTCTACCAAATGGATGTGAAATCGGCATTCCTGAACGGAGAACTGAAAGAGGAAGTATACGTCGCTCAACCCCCAGGTTTTGTCGACCCTACTTATCCCAATCACGTTTATTTTCTTAATAAGGCTTTATATGGGTTGAAACAAGCTCCACGAGCTTGGTATGAGACTTTATCTAGTTTTCTTCTTGAGAACAAGTTCTCCAGAGGTAAAATAGATAAAACATTGTTTCTCCGGGAAGTCAAAGGCAAGATTTTGCTGGTGCAAATCTATGTCGATGACATAATATTCGGCTCAACAGACAACAATCTTTGCAAAAAGTTTTCTAAACTCATGCAAGGAAAGTTTGAAATGAGCAGTATGGGAGAGCTCAAGTATTTCTTAGGCCTTCAAGTGAAACAGTCTGAGGATGGAATCTTCATCTCTCAGACGAAGTTCACAAATGAACTCCTTAAGAAATTCGGTATGGAGAGTGCAACCTCTATGAGGACTCCAATGGGATCCACCATGTCTCTGGATAAGGATGAGAAAGGTAAACCTTTCGATGAAACCAAATACAGAAGCATCATTGGATCCTTGCTCTACCTTACTGCCAGTAGACCGGATATTATGTTCTCCACATGCGTATGTGCCCGATATCAGGTGAACACTAAGGAATCTCACTATGTCGCTGCAAAGCGAATTCTAAGATACCTTAAAGGTACTCCTAATCTTGGCCTGTGGTACCCGAGGAACAATGATGTCGAGCTAATAGGCTTTTCAGATGCTGATTTTGCAGGGAGCAGGGATGACAGAAAAAGCACCTCCGGGACGTGTCAATTCCTCGGCAGGAGGCTTATCTCATGGAACAGCAAGAAACAGAATTGTGTTGCAACCTCCACAGCAGAGTCCGAGTATATCTCGGCAGGAAGCTGTTGCGCACAACTCCTTTGGATCAGAAATCAGTTGGCCGACTACAACCTTCAGTTCAAGGAAGTTCCAATGTACTGCGACTCCTCCAGTGCAATTGCCATTGCCAACAATCCGGTGTCGCACAGCAGAACGAAGCATATTGAAGTACGCTACCACTTCATTCGGGAGCACGTGGAGAACAAGGATATCTCTCTCTGTTATGTCCCCACGGACAAGCAGATTGCTGATATATTCACAAAGCCCCTAGACGAGGCAAAGTTCAATCTTTTCAAGATAGAATTGGGGATGCTCAATTATGAAGAATGAAGACTACAGAGGCTCCCAACTCGTGCATAATCTGAGGGGGAGCCGGGAACTCCAGCGTGAGTACAGATGCAAGACCTGAGGGGGAGCTAAGGGCCAAAGGTTCCTGACCCCGATTTGCCGAAGCCAAAAAGGGGGAGATAACCCTCTCGGGGTCAAGGCTAAGGTGGCTCCAGCTTGCTCCCAAGCACTCGGTATTGGTAAGGGATGTCTCCACTTAATGATGTTAAGTTTATGGTCTTCAGTTGCTTTCCTTTTCATTTGCTCTATTCACCTTAGCTTGTAGGGTTTAGGCTTCTTCAAATAGGGGGAGATTGTTGGGTATTGTATCCACAATGTACCTGATTTGAAGAAGCCCCTGGACAAGCTAAGGTCAATAGACTATGTATTTGATAAACTTTTTCAAGTTGTACTTGCAGTTTCTCCACGCTAAGTGCACACCAACGTCAGGGTGCAGTAGGTCAATATACACGGATCTACACGACGTAATCCCTCGTTGAGCAGATCAGTGTGTTGGCCTATGTGTACTCTCTCTATTGGAGTGCACTTACTTTCAAGTACAGGGCCGCTCATATGCAAGAGAAGACAAGGAGCATGGAGGATCAAGGAGCAAGCTCCTAGGTGGAAGACGAAAAATCGTCCAAGGCAAATTCGACGAGAATCACCAAGTGATTCTCGCCGAATCGGCGAGAATCACTAGGCGATTCTCGTCGAATCGTCGAGAATCGTCAGTGATTCTCGCCGACTCCTTCTGGCCATCTCAAAATGGTGCCAAGTAAGATTCGGCGAGAATCACTTGTAATTCCCGCCGAACCTGTGGTCAAGCAGCCCATGAATACCAAGTAAAATCCGTTGAGAATCAACAAGTGATTCGACGAGAATCACAAACGATTCTCGACGAATCATCGAGAATCACTTGGTGACTCTCGCCGATTCGTCGAGAATCGTCTGCGATTCTCGTCGATTTTGACTTGGCGTTTTCTCAGTTAATTTCCTGAACCGGATTCTGTCTCAGCTAATTCCCTGAACCGGATTCTGCCGCTGTTTAATATCTGGACCGGGATTTGGGGATTATTTTTGTGGGTCCCACAAACGGTCTTATTGGGGGTAGCTACAGTATTTATACTCGGGTATTTTGAACAGAAACAAAAAAAAAATACGCCGAGCTCACGGAAACCCTAAGATCGCGAAATCCTTCCGCCGCCTCCGTCGCCGCTCGCGCAAGTCCGTCGCCGCCACCGATAGATCTTCTTCCCGATCTCCGGCGACAGTAGCTTAGCAAGGCTTGAGTCTCACACGTCTATCCAGAGATCCTTTGTCTCTCGATTTGTTGATCGGAAACACTTCCCATCCGAATCGATCGAGACGACCGATCCTCGTGTGACCGTTGGTAGACCGAGCTTGCTTCGCAACGAAGTTTGGATCTCCAAGTTCAGCAGCTGCTCTTCATCGTAGCCGCCGATCCCGAAGCTAGCCGCCGCTCGTGTGCCGCCGCCGGTTCCGGGGAAATCCTCTCCAAGAGAGACCAAGGTCGTAGACTCTTCATCGACTTCAAGAACACGTCGTCGAACAAAGTGGAACACCGGAGTCTCCAAGAGAAGTTTGTATCACGTGTACATTCTACTTTTATTTTATTGTAAATGAACTTTTGTTCCGTGTTGTAAGGGTTGGGTGCAACCCGATTTGTGAGAGTGTTGACTCTCACGTGTGGAAGGGCTCCTTCCGTTAGTGCAGGGATTGGATTTCAATCCCGTTGGTGAAGTGACCGAGTCGTCCCTTGTTGGGGAGATAGGTCGAAGGGGGAAAGTGGATGTACCCAAGTCGGGGAACCACTATAAATTTGCTGTGTTTTCTGTGTGCTGTGTTTGTTGTTTTTATTGTGCAGGTACATCTGTAAATTCCTCAAAAGAACCACACGTCACCTATTCCCCCCCCCCCCATAGGTGCACATAGCCGACACTAGGTGGACTTTCAGATCAGATTTTAGAACGACTTTCCGGACATAGCTTTTATTGTTTTCTCGATGGCCTCTCGGGGTATCTTCAAATCCCCATCTCCCCCGAGGACCAGGAGAAAACTACGTTTACTTGTCCCTTCGGCACCTTCGCCTACCGAAGAATGCCGTTTGGATTGTGCAATGCGCCGGCTACATTCCAACGATGTATGCTCGCCATCTTTGACAAGTACGTAGAAAGCATTATGGAAGTCTTCATGGATGATTTCTCCGTCTTCGGGAATTCCTTCGATAGTTGCTTAGAGAACCTTGAAAAAGTCTTAGAGCGATGCGAAGAAACTAACCTCGCCTTAAATTGGGAAAAATGTCATTTTATGGTAAGGGAAGGGTTAGTTTTGGGACATAAAATTTCTGAAAGGGGTATTGAAGTAGACGTTTCGAAAATATAAGTTATCGAGAAACTGCCGCCACCTACGAACATAAAAACCATAAGAAGTTTCCTGGGTCATGCGGGTTTCTACCGCCGCTTCATAAAGGACTTTTCCAAAATCACCAAGCCCCTTACCCATCTCTTAGAAAAAGAAGCCCCATTCATCTTTGATGACCTCTGTCTAGCTGCCTTCAATTTAATAAAAGAAAAATTAGTTAATGCGCCAATCATGATAGCTCCGGTGTGGGATCTTCCATTTGAAATAATGTGTGATACGAGTAGTTATGCGGTGGGAGCCGTACTAGGTCAACGTATTTCCAAAAACTTCCACCCCATTTATTACGCTAGTAAAACACTCACATCTGCACAGGAAAATTACACCACAACCGAGAAGGAGCTCTTAGCTGTAGTATTCGCTTTTGACAAATTTCGCCCTTATATTACTCTTTCGAAAATTATTGTTTTTACGGACCACTCGGCCCTCAAATATCTTCTCTCTAAAATGGATGCCAAGCCTCGCTTGATTCGCTGGGTCTTACTCCTCCAGGAGTTTGACTTAGAGATCCGTGATAAGCGAGGTGCCGAGAACTTGGCCGCCGACCACCTTTCGCGCCTAGACAACCCGTTTATAGAACAATTAGACGAAAATTTTTTTCATTACTATTTCCCTGATGAGAAGCTGTTCATAATTAACACGTCTACTTCTCCTTGGTTTGCCCGCATCGCCAACTATCTAGTGGCCCGTGTGCTCCCAAAAGAGTTTTCATCTCAGCAAAAGAAGAAATTCTTTTCTGAGTTGAAGAACTACTTTTGGGAGGGCCCGCATCTTTTTAAAGTCTGTGCAGACCAAGTGATCAGGAGGTGTGTTTCCTTTGATGAAGGATTAGATATTATTAAACATTTGCATGAAGGACCGACAGGTGGGCACTATCAAGCTGCTCGCACCGCTCACAAAGTGTTAAGCGTGGGTTTTTACTGGCCCACCCTGTTTAAAGACGCGCATGCCTTTGTGAGTAGGTGTGATAGTTGCCAACGGTCGGGGAATATTTCGAATAAAAATGAAATGCCACAAAATTATTTCCTAGAGTGCGAAGTTTTCGACATCTGGGGGATTGATTTTGTCGGCCCTTTTCCTTCTAGCTTCGGGAATAAGTACATTTTAGTTGCCGTTGATTATGGTTCACGTTGGGCCGAAGCCCAAGCTCTTCCTACGAATGAGCCCGAGTCGTAGTTAATTTCCTAAAAAAATTATTTTCTCGATTCGATACGCCGCGCACTATCGTTAGTGATAGGGGTTCTCATTTCTGTAACGCACAATTTTCAAAAATTCTAACTAAATATGGCGTTACTCATAAGCTTTCCACTGCCTACCACCCCCAAACTAACGGACAAGTCGAAGTAGTGAATAGAGAAATAAAAAGAATTTTAGAAAAGACTGTTTCAACATCTAGAAAAGACTGGTCAGCCAAATTAGACGATGCTCTATGGGCCTACCGAACAGCGTACAAAACCGCCCTCGGATGTACGCCATATCGGTTGGTTTATGAAAAATCGTGTCATTTACCCGTAGAGTTAGAGTACCGCGCCTTTTGGGCCTTGTGATTTTTAAACTTCGATCCCCACTCCGTCGGCGATTTTAGAAAATTTCAACTTAACGAACTCGACGAGTGGCGCTCTTACGCGTATGAAAATAACAGACTTTATAAAGAGCGGACAAAACGTTTGCACTATCGACATCTTAGGCACCCAAAAATCTTTAAGCCGGGCGACCAAGTGCTTCTTTATAATTCTCGTTTACGTTTATTCCCGGGTAAATTAAAATCACGTTGGTCAGGGCCTTTTACTGTTTTAGAAGTCTTTTTTTATGGTACTGTTTTAATTTCCTACCCTGATAAGGGTACTTTCAAAGTGAATGGTCAGCGTCTTAAACTGTATTTTTGTGATGATGTCAGTCTCAACCCTGTTAACTCTATCTTTCCGGTCCTGACATTTGATTAATCTGAACTTTATTTTTCTCATCAACTTTGAACTTTATTCGAACTTTATTTTTAAACAATATTTGGGACACTCTTATTTTGATGCGTCGAGCTCAAACGACGCTTTAAACAAAGGGCGCTCTTGGGAGGCAACCCAAGTTATCTTTTTCTGTTTTCTTTCTTTTACACTTTTTGCCCCGAATGGCTCCGGCAAGCTGAACCTTCTGCGATCGCCTGCTCCAACGGTTCTGCTTCCATGACAAAGTTCACGAGCCGACGTTTCCTGAAGATCCACAGCACAGGCATGGAGGAGCGGCATCACTCAGCTTGCCCTGCAAAATAAACCGGGGAAGTACCTGTTTTTCAATTCTGTCTTTCCTTTCTGTACTTTAATTTTCTCTCGTTCTCCAACCTCCTTCTCCATTGAGGACAATGTAGATTTTAAGCTTGGGGGAAGACTTCCTCCTTCTTTTTGTTTTTTTTGTAAATATCCAAATAAATCAAAAAAAAAACAATTCAAAAAAAAAATTTCAAAAAAAAAATTTATATAGCTGCATTTTGGTATTTCAATAAGTACCTCATGTTTATGTTTTCTTTTTCTCAAACTTCTTTATAAACAACGTAGCTAATTATAATTTTTCTAATCATTCTTTTTAATCATATTTCACAAGTAAAATGTTGGCCATGCTGTGTTTCTAATTCACGGTAGCATGTTAAGGTAAAATATTTCTCTAAAACGTGCATTTCTATTATGGTTTTCCGTTCTTTATTTTCTTTACTTTCTCTAAAAATTTATCATCCACTATTTTCTTTTTCGTCTTTAGATAATTTTTGTAAGAACAAATTTTGAATAACGTAGTAGATATGAACGATCCAAGTCACATATTATTTTTATTTTCAAGATAATTTCATCAATCTTCTTTTATTATCTCGAACTTGCTTTTTGAAATTTATCGACTCTATGTTTTAAATAAATTTAAAAAAAAGCGTGAAAATGATTTAGGCCATTTTTGTTTACGTTTGAGCTTTCCTGCCAACCTAAACTCTTTTACCACTAGTTAGCCGCTTTTGAGCCTTTTTTCCAAATTCATTTGATAACTCCACACAACATTTCATTTTCACCAAAGCCCAAATTCCTACCTATCTAATCACGCTAATTTTTTTGATAGGAAATTTTGTGTTATCTTTGGAGAACTTGTTGAAAAAAGTGTACTCAAAAGCAATAAATTGAAAAAAAAGAAGAGAAAAAAATGAATGAAAATAATAATAATAATAAAAAAAAGAGATAAATAATCATAAAGAGAAAAAAAAATTTATTTATACATATTTTGTTTAAAATAAATTTATTTTTTTTGAAACTCGTTGTTTTGGTTTAGTGTGATTTTTAAGCCTCCATGTTTATATTTGAATTCCACTACTATTCATATTCCTAAACCAAACGTTTCGGTCCTATTAAGTCCTTTTGATTCACGCTTTTTTTTAATTTTATTTAACAACTAAGAAAAGAAGAAAAGTAAATCAGTTTTAGTTTTGGATTTAACCTTAGATTTTTGTTATTTAATTGATATAATTATAATGCGTTGCTTGGATCTAGTAATAACTCAATACGTTCTTTTCATTTTCATTACCTTGCTTAAATGTATTTAAAGAATTTCGTCAAAATTCTGGATGAATTATTTTTATTAAGTAAAGTTTATAAAAGTTAAACCATACCAAAAAATTGTTTTAGATTTACGTTTTACATTCTCCCTACCTAGAATTTCGCATAGTACTTGTGTGAGTATGATTAAAACTTTTTGAATTAGTCACTTTTTATGATTAGCTAGTCTTTATATCTTTGCTTGGGGACAAACAAAACTTAAGCTTGGGGGAATTTGATAATACAGTTTGAAGTCAATTTTATTAGGATATTTTCGGGGTTTTAAAGCAAATCATGTCTTGTAAAGTACTTATTTTGATTCCCCTTTGTATATATTTTTGTTGCTAATGCATTTTTTCTGCTTTTTGCAGGTTTTCACGGCTTTCAGCCGAAGTTTGCTGTGATACGCCCTAAGGTCACGCCCTACCAGGGCGTGTACCTAGGGCGTGTAACCCAGAGGAATAAAGCAATTGGTCCGAAACTGCATTCCGTGGAAACTTAGTGTACACGCCCTCGGTCACGCCCGTGTCACACCCGACACGGGCGTGTACTAGAGGCGTGTCCCCAGGTTCCGAGGAATCGCCGCAGCGCGCTCGTTTTTCCCGCTCCACCGTCGCACCGAAAGTGTCATGCCCCAGGGTCACGCCTGACCCAGGCGTGACATATGGGTGTGTACTTCAGCAATTCCGCTCGTCACCTCCAGCATTCAATTTCCGCTCAATAAAGTCACGCCGCAAACAACACGCCCCAGGTACACGCCCTCCCAGGGCGTGACTTGTGGGCGTGTACCGCAACAACTCCGTCAGAATTCAATTCCAGCCCGAAAAAGTCACGCCGAATGTGTCACGCCCCGGGGTCACGCCCGACCAGGGTGTGACAGGGGGGCGTGACCCGACCCAAAAAATTCTATAAATAGAGCCCAACTCTAAGGGTTCAGGGACACCTTTTGCTTTGAGACGGGAGGTTCTGTCCTTTGTATTTCTGAACTTTTTAAGCATGTCTTTCCATTTTTAGTTCTTAGTTGTAGCTTTATGCTTTCCCTGTAGTAGTTCCTAGCTTCGTTCTGTAGTATAATGTTAATGATAGTGTAGTTTACCTTTCCATGCACTTGTAATCACTGGTTTTTATGTTGTAAGATCCCTATTTCTATTAATAAAAAGTGTTGTTTTCTTTTACATTTCTGCTCCGTTTTCATTATTCTTCTTCTACTCATCCCCCCTCTTCCACCTCACCATGATTAACTAATCCTCCATGTACTCGATCTTAATGATCTGAGGTTCGAGTGATTAGGTTATGATGCTTTGAATCTTACCTTTTCTTTTTAGGGTTTAGCTTTGAAATACTCTTGATTTATCACGGGTTGGAGGTATATCATCGATATATACTCTCCACCTTTGCTTTCATTCTGGGCTAGCCGAGAGGCCGAAAGTTTGAAATGAGCACTCAAGAGTAAAGGGAGTTGTTCGCACCCCTCGAGAGAGGCAGACGTTCAAATCTCCCGGATTGGAGTAAAATCCAATAGCGGGGTTCACCGCGTAAAGCGAGTTTTAGGCCTCCGATTTAGGCGAGAGTCGGTCGGACCTTCCTAAACTCAGTTAGGCACGGCCTTCGAGAGAAGCGTGTCAATATTCATGGAACCTCCATGGTCAAGGACCTTTACCCTAATTATCTTTGGTTTATTTATCGTATTTTTCTAACCACTCTTGCCGAGGTGATTTCTGATCGAGTGCATTTTCCCCTTCATCGTTACTAAGCTTAAGTTAATCGCTCTTTTAGCTCTCTTTAACTTTTCAGGCAAGTAGCTCTCTTTCATTGCAAGTAGTTCTCTTCCTTTAACACGTTTAGCTTTCTTCTAAAAAAACTTAATTTTTCCGTCGATAAAATAATAGATTTCTTGTGAGTAAGCTTACTCAACTATTCCCGGATTTCAATACGACACTTGTGTCCCCTAGCTGCATTTCGATAGGTATACGTGCCTTGATGAATTGTTAGTTTGGTTATTTTCTCCTTGCAGATATCTAAGAGACAATCAGCGCCCTCCGCAGGTCTCTTACCACTACTCAAGTGGTCTGCTTCCAATCTCTTCGTCATGTTGATAATCTCCGCCAAGCTAGCGTCCGTTATAAACAAAAGGGCCTGCCTCAGGGGATCCCGCAGCCCTTTGTAGAGGCGCTTGGCATATCCTCTATCATCCAAATCATATGAGTCCACGAATCTCGCAAGATGTTGGAACTCTCGCTGATATTCCGTAACTGATTTTGATCCTTGCTTCAGTAGAAGAAACCTCCCTTCGAGTTCATTTCGCGCGGATGTGGGAATGAAGTGCTCCAAGAAGACACCCGAGAACTCGCTCCAACCTATCTCTGTATAGACCCGGCCTTGAAAGGTGGAGCCCATGATGTACTTCCACCACGTCTTAGCTTGTAGTTCCAAGACGGACACCGCCAACATCACAACCATGTTGGCTGGGAAACGGATCCCCGCCGACAACTCCTGCACCGTGTCAAGCCATTCCTCTGTGCGTACGGCCGACTTCGTCCCGAGGTAGGTGGGAGGGGAGAGGGCCCGAAAGGTGCTCAACCAGTTAGAGCCCGGAGCATGTTGCTGCACCGGAGACTGTTGCGCCCTAAAGGCATCCATGATGGCAGTGAGCGTCTGCCCCAACTCGGATTGTTAGAACTGAGTGGGTATGGAAGGGGCAGGAGTGCCCCTCATCCGCTCAACGTGCACTGGAATCTACACGTAAAACACAAACGTATGGTTAGGTTGGCTAACCTTAAGGTCGAAGTTGGACAAACTTAGTGTGAATTACATATGGGCACACCACAGCTTCCGCTAAGTCAGTTTGTCCCCAACCTGACTAATTGAATGGGGGTGGAACCATTGTTGAATGACTTCTTTAGTTGAGGATAGTGGCAAATTGATATCATTTGTTCGGGGCTATGTTCTCGGTGCACATCTACCCGAGACCCCCACTGGGCCATAGTACGCATGGGCTCCGCTGTTGTGTTCATAGCGTTGAGGCGTACGAAGGACTAAGTGAAGAGTGTGGATGCCCGCTTAGTAGTAGAGATGCCCGCTCTACTGTCACCGCCTGGCCACTGCGGTTGATGCCTGAGAGGTTAGCTACCTGCTCGAATAGTGGGAACTATAGTCTGTGTCGACATAGCAATTGCGTGTGCTTGAACATGGGTGAGTCATTTCATAGCATAAATACCATTTCATAACATTGCACAACAAGATCCTCATCATATAAGTTTGTATGGGCACTCCTATATGATGAGTTACTTTATGTAAACAGATCATTAACTTATAAGCTTGTATGAGCATCCTTATATGTTAAGTTACCTTCGTGCTGTAGTGTGTACGACCACTGAACATAGTGCGCACGACCACCGGTCGTGCGCCACTGATTGTGTGCATTGATTCCTCTTTTCCTGGAGTCCTGTCTGGAGTAATCGCACGACCATTGGACATAGTGCGCACGACCACCGGTCGTGCGCAACTGCTCATGTGTGTTATCCCAATTCATCTTTGTAATCTGCCATGCCAGTGAGCACGATCACTGGACATAGTACGCACGACCACTGGTCGTGCGCCCGTGATCGTGCGCCCGTGATCGTGCGCATTGTTCAATTCTGCTTTCTATAAATATGCAGGTACCACACTAATTCGAGAAAAGCTCATTTTCCTTTGCCGTTTTCATCTCCGAGGAGGGATTACGCCGTCCTCCTTCAATCTCCACCCTAGGGAGGTGCTCAGGGCAAGCTTTCACCGCCAAATCCAAGCCGGAGCTTCCTCTCGGCCTACTCCATCATCTATTAGGCTCATTTCAAGCTTCAACACCATAGCCATCAAGCAAAGGGAGGCTTGCAACTTTCGTCCGCTATCGTGACACGAAGAAGACGGGCCATTGGAAGGTGGTGACAGCCCTTCTCTACCCCGGACGCAGTTGAGGACCGAGCTTGGATGCGGATTGACAACCTGACGAGTCCAACCTTGAATCCTCAGCAAGACTTCGGATTCGTTCGATCTCTTGCCTTGTTCTTCCTTTATTGTTGTTTATGTGTTGCTGTAAATTTTATTTAAATATAATGTGCGCTTAGTTATAAAATGGTTATATTAAATCATGTCTTTGTGATTTGTATTGTCGTTATATTTGCTTGAGGTGCGCCATATACCATCCACCACCATCCACCCTTGCCGCACTAGCAATTGCTAGTGGCGTGCGTACAGAAGAGGTGCTCACGACCCTCATTCCGCCGTTCTAACCACCTCATCCACAAGCCTACTCATCCATCTGCCCAGCGATTTGGTGCATAGAGGCCCTACTAGTGTTCCATCCCTTATGGCGAAGCATCGCATAGCAGCGTTGCATAGGAGTAGTTGTTAGCCTTTTATTTTCTTTTTCTGCAAATATCAAAACCACCCTTAGTTTACTCCGACCTAAGGACCTCAATCTCAAGTCCTCCTCGAAATTAACTCCACCTTACTGTGTTCCTTGAGAGATCGATACTTGGGAAAACTCGCCCATTTTATATTACTTGTGCGACCGGTTCACTGTCGTGATCTTTAGCATCAAGTTTTTGGCGTCGTTGTCGGGGAACACAGTCATGTGAGTTTTTGGAGAGGGTGATAGGAGATAGAAGCCCTTTTCCATTTGTATATTTCATGTTTCTTCTTTGCTTTAGGTTTTAGAATCTATTTCTTATTTTTATTTGTTCCTTTTCTAGTTTTAATTTTCATGTACCAGGTTTTCCTATTCTTTTATCTGTGCTGTGTAGTTAATTGTTTCTTAGAAACTTTCTGTTGGTGAATTCTTCTTTTTGCACCATGTATTCTTATATGAATATCCGTTGCTGATGGTGCGGGGATTATAGGCATGGTAGTGATGAGTTCCCTACTGATGATTGTGAGCATAATTCTCGTGGTCCTGTGTATGGAGCACCGTCTTCCTATGGTACTTCATACACCCAACCCAGGTCTTATGGTCACTCCTCTTCTACACATTCATCTTTTTATTACTCCTCTTCTGTCCCACCTGGACCAAAGAGTAATGGAAAACGGTGTTTGTGTTTTCGTAGCACCGAGCACGTGTTGAAAGATTGCACAGAATTTCAGCGCCAGTTCGAGAAGGATGATGAACTGGGTATCTAATTCACTCTATCACCCTCTCAAATGGCCGCCCCTTCTGATTCTGATGATATATTCATAGCACCACCTTGTCTATAGGGGACTGCTGCAGATATGCCCATCAGACTTTCTGCTGATCGGTTTGACGACATTGTGGCACCGTCACTCCCCATGCACTCTTCCCCTTTTGTTGATTCACCCCCGGAGGAACCCGCACATATTTTCTCTGATGCTGTTGTTCCTCCGCCTTCCTTGCAAGAATTATCTATCCCTATTTTTAGTGAGTCGGTTGATGATGTTCGACCGGATTGTGATTCTGAGCCTGAGGATGTGCCAATTTTTGACGAGGATATTATTTTCATTATTGGAGAGTATTACGTCTTGGAGCATGTGGATGCATCGAGGTGTGTTGATGTGGAGATCCTCTTTGTTGAGGAAGTTTCCACTTCCTTGATGGATGAGGAGGTCCAAACCACCACCGAGGACCTCAAGCTCGTAGATTCCCCTCACCATGACTCATATGACGTCGTCAATGATCAATGTCGGGATCCTGCTGGGAATGAGACCGGGACCACTCCCCCTATTTCTGATTATTTTAGTTCTTCTCATTAATTTCTCGATCCACCTTCTTTATCTGAGCCTGGGCGGGTTGAGTCTCCGCAGGAGCTTCAGGAGGACTTGGAGCTTTCAGCTCGAGTCATCGATAATAGCATCCTCTCTTACGAGGAGGTTGATTCCTCCTCTGTTGAGGAAGCTCCATTGATTGCTTTGTCCTCCTGCCTTCTCCCTGTAGTAGACGATACCTTGCTGGGCAGGGATTCATTTTGTGGTGAGAAGAGTGAGGACCAGCGCTCCTTATCTTCTTACATCCTATTTCCTCTGCCTGCGAGAAGCAGGTATGATTATTTAGGCAGAGGGGTAACTGTTCTATCGTCGTATCGATACCCGTTACCGAAACGGATTTTGGAAAAGTTAACTGTGCATTTTTCTTTTCATAGGCCCATTAGCTAGAACCTTTTCGTAGCCGAATAAGTCGTGCTGGGATGACAATAACCCCAGTACTTATCTTTTATTTTCTTCATTTTGTTTTTCATGTCTATTTAGTTTTAGTATTTCTTTCTATTTTGTATATTTTACTTTTGTTTTTGCGGAGCTCACCCCTGCAGGTATTCATGGCAAATTGCATTGGCAGGGTTGTGATTCTTCGTATGGCGGACCTGCTTCGGTTTTCCATGCGTCTTCTGGTATGCTCACTGGCTGAGCATTGGGTAACCTCTTCCCTTAGCTCTTTATGATTTTAATTTCTATATCATATACTGTGTAGTTTGGTTTAAGTCTGGGGGAGAGCCAGTTTTGTTACCTTTTGCATGTGCACATCTCATGTTCATACTAGAAGCTTTTATAGTTTTATTTTGATTAGTTCATTGCACTGCACACCACTACACCCACTTGAGCGCGTGCTTAGCTGTTACTGTGCCGCGAGTTAAACTCATTTCTTCGTTAGATTTGGGAAAATTATGGTGTTGTCTTAGGATTGTTAGACGGAGTAAAATGATGACCCTGCTGTGCTCCTAGTCGAGTGATCTCGTCTCGTGTAGAAATTAGAGTACATTTAATTTTTCTGTATACTTATAGTTTTATATTTTTATAATTGCGTAAATACTTTTTATTCTACTCAAAAATTGGTGAATCCGGTGTGTATCTGATGGTAGCTTAGGGATGTGTGTAGAAGGTCGTTAGGTTCGTATTGCTCGAGTCGGGAGTATGGATAATCTTTCTCGTTGGCTAAGAACTTGCCTCAAGCTATTCTTGAAGCATGGGTATAGGTTAGTTCACTCTCATGCGCGTGATGTAGGCCATCATTTTGGCCCGGTTGAGCATTGTACCATTCCTAACATCTTATCCTCACTAGCCTCATTGTGCCTACCCCTCCTTTTAATTCAGCTCCACCATGATTTCACCAAAGCCTCATAGCCAATCCTAGTCGCACACCCAAGTTGAGCTTTAGAGTTTTACATTTTCATTCTGAGATGTGATGTGGTATTATTATTTGTGAAAATGTGGAAGTGCTCCCAAGTTTATATCTGCTGAATTATGAAAATTAAATGAAGAAAAAGAAAAATAAATAAAAATATGTGTAAAGAAAAAAAAGTGAAAAGAAAAAGTTTAAATTGAAAATATTTTTGGAAATATGATTATATTTGGTGTAGGAGGTGCACACACCCATATGTTAAAAGTTAAGTTTGGGGGTGTGGTGTAACCGCGTGTATTTTGCTTAGCAGAGGGATTCTTTTTATGATAGCTCATTTGGGTTAGGTGTTTAGACTTCCTGTTTATCTTTGTTTACCTCACTGAAACCCAAGCCCCAGCTCTTCACCTAAAGTCCTACTGATTCGTGTGTGAACCAAACCAGTGTCGTGGAGAGAATGCGAAAGGGCAACCATATTGTCACCGACATTGGTGGATTCCTTTGGAGGTTATCCCGAGTCCTGATCTTTGGCAATGCTCGCCTAGCGATTAGTCTACTCTCTCCCTACTCGTGACCGGCTGATTCACCGTGATTTCATTTTTGAGTAATAATAAAAGGTTGATACGCATTGTGAAAAGTTTAAACTATTTTGTATACTTAGAAATATCTTCTATTATATTTTTACGCGTGCGAGCATGCGCTTCTCATGGTACTCCGTATCGCAATTTCCTTGTTAGCTAAATCATTTTCCCTATCTGCTTAGATTTTGTTTGCTCGGGACGCGCAAACAGTTAAGTCTGGGGGTGTGATGAGTCCGATTTATATAGGGTTTTTCGGACTCATCTGGGCTAGTTTTCACACGTTTGCACTTCACTTTTAGTTCTATATCGTTCATATTTCATCTTGTCTATATTTTCATAGGAGTGCACACTTTGTCCCGTGGTTGTGTATTTTTGTACTTTTATTGTTTGTACTCCTTTTTGTGCTCGTCTGAAATGTCTGCACATATCAATGCGGGGTTTAGGGGTCGTGTGCGTGTTCCGGGGACGTTTTGAAGCAGGAATACTGTGCACGATCATCGGGTATAGTGCGCACGACCACTGGTTGTGCGCCGATGATCATGCGCAATGTACCCTGATTTCCAGAATCAGCCTGGGGCAATCGCACGACCACTGGACATAGTGCGCACGACCACCGGTCGTGCGCCACTGATCGTGTGCATTGATTCCTCTTGTCCTGGAGTCCTGTCTGGGGTAATCGCACGACCATGGGACATAGTGCGCACGACCACCGATCGTACACCACTGCTCATGCGTGCTATCCCAGTTCATCTTTATAATCTGCCATGCCAATGCGCCCGATCACTGGACATAGTGCGCACGACCACTAGTCGTGCGCCCGTGATCGTACGCATTGTTCAATTCTACTTTCTATAAATATGCATGTGCCATCCTAATTCGAGAAGAGCTCATTTTCCTCCGCCGTTTTCGTCTCCGAGGAGGGATTCCACCGTACTCCTTCAATCTCCACCCTAGGGAGGTGCTCCGGGCAAACTTTCACCGCCAAATCCAAGCTGGAGCTTCCTCTCGGCCTCCTCCATCATCTCTTGGGCTCATTTCAAGCTTCAACGCCATAGCCATCAAGCAAAGGGAAGCTTGCAACTTTCATCCGCTATCGTGACACGAAGAAGACAGGACATTGGAAGGTGGTGACAGCCCTTCTCTACCCCGAACGCAGTTGAGGACCGAGCTTGGATGCGGATTGACAACCTAACGAATCCAACCTTGAATCCTCAGCAAGACTTCGGATTCGGTCGATCTCTTGCCTTGTTCTTCCTTTATTGTTTTTTATGTGTTGTTGTAAACTTTATTTATAGATCATGTGCGCTTAGTTAGAAAATGGTTATATTAAATCATGTCTTTGTGATTTGTATTATCGTTATATTTGCTTGAGGTGCGTCATATTCCATCCACCACCATCCACCCTTGCCGCACTAGAAATTGCCTACTCGTCCATCTGCCCAGCGATTTGGTGCATGGAGGCCGACTAGTCTTCCATCCCGCCTGGCGAAACATCGCATAGCGGCGTTGCATAGGAGTAGTTGTTAGCCTTTTATTTTCTTTTTCCGCAAATATCAAAACCCCCCTTAGTTAACTCCGACCTAAGGACTTCAATCTCAAGTCCTCCTCGAAATTAACTCCACCTTACTGTGTTTCTTGAGAGATCGATACTTGGGAAAACTCGCCCATTTTATATTACTTGTGCGACCGATTCACTGTCGTGATCTTTAGCATCAACCAGCCCCACTGACCTGGCTGTCCGCGAACCCAATCCGCGTGGATAGGTTGCGCAAGTATTCCATTCAGCCACTTTCACTTCACAATTTTCAACACTCACCCTTGAAGTGAGAAGTGGTGAATAACTCCAGAAGCTCCCGTAACCTTGCACCTGGTCCCTCCGATAGCATCTATGATGAGATGTCCAAGACATAGTCCTCGCCGCGCATATCATGGACCATGAGGGAGCCCTCCAGCATCTTCCAAAAGGAGCCATGCTTCCCTTTGCCTTCTTCATCAGCTTCAACCTCCACTCATGCATCGAAGGAGTATCACCAACTACCTTGGGCACAAGAGCCTAAGCCTCGTCACCTCTGAGAGTAGTCACCTCCTCAGACTTGGCGTCAACCACCTCCTTAATTTTAGTGGGGTCATCACAGCTAGAAGGTACTCGGAAGACGTGAGGGTTTGTAAGGAAACATGATACCAAGCTCGTCATGTTCCCTTCGCAATATCGAGCTGGTGGGTTACTGATCCTCTTCGATCTCCGAAGAACCTGATCAGGGCTAACCACCTCCGCTGATCCTCCTGAACCAGCTCCTTTACCGAGCAAACCCGGAACAATTCTCCCCTTTCTTCCTGAACAAGACGCCTCCTCACTAGAACCAGGAGCAACTGGAGCAATGCTCCCTCTGCTACGTGAACCATAAGCCTTCGCTCTCAAACAAAAACTACCTAGAATATTGCTCCTCCTGCTTCCTGAACAGGAAGCCTCCACCTTAGAGCTAGAAGCTCCTGGAGCATCGCTCCCCCTACTTCTCGACCCTGACGCCTTTGCCCCGGAGCTAGAATAACATGGAGCTCCTGGTGACTCAGGCAGCTCCAACATAACCTTAGCAGCAGCCTCCTTCTGCCCACCATCTGACATACTCATCTCTAGCTCCACATAAGAGCTTTCCCAATACGGCGTCAACTCATCAAAGACAACTTCTCTTGACACGATGAGTCTCTTCATCGCAGGATACATACACCTCCATCTTCTTCTCTGCTCATCATACCCAACAAAGGCTAACTTCGTCTTGACAGCATCCGGAGTGTGTACATAGCAGGCAGATCCAAACACCCATTGGTGCTTTATACTAGGCTTCATCCCGAATATCATCTCATAAGGAGTCTTCACTTAGATTGGACTAAGAGGCATCTGATTGATGACATGAGCAATACAGGCCATTCCTTCCACCCAAAGGGCCTTAGGAACTCCTTTGCTCCGAAGCAAACACTTGCAGGTCTCCGTTAACCAACGGATCATTCGAGCTGCAACACCAACTTGCTGTGAAGTATGTCCACAAGAAAGCTCCTTCCGGTTCCTATGCTTTCTGCAAAAGTTTGAGAACTCGGTTGAGCAAACCTCACCACTGATGCTTGTCCTCAACTTCTTGATACGCAGGCCAAGCTGGCCTTCCACAAGCTTCTTGAACTCCACAAATAAGTATACCTTGAATAGTCATCAATCAATATCAACATATACTTGCTGCCTCCAAGAATGGCGGTGAAGGTCGGTCCAACCAGAGCACAATGAACAACCTCCAAAGTTTCTTTACATCTGGATTGTGCTTTATCAACCATAAAGCGATAAGCTTCACCATGATGACATCCCGCACACCCCTGACAATCTCCATAGGATGACAATCTTGGCAATCCTCTTACGAATCTTCTTACTGCCATCGCTTTTAGCTTGTCCATCCCTATATGCCCCAGTCTTTCATGCCAGATAGCTGCACTATCACTAGCCTTCATCCGATCAGCACCAGAACTCGTTGATGACTCAACTAAGTTCTTCTCCTTACTCCTAACATGAGCTACGTTCGCCGAGAGCAAGACAACCTTGCACTCTTTCCTGAGATGACCATGCTTCTTGAATTTATAGCACCTTGGTCCTTCCTTCCTCTTCCCATCACACCTAGGAGAAACACTCCTCTCTTGCTGATATGAAGTAGAAGGACCTTCCTTTGTAGTAACCTTCACCTCCTTCCCGAGCAACCCATCAAGGGAAGTCCAAACCTCCGCAGCTGACCGACATCCACTGATGTGGTCCAAGAGCTCTGACGAGTTCACCTGCTTGAGAATAGACTCCGCTTTCGCATTTGTCTCCTTCCAAGTTCTTATCACTTCAGCATTGCCAGCAGTAGCCTCTTGTCTTTCTGCTCCGCATACTACCTCCCAAAGGTCCTCGCTAAGAAGAAAGCTCGTCATACAAGACTTCCACCTATCAAAGTTCGTCTCTATAAGGAGATCAATTCCAAGACAACTTGCTTCTTCCACTTCCATGGTTCTACAAATGCTTCCCTCTTCATAAGAGCAACAACCACTTTAGTTGAACACTGCTTATCCACTCCAATCCAGCTCTGATACCATGTTGAAATTCAACAACCTGGCTCTGATACCATGTTGAATTTTCTCCAGGTGGTCAGCAAGATAGCCTGATGCCAAATTAATATTCTCAGCACTATCAAGATCACACCTTGATCACGTGGAAATTTCCCTGGACATTGGAGTGAGCATGGGTTATCTCAACTAAAGCCAGTCCACGAGTAACACATGTATCACAAGAGTCTTTAATGATTAATAACAATATTCTTTACAAGTCGAGACATACATGACGAGACATGCTTCACCAAACAACCACCAAAGGGAAAGGAGAGACTAAAAATACAAGACAAGTTTACACAAGCCACGCGGACTCAAACATCAAGCCGCCGGTCTACTACTGTGGAGTCCGCTCAGTCCTCCAGGTCGCTAGACTGCAACCCAAGCCGCGTGGACTACCCCTTATTCTAATGCTAGCTCTAGCCGCCGATCTGCAAGCCACCTAACCGCGAGGTCGCCTCGCCGCCAGACCGCACAAGCTGCGTTGCCGAATAGAACAGTCTGCCTGAAGTAGGCGACTTACTGAACCCCGAACCAAGTTGCCAAAGAGAAGACCGTCTAGTTGCTATCCACAGCCTGCGTTTTACCGCCGGTTGCTTAACCGCAGAGTCCACACTATCCCTGACCGCAATCAGAGCCAAGTCCTGGCTTTCCAGCGCTATCCGCACAATCTGCACAGCACAAACCGGTCAACTCTATCAAACCATGCGGACACCAAAAGTCAGTCCGCAGTATCTTATGCGGGCTCAACTTACTCTTCACTCATTCATGTTCCTGATGTGATATGGGTCCTATTTATAGGCATGATGATGAGTATGATCACCGCCCTAGCCGATAGGATTACCACCACATCCCGCAGCAAGACATTTCCGCAGTCTGCCGATACATTCCAGTCCACCGCCACTATGCAGGATAACGTCCACCATAGCTTCTCCAAGGCTGGACACAATCGCCAGTATGCCTTATCGCCAAAGGTCAAGCCAGCACCACCATAGCCGGATTGCACTGCAACATTATCCGCCAATCCACGAACATAGTTCCATCCCGCTTATACCGAGCCCACAACCTCCACACAAGGCAAATGACGAACTCAGCGGACACACAGCTTCAATCCGCACATCTCGAGCCCACGGGTTTAAAACCAAGGCAACAGCCAGACTCAGCGGACACACCGATCCAGTCTGCTCATACTATAGACAGCTCTAATATGCATATCCCTGCAGACAACTCCAGTCCGTATACCCTGAGTCCATAGCCTTGTCACCAAGACACATACCGTACTCAGAGAACACTGATCCAGCCTGCTTACACAGTAGACACCTCCAGTCTGCATCTTTCGCAGACCGCTCAGTCTGCATATCCCCTAGACTGATCCAGTCTGCATTACCCGAGTCCACGATCATGACAGAAAGGCAGCTCTCGGACTCAGTGGACCCCAAGTCCAGTCCGCAAGCAGTTGCGAACACAATCTCAGTCCGCATATCCCCAAACTCACAACCAAGGCATAGCACTTCTGCCAAGCTTGGCGGACTGAGAAGCAGTTCACGAACCACTACATAATCTCCCCAGACTGAGCCAAACATGGACCTGATTCAGAACAAACCAAGTCCACACCACTGGACACAAGGGCCAGTCCACATTTACTAGCGGACGCTAGATCCAGTCAGCCAAACCCGGCGACCTCCAGCACCTGTCCGCACTAACTGGCGATCCCCGCGGCTTCCATTTGCCGCTGCACTCGAGCAAGACCAAGGCTTCTACCAAGCTGGTCTGCCGAGCTCCAGTTCTTCAGTCCACCTATTGTCGGACTCCGTGGATATAGTCGTTATCCACCTAGTTACTTCGTGGGATCCAACTGCCTGCTGAGCATAAGCCGGTCTGGCTAACTGATGCTAGTGTCCGCATAGTCCGCGTGAACAGACCGCCCAAGCTGCCACAAAACAAACTGTCTGCACCAGCCCCGCCGACCTGGCTGTTCGCAAACCCAGTCTGCGTAGTCCGCGCGGATAAGTTGGGCAAGTCTTCCATTCAACCACTTCCACTTCACGATTTTCAACAGTTGAAGGGTTGCAACACAACCTTATAAGCATAAGATGGCTCTCTGGTCTTGGCTATGTTATTGTCTTCCACAAGGATGAGTGCCTAACTAGGAGGTCAAGTGACCACGAGGTCATCTTGACATGCACTAGGAGTGGAAATGTTTATTTCTTAAAATTTCTATGTTTAGAAGCAGACTCTCCTATCTGTCTAGTGGTAAATGAGAAAGCCTCCCATTATGTCCTATGACACAAGAGGCTAGCTCATATATATTACAAGACTATTGGTAAGCTCTTTAGTCAAGAGCTAGTTAGGAATGGTCCCAATGTGAAGTGCTCCAAAGAGGGCATTTATTCTGCTTGCCAAAAGGGCAAGCAGACAAAAGCCTCTTTCATGAGCATTATGACCAAAGATTCTATGAGGTGCCTATACCTCCTGCATATAAACTTGTTTGGTCCTATGCTAGTTCATAGTCTTGGTAGGAAGGTTTACACCCTTGTGGTGGTTGATGACTTTTCCTGCTTTGCTTGGGTATTCTTCCTAAGGAGAAAGAATGAAACCATTGATAACATCACCAAGTTTGTTAAGCAAATTCAGAATGAGTTAAACAGCTCTATGGTAAAAATTAGAAGTGACCATGAGACTGAATTCTAGTCTGATAGCATGACAAGATTTTGTGAAGAACATGAGATTCATCAAGAATTCTCTTCATATAGGACACCCCAGCAAAATGGGATTATTGAGAGGAAAAATAGAACTCTCATAGAGGCTAGAAGGACCATACTAAATGACACATCTCTCCCAGAATATTTCTGGGCTGAGGCAGTCAACACTACATTTCATATCCTCAATAGAGCCTCTATCACTAAGAACCTCAAGAAAACTCCCCATAAGTTCTTGAAAGGCAGAAAAACAAACCTGAGTTATCTCATATTCTTTGGTAGTAAGTGCTATGTACTTCATAATGGAAAGTCCTATGTGACTAAGTTTGCTGCCAAATCCTTTGATGGAATTTTTATTGGGTACAACAATCATAGCAAAGCCTATAGTATCTACAACTATAAAAACCAAGTTGTAGAAGAATCGGTTCATATAGTCTTTGATGAGTCTACTATGATTAACAGGGAGCTGCCAAGCTCCTCTTATAGTATTACAGGTACAGAACAGATGATGGACAAACTAACCATCAAGGAAGCATCACCAGTTATACAAGATGAAGTGGATACTCCAAAAAATCTTCCTGGTATACTTGGAGTGGATGAAGATCAACAAGAGGCTGCACCTAAAGCTAAACCTGTTGCTGAAAGAAGACTGCCACCAGCAGTTAGACACATAAGAGATCATCCAGCACACCATATCATTGGTGAGGCAATACATGGAGTAATAACAAGGAGCAGAAGTCAGAACACAACAATGTACTCAAGCTTTCTATCACAAGTAGAGGCCAACATAGATCAACATTAGATTGGAGCTATATAGGAGGAACTGAACCAGTTCAAGAGGTGTAAGGTCTACAAGCTGGTTCCCAAACCACAAGGACATAATGTCATTAGAGTCAAGTGGATCTACAGAAACAAGCTTGATGAAAATGACATTATAATTAAGAACAAAGCCAGACTAGTGGCTAAGGGGTACAGGCATGACGAAGACATTGAATTTGATCAATCCTTTGCCCCTGTAGCAAGATTGGATGCCATCAGATTGTTCCTTACATATGATGTACACAAAGGATTCAAGGTCTACTAGATGGATGTGAAGTCATCCTTCCTGAATGGTGACTTAAAAGAGGAAGTCTATGTTGAGCAGCCTCCAGGTTTTGTAGTTCCTAACTCACCTAATTATGTTTATAGACTTAGGAAAGCTCTATATGGACTGAAGCAAGCCCCTAGAGCATGGTATGAGACCTTGCCTAATTTCCTCATTAAGAACAAATCCTTAAGGGAGAAAATAGACAAGACCCTATTCCTAAGGGAATCTAAGGGTAAGATCATCCTAGTTCAGATCTATGTAGAGGACATCATCTTTGCATCTATTGATCACAACATATGCAAAATGTTTGCTAAACTTATGCAGGGGAAGTTTGAGATGAGCAGTATGGGTGAACTTAAGTTCTTCTTGGGCCTCGAAGTAAGATTGCCTGATTATGGCTTGTCCACATCCCTGTCTAAGTTCACTAGGGAGTTGATAAAGAAATTTGGCATGGATAACTCCTCCACCATGAGAACTCCAATGAGGTCAAGTATGCCAGTAGGCAAAGATGATGTGGGGAAACCTGTTGATGAAACTTTGTATAAAGGGATAATTGGCAACCTTCTTTATCTGACTGCAAGTACGCTAGACATCATGTATGCTACATGTGTTTGTGCTAGGTATCAGGCTTGCCCAAAATAATCTCACTACTTTACAGGTAAGTGAATTTTGAGGTATCTTAATTACACTCCAAATCTTGGCCTATGGTACCTTAGGAATTGGGTGTTTGAACTAACAGGCCATTTAGATGCAAACTTTGCAGGTTGTAAAGAGGACATGAAGAGAACATCTAGCACCTGTCAGTTCCTGGGAGAGAGACTGGTATCATGGAGCTACAAGAAACAAACCAGTGTTGCAATTGAAAGTGGCCTCTGATATAGTTGTATGAGAGGGATAGAACTTCTTTACACTATAGAGGGGGTTACTAGGGTATTTTAAAATCTTGATTAAGTTTTGTGGCAGATTTAAAAACTAGTGATATATATATATATAATAAAAATCACAGGACACAAATAAAGAGAATAACAATCACAGACGACACAAGGAAATTTATAGTGGTTCCCCAATAAAACTGGGTATATCCACCATTCTACCTCCCTGGTAGGAATCTACTACAGTTTTTTGATAAGGTACCCTGCCACCACAGGTTTTTACTCAGGTGCCCTGCCACCACAAGATCTATTTTTCTAAGGGAGATCTTGTAACTCTGATCTTTTGATCAGATGTCCAAAAACCAAATTAAGTGTTTTGTGCATGAGACTTGGAACCAAGGGGTTTAACTTTTGAAGGGAGTAATAACCCTGTACAAAGTTTATGAAAATAAACAAAAGTTGATGATGTCTTCTCTTTCAAGATTCTCTGAGAAAACTAGTGGATAGATGTTGAAGCAAAAAAGGCTCCCCCTGATTTGAGTAGAGTTTATGATCTGGAGAGGGAGTCTTTTCTTCAAGGTGTAGGCCTTCTTGTGTCTGAGAGATGGAGACTTTTGACAAGTAGAGGCTGAAGATCTAAATCTATAAGAGTATGTGTTGATCTGCAAGTCTCTAAGTTAGTATGTCTAGGTCTGTATGTCTGAGTCTGTAACCTTTAGTGTGTAACCTTCAGATAACAATTTTTTGTAAATATATAGAGGGCTGAAAGGAATTCAAACATTTGAATTAATCAATTCTAAGACGGATAAGGAATTCCCAAGAATGTTAACTGCCTTGAAAATTGGTTAGCCTTAAACTCTGTGATAATACATATTTAATGCTGCCTCTAAACAACTATATTCATTAGAATATTTGCATTAAATATCAGAGTCATAGCTATCTGTAATTATGACCTTTAAATCATACTGCCTTCAGAGTATAATCAGCCTGAAATTAAGCTTGAAACTTGTTCTGCCTTTCGTAAACAAAACTTCCTAAAACACTGAGAGAATTAGTCAAACTCAGCAAGCATTTCGTTGACCTGAGCCTAGAGTTCGTCAAACTAAATCTACTAATTTATCGACCTGAGCTCAGAGTTCGTCAAGTTGAGCTTGACTTTCATCGAGCTGAGTTTCTGAGTAGAGATCGGAGTTCGTCGACCAGAGCTCAAAGTTCATCGAGCTAAACTGCAGAGTTAAGACTCTAATTCGTCGAACTGAGCATGTCGTTCATCGAATGGAGCTCTGCTTTCATCGACAGTAGTATTGCCTTTATCGAACTGATTTTCTTCATTCATCTAACTGATTTTTTGCAGGAGTTCTTCTAAGGAAATAACCCTGGAAATAACCTATGACCCAAGAATATACAAGGTGGGTAAAGCTAATCATCCAAATAGTAATCCTAGCCTAAATCAGTAATAGGGTTGCAACAATCTCCCCCTATTTGTGTGAGGATACTATTTAGAAATGAAAAACACAAAGCATAAAATATCTATCAGAAATGAAACTTTTAGCAAATATATAAGATAAGTGCCTTGAGAGTTATAAACATAAGCACAGTTATAAGAACAAAAAATCAGAAATCACTTGTCTTTATTAGGAGCATTAGTGGAAGATTCTGAGGAAGGTTTGGTGAAGATTAACTTCCTCTTGGGGTCTTCAGCTTCCTTTTAAGTCATCTTCAAATCCTGAGCGCCAATAATCTTCAATGATGTAGCTCTGGGCAAAACTGCCTATGGATGTAGACTCATGTATTTATCAACATTGAATAAATTCTTTACCTGATATTTATCTAACTCCTTTTTCCTGTAAGAAGACATAGTTGAGAATTTTGAGATGTCTTTTCCTTCATCTTTTGATTTATTAATTTGAGATAAAGCAATCAGCTCATTGAATCTGGCAATCCTAAAGTTTGGGTCCATTTCTGGATCATAAGTTGGGGAAGGAGGCCTCTCTAGGCTTGACTGCTGTTGTTGCTGTCTTCTTTGACCTCAATGTGCTGGTTGCTGCTCTGAGTATCAGACCTTGAAGGTCTATCTTTGCTGCTCTGAGAGGGTTTAGATTGATAGTGGGAAGATGTAGAACTTTGAGAATGAGAAATACTACCTGCTGCTCCTGCTGCTGGAGGAGGAGGAGGAGGTCCTCTCCTACACCTTAGAGGTGACTGATATCTCTTCATCTTCTTCCTCCTTTTCTGTTCATTCTTTGAATATCTCATCCAGTGGGGAAGGTCTAGAGTGAGAGTAAATCCATACAAGATGTAATATGGAATGTCAGCAGTAGAAGAAGGTTGAGGAGCAACCTTTGCAGGGGCTTTATTTTTCTAAAATTTACTTTTCTTGGAACTGGAGTCATCTAACTCATTTGATTCTTCATCATCATCAGAGTCTTTTGGCAGATCATATAAATCATCAATCTGTTTAATTAACTCAGATTGATTAAGAATTTGAACTTCTAGTTGTATAGTTTCAATCTCTATATCTGCTGTTTGTATCTGTACATTGTCATCTTGTTCAATATCTTGAAACATAATATCATCTAAATTAGGCATTGGGGATTCATCCCATGCATAAGTTGGAGGGGAAGAAACTGGCTCTATAAGATCTATCATACTATCAGTTACTACATTCTCAGGGATTGGATTATTCCTGGGAGAAATAACTGAAAAATTGTTTCTTAGTTGTTCTAGGACTGAAGAATCAACTGGGGCAGTATAACATATTATAGCTTTATTAGAAGAATTCTCAAAAATTGGAAAATAACTATTGTGCAGAGTATCAAAATCTGATAACAAAGAACTCAAGTTGACTGTGGGATTAATAGAGACAACCCCAACAGTAGCAACTTCTAGGATAACTGTAATTGTTTATTCAACTGAGACATCAAACATTTCTGAGACTTGAATAACAACTTCTACTATTGTTGTTGCTGTTGTACGGACTGTAACCTGTTGGGTATTGTATCCACAATTACCTGGATTTGAGGAAGCCACCTGTCAAGCTAAGATGAATTCACAATGTATTTGATAAAATATTTCAAGTTGTGCTTGCAGTTATTCCACGCTAAGTGCACACCAATGTCAGGGTGCACTAGGTCAATATACACGGGTCTGCACAACGTAATCCCTCATTGAGCAGATCAATGTGTTGGCCTACGTGTACTCTCTCTATTGGAGTGCACTTACTTTCAAGTACAGGGCTGTAACTATGCAAGAGCAGACAAGGAGCAAGGATGGGTCAAGGAGCAGCTCTTGGGTGGAAAGACGAAAAATCGTCTAAGTATAAATCGACGAGAATCACCAAGTGATTCTCGCCGACTATATCCGACTACCTCAAAGCGGTGCCAAGTAAGATTCGGCGAGAATCACTAGTGATTCTCGCCGAACCAATCGTTGAGCAGATCATGGCCAAGTAATATTCGTCGAGAATCAACAAGTGATTCGGCGAGAATCATCAAGTGATTCGGCGAGAATCACTAGTGATTCTCGACGAATCGTCGAGAATCACTAACTGATTCTCGCCGATTCGTCGAGAATCACCTTCGATTCTCGCCGATTTTGACTTGGGCATTTTTCTGGAAAAAGCTGGACTGGATTCTGCCGCTGGCACTGTTTTGAACCGGATCTAGGGTTTCTTCTGGTGGGACCTATAACGGTCATAAAAGATTATTTCACTATATAAATACACGCATATTTTTGAACAGTAAAAGCAGCGAAGAAGAAAAAATATACACGAGTCGCGACGTGACCTAGATCGCGAGTTCCGCTACGCCGCCGCCGCCGTCGCCGCTCGAGAAAGTTGATCGCCGGTCTTGATCGTGGTTTCTTTCAGATCTCCGGTAGACAGAAGCCTAGCCAAGCTTAGAGTCTCACGCGTCTAACCGGAGATCCTTTGTCTCTTGATTTGTTGATCGGGAAAACCTTCCCCGTCCGAATCGATCGAGACGATTGATCCTAGTGTGATCGTTGGAAGACCTAGCTAGCTTCGCTACGAAGTTTGGATCTCCAAAGTACTGCAGCCGCACATCATTGTCGCCGCCGATCCCGTGAACCAAGCCGCCGCCCATCTTGCCACCGCCGGTTCCGGGGAGATTCTCTCCAAGAGAGATCTAGGGTTGTGGACTCTTCGTGGACTTCAAAGAACACGTCGTCAACGAAGAGGGACACCTTAGTCTCCAAACGTAGTTTGTATTTCTTGTACATTCTAGTTTACTTTTGTTGTAAAGGAATGTTGGTTCCTAGTTGTAAGGGTTGGGTGCAACCCGGGTTGTGGGAGTGTTGACTCCTACGTGTTGAAGGGTTCCTTCCGATAGTGCAAGGATTGGATTTCAATCCTGTTGGTGAAGAGACCGAGTCGTCCCGTGTTGGGAGATAGGTCGAAGGGGGAAAGTGGATGTACCCAAATCGGGGAACCACTATAAATAATTTGGGTACTCTGTTTGCTGTGCTGTTTTATTTCTGTGTGCAGGTACAATTTTAATTCCACAAAAATGTTGCACGTCACCTATTCCCCCCCCCCCATAGGTGAATATAGTTGACACTAGGTGGACTATCAAGTGGTATCAAAGCGAGGCTACTCATCAAAAAGGTTTACACCTTGAGTAGTATCCTGCCACCAGTGTCAAAAGCATGGAGCTGGATCATGAGATATCGCCACTAAGACTCCCCACATGCACAAGGGAGTATTATCCCGTCTGGAGGATGAGAGTGTCATATCACTTGGAGGCTATCGATCCTCGAACATCTTTCATCCTGGAAGAGGGTCCTTTTATTCCTATGAAGACCTCTGACTCTGGAAAGAATATCCAAGTGCCCAAGTGCATTGCTGAGATGTCGGAGATGAAACTTTCATTATTTAATTTGGACAAGAGGATTCGTCAAATTATCATGGATATCTGGTCTGGACCTTCTCGCTCTAGATTGGAAAAATGTGGGTCGGCTAAATCTATGTGGGTGATGATCTCAGAGCTGATGGGGGGGTCAGAGAAAGCTGGAATCTGCTGTCAACCAGAGGATGAAGCCTATGTGGGGGTCCTCGCCTCTGAAGATGAAGGCAAGGATCTATCGGACAGCATCAGAGCTCTAGTGTCCGTGTCAGAGACTGAAGAAGCCAGTGAGGAAAGCAGTTCTGATGAGGATAACACAACAGTCACTGGCGCTAGTGACAATGATTCTGATGAGCAGGTAACTTCTTCATCTTGCCCCGTCTCTATTGAAGTTCCTGAAGACAGGAACTGTTTCCCATCAGAAAATCCTGATTCCCTGAAGAGAGACCTTCAAACAAGCAATCTACTTGTTGAGGAGCAAGTGCAGGAGATTGCTCGGTTAAAGATCTTGTTGGTTCTCCAATTGGCATCCAACAAGGTCAAGGACTCTAAAATCTCAGATCTAGAGAGTAATCTAGAGAATGAGAAAAGAATAGTATCAAACTTTTTCAAGGTTGATGCTATGAAGAGAAAGGTAGAAAATGGGTGGATCTCCCGAATTATCAATTCGTGGAGAAATGGGGAAACGGTATTCCGACCCCCCACTCCAAGCAGGAAGGCTACTTATCATGCCTTCAGGTATGATCACAGGAATAATCGTGGTCACTGTAAGGGTGATCTGTCCTCATGTTGAGACACCCATAGTGCAAGGGCCGTCAGGGCCACCCATGAGAGAATACCTAAGGCTCATTCTGAGCCCTTTATATTCTCGGCCACTGCCCCTACTCGGCATGAATCGGCTGGTATCAGCTCTTGGAACCCTTCTCTCCACCCAAGGACACAGGAAAGGGGGGTTAGAAGTCATGTTGTAAGTTCTCATGGGGCCTCAGGAAGGGGGCTGACTGAAAGGAAGGCACCACCTCCCAGGCCTTGTGACGCTCGCTGCATGCATTCATTCCACCCTTCCACGTGTCACGGTGGAAGAGGCAGTTCTGGGAGCAGATCCAGATCTATCCCGTTTGGACCTAGGCTCATGACTACCTCAGTCACTAGATCAGGTCAGAAACGGAGATACAATATTTACGCATGTTGGTGCTGTGGCAAAGTGGGACACTTTACCATAGACTGTTGGCACAACCCCTCTGTGTCAAGGGCAAGGGCCTATCCACATTTTCTGGGCAGAGGTAGTCGTCCTGACAGGTTTTCTGAGGGAAGACAGTCGAGTTCTTATGCTAACAAGAACCTAGGACCCAATATGTATTGGGTTACTAAGGTAAAGTAACTCTCTTTTGCAGGGTAGTCTAGGTTCCCATAAATATGATGGGAACCAGACAGTAGATGGCTCAAGACTGAATTGGAACAAGCATTTGGAACAACAGATGTGATATCTACATGGGCATACTCACATTGAGCTCCTGATATGTTTTATTAGAGGGGCTAAATGATAACTCTCATAATCCCAGGTACGTTTGATCAGTTCCAAGACTTGAGTCGTATTGTATCGACATTTACATATATATATATATATATATATATATATATATATATATATATATATATATATATATATTTACATATATATATATATATATATATATATATATATATATATATATATATTTATATATATATATATTTACACTTATATGTGTGTACATCTAAGGATAGGTTAACACGGTAAACATAAAGCATAGATACGTCAATGAAGATTTATCGGAAATTCCACTGGTAGATTCGAGAACTAACATCTACCGGTGTAAATCAGTTCGCTAAAAACTAACGAAGATACGTCATTCGAAATCTTGACATCAAGAAATGTCTGGAAAAGCCCGGTTCAAACCCTAAATATATTGGCTTTAAGAAATATATATATATATTTCCACTTAGACAAACTAGAAACCCGCTTAACCCGAAGCCTTCCGCCGAACACACGGAAACCGTTAAAATCCCCTTAACTCGTCGATCCCTCATATTCCCGTCGACCCTTCATATTCTGTAGGAAACTCGCCGAATCGACTCTCTCCGCAGGGGAACTCGCCGACTCTTCCCTTTCCGTAGACATCCCGCGAGATTCCCGCAAGCTTCTCACCGAAGGACTCTCACCGAAGGACCCGTGACTCTTCCCCTTCCGTCGACATCCCGCAAGACTTCTCTCGAAGGTCCCTCGCCAACTCTTCCCGATTCGCCGATCTCGCCGATTGCCTTCCGTGGATCTCTACTCTCTCTCGTCCAGGGATTTCTCCACAGTTTCGATCACTCACAGTCGGGTGGACCTCCCGGGTGTTCGTAGTCTTTATCAAACTAACTCACCGTCTACGCTGGTAGGTAACCTCATCCTCATCCTTACAAGAACTTTCTTCATAGTGTCGCTTCCCCCCTTGACTTTTGATTAAGCGTAGAGTAGGGATTCTCTCCCTAGGTTTGCGATGGATCCAAGGACAACCGCTGGACTGATCACTGGATGTGAGCTGGTTCGAACAGGGTTCTCACATGCCTCTGACGAATTCAGAAACATCATTATTATGCTGGAAGAGGCTGGACTATCATTCGTACTGGAGCACCCGTGTAAAATCTTGGACAAGGAAGTGCTGGAGTTCTTCGCTACCGCCAGACTCCGAAATGAAGACTCTCTCATCAAAAGCAAGGTTGCAGGGGCAACGATCAAGATGTCTGCAAACAAGCTAACCCAATACTTGCAGCTCACTAGCTCGGAGCACGAGGATTATCTTGAGGAAGAAGACAAAACCAGGACTCTATTATTCTGTGGTCTCGCTCGAGGAACTCGATCGATAAAGCGAAAGGATATGAATGAAGAAGGGAAACTTCTGTCAGACATTGTTCGGAAGGTACTCATATGCAAACCGGGTTCTCATGACCACATCTCTGCGGACATGTTCAAGATCCTGGTGGCAATTGTCTGCAGAAAAGGATTCAACTGGGGGGCATTGCTTTTTGAGAAGATAAAGGACACCCTCAGATCTCCTAGCTTTGGCCGAATCATCAGTCTGTATCTCAATCAGTTGAACGGAGATAAGTATGACATGAGTAAAGGTGTTCCTCTACATTACTTGAAGAAAATGGACTCGAGTGTTTTTGACAGATGGGAGAGGCACATTGGGCAGGCTGCTGTGGTAGAACAACAAGAAGCATCTCCAGCCGAGGACGACGCTGTGGCTGATTCTGTAGTTATCCCCAGTGAAATTCCTGATGCTTTGACTGCAGGAATTGAGGGGGAGCCTCTACCCACTTATGCTGATATCGTATCTGACATCTCCCAGATGGCCAGAGATGCAGTGGCAGATATACAAGAAGAAAGTGAAACTATGCTGGAGAATGAGGAGGCTCTGAACCTGAACGATCAAGGAGCCGAAGCTAATGTATAGGAGACTGCTAACGAAGGGTTGGAAGATGATGCTGATGAGAATGATCTCATGGATGACGAAGCTGAGGCAGAAGGCAATGAGGGACAGGAAGCATTGGAGACTCGGGATATCATTGAAGCTCCATCTGTCAAGCACGCACCTGAGATCGTTCCTGAGAACATTGGTGCAACAGTGGAGGGGGAGTCCGGGAAATCTACAGAGGCCGCAAGCATTCCCCACTTAGAGGCTGTGCTCGTGTCCAGCTCTACAGGTGCATCTGATGAAGAGCAAGGCCAAGGAGTGCCTCAGGCTCATCCACTACGAGATGATCTAGCCACTCATACCGTGAATGTCATTCAGGGCATAGTGGATGAGCTTAAGGCATCTTTTGAGAAAGCTCAAAATAAAATGTTGAAAAGGATTAAGAAATCTGAAAATCTCATGCTCAAGAACATGGTGGAGATCAATCACAAACTGGACGTGATGAAAAAGAAGTTTGAAGATAAGTATACAGCGGCCGGCCAAGCTGTCACTCTTCTTATGGACGGAATAAAAAAGAACACTGATACTCTCGCCGTAGTGAATCAGAATGCTCATGTCGTAGCAAATAACATTCAAAAGTTTGATGGCAATATGGTAACTCTTAACACCAATCAACAAGCCCTGGTCACTGAATTCTCCAGGATGACAAAGCACATTGATGAGTCACTGCATTCTTATGCAAACTCCATTGCAGTCGAAGCCAAAAAGGGGGAGAAAGCATATACAGCTAAGATGGCTGAGCTTCGGGAAGTCATGATCAACAACTTTGAGCAGTCAAACAAATATGTCTATGACAGTTGCTGGTGGATGCTCCAACAAGCGTTAGGCGTCAATTTGCCTGAAAATCCTGCGGGTATTCATGCTCCTGAGAATACTACGGCTGCTGAGGGAGTAAGTGCTGCAGAAGTTCCCTTAAGTGAAGCTGAGGCTGCTAGGGCCACCTCCAAGGCAAAACTGATGGCAATGTTTGACCAAGGAGCCCTAGCAAAAGCCAGAGACAAGAGAAAATCTCAAGAAGGGACATCCAAGGAAACACAAGCTGAAAAGAGAATCAGATTGAAGGAGGAGGAAGTAAGAAACGAAAAGTGGAGTCCAGTTTCAAAGAGTATCATCTTGGACACATTCTGGCTACAAGAACAAGGAGAAATCAATCGGAATGATGTATACAGCCAGCATGGGTGGGAGCTGCACAAGACGTATGAAGCTAAACGGAACATCTTTTTCAGGACCAATACTGCGGCAGATAAAGCTCCTCCTCCCAGATATTATCTGAAGCCCAAAGAGTATATGGAGAGGCAAAGAAAGAAGTATTTGGCTCAAAAACTCAAGGATGACTTAGCCAAAGAAAAATAGTCAAAAATTTATAGCCTGTCATTCTTTCTTAAGAACAATTAACGTTTATTGTTAGTATATGAACAATCTTGAGATTATATATATATATATATATATATATATATATATATATATATATATATATATATATATATATATATATATATATATTTGAATTTATGAATGACTCAAGTCTTAATCTGTTTGCCTATATTCTCTTGTGCTGCATATTTAAATTCTGAATGTTGTTTATATTATCTGGTTGTTGTTATTCATCTTAGCTAGTAGGATTTTGGCTTCGTCAAATAGGGGGAGATTGTTGGGTATTGAATCCACAATTACCTGGATTTGAGGAAGCCACCTGTCAAGCTAAGATGAATTCACAATGTATTTGATAAAATATTTCAAGTTGTGCTTGCAGTTATTCCACGCTAAGTGCACACCAATGTCAGGGTGCAGTAGGTCAATATACACGGGTCTGCACAACGTAATCCCTCGTTGAGCAGATCAATGTGTTGGCCTACGTGTACTCTCTCTATTGGAGTGCACTTACTTTCATGTACAGGGCTGTAACTATGCAAGAGCAGACAAGGAGCAAGGATGGGTCAAGGAGCAGCTCTTGGGTGGAAAGACGAAAAATCGTCTAAGTATAAATCGACGAGAATCACCAAGTGATTCTCGCTGAATCGTCGAGAATCATTAGTGATTCTCGCCGACTCTATCTGACTACCTCAAAGCGGTGCCAAGTAAGATTCGGCGAGAATCACTAGTGATTCTCGCCGAACCCATCGTTGAGCAGATCATGGCCAAGTAATATTCGTCGAGAATCAACAAGTGATTCGGCGAGAATCATCAAGTGATTCGGCGAGAATCACTAGTGATTCTCGACGAATCGTCGAGAATCACTAACTGATTCTCGTCGATTCGTCGAGAATCACCTTCGATTCTCGCCGATTTTGACTTGGGCATTTTTCTGGAAAAAGCTGGACCGGATTCTGCCGCTGGCACTGTTTTGAACCGGATCTAGGGTTTCTTCTGGTGGGACCCATAACGGTCATAAAAGATTATTTCACTGTATAAATATACGCGTATTTTTGAACAATAAAAGCAGCGAAGAAGAAAAGATATACACGAGTCGCGACGTGTCCTAGATCGCGAGTTCCGCTCTGCCGCCGCCGCTGTCGCCGCTCGAGAGAGTTGATCGCCGGTCTTGATCGTGGTTTCTTCCAGATCTCCGGTCGACAGAAGCCTAGCCAAGCTTAGAGTCTCACGCGTCTAACCGGAGATCCTTTGTCTCTTGATTTGTTGATCGGGAAAACCTTCCCCGTCCGAATCGATCGAGATGATTGATCCTAGTGTGACCGTTGGAAGACCTAGCTATCTTCGCTACGAAGTTTGGATCTCCAAAGTACTGCAGCCGCACATCGTTGTCGTCACCGATCCCGTGAACCAAGCCGCTGCCCATCTTGCCGCTGCCGGTTCCGGGGAGATTCTCTCCAAGAGAGATCTAGGGTTGTGGACTCTTCGTGGACTTCAAAGAACACGTCGTCAACGAAGAGGGACACCTTAGTCTCCAAACGTAGTTTGTATTTCTTGTACATTCTAGTTTTCTTTTGTTATAAAGGAACGTTGGTTCCTAGTTTTAAGGGTTGGGTGCAACCCGGGTTGTGGGAGTGTTGACTCCTACGTGTGGAAGGGTTCCTTCCGATAGTGCAAGGATTGGATTTCAATCCTGTTGGTGAAGAGACCGAGTCATCCCGTGTTGGGAGATAGGTCGAAGGGGGAAAGTGGATGTACCCAAATCGGGGAACCACTATAAATAGTTTGTGTACTCTGTTTGCTATGCTGTTTTATTTCTGTGTGCAGGTACAATTTTAATTCCCCCAAAAATGATGCACGTCACCTATTCCCCCCCCTCCCCATAGGTGAATATAGTTGACACTAGGTGGACTATCATAACCTCTGGAACTGAAACTGCAGGTTGAGGAGCTTCTTCTTGAAACGTCTCCCCCTGCTTAGATCTAGGTAGACCTGAATCTAGGCCCCCATAATAAGGGACAGTAAAGTAAGCGGATAACTGAGAGGAAAGAGCAGAAATGGAAGCAGCAAGAGGAGCAATAACTTTATTTATGAGTTGCCTCAAGGTGGGAGTAATGAATTCAACAAGATTGTTGGCAATGGATGAGAAATCCGAATATATAAACTCAGAAGTAGTCTGAGTAGATGTAGAAGATGGATTGGTGGTAGAAGAAGATGGAGCAGAATAGGTTGGGAATTTGGTGAATGCTTGAGGGATGGAAGAATATGGAATGAAATCAGGAATAGTTTCTTCCTGTATAGGGGATTGAGGTGGAGATGTAGGTAGTAGATTGAAATAAGGTTGATTGGAAATTTGAGGAGATGAGGGTGACTGATGAATGGGTCATTGTGGATGAATTGGTGAATGACGAATTGGTGATTGTGGTTGAAAGGATGTTGTAGTAATCTCTTCTGATAAGGTGGTGTGAAGAGTGGAAGGGGACTGAGGAAGTGAAACATCAATAGTTGGAGTTGATGATGAAAGTGGAGAATGCTTTGGAGATGGAGGAGGAGAAGAAATGAGAGGAGCAGAGACTTCTGCTGGGGTTAGGAGAGTGGCTGATACAGCCCTTGTGTCTTCTGAAGCTATCCTAGAAGAGGTAGCCCTTGATGGCTTTTGGATAACCCTCTCCCATCTTCCAAACAAGGCAGATGTAAGACTCTTGGATGCATTAATATGGGTGGTCTAGTAGAGCAGGAGTTCAGGGCACTTAGCCTGTAGGAAAATTCCTAGAATCCTAGCATAACAGACATCCTTCTTATTAATTTTCTTCTTAATTAAATCAAATAAAAATGTTCCCCAATTCACAGATTTATTATTAACCAGAGCACACATCAACATGAATTGGTGCTTGGTGATATAGTCATGTGCAGAATGTTTTCCAAACAAAACCTTTCCTACAACATCAGCCAAGAACTTATATTCAGTAGAAAAATTCTTCTTTAAGAGGTGGTTAGGGTTTCCCTGATTATGACCCAATCTATCTAGCATCTCATCAAATTCAGAACTGTATATATCTATTTCATCTTCTCCATTCACAAAACAAAAAATTTCAGTTAAAATATCAGGTGATAAAGTAACCTGATTTCTAGAGATTTATCAAGTAACTATTGTCTGATCAGGAACCTTTGTAGTGTGAACCCATTCTTTGATTTCAGCAGCCGGGAGTTTTATCCTTGTGGTCATGAAGTTCTTCAGATTCTTATCCTCAAACAGTTTCAAAATGTCTTGGAATATTTGGTCAGAATGACGGAAGGAATCCATGTCTATATCAAAACCAACATCAAACTTCATTCCAGAGAGAATCTCTTATGAAATCACAATTGCTCTGCAAAACAAAACGATCAAGCTCAAGAGACGGGTAATTGAGAAAGCGAGGGATAGAGTTCGACAAAAACCTAATTATATGTTTTCAGAAGTTGAAAAGGTGAACCCTGTCTGATAAAAACAAAACATCGAACTTGGTTTGATGAAAAAAATTCTCAAAAGAAATATGTTTCGTCGATCTCTGGTCGATAAAAGTTTTGCGAAAGAAATATATTTCGTCGAGCTCCGTTCGACAAAAATACTTGAAACTAATTCGTCGATCTTCGTTTGACGAAATAGTTTATAAAGACAGTTCGTCGATCTCCATTCGATGAAAATTTCACGAAGAGTTCACAGTTCATCGTGCTCCGTTCGATGAAGGTGGACAATTCGTCGATCTCAGATATAAAAGTTAATTTAATAATTTTTCATTAATCATGCGTAACTAATTTAAGAAGTCAATGTGTTTCTTTGAATCTAAAGGTTTAGTAAATATATTTACTTTTCAAAAATCAGTAGGGATAAATTCTAATTTAATTTTGTTCTTGTCTGCATTATCTCTTACAAAATGATGTCTTATTTCAATATGTTTAATTCTACTATGTAGGACTGGATTCTGTGTTATTGATAATGCACTTGTGTTATAACAGAAAATAATATAATTAGATAGGTTAAACCATAATCTAGAAGCTGATTCTGAATCCACAAAATCTATGAACAGTAACTACTAGCTGGAATGCATTTAACCTCAGCAGTTGAAGTAGATACAGAGGTTTGCTTCTTACAAAACCATGAAACAAGCCAATCACCAAGGAACTAACAAGTTCCTGATGTGCTTTTTTCGTCAACCCTGCATCCAGCATAGTCAACATTTGAGAATCTAGTTAACTCAAATCCTGACTCAATAACATACTAGAGTCCTAGATTAGGGAAACCTTTTATATATCTTAAAATACTTTTAACTAAAATTAGATGTGCACAAATACAGGTAGCAAACATTATTTATAGTCTACTAGCTGTTAGTTATAATAAGGACTCAATCATAGCCCAATATATTTTCTAATCAACAAGCTTTCCATGTTCATCAGTATCAACAATAACATTTGTAGGCATATGTGTTTTCATGGCTGAGCAATCTGACATCCCAAATCTTTTGATAAGCTCTTTAGCATACTTGGATTGGGATATGAAAATGTCATCATGAGTTTGCTTCACTTGTAAACCAAGGAAGTAGGATATCTCACCCATGCCACTCATTTCAAACTTATAATGCATCAGGTCAGAAAGCCTTTTGCATAGTTTGGAATCAGTAGAGCCAAAAATTATGTTGTCAACATATATTTGTACTAGTAAAATTTTAGATTTGTGATTTCTAAAAAATAATATTTTATCCATTATGCCTCTACTAAATTTGTTCTCTAAAAGAAAACTAGCAAGTGTCTCATACCAAACTCTTGGAACTTGTTTAAGACCTTAAAGTGCTTTGTTAAGTCTAAAAATATAGGAAGAGTGAGTAGGAGAGATAAAATCTGGAGGTTGTTCAACATAAACTTACTCTTAGAGCTCTCCATTTAGAAAGGCACTCTTTACATCCATTTGATATACTGTGAATTTCTTGAATGGTGCATATGCAAGAAAGATTCTGATATCCTCCAATCTTGCAACAGGAGCAAATGTTTAGTCATAATTTATGCCTTCCTCCTGTGAGTATCCTTGTGCTACCAATCTTACTTTATTTCTTATAATGATTCCTTGATAATCCAATTTATTCATAAAGACCCACATGGTTCCAATGACTGGAAAGTCTTTGGGTCTTGGAACCAAGTCCCAAACTATACATCTCTCAAATTGACTGAGTTCCTCTTGCATAACAATGATCCAGTGAGGATCTTGTTTTGCATCCTTTATGAATTGATGCTCAATCTGAGAGGTAAAACAAACATGCATCTGATATTGATTCAATTGATGCCTTGTTTGAACACCGCTGATATGTCTCTAATCACTTGAGATCTAGGGTGATCTCTTAGTGTGACAAGATCAACGGGTAGAGTTGGTTGTTCAACTATTTGTGGTGCTAATTTCTCTGTTAGAATTTCATTTGCCATAATATTTTTAGCAAATATTTCTTCATCATCTTCATCACTATCATTAGTAATCTGTTGAGAGGGATGTGTTGTATCCTATTGCATTAGGATTAAATCATCCAATTTCTCAATCAGATTTGGTACCTGAAAATTTTTAAGGTAGAGATCTCTATCTCCTTGTAAAACATGTTAGATTCATCAAAGGAAACATGCACAGATTCTTCCATTTTAAGAGTTGATTTATTAAATACTCTATAAGACTTACTGACTTGGTATTATCCATGGAAAATTCCTTCAGCGGCTTTGGCTTGAAATTTTCTTAAATATTTCTTATCATTATTATGTATATAACATTTATAACAAAAAGCTTTGAAATAATCAACTCTAGGTTTCTTATGCTTTGCTTAAGCTCCTTGTGGTATGAGGGCGGTGAGCGATATTTGCTCTGAGAGAGCGGAAAAGCTGTGGCTAATCAGGAGGGAAAGCGGACCCGCATCAAGTGGTGCGCTACTGACGGTTTGAGGATGGGAAAGGCTGACCTGCCCCTGGTTTTTCTGGGAGGTCGATTGGTGGCAATGCTTGGGGGATGCGAGACAGACCTAGCTTGCTAAACCACAATGGTGGGTCGATATGAATTGGAAATGCTCAAGTTTGCCATGAGGTTAGCACCTCTGAGTGGGATGGGCGGAATGTCGCCAGCATGCATGTTGGTGGACTAGGACCGGCCACCCAACATGTTAAAAACCTCTGCTCGATAGTGGGCAACTGGTATATCCGATACACCAATAATGTGCCCTGTGTGCACGGAGCGTGCGTTTGTGGTTCTGTTGTGTCGGAAAGCACTTGTTGTGATTGGTAGTTATTAGGATTGCAATGTATACAAGGAAGGAACCACTGCCCCGGGTATGGGGAAGGGTCATTATAATTGGTTGGCTAATGCTTACCGTTGCTTTGTTTGCCTCTCTTGGGGTGGATGTCTAATTATAGGTGCTGACGGGTTGAATTGAATTGAGCGGAATGAAGCCTTGCTTCTTAAAGGCCCTTGATGGCCATGCGAAGAATTCTTGGATTTCATGTGTGGCTGGCCTGCGTGCCGATGTATGAAGTTGTATATTTTGTAAAGAGCAACTTGTAAGGCCTTAAGGCCATGAGCGAGTGTGTTGTATACATTCCTGGTGTATATAAAAATGTGGAGTTTATATAGTTAGTGGACATTCATGCGGTTGAGTTCTTATAACTTAAAATGCTGCGCTAGAATGCTCTGAGTTCGGATACAAATAGAACGTGATTTGATATTCACACGTAATTCCACCGTTTGTGTGTTAAATATGGTGTGGGGCCCCGGCCGGACCCACTGTTATATTACATATGACTAATGGAGGCGTTATAAAGTGGTATCAGAGCAAGGTTTGAGATTTGTGGGAGGGAGAATATAAATGACTCAAGAATGTCCACCAGGAATATAATACATGAACGTGGGGAGCGTGACCGTGTGGTCAAAGTCTATTTGTCTTTATGGAATGGACGTAACTGTTGTTTTGTACATTGATAGGTGATGAGGACTAGTGCTGGGCAGTCTGAGCCCCAGTATTCCGATGAGAGTGCAACACCAGTTGAAGCGCCTACACCTCCCTCGGCGGAGACCATACATGTGGTTACTGAGACGGTGCTCGCAGTTTTGCAAGCATAACCTACTAGGCAGGCAAGGCCTGCAGGGGTGACAGTACAGCTTGGTGCAAGGCAAGAGCGTATGGAGGTTGTGGTTGATGAGCAAACCACTGACGAGGAACTGAAGCGGTTTATGGAGTTTCATCCACCTACGTTTGGCGGGACGGGTTCCCCAACGCAGACAAAAGATTGGCTTGCACGATCGAAGAGGATCTTGGCAGCAATCCGGACTGTAGAGGCACAGAAGGTAACTTTAGACACTTTTCTATTGGAAGGAGATGCGAGGCTTTGGTGGGATGAAATGGAATTGCACTATGTGGCAGGTCGAGGATTGGAAGAGATGTCGATCGAAGAATTCTCATGATTGTTTCTAGCTAAGTATTTTCCAGTATCGCAGTGGATTGCTATGGAGAATGAGTTTCAACATCTGGTGTAGGGTGAGAGCAATGTTGATACATACCTGTATGATTTTACTAGGCTGGGGCGCTATGCGGGGTCTACCTTTGCTGAGGAAGCACGAAAGACAAATAGATTTTAAGAGGGACTGCATGATGAGTTGAAATTGGCACTCCCGAGTTTGGTGAACCAAGTCTTCCAAGCATTGGTAGATACAGCCCGTGCATTGGAGAAGGATTTAAAACGTGTGCAGGATAAGAAGAACTTGGCGGTGGAGAAGCCGGAATTCAAAGCTCCACAATCAGAACAGTCGGAGGTTAGGAGACGAGATAAGAAACGGTTCAGGCATGCTGAACCAACTCCGTCGATTGTTTCTTCGGGAGCTACATCTGGGCAAGGACGTGTTGAGACACACAAATGTTTTACATGCGGGAAGCAGGGACATATAGCCCGTCATTGTTGGAGCGGCCCTCCAAGGAGTGAGAAGAAGACAGGTGCTTCTTATGAAGAAAAGGGTAAGACAGTGGAAGAGTCATCTGCATCCCAGACGCAACCTCGAATATATAATCTTGAATTGCAAGAGCCGCATAGTTCAATCGGTGAAGTACAACAACCTCGAGTATTTAGTTTGAAATGCCAAGAGGCTATCAAATGACTTATGATAGATGATGCGGGTGAGCGGGAATAATAATGGAACCGTGAACTGTATTACTTTGGTGATGTGACTAAATTTTGTATATAAGGAATGAACAATGCGATGTTGGTGTACACCTTCTTGTATCCTGGCGATCAGGCAATCAAGGTGGAATAAAGGAATGGTTCTGTTGATGTGCGTATATATGGGATAAAGGCAATGAATATGGTGGATATATAGATGTATGTTATGTTTGGTATGTATGTGTGTTATGTTTGTTTTATGCGATGTCATGGGGCGAGACAAGCTGCAGCCTCTGAGCTCTAACCCGGATCATTTTGCTAAGGAATGACGTGGTTATGTGGATGTCTACAGCTGGGCTAAATTTCAGGATGAAATTGTTTGAAGGAGGGAAGGGTTGTAATACCCCAAATGCCAATTTGGGTTCAGGTTGGGTGACACGGTCTGGGAAACGGGCGTGTCCTAGGGCGTGTCGCACTCGGGTTGAGCAGCCTCTTGAGTGCTCGACGAAATGCACTCGTGGAGTTCTCGAGAGGGAACACACCCTGCGATACGGGCGTGTCAGGTGGCATGTCCTCCTCTGGTCGACGAACTGCGCTCGACGATCGTCGAGCGGCAAGTTGAGTTGAGTACACGACTTGTGATACGGGCATGTCACAGGGCTGTGTCCTTCTCTGGGTCATCCAAGGTTGCATGTGCTGGTGGACACGGGTGTGTCTTGGGGTACACGGGCATGTCCCATGGTCGTGTCCCAGTCGGGTTGAGTTGGTGGTGTACTGTTTGGGGTACACGGCTCCTAGACACGGGCGTGTCAGACATGACATGGGCGTATAGGATGTGACATAGGCATGTCACATGGCCGTGTACTATTCTGGATTTGAGTCGGTTGTGTACCGCTTAAGGGACACAACCTGTGACACGGGCATTTCACATGGCGTGTTGGCCCAAAAATGGATATTTTTGGGCAAATCCTGGCCGTTCATTTCCTTTATCCTAGATCCAAAGGTCCTGGCCCTTCCCTGCTGATATAAGACTGAGATTGGAAGGCTTCTCTTCCATTCATTTTCCCTTTCTCAAAAGCTAGAGAGAGAAAGGAAAGGGAGAAGGGAGACAGCTGCCAGAGAAGCTTTAGCGTGTAGAATCGTGAGCTAAGTGCGGATTCGTGGAGGCAAGGCTGTGGCGGTGGTTTCCATCCGGCTAGATATCCATGGCTCCAAAGCGATCGTCAAGGGTAACGATCTCATTCTTGGACATGTGAAGTCCTTTCTTTATGCATATGCATGGAATCGTCCACCAAGAGGTGGAAAGCATAAGTGATTCCAGGATTGATTCTGCATCTACAGCCGGAAGTATGTAGTATGACATAGGCATGCTATGTGAAGCCCATCCGGATGGTTAGTCTGAATTGGTGATGGTTATGTGTGAACCAGAGAAGACTCCGTGTATTGTATGATGCGTGTGAATTATGAATGTATGCTCCTTTTGTTGTATGCTCTACATGAGCTATGTGTTGATCTTGGATGTTTTGCATAAGCTCCTTGTGGTGTGAGTGCAGTGAGCGCTATTTGCTCTAAGAGAGTGGAAAATCTGCGGCTAATAAGAAGGGAAAGATGACGCGCGTCAAGTGGTGCGCTACTGATGGTTTGAGCACGAGAAAGGCTAACCTGGCCATGGTTATTCTGGGAGGTCGATTGGTGGCAACGCTTAGGGGACACGAGACAGACCCGGCTTGCTGCACCACAATGTTGGGTCGATCTGAATTGGAAATGCTCAAGTTTGTCGTGAGGTTAACACCTCTGAGTGGGATGGGCGGAATGTCGCCAGCATGTGTGTTGGTGGACTAGGACCGGCCACCCAACATGTTAAAAACCTCTGCTCGATTGTGGGCAACTGGTATATTCGGTACACCAATAAGGTGCCCTGAGTGCACGGAGCGTCTGGCCGAAGCCGACATTTGTGGTTCTATTGTGCCTGAAAGCACTTGTTGTGATTGGTAGATATTACGATTGCAATGCGTATAGGGAAGGAACCACTGCCCTAAGTAAGCGGTAGCGTCATTATAATTGGTCAGCTAATGCTGACCGTTGCTTTGTTTGCTGCTCTTTGGGTGGACGTCTAATTGCAGGTGCTGACGGGTTGAATTGAATTGAGCAGAATGAAGCCTTGCTGCTTAAAGGCCCTTGAAGGCCATGCGAAGGACTCTTGGATTTCATGTGTCGCCGGCCTGCGTGCCGATGTATGAAACTATATATTTTGTAAATAGCAACTTGTAAGGCCTTAAGGCCATGAGCGGGTGTGTTGTATACATTCCTGATGTATATATAAATATGGAGTTTATATAGTTAGTGGACATTCATGCGGTTGAGTTCTTATAACTTAAAATACTTTGCTAGAATGCTTTGAGTTACGATACGAATAGAACGTGATTTGATATTCACACGTAATTCCGCCGTTTGTCTGTGAAATATGGCATGGGACCCCGGCCGTAACGACTGTTATATTGCATATGACGAATGGAGGCGTTACATAAGACACATCATTGGTCACCCATTGACCTAAGTTGACCCAAGTCAACCCAAATCCTAAATTGGTCAAACCTACACCTATAGGCCAATTAGTCTAAGTGGGGCACTACCATGGCCCAACCCAAGTTGGGTGGTGTCATTGGGTCCATGGCCATCAAGTGGGGCCAGAAAACTCATCATGTTGACCAAGTAAACCCAGAAAGTAAACAAGTTAACATAGGGCTTAAAGAAAAGAAATGAAATGAGCCAAGCCCAAACCCAATGGCCAAAGCCCATGATTCAAGGCCCATGACCAGCCCAAGAGGTCAATGACAACCCCTAACCCCCTGAAATAGGAGAGAGGGTACATACATGGGGGTAGTTTAGGAATTTTGGTGAAAAGTAAGAGAGAGAAAGGAGGAAAAGGGGGATGGGGCCATGTGGCCCTCCTTCCGTCTGCCCAACCCTTCATACTGAGTTCCCAAGCATCATTTCAGCAGTTTTAGGGGCTGGTGGCCACTTGGCAGCAGGGGTGAAGCATCCAAAGATGAGGCTGGCCACCTCTTTAAGCAAAACCAACACACCAGCCCATCTCATCCTCATTAGACCATTCCATCACCTTCAGTGAGCCTAAGGAATGGAGATCGACTGCTAGAGCAAACCTTTTACTGAATAAACCAGGAAATAATCAAGCTCACCGTAGAGAGCATCGGCCATGGCGCACCACCACCGCATACGCTGCCAAGCCCGCATCCAGGTCCATTTCACCTACCCTCGCCCCATGCTAGCTCTCTAGATCGATTAGGCGAGACATCGGGCTCAATTGAGCCTGATACCATGTGAGCTGTAAGAAAAAATGCCTAGCTTTCCTTCTAGCTCTGGATCGCCGGAGAAGCAACCTCCGGCAGCCACACCGCCGAGAAACGAAAGCCCCCACCTCAACGATGGTGGTGGAGATAATAGACAGCGGTGGCAGTGGCTAAGTTAGCTGGAATAAGAAAAACAAATCGGCCCAGGAATACTGAATCGTGACCGTCAGTTGATGGGGACGATGAACCGAACTCGTGGGTTTTAACTCATTTAAATCAATTAATATGATTAATTATGAATTGTGAAATCTGTCACACATTTAAAGTTGGCTTGCATGCAATTTTTAGGTCTTCTAGAGGCATTTTCAGAAGTTATGATTAATAGGAAAAAGGTAGATCTAGTCTTACCTTTAAAATTCCACACTAAAGTCATGATTTGGAACAGTAGAACTCCTTGTAGGACCATTCTACCATGACTGGTCCTAGGCTAGGGCTAGTATTATAATGGGAGCCTAAGCCAAACCATAAGTCCTCATGACCTGTGATTTTGGTCATGCATGTGACTAGGTCATACATAGGTACTGACCAAAAATAGGAATTTTTGGGATGAGTTTTTTATAGTTTTTGGAGAAATATCATTTATCAAATAAGTGGAATTTTTGGAGATCTACAACTCCAAATGGCCTCAAATTTTGGTGGCATGTCCATTAGGTCAATATAAAATCATGGTAGAAATTTTAGGTGCTTTTGACCTCTGCATGTTTGGGAAATCCCACATGCATGAGATATGTATGTTCAAATTTGGGGTGACTATAGTAAAACTAGAAAAAAAAGAGAATTTAGCCCATTTGGACCATTTCATGTCCATGAAACTCTGGATAGAGGCTTATAGGTATAAGATACACCTACCATAGGAAGGATGAGATTTTTTGGATCAAAAATCACATTAAATAGATTTATTGGAAATTAGCTCCATTTGGTAATATAAATTTGAAAATAGGGCAATTACTTTATTTAATTCTGAAACTCCATGAAAAGCCTTAGTGGGATATTATAAACCTCTGAAAATTTTTATAAGCTTGTTTTGATAATTTATCTTCGGTTTTTAGTAGAATTACCATATTGCCCTTTTTGAAAATTAATTAAAAGAAAAGGAAATTGGTGCTGACAAATTATGGGAAACTTCGTAGCATTTTAATTCTATTATTAGAATTCTGTGTAATTATTTTATAATTTATGGGTGAATATGTAAGTTGAAAAATCAAGAAGTGGCATTTTGGTAATATTATCATTATGGAATTTTGCTATGTCAAATCACTGGTTAGGATCACCAAATTCTGTATGTTGTTTTGTTATATCAATATTGAACTCCAGTAATTTTCCTAGAAGTTTTGGTTATATAATGGATGTACTTCATTTGGAAAATGGTTTAATTATGATTTTAATCTTTAATGGAAATTATATAGAAATTTAAATTGAAAAATTATGATCCCTGGTAGGCAGTCATATTTAACCTATTTGAACACCAGTAAAATTTCTTAGGTACGTGGACTCAATGGATCTAGTACATCATGCACAAAGTGACTTAGGTCACTTAATTAAAAGATTTAATTTAGGGACTTAATTACTTAGAAAAATGGTGATATCCTAAATGGTCAACACCATACACCATACCAACTCATGATAATTAATTAGGGGCATTCGGCACAAGGAATTGGAAGTCCTATCATACATGTTAGTATTAGGTCATGGGTTGCGCTTAGCAAAAGTAGCAGGTATTATTGGGACCCACAGGGGATACGATAGACGGTTGAGTTAATAACTATATTGGGAAGATAAACTTGGTTGGTGTCTAGTAGGTTACTTCATAGTATCGAGTGATAGAGTGCAAAACCCCAAGGACAGTAGCTAGAACGGAGACCGGCAGAAGACCGTCGATTCCTCAATAATATCCGAAGTCATTAGGTTCGTTCCAGAGTAATAACGAGAGCTGGGTATGGATCATAGGTAGACATTAATAAAAGTAAGTATCCTTGCGAAAGGGAACTTTGGGCTTTCAATCCCATCTTGGTTCCTAGTGCCCCCAAGACCCCTTCATTGGGCATACCCTGGGCAGTCCTGGGATTAACCCTAAATGGCTCGGAAAAACAAACATTGGACAAGAGTAGTCTAATAGGATAAGAGAACATGGTAAAATTCTCACCCGTGAAGGGTTGGAGGGATTCAGAACTTAGACACTGATGTGCAATCTCACTCGTGAAGGGTTGGAGTGATTCAGAACTAAGGCACTGATGTGCAATCTCACTCGTGATGGTTTGGAGTGTTTCAGGATGGGTTGAACCTGTGAGCTGGAGGCTCAGGTTGGAATATCTTACATGTGCATAGAAATAAACTTGTGCCGAGTCATGCGTTACTAGACCAATCGTCACACCAATCGAAGTACCGTGACTCTGGCGAGGTGTGATGGTTTGACGGGCCAGTGAGTTTTTTTACACTGCGGTCTGGAGGACGATCCCCAAAAATGAATACTAGACCAAAAATACTGGCAGGTAGCCAGCAAATAGTATGTAGAGACTCTAGAGTGCACCTAGGACGTGTATAGAGGCGTATGAGAGGTCTAGGTCTGGTAGTGTGTATACCCGCCTAGGAGTGGAGACGCCCGCTCTACTGCTGCTGTAGCCACAATGGTGGTACCAGAGAGTGATGCTAGCTCCAAAAAGTGGGAACTAAAGGTCTATAATCACAGAGTTGTGTGTGTGAGATGCATTTGCATGAATCATAACCTGCATACATAACATACATACATATTTAGGTCATATGCACCATGGATCCTTATCATATAAATTAGTATGCGCTCTTTTATATGATAAGTTATATTTGGAAACCTTAACTTATAATTTTGTATGGGCATTCTTATAAGTTAAGGTACTTTTGTGATGGTAGTTTAGTAGTTGTGTAGTTTACTTACGGTTCTTTACCTTACTTTACTTGCAGTACTGTTCTTTACCTTACTTTACATGTTGTACTGTTCTTACCTTACTTTACTTGCAGTACTATTCTTTTATTACTTTACATGTAATATATAGAACTGCTAGACTTGATAGTTTAGTTCTAATGTCACCTGCTCTTATTTCATACCCCTTATTGTCCTCTACTTCATCATCCTGCGCGGTGCCTAGGAGCCGCGGGGGCGAGGTGTGGAGGAAATGGCTTAGTCTTTATGACTAACTATCGGTTATGACCTTATCATTTTAGGGGCTCGAGTAGATGGAGCACCAGTACGACCAGCAGGACGAGGTGGCAGGACTTGAGGAGCTGATACCACCACTACTATTACTGTAGCCCGGTGTCAGGTGATGACGCGTGTACCATTGATAGATTAGCTTCCGCTTGATTGTATTTGTAAGAGAGAGATTTGACATCAATGTACAGGGCATAAGCCCTTTTCTATTTCTGTTGTACTCATTATGGACTATTATTGTACTTTCATCTTTATATATATATATATGGTATGTATTGCGATCTTTGTGGACTTGTTAGTTATTACTACTTGTTTTACTTCTAATCTCGATTGGCTGAAACTGGTTGAATAATTGTACTCGCCGGCAGGATCGGCGTCTTGTGGTGTCGACTAACACGTGAGTTAGTGTCACCATAACGCGGTGGTACTGGGCATAAGACTGAGTTACATCCTTAGTAAGGGGAGAGGGGTCTTACAAACTGGTATCACTTGTACAAACGATCATAAGAGAAGAAGTCCACAGCAATGGGTTACCCCGCTCCAGCATTAGTTTGTGGACAAACTATGCAGCAGAAGCAATGGTGTGCCCATATGTAAAAAAGTCACTTAAAACAGTCCACCTAAGAAATGAGTTAGGCCGATTCTAATATAAACCTTACCTTTATGCAGCCTCCACAGGCCGCCGTACCACAGAATGTGGTTCCTCTCCCTATGTCAGCCATTCCATTTCAGCGACGAAGATGGGGCAGACCGTGATGGCCATTCTTGAGGCCTTTAGAGCCCAGGAGGTCCCGGCATAGCTGCCAAATCTAGGATCAAACTGGTTGAGTACATTCAGGAACTTGTCCTTGCCTATGTACCACGGGACGGAGAATGCGGTAAAGACCAAGAAATGGCTCGAGGCCATACAGGAGATGCTGGCAGACATCAACTGCCCTGTCAGCCATGCAGTCCCGTTGGCATCTTCTGTTCTGGATGTCCACGCAAAGAGTGTAAGACCCCCCCCCCCCTCCCCCTTACCAAGGAGGGCTACCGGGTATTATGCCCAGAACCGCCGTCTTACGGTGACACTAACGCACGGTTTAGTCGACACCGCAACACGCCGATTCTGCCGTCTAATACGATCATAAAACCTGTAGGCCAATATGAGAAAAAGAAGTATAGCAGTACATCAAATCCACTTGTCCACAAGTCACAGAGTACATATCATATATATAAATGAAGAGTACAGAAACATAGTCCACAATAAGTACAAATGAAGAGCAATAAGGGTTTTAATTAAATTATTAATTTAATCCCCTACGTCATTTAATACATGAAGTATCACAAATCTAAATCCACTGACCTAAGTAATTTTTCCTGAGATGTATCTTGGTGCCATATTGCTGTCTACCAAAGTTAATAATTTTCCTTGGATTATTTCTATTTATTCCTTAATTTATACAAAATTCATACAATTGTCATTTTTCAAATGAAGTAGAAGGAATACATTACTGAAAATTCTAGGAACATTACAGAGCTTATATATCATTAGTTTAAGGCTAATGGCAGAGTTTCATCAACTTCTTTAGCGTAATGGCCTACCAAATTCAATTCTATATAATTTACCAAAATGCCATTATAAGCTTTAAAACTTTACTGATTCATCAAGAAATGCTGAGATAAATATCCAAGGTTATTTATTCACAAATACAACCCTAGAAAAGTTTTTCATAATTTTCTACTGAATAATTCCATCAATTGCTAAATAAATGTGATAATGGCAAAAATTGTAATTTCTACATAACTCCACTTAAAATTCATCAAACAAAGAAATAAAAATTTTCAGGAGTTAAGTCTAACATGATATTGACCTTGACAAAAATTGGGTATTTTATCTCAAGGATAAGCGTATTCTAAAATTTATTTATCAAAAAGTCCAATTTTTCAAAAATTCCAAATAATGGGATTTTTGCTTCCAAAAATGCCATTATTACTAAGAGAGGTGTATTACTCCCTATTATGTCTCTATAAATAAATTTATGATTTTTGAGTGTTCCAAGTTGGCTGAATTCACAATATTTCATTTTAGGCTAAATGCACACCAAACCTATAACAAGCCAACACATGCAAGTGGATTTACCCAACATGTAGTGGTCCAAATTGGCTGAAATTTTACACCTACACTGATAATGCCCCTAAGGTAATTAAAACAAAATTTGGGGCCATTTGGAGCCATACAACTCAAATTATTTCATTTATTTACGTTTTGATGATTAAGCAAAAACTATAAGAAATATTTCCCCAAAAATTCTCAATTTTTGGCCGAGGCTAAATATTCCCTAATCATGCATGTACCCAAAATTTAGGGCCATGTTGATTACTGATTTGACTTGGGCATCAAAATGAATTTCTGTCCTTGTTTAGGACCAGCCCTAGACAAATGTTCCTACAAGTCAAACCACTGGACCAAATCTCAAGTTTAGGATAGCAAATTAAAGGTAAGACAGTCAGCTACAATTTGCATGTTGAGTGTCAGATCTGCAAATGCATCTAAGAGGCCTAAATCGTGCTTGAAAAATGACTAAGTTTATGTGACAATTATTTAATTAATACTATAGTTTCTAATTTGATTTAAATCAAACGGCCGCCCGAATCTTAAAGCATAAATTGACGGCATCTGTTTATCTTCACCACCCATCCAACGGCTGAGATCGAGCCGACCTGGGGGATATTGCGGGGCCATTTCCGTCCACCATAGGCGGCACCACCCCAGGCCAACGGTGCCATCACCTACACGGTGGTGGTGGCTATCCCTTGCCGGTGATGGGGCGGCGGAAGACGGCGGAGGCGGCAATCCCGAGCAGTAAGGAGATGCTTGAGAAATATCACATTTCTTCCATGGAATCGGGCTCAATTGAGCCCGATATCTCACCTAGTTGATCTAGGATTCTAGTACGGGTAGAGGTAGGGTGAAACGGACATGTATGGCGGCGCGGCGGCGAGTTTGGCAGTGGGTGGCCATGGTTGTATAGCTCCGGCGATCTCCTACTCAAAATCACGATTCTCCACCATTTTCTTCGATCCAATAGTCGATTTCCACTCCTCTCCTCTCTCTAAAGCTGATGGTGGGGGTGATTTGGGCTAAGAAGGGGTGTATGGAGAGATAATCCCAAGGGGGGGGGGGGGTCGGGTTGAGCTTTGGTTGCTCCACCCATGGTGCCAAGTGGTCACCATGCTATAGATTCTTCTGGAATTGCCTGAGGAGGCCGGCCAGCAGGTTTAGGCAGCTGGACAGCAGTTGCATGTGTGGCCATGTGGCCATCCTCCCCTTCATTTCCCTTTCTCTCTCCTCTTCTTCTCCAAATTCCTTTTCTACCCCTTTGCATGTATTCTCTTACCTGATTTTGGGGGTTAGGAGTTGTCTTTGACCATTTGGGTTGGCCTTGGGCTGATTTGGATGGGCTTAGCCCAATGGGAATGAGTTTGGCCTTCATTTTCTCTTTTAGGCTAAATGGGTTGACTTGGTTGACTCGAGTTGACTTGGTCAACCAAGGTGAGTGGGCTGACCCCACTTGGTGTTCATGGGTCTAGTGGCACCACCCAACTTAGGTTGGGCCAAGGTGATGCCCCACTTGGGCTAATTGGGCATATAGGTATAGGTTTGACCAAATTAAAGCCATGGTTGACTTTGGTCAACCAGGGTCAAAGGGTTGACCTAATGGCATGCCCTAATGTCCATTTAGATTGTTTTAGGGTTAGGGAAATGTGGTGGGGTCATGGTGTGGTTAGGGTTCCTATTTAGGCTAGTTTGACCTAGTTTGACTTTGGCCCCTTAGTGGGCCCACATGGCTACAACCCACTACCCAGGGTCAAACCTAGCTAAATCCCCTATCACCCACCCCATGCCTAACCCAATCTAAGTTGAGGAGTCTAAAAGTAACATGGAATGTTACAAAGAGGTGGTGGAAGTCCATGTTGGACTCCACCTATGCAGATAGGGCACTGTTAGATATTTATTCAGAGGAATTCAGCGAGTCATTCTTGGAGCATTTTGTGTCCACCACGGACAGGGACGAGCTAGAAGAGAGGTTTATGAACCTCAAATAGGGGACAAGGTCAGTGATCAAGTAATAGAGGGAGTTTTCCCATCTGGCCAGGTTTGTGTGGATACATGATTTGGATGACAAGAGGTACGCAAAGAGATTCTACTGGGGCATTAGAGATGATTTGAGACAGGCCCTACTATTCATCTCTCATGGCACTTCATCTCAGATCATAGAGATGGCCAAGAAGCTGGAGGCAGACCAGCTGATGGTGTAGAGCAGGGGAAAGAGATCATTGGATGGGTCATCCTTCGAGGAGAGTAGTCAGGGCTCACAGAGTGGCAGATTTATGAGGCATAAGAGGGGTGGGGGACACTATGATCCCAACTTCGGGCAGGAGCAGAGGCCTCCTGTAGCACTAGTTCCTCCACCACTATAGACACATGGCCCGATGAGGAAAGATGATCGTCGCCAGCTACCGGTAGTTCGTTTTGGTTGCCACCAGCCGGGCCATAATAGATCTGAGTGCCCTCATCTATTTCGTCCACTTCCTCCTCCACCTCCTCCAGCTCTAGTGGCCCCTCTAACACAGCTGTGCCGAGGCTGAGGATGAGGTCGAGCCCGAGGTCAAGGACCTTAGGGCCGAGGCATCGGACAAGAGTAGGTGTACGTATTAGACCTCGCCAAGCCGAAGAATCCTGAGGACGTCAACACAGGTATGTAGAAAGTATTATGAATTTAATATTTTTCAATATATGACACTTGACCGTGTAGAATAACAACCAATTTAAAACTCAAATCAGCCTTGGACATAGTCTTTATCAGCGGCAAGTCCGCTCATACACTATTCGATATGGGGGTTCGCACTCGTTCGTATCAGAAGCCTTTATGGAAGGACTGGATGGCGTGGAACGATTCACAGGCTCGACGATGAGGGAGTGGCTACCTGATGGATCAGAGCTATTATCATCTGCCAAGTGAAACATGGAGGCAAAAATTGGCAGAAAGACATTTGAAGTACCTGCAATGATCCTAACGATACTAGACTTCGACCTGATCCTGGGCATGACATGGTTGCATTGGAACCATGTCTAGATCGATTGTCCGTCGAAGAGGATCACATTGAGGCACGAGTACTCCTACGTCATCGTCGAAGGTATTAGACTTCTCTCCTACCTTTTATTATCATCTATATAGGCTATCAAAGCCCAGAAGCAGGGAGAGGAATTATACATTATCTGCTTCGAGATGGCGGGAGCATAAGCTTCTACTATTGACATCCCGGTGGTTCAGGATTTATCCGACGTATTTCCGGAGAAATTGCCCGGATTTCCACTGGCCAGGGACATGGACTTCCGTATTTAGTAATTGCTGGGAGCGAGGCCCGTATCTCGGGCACCATACAGGATGGCCCCAAAGGAGCTAGCGGAGTTCAGGACGCAGCTACAGGAGCTGGTGGAGTCAGGATTTATCCGACTGAGCTCATCACCATGGGGAGCACCAGTGTTATTCGTCAAGAAGAAGGATGGGTCGATGTGGCTCTGCATTTACTACCAGGAGTTGAATCGATTGATGGTCTGAAACACATATCTGTTGCCCCGAATCAACGAGCTTTTTAATCTACTTCAGGGAGACTTCTGGTTGTCCAAGTTGGATTTGAGATCCGGATACTATCAGTTGTGGATCTACGACGAGGTTATTCCGATGACGGCTTTCAGTTCCCGCTATGGATTGTACGAGTTCACGGTGATGCCCTTCGGGCTAACGAATGTGCCTTATGCAAATTTTCAAAATGATGCTTCGGAGTTTATAAAAGAATTTCTGCCACCTCCCTATCCCGCTAAGCTTAGGAAAGACAAATTAGATGATCAGTACCAACGCTTTCTCGAGATGTTAAAACAAATTCATATTAATATGTCATTTCACGAAGCTACTAGTCAAATGCCTAAGTACGCTAAATATCTTAAGGATTTGTTGACTAATAAAAAGAAACTGGAAAATCTATCTCATGTAACGTTGAACGAAGAGTGCTCGGCGGTCATTAATAATTCTAATCTTCCTAAAAAGATAAACGACCCGGGTAGCTTTTCTATTCCTTGTGTTTTGGGTAATATTTTCGTAAAGCTCGCGTTAGCGGATCTTGGTGCGAGCATCAACTTGATGTCATTTTCCTTATTTAAGAAACTAGGATTGGTCTGATGTAGGGATGTCGGATCGGAGATCTCCATGAAGCTAATGCTCTATCTCCGCTCTACACGTCGTAGATCTACCGCACCTACACAGCACCTATCGCCCACAATAGTTCCTCGTCACAAGAACGCAGTACAAACAACAAAGGAGGAATGGTCGACTCGAAAACAACGATCGGAAATTTGAGTTGGAATATTCCCCAAGAAAACACAAAGGTTGCCACTAGTTTTTGAGAACAAGACCAAGGCTATAGGACAAGATCCGCTCAGGTAAATAGGATCCACCCGATCTGGAAATAAAAAGCCTTGCAACGGCGATTTCGATTCAAAACTTGCAGCGATTAAATTAACGATCCGGAGAAAACAATTTGCGAAAACCACCACAACTAAAGAGAAGAAATCACACAAGGGAGGGGGGAGAGATTACCCAACCGGAAAGCTTTCACACAAGATAATTGTGGGAGAATCACTCTCTCCACGGATCCACCGGCGTCACACCGAATGGTTCTCAACCTTCTTCCAAGGAGTCGCACCGAAGGAAGCCACGCCGGAGTTGCACCGAATGGATGGAGGGAGCAAGGGGGGGGCTTCACACCACACAAGGGGGCGGAGGCTTGGAGAACACTCCTCTTGGCCGAAATTTCACAAAGAGGAAATTAGGTTTTTCAATCTTCTAATTATCTCATAAGAAAGCCTCCTTATATAGGAGTTACAAACAAGCCTTAACCCTTCATGATGGAGATGTAATCTCATCCATCCGAATGGCTAATTGCACACCAACATTAACATTATTAAAAATTAAAAATAATAAAACATGCAATGAATATAAATTTATCACATGAACATAGGATAATTTTATATTCCTAATATAAAATAGAGTGCAAGAAAAGGAAATAAAAAAGGCTAATTCTTTGTAGTGGCTGCAGCACGCCGCGGGCGGAGGTTGTAGCGTAGCCTTCTATTAGCGTCGTCGTGCCGCCTCACGTCCTTGATTTGTATTGCCTTATCAACTGGATCATCATCAACATCGTCAGCATCGTCTTCAAATGGTGGAGGAGGGGGAACGCCATCAATCCTCCCCCGCTCAAATGCACGCATCTCCGTTGCGTGGTCTAAGCGATAGCGGTGAAGTAGAGCGCCATCCAAACTCTACAGTTCCGTCTCGAGTACCCAAGAGTCATCCGAAGGGGGCCGATCACGCCAACGGATGAGAAAGCGGTAGGTGTCGCCATCAGCAGTGGTAACAGGCTCAGCATCAAGTATCATCTCTGGAGTGGAGAATGTCCGTGGAAACCTGGGGAACATATTAGCAGTAGGCAGGAAAGAAGGAAACTTACCATCCGATGATATACCTGTGGGGACCGAAAGAGAGAGATCATTCGTACTACCACTCCCCAACCCATGAGAATTTATAGTGGGAGAAGAAGACGACAAAGAAATCAACTCTTGTGGTGGTGACACAAACATCGTTAAATCCGAAACATTAAAAATGGGGGAGATACCCCAATCAGCAGGCAAGTCCAAAACGAAAGCTTTGTCACCTAACTTCTTAATAATCCGAAAAGGGCCGGCGCGCTTTGGTGCTAACTTTTTAACGGTGCCAGTTCGCAAGAGTTCGGGAACCAAACGGACTAAAACTAGATTGCCAATTTTGAAGTCTGATACTTTCCTATGTAAATTAACGTGCGCTTGATAAAAGTCGTATTGCATAGTCAAGGTGGCCCGTATACGTGCATGTAAATCATGGATGTGCTGGGCGAAGGATTGTGCAAACTGACTTGCCTTGTACGTTGGGGGCAACGGCACCAAGTCAAGCGGCACATGAGCCTTATACCCATGGACAATCTCATTTGGAGACAGACCCGTAGACCTATTCTTGGAATTATTGTAGGCTAATTGGGCATGGGGAAGGAGAAGATCCCAAGTGCTCTTATGATCACTCACAATGCATCGTAACAAATTTCCTAAGCTCTAATTAACCACTTCCGTCTGCCCATCGGTTTGGGGATGATAGGCGGAGGAAAACAATAATTTTGTTCCCATTAATATCCAAAGAGTCTTCCAAAAATAACTAGTGAATTTTACGTCCCTATCAGATACTATGGTCTTTGGCACTCCACGGTGACTAACGACTTCTTTAAAATATAGTTTAGCGACGTGAGACGCATCATTTGTCCTACTGCACGGGATGAAATAAGCCATCTTTGAAAACCTATCCACAACTACAAAAATTGAGTCGTGACGACGTAGAGTAATGGGGAGGCCCAATACAAAATCCATACTAACGTCTACCCAAGGCATGGAGGGGATAGGCAAGGGTGTGTATAATCCTACGTTGGTCTTACTACCCTTAGACACCTAACATGTGCGGCAGCTACTCACTGCCTGTCCCACCATAACCTTAAGTTTTGGCCAACAAAATTTGTCCTCGACTAACGTAATGGTCTTATCTCTACCGAAGTGGCCAGTCAACCCTCCGCTATGCAACTCCCATATGATATGTAGTCGTAACGATGACTGCGGAATACATAGCTTCCCGTTCCTGAACAAGTAACCGTCCTGGATGACGTATGTAGATATCGTCATGGGGGAGCTATCCTGGGCAGATAGATTGAAGTCCTGGAAGTCAGGACACGTGGCGTACTCATCCTTAATCTGCTCAAATCCTACAACATGTACTTCCATAGAGGTGAGTAAAAGAGTAAGGCAACTAAGGGCGTCTGCGACTCGGTTATCAGCTCCCTTAAGGTGCTTGAGATTAAACGTGTAACCTTGTAAGAAAGCGACCCACTTAGCGTGTCGTGGGCTGATCTTATGCTGGTCGTTGATGAAACGTAAAGCCTCATGATCGGAGAGGATCACAAACTCCTTGGAGAGGAGATAGTGCCTCCAATGGTGTAGACATCAGACTACAACATAAAATTCCCTATCGTAATTTGAATAGTTTAGCTTAGGTTCGGACAACTTCTCGCTAAAATAACTAACTGGATGGCCCTCCTGGCTCAAGACACCTCCAATCCCTACCCCAGACGCATCGCATGTGAGCTCAAAGACTTTAGCAAAGTCAGGTAGACGTAAGACAGGTGCCTCAGTCATAAGATCCTTGATTCGTTCAAAAGTATGGGTGGCGAACTTCGTTCATGTAAACTCTCCCTTCTTCATACACTCAGTGATAGGCGCCATAATACTACTGAAGTCTCGTATGAAACGACGATAAAACATTGCTAACCCATGGAAACTACGCACCTCACGTAGGGTGGTTGGCACGGGCCAGTCCTTAATGACCTGAACCTTGCCCGGATCGACTCGAATACCCTCAGAGCCGACTATATAGCCTAAGAACTCTACCTCCGAGACATAGAAAGTGCATTTCTTAAGATTGAGAAATAAAGTTTCCTTCTGCAGGGTGGAAAGGATCACTCTCATGTGGGAGATGTGCTCGGTAGTAGAGGTGCTATAAATCAGAATATCGTCAAAGTAGATGACAACGAACTTCCCCATGAATGGCTGAAAGACATGTGTCATCATCCGGGAGAAGGTACTAGGGGCATTGGACAACCCAAAGGGCATCACAAGCCATTCGTACAGACCATCCTTCGGCTTAAATGCCGTCTTCTTCTCATCGCCATCTCATATCCTAATCTGGTGATAGCCACTCCGAAGATCTAATTTGGAGAATATGGTGGCTCCGGACAAGACATCCAACAAATCATCTAGGCGGGGAATGGGGAACCTATACTTGATGGTGATTTTGTTGATAGCCCGGCTATCAACGCACATCCTCCATGTACCATCCTTCTTGGGGGTAAGTAGAGCTGGTACAGCACATGGACTCATACTAGTCCTAATAAAACCTTTCGCTAGCAAGCCCTCGATCTGAGACTGCAACTCCAGGTGATCTGCGGGGTGGAGACGATAATGGGGCTGATTTGGCAAGGAAGACCCCGGGATGAGATCTATCGCATGCTGGATATTCCTAAGCGGGGGTAACGTGGGTGGCAACTCATCCGGGTACACGTCCCTATACTCCTCCAACAGTACCCGTAACTCACTAGGTAACTCATCCAAAATGCTAGAATCAGGCTTCACACTTAAGAAGACTAGCGCATACATAATCCCATCAAAGAACGGATCTCTCTCAAACTCTTTCCTACCAACTAGATTCAACGTTTTCCATTCTACGGGAATAGTGGTGTTCTTAGCCAAGACTACGGGCTCCTTTGGGATGGTCGACCTAAAAGTGATGGTTTTGCCATTGAATTTGAATTCATAACTGTTGGCTTTACCAAAATGTGTAACATCACGGTCGTATAACCAAGGGCGGCCTAACAACACATGACAAGTGTCCATCGAAAGGACATCACACCACACCTCATCAATGTAGGATTTGATTGAGAGTGGGACCATGCAGCGCTTGGTAACGGGTACAGAGATCTTGTTGATCCAAGCGACCTGATATGGGGTCGGGTGTGGTTCCGTGATCAAGGACATACGTGCAACGGCGTTCTCAGATACAACATTGACGCAGCTACCACTATCAACAATCAGCTTGCAAAGCTTCTCACCACTCTTAAAAATTAGAGAAAATATGCTCGTCCTCTTCCAATCATCTAATGGACGAGGAGTGGTCAAAATACAATGCATCACCATAAGGGGGTGTTCGTCCTCTAAGTCACTAGGGACTCCTTCGGGGTCACTCTCCTCTGCAGCCTCGAATACATAATCGTCAGGGTCGGTAGTTGGCTCTAATAAGGCTAGAGTTTTCGTCTTTGTTGGGCATTCGTATGCATAGTGGCCTTGAATGCCGCAAGAGTAACAAGTGGTGTTAGCCTTGCTAACCTTCCCTATAGGGACACGCTCACTCGCAGGGTTCTTGGTGTTCCTAGCGGTGATCACGATTGACTTCGACTCGGTGGATTTGAACTTTCCCTTATCAGGGTATGTGGAAGAAGATGCCCCTGGGGTGGACTTGTTCTTCACATAAGCGTAACGGGAGTGAGCCTTAGTGGCTAGGTGTTTTTCAATGTCCAAGGCGGCATTGAAAGTCGTGTTCAAGTCCGTATTCCCATATCGCAAGAGCTTCCTTTGGATATCGGGGTGAAGCCCTTTTCGAAATCTAGATAAAGTGACTTCGGGGATCTCCCTAAGGTCACATCGCACCATACGGTCCTTAAGTTCACCCATATATTCATCTACCGAGCTTGAGCCCTGCCGCAGAGTGGCAAGCTCATCGAACATCTGTGTCTGATGGTACACGGGAACGTACTGGTCGGTCAACAGGTTCTTCATTACTTGCCAACCTATAAGGGGGATCCGTGACCGGTTCCTAACCTTCGCTCCTCATTCAGCCAAAACGTCTTTGCACGACCGGTTAACTTCATCCGGGCAACTTGGACCTTTTGGGGATCCGTTAGGTTATGCCACTCGAAGTAACATTCCATGTCCACCGTCCAGTTTAGGAAGATTTGGGGATCTCCCATGCCATCATAAGTGGGGGCATTTATCTTAATGGCCCTGGTAATATCAAAGTCTCGCTCGGGGCGGTGTCCTCTAGGGGGCACCCGCGGAGAGTCCCCATCAGAATCCGAATCAGAGTTATGTTGGTGTCGGTTGGGCCGGTCAACATTAACGGGTGCCGGCGGTGGCCTAGATTGGTTTTGTAGGATCTGTGTTAACATGTCTCTAAGTTCCATTATTTCATTTCGTAGACCTGCTATGGCGTCGGTGTTGGGATCCCCACGCTCATTCACAGCCATCCTAGACGTAAACGGAGTCGAATATTCCGATGCGAGCCTAGTGCGCATTCAGGTTTAGTAAAAGTTTGGAAAGATGATTTTTCCTATGGCTGTAGCTATGTTGAAAATAAGATATTTTTATATATTCCCAATTTGAATAACACGTAGATCATTAAAAAATTTTGTTTTTGAAATTTTGCTGAAAAATAAAGATTTCAGCCCGCTATTGGCAGACCACAAAAAATAATTTTTTTTGATTTTCTAGAGATCCGATCAACCAACAAGGAACGCAGGGAGGATGCTTGCAACGTGAAAGTTGAAACGACCGCCTCTGATACCAAATTGATGTAGGGATGTCGGATCGGAGATCTCCACGAAGCTAACGCCCTATCTCCGCTCTACACGTCGTAGATCTACCGCACCTACACAACACCTATCGCCCACAATAGTTCCTCGTCACAAGAACGCAGCACAAACAACAAAGGAGGAATGGTCGACTCGAAAACAACGATCGGAAATTTGAGTCGAAATATTCCCCAAGAAAACACAAAGGTTGCCACTCCTTTTTGAGAACAAGACCAAGGCTATAGGCCAAGATCCGCTCAGGCAAATAGGATCCACCCGATCCGGAAATAAAAAGTCGTGCAACGGCGATTTCGATTCAAAACTTGCAGCGATTAAATTAACGATCCAGAGAAAATGATTTGCGAAAACCACCACAACTAAAGAGAAGAAATCACACAAGGGAGGGGGGAGAGATTACCCAACCGGAAAGCTTTCACACAAGATAACTGTGGGAGAATTACTCTCTCCACGGATCCACCAGCGTCACACCGAATGGTTTGCAACCTTCTTCCAAGGAGTCGCACCGAAGGAAGCCGCGCCGGAGTCGCACCGAACGGATGGAGGGAGCAAGGGGGGGGGGGGTGGCGGCTTCACACCACACAAGGGGGGGCGGCGGCTTGGAGAACACTCCTCTTGACCGAAATTTCACAAAGAGGAAATTAGGTTTTTCAATCTTCTAATTATCTCATAAGAAAGCCTCCTTATATAGGAGTTACAAACAAGCCTTAACCCTTCATGATGGAGATGTAATCTCATCCATCCGAATGGCTAATTGCACACCAACATTAAAATTGTTCAAAATTAAAAATAATAAAACATGCAATGAATATAAATTAATCACATGAACATAGGATAATTTTATATTCCTAATATAAAATAGAGTACAAGAAAAGGAAATAAATAAGGCTAATTCTTTGTAGTGGCTGCAGCACGCCGCGGGCGGAGGTTGTAGCGTAGCCTTCCGTTAGCGTCGTCGTGCCGCCTCACGTCCTTGAGTTGTATTGCCTTATCAACCGGATCATCATCAGCATCGTCTTCAATTGGTGGAGGAGGGGCACGCCATCATGGTCACTCTCAGCCCTACGCGTATGAGTATCCAGTTAGCCGATCGATCAATCAAGTATCTGTTAGGTATTGTAGAGGACGTGCTGGTGAAGGTCGACAAATTCATCTTCTTGGTGGATTTTGTTATTCTTGATATTGAAGAGGACGTGCAGGACCCTCTTATCCTTGGTCATCCCTTCCTAGCCAACTCTCGAGCAGTCATCAATGTGAGTAACGAGAAGCTCTTTCTTCGTGTGGGAGATGACGAGGTTACTTTTTTAATAAATCAATATATGAAAAACTCTCTGAAAAATGATGATTCTTGTTTTTTTCTTGATGTGTTAAATGAAGACTCCTCTCTTTCCCTTTCCAATGTTTCTTCATATGATTTTTCCTCTTCTTTTTCTGAAATTTCTTCAAATGTTTTTGAAGACACGGTTATGTCCGTGCAAGCCAATTTTGAAAATGAGCCTATTTTTAGACAAAAGAATTTTGAAAATCCTACTTTTGAAAAAGAAAAATCTTTGAAAAACTCTTATGTTGAACCACCCAACCTGGAATTAAAACCACTCCCCGAACATCTTAAATATGCTTTTCTGGAAAAAAAATTCTAAATTGCCCGTTATAATTTCGACCTTCCTTTCTCAATCCGAGAACGATCAATTGATCGAAGTGCTACAAAGGCATCGCCGGGCTATAGCATGACAAATATCTGATATTTCTGGCATAAGCCCCTTTTTTGCACCCAAAAAATATTTTTTGAAAATAATTCTAAAAGCATAGTCCAGCCTCAACGTTGTCTTAATCTGAACATGAAAGAGGTCGTGAAGGGAGAGGTGCTTAAATTATTAGATGCGGTAATAATCTACCCAATTTACGATAGTAAGTGGGTAAGTCCGATCCAGGTTGTACCTAAGAAGGGTGGGATAACGGTAGTGACGAATGAGAACAACGATTTAATTTTAACTAGGATGGTAACGGGTTGGAGGATGTCCATCGACTACCATAAGCTAAATGATGCCACTCGTAAAGATCACTTCCCCCTCCCCTTTATCGATCAGATTTTAGAACGGTTATCCGGGCACAGTTTCTATTACTTTCTCGACGGTCTCTCGGGGTATTTCCAAATCCCTATCGCACCTGAGGACCAAGATAAGACAATATTCACTTGCCCCTTCGGAACTTTCACCAACTGTAGGATGCCTTTTGGTCTCTGCAACACACCAGCTACCTTACAGTGGTGCATGTTAGCCATTTTCGATAAATACGTTGTGAATATAATGGAAGTCTTTATGGACGATTTTTCCGTTCTCGGTGACTCTTTCTCTTTATGTTTACAAAATCTAGCTAAGGTTTTAGAACGATGCGAGGAAACGAACCTGGTTTTAAACTGGGAAAATGCCACTTTATGGCGAGAGAAGGTCTAGTTTTAGGAGTTAAAATCTCTGCTAGGGGAATCGAGGTCGATCAAGCTAAGATCGAGGTAATTGAGAAGTTGCCGCCACCTACGAACATTAAAGCAATTAGGAGTTTTCTAGGCCATGCTGGGTTTTATAGGCGCTTCATTAAAGACTTTTCTAAAATCACCAAGCCTCTAACACAACTTCTGGAAAAAGACACCCCATTTAATTTTGACGAATCATGTCTAGCTGCTTTTGAATTGATTAAATCTAAACATATTAATGCCCCAATTATGATCGCCCCAGTTTGGGATTTGCCTTTCAAAATAATGTGCGTTGCGAGTAGTTTTACGCTCGGTGCGATGCTAGGATAACGAATAGCTAAGAATATCCACCCAATTTATTACACGAGCAAAATGCTTAATTCGGCATAGGAAAACTACACCACAACCGAAAAGGAACTCTTAGCTGTTATTTTCGCATTCGATAAATTCCGATCGTACATTACTCTTTCTAAGGTTATAGTTTTTATGAATCATTCCGCTTTAAAGTATCTCCTTTCTAAACCGGACGCCAAGCCGCGCCTTATTCGTTGGATCCTCTTACTTTAATAATTCAACTTGGAGATTCGGGATAAGAAAGGAGCGGAAAACCTGGCGGCTGATCATCTTTCTCGCATCGAAAATCCTGAAATCGGTGTTTTAAATGAAAATTCTCTTAATGATTCTTTTCCGCATGAACAAATTTTAAACGTTTCTTATTGTACCCCCTGGTTTCCCGATCTGGCCAATTATCTCGTGGCACGGGTCCTTCCAAAAGAGTATTCTTCTCAGCAAAATAAGAAATTCTTTTCTGAGTTGAAGTATTATTTTTGGGAGGACCCCTTTCTATTCCGCATTTGTGTGGAACAGGTGGTAAGAAGATGTGTTTCATGGGAAAAAGGTCGAGAGATTTTGAAGCATGTTCATGAAGGTCCTACTGGCGGGCATTTTCAAGCAAACCGCACTGCCCACAAAGTGCTTAGTGCTGGCTTTTATTGGCCAAGCATATTTAAAGATGCACAAATCTTTGTGAGCGGGTGTGATCGGTGCCAGCAGACTGCAAACATATCAAATAAAAATGAAATGGAACAAAATTATTTTCTTGAGTGTGAAGTTTTCGATTTGTGGGGCATCGACTTTGTAGGCCCATTTCCCTTAAGCTTAGGTAATACATATTTTCTAGTCGTCGTAGATTATGTTTTTAGGTGGGCGGAGGCCCAAGCTTTACCCAGTAACGATGCTCGAGTCGTAGTTTCTTTTCTAAAAAAATTATTTTCTCGTTTTGGTTTTCCTCGAGCGATCGTTAGTGATAGGGGAAGTCATTTCTACAACGCTCAGCTCGCTAAAGCTTTAACTAAATACGGCGTTACACATAAACTATCCACAACTTATCACCCCCAAACGAACGGTCAGGTCGAGGTAGTCAATCGCGAACTTAAAAGAAATTTGGAAAAACCTGTTTCTACTTCTTGTAAAGATTGGTCATTAAAGTTATATAATGCTCTTTGGGAATATCAGACAGCATACAAGACCACTATCTGTTGTACTCCTTTCAAATTGGTCTATGAAAAATCATTTCATCTCTCGGTAGAAGTAGAAAACCGTTCATACTGGGCACTAAAATTTTTTAATTTCGATCCACACTCGGTCGGTGAGCACAGAAAAAATCAATTAATTAAACTCGACGAGTGGCGAGCGAACACTTATGAGAACAACAAAATCTATAAAGAACGCATGAAATTTTATCACGATAAGAACCGGCGCCACCCTAAAACATTTAAACCAGACGATCGGGTTCTTCTTTTTAATTCGCGCTTACATCTTTTCCCTAAAAAGCTTAAGTCTCGATGGTGTGGACTGTTTACGGTCAAGCACCTTTTTTCGTATGGAACTATGTTGCTCTCACACCCAGACAAGGGTGACTTCAAAGTTAATGGTCATAGACCGAAGTTGTATTTTTCAAATGACTCGGTATCTCCTGCAAAGGAGCATCTTATTTTTGTTTCTTAATGTTTATTTTCATGTGGAACTCTTTCTTTTCCTGGACTTCTTATCATTATAAAACTGTTATTATTATTTCAAACTTTATATTCTTAAATAAATAATACTTTTGGGGGCCTGTCCAAGGATTTTTTTTTGCTTTTATTGTTGTATTTTGCTCTTCCTCCCGGTGGCCAAACAAGTGCAAGTTCATGATTGCCGCTCCAACGTTGCTGATTTCAAGAAGGATCAAGTCAAGCCTGTTGGTGATAAAGTGAATTCAAGCATGGGAGAGTGACATCCGCTTTCGACCTCACAAACCTGGGGAAGTATTGTTCTTTTTTTTCTTATTATTTTTACTTTACTGCATTTTCTATCCCCCCTCTTCTCCTTCTCTTTCTCATTTTTTCCTTGAGGGAAATGAAAAATCTAAGCATGGGGGAGGGTTTCATTTATTTTTCTTTCTTTCTTTGATTTCTTTTTTTACAAAAAAAATCAAAATTTTTTTTATATTAAGCCTCTTAGGAGTACTACTTTTTTATTTAACTTTATCAAAAATCCCCCCCAAAAAATAGAAAATACAAAACCCAAAACAAAAATCAAAATTTTTTTTTGTTAAAATCTATTTGAAAATCAAAATCAAAAATTATTTTCTTTCTTTATTTTTATGTTTCTTCTAGTGGTGTGTATGCCCCTGCGGTTCTTTAGTTTTAAGTAGAATTTTTTTGAATCAGTTTTCTAAATTTATTATTTTAACATAGCTTAGTTTATTATTTTCTAGTTCTTAAATATAGGCATCTGGTTTTTACGTTGCAAGTTAGCAAATTGTAGTTTTTCCACTTTTTCGGTTTAATTGCGTATGAACGGTTGCTAGATAACGTTATCACTTTTTCATTTTGGGGTAATTCTTTCTTGGTGTCTAGAACTTGTCTCTAGCGACTCTCGAAACATTTGCGCCATTTTTCAAGAACTTTAGAAATGATTTAGGGCACCCTTTGTCCCGTTTGAGCCTTTTTTCCCACCACAATATTTCACCTTTGTTAAAAGAACTTTGGGTCTTTTTCCATTTTTTCTTTGTTTAGCTCCACCTTTCATTTTTCACCGAAGCCAAAATTCCCTTCCTATTTCACACTAGACTTTGAGCTTTACTTAAATATTATTATTTTGAGGGGTTATTATCTTTGAAAAATGAAAATAAAATTATAAGCTTACATTTGGAGCTTTCCTATGAAAAGAGAAAAAATTATGATCCAAAATTGTGAAATAAAAAAAAGAAGTTTTTTTTTGGCCAATTATGTGAAAAGAAAAAAAATTGCATGGCCTTGTGTTTTGTTAAGTTTGAATTGGAGAAAATGATGTACTTGTTATTTCTCATTTTTGTGCTTTTATGTTTATCCTTGGTTTAGTGTGTTTTAACCGTCATTTTTATCCTTGATTTTCTATTCCTAACCATTTTCCTAAGCCAAGTATTTACGCCTATAAAAGTCCTTTGGTTCTTTAGAACGTGACACAAACCTGTGTAGTGGAGAGAGTGTGAACGGACAATCCTATGGCCACCATCTTTGATGGATTTCTTTGGAGGTTATCTTGAGGTGATTTAGGGGTAATTGTTATTCTAGCAACCTAGTAGTTCGTTCAATGCGCCGTTTATTTAGAATCTCTACTTTTGTCTTTCTTATTCGCCTAAAATTTTGGATGCCTTGTTTTAGGAATTTAGAAATGTGTAATTCTTCCTTATGTTCCAATGATATTTTTTAGGTCTCCTTTTTCTAGTTTTCTATTGTGGACTTGTCATCCCACTAGTTGTTAACATAGAAATTAGGATAGTTTAATTTTTCATATTTTGGTTTTCTTAATTATGAAACTTAAAATTGCTTTCTTTGCTTTTATTCCTGTTCCTTAGTTTTTAATTCCATTTGCTTGAGGGCAAACAAATACTTAAGCATGGTGGAATCTGATGACTAGTTTTAGTCATCATTTTTTTGGTTAGTTTGGCATAAAAAATTCCTAAGTTTAATTATATTTTTATGTATTTTATGTTTGTTATGTTTCAATATTTTATTTTTGTTGATTATGTTTTAATATGTTATAAAACATAACTACTGTTGTGTTTTATTTTATTTTTGTAGGTTCGAGCCTCCTTGGTGTTGTCCAAACCGTTGAGCCATGCAGCCCTCTCATTCGGCCAGCTCAAGATCCAATCCAGCACAAGAACATGATGCAGCCGACCCTCCTTCAAGTCCAACCCGAGCCCACATGGTGGAGCCGACCCCTTTATCTCAAGTCCAGCCCGGCACTCCTTGGTGCAGCCGGCCCTCCTTCAAGTCCAACCCGGGCCCACTTCACTCATCAAAGCAACCCGCAACTTTTGCATGGCTCTCCACTTAATGCATGGGCCGGCCTTCTCTCTCTCCCCCCTTTTTTTTATATTTTTCACCCCTCTTTTATTACTCATTCATCCCCCCTTCTTCTATTCCTATTTTCCTAGTTTTCTATTTTTATTTCTTTAAATAACATGCCTTGAACGTTGTTCTCGCTCTCCTCTTCTCTCTCCCCCCTCATTAATTTCATTCATGCACTTCTCCACCCATGCATGGTCGGCCCCAACCTTGTGCCCCTTCATCTCCACCTCCCTCTAGAACCTTCCCCCTCATTTATATAAGGAGCACTTGCCTCATACTTTTGAAGTTGGAGAGCAAGTGAGAGTGCTAGTGCAAGAGAGTTCTTTTCTTTACTTGTTGTTAAGTTCTTTTTATTAGTGTAATCTTTTTCTTGATAGTATAATATTGTCTCTTCTATTATTATTGTGTACTCTTTTTTTTATCAATCAATGAAAATGAAATTTCTCTATCTTATCGTAGTTTCCTTCTTGAATATGCGTAGCTAATTTTCTTTAGCATTCGATCTTGAGGATCCATGAATTGAGAAGAGATTTTTCTTTGCTTCTTAGTTTTATTTTTGCTTAATTTTTTCTCGATCCTTCTTTGATTTATCTCGTGTCGACACCGTATTTCCAGTATACGGTAGTAGGAAATTTGATCTCATTTCAGTGTAGTCGAGAGACTCGTTGACTTGAAAGATCACTCAAAGAAGGAAGGAGTTGCATGCAATCCTAGCGATAGGACGACGTAAATCCTCCGGATTTTAGTCAAATTCAATAGTGCGGTTCACTTCGATAATGCAACTTTAGGCCTTTTGATTTGCAAAGAGATTTCGGTCAAAACGTCTAAAAGTTAGGAGATTTAATGCTCTAGCGAGATTATTTCATATTTTCGGATCTGCCACTGTCGAGAACGATTTGCAATTATAAAACTTTATTTTTTTTCCTTCTAATCTCTTTTCATGGTGAATCATTGATCGAATGCTATCTTTTGAATCTGAAGATTTCGTTTTACTATTATTTTCGGTTTATTTTTAAATTCTCAAAACACCCAACAATCATACGGTAGGATAATAGTAGGAGCGTGAGTAATAGTAATTGACAACCCCAAGTTTTTAATATGACCTTCGTACTGCAATTCGATAGGTACACTTGCCTGTTCGGGTTGATAGTCATTCAATTCACCATGCGTTTTCCCCCAAGGCAGGAATTCTATCTCAAAGGAGAACACATGGTCGTGCGTTTCTTTCATGCACGGTTTACGTGAAATCGTGCGTTATAGTCAGCTTTAAGAACGTCGAGCTGAGCTCGACGAATTTCCACTCCCATGGTTGACGCACGGTTTCTTTGAAACTGTGCGCGAAGGAAACACACGATTTTCCTGTAGCATTTTAGTTTGTTCTGTCTGTGGTTAAGCGTGCGATTTGTTCACGCAAGGGCGCAAGCGCCCGTACGTGAGTAGAACTCACGGTTTTTCTGTGTGTCCGTTCTTTCCAGCACTCTGTCACTACCTGTGTGATGTCCTTCACGCACGGGTGGAACTGCCCGTGCACGAAGGAAAACTCACGGGTCAATGCTTCTCCTTCCTCGTGATTATCCTGAAAGTTAATATTGCACGGTTTGTGCACGACCGTGCACCAAACCGTGCGTGACCATTTTTTCTGATTTTTCTATTTAAGTTATAGATTTCTTCTTTCCAAGGGTCCAGCTCCGCTCCCCCGCCATTTCTGCTCCTTTGAGCGGGAAAACTCGCATACAACCGCCATTTTCTCTCTCCTCCTTGGAGAATTGATCCGGCCACCATTTCTCCTCAGAAAGCTTGCGATAGTTTCGTCTCCGGCCACCCTCAAATTCTCCAAACTCCAAGCTACCATCCGAGCTCTTTGTTGTTGCACTTGCGGAGTTCTTCGGTGAGAACAAGCCCGACGATCATTCAAGAAGAAGACGGGATATTCGAAGGAAGTGATAGCCCTTCTTGGTTCTCGGACGTCATCCAAAGACCGAGCTCGGACAAGGCCTGACAACCGTTGAATCCGGCCGTGAATCTCAAAAAGCCTTCGTGCACTCGGTTGTATTTCTCCACCTCTTCTTGTGGTTTATTCATTCTGAACTCGTGTTAGTGAGATTGTTGCTTGAGAATAATCTTTTGCTTAAGGTTTCAACATGTCTTTATGTTGTTATGTCTTAATCATTGCTTGTGTTGTTAAGTTTCAGTATTTCTTGTGTTTGTTGTGATTGTGTCGTTCTAGTGATTGCTAGAAGCGTGCGTTGTGAAGAGGTGATTGTGACCCTCGTTGTTCGTCCATCGTCCATACTACTTCCGTAGTACTCCACCCAAGCGACGCGGTGATGCGACCCGCTATAGTTTTCTTTTTGTTGTTAACTTAGGAATCCCGTTCAAAAACCCCCTTTGGTTACTTGCCCAATTGCAATCTCTTTTTCATATAGCGAAATCGCACTCCCTACTTGCACTCCTTGAGAGAGCGATACCCGGGGATTAAAATCCTCACTTTTATTACTTGACAGTGATCGGTACACTTGCCGAGAGTGCATCAAGTTTTTGGCGTCGTTGCTGGAGACACTGATGCGAGCCGTGGAATCTTATGGAAATATTCTATTTTGGTGTCGAGCCGAACTACCAGCCTATGATCGACGCAACCGCCAACGGTATAATTATGAACCTTTCTCCTGAAGAGGCTTTGAGGCTTCTTCGAGACACGGCCTCCCATAGAACATACTAGACTGCGGGAAGAAATGCCCCTAGGGGGGCGAAAAATCTGTTTGATGTTAATGCGGTGATGCAGCAAGCCGAAGCAAGCCACCCCATGATGGATGGAAGAAGGATGCTTACCAGATCGACTACTCCTCCGGCTCCGGTTGGGGGCATATCTTGCCAGGGATGTGGAAATCCCGGCTACCACGGTTTTGAATGCCCAACTGAAGAGACATTTGCGGTATCGACAGGTATAACCTTTGATGAAAGTGTTAATTTTATAAACAGTCAAAACCACGCCGCGCCCTATAATAATGCGTATAACCCGAACTCGAGAAATCATCTGTATTTTTCGTGGAACCAAAATGCCCCTTGTCAAAGATGGCAAGGAGGCCAACATCAATTTGATGCTCAATCCTCCAATAGCCAACCGCGACCGCCGCAGCCGGGTCATAATCAGAGCGGGCAATGGGCACGTAGGAGTGCTCTAGAAGAAATGATGAAAAAGTTTGTTGAGATGGCCCAATCAAACATGGCCACTCAAACTGCTTCTATGTGGAACTTAGAGACACAGCTGGGGCAACTTGCCCATGTGTTCTCCGAGCGTAGTCGCGGCGCTCTCCCAAGCGATAAGGAAAAGAATCACCGTGATCAAGGGAAGAGTATTGGGGAGGCAGAGGAGTGCAGTATTAATGAAGTGGCTGTCGAGTGTGAGATTAATGAAATTGAGACGGCAGCGCTTTGCGATCCAGGTTCATCGTGCAACATTCTTGCTCTGCAAGATGTTGAGAAGCTTAATTTAAATGTTGAAACTAACACCTAGAAATTGCTCGTGCTAGCTGATAGGTCGGTTGTTAAAACTGACGGGGTGATTAAATGGGTGGAGGTGAAACTTAACGGGGCTGTGGTTGTTACCGACTTCCAGGTGTTGGGACCCATAGGAAATAATTCAAAGCCTATTCTTGGGGTTCCATTCCTGAAAGTCAGTGAAGCGACATTGTTCTTTAACGCATGCGGCATCACCTTGGCTTCCAAGGCTGATTTGCCGCTACCGCTGTCACTTCCCACTCTAATCCCGAGTGAATCTAAAAAACTGCTGGAATTAAATGTTTTATTGTATGATGATATATCTAGAGCTGATGAGATAGATGTTGAGCTGAATAACCAAGACCGAGTTGTCCAAGAAAAAGATGTGCTGATGATTTCTAACGGAGAAGCGAAGGAGGAGTTGTTTGACGTGAAACAAGTTGCTGAAGAAAAGGAACGAGGGCTTTGCACAGCTTTTGGGAGCGTGCAGGAAACAAGGTTAAAAACTTTGAATAAACTTAATGAATGCTATAAAACTGTTAAACAAGTGACTTGGGATGATCTTTCACCAACCGTGGGTGAGGAAAGGATGCCCCCCGATGAGAAGGATAGGCCTGTTGCTGATTTAGTTGGAGTTGATATACCACCCTGGCGATCCCCATCTGTTAATTTGAAAATAAAAGAACTTCTTATACTCAAGGCTTCAGATTTTGCCCGCCGACGCGAGAAGGACGCGGCTAGTGGTAGGGGAGACTCGTCTTACCTGGGCCCTAAAGCCTTCACCTCATCCTCATCTCGCGTGACTGGGGGGATCTATCAAAAGTCAGCGTTCAGTTGAAGATTGAAGGATCATCGGGGCCCCCTTTCTTTTTATTTCATATTAATTTATCTTCATGTTGTGTGTAACTTTGGATTTCTTTTTCATGCATTCTGAACCTTTGCTTTAAAATAATATCTATATAACTGTTAATATAGGTATTTGGACCACCTTAAGGATGGTAAAGAAAATGGCTTATGGTAGATGACCCAATGATGTTGTTTGTTTTAAATTTGTGCAATTTAGTTGTGGTGCTTAATTATGTATAGCTTTTTGTGGTTGGAGATATTCTATTTTGTAGGTGGAATTTGTTTAGGCCGTGGACTATTTGCTGAAGTTTAACGCCAATCTTCTGGTATGCTAACTAGCTGAGCATGGGGTAACTTCCTCTCCCAACTTTCATTTCTTTAATTTTATTGCAAATAATGGATATATTGTTTAGTTTAAGTCCGGTGGGGGAGAGTTTCGTGAGTCACCTTTGCACATGCACTTGCATACCATAAGAGTATTTTCATTTTCAGTTTTATCATGACAGCATTGTGCACCTACACCGCATGAGCGCGCACTTAAGCACATGCTTGGCCCAAGTTTAATTTATTTCTTTTGTGTTAACTTTAAGATAGTAGTGCTGGCTTAGGATTTTAAGATAGGGTAGTGTGAAAATCGTACAGTGCTCCTAATCAAGGACTCATGATGTATAAAAATAGTATAGATTCAATTTTTCTTTATGCTCGTAGATTTATGCTTTTCTGTCCTTGTAAATAATGTTTGTACTACTCAAAACTGTGGAATCTAGAGCAATCGAATGGTAGTGTAGGAATGTGTGTAGCCACCACTAGCCTCGTATTGCTCAAGTCGGGAGGAAGGGTTGTCTTTCTAGGTGGCTAAGAACTTGCCCCAAGCTACTCTCGAATCTTTGGTGCATTGTTAGTCAAGCGTGAGTGTGATGTAGGCCATCATTTTGGCCCGGTTGAGCCTTGTACCCGTTCCTGACGTAATCCTTATTAGCCTAATTTGAGCCTACTCCTCCTATTGATTCATCCCCACTCCGTGATCACCAAAGCCTAAAAGCCTATCCCAGTAGCACGCCCCTAGCTCGAGCTATTAGTATATCTCTTCTTGCATTTGGTGATGTTGCTGAGGTGCTATTTTGTGTTTGCGAGGTGCAAATGTCAAGATATTGTGGCTGAATGTTAAAAAAAAGATTTTTGAAAAAGAAAAGAAAAGGAGAAAAAGAAAGTAGATTGAAATGAAAGAAGAAAAAGTTTAAATGAAAATTCCATTTGAGATTTTATGATGGTAGGCGGTGCGTGCACCCGTTTGTCAAGTCTAAGTCTGGTGGTGTGGAGCACCTGCATGAATTGCTTGGCGAGAGGATTTCTTTTGTATGATCTCATTTGGGTTGTGCGTAGCCATTGTTTACCTTTTGCATCCTTACCTACGTATACGCCTAAGCCCATTATCTTCCTTAAGTCTTGTGGATTCGCGCTCGAGTCAAACCAGCGCTGTGGAGAGAGTGTAAATGGGCAAGCCTATGGTCTCCAACATTGGTGGATTCCTTTGGAGGAGATCCCAAGCCCCGATCTTTGGCAATGCTAAACTTAGTGGCCTGCGTACTTTCTTCCTACGCATGACCAAATGATTCTCTCGAATTCTTGTTTTGAGTAGCTACAATACTTATTTACACTTGTCGAAACTTTTAAACTTCGTAGCATAATTAAAAAGTTTATCTATTATATTTTCTGTACCCAGTAGTATTTGATTTCTCGCTCTACCTTATTGTTGAAATTTCTAAGTCAGATAGCTATTTTCGAGTCCATAGATAGATGATTTGCTCGGGACGAGCAAATGTTTAAGTATGCTGGTGTGATGATGTAACACCCCCAGAGTTAATTTGGGTTCAGGATTGGTTGACATGGCCTGGGATACGGGCGTGTCCCAGGGCGCGTCCTGCTCGAGTTGAGAAGATGGGCGTGTGGTAGACGAAATTCGTTCGACGAATTTTTGGGAGGTATACGCCCGCGGCACGGGCGTGTCAGGGGGCGTGACCTATGGTGTGACCTCCCCTGGTCGACGATTTTCTCTCGAGTAGTTGAGGTCGACGAATACTCGAGAAAGATGGTACACGGCCTGTGACACGGGCGTGTCACAGGGCGTGTCCCGCTCATACTCGAGTAGCTCTCGTGTAGGTCGAAATGTACTCGAGTAGGTGGAAAAGTACTCGAGTAAGAGGGGGTGGGGGTGACACGGGCGTGTCATCCCTGTGATACGGGTGTGTCCTATCTGGGTACTCGAGTAGTTGATTTTCTCTCGAGTAAGTCCTCTCGAGTAGGTCTCGAGTGGGCTACACGCCCCGTGTCACGGGCATGACTAGGCTGACACGGGCATGGCATGAGCATGTCACCTTATCGTGGATAAGTTTGTTTAGGTCGGTTCGTGTGCCGCTTAAGGTACACGCCCTGTGACACGGGCGTGTCACAGTCCGTGTTAGGCTTGAAAAGTGATTTTTACAGTTTTTTTGGCCGTTGATTTTCCTTATCCTGGATCCTCGGGCCAGGCTTCTTCCCTGTGGTTATATGGCCGAGAAATGAGGATTATCTTCTTATTTTCATCTTCTTCTTCTTCTTCTTCTCATTCCAAGAGAGATAAAGGCCAAGGGAAGGAAAGGAGGAAGGAGAACAAGCTCCTGGAGGTGCTGTGGACTGCAGATTCGTGAAGGCAAAGCCGAAGCGGTGATTTCCATTCGACTGATTCATGGCTCCGAAACGATCTTCAAGGGTAACGATCTCCTTCTTGGACATCGAAGTCCTTTCTTTATGCATGTGCATGAAATCCTCCACCAAGTGGTGGATCGCAAAAGTGATTCCTTGGTTGAGTCTGCATCTAGAGCCGGAAGTGTGAGTACGACATAAGCATGCTGTATGAAACCCATCTGGAAGGGTAGTCTGGATTGGTGATGATCATGGGTAAACCGGAGAAGACTACGTGGATTTTATGCTATGAAAGGTTTATGCTTTAAGTGAATGGTGGATGAATGAATGTTGGTTATGGATGCATGGAGGCTTTGAATAAGCTCCTGGTTGTAATGAGAGATCATTCGTAGCATGCTCAGGAAGCGAGCACCCGACCTGCTACACCACTAAGGTGGGTTGGTCTAGATAGAGCAGGGATCGATGGGCGGCAGTGTCCGGAAAGCGAGCACCCAGCTTGCTGCACTACAAAGTGTGGGTCGATCTGGATTAGGTTTAGAGATCGATGGGTGGCAGTGTCCGGGAAGCGAGCACCCGACTTGCTGCACCACAACGTGTGGGTCAATCTGTTTTGGTTGGTAATGTTTAAGTTACCCTGAGCGCATGGAGCATTGGGTGGATACCAACGTCTGTGATATGTTTGTGATTGCTAGATTGATATGGTTGTGGTTGCTAGAGTGCGAAAGAGATTATGATATGGCAATGCAAACAGGGAAGGAACCACTGCCCCGGGTAAGGGGTAGGGTTGTTATAAGTGGTCAGCTAAAGCTGGCCGTTACTTTGTTTGCCGCTCTTGGGTGGATATGTGTTTGCAGGTGTTGACGGTGGCATTGAAAAGAGCGGAGTGGAGACTTGCTGCGAAAGGCCCTTGAAGGTCGTGCGAAGAAACATGGTTGGATTTCATGTGTGGCTGACCTGCGTGCCAATGTACGAAAATGTATTTGTGTAAAGAGAAACTTGTAAGGCCTTAAGGCCAATTTGTGTGAGTTGTATACATTCCTGGTTTGGATATGTAAATGTGGAGTTTATATAGTAGTGGAGATTCTTTGAGTTGAGTTTATGGTAACGTAAAATGCTGCGCGAGAATGGATTGAGTTAGGATGCGAGTATATTTTGATTTCCACAAGTAATTCCGCCGCTTGTCTGTGACATATGGCGTGGTGCCCCGGCCGGACCCACCGTTATATGGCATGTGACGAGTGGGGGCGTTACAAAGTGGTATCAGAGCTAGGTTGAGATTGTAACGCCCCGAAACTCAAAGGAGCAAAGGGGGACGTTTTGGGCCAGTTTTGGTTTCTGGCTGAAGGCACACGGCCTGGGACACGGGCGTGTCCCAGGGCGTGTCAAGCGTGTGTCGACACTTAGCCGCGAAGTCGTCGAGTTATTCTCGACGATTCGTCGAGAATGGGCACACGGCCTGCGACACGGGCATGTCGCAGGGCGTGTCGACCCGTGTCGACACTTAGCCGTGAAATCGTCGAGTTATTCTCGACGATTCGTCGAGAATGGGCACACGGCCTGCGACACGGGCGGGTCGCAGGGCGTGTCGACCCGTGTCGATGATCGTCAAGGTGAAATCGTCGAGATTCACTCGACGATAGTCGAGAAAAGGCACACGGCCTCGGACACGGGCGTGTCCAAGGCCGTGTCAGCGAGTCGTCGTTCTCCCCTCGACGAAATGTCCCGTGTACACGGCCTGGGGGCCCAGGCGTGTCAATGTGACACGGGCAAGGACACGGGCGTGTCCTAGAACCCGTGCAGTGCTCGGGTTGGAAACGGGGGAAAAATCATGGGTACACGGCCGGCTACACGGCCGTGTCAGCTGGAACACGGGCGTGTCAGCTCGAACACGGGCGTGTTCGATAACCGTGTGCGTGTTCAGAAGATTCGATTTTGACGGCGAATGCGGCACACAGCCCTGGACACGGGCGTGTGCCAAGCCGTGTTCGGCCCAGATTGGGCATTTCAGCCCCGAATCAAAGCCGCTCGTTTTCTTAGGTTGAGATCCGACGGCTGGGGATGGTTCCTGGGAGGATATACACGGGTTTGACTTAGAAAAATCCACACTTTTCATTACTTATCCTCTCTCCAAACCCTTGGAGAAAGAAGAGCTAAGGCAAGAGGAAGAGGAGCTAGATCCGCCATTGGAGGAGCTTCGGAGCTCCGAATCGCAAGCCGACTCCGGATCCACGGAGGCAACGCAAGCGCGGTGATTTCTATCCGATTACATTTCGATGGCGCCAAAGAGGAACGCAAGGGTAACGATCCTCACTTGTGAGCTTGATAGCTCTCTTTCTTAGCATAGGAAGCCCTCTCTCGCGAGTTTGCGAAGAGTTGGAGGCATTCCTTCGGGTAGATATGTAAAGTCCCCGTTGTTTAGCGTCCGTATGCGAGAACGGACATAGGCATTTTGGTTGAAGCCTACCCGGACATGTAGTTCGGATCGGTGATGTTGCATTGCATAAGGCCGGAGAAGACTCCGTGCTATTGGGTGTTTTTCGGGTTTTCTACGCGGTAGATTGCAGCAGGGAGCCTTGGGGACTAACCTAAAGGTGCACCCGTAAAACTGGGCGGACACGAGGTCTTGCCAACTTGGTGGCCTGAGAGCCAACTTGAACATAACGGGGTTATGTGACTTGTGTTAGAATGGGAATCGGTGAAAGTTTGACCCGCGCAAATGGCTTAAATTGTCGTTGCGATGTGAGCACGGGTTAGATGGAGCCGTACCCGCTTTATGTCGTTCGGGTTAGAGAGACCTAAAGTTACATGGCACTCGCCGTTGGCATAGATGTGAGTCTTCGGTGGTCGATGGCTTAAATTGACGTGACCAATACCATGAAGACAAATTGCTCATAGGAATGACCGTCTAAGTGGCGGTGGTGAGTCCGGAATGTTAATGGCTTTAATTGACGTGACATCGACCGGTTCGCCGAGAATGTGCCCTGAGTGCACGGGACGTGTGGCCGTACGAGCCAACGTCTGTGATGAGATGGCTATGGTTATATGCATTGCTCGCTTGTGCTAATGAAATGCAGGGAAGGAGCATCGCCGCCCCGAGTTGGGGGCGGGATCGTTATAATTTGGTCAGCATTGCTGACCGTTGCTTTGTTTGCCACCGTGCGGTGGTTTGTTTGCTTGCAGGTGCAGCTGGACCAAGCGGTCAATAGCGGGCTAAAGCCCTTTTTGTGAAGCTGGCCCTTGAAGGCCCAAGTGGAAATGTTTTCTATTTTATTCATGTATGGCCGGCCTGCGTGCCGAGGTTGGTAAATCATGTAATAGACAAATGAAACATCTTGTAAGGCCTTAAGGCCGACTTTTGAGTATTTTGTAATGACATTCCTTTTGGTTTTAGTGGACATTCATGCTTGTGCTGGGTTCTTGATTTTGTAACTCTTATAAATTGCTTCCGCTAGAATGCTCTGTGTAGGACGTTGAGATTGGTTGGATGGTTTCCATACGTAACCACCCGGTCTGTCTGTGGTATATGGCGTCGGGCCCCGGCCGGACCTACTGCTATATGCTATGCGACGGATAGGGGGTGTTACAATTTGGTATCAGACTACTGGTTTTGGTTGGGCTTGAATTGAATTCGTGGGCGAATTCTTTTTAAGGGGTGGTGAGCACATTGTGTGCGTCATCGTTATAACAGTAAAACGAACCCATGAATGTCCACTTAGGAATGAAAATACTCGTGTTTGCGGAACCTGCGTGTTCCTATAATTGCTGTTTGCAATTTATTTGGTCGCTTAACGGTGTGTTGTACCACTATAGGTGACCCGAAGTGGTGTTGGGACGTCAGAACGCCGAGGTTCTGAGGCTAGTAGTGCACCAGAAGTTGCTCCCGCAACACCTTTGTCGGCTGAAAATATAAGATTGGTGGCTGAAGCGGTGTTAGCCGTGATAAATGCGCAGCCTGGGAGGCAAGCGCAGCAGCCAGCTCCTGTGATGGAGCAAGTACCTCTTCAAGAGGCTGAGCCGAGGAGGATGGAGCAAGTGGTTGTAGAACCAATAGTGCCAAGGAGGGCGACTGAGAGGCAGTTGAAGCATGTAATGAGCTTTAACCCTCCGTTATTCTCGGGGTTGGGAACCCCATCTCAGGCTGAAGACTGGCTCTCTAGGGTGAAGAGAGTCATGACAGCGACGGAGACGGAGGAGTGGCAGATGACCACCATTGCTACGTTCCTGTTGGACGGGGAAGCGAGGATGTGGTGGGAAGGCTTGGAGCTGCATCATCTGAGAGGAAGACAATTGATAGACGTTCCGATGGAAGAGTTCTCGGAATTGTTCTTAGCAAGATACCTCCCTTCTACTCAGAGGATTTCAATGGAGAATGAGTTCCTGAGGTTGGTGCAGGGTGAGCGAAGCGTGGATGAATATCTCCACGAGTTTACGCGGTTGAGTCGTTATGCGAGCTCTACCATCATGGATGAGGAGCGCAAGACTAATCGCTTCTACGAAGGTCTGAGGGATGAGCTGAGACTATTACTGTCGGGGCCGATGACGCAGGGTTTCTTAACCTTGGTCAATACTGCCCGGTCCTTGGAGAAGGACATGAGGAGTGTACAGGCAAAGAAAAGCTTGGGTGAAAAGAAATCTGAGTTTAAAGTGCCGACTACTTCGAAGTCTGGCTATCGGAGGGCTTTCAAGAAGCATAGGACTTCGGGTCCAGCTCCTTCTGGCGCTTCTGGGGCGACTACGGGTCGGACCCCGGGTGCGTGTTTTACTTGCGGCAAGACGGGGCACTTTGCCCGTGATTGTTGGAGCGGACGTCCTAAGTCCGAAAGGAGGCCAGGAGCTACCTACGAAGAGAAGGGAAAGGCGGTGGAGTCGACCGCATCCCACTATGCTCCGGCCCAACCAAGGGTCTATAATCTTGGCCAACAGGAGGCCATTAAACAAGCTGACGTGGTGACAGGTACGGTTTAATTTATAGCAAGTCAATTCCTTTATATGCTTGTTATGTATATGTTACCTTACCACTGCTTGTTTAGGATTTGTAATGATTTGTGAAAATCCCGCACGAGCACTCTTTGATACGGGAGCTTCACACTCCTTCTTGTCCGAAGGATTTATATCACGCATCGGAGTCCCTTCTTCGATGGCGAAGGACAAGTTGGATGTGTTATTGCCCAATGGGTGTTCGATGCGAGCGGTTAGGATCTGCGAGGTTAAGACTCGTATTGGAGAGCAGGAGTTTGACCTGCGGGCGTCCTTACTTCCGTTGGTGGAGTTCGACGTCATATTTGGAATGGACTGGCTCTCGGAGCAGCAGGCCCATATAGATTGCGGTAGCAAGGAAGTAAAGCTGGGAGCAAGTCGTGAGACGACTTTTACGGGTTTAAAGGGGTCGAGCAAGACGTTGATGTCTGCTCTTCAGGTGGTGAAGGCGGTTCGTGCTGGAGCAGAACTGTTCTTTACACTAGTGGAGGTTGCAAAGCCGAAGCCCGCGTTGGATTGTATTTCAGTGGTATCGGAATACCCTGATGTGTTCCCCGCAGATCTTCCTGGAGCCCCGCCTCAACGGGAGATAGATTTTACGATCGAGCTAGTGCCAGGTGCAAAGCCTGTGTCACGATCTCCGTATCGGCTAGCGCCTAAGGAAATGGCGGAGCTGAAAGTTCAACTGCAAGAGTTGTTGGAGCAAGGGTATGTGCGCCCGAGTTCTTCGCCTTGGAGCGCACCGGTCCTCTTTGTTAAGAAGAAGGACGGAAGCTTGAGATTGTGTATTGATTATCGGGAGCTAAACAAGCTGACTGAGAAGAATAAGTACCCGATCCCTAGGATTGATGATCTCTTTGATCAGTTAGTCGGGTCGACGGTGTACTCGAAGTTAGATCTCAAGTCTGGGTACTATCAGCTGCGGATAAGGGAGAGTGATATCCCGAAGACAGCGTTTAGTACGAGATACGGGCATTATGAGTTTACGGTCATGCCGTTTGGGCTGACTAATGCGCCGTCAGTATTCATGGACTTGATGAACAGGACGTTCAGGGAGTACCTAGACCATTTCGTGATCGTCTTCATCGACGATATTTTGGTGTACTCGCAAAGTGAGGAGGATCACTTCAAGCATCTCCATTTGGTGTTGGAGACACTCAGGAGAAACCAGTTGTATGCCAAGTTCTCGAAGTGCGAGTTTTGGCTATCCTCAGTGGCGTTCCTCGGGCATATAGTGAGTGGAGAGGGTATTGCGGTGGATCCGGCGAAGATTGTTGCGATACGGGAGTGGCCTGAGCTTGCTACGGTAGCAGAAGTCCGGAGCTTTTTGGGGCTTGCCGGTTATTATAGGCGCTTCGTAGAGAACTTCTCGCGGATAGCGCTACCTCTCACTACTTTGACGAGGAAGGAGCATAAGTTCGTTTGGACGCCGGAGTGCGCGCGAGCTTTTGAGGAATTGAAGTGTCGGTTGACCACGGCGCCTGTGTTGAGTTCGCCGGTTGGGACCGAAGGCTATGAGATATATAGCGATGCTTCAGGCAGCGGTTTGGGTTGCGTGCTACTGCAGCACGGCAGCGTGATAGCTTATGGCTCGAGACAGCTAAAAGTGCACGAGAGGAATTATCCGGTCCATGACTTGGAGTTAGCGGCCGTGATTTTTGCCTTGAAGCTGTGGAGACACTATTTGTACGGTGTGAAGATTGATATCTACACCGATCACAAGAGCCTAAAGTATCTAATAGATCAGAAAGATTTGAATATGCGGCAGCGTAGGTGGATGGAGTTCCTGGGGGACTATACTTTTAAGATCCACTACGTGCCTGGCAAAGGGAATGCGGTTGCGGACGCATTGAGTCGCCGAGCCCCAGCTCAAGCGAATTGGCTATCAGTGCATGATGAGCGGTTGGTGCAGGAGCTGGAGGCGTTGGAGATTGTTTGTGTGGATAGACAATCTAGTGCTGAAGCAGTGCTGAATTGGACTGAAGTCCAATATGACCTGGCTGATCGGATTCGGCAGGCTTTGGATATGGATGCTCATATGAAGCAGTTCATGATAGAGGCTCTGGATGGGTCAAATTCCCAATTCGTCGTGGAGGACGGATTGCTTTGGAAAGACGGTCGTTTGTGCGTCCCAAGTGTGGGCAATTTACGGGTGGAGTTGTTGTACGAGGCACACCATACCAAGTACTCGATTCACCCGGGGAGCACGAAGATGTACCGCGATATCAAGAAGCTATTTTGGTGGCCGGGTTTGAAGAAGGATGTGGCGCTATACGTAGCGAAGTGCCAAACCTGCGCCTTGGTAAAGGCGGAGTGCCAAAAGCCGGGAGGATTTCTTAAGTCCTTGCCTATTCCGGAGTGGAAATTCGACGACATCTCTATGGACTTTGTGCATGGTTTGCCAAGGTCGCAGAAGGGGAACGACGCCATTTGGGTGGTGGTCGATCGATTAACGAAGGTGTCGCACTTTATTCCGCATAGGAAGGACGATCCGGTGGAGAAGCTGGCGAAGCTTTATGTGGATAATATAGTACGGCTTCATGGTGTGCCCCGCAGCATCGTGAGTGACCGTGATGGGCGGTTCACGTCCAATGATTGGAGGCTGGTGCAGCAAATGTTGGGAACAAAGCTGAAGTTTAGCACAGCCTTCCATCCACAAACGGATGGGCAGACCGAGAGGGTCAATAGAACGATGGAAGACATGCTTCGCATGTGTGTCTTGGACTTCGGAAAGCAATGGGAGGACCACCTTTATTTGGTGGAGTTCGCATACAACAACAGCTACCAAGCAAGTATTCAGATGGCGCCTTTCGAGGCCCTTTATGGTAGAAGATGTCGCACGCCGTTGTCTTGGTTAGAAACGGGCGAGTCAAAGTTGTATAAGCGATCGGAAGTGGAGGATGCTACTTCCTTGGTAAGAACCATTCGGGAGAGGTTGCTCATCGCTCAGGACCGGCAAGCAAAGTACTATAATGCCAAGCACAGGAACGTGGAGTTCGCTGTGGGCGATTATGTATACTTGAAGATCAAGCCGTTCAAGGGTGTCTCGCGGGTGCGGCGATTGAAAAAGCTAAGCCCGAGGTACCTTGGACCGTTCGAGGTTCTGGAGCGAGTGGGAGAAGCGGCCTATAGGTTGAAGCTTTCTGTGGAGCTAAGTGGTTTACACGATGTATTCCACATTTCGGTACTTAGGAAGGCGGTGCAAGAGCCTACGCAAGTGATCGCGGTCGATCAAGTGCCGGTGGATAGTGGGCTAACGACAAAGGTAAAGCCCGTGCGGATTGAGGACTCGGAGGTCAAGCGGCTACGCAATAAAGAGATCAGGATGGTCAAAGTCCGGTGGGACAATTGCGGTCGTGAGGAGCTCTCCTGGGAGCGAGAGCAGACGATGCTTGACGAATATCCGGAGTTGTTCCGCTCAGGTACAAATTTTGTTTTGTACATGTTTTTCCCTTTATGTAATTTCGTGGGCGAAATTCTTTTAAGAGGGGTAGAGTTGTAACGCCCCGAAACTCAAAGGAGCAAAGGGGGACGTTTTGGGCCAGTTTTGGTTTCTGGCTGAAGGCACACGGCCTGGGACACGGGCGTGTCCCAGGGCGTGTCAAGCGTGTGTCGACACTTAGCCGCGAAGTCGTCGAGTTATTCTCGACGATTCGTCGAGAATGGGCACACGGCCTGCGACACGGGCGTGTCGCAGGGCGTGTCGACCCGTGTCGACACTTAGCCGTGAAATCGTCGAGTTATTCTCGACGATTCGTCGAGAATGGGCACACGGCCTGCGACACGGGCGTGTCGCAGGGCGTGTCGACCCGTGTCGACGATCGTCAAGGTGAAATCGTCGAGATTCACTCGACGATCGTCGAGACAAGGCACACGGCCTCGGACACGGGCGTGTCCAAGGCCGTGTCAGCGAGTCGTCGTTCTCCCCTCGACGAAATGTCCCGTGTACACGGCCTGGGGCCCAGGCGTGTCAATGTGACACGGGCAAGGACACGGGCGTGTCCTAGAACCCGTGCAGTGCTCGGGTTGGAAACGGGGGAAAAATCATGGGTACACGGCCGGCTACACGGCCGTGTCAGCTGGAACACGGGCGTGTCAGCTCGAACACGGGCGTGTTCGATACCCGTGTGCGTGTTCAGAAGATTCGATTTTGACGGCGAATGCGGCACACGGCCCTGGACACGGGCGTGTGCCAAGCCGTGTTCGGCCCAGATTGGGCATTTCAGCCCCGAATCAAAGCCGCTCGTTTTCTTAGGTTGAGATCCGACGGCTGGGGATGGTTCCTGGGAGGATATACACGGGTTTGACTTAGAAAAATCCACACTTTTCATTACTTATCCTCTCTCCAAACCCTTGGAGAAAGAAGAGCTAAGGCAAGAGGAAGAGGAGCTAGATCCGCCATTGGAGGAGCTTCGGAGCTCCGAATCGCAAGCCGACTCCGGATCCACGGAGGCAACGCAAGCGCGGTGATTTCTATCTGATTACATTTCGATGGCGCCAAAGAGGAACGCAAGGGTAACGATCCTCACTTGTGAGCTTGATAGCTCTCTTTCTTAGCATAGGAAGCCCTCTCTCGCGAGTTTGCGAAGAGTTGGAGGCATTCCTTCGGGTAGATATGTAAAGTCCCCGTTGTTTAGCGTCCGTATGCGAGAACGGACATAGGCATTTTGGTTGAAGCCTACCCGGACATGTAGTTCGGATCGGTGATGTTGCATTGCATAAGGCCGGAGAAGACTCCGTGCTATTGGGTGTTTTTCGGGTTTTCTACGCGGTAGATTGCAGCAGGGAGCCTTGGGGACTAACCCAAAGGTGCACCCGGAAAACTGGGCGGACACGAGGTCTTGCCAACTTGGTGGCCTGAGAGCCAACTTGAACATAACGGGGTTATGTGACTTGTGTTAGAATGGGAATCGGTGAAAGTTTGACCCGCGCAAATGGCTTAAATTGTCGTTGCGATGTGAGCACGGGTTAGATGGAGCCGTACCCGCTTTATGTCGTTCGGGTTAGAGAGACCTAAAGTTACATGGCACTCGCCGTTGGCATAGATGTGAGTCTTCGGTGGTCGATGGCTTAAATTGACGTGACCAATACCATGAAGACAAATTGCTCATAGGAATGACCGTCTAAGTGGCGGTGGTGAGTCCGGAATGTTAATGGCTTTAATTGACGTGACATCGACCGGTTCGCCGAGAATGTGCCCTGAGTGCACGGGACGTGTGGCCGTACGAGCCAACGTCTGTGATGAGATGGCTATGGTTATATGCATTGCTCGCTTGTGCTAATGAAATGCAGGGAAGGAGCATCGCCGCCCCGAGTTGGGGGCGAGATCGTTATAATTTGGTCAGCATTGCTGACCGTTGCTTTGTTTGCCACCGTGCGGTGGTTTGTTTGCTTGCAGGTGCAGCTGGACCAAGCGGTCAATAGCGGGCTAAAGCCCTTTTTGCGAAGCTGGCCCTCGAAGGCCCAAGTGGAAATGTTTTCTATTTTATTCATGTATGGCCGGCCTGCGTGCCGAGGTTGGTAAATCATGTAATAGACAAATGAAACATCTTGTAAGGCCTTAAGGCCGACTTTTGAGTATTTTGTAATGACATTCCTTTTGGTTTTAGTGGACATTCATGCTTGTGCTGGGTTCTTGATTTTGTAACTCTTATAAATTGCTTCCGCTAGAATGCTCTGTGTAGGACGTTGAGATTGGTTGGATGGTTTCCATACGTAACCACCCGGTCTGTCTGTGGTATATGGCGTCGGGCCCCGGCCGGACCTACTGCTATATGCTATGCGACGGATAGGGGGTGTTACAAAGATTGTTTGGGATGAGAGAACATAATTGAACTCACGAATGTCCACTAGCAATGTATTTCATGCACGTACACTGCGTGAGTGTGTGTTCAATGTATAATTCCTGTTATGCCATGGAGACTTAATGGTGTTTTGTACATTGTTAGGTGGCGAGGAGTGATGTTGGGCATTTTGCGCCCCAGAGGGTGGATGAGCGTGTGGTGACTGAGACAGTGCTCGTGGTGCTCGCAGTGTTATATGCACAGCCTATTGGGTAGGCAAGGCCTGTAGGGGTGCCAGTATGGCCTGGTGTAAGGTAAGAGCATGTGGAAGCTGAGGTGGATGAGCAAGTAGCAGGAAAGCAGCTGAAGCGATGTATGGCAAGTTCTCCAATACAGGCGGAGGATTGGCTTGCGAGAGTGATGAGAATTCTGAATACAATGAAAGTGACCTTAGCCACTTTCCTGCTGGAAAGAGATGCAAGACAATGGTGGGAAGACGTGCTGGCAATAAAGAAGCCAAAATGTAACATTTCGCAATCAGAACAGTCGACGTTTAGGCGACGAGAGAGGAAAAGGTTCAGGCCTGCCAAAGTAAGTCCGTTGACTGTGCCTTCGGGGGCAACATATGGACAAAAATGTGTTGAGACTCGTACATGTTCTTATTGTGGGAAGTCGGGGCATATAGCCCCTCACTGTTGGGACAAGAAGAGGAACGTCTCATGTGACAAAAAGGGGAAAGCAGTAGTTGAGTCATATGCATCCCAGACGCCACTGTGATTGTATTAGTGTAAGAGCCGCAAAACTTAATTGGTGTAGGATAGCTGCTGATCCGAGTAACCTGTATCCGTTTGGTGATGTTCATTTATGTGGTATAGACAAAACGAATGACCTATGTGATGTTGCCTTATAATATGTTTATGGCTAGATGATGTTCGGATACATGGTTCGAGTTATGAAGACTATATGACCATGGTTGGATATCGATATATGTGAATACTGGTGTAGATAAAGTACGAATACTGAAATGGTTATCTGTGTAATGTGATTTATTATGTTTACTAATGGAATATGATGTATTTGGTGATATATCATTTGAGTGCATTTTGTGGCTGAATGTGCACAGATGAGAGTTAGGGATGTATGTATGTATTGTATGTATTGTTTAGTTAGTGTGATGCTTCGGGGTGAGACAAGCTAGGGCCTCTGCGCCCTAACCCAGCTCGTGTATTTGCGTGCTCGGTTGCACATTGTGGGATTGTGTGGCTGATTGGAGTGAGCCAAATTTCGAGGATGAAATGTTTTTGAAGGAGGGGAGGATTGTAACACCCCCAGAGCTAATTTGGATTCAGGCTTGGTTGACACGGCCTGGGACACGGGCGTGTCCCAGGGCATGTCCTGCTTGGTTGAGCAAATGGGCGCGTGGTAGACGAAATTCATTCGACGAGTTTTCGGAAGGTACATGCCCGTGTCACGGGAGTGTCAGGGGGCGGGACCTAGGGCATGTCCTCCCCTAGTGGATGATTTTCTCTTGAGTAGTTGAGGTTGGCGAATACTCGAGAAAGAGGGTACACGGCCTGTGACACGGGCGTGTCACAAGGAGTGTCCCGTTCGTACTAGTGTAGATCTCGTGTAGGTCGAAATGTACTCGAGTAGGTGGAAAAGTACTCAAGTAAGAGGGGGGGGGGACACGGGCGTGTCATCCCTGTGACATGGGCGTGTCCTATCTGGGTACTCGAGTAGTTGATTTTCTCTCAAGTAAGTCCTCTCGAGTAGGTTTCGAGTGGACTAAATGCCCCGTGTCACGGGCGTGACTAGGCTGACACGGGCGTGGCATGGGCTTATCACCTTGTCGTGGCTAAGTTTGGATAGTCGGTTCGTGTGCCGCTTAAGGTACATGCCCTGTGATACAGGCGTGTCACGGGGCGTGTTAGGCTCGAAAAGTGATTTTTAGAGTTTTTCTGGCCGTTGATTTTCCTTATCATGGATACACGGGCCAGGCTTCTTCCCTGTGGTTATATGGCCGAGAAATGAGGATTATCTCCTCATTTTCATCTTCTTCTTCTTCTCATTCCAAGAGAGAGAAAGTCCAAGGGAAGGAAAGGAGGAAGGAGAACCAACTGCTGGATGTGTTGTGGAGTGAGGATTCGTGATGGCAAAGCCGAAGCGATGATTTCCATTCGGCTGATTCATGGCTCCAAAACAATCTTCAAGGGTAACTATCTCCTTCTTGGACATCAAAGTCCTTTCTTTATACATGTGCGTGGAATCCTCCACCAAGAGGTTGATCGCGGAAGTGATTCCTTGGTTGAGTCTGCATCTAGAGCTGGAAGTGTGAGTACGACATAGGCATGCTGTGTGAAGCCCATCTGGACGGGTAGTCTGGATTGGTGATGATCATGGGTAAACCAGAGAAGACTCCGTGGATTTGACGCTATGAAAGGTTTATGCTTTAAGTGAATGGTTGTGTGGATGAATGAATGTTGGTTATGGATGCATGGAGGCTTTGAATAAGCTCCTGGTTGTAATGAGAGATCATTGGTAGCATGCTCGGGAAGCGAGCTCCTGGCCTACTACACCACTAAGGTGGGTTGGTCTAGATAGAGTAGGGATCGATGGGCGACAGTGTCCGGGAAACGAGCACCCGGCTTGCTGCACTATAAAGTGTGGGTCGATCTGGATTAGGTTGAGAGATCGATGGGTGGCAGTGTCCGGGAAGCGAGCACCGACCTGCTGCACCACAACGTATGGGTCGATCTGTTTTGGTTGGTAATGTTTAAGGTGCCCTGAGCGCACAGAACGTTGGGTGGATACCAACGTTTGTGATATGGTTGTGATTGCTAGATTGACATGGTTGTGGTTGCTAGAGTGTGAAAGAGATTATGATATGGCAATGCATACAAGGAAGGAACCACTGCCCCGGGTATGCGGTAGGGTCGTTATAAGTGGTCAGCTAAAGTTGACCGTTACTTTCTTTGCCACTCTTGGGTGGATATGTGTTTGCAGGTGTTGACGGTGGCATTGAAAAGAGCGGAGTGGAAACTTGCTGCGAAAGGCCCTTGAAGGCCGTGCGAAGAAACGTGGTTGGATTTCATGTGTGGCCGGCCTGCGTGCCGATATACGAAAATGTATTTCTGTAAAGAGAAACATATAAGGCCTTAAGGCCAGTGTGTGAGTTGTATACATTCCTGGTTTGGATATATAAATGTGGAGTTTATATAGTAGTGGACATTCTTTGAGTTGAGTTCATGGTAACGTAAAATTTTGCGCTAGAATGGATTGAGTTAGGATGCGAGTAGATTTTGATTTCCACAAGTAATTCCTCCGCTTGTCTGTGACATATGGCGTGGGGCCCCGGCCGGACCCACCATTATATGCCATGTGACGAGTGGGGGCGTTACAGATGAGTCCGATATTTATAGGGTTTTTCAGACTCATTTGGGCTGGTTTTCTCTTTCGTGCACTGCATTTCAACCGAAAATCAGTTATATTTGCATTGTTTGGTCATGGACCATTTTGTGTACTGTTTTGGCGCGAGGGTGTGCAATTGCACATTTTGATTTTGGGGGTATGCACATGGTGCTCCACGTGGCTCTTTCCTATTATTTTCTTTGCAGTACTTGGTGTTGGGAGCTTATGCTCCAGTTTTGGCTTTGTTGTGCAGGTGGTGTGTTTTCCCCCAAGGCAGGAATTCTATCTAAAAGGAAAATGCACGGTCGTGCATTTCTTTCACGCACGGTTTGCGTGAAATCGTGCGTTGTAGTCAGTTGGAAGAACGTCGAGCTGAGCTCAACGAATTTCCTCTTGTACGGTTGACGCACGATTTCTTCGAAATAGTGCTCGAAGGAAACACACGATTTTCCTGTAGCTTTTTAGTTTGTTCCGTTCTGTGGCTAAGCGTGCGATTTGTTCATGTACGGGTGCAAGCTCCTGTACGCGAGTAGAACACACGGTTTTCCCGTGTGCCCCTGCTTTCCAGCACTATGTCTCTACTCGTGCGATGTCCGTCATGCACAGGCGAAACTGCCCGTGCATGAAGGAAAACGCACGGGTCAACACTTCTCCTTTCTCGTGATTATCCTGAAAGTTAACAGTGCACGGTTTTCGCACGGTTGTGCGCCAAACTGTGCGTGACTATTCTTTTTGACTTTTCTATTTAAGTTGTAGATTTCTTCTTGTTGAAGTTGGTGACCGGGCGGTCTGGCGGTCTGTCTTGGCGGGTTGAAGACCGCGCGGTCTGGCGGTTTGTCTCAACCGGCTTGGAGACCGGGCGGTCTGGCGGTCTACCCTGGCAGTCTCTCTTTCTCTCTGGTGGTAGACGTACGGTTAGCCCTTCTGTCTAACCGCGCGGCTTGTGCGGTTTGTTTTGTATAGTCCGCTTAGTCCTGTAAATTTTTAGTCCCACATCTCTTATTTGTATTCTCTCATCTCTCCTCCATTCTATATAAGGGAGGGCATACCTTTGTAATAGATACCTTTTTCGGATAATAAAGTTTCAGTTAAAACCATTTCGGTTTGTTTTCTGTTCGGTTCTTAACATGGTATCATTGGACTCGATCTATTCCTCCTGATTGTGTGCGCTCTCTCTGCTTTCGCAGCTTGATTCCCCGTCTGTCCGCGCGACCTGTCCGCGCGGCTTGCCCCTTCTTTTTCGCGACCTGTTTTCGCGATCTCCTCTATTCGCCGCGCTCTACTTCTTGTTGCCTTCTACCCGCTCCTGCTTGCTAGTCGCCCCGGCCTCATCTTTCGTCGTGCGACTTGTTCTCCTCTGTTCGCCCGACTTTTTCAAGCCGTGCGACTTCTTTCCCTCTGCTTTGCTCTGCTTCTTGGTAGAGGCCTTCCTAGCCGCACGACCTGTTTTCTGTTCGCCCGGCTTGGTGCTCTTTTCTCTTCTTCGCTTCACCGTTCGGCTTCTTTCTCTTCTCGCGGCTTGTTCTTATCGTTGCGGTTTGCTCCTCTCTTGCTTCCATGGATTTCCCCTCCTCCAGCCTGTCCGCCTCCGTGGTCACCTCTTCTAGTAGTGCTCACGTTGTTACTCGCGGAAGATGGCTAATCGACTCTGGTGCAACAAATCATATGACAGGCAATCCTCAATGTTTCTCTCTTCTTGAAACACATGCTCAGTTGCCCCCGGTCATGGTTGCTGATGGATATCCCTCCCCGGTCCATGGGACGGGCATGGTTCAAGTCACTCCATCTCTCTGCCTGGCTGATACCATCTATGTGCCCAAGTTTCGTGCAATTTATTATCGGTTACTTCTTTATGCAAGCAACTACGGTGTTCTGTCATATTCACCCCTACCTCTTGTGCTTTTCAGGATCCGGACTCCCAACGGACGATTGCTACCGGGACTGAGAGTGGTGGCCTCTACTTCCTCGACAACGTTTCTGCTCTATCCGCCTTCTCCTCCTCCTCTACAGATCTTCTCCAATGGCATCTTCACCTTGGACATGCTCCTCCCCGAATTCTACGTCAGCTCCTGCCGCACCTCCCTCCTCATCATCCTCCTCTAAACTGTGATGCATGTCAACTTGGCAAACATCACCGCTCATCCTTCCCACCAACGCAAAGTCGGGGCTCTTCTTGTCCGTTCGACCTCGTTCACTCTGACATATGGGGTCCCGCTGCTAACCTCACCATCGGTCGGGGTAGTTCATATTTTGTCACCTTCATTGATGATTTCTCTCGATGTACGTGGGTGTATCTCCTCAAAGATCGCTCCGAGCTGTTCTCTGTTCGGACAATGCTAAGGAGTATCTTAGCCAAGACTTCTCCTCTTTTTGTATTCACCATGGTGTTATTCGTCAAACAAGCTGTGTCTACACCTCACAACAAAATGGGGTGGCGGAACGCAAAAACCGTCACCTCCTTGATGTTGCTCGCACTATGATGACTCAAATGCATGTTCCTCGCTCCTATTGGGGCTATGTTGTCCTCCTCTCCTGCTATCTCATCAATCACCTTCCCTCCACAGTTCTCGACGGTGCTACCCCCTTCTCCATTCTTTATTCGGATAAGGATCCCCTTCCTCTTCCTCTGCACATCTTTGGGCGCACCGCCTTTGTGCACTCTCCCGCTACCACCCGTGATAAACTCTCACCACGTGCCACTAAATGTGTCTTTCTGGGGTACTCTCCCACTCAAAAAGGTTATTGTTGCTTTGACCCCGTTACCCGCAAGCAATTTGTCTCTGCGGATGTCACCTTCTTTGCCAATGCATCTTACTTCTCTCCCGCTTCCTCCTCTCCTCCTCCTGATCCTACTTCTCATACCAACCCATCCATTCCCTCTGCTCCCACTGATGTTCCGCCATCTCCACCCACTCCACCGTCTTCCCCATCCCCATCATCTCCACCCTCTACTTTGCTTTCTCCCTCCACTCCGCTGCCATCTCTCTCTACTCCCGGGCCAGCTCTCTCCACCACGGATACTCTGGATACTGAGGCACCTGCTGGCCTGGATCTCCCGATTGCTCTTCGCAAAGGGGTTCGGGCCTGTACCCAACACACGCTTGCTGCAGTTGTTTCCTACGATCGTCTTACCCCTTCTCGCAGAGCTTTTGCACTGGCTATATCGGCCACTGCCACCCCCCGTTCCTACAAGGAGACCCTTACTATTCCTCATTGGAAAGTTGCCATGGATGAGGAGATTGCTACTCTAACTAAACGGGGTACCTGGACCCTTGTTCCTCCTCCTTTCGGCACAGATGTTGTTGATTGTCGTTGGGTCTTCGTGGTGAAGTTTCTCCCGGATGGCAGTGTGGATAGTTATAAGGCTCGCCTGGTTGCCAAGGGTTTTACCCAAACTTATGGCATTGATTACTTTGACACTTTCTCTCCAGTGGCTCATCTCAGCACTATTCGGGTTCTTCTCTCTGTGGCTGTCAACAGGGATTGGCCCATCTCGCAGCTAGATGTTAAAAATGCCTTCCTCTATGGTGATCTGCAGGAAGATGTTTATATGGAGCAACCTCCTGGGTATGTTGCTCAGGGGAAGACACGGGTTTGCCGGCTAAAGAAGGCTATCTATGGCCTCAAGCAGAGTCCTCGTGCCTGGTTTGACAAGTTCAGTGGCATTGTTACGGCCATTGGTTTTACAAGAAGCTCAGCAGATCACTCCTTGTTTTTTCGGAAAACCGCCTCTGGTCTTGTTGTTCTTGCGGTTTATGTTGATGACATTCTTCTTACTGGCGATGACCAGGATGGGGTATTGATGACCAAGAAATACCTTCGTCAACATCTGGTCACAAAGGATATGGGCTCCCCGAAATACTTTCTGGGGATTGAAATCTCTAGAAAGCCCAACTCCATGGTCCTTTCCCAACGGAAGTATGCTCTTGATCTTTTAAAGGAGGCAGGACTCACTAGTGCTAAACCTGCACGTTGTCCTATGGCTGCTGGAGAAGACAAAACTTGGACAGATGACTCGCCTCTTCTCTCCGATCTTACGAGATACCGGCGTCTGGTGGGCAAGCTCATATATCTCACGGTAACCAGACCCGACATCTCTTATGCTGTTGGCAAGGTGAGCCAGTTCATGCAAGCTCTAAGGGAGTGTCATCTACAATCTGCTCTGAGGATATTAGAGTATATTAAAGCTGCTCCAGGGAAAGGACTCCTATTTCGGAAGAATGGTCACCTAAGGGTTGAAGCTTACTCTGATTCAAGCTATACGGATGACAAAGGGGACCGCAAATCGACATCAGGTTTCTGCGTATTTGTTGGAGGCAATCTTGTGAGTTGGAAGAGCAAGAAACAGTCTGTAGTTTCCAGGTCTAGTGCAGAGGCAGAATATCGCAGCATGACATCGACTACATGTGAGTTGAAGTGGTTGCGGGCTCTCATGCTTGACTTAGGAGAGGTTTACAACTATCCTCTTCCTATGTTCTGTGACAATAAGGCCGCGATATACATTTCCAAAAATCCGGTCGTTCATGAGAGAACAAAACACATAGAAGTCGACTGTCATTTTATTCGGGAAGAAATATTGAAGAAATAGATTTGCACTCCATTTGTCACTTCCGACAACGAGTTGGAAGATGTCTTCACCAAGCCGGTGTCCGCTTCCTTTTTCCACATCTGCGACAAGCTGGGCATGATCGATATATATACTCCAGCTTGAGGGGGAGTGTTGAAGTTGGTGACCGAGCGGTCTGGCGGTCTGTCTTGGAGGGTTGAAGACCGCGCGGTCTTGCGGTTTGTCTCAGCCGGCTTGGAGACCGGGCGGTCTGGCGGTCTACCATGGCAGTCTCTCTTTCTCTCTGGTGGTAGCCGTGCCGTTAGCCCTTCTGTCTAACCGCGCGGCTTGTGCGGTTTGTTTTGTATAGTCCGCTTACTCCTGAAAATTTTTTGTCCCACATCTCTTATTTGTATTCTCTTATCTCTCCTCCATTCTATATAAGGGAGGGCATACCTTTGTAATAGATACCTTTTTCGGATAATAAAGTTTCAGTCAAAACCATTTTGGTTTGTTTTCTGTTCGGTTCTTAACACTTCTTTCCAAGGATCCAGCTCCACTCCCCCACCATTTCTGCTCCTCTGAGCGGGAAAACTCGCATCCAACTGCTATTTTCTCTCTCCTCCTTGGAGAGTTGATCCGGCCACCATTTCTCCTCAGAAAGCTTGTGATAGTTTCGTCTCCGACCACCTTCATCTTCTATGAACTCCAAGCTACCATCCGAGCTCTTTGTTGCTGCACTTGTGGAGTTGTTCAGTCAGAACTAGCCCATCGATCATTCACGAAGAAGATGGGATATTCGAAGGAAGTGACAGCCCTTCTTAGTTCCCGGATGTCATCCGAAGACCGAGCTTAGACAAGGCCCGACAACCCTTGAATCTGGCCGTGAATCTCGGAAATCTTATGTGCGCTCGGTTGTATTTCTCCACCTCTTCTTGTGATTTCTTCATTCTGAACTCGTGTTAGTGAGATTGTTGCTTGAGAACAATGTTTTGCTTAAGGTTTCAGCATGTCTTTATGTTGTTATGTCTTAATCATTGCTTGTGTTGTTAAGTTTCAGTATTTCTTGTGTTTGTTATGATTGTGTCGTTCTAGAGATTGCTAGAAGCATGCGTTGTGAAGAGGTGATTGCGATCCTCGCTGTTCGTCCATCGTCCATACTACTCTCCGTAGTACTCCACCCAAGCGACGCGTTGACGGCGACCCTCTATAGTTTTCTTTTTGTTGTTAACTTAGGAATCCCATTTAAAAACCCCCTTTGGTTACTTTCCCGCTTGCAATCTCTTTTTCATATAGCGAAATCGCACTCCCTACATGCACTCCTCGAGAGATGGATATCCGGGGATTAAACTCCTCACTTTTATTACTTGACAGCGGTCGGTACACTTCTCGAGAGTGCATCATGTGGATACTCACCTAGGAGTGGGGGGCCCGACCCACTGTCTCCATTTGCAACTACAGAGGTTCCTGGAAGTGAGGCTAGCTGCCCAAATGGGGGGAACTAAAGGTCTGTGTGCATAGAGTCGCGTGTGTGAGTTGCACTTGCATGAATCAAGACATAACATAGCACTACACTCAAACTTGCATTTAAACCCGACACCCCATCGTATAAATCGGTATGGGACTTTTTATACGATGGGAGCCTTGCAGAAGACCCCTTAACTTATAAGTTTGTATGGGCATTCATATAAGTTAAGGTTACTTACTTCTTAGAATGTCTTACCTACCTGTGTTGCTTTACTCTACTTGTTTACCTTACTGCTTACTATTGTAGAACTGCTAGCTTGTACCTTTCTTCCTTAGATGTTTATACATTATAAATTAACTACTAGAATAGTTCTACCATCACCTGCTTTGCTTACTCTCCACCTTCATAGCTTCCCTTTCCTCCACCCCGCTCGGTGCCTAGGAGCCATGAGGGAGGGGTAAGGGATGTTACGACTTAGTCTTTTTGAGTAACGGTTTTCAGACCACAACATTCTAGGAACTCCGGACGGGAGACAGGGAGTAGCAGCAGGGGATACAGCACCAGCAGAGTATGGTGCTCATGGAGGTGGGCCAATCTAGCACAGGAGCACCAACTACTGGTTCCGTGAGTGATTAGTTACTTAGCTTCCGCGAGTGTTTGTAGTGAGGATTTGATGTACCGTGCTTGAGCCTGTTTATATTTCCTTGTACTGTTTTATTTCAGTGCTTTTATTATATGTGGACTTGATGTGATTTCCTTTACATATATTACATGTGATTGTAGAATTAGTTTTATCCAAACTATGTGTATACTTCTCTTTCTTTTTGGTAATCGTAAAGGCTGACAGGATCGACATTTTGTAGTGGCGACCTTCCCGAGTGTCGGTGTCACCGGAAAACGGCGGTTCTAGGCATCAGACCCCGGGATTTTAAAAGAAAAAAAAATTGGGTCTTACAGACTCTGTCCAGGAAAGGAGGAGAAAGCAAAGCAGTTTACTGCTAGATACTTTGAGCTGAGATAACTCAGCTTAAGGCGCTATCACAGAGAAATTACTCTATGATAGATATAAATCTAATTCACTCCAGTAGGTTCCTTTTGGATCTAAGTTGTAGGGCTCTCTGAGCCTTAGGTAGGGCAATATTGTAGGAGTTGTAGGAGAGTGAAGCTCTCTGAGTTGTAGGATCCAACTGGATCTAAGATGTAGGACTTGGTTTCAAGTCTTAGGTTGGTGTTTAATTGATTGCTGAGCTGTAGGAGAGGAATACTATCTGAGTGTAGGACCTTTGGGTCTGATGTAGGATCCTTAGTGGATCTAAGGTAGGGTTGTCCTCCCAGCCTGAGTGTAGGGCTTTGATGCTAAAGATCACGGCAGTGAACCGGTCGCACAAGTAATATAAAATAGGCGAGTTTTCCCAAGTATCGATCTCTCAAGGAACACAGTAAGGTGGAGTTAATTTCGAGGAGGACTTGAGATTGAAGTCCTTAGGTCGAAGCTAACTAGGGGGGGTTTTGAAATTTGCGGACAAAGAAAATAAAAGGCTAACAACTACTCCTATGCAACGCCGCTATGCGATGCTTCGCCAGGTGGGATGGAAGACAAGTCGGGCCGCTATGCACCGAATCGCTAGGCGGATGGACGAGTAGGCTTGTGGATGAGGTGGTGAGAATGGCGAAATGAGGGTCGTGAGCACCTCTTCGCTACACATGCCACTAGCAATTGCTAGTGCGGCAAGGGCGGATGGATGGTGGATGGAATATGGCGCACCTCAAGCAAATAACAAAAATACAAAATCACATAGACATGATTGCATAGAAATGTTTTACAAACTAAGCATACTTCATCATATACAAAAGTTCAACTACACATTCAACAACCAATCAAGAAAAAAGTGTGTGAAATCGACCGAATCTGAAGTCTTGCTGAGGATTCACGGTTGGAGTCGTCGGGTTGTCAATCAACGTCCAAGCTCGGTCCCCAACTGCGTCCGGGGTAGAGAAGGGCTGTCACCACCTTCCAATGGCCCGTCTTCTTCGTGTCACGATCCGGTGGAGGATGTCACAACTTCTCCTAGCTTGGTGGAGAAAGTTAGGTCAAGCTCTTCTTGAAGCTCAAAGATGAAGGAGGAGGCCGAGAGGAAGCTCCGGCTTGGATTTGGCGGTGAAAGCTTGCCCGGAGCACCTCCCTAGGGTGGAAGATGAAGGGGAACGGCGGAAACCTTCGTCGGAGACAAAAATGGCGGAGAAATGTCGAGCGATCCCGAATTAGGGCGGAACCTGCGAATTTATAGATTGCAGAAATTATAATGCACACGACCAGTGGTCGTGCGCACTATATCCAATGGTAGTGCGTTTTCCCCAGACAGAATTTGGAATAAAATGGAATCAATGCACACGATCAGTGGCGCACGACCAGTGGTCGTGCGCACTGTGTCCAGTGATAGTGCGCATACCCCAGGCAGATTTTGGAAATCAGGGAACATTGCGCACGACCAGTGGTCTTGCGCACTATATCTAATGAGCGTGCACAGTATTCCTGCTTCCAAACGTCCCCGGAACATGCACACAACCCCTAAACCCAGCACCGATAAGTGCAGATATTCCAGGCAATCACAAAAATGGAGTACAAACAATAAAAGTACAAATATACATAACCACAGGCGTAAATGTGCACTTCCTATGGAAATAAAGATAAGATGAAATATGAATGATATAGAACTAAAAGTGAAGTGCAAACGAGTGAAAACTAGCCCGGATGAGTCCGAAAATAGGTATAAAAAGTGGACTCATCACACCCCCAGACTTAGCTATTTGCGCGTCCCGAGCAAACAAAATCTAAGCAGATAGAGAAAATTATTTAGCTAACAAGGAAATTGCGATACGGAGTACCATGCGAAGTCGCATGCTCGCACGCGTAAAAATATAATAGAAGAAATTTCGAAGTATACAAAATAGTTTATACTTTTCACAATGCGTATCAACATTTTATTATTACTCAAAAATGGAATCACGATGAATCATCTGGTCACGCGTAGGGATAAAGTAGACTAATCGCTAGGCGAGCATTGCCAAAGATCGGGGCTCCGGATAACCTCCAAAGGAATCCACCAATGTCAGTGACCATATGCTTGCCATTTCGCATTCTCTCCACGGCACTGGTTTGGGTTCACACACGTGTTGGGTAAATTGGTTAAATGTAGCTGATTTGAAGAAGCCTCACCCAACTCAATGATATACATCAAAATGTATTTGATGTGTTTTTAAGTTACTTGTGCAGGTTAAGTATTTGCAGGACTGAAGCAAAAATTTCTAAGTCCATGTGTCGACACTCAGAGGGAAAGTGTCGACACTTAAGAAGACTTGTGTCGACACCCAGACAAGCAGTGTCGACACTTGGAGTCATTGTGTCGACACCTGGGATGCTGAGTCGACACCAGACAGAAAGTGTCGACACAAGGAGCTGTGTCGACACTCAATGAAGAAAGTACAGTAAAGTAGTGTCGACACCCAGTGAAGCTGTGTCTACACCAGAAAGTGTCGACACTTGGAGCTGTGTCGACACTCAGCAAAAGTCAGCAGAGACTAAGTATAAGTGTCGACACTCAGAACAATGTGTCGACACTCAACAGAAGACTCAGCACTTGAAGTAAGTGTCGACACCAAGAACAATGTGTCGACACTCAACAGAAGACTCAACACTTGAAGAAAGTGTCGACACATGGAGCTGTGTCGACACTTAGCAAAGAACAGAATGATCAACAAAATATTCTAAGTACAAGTGTCGACACTAAGGGAATGTGTCGACACTCAGCTGAAGTCTACACAGAAGAATCAAGTGTCGACACAAGGAGCTGTGTCGACACTCAGCAAGAATCAACATAGAAGACTATGTGTCGACACCAAGAAGCAGTGTCGACAATTAACAGATTCAACACAAGAAGTTGTGTCGACACAAAGGAGATGTGTCGACACTTAGAAGAATTCAGCAAAAGATAGAAGATCAAGTACTTGTGTCGACACTCAATTTCAGTGTCGACACATGCAGAAGAAACTGTGTCGAGACATGGAATCTACAACACAAGGAGTTGTGTCGACACCTTGTAGACTTGTGTCGACACTTACACAACTTGTGTCGACACTTGGTCTATAAGTGTCGACACTTAAAGACAGAAAGTCTCAACACTTTCAGACAGTTAGAGAACTTTCAAGAACTGACTGGATGACTTGACAGCTGCCGTTCCAGCCGGTCTACAGCACCTGTCAGAGATGTCAGAATTCAGTTATGGACCGGACCAGCCGGTTACCATGAAGAAGGCCTATAAATAGGCTCATACAGTCTATAGAAACTGTTGTTGTTGTAGTACAAGTACTAGTTGAAGCAATTCAAGAGTGGTACACATAGTTGTTCAAAGTATCAAATCAAGAAGATCTTGCAGTCCAAGTGCAGATCTAAGAAGTTGGAGAGAGAGGGCTCCATCCAAGAAATCAGCCATTGGAACTAGGCTGAGAAGAAGGATTCAGATTCATTCTGGATCTTAAGAAGCAGAGGTCAAGGATCAACTGTAGAAGGAGTCAATCTCATTGAGTTCTATTTTCAAGAAGCTTTGAAGAAAGCTAAGTCAGATTGAATCCAGCTGAGTTCTTCCAAGAACTCATCAAGAAACTCACAACCTCCCTCTCTTGTCTTTGGGTTGTTGAGTTAATATTTATAAAATCATTTTTATCTTGTAGGATCCTTTGGATCTGAGTGATTGTAAGCCTGTAAATATAAAGGCTGAGGGTAGGGCTTGAGAGCCTGAGTGTAGGAGATTGAAATCTCTGAGTGTAGGCCTTGTTGGCTGAGTGTAGGCCTTGTTGGCTGAGTGTAGGCCTGGTTGGCTGAGTGTAGGCCTTTGTGGCTGAGTGTAGGCTTTGTGGAAAAGCTGAGTTGTAGGGCCTTGGGCCTGAGGTGTAGGAACCAATTTGGGTTCTGAGACAGTGGTGAAGTTTGGCCGAATCTAGTACACTGCTAGATAGGCGAAGGGGGAAAGTGGATGTACCCAAAGCTTGGGGAACCACTATAAATATCTGTGTCTGCTGTGATTGTGATTTGATGTGTGTGCTGTGTGTTTGCTGTGATAAAATAGTTAGAATTCTGTGAACTTAACTGATTGCTGCCATTAAAGTTTGAAAAGAAGTAGGTCACCTATTCACCCCCCCCCCCTCTAGGTGTTTAGGTACTATATCTTTCAAGTGGTATCAGAGCCAGGTTCCTTAAAAAGGACTAACAGTGTAAGGAGATCCTGATTGGCAGATTCAGTCAAAGGTAAATTACAGATTCAAGAAAATCAAGAACCATGGGTTTCTCTGAGAATCACAAGGAATTGGGTTCCATGAAATTACCTATATGCAGAAAGGAAATCTTTGGGATCTGGAAGGAAAGGGTAAGGCTGTTTATGGAAGCCTCAGACCCTAGGATCTACATCACAGTAAAAGAGGGGACATATGTGCCCATGAAGATATCAGTTCTAGATGCAAATCAGAGAACTCCAAAGGATTTCTCTGAAATGACTAAGGATGAGATTGTCCTAGCCACCATGGACAAGAGGGCACAAAACATTATAGTGAGTGCCATAGATGATGCAACATTTCAGAATCTTATACACTGTAAGACAGCCAAAGAGATGTGGGACACTCTTATTGTGTATATGGAGGGTTCTGAAGAAGTTAGACAAGATAGAAAATCCTTGCTAAATCAGGAGTATGAAAGTTTTAGACAAGGAAAGGGTGATAGCATAACTGAGTGCTATAAGAAGTTCTACAGATTAGGAAATGAACTCATGTCTTATGGAAGAGAGTTCAACAATTATGAACTAAATGACAAGTTCCTAAGGTCCCTAACTAAAGATTGGGACACAAAGATTTGTGCCATTAGAGAAATGGCTAAGTTGGGAGAAATTCCTCCACCTACACTGTTTGGCAAGTTATTGTCTTATGAAATGCAGTTGACAGTGAGAAAAGAGGAGGAGAAATCAACAAGAACTGAACACAAGGAAAGAACTGTAGCTTTCAAGACAGAAGCCTCCAAAAAGTGCAGGAATAAGTCATCAACTCCACCTCCAAAGGTAGTTGAATCAGAGTCAGATGAGTCAGTCAGCACAAAATCTGAAAGTAGTGAAAGTGATGAAGACTTTGCTGCCTTCACTAGACATTTTCAGAAATTCTTGAAGAAGAAACAGTGGAGGTCAAGGCCTTCTTCTTCAAAGGGAAAAGAAGACTTTTACCAGGATAAAAAGTCTTCAAAGAAGGACAGGAAGAGGACTAAATCTAGCAAGGCAACTAGTTCTAAAATAGTGTGCTATTGCTGCAATAGACAAGGCCATGTTATTGCAGATTGTCCTGAGAAGAGAAAAGAGTCTAGTGACAGGAAGAAGACTCATTTCAAAGGCAAGAAAGAGAAGTCTTTTGTTGCCAAGAAGGAGAAGACTCTGTCAGATATATCTTCTTCAGAAACTGAGTCTGATGCCGAGGCATACATAGGGCTGTTTGCTGAAAAAGAAGAAGAAGAATTCATGCAGATAATGGAGTCTATTTATGAACAAGAAGACAGTCAATGCCAAGGGCTAATGGCTTTGACAGAGCATGACAAAATCCTGGAGCAGCCAGGACCCAGTAAGGTACAAAGTTCAACTTTAAGTTCAGTTTCTTGTTCTAGTACAGAATCAGATTCATCATCATCTAGTGATGAGAGTGTATCTGAGTCTGAGGAAGATATTCATCAGCTTATAGATGAATATAAAGTACTATTGCAAGCTTATAAGAAAAGCAAGTCCCTAGCCAAAAGTCAGGCAAAGGAAATTGCTGATCTTAAAGCTGCTGCAACAGATTCTGAGAAGCTATTTGATCAAAAGCTTAATGAGATAGCCAGGCTGAAACACATAACAGTGATTCAGATGGGGACTATCACCTATAAGAATGATCAAATCAAGAGTCTGGAGATTAATCTTCAGAAAGAGAGAGAGCTTGTTGCTAGGTTTTCTAAACCTAAGTCAGTGCTACCTTTAATTGATGAATTTGTTCATCATAAAGGCAAGGCTGGATTGGGTTTTATTAGACCTGCAAGGACTGAGCAGTCCAAGTCCAAGTCCAAGGGCAAAGCCCTAACATTCAACAAGTCTGCTGTAGATAAGACAGCAAAGACAGTACCTAAGCAAAGGTACAATAAGTTTGAATGTTGGTGCTGTGGCAAGGTTGACCACTTTGCAATGGACTGTTGGCTCAATGCTAGTGCCAAAGTGAGTACCAAACTACCTGTTGGAAAGCCAGTAGGTAGCTTTGTCAGATTGCAAACTAACAAGTACCAAGGACCCAAGAATTCTTTGGGTTCTAAGGTTCATTAATCTATTTTGCAGGTGAGTCCAAGTGGTCATACCCCAACATAGTACTTGGACAGTGGATGTTCCAGACATATGACTGGAACTAGAGAATTACTAAAGGACTACATTCCAATAAAAGATGGTCCAAAAGTCACCTTTGGTGGTTCTGAAAAAGGAATCATCAAAGGATTTGGTAACATTTCTAGCAACTTGGTTACCATTACTCAAGTGGCTTATGTTAAAGGGTTGAAACACAACCTAATAAGTGTAAGTCAATTAAGTGATGTAGGGTATGACATCTCATTTGTTAAAAATGGTTGTCATATCATGAGGTCAAGTGATCAAGAGATCATTTTGACTGGTTATAGGAAAAGGAATGTCTATTGCTTAGACATTATGGTTGAGAACAGTGGTTCTACAGTGTGTCTTGTAGCTGATGAGACAGTCTCTCATTGTTTCAAATGGCACAAGAGGCTTGCCCATCTTAACTACAAGACTATTAGCAAACTGTTTAGCAAAGAGTTAGTGAGGAATGGTCCTCAAGTTAAGTGTGTTAAAGATGGTATTTGCTCAGCTTGTCAAAAGGGCAAGCAGACTAAATCCACCTTTAGAAGCATAGAAAACAAAGATGCTGTGAGGTGTTTATACCTCTTGCACTTGGATCTCTTTGGTCCAATGCCAGTTCACAGCTTAGGTAGGAAGGTCTATACCCTTGTAGTTGTAGATGACTACTCAAGGTTTTCCTGGGTGTTCTTCTTAAGACAGAAATCTGAAACACCTAGTGTCTTCCATAGCTTTGTCAAGCAAATTCAGAATGAACTAAATAGTACAGTGGTCAAGATTAGAAGTGACCATGGTACTGAATTTCAGTCTGATAGCATGACAAAACTATGTGAAGACTTTGGGATATTTCAAGAATTCTCTTCACCTAGAACACCTCAGCAAAATGGCATTGCTGAGAGGAAGAATAGGACCATGATAGAGGCTGGTAGGATCCTATTAAGTGATACATCACTGCCAGAGTATTTCTGGGCTGAAGCAGTTAATACTGCATGTCATGTTATAAATAGGGCTACCATCACTAAAGGGCACAACAAGACCTCCTATGAAGTTGTGAAAGGCAGGAAACCAAACCTATCCTATTTCAGGATCTTTGGTTGCAAATGCTTCATACTTAACAATGGGAAGTCTTACTTGACTAAGTTTGCTGCCAAGTCCCAAGAGGGAATTTTTGTTGGGTACAGCAACAACAGTAAGGCTTATAGAGTGTACAACTTTACTACACAAGTTGTAGAAGAATATGTACATGTAGTTTTTGATGAGACTAAACTTATTAACAATGAGTTGTCTAGTAGTGTATGCAGCCCCACAGGTTTAACAAAGAAAATGGACAAGCTTACTATAGAAGAAGTACCTGCTGCAAGACAGCAAGTAGAGGAGAGTAGATGTTGTCCAGGGGGAGAACTACATGTGCCAATTGCAGAAGAAGTACAAGGAGTACAGCATGATGGAGATGCTGAAGAGGTTCAACCAGAAGTTAGGATGCCTCCAGCCAACAGGCATCTTAGAGATCATCCAGTAGAGCAGATTATTGGAGATCCAAGACAAGGAGTACAAACCAGGAGCAGATACATAAATGCAGCAATCTACTCCAGTTTTCTATCTCAAGTTGAACCTAAGAAGTTTGAAGAAGCAATACTAGATCCACAATGGACTGAAGCAATGCAAGAAGAGCTTAATCAGTTCAAGAGGTGCAAGGTCTGGGAACTTGTTCCTAAACCTAAAGACCACAATGTAATAGGAACCAAGTGGATCTACAGGAATAAGATGGATGAACAAGGGGTCATCATTAAGAATAAAGCAAGATTGGTTGCTAAAGGATATAGGCAAGAAGAAGGTATTGACTTTGATCAAACCTTTGCTCCAGTAGCCAGACTAGAAGCCATAAGGATGTTCTTAGCCTATGCAACCTATCAAGGATTCAAGGTTTACCAAATGGATGTCAAGTCAGCATTCCTGAATGGTAATCTTAAAGAAGAAGTCTATGTGGAACAGCCTTCAGGTTTTGTTGATCCAACTCTACCTCATCATGTCTATAGACTTATGAAAGCTTTATATAGGTTAAAGCAAGCTCCTAGGGCTTGGTATGAAACCGTATCTAGTTTCCTCATTGAGAACAAGTTCTCAAGGGGGAAAATAGATAAGACTCTATTCCTTAGGGAATCTAGAGGCAAAGTTATACTAGTCCAAATATATGTAGATGACATTATATTTGGGTCTACTGAAAGCAGCCTTTGCAAAAAGTTTGCAAAACTAATGCAAGGTCAATTTGAGATGAGTAGTATGGGAGAGCTGAAGTTTTTCTTGGGTCTCCAAGTTAAACAGACTGAGAATGGTTTATCCATATGTCAGTCCAAGTTCACCCTAGAACTCATAAGGAAGTATGGTATGGATTCATCCAGTACCATGAAGACTCCTATCGGGTCAAGTATGTCTCTTAGCAAGGATGATGCAGGGAAACCTGTAGATGAAACCTTGTATAGAGGGATAGTTGGCTCCCTATTATACTTGACTGCTAGTAGACCAGATATCATGTATGCTACATGTGTCTGTGCAAGGTATCAAGCCTGCCCTAAAGAGTCTCATTTGACAGCAGTCAAAAGAATATTGAGATATCTAAAGGGCACTCCCTATCTAGGCCTCTGGTACCCTAGGAATGGGGATTTTGAACTAACAGGTTATTCAGATGCAGACTTTGCAGGATGCAAAGAAGATAAAAAAAGCACTACTGGAACCTGTCAATTCCTAGGTGGGAGACTAATTTCATGGAGTAGCAAAAAGCAAACCAGTGTGGCTATCTCCACTGCAGAGTTAGAGTATGTGGCTGCAGGAAGTTGTTGTGCACAACTTCTTTGGATACAACATCCGCTAGAGGACTATGGATTTCAGGTAAGTAGAACTCCACTCTTCTGTGATTCTACAAGTGCTATTTCAATAGCTAATAATCCTGTATCCCATAGTAGAACAAAACATATTGAAATTAAATATCATTTTCTTAGGGAGCATGTAGAAAGAGAAGATATTTTATTAGAATATGTTAAAACTGATAATCAAGTAGCTGATATGTATACTAAGCCCCTAGAAGAAGCTAAGTTCAATAGATTTAAAATTGAACTAGGTATGATAAACTTAGAGTAAGTTTACAGTATTGAAAATGGCTAAGTAAAAAGGTGTCGACACATAGACAAGTCTATGTCGACACAGAATAGTTGGTGTCGACACTTCAGGAAAAAGGTGTCGACACATCTAGGAAGTTGATGTCGACACTTCAGAATATTTGTGTCGACACAGGCCAAGTAGGTGTCGGCACATCCAAAGTGGTGTCGACACTTAGTATTTACTCAGAATTTTCTAAGTAAAGTCTCGACAATTTGTCGAGTTATGTTGTGTCGACACATAACCAAGTGTCGACACATAAAATCTGTTGACTAAACTTGTGTCGACACATATGTGTCGAGACATTATAAGTCAGTGTCGACACTTATTGCCAGTGTCGACACATTTTAAGTTAGCTGTCCCGCCTGTTCATCTTCAAAATCAGAAAGGTATAAATAGGGTTTTGTCTTTGATTGTCGACACGCTTTCAAAGTTTCGAGACCAAACTTCTTTGTCGACACCTCTCTTCTCTCAAGACAAATTCTACAAACCCTAATGGCACCAAAGCTAGAGGAGAACATCAACGAAGGATATGAACTGGTGCGCGCCGCTTTCACTGATGCTGATCAAGAAATCCAGGCGGTCGTAACCCTAGTAGCTGATTCCGGGTTAGAATATCTAATTTCTGAACCTACGAAGATATGGAAGAAAGAGGTACTAGAATTCCTCAATGGAGCCAAAGTGGATGAATCTGGATACAAGATCAAATCCAGAATTCATGGAACAAAGGTTAAGATTTCGCCAAAGAGCTTGAGGAAGGTGCTTCAACTACCAAGAACTCAAGAGGAAGATGAGATTACTGCTACAAAGACCAGGGAAGCTCTAACCTGGTGTGGACTGGATCCTAAGATGAAGCTTGGATCAGTATTTCTTAGAAAAGGCATGAACAGCCAAGGCAAATTCATGTCTAAGATTGTTGGAAAAGTACTACTCAGTAAGCCAGGAGGGCATGACAGAGTGTCTGCCTCCATGTTCAATATAATGACAAGAATAATCTTCACTTTAAGAACTAATTGGTCAGTTATAGTGTTTGAGAAGATTAAGGAAAGCTTGAAAAAGCCCAACCTGGGCAGAATCATAAGTCTTTACCTTGCTGGAACCATACCAGAGGTAATGCAACAATCTGCTGGAAGCAAAATAAACCATATGAGAAAGATGGATATGAGGTTGTTCTCAAGATGGGACAGGGTGTTGACTAAGGAGCTGCCAACCCCTGAAAAGATAGTTTCTGAGAAAGACACTCCTCCAAAGAATAAAAGGAAAACTGCTCAAGTGGCACAAGAGTCCACTAGTAGTTCTGACAGTGAAGAACAGGTTGTCTTCACTCCAGATGAACATGAGGAAGAGCCTGCTGTAAAGACTCCTGCTCCTCAAGATGATGCTGAGATCCAGGGGGGCTACCTCAAGCTAGCCCCATCCACAAGGATCAAAGCCAGGGGGAGCTTCCAGTTGTAGAAGAACCCACTACATTGGAAAGTGAACAAGCAACCAACATCATACTAGAGGTAATAACTGAACTAAACACTTTAGATTTTTCTATGGAAGATACTGATTTGTCTGATGATCATCATCAAACTCAGCTGAATAGTCAAGTTCCAGATGTTGTTATAGATGACACATCTGTTGTTGCTCAAGATGTTACTGATTCAGTGGTTGAAGAACCTAGAATTTCTCCTGCACAGTCTCCACAAGAATACACCATGGAAGATTTGTACCTAAATCTGGATCAAGGAGATTTTGACAAGGAAACTAATGCTGTTGAAAGAGAGAATGTTGCTGTTGAGGGGGAGCAAGTGCAGATTCTGAAAGAGCCTATAAGGCAAGAAACTGAGAAGGCACAAGATGTGCAAACTGAAAGGCCTCCAAGCCCTAAGGAGAGGGTGGATATAGCCAGCACCTCTGCCTCAGAAGATGAGGAAGCTGAAAGGGCAAAGAAAAAGAAACTTTATGTCTTCAGGAGAAGAAGCCAGAGTTACAAGAAGGCTCTCCAAACAGTTGCACCATAGCCTATAATTCAACCTGCCCCAGCCATTGATTATAGTGCACTGATAGTGGCCATGCAAATCAAGTTGGATGAGCAAAGGAAGGCCATAGAGAAATATGTAGATGAAGGGAAAAAATCACTCCAATTTGATCTGGCCCAGGATATAAAATCAATCAGGTTTGAGATGAATCTCAACAAGAAGGAGATGACTGACTGCTTCCACAAGGGTGGGAATGCAATAGTCTATCTTGCAACTCACCAGGAAAAGATAAAGGCACAAGTGGATGACATAGCCTTGAAACAAGGTTATGTTCTTGAAAATCAGATAAGAATGAATGACAACCTCACTGCTTCTCACAATGCCATAGTTACAGAACTGAAGAATATTGCTGCAGGGCAGACTCCAGCTATAGCCAAGGCAGATTTTGACAAAGTTTTCCTAGAAGAACTCACTGCTCTTAAGACTGCAATACAAGATTCTCAAAAGAATATAACTGACAAACTCCAAAGGCTAAAACCTTTCTTTAAAGATGGAGTAAATTACTTGGATAATCAAGTCAGATTTCAGAAGGATGATGTGAGAGATCATATTGAAAGAGAAGTCATAAAGGGGGAGAGAGTGTTAGTCAAGGCAAGCTCTAATCATGCAAAATGGATATCAAATTCAATCAGGGCTACACTGGGATACCCTCCTCTCTGTGATGATGACAATGTGGCGGAATCTGGGATTCAACCTGCATATCTAGGAGGGGAGCAAGCTGAAGTGGCTCAAGTCATATACCCTCCTCTAGATTTTGATATGATTCATGCAGATGTACAGACCATGTACAGCCCACATGGGGGCAAGGACAATGTGATTATTGAAAAGGTTGTTCAGCCTATTTCTGAAGCCATGCAAGAGGCACTGCAGAAAGAAGAAGAGACAAGATTGTCTAAGAAGAGGTTTAAGGAACAAGCTGAACAGAGACCAGATTTTGAGCAATGGAGCCCTACCTCTAGAAACATTATTTTGACTGCCTCGAAAGCTGCCAAAGACAACATTCATGACAGGAACAAGTGGTTCTCTAAGGCTGAATGGAGGAAACATGAAACCAGGCAAGAGGTAATAGTCCAATATAGAAGGAAGACAAAAATGGGAAAGCTACCTCCTACTGCCCAGGAGCCTAGCAAGTACTTTCCTAAGCCATACCATTATTTTGAAAGACAGAAGATCAAAGCTGAAGAGCTTAAGAAGAAAGATCTGAAAGGTAAGAAGCCTGCTGATGCTGAAACTGCTGATGCTCCTGTCCAAGCTAAAGTTCAAGCTGGCAAAGGGATAGTTATTAAAGAGCCTGAACAAAAATAGATTTAGAATTTTCTTGAAGTTTGTTTTGTAATCTTTTGGATGTAAAACATTTTGTGAACTTCTGAAAATGTATAAGACAAATATTAGAACAATATGTTATATGATTAATCTATTTCATGTTTGTTCTGTGATAATATCTATGTCTATTTCTTATTTGTTCTGAGATGATGAATTTGTATACATGTGAAATTAATACATGTTTATGTTTACCCTGCTGTACATTATCCTGTTTTACATCATTTTGTAATCTTAATTATGAATGGTGTATATCATTGACTAAGGGTTATGACTTCTCCAAATAGGGGGAGATTGTTGTGTACATTGGTTAAATGTACCTGATTTGAAGAAGCCTCACCCAACTCAATGATATACATCAAAATGTATTTGATGTGTTTTTAAGTTACTTGTGCAGGTTATGTATTTGCAGGACTGAAGCAAAAATTTCTAAGTCCATGTGTCGACACCCAGAGGGAAAGTGTCGACACTTAAGAAGACTTGTGTCGACACCCAGACAAGCAGTGTCGACACTTGGAGTCATTGTGTCGACACCTGGGATGCTGAGTCGACACCAGACAGAAAGTGTCGACACAAGGAGCTGTGTCGACACTCAATGAAGAAAGTATAGTAAAGCAGTGTCGACACTTAACAGCAGTGTCGACACCCAGTGAAGCTGTGTCTACACCAGAAAGTGTCGACACTTGGAGCAGTGTCGACACTCAGCAAAAGTCAGAAGAGACTAAGTATAAGTGTCGACACTCAGAACAATGTGTCGACACTCAACAGAAGACTCAGCACTTGAAGTAAGTGTCGACACCAAGAATAATGTGTCGATACTCAACAGAAGACTCAACACTTGAAGAAAGTGTCGACACATGGAGCTGTGTTGACACTTAGCAAAGAACAGAATGATCAACAAAATATTCTAAGTACAAGTGTCGACACTAAGGGAATGTGTCGACACTCATCTGAAGTCTCAACAGAAGAATTAAGTGTCGACACAAGGAGCTGTGTCGACACTCAGCAAGAATCAACATAGAAGACTATGTGTCGACACCAAGAAGCAGTGTCGACACTTAACAGATTCAACACAAGAAGTTATGTCGACACAAAGGAGATGTGTCAACACTTAGAAGAATTCAGCAAAAGATAGAAGATCAAGTACTTGTGTCGACACTCAATTTCAGTGTCGACACATGCAGAAGAAACTGTGTCGAGACATGGAATCTACAACACAAGGAGTTGTGTCGACACCCTGTAGACTTGTGTCGACACTTACACAACTTGTGTCGACACTTGGTCTATAAGTGTCGACACTTAAAGACAGAAAGTCTCGACACTTTCAGACAGTTAGAGAACTTTCAAGAACTGACTGGATGACTTGACAGCTGCCGTTCCAGCCGGTCTACAGCACCTGTCAGAGATGTCAGAATTCAGTTATGGACCGGACCAGCCGGTTACCATGAAGAAGGCCTATAAATAGGCTCATATAGTCTACAGAAACTGTTGTTGTTGTAGTTCAAGTAGTAGTTGAAGCAATTCAAGAGTGGTACACATAGTTTTTCAAAGTATCAAATCAAGAATATCTTGCAGTCCAAGTGCAGATCTAAGAAGTTGTAGAGAGAGGGCTCCATCCAAGAAATCAGCCATTGGAACTAGGCTGAGAAGAAGGATTCAGATTCATTCTGGATCTTAAGAAGCAGAGGTCAAGGATCAACTGCAGAAGGAGTCAATCTCATTGAGTTCTATTTTCAAGAAGCTTTGAAGAAAGCTAAGTCAGATTGAATCCAGCTGAGTTCTTCCAAGAACTCATCAAGAAACTCACAACCTCCCTCTCTTGTCTTTGGGTTGTTGAGTTAATATTTGTAAAATCATTTTTATCTTGTAGGATCCTTTGGATCTGAGTGATTGTAAGCCTGTAAATATAAAGGCTGAGGGTAGGGCTTGAGATCCTGAGTGTAGGAGATTGAAATCTCTGAGTGTAGGCCTTGTTGGCTGAGTGTAGGCCTTGTTGGCTGAGTGTAGGCCTGGTTGGCTGAGTGTAGGCCTTTGTGGCTGAGTGTAGGCTTTGTGGAAAAGCTGAGTTGTAGGGCCTTGGGCCTGAGGTGTAGGAACCAATTTGGGTTCTGAGATAGTGGTGAAGTTTGGCCGAATCTAGTACACTGCTAGATAGGCGAAGGGGGAAAGTGGATGTACCCAAAGCTTGGGGAACCACTATAAATCTCTGTGTCTGCTGTGATTGTGATTTGCTGTGTATGCTGTGTGTTTGCTGTGATAAAATAGTTAGAATTCTGTGAACTTAACTGATTGTTGCCATTAAAGTTTAAAAAGAAGTAGGTCACCTATTCACCCCCCCCCCTCTAGGTGTTTAGGTACTATATCTTTCAACACGAATCAGTAGGACTTTAGGTGAAGAGATGGGGCTTGGGTTTCGGTGAGGTAAACAAAGATAAACAAGAAGGCTATGCACCTAACCCAAATGAGCTATCAAAGAAAGAATCCATCAGCTAACCAAAATATATGCGGGTACATCACACCACCAGACTTAACTTTTAACATATGGGTGTGTGCACCGCCCACTCCAAAAATACTCACATCTCAAATAGGATTTTAAATTTTACTTTTACTTTTCACTTTTTCATAATTAACATCATTTTTTTAACTTTTCTTTTTCTTTTTCAAATTACTTCTCTTTTAACAATTTCAGCACATCCACATATTCACATGTAACAGCACCACATCAACACCCCAGCATTAAAATGTAAACACTAAAGCTCAACTTGGGTGTGCGACTAGGATTGGCTATGAGGCTTTTGGTGAAATCATGGTGGAGCTGAATCAAAAGGATGGGTAGACACAACGGGGCTAGCGAGGATAAGACGTTAGGAATGGTACAAAGCTCAATCGGGCCAAAATGATGGCCTACATCACGGTCATGCGAGTGAACTAACCTATACCCATGTTTCAAGAATAGCTTGGGGCAAGTTCTTAGCCAATGAGAAAGACTATCCATCCTCCTGACTCGAGCAATATAAAACTAACGGACGTCAACACACATCTCTAAGCTACCGTCAGATTCACACCGGATTCACCAATTTTTTAGTAGAATAAAAAGTATTCACGCAATTAGAAAAATATAAAACTAAAAGCATACAGAAAAATTAAATCTACTCTAATTTCTACACGAGACGAGAGCAGTTGACTAGAAATACAACAAGGTTAACATTTTACTCTGTCTCATAATCTTAAGCCAGCACCATAATCTTCCCAAATCTAACGAAGAAATGAGTTTAACTCGCGGCACACTAACAACTAAGCACACGCTCAAGTGGGTGCAGTGGTGTGCAGTGCAATGAACTAATCAAAATAAAACTATAAAAGCTTCTAGTATGCACATGAGATGTGCACGTGCAAAAGGTAACAAAACTGGCTCTCCCCCAGACTTAAACTAAACTACACAGCATATGATAGAGAAATTAAAATCATAAAGAGCTAAGGGAAGAGGTTACCCAATGCTCAGCCAGTGAGCATACCAGAAGACGCGTGGAAACCTGAAGCAGGCCCGCCATACGAAGAATCACAACCCCGCTAATGCGATTTGCCAAGAATACCTGCAGGGGTGAGCTCCGTAAAAACAAAAGAAAAATATACAACAGGGGTGAGCTCCGTAAAAACAAAAGAAAAATATACAAAATACAAATAAATACTAAAACTAAGCTAGACATGAAAAATAAAAATAAAGGAAAATGAAAGATAAGTACTGGGGTTATTGTCATCCCAGCATGACTTATTCGGCTACGAAAAGGTTCTAGCTAATGGGCCTATGAAAAGAAAAATGCACAAGTAACTGTCCCAATATCCGTTGCGGTAACGGGTACCGATACGGTGATAAAACAGTTACCCCACTACCTAAATAGTAATACCTACCCAACAGAGGTAGAGGAAATAAGAAATAAGAAGAGGAGGAGCATTGGTCCTCTCTCATCTTATCACAAAATAAATCCTTGCCTAGTAAGGTATCGTCTACAGGGAGTCTGCAGGAGGAGAAAGCGATGAATGGAGCTTCCTCAATAGGAGCAATCAACCTCCTCGCAAAAGAGGATGCTATCATCCATGACTCAAGCTGAAAGCTCCAAGTCCTCCTGAAGCAACTGCGAAGACTCAACCCACACAGGCTCAGATACAGAAATGGGATCAAGAAATAAAGGAGATGAATAACTAAAAGAATCAGAAATAGGGGGAGTGGTCCCGGTCTCACTCCCAGCAGGATCCTGACATAGATCATCGACGGCGTCATATGAGTCATGGGGAGGAGAATCCACGGGCTCGAGGTCCTCATTGGTGGTTTGGACCTCCTCATCCATCAAGGAAGTGGAAACTTCCTCAACAAAGAGGATCTCCTCATCAACACACCTCGGTGCGTCCACATGTTCCAAGACGTAATACTGTCCATTAATGAAAATAATATCCTCGTCAAACATGGGCACGTCCTCAGGCTTAAAATCACAATTCGGCCAAACATCCTCAAACGACTCACTAAAAATAGGGATAGATAATTCTTGCAAATAAGGCAGAGGAACAACAGCATCAGAGAAAATATGTGCAGGTTCCTCCGGGTGTGAATCAACAAGAGGGGAAGAGTCCAAGGGGAGAGACGGTGCCACAATGTCGTCACACCGATCAGCAGAAAGTCTGATGGGTATATCCGCAGCAGTCCCCCATAGACAAGGTGGTGCTGCAAACATATCATCAGAATCAGAAGGGGCAGCCGATTGAGAGGTGGATGGAATGAATCAGATACCCAGTTCATCATCCTCCTCCAACTGGCGCTGAAATTCTGCGCAATCTTTCAACACGTGGTCGGTGCTATGACAACATAAACATCATTTTCCATTACTCCTCGGTCCAGGTGGGACCCGAGAGGAATAAGAAAAAGATGAATGCGTAGAAGAGGAGTGACCATAAGACTTGGGTTGGGTGTATGAAGTATCATAGGAAGACGGTGCTCCATACACAGAACCACGAGAATTATGCTCCCAATCTTTAGTGGGGCACTCATCACTACCATGCCTATAATCCCCGCACCATCGGCAACGAATATTCATATAAGAATACATGGTGCAACAAGAAGAAATCACAAATAGAAGGTTTCTAAGCAACAATTAACTACACACCACAAATAAAAGAATAGGAAAGCCTACAACAGCAAAATTAAAACTAGACTAGGAACAAATAAAAACAAACACAAATGCTAAAAACTAAAACAAAGAAGATAGTGATATGAACAAATGAAAAGGGCTTCTATCTCTTATCTTCCTCTACAAAAACTCACACGACTGTGTTCCCCGGCAACGATGCTAAAAACTTGATGTTAAAGATCACGGCAGTGAACCGGTCGCACAAGTAATATAAAATGGGTGCGTTTTCCCAAGTATCAATCTCTTAAGGAACACAGTAAGGTGGAGTTAATTTCGAGGAGGACTTGAGATTGAATTCCTTAGGTCAAAGCTAACTAAGGGGGGGTTTTGATATTTGCGGACAAAGAAAATAAAAGGCTAACAACTACTCCTATGCAACGCCGCTATGCGATGCTTCGCCACACAGGATGGAAGACAAGTCGGGCCGCTATGCACCTAATCGCTAGGCAGATGGACGAGTAGGCTTGTGGATGAGGTGGTGAGAATGTTGGAATGAGGGTCGTGAGCACCTCTTCTCTACACACGCCACTAGCAATTGCTAGTGCGACAAGGGGGGATGGATGGTGGATGGAATATGGTGCACCTCAAGCAAATAACGAAAATACAAAATCACATAGACATAATTGCAGAAAAACATTTTACAAACTAAGCATACTTCATCATATACAAGAGTTCAACTACACATTCAACAACCAATCAAGAAAAGAGTGTGCGAAATCGACCGAATCTGAAGTCTTGCTGAGGATTCATGGTTGGAGTCGTCGGGTTGTCAATCCGCGTCCAAGCTCGGTCCTCAACTGCATCCGGGGTAGAGAAGGGCTGTCACCACCTTCCAATGGCCCGTCTTCTTCGGGTCACGATCCGGTGGAGGATGTCACAACTTCTCCTAGCTTGGTGGAGAAAGCTAGGTCAAGCTCTTCTTGAAGCTCAAAGATGAAGGAGGAGGCCGAGAGGAAGCTCCGGCTTGGATTTGGCGGTGAAAGCTTGCCCGGAGCACCTCCCTAGGGTGGAAGATGAAGGGGAACGGCGGAAACCTTCGTCGGAGACAAAAATGGCGGAGAAATGTCGAGCGATCCTGAATTAGGGCGGAACCTGCGAATTTATAGATTGCAGAAATTATAATGCACACGACCAGTGGCGCACGACCAGTTGTCGTGCGCACTATGTCCAGTGGTAGTGCATTTTCCACAGCCAGAATTTGGAAGAAAATGGAATCAATGCACATGATCAGTGGCGCACGACCAGTGGTCGTGCGCACTGTGTCCAGTGATAGTGCGCATACCCCAGGCAGATTCTGGAAATCAGGGAACATTGCGCACGAGCAGTGGCTCACGACCAGTGGTCGTGCGCACTATATCTAATGAGCGTGCGCAGTATTCCTGCTTCCAAACATCCCCAGAACATTCACACAACCCCTAAACCCAGCACTGATATGTGCAGATATTCCAAGCAATCACAAAAAAGGAGTACAAACAATAAAAGTACAAATATACATAACCACATGCGTAAATGTGCACTTCCTATGGAAATAAATATAAGATGAAGTATGAATGATATAGAAATAAAAGTGAAGTGCAAACGCGTGAAAACTAGCCTAGATGAGTCCGAAAATAGGTATAAAAAGTGGACTCATCTGGCTTTTGTCCTGAGGTAGGTGATCTGGTGATCACTGAGTTGTAGTCCCTTATGGCTGAGTTGTAGGTCTCAGAGGAGACTAAGAGATCTTGATAGATCTGAGGTGTTAGCTCTTTGGAGTAGTGGTTTGGAGAAGGGCCTTGACTAATAGGAAGTTGGCAAGGTGGGAGGAGAGTGGATGTACCTAATTTTGGGGAACGACTATAAATCTATGTGTGCTTTTTTGTGTTGTTTTCTCTGTTTAGGTACTTGAAAACAAATTATTGCCAACACACTAAGTACAAAGAAAGATAAAATTAAAATTTAACAATATCAGTCATAAAACCAATTGACCCCTTAGGTTGTAAGCTACCTTGAAATAAAGACTTTCAAGTGTATCAGAGGGAGGTTGCTCAAAACGGTTCTAACCATCTGAGTGATCTTCCAAGGTAGCTACAGACCGATCTGATAGGTTCAGGAGTGAACTACAGGGAGTTGGGTGCCATGAAGCTTCCTATCTACAGGAAGGAGGGATTTGGTATCTGGAAGGAGAAGGCCAGGCCATTCATGGAAGCAGATGACCCTAGAAATTTTTTAACTGTTAAAGAAGGACCTTTCATCCTCATGAAAGTGTCTATCTTTGATGCAAACATCCAGACACCCAAGACATATGATGAGATGATAAAGGATGAAGTCATTCTTGCCACCATGGACAAGAGGGATCAAAATGTCATTATCAATGTAATTGATGATTCTACCCTTCAGAATTTGATTCACTGCAAAACTTCAAAGGAGATGTGGGACAATCTGGTTATTGCTGTTACATGGTGTTCGGGAGGTCTGGCAGTCTACCTTTGGAGGCTTGGAGACTGGGTGGTCTGGCAGTCTGCCTCTAGTATCTTGGAGACTGCGCGGTCTGGCATTTTCTCTCCAGCAGTGTGCTATGAGGTTGATGATAATTTGTGACCGGGTGGTCTGGCGGCTTGTCTATGGCGACTTGAAGACTGTGTGGGGTTGTCTTCTACACAGTGTAGTTGATATGTCGTTAGTCTAATCTGGCGACTTATGCAGCTTGTGTATATGCTTGTTCCTACAATTATTAGTCCCACATTGCTTATTTGTAAACTCACATCTCTCATCCATTCTATAAAAGGGCGGTCATACCTTTGTAATAGATAACTTTTTGGATAATAAAAATTTTTATACTCCAAATTTTCGGTCTACCTTTTTCTATTCGCATATGGTATAAGAGGACTCGATCTTTTCCTCCTGATTATGTGAGCTATCTCTGTCCGCGCAACCCGTCCGCGCGGCTTGATCCTTCTTCTCGCGACCTATCTTCGCGACTTGTTTCTTCCGCCTGTTTGTGCCCTGATCATGTCGTTTCTTTCTCATCCTTGTCAATTACCTTTGTGCGCGCGACCTCTCTGATTGACCTTTATTATCGTCGCGACCTGTTCTTAAGTCTCCGCGACCTGTTCTTTTCACCGTGAGCTGTTCTTAAGTCGCCGCGACCTGTTCTTCTTGCCGCAACCTGTACCTAGTCATCGCGCCCTCCTTTTCTCACCGCGACTTATGTGTCTAGCCGCACCCTGCTCTTTCTCGCAGCGACCTCTCCTTCTAGCCATGACTTGTTGTTCTCGCTGCTCTCTACTCTCTTCTATGGCAACCTCTGATATCTCTACCACCACTACTCTTGTTTCCGCTCCTCCTCCTACTACTCCTAATACTTCAGGAAACCTTTGCACAGTTTCCAAAAATCATCGGTCCCAAGTACCCGAACTGGAGTGTCTCCTTCACCTCTCTTCTCTGCTCAGAACGCAAATGCCATCATCTCACTAATGACCCTCCTCCTCCAAACACCCCTCTCTTTGATGATTGGGATGTCAGTGACGCTCTTGTTCATATATGGATGACTAACAGTCTTTCTGATGAATGCCTACCCATTATCCGTCATGATGAAACAGTCAAGGTTGCTTTGCTTCATCTTGCCACTCGGTACTCTAAGGGTGCTCAGACGTCTCACATCTATACTTTGTATGCGGACCTCTTTTCCCGTCCCTTCATGTCTCATGCTGCGACTTACTGACAAGTTCAGGCTCTCGGAGCAGAAATTCTCCAGAATTGCCCCTTCTCTGCGGATATGGCTAAGCTACACAAGTACTTCTAGGAGCTTCTGGTTGTGTGCTATCTTCTAAGACTTCCTGAGTATTATGACATTATTTGTCAACAGATCCTTGGCGAGGCAGAGTCTCCCACCCTGGATGCCACTGCTGGCCACATCACCACAGTTACCACTCTGCTACAACATCCGCTGTTATCCTCCCCACCTCAACCGGATAACTACGCTCACCAGACTCTGTGGAGTGGCTCTGGTGGCTGCAACCACCAATTCGGCTAACGTGGTGCTTCCCATTTTCTCTGCTCTCACTATGGCCGCACCGTCCATACAGTTGATCACTGCTGGAAGAAGCATCCTCAACTTTGAACAAATGGGATGCTTCTAACTCCTCTTCGAAGCAGTTCGCCTCGGTGGTCACGTCTTTAGGTAGTGCCCACGTCGATACTCAAAGTAAATGACTGATCCACTCTGGTGCTACCAATCACATGACCGATAATCCTCCTATCCTAGAAAAGCATGATCGGTTGCCCCCGATCTTTATTGCGGATGACACTCCCTCACCGGTCAATGGAACGGGAGTGGTTCAAGTCACTCCGTCTCTTTGCTTTACGGATACCCTCTACGTGCCCAAGTACCCTTGCAATTTATTATCTATTACTTCTTTGTGCAAGCAACTACAGTTTTCCGTTACATTCACTCCTACTTGTTCTTTTTATGATCTGGGCTCGCAACGGAGGATTGCTACTGGGACTGAGAGTGACGACTTCTACTTCCTCGACAACATTTTCGTGTTGTCCTCCTTCTCCTCCTCTTTTACTGAACTTCTGCATTGGCACCTTCATCTGGGTCATGCTCCTCCACGACTTCTTCGTCAGCTTCTACCCCACCTTCCTCCATAGAGTCCTGCTCTCAACTGTGATGAATGTCAGCTTGGCAAGCATCACCGCTCCTCCTTCCCACCAAAGCAAGGTCGTGGATCTTCCCAACCATTTGATCTAGTTCACTCTGATATCAGGGGTCCTGCTCCTACCCTCACCATAGTTCAGACTAGTTCATATTTTGAAACTTTTATTGACGATTTCTCCCACTGTATGTGGGTGTCTCTTAAAAGATCGCTCTGAATTATTCAATGTATGGACATATTTTTATTTTATGATTAAGAATCAATTTGATGTCTCAGTTAAAATCTTTTGCTCTGATAATGCAAAAGAATATCTTAGTCATGATTTTCTTCTTTCTATATGCAACATGGTATTGTTCATCAAACTAGCTGTGTCTATACCTCATAGCAAAAGGGCGTGGCAGAACGCAAAAACCGTCACCTCATTGATATCGTCTGCACTCTGCTAACACAAATGCAGGTTCCTCGCTCCTATTGGGGCTATGATGTTCTCATCTCCTGCTATCTTATCAATTGCATTCCCTCCACGGTTCTCCCCTACAAAACCCCATTCTCCATTCTCTATCCGGGCAAGGATCTGTTTCCTCTCCCTCTGCATATCTTTGGGTGCACAGTCTTTGTGCACTCTCCCTCAATCACCCATGACAAACTCTCACCACGGGCCACCAAATGTGTCTTTCTGGGGTACTCTACCACACAGAAAGGTTATTGTTGCTTTGACCCGGTTGCACGCAAGCAGTTCGTCTCTGCGGACGTCATCTTTTTTGAAAATGTATCCTACTTCTCTCACGACTCCTCTTCTCCTCCTAATGTTCCTACTTCTCATAAAACCCCTTCTGTCCCATCTACACCTGCCGAGATTCCTCCACCTCCACCGTCTCCACCATCTCCTCCACAGTGTCCACCTCCCGAGATATCTCGTTCCTCTCTGCAGCCTTCTCTCTACTCCCGGGCCAGCTCTCTCCGCCATGGATGCCCCGAAAACTGAGGAACACGCCGACCTAGATCTTCCCATTTATCTTCACAAAGGGGTGCGGACATGTACCCAGCACTCGCTAGTTACTGTTATTTCCTATGCTCACCTTACTCCTCCTTGCAGGACTTTTGCTTTGGCGATCTCTGCCACTGCCACTCCCCGCACCTACCAGGAAGCCCTTACTATTCCTCATTGGAAGGAGGCCATGGATGATGAAATTGCCACCCTCACTGAGCGAGGTACATGGACTCTCATTCCGCCACTGTTGGGCACTGATGTTGTTGGCTGTCGGTGTGTCTTTGTTGTGAAGTTCCGTCCAGATGGTAGTGTAGATCGTTACAAGGCATGGCTTATCGCCAAATTCTTCACTCAGACTTATAGTATTGATTATTTTGACACCTTCTCTCTCGTTGCCCGCCTCAGCACTATTCGGGTTCTCCTCGGTGTGGTTGTCAACAGGGATTGGCCGATTTTCAAACTGGATGTCAAAAATTCCTTTCTCCGTGGTTATCTTCAGGAAGATGTCTATATGGAGCAACCTCCTGGGTATGTTGCTCAAGGGGAGACATGCAGGCTGACGAAGTCCATCTATGGCCTAAAGAAAAGCCCTCGGGCTTGGTTTGACAAGTTTAATTTCATTATGGCACTCGTGGGTTTTACTAGGAGTTTGGTCGATCACTTATTGTTCGTTCGCAAAACCTCCGTAGGTCAGTTGGTTCTTGCCGTATATGTGGATGATATCCTTCTTACTGGAGATGACCAGGCCGGGATAGCCTTGACGAAGAAATATCTCTGTCAACACCCTGTCACAAAGGATATAAGTTCCCCAAGATACTTTTTGTGGATAGAAATCTCGAGAAATGCCAACTCCTTGGTCCTCTCTCAACGGAAGTATGCTCTTGATCTTCTTAAAGACACAGGGTTGACTGGTGCTAAACCTGCCCGATGCCCCATGGCTATTGGAGAAGATAAAACCTGGACAGATGACTTGCCTCTTCTATCAGATACTACAAGGTACAAGCGTTTGGTTGGCAAACTTATTTTTCTCACGGTAACCAGACCCGACATCTCCTATGTTTTAGGCAAGGTTAGCCAATTCTTGCAAGATCCTAGGGAGTGATATCTGCAGTCTGCACTGAGGATATTGGAATATATTAAAGCAGCGCCGGGTAAAGAATTACTTTTTTAAAAGAATGGTCACTTGAAGGTTGAAGCATATTCAGATTCTAGCTATGCTGATGACAAAGAAGATCGCAAGTCCACGACGGGCTTTTGTATATTTATAGGGGGAAACCTTCTGAGCTAGAAGTGCACGAAACAGCCCGTCATCTCCAGGTCAAGTGCTGAAACAGAGTATTGAAGTATGGCACCGACCACATGCCAATTAAAGTGGTTACGAGCTCTCATGCTTGACTTAGGAGAGGTCTACAACCATCCTCTACCTATGTCTTGCTACAACAAGGCCAATATATATATCTCTAAAAATATTGTATTCCATAAGAGGACAAAGCACATTGAAGTTGACTTTAACTTTATTCAGGAAGAGATTTTGAAGAAACAGATCTGTACTTCCTTCATTACCTCCCACAACGAGCTAGCAGATAACTTTACCTAGCCTATGTCTACTTCTTTTTTCCACAACTGCAATAAGCTGGGCATGCTTGATATATATGATCTAGCTTGAAGGGGAGTGTTGTCGCATGGTATCAGGGTGGTCTGGCGGTCTGCCCCTGGCGGATTGGAGACCGGGCGGTTTGGAGGTCTGCCACTAGCAGCTTGGAGACCGCACGATCTAGCATTTTCTCTCCAGCAGTGTGCTAGGCGGTTGGTGCTGATTGGTGACTGGGCGGTCTGGTGGCTTGTCTATAGCAACTTGAAGACAATGTTAGGTTGTCTTCTGCACAGTGTAGTTGTCGTTAAGTTACTCTAACTGTGCGGCATATGCGTCTTGTATAGATGCTTGTTCCTGCAATTATTAGTCCCATAATACTTATCTGTAATCTCTCTTCTCTCCTACATTATATAAAAAGGAGATCATACCTTTGTAATAGATATCTTTTTGGATAATAAAAATTTTGTTACTCCAAATTTTTGGTCTACTTTTTTTTTGTTCGCACAGTTATCTACATGGAAGGTACAAAGGAGGTTGGGGATGATAAAAATTCTATACTCAACCAAGAGTATGCGGCCTTCAGACAGACCAAGGGTGAGAACATAACCACATGCTATGAAAGATTCTTAAGGATAGTGAATGAGCTAAGGACCTATGGAAGGGTCTTTAGTAATTATCAACTAAATGATAAGCTCCTAAGGTCTCTCACTAGAGACTTGGGCACAAAATCTGTGCCATCAGAGAAATGGCTAAGCTGGGTGACACTCCACCTCACACCTTATTTGGAAAGATGCTCTCTTATGAGATGCAGCTAACTGTCGGGAAAGAGGAAGAGACCAACTGCAAATCTCAAGCCAAATAAAAGTCAGTGGCTCTCAAAGCTGAAGCCATAAGCAAAAGTAGGAGAAAGACCCCTTCTCCTCTCAAAAGTCCAGCAGATTCAGACTTCTCTAAATCAGAAGCGTCAGATAGCAGCATGTATGATGAGGACTTTGTTGTCTTCTCCAGGAAGCTCCATTCGCTGATGAAGAAGAAGCATTGGAAGAGCAGACAATCCTCCTCTCCGCGTCACTAGAAGAAATCCTCCATGGAGGACATGTATGGATCTAAACCCACTAAACAAAATTCTGCTAATGTTATCTGTTACTGTTGTAGCAAGCCAGGGCATGTCATTGCTGATTGCCTAGTGAAGAGAAGGTAGGATAATGAGAGGAAATCTCAGCAAAAGCACAAGTACAAGAAAGAAAAGTCCTTTGTGGCTAAGAAAGAGAAAAGCTGGACAGACTCATAATCATCTGAGTTTGAAGAAGAGGAAGCCTATATTGGGCTAGTTGCTGATGTTGCTGCTAAAGGCAAAGGTGTTACAGTAGATGTATATCCTACATGGAGGATAGGAATCATGACCCCTCTGACACTATCAGATAGTGACTCAGAGGTGGATGAATATGGCCATAACTACAGAACGTTGATGGCAATGACTGATGAAGAGGGCGGCCAAGATAAGCCTGGCCAAAGTAAGGTACATTCTCCATCCAGTTCTGTGTCTAGGCATAAGACAAGTCTATATGTAGAAGCCTCTTCATCTAATAGTGAAGATGATTCTAGCTCAGAAGGTGATGTCAATCAATTGATTGAAAGATATAGTGAACTTCTAGATGCCTTTAAAAATGCAAGAAGTTCACTAAGAAACAGGCTAAAGAGATATTGTCTCTTCAACATGTTGCCTCTCAGCTTGCTGAAAGAGCTGTTATGCTAAATTAGACAATGCGGGAGCTCAGTCAACTAAAAACCCTATCAGGCATCCAGATGGAGACTATCAAAAGCAAAAATAGTCTCATTAAAGATCTTGAAGAAAAGCTCCAGAGGGAGAAAAGTATTGTGGCCAGGTTCTCTCAGCCCAATACAGTGTTGCCCTTGATAGATTCCTTTTTCTCACAAAAGGGTAAGAAGGGGTTGGGATTCAATGGTTGCACAAGACCTACCCATTCCAAAGGGAAAGGGAAAGTTCCAGTTGTGTCAATGTCATCTAGGACACCTAATCCGTTCAAGAGGGTGATATTCCATTCAAATAGGTATTACTAGGAAAGCATATATGGTCACTAAATGAATGGTGCATCCACAAGTGGAACAAAAGATGTTCCTAGCCATTGTGGAAGCTACAGTAGGGCAAGTGCCTTTAAGGTGGCCCATGAAGAAATTCAAATGGCCCATCATGGACCATTTGTCTTTGGTGTTACAGCCCCCCCTCTCAAAAATGTGGCTACAGCCAGTTTTCTGAATTTGCCAGCACAAAATATGACTAAGGGTCAGTCTGTTAGCTTGCCTGATGTGGTTGTTTCTGATGATATAAAAAGCACACTATCTAAAAATAAATGTGTTGTCGATAGGGTTCATCACAGGCCACACAAGCCACTAAGCAAATTAACTTTCATACAAATCTATGCGGAAAGGAAACGGAAAATGGCTGCTGCATCTCTTCCTTCTGTCAAGACTACAATCAAACCAACTGCTAGTCCTACACAGAAAAGGAGATACAACATACATGATTGTTGGTGTTGTGGCAAGATAGGTCATTATGTCATTGACTACTAACACAATCCTAATGTGGTCAGAGCTAAGGTTAGTCCACCATTCAGAAAATTTGCTGGTGGACATGTTCAGTTTCAGATTAATATTCACCTAACACACAATAAATATTGGGGTCCTAAGGTAAAGTAAATTGTATATTACAGGTTAGTCCAAGTGGCCATACCCCTATATGGTACATAGACAGTGGTTGTTCCAGGCACATGATTGGGATAAGGAGCAATTTGAAGGAGTACACTCCAATAAAACATGGACCCAAAGTAATCTTTGGTGGTTCAGATAGGGGGGATAACAAGAGGATTTGTAAGATCACCAATGGCATAGTCACGATCACAAAGGTGGCATATGTTGAAGGGTTGCAACACAACCTTATAAGCATAAGCCAGCTCTCTGATCTTGGCTATGTTATTGTCTTCCAAAAGGATAAGTATCTAATTAGGAGGTCAAGTGACCAAGAGGTCATTTTGATAGACACTAGGAGTGAAAATTTTTATTTCTTGAACTTTCTATGTTTAAACACAGACTCTCTTATCTGTCTAGTGACAAATAAGAAAGCCTCTTATAGTGTCCTATAATACAAGAGGCTAGCCCATTTAATTTATAAGACTATTGGCAAGCTCTTCAGTCAAGAGCTAGTTAGGAATGGTCCCAATGTGAAGTGCTCCAAGGAAGGAATTTGCTCTACTTAGCAAAAGGGCAAGCAGACAAAAGCTTCCTTCAAGGGTATTGGGATCAAAGGTTCTGTAAGGTGCCTATACCTCTCGCATATGGACTTGTTTGGTCCTATGCTAGTTCATAGTCTTGGTAGGAAGGAATACACCCTTGTGGTGGTTGATGACTTTTCCAGGTTTGCTTGGGTGTTCTTCCTCAAAAGAAAGAATGAAACCCTTGATATCTTCATTAAGTTTGTCATAGAAATTCAGAATGAGTTTAACAGCTCTGTGGTCAAAATCAGAAGTTACCATGGGACTGAATTCCAGTCTGATAGCATGAAATGATTCTGTGAAGAAGATAGGATTCATCAAGAATTCTCTTCACCTAGAACACCCCAGAAAAATGGGATTATTGAGAGAAAAAATAGAACTCTCATAGAGGCAGGTAGGTCCCTATTGAGTCACACATCAATGGAGCAACACTGCATGTCATGTCCTTAATAGAGTCTCTATCACTAAGAGCCAGAAGAAAACTCCCTATGAGATCTTGAAAGGTAGAAAACCAAACTCGAGCTATCTCAGAATCTTTGATAGTAAATGTTATGTGCTTCATAATAAAAAGTCCTATATAACTAAGTTTGCTGCAAAGTCCTTTGATGAGATTTTTGTTGGGTACAACAGTCATAGCAAAGCTTATAGGATCTACAAATTGTAAAGACAAGTTGTAGAAGAATCTGTACATGTAATCTTTGATGAGTCCACCATGATTAACAGGGAGCTACCAAGCTGCTCTTCCAGTACTGCTGGTACAGAACAGATGATGGACAATATGAACATTAAGGAAGTAGAACCAACTACCCAAAATGAAGTGGATATTCTAGAAGGTCCACCAGACTCACTTGGAGCAGATGAAGATCAACAAGGAGATGTTCCTGAAGCTGATGCAGAAAGAAGATTACCTCCAGCAATGAGGAATTTAAGAGACCATCCATCTCACCAAATCATTGGTGAACCAAGCCATGAAGTAGTGATAAGAAGCAGAAAACTGAATACAACTATGTATGTAAGCTTCCTGTCACAAGTGTAGCCAAAGAAGTTTGAAGAGGCCAACATAGATAAATTCTAGATAATGGCTATGCAAGAGAAACTAAACCTGTTAAAAAGATGCAAACTCTGGAAGCTGTTTCCCAGACCTAATGGAAATAATGTCATTGGAGTCAAGTGGATCTACAGAAACAAACGTGATGAATATGGGATTATAGTATAGAATAAAGCAAGAATGGTAGCAAAGGGGTACAAGCAATAAGAAGGCATTAATTTTGATCAAACCTTTACCCTTATAGCAAGGTTGGAGGCCATAATATTATTGCTTGTATATGCTTCACACAAGAGATTCAAGTTCTATCAGATGGATGTGAAGTTAGTCTTCCTGAATTGTGACTTAAAATAAGAAGTCTATGTTGAGTAGCCTCCAAGTTTTGTAGTTCCTAACTCGCCTGATTTTGTTTATAGACTTAGGAGAGCCCTATATGGGCTAATGCAAGCCCCTAGAGCATGGTATGAGACCTTGGCTAGCTTCCTCATTGAGAATAAATTCTCAAGATGGAAGATTGACAAGACCCCGGCCATTCCTGAGGTAATCTAAGAGTAAGATCATCCTAGTTCAGATCTATGTAGATGACATGATCTTTGGATCTACTAATAACAACCTCTACAAGAAGTTTGCCAAACTTATACAGGGGAAGTTTGAGATGAGTAGTATGGGTGAACTTAAGTTCTTCTTGGGTCTCCAAGTAAGACAGACTGATGATGGCTTGTCTATATCCCAGTTAAAGTTCACTAGGGAGTTAATAAAGAAATTTGGTATGGAAAACTACTCCACCATGAGAACTCCCATGGGATCAAGAATGTCCATATGCAAAGATAAGGCAGGGAAACCTATTAATGAGACTTCATATAGGGGGGATAATTGGTTCTCTTCTCAACCTAACTGCTAGTAGGCCAGACATCATGATGTTACATGTGTTTGTGCTAGGTATCAGGCTTGACCAAAGAATCTCATTACTTTACTGTAAAGAGAATTCTGAGCTATCTTAAGGGCACACCAGATCTTGGCTAGTGGTACCCTAGGAATGGGGAATTTGAACTAACTAGATATTCAGATGCAAACTTTATATGCTGTAAAGAGGACAGGAAGAGCACTTCTTGCACCTATCATTTCCTGGGTGGAAGACTAGTTTCCTGGAGCAGCAAGAAGCAAACCAGTGTTGCTATTTCAACTACAGAGTCAGAGTGCATCTCAGCAGGTAGCTGATGTGCTCAGTTACTATGGATCCATCATCAGCTCTAGGACTACAACCTTCAGATAAGTAGAAGTTCCTTATTTTGTGACTCTAGTGCTATTTCAATTGTTAGCAATCCTGTCTCCCGCAACAGGACTAAGCACATTGAAATCAGATATCACCTCATTAGGGTGCATGTAGAATGTGAAGATATCAACCTTGATTTTGTCCCAACTGACAAGCAAGTGGCTCACATCTTCACTAAACTACTAGATGAAGGAAAGTTTAACACCTTCAAGTTTGAGTTAAGAATGATAAACCTGGTATAGCTTCAGTTGCTTTTCATTTTGTTTCAAATTACTTTGTTTTTTTGTAGATGGAATTGTTCTTCAGAAAAATGAAGACTCTTGAAGAAAATGAATCAGTTGAGGGGGAGCATGTCCAGAACTGTTCCAGAAATTCAGAACCCTGCTAACTATTTGTTGAAGTCAAAAAGGGGGAGGAAAAGATGAGAAGGTATATGATCAAGGATAGTTGTAGTAATTCAGGGAGAGCAGGTATAGTAATGTTCACCCTGCAGTGGTAAAAAGTGGTAAATATAAATCATTCTCTAGTTATATGCTTTTAAAATTCTTATTGATGCATAGTGCTATGTATATCGTTGACTCATTATTGAATCAATTGCTTAAGGGTTTTGACTTTCTCAAATAGGGGGAGATTGTTGAGTCCATTGCCCTCAATGTCCTAGATTTGAGTGAAGTCAATCTTGTCAATGATATACATAATGTTGTATTTGATGCATGCCTCAGTTCATACATGCAGGATGTCCTTACAACATTGATGGGATAGATAGCCTAAGTGGCTAGGTCAGGTAAACAGTTACCTTTGGTGTGGATAGATAGAAAAATGTATATGTCTACAGGGGTTGAGTGAAAGTCATTCACTCAACACCAAATGACTTATAACACTGAATAGCGACTATACAATCAAAGAGAAAAAGCAGTGGCATGCTGAGAAAGTGGTTAAGTCCACAGATATTGTGTGAAGTCAACTCACTCAACGCCATACAACAAAAGGTGTTAGTAAGGAATATGCAGTAAAAGCCTAAGATGAAATGGGCATAAAATGGTTATGTTCATAGGCATTGAGTGAGTATCACTCACTCAATGCTATACTCTATATTTGTTGAGTATTACCATGTTAGTCAAAACCTTAGAAAAGCTCTGCAGATATTTAGCTAAGTCCAAATGCATTGAGTGAAGCTTACTCACTCAATGCCAAGAAGCAAAAAATCTGGCAAAGGCAGAAAGCATTGAGTGAGGCATGCTCACTCAATGCTCTCAATGACATGACTCAAAAAAATATGGCTAAAGCAGAAAGCATTTAGTGAGTCGTGGTCACTCAACTCTCTCGACGCTTAAAGATGTTGAAAAAGCAGAAATTTGATTAAGGTAGAAAGAGTTCGGTGAGGCAAGCTCACTCAATGCTCTCAACGCCTAAATTATAGAAAGCATGGCTAAGGCACAAGGCATTTAGAGACGTGTGCTCACTCAACACTCTTAAAGCCACACATGCAAAAAGGGCTGCAGAATTGGTTAAGGTAAAAAAGCATTGAGTGAGGCTTGCTCACTCAACGTTTCCAATGCCTAGATAGACAAAACTGTCTAAATTCTTTGGCATTTAGTGAAGCTCATTCACTCAACGCCTATACTACTGATGCTTGATTTTGGCTATGTCCACAGGTACTGACGTCAGCAAAATCTTTAAAATCGATAAAGTCAACTAATTTCAAATCAAGTATGGAGAAGCTACAGAACACAACAAACCTTGTCGCTAAGCTACTGTACGTCTTCTGTTAAGGTGCAGCAGGATGCTACAAGTGGGCCACGCTGATTTCTAAAGAGTCATTGATCGGAGAACTACAAAAGTAAGATTGTATGGAAGACGACAACTTTTAGGGGCTTTATCATTTTCAAAAAGGGTTGCGGTTGGACTTCATCTTCCTCTCCATTACTGCCTGAAAAAGCCTGAAGTCTTCCTACAAGAAGTTCAGTTAGCTGCATGTCTTCTTCATCAACACCAACAAGATCAGAAGGCTTTCCTTCTAAGGGAGAAGCAGAAATAAGGAAAAAGTCTCTATAGATAAAATTGCTTCTTAGTTCAGCAAGCTCTAAACTGAAGATCCACTTCTGAATCTGAAAAGAAGAAAGGAAAAAGGGGTTGACTCTATCCACGGAAGGAGGAGAAAGCAAGGTCGTTTACTGTTAGATACTTCCAGCTCAAGATCCTTATAGCTGTGAAGATAGTTTGAGCATAGATAACTCAGCTTAATCAGCTGTCACAGAGAAATTTTCCTGTGATAGATATAAATCTAATTCACTCTAGTAGGATCCTTTTGCATCTGTGTTGTAGGGCTCTCTAAGCCTAAGGTAGGGAAATGTTGTCTGAGTTGTTGGAAAGTGAAGCTCTCTGAGTTATAGGATCCAACAGGATCTGAGCTGTAGGACGTGGTTTCAAGTTTAAGGTAGGTGGTCAATTGATCACTGAGCTATAGGAGAGGAATACTCTTTGAGTGTAGGACCTTTGGGTCTGAGGTAGGATCCCTAGTGGATCTGAGGTAGGGCTATCCTCCCAGCCTGAGTGTAGGGCTTTTATCCTGAGGTAGGTGATATGGTGATCACTTAGTTGTAGGCCCTTCTGGCTGAGTTGTAGGTCTTGGAGGACACTGAGAGATCCTAAGGCATATGAGGTCTAAGCTCTTTGGAGCAGTGGTTTGGAGAAGGTCCTTGACTAACACGAAGTTGGCAAGGTGGGAGGAGAGTGGATGTACCCAAATTTGGGGAACCACTATAAATTTGTGTGTGCTTTTCTGTGTTGTTTTCTTTGTGCAGGTACTTGAAAGCAAATTATTGCCGACACACTATGTACAAAGAAAGATAAAATTAAAATCTGACAATATCAGTCATACAACCTATTCACCCCCCCCCCCCCCCCTCGATGTTGTAAGCTACCTTGAAATAAAGACTTTCAATGCCCATAGCAATTTTAACTCACAGGTAGTTGAGGCCATGCTCCTATACTCTGATTCATCAGTTTACCTTGAAACCACTGCCTGCTTCTTGCTATTCTAGCTAACAAGGATTCCTCCTAAAAAGGTGTAAAAACCTGACGTAGACTTTCTATCTTCCTTCTTATCATCATAGGTGGCATCCGAATACGCTCCAATCTTTAGGTGACCATTCTTCTAAGACCACAAGCTCTTTCCTAGAGATCCTTTCACATACTCCAAAATCTTAATGGCACATCGAAGATGACACTCTCTAGGATTCTGCATAAACTAACCAACCTTTCCAACTACATAACAGATATCTGGTCTAGGAACAGTAAAATAAATGAGTTTGCCTACAATTCGCCTGTATATAATGAAATCTGGAAGAAGAGGAGAATCGTCAGTCCACCCTTTATCATCTCCAACCGCCATCGGGCAACGAGCAGGTTTCGTGGCGAGAAGAACAGTTTCTTTTAAGAGATCTAGCGCATACTTTCGATGTGAAAGAACCACCGAGTTCCTCTTTCGCGAAATCTTAATTCCCAGAAAGCACTTCAGAGTTCCCATTTCCTTAGTAACAAAATGTTGTCGAAGATGTCGTTTGGCCAGATCAATGCCTTCTTTATCATCCTCAATCAAAAGAATATCATCAACATAGACAACAAGAACCATAAGGCCTTTAGTAGTCTTACGTATAAACAAAGAATGATCAGCAAAGCTTCTATTGAACCCAATAAGAGAAATAACTCCACTAAACTTATCAAACCAAGCTCGTGGACTCTACTTTAAGCCATAAATTACTTTCCAAAGTTTGCACACCTGAGAATCCACCAGAGCAACATACCCTGGAGGTTGCTCCATGTAAACCACCTCTTGCAAATCTGCATAGAGGAAAGCATTCTTTACATCTAACTGAGAATCCTACCTGTCTCGATTAACAGCTACCAAGAAGAGAACACGTATAGTGCTGATGCGAGCAACGAGAGAAAAAGTATCAAAGAAGTCCACCCCATATGTTTGAGTAAACCCTTTGGCAACAAGCCTTTCCTTATAGCAATCAACAGAGCCATTTGTAAGATACTTAACCACAAGACCCACCGACAATCAACAATATCAATGCCTAGAGGTGGGGGAATAAGAGTCCAAGTGCCTCTCTTAGTTAATTTGTTCATTTCTTCATCCATAGAAGCCATCCAATCAGGACTAGCAAGAGCCTCTTAATACATCAATGGGATGACAGTAGAAGAGAGAGCAAGAGCAAAATGCTTGCCATTCGGTGAAAGCTGAGCATAAGAGACAACAACATCAATAGGATGATGAGTACGTTGTCGAACACCCTTCCATAGGGAAATGGGAAGATCAAGATCGATGTTGACTAGAGGAGGAAAAGCATTGTTAGAAGAAAGAGGAGACCCTGGAACAGGCACAGAAGGCTCTAAGGGCAACACATTAGGATCTAGAGAAAAATACAGGGCAACAGGAGCAAAGGTGGAAAGAACTGGCTCTATTAGAGATGCCGAGATTAGAGTCAGGGAAGAAGAAGTATTAGAGGGCAAAAGAGATGAAGTAGGAGAGAAATATGGTGTATTTTCAAAAAAATATAATATCAGCGGTAACGTATTGTTTGCGCTGAAGAGGATCAATACAATGATAGCCCTTCTGAGTAGGACAGTAACCGAGGAATATGCATTTAATAGATTTAGGAGAAAGTTTGTCACGTCAAGGAGAAGGTATGTGAACGAACGTCATACATCCAAAAATCTTAAGTGGTCAAGGAAATGGTTTGGACTCGGGATACAAAATAGAAAAAAGAGTATTTCCCTGAAGAATAGATGAGGGAATACGGTTGATGACATAGCAAGAGAGGAGAACAACATGACCCCAATAAGACCGAGGGACATTCAGTTGTAATGAAAGGCTGCGAGCAACATCCCAGAGATGGCGATTCTTTCGTTCAACAATGTCATTCTGTTGAGAGGTAGTGGGACCATGTTGGAACTCCTTATTACTAATTTGGGCTAGGATTACTATTAGGATTTTATTTTGACCCAACTTGTATAGACTAAGGGTCTTTTTTTATTTCCAGAATTATTTTAGAAGGAATTCCAGAGAAGCTCAGTTCAACAAACTCTGAACTCCGTTCGACGAACTCTGAACTCAGCTCGACTAACTCAGGTCTCAAAATCTGAGCTTAGTTCGACTAACTCTGAGCTTGGTTCGATGAATATGGATCTCAGCTCGACTAAAGTGATAGCTCAGTTTGTTGAAGTTCAGTTCGACGAAGACCAAGCTAATTTCGACGAATGAAGAGCTCAGCTCGACGAAAGTGATAGTTCAGTCTATGAAAGCTCAGTTCGATGGTAGTGTAACGCCCCCAATTTTTTGATGTTATTATGTTATTTGGTGTCATCATATTTATGACGTTGGGGCGTTTCTCCCTTCTTGAGTTTTGTTGTCGGCGCCGCACCGTTTATGCGTTTTGCATCCGTCGGGCCCGTTTGACCGGATTTTGGGGTTTTGATTGAGTTGAATCTCTTACTTGATTTAAAGGATGAGGTTTAAGGTGTTGGACTTGTCCAATTTTATTGCGATCCAAGTATTTTGGAGTCTTGGCCTGTGTTTGGACCCTTATGGTGATTTTTTGCTTGTTCAAGCATTTGAGGTTGTGTCTCAAGAATAGTGCATCAGATTCTAGGGTGGTCTTCGCTATTAAACTCGTTAAATTTGGTGCGCATTTGGGCTACTGTTTTGAACTGGTATTTACCTCATTCAAACAATTTGTATAAGATCATTATTGTTAAATTTCAGCCTTATACCTCTTTTTTATTCTCAAGATGCCCCCCTTGTAGGGTCGGTTTTCGTCGAACAGTGGCATTCGAAGAATATTTGGGACATTCGACGATCGTCGAACGGAGTTCGACGATCGGTGAGCTGGGCATTCGACGAAGCGTCGAACGGGTCTGCGCTCGACTAAGCCGAGCTATTGGGTTTGTGTTCGGCAAATTTCAAGCGAAGTTCGTCGAACGGAGTTTTCCTTTGCGCTCAATGAATTTCGATCAGAGTTCGTCAAACGGGTTTTGTGATCGATGAATTTCGACCAGAATTCGTCGAATGAGATCTTTCTTCCTCCTTGATTCCGAGAAGTTTTTTTGTTCCAGAGAAATGCTTTTTCTTGTACTCGAGAAAATTTCCTCTAGTTCTCGAGAAATAAGGTTGGGAGTAGTACTGTGCCTGCTAGTTTAGAAGCAGAAGAGCCCTCTTGGATCTCCCTTACTAGAGCGCACCAGAAAGATGACCCGGATTTGTTACATCTCCGGAATAAAACTGAGAAGGGAGTGCTACGTGAATTCTCTTTGGATGAGTTAAATTCTCTGAAGTATCGGGGCAGATTTTGCATTCCTGCTTTTGGTGATATTGGGGCAAAGATTTGTACTGAAGCTCATGGTTCCAGTGTTGCCTACCATCCTGGTTCCACTAAAATTTATAAAAATCTAAAGCAAATTGTTTGGTGGTCCGAGATGAAGAATGATATAGTGAAGTTTGTGTCAGAATGTTATACGTGTCAGCCTGTCAAAGCTAACCTTAAAAGGCCTGGAGTTAAATTGACACCGCTTGATATTCCTACTTGGAAGTGGGAGAGTATTTCGATGGATTTCATCACCGAATTACCGAGATTTCCCTGTCGGCACGACTCTGTTTGGGTGATAGTTGATAGGTTAACTAAATGTGCTAACTTTGTGCCCTTCAAGATTCGGTATTCTATGACGAAGATAGCTGAGTTATATCTTGATAAGGTCATCGGATTACATGGAGTGCCTGTTAGCATCGTATCAGATCGAGACTCTAGATTTAAGTCTTGTTTTTGGCAGAGTTTACAAGAGGGGTTGGGTACCGATTTGAGGTATTCCACCGCCTATCATCTGCAGAAAAATGGTCAGACAAAAATGGTAAATCAGATCGTGGAAGATATGATCAGGTATTATATTTTGGATCACAGTGGTGCTTGGGATGAGCATCTCACACTCATGGAGTTTGCTCACAATAATAGTTACCAAGAGAGTCTGCAGATGGCCCCGTTTGAGGCCTTATAGTGGAGGCGTTGGAGGACTACTTTCTTTTGGGCTGAGGTTGGTGAGAGACCGTTGCTAGGTCCGGAAGCCCCTGAAGAAATGAATTGTGTTGTGACTCATATTTGAGAAAAGCTCCATGCAACACAAGAGCGCTATGAGAAATATGCTAATCAACAAAGGATTGATCTGGTGTTCGCTGTTGGGGACTTGGTTTTTCTGAAAGTTTCTCTGATGTCCGGTATAAAAAGGTTTCAAAGGAATCATAAGTTAGACCACCAGTATGTGGGACCTTTTCAGATTCTGGAGCGCATTGTTGTGTCCGCTTATAGGTTGGAGTTGCCTGCTATATTCCCCGGTTGCCATGATGTGTTCCATATGAGCCAGTTGTGGAAGTGTATTCGTAGTGATCGTCGAGTCCTTGACTCGGTGCCCTAGATTCAGCCCAACCTTATGTACGTGGAAGAACCTGTTCATATTTTGGATTCTCAAGATCGAGTGTTGCGGAGAAAGACCATCCGTATTGTTAAAGTTCTCTGGAGAAATCATGATGTCGAGAGCGCGACATGACAATTAGAGTCGGCAATGAGAGAATCTCATTCGCATGTTTTCCCTTAGTTCAGGTATGTCTTCAGGTTTTTGGTAATATTTGGGTTTTTTTTTATTTGGTCATAATGTTTTGACAAGTTTTGCGGCGAAACTTCTTTTTAGGGGGTGTGACTGTAACGCCCCTGATTTTTCGATGTTATTATGTGATTTGGTGTCATCATATTTATGTGTCGGGGCGTTACCCCCTTCTTATGTTATATTGTCGGCGCCGCACCGTTTGTGCGGTTTCCATCTGTCGGGTCCTTGTGACCGGATTTTGGGGTTTTGATTGAGTTGAATGTCTTCCTTGATTTAAAGGATGAGGTTTGAGGTGTTGGACATGTCCAATTTTATTGCGATCCGATCATTTTGGAGTCTCGGTGTGTTTTTGGACCCTTGTGGTGATTTTTGGCTTGTATAAGCATTTGATGTTGAGTCTCAAAAATGGTGCATCATATTCTAGGGCAGTCTTCACTGTTAAACTCGTTAAATTCGGTGCGCATTTGGGCCACTATTTTGAACTCATATTTACCTCATTCAAACAATTCGTATAAGACCATTATTGTTAAATTTCAGCCTTATACCTCTTTTTTATTCTCGAGATGCCCCCTTGTAGGGTCAATTTTCATCGAATAGAGGCATTCGACAAATATTTGGGGTGTTTGACGATCGTCGAACGACATTCGACGATCGGTGAGCTGGGCGTTCGATGAAGCGTCGAACGGGTCTGGGTTCGACTAAGCCGAACTATTGGGTTTGTGTTCGACGAATTTCGAGTGAAGTTCGTCGAACAGAGTTTTTCTTTTCGCTCGATGAATTTCGATCAGTGTTCATCAAACGGGTTTTGTGTTCGACGAATTTCGGCTAGAATTCGTCGAACGAGATCTTTATTCCTCCTTGATTTCGAGAAGACTTTCTGTTCCCGATAAATGTTGTTTCTTGTACTCGGGAAAATTACCTATAGCTCTCGAGAAATGTTTCTAGTTCTCGAGAGGACCGTTTTTATACTCGAGCAATGTACATGTTAAACTCTTGAAATGCTCGGTTGTTCTCGAGATGTTTTGGCTTTGTACTCGAGAGTTGGGTTGGCTGCTCTTGAGTGGTGCTTCCTTCTGTTCTCGAGTAATACTTCTTGTACTCGAATAATCTTCTTCTGCTCTCGACATCTGCCTAGTTCTCGAGAAGGCCTTATCTTGTTCTCGAGAAAGCTTTACCTTGTACTCGAGACCATGAGTTATCGTTCCCGAGTAGTATCCTACATGATCTCGAGTAATACTTCTTGTACTCGATATATACCTTCTCCTTTACTCGAGAAGCTTGTTTCTTCTACTCGAGTAATCTTCCTCCCTATTCTCGAGACATATTTTCTACTCGTGAAATCCTCATTTTGTTCTCGAGAATTACTATCTTCCACTCGAGAAATATCACCTACTACTTGAGACATCCATACAACTCGGAAATTCCGGTTCAGCCGAACCTCATCCCTTCACTTAAGTATACTAACCCTTATATTATATTATATATATATATACATATACATATAAGATAAACTTCTCCTTCTCCTCCCTAGACCGATTTTCCTTCTTTCTTCCTGAACCAGAGCGGCGTGAACGAGAGAGAGACAGTTTTCCGCGATTCTTCTAGTGGCCGCCGACGATGCTCCGGGGCTCGAAATCTTCAACTGAATATAGATCTTGAAAGTTCTTAGCGAGAGCTACGCCATCATGGTAAAATCTTCCCCATTCCTTGAGTTTTTCTCTCTAGGGTTTTCGGCCCTAACTCCTATTCTTGGCCATTTTTGTTAGATTTTATTTTCCCTCGTCTTTATTGGTCCCGATCTACGTCGTGGCACGATTTGGAGGTCTTCACCGGTAAAACCAAGGAAAGTGATGGTTTCCCCCTTCTCTTCCCTTCTTTATCCCAATTGGCAAAATTTTCTAACTCCTTGTTATCATGATTTTAATAACTTGCTGATTATAATGTTGTTAGATCTCCTGTCTAATTCTATTTATGATTTTCCTATTCTTGATTTTGCTACCTAACCTTGTTAAGTGCTAGATGTTTTGATGATGTGGTTAAATCTCACTCTTATAACCGTTCCTCAATGTTTATGTAGGACGTATTAGAGTTCATTAAGGACTATAAATTCTTCCTAAAGGTTGATCAGCCGGTTCAATCTAGAATTGTCTAGTAGAATCTGATGTGTCATTGTTATCTTGAGATCTATATCATGGTTTTCTTCATTGCGAATCCGTGGGGCAAGACAGGCCGCCAAGCCCCGATTAGGTTGTGGTGTACCCCTGAGCTCTAAACCCAGATTGTTACGCGATGTGACTTCATGATTTTCTTCGTTGCAGGTGTTATTTGTGGGCGAATCCATCGTCGCAACATTTGATCCCTATGCTAGACTTTGTGGGACTCTATCGGGTGTTTGGGAATTTACGGTGTATGGTGGAGTATCCATTCTCCCCGCAATTATGACGGATTAAATTATATCTAAGGGGGTGTGTCCAGTTGAGTTGACCACCCTGCCTGTTATTTTGTTTTGGTGGAGCTGACCACAAGTGGATAATAGAGTTTGTCTTCTTCCTGATGTTCTAATCATGACCTTTCCCCCTTATAGTATTGTGCTTTTGGGGTACTTTTGTTGTACGTGACACTTCAGGTAAGTGTTCCCTTTTTGACTTTGGTACCTTTCTGCTATACTTTATTTAAGTATATTTCCTTTGGTCTTGGGTTGGTACCCTTGACTTTGATTACTTGTGGCTTACTTTCTGCCATCAATTGTATATTCTTGCTGAGGTGTTCTGTCTTTGGAATGCCTCATGTTTAGAGCTGTAGGTGATTTCAGTGCTGGTTTTGGAGTTCCTGAGCAGTAGTGTTGGCTGTGGTTTTTGCCTCGCCATAGCAAGGTAGATTATTGTTTTAGTTTGCTTTACTAGTTCAGACATACTTTGTTTTATGTGGGTTCGTGTCAGTTTGTTGATGCCCACAGGATTGTTGATTTTGGATGCTTGCTAGCTGCTTAGTTTTCTTTTTATGTATTTGGATTACTTGCTCTCTGGGATGTTTTATGCTAGGATTGGATGATAGGTATTTTCAAGTATAAAACAACTACTACTACCTCACGCATTGGATGTTTTAAAATGCTAAATCACTATATTTAATGACCGTAAAATTCTACGTTTTTTCCTATTATAAACTTAGAACTTGCATTCCATGAGGTGTCCTCTGGGGACCTTTTAACTTATGTAGGTTGTCTAATCTTGTAAAAAAAAAGTATTTTCCACTGCGTGTAACACCCTAAAAAGGAATGAGGCTTAACAGAGATCGTCGAGCAGTGATCGACGAAGATGGTAGAGTGGAGCTTGACGAAGATTGTGGAGCGGAGATTGACAAAGATCATCCAGCTCCATCGAGCGGAGCTCGAGGAAGATCGTCTAGTGAAGCTCGACGAAAATCCTGTGCCTGTTGAGATGGCCTGTTCGACGAACTCAGCCCCTGTTCGACAAACTTTCTCATGTTCGATGAATTTCTTCGACGAAATTTGTTCTGTTCGACGAACTGTCGAAATTAATTATCGTTGAGGTGGAGACAAGCGTCGGTTGCTGGTGTGCGGCCGCTGAGTGGTGATGGTCTTTGTGGTGTAACCCGAGCCGTTGATGTAGTTTGAAGGGAAGAAATCGTGTGTTTGGGTGCAAAACTGAGGCCTTATCGGGGGAGGATGTGATCCAGGAAACTAATTCTTTCCCGTTTTTTCTCTTTCTTCCCGAGTTCTAGAGTAAGAGTTCTCGGCTACTTGGGTTGTAAGCGGTTTTGTGAGCTACAAGAGGCTTTTGGTGCTGGAATCGAAAGCTAAAGCTAATGCCGATGCTCGAATCACGAAAGGGATGTGGGGCAATCGTTTCCATCCGTGTGAAAAAGCTTCCCATGGATCCAAAGAGATCTTTAAGGGTAATGAATTTCTCTCGGACAAGTGAAGTCCTCAATATGCATATTTGCATGAATCCCCTCACCAAAAGGTGAAAAAGGATCGATTCTAGTGGGTAGATTGGTTTGATACCCATATATTCATGCATATAGATCTGGAAATGTAGAGTACGAAATATGCATGTTGTGTGAAGCCTATCTGGACAGGTTGGTCTTGATTGGTGATGTTTAATTTGCATGCCGGAGAAGACCCTTTGGATATGCGTGTGAAGTACGTGTGAAATATGAAATCAAGGTGTGTGAAGGATGTTGTACCAAAGTACTGGAAGAATTTCCAGGAAAATACCCAGGAATGATCACAGTTTTGTGAATTGTTGATGTCGCCGGGCGATAGTGAGTGTCGCTAGGTGATAGCTCCTTGGGAGATAGTGTTATGAGGCTTGTCTTTAGGAGACTTGGGAGTCATTGTATGTAGCTTGTGTGCTTAAGTTGCCTGGCCTGTGGTGGGTGCCAGCCCGAGATGGACAAAGCTGTGTGTCTTGTGATGCGTTGATCCGTGAAGGCCAACTACTGTGGCATCAAGTTAAGTACCTCTGAATGACTGGGTTATCATGTTAAGTACCTCTGAATGGGCAGTTGGTCGCCAAGTTAAGTACCTTTGAACGACGTAGTCGTCAAGCTAAGTACCTCTGAACGACAAAGTTACTGTTAAGTCATGGACCCCTGAATGGTGGTGTTATACAGGGGAGTCTGGTACACCGAAAATGTGTCCTGAGTGCATGGGGCAAGTGGTCGTTGGGCCAACGTCTGTGGTGAATGACACCTAAATGCACCTTGTTGTTGTTATATATATATGCTATGCCTTGTTTGCATGGATGGAGAAATGCTGCCACGAGTAAGTGGTGGGATTGTTATAAATGGGTCACCAAAATGTTGACTGTTGCTTTGTTTGTCCCGTTTTGTTGGGCCCTTTTGTGCAGGTGATGGAGAGCCATGTGGGAAGTAGCGGCCTGAAGCCCATGTGCTACAATTGGGTGGCCCTTGAAGGCCCAAACGGCGAACTTTACTGTTTCATGTGTGGCCGGCCTGCGTGCTGATGTATGAAGTCACTTTTATTAATTGAAACAGTTGTAATAAGGCTATGGCCAAAACATGTGAGGTAATATATATATGTAATTCCTTTTGTGTAGTTTACATCCTTATTGTTTATGGGTTCTTAACTTAAAATGCTTCCGGTGGAATGCTCTGTGGTATGATGTGTTTTTTACTTGAACTTGGGTTTGGCAAACTACATGTAATCTCTTTGCCTGTCCGTGGTATATGGCGTCGGGCCCCGGCAGGACCTTCTGTCATATTCTATGTGACGGATGAGGGCGGTACACGGCATATAACTATTTTTTTCCTCGTGGACTAGATAAGTCACTAAGCGGAGGGATACGGCTAACTACTACACTTAAACTGATTTTGCCTCTAAATAACTTAAAGATTTTTCGCCATGGTTAAGTAGGAGTTTTGCCTGAGTGTTCGCAAATATCCCTGCTAACGTGGTATCATGACGCGCATTTTTCCCTTACTCTGATATATCTTTAATGGTTGTGAAAAATGCAGGTTGCAACAGAAAGTCCAGCCCAGGTCGATGAAATACTTGCTGAGTTCGACGAATCAGACAGTTTTTATATTAACAGATGGCAGAATGATTTCAAAGGTTTGGTAACTGAAACTTTGATATTTAATGCTAATTATTCTAATGAATATAGCCGTTTAATGTAGAATTAAATATGGATTTATCACAAAGTTATTAATCTAATTAATTACCAAGGCAGTTACGAATTCTCAAGGGATTCAGATGTTTCAGAATTTGTTTATTTGAAACATTGAAATCTTCCTGACAACACACACACACACACACATATATATATATATATATAAGATTGCTGTAGAGATGGCTGATACATAGAGTAGTTAGAGACACAAAGATACAGTGATATACTCTCTTCTGCTTCAGACTCTCCAAGAGACATCCTATTTCATATCTGTCTGGAATAATTACTGGAGAGCAATAACACTCAAGAAGATCTACACCCTGAAGAAAAGTCTTCTCCCTTGATCACAATATCTATTCAAATCAGGGGGAGCTTTTTGCAACATCATCCACTAAGTCTTCTCAGAGACTATTGAAAGAGAAGACAACATCTAGCTCATTTAGTTTATTCTTTAAACTGTGTACAGGGTTCTAACTCCCTTCAAAAGGTAACCTTTGGTTCATAGGTCCCCTGATCGAAAGTCTTAGGTTGGTTTTTGGGTACCTAATCAAAATCCCAAAGGGTTGCTAGATCTCCCTTAGAAAATAGGACTTCTAGTGACAGAGCATCAGATCAAAAACCTATAGTGGATTCCTACCAGTGTGGTAGAAGAGTAGACGTACCCAGATTTATTGAGGAACTACTATAAATTCCTTGTGTCCTCTGTGATTGTTTTATTTTTATTTGTATGATGTGATTTTCATCAATCTGTATATATCTAACACTAATTTTTAAAACTACTCTAAAGAAAAATTAAAGTTTTTAAAATACACTATTCACCCCCTCTAGTGTAAAGTTAGATCTATCCCTTCACTTTCAATTGGTATTAGAGGGAGGTTGGTTGTTTTACAGGCTAACACCTGAACAAACATATCCTGATAGATCTTTCTTTACCTAGTTGTTTGAATTTATCATGGCACAAAATAAGGAATATGTAAGCACTAGACCTCCTATTTGCCTTCTTAATAAGTCTGCAACATGGAAAACAAGCGTTAGATTATATATGAATTTTATTGATGAGGATATCTACAATTCCATTTTGATAGCTCCACCTCTACCACTAACACCACCAAGTACTAGTGCTACACCTCCACCAGAATGGACAGAGGCTCAAAAAAAAGGCAAAAATTGATGATGCAAAGGCTATTAATATATTAGCCCAAACAATGTCAGATGACATTTTCCAGAAGGTTGCTTAATGCACCTCAGCAAAAGATATCTGGGACACTCTCACTATATTGATAGCTGGATCAGCAGATGAAAGAAAAGATAGAAGATCTCACCGGATTTATCAATATGAGAATTTCAAAAAGTGTGAAATTGAATCTGTTGCTGATATGTACACAAACTCAATCTCATAATTGATGAACTAAAAACCTTGGAGAAGGTAATTACTTTAACAGAAGACAATGACAAAATTCTAAAGTGTTTCCCTAGCACATGAGATTCAAGAATTTGGGCAATTAGAGAAGCCAGAAGTGTAAATGAGATTTCAACAGAAACCTTATTGGGAAATCTCAAATCCTATGAGCAACTCATCAAAATAAGGGAAGTTGAACAAATGACCCTATCTTCAGTAAAGAAGGACAAGAGTATTGCCTTCCAAGCAAGTGAAGGGAAAGAGTAACTTCCAGAGAATAAAGAACTCATAAGTCTTTTGGCAAAAAAATTTTGCAAGATGGGCAGGAAAGATTTCAGGAGAAGATTTTCCAGAAATAAGGATAACCCAAGGTATGACAAAACACCAACTAAAGAAATTGTTTGTTATAGTTGCAGGAAATCAGGACACATACTTCCAGAATGTCCTGAAAATAAAAAAAAGACAAAAAGAAGGAGAAAGACTTTAAGAAACAGTCAAGCAAACCATCTTCATGTAAACACAAACAGAAGGGGAAAGGCTTTGTTGATGAAACATGGAGTGAGATAGACATAAAATCTTCATCCAGTTCAAGTGAAGATGAAGAAGAAACAAAGGCTAAAGAAGTCTGTTTGATGGCAATCAATGCATCAAACAGTAATCTTGATTCTGAATCTGAGTCAGAAGAGGACCAGGTAATTTCTACCTTTGACATTACATCAGATCAGTTCAAGATAGATTTTAAATTGCTTTGTAATGATTTGATAAAATCTGAGAAGGAAATAAAACTTCTCAAAGATAAATTAACTGAATTTAATAACTCATCTTCAGAAAATATTAAACTTAAAGAAAAATTGGAAATTTCTAAGGAACAAATAGTTTCCTTGAAAAACAAATTATCTGAGGCTAAAAAGTTCGAAGAATCTCTTAATGGAAGAAGTATCAAACTGATAAATATCACAAGCACAGTCAATACCAGATTAAATGGCAGACTAGACTTGGGAGCTTCATCCAGTCAAGCTCAACTACTTAAGAAAGATATTTTAACTACTACTATCAAATTTATATCAGCTAAAGGAAAAGAAATATTAGCAATCACAGATAAAGACACTAAGGTTCTTAAATAAAAATCTATTCCAACACAGAATAAAAATTTTAAAAGAAATAGTGTTCAACAGAATTCGTTGAATTGAGATCGATGAAATCACTATAATTCATCGAATGGCGATAGACGAACGCTGAACACTAGAAATGAGTATATCTATTCACTGAACGGTGATCAACAAAATCCCTATTATTCGTCGATCAAAGCTAGACAAACGCTGAATAAAGGAAATGATTATATCTATTCAGTTAATGACACTCAATGAAATCACTATCATTTGTCAAACGAAACTCGACAAAATCAGATTAATTCAACGAACTCAAATTTTTCAAACAAAAAATTTAATTCTTTTGAAAAGATTAATTATACTCAAAAGTTGTTGAACCCTTTCACTGAGTGGATGATTCCTCAGAGGAGATATCATCCACTTGGTTATAAAATCAACCTGAATATTCTTACATTTCTACTGATTATGTCAGAAAAATAGGACCCAAGGTAATCTGGGTCAAGAACACCTAACTTGTTTTTTTATACAGGAAAAGAACTATCCTGGCATAGAGGAACGGTGGTATTTGTATAGTAGGTGCTCTAAACATATGACATGTAGAAAAGCTAATCTACAAGACTTCAAAGCAAAGCTTGGACCAAAAGTCATATTTGGAGACTCCAACTATGGCCAGACAAAGGTCTATGACAATGTCAAGATTGGAGTGGTTACCTTCAGAAAGGTAGCATATGTGAAAGGCCTTAAGCATAACCTAATCAGTATCAGTCAACTATGTGATGAAGGTTATCAGGTATCATTTAATAAGCCTTTATGCTCTATCATATCTAGTGAAAACAAAATCGTTTTATCTGGGATTAGACTAGGTAACATATATTTAGTCAACTTTAATTCTTCTAGAACTGAGATATGCTTGTTTAATCAGATAAGTAAAGCAAGTGAAATATGGTATAAAAGATTAGGACATGTAAATCTTAGAACTATTGCTAAATTGTCTAAGGACAACCTTGTTTGAGGACTACCTTCTGAATCTTAAAAGAATAAAAGACTTTGCAGGGCTTGTCATTTAGTGTTGGGTATTTCATCCACTATAGCCCAGATTTGTATGAAGTCAACCTTAAACTAAGATGAATTAAGTTTGTATTTGCTGCTATTTTTAGGTAAGTGTTTGCTAGACTTAATTGCTAAGTATAGACCAATGTCAGTATACAATCAGTCTCCAAACACAGGACCATACAATGTAATCTCTCATTGTGTGATCCACGGTGTTGACTCATGTGTAGTCTCTCTATTGGGACACAATTCCTTTTCAAGCATTAAGGGCAAGATAAAAGATGGATGCTGATTTTAATGAAGAATTAAGTTTTTTAGTTTTTCAGATTTGTATAAGTGTTTTTCTCGAGTACTATATTTGTAATAGAGACGAACTTAAGATATTTCTCGAGTTAGACTTGTCTTATTTTCAAGTGGCAGAAGTTGTTCACGAGAAATCTTAATGTTATTCTCGAGAAGGGCTTGTGTACTCGAGTACTATATGACATTTCTTCTCGGGTTGTTACTTTTCCAGACAATTATTTTTCTAAATCTTTTTCTATAGAAGACCAAATTTATTCTCGAGAAGACTATGGTTTGTTCTAGAGATGCAGAAGTTATTTCTCGAGACCCAGAGTATTTTTCTCGAGAGCCAGGCATTTGTTCTCGAGATTATTATCTGTTCTCGAGCAGCAGAATGATTCTTCTCGAGAACAAAAGTATATTTCTCTCAAGTACTTCTTTCCGTCTCGACACTGCAGATTTTCACCTTCACATATTTTTTTAATTATCTTTCTCGAGATCCTCATTATTCTTCTCGAGAACTAGTTAGATTTTTTCTTGAGTACAATCCACCTTCTCGAGAACACCCGTACTGTTTTTCTGAAAATCTTCTAAGTCCAGAAGGATGTGAAATTTCATTAGTGCGTCATTGGTCCACGTGGCAGTCATTTATTGCGTTTATGATCGTTAGGCAAGTCCTATAAAAGGTCTTGTCATTTTCAACCAACCCTAAGAATAATAACAAATAGCCGCAAGATATTCCAAGTTTTTCTGAATCCCTAATTTTCTTTCCATAGTCGGAAGCGCCGCTCTTCATCGCCATTCTTGCCAATTTGCTTCCGATCCAGATCGATTCAGTGAAGTTGATTCAGAGATCAAGTCATTCTACAATCTACAGATCCAATACCTGATCTTGTTGAGTCCAGGGAATTTCAGATCCAGAGATCTTGTTGATTCTTCTTCAACCATTTCTGATAAAGCCGCAAAGTTCAAGGAAGAAGAACCGGCAGAAGTTTTCAAGATCTGAGATCAAATCACTGTTTGTATTTGTTTATTTCAATCTATTCTTGTAGAAGATCTTTCTCCGAGTCGTAGGAGCTTTGTTCTTCGAGTTCTTTTAGGAAGTTTTATCTTCCGAGTGTAGATCCAGTTTTTGGGATCGAGTTGTAGGAACATTGTTTCGAAGTGTATAATTATTTTCAATCCGAGATTAGTGGAGTAGCCGAGTCTAGTGCATTGCTATATCGGTGAGTGGAAAGTGGATGTACCCAAGGTTGGGGAATCACTATAATTCTTGGTGTCGTCTGTGATTGCTTGTTTAATTTTTTATTCCTCAAAAAGACGCACAACTCACCTATTCACCCCTTCTAAGTGATTTAGGTAAGACAACTAAAACATTTTCAATTTGTATCAGAGGGAGGTTGTTCATAAAAAGGTTAACACCTTGAACAGATCTATCCCAAGTTGTCTATTGAGTTATCCAAGCATGGACAAGGCAAAGGATTTTAAAAAGCTTCCTCTGTGCACAAAGACCAACTTTCTCATGTGGAATGAAAGGATTAAGTTTTTCATGGAAGCTGTGGATCCAAGGATCTTCATGATTGCTGTAGAATTTGATTCACTGCCAATCCACTAAGGAAAAGTGGCAGTCTCTTATCACCTTGATGGAAGGCACTGAAGAAATTAGGAATGACAGAAGATCCCTTCTAAATCAAAAATATGAAGCACTCCGATAAGTACCAAAGGATTCAATTGCAGATACCTTAGAAAGTTTCTTCAAAATTGTCAACGACCTAAGAGTATATGGCCGGGTCTTCACAAATGGAGAGTTGAATGATAAGTTTCTGAGGTCCCTGACTAAGGAATGGGACAATAGAGTCTGTGCTATTATGTAGTTTAGCAAGTTGGCAAACACTGACCCTCAGAATCTCTTCGGAAAGCTGATGTCATATGAGCTACAGATCAATTCTAAAAAAGCTGAAGAAGAGAAGAGTCGGTCATCATCCAAGGAGAAGTTTATCGCACTGAAGGCAGACTGCTCAAGGAAGGTCAAAGCTGCATCACCTGCTCCTACACAGGATGATAGTGAAGAATAAACTTCAGAGCCAAGCACCTCAGGCTCAGAATTATCTGAAGGAGAGTTTTCTCTACTCTTAAGACAGTTCAAGAAATTCTTGAACAAGAAAAAACAATGGAGAGGCAAAGATGCCTCGCACAGAAGATCGCGTCATGATAGTGATCGACACAACAAAGGCTCAAGTAGCTAAGATAGGTATAATACTAAACAGAATAAACATATTTCTTCTGACATCGTTGGCTATTGTTGTAATAAGCTAGGCCACGTCATCACTGATTGCCCTCACAAGAAGGAGGGTGGGGAGATAGAGGAGAAGAAATCTTCATATAATAAGAAGAGAACTGAAAGAAGCCTAATATTCAAGAAGGGCAAGACTCTTAGCGACTCAGACTCATCTGAGCTAAGTGAAGAAGAGGAAGCCAACTTTGGACTAATGACACAAACTGATGATGAACAAGAACCCCAGTTCACCGGGAAGGTAAATTCTCACACCCCTCTTTCTGAATCAGATGCTTCTAATCATGATCATGAGGATAACTCTTCTGATTATGAGTCTGAACTCATGGCCAAGTATAAAGAGTTAATCAAGGCTTACGACAAATGTCGAAGAGTCGTGAAAACTCAAGCCAAGGAGATAAAGTCTCTCAAGGCTGAAGAGAGCACTCTGAGAGAGGAAGTCGCCAAGATAGACTAACTCAGAGAGAATTACAATGCTGCCATTGAAGAATACAATAAGGCTCTCGAGCACCTAGATCTGAAAGAGAAGATCATCAAAAAATTGTTGAAAGTTTCAGGCAAAGATACAAGCAGGAGAATTTCAGGACAACTGTTAGCAGAAAAGAAACTTGTTGAATGTTTCTCAAAGCCCAAGACTGTCCTCCCTTTTGTTGTTGAATTCTCTGCTCAGTACAAAGGTGTTGGACTAGGCCTTGTTGAAGCTCCTAGTAAATCCTCTAGGATAAATAAGGCTCAAAGGAATAATAAGGAGGCCAAGAAAGCTTTGGCCAAGGAGATGGAGAAAGCTCCTCAAGATCAGACTTCATTTAAGAAGGTTATATTTCCAATGAACGAGTTTGATCTTGATTCATTCTACAGTCCCTTTGCTAGGCCTACTTATGTAGAGCCCAAGTCTCGTTACCAAGGATAGACTTGTCCACAGAACTTTGGCAAAAGTGTCTTTAAGGCACCTTATGAAGAGATCACTCTTCTGAGCTATGGCCCTTATAATCATGGTCATAACATCAAGAAAGCACCAAAATAAAAATCCAATGTGGGAAAGCCTCTTATGGGGAAGAAGACATGTGATTGCCATCACCATGAAGCTTCTACATCCAAGACTACTGCCCCTGCTAGACCATACTCTAAAAAGTCAAGCAGGAGAATTTCAGGCAAAGATACAAAAGGTTTGACTGTTGGTGCTGCGACAAAATTGGTCACTTTGCCATTGATTACTGGTTTAATTCCAAAAATTATGTAACTCCTCAAGTTAGCAATGTGAGAAAGACCACTCATAATGTTAATACACGTAGGGGGAGTGTTCTAACTAGAGACCAAGGACCCAAACGTGTTTGTGTTCCTAAGGCAAACTGATTTGTGATTGCAGGTATGTCCAAAGGCTACCAAAACTCCTATCTGGTATTTGGACAGTGGATGCTCTCGGCATTTGACCGGGACAAGAAAACTTCTCCAGAATTATTCTTCAGTCATGAACGAGCCAAAGGTCATCTTTGGAGGTTCAGACCGAGGAATTACTAAAGGCTACAGTATGATTAATAATGGTAGTGTATCCTTCTCAGATGTGGCTTATGTTGAAGGATTAGATCAGAATCTCATAAGCATAAGCCAGCTCTGCGATTAAAGATACATAGTAGAATTTCATGCAGACAAGTGCTTGCTAAAATCGGTAGACAATATGGAAACGACTATATCAGGCACTCGTAGCAGAAATATATTTTGTTTGAATTTTATTTGCATAGACTCTTCTACACCATTATGCTTTTTGGCTAAAGATAGTGCATCTCTTGGTGACCAATGGCACAAGAGACTAGCACATATTAATTTCAAAACTATAAATAAATTATTTTCTCTTAATTTAGTACGCGACGCCCCAAATGTCAAGTATGATAAAAATAGACCTTATCACACATTTGTAAAAGATAAGCAAACAAGGGCTACTTTTAAAAGCATTATTGGCAAAGACTCTAATAGATGTTTACATCTACTTTATATGGACTTATTTGGTCCACTGCAAGTTAGAAGTTTGGGAGGTAAGGATTACACATTGGTGATTGTTGATGATTACTCGCGCTTTGCATGGGTGTTCTTTCTAAAACACAAGTCATATACTTTTGATATCTTTACTAATTTTGTCAGGAAAGTCCAGAATGAATACAACTATTCTGTAGTCAAAATTAGAAGTGACAATGGAACAGAGTTCAAGTCTGGGGCCATGATAGAATTTTGTGAAAGCCTAGGTATCTTTCATGAGTTTTCCTCTCCTCGTACTCCTCAACAAAACGGAATAGCTGAGTAAAGGAATAGAACACTCATAGAGTCCTGCATGACCATGTTGAGTGATGCCTCATTATAAGAATACTTATGGGCTGGAGTCGTCAACACTGCATGCTGCGTGCAAAATCGAGCACACATAAACAAAAACCATAATAAGACCCCTTACGAACTACTAAAGGGTAGGAAACTGACCATTTCCTATTTTAGAATCTTTGGATACAAGTGCTTTATCCTTAATAATGGTAATTATCACACTACCAAATTTAGAGAAAAGAGTTTTGAAGATATTTTTGTAGTGTATATTAGCCATAGCAAGGCATATAGGATTTTTAATAAGAAAACTCTAGTTGTAGAAGAATATACTCATGTTGTATTTGATGACACGAGCTTGCTACAAGGCAGCTCTTCTAGTGTGTTTATTGAAGATGCAGGTTCAAAGCTAAAAGAATTAAACTTGGATGAGCCAACTGAAGGAAAAGATGAAAAGTTCATTAAGATCACCACTCCAACCCATATTGGAGAGGTTGATGATCAAGATGAAGAAACCATTCAAGTTGATGAAGTCACTCTTGTGGTTGACGAAGCTATGAATGCAAGGACCTTAGAGCTCACACACTTGAAGGATCATCCAATGGACCAAATCATAGGGATTACATTGTATGGTCCTGTGTTTGGTGACCCATTGTAGACTGACATTTGTCTACACTTTCCATAAGATTCCTGCAAACACATAACTCAAACCAAGCATCAAATACAACTTAATTTATCTTAGTTCAAGGATGACTTCATTAAATCTGGGTTAGTGTGGATACAATACCCAACAATCTTCCCCTATTTGTAGAAATCAGAACCCTTTACACTAAGGTGAATTATGCACATAACAAATGCTAAGTATATAAAGCAGTGTAAGCAAGCAAAAGAACTATGAAAATTTTTTAGATATTCTTTTACCAATCCCTCCCCCTTTTTGACTTCAACAGAAAGCTTGGTAATAGCATCTTCTTTGAAGAGTCCAACTTCTTCACAAATCTTCACCTTGGTTGCTTCAGCTCTATTGTCCAACTCTATTTGATTTCCAGTTAAGGTAACACTCTGTTCCATAACTTGGCCAACACTAGTTATAGTGTGGTCTAAGGCTTTGCCACCAATTTGGAAAAGATATTTGAGTTGATCGGTATTATACTGGATCTCAGCAAATCTTCTGCTCATCTCAGTTTCTAGAGCAGTTACCTTATCGGTGACAGTCTTTATACAAGTATCAAAGTAAGACTTCTGTTCTTGAAGGAGAAGTATAATCTGAGTCATCAAATCTGAGAAGGTAGGAGCTATAGCAGCAGGAGGATCAGAAGTAGATGGAGCAGAAGGAATAGGAGGAGCTACCCATGGAGCTATTTCTTGAATGATCACAGAACTCTTAGCTCTTGTAGTATGTATGAGGCCATCTCCTTCTTCCATTATCTGAGGGAGAGAGAAATCCAAATACCTGAGAGGAGCTTCAGCTGGCTCAGGTGAGAGCTCATCAGAAATGAAGATTGTTTCTGGCTGTTCTTGGTGAGATTGAGCTGGAGTTCTTGCTGGAGAGATTTCTGGAGACTGTGCTGGAGATTGCACTGGAGTGGGGTCCTTGGGAATTTCAGTGAGTGGAGCTTTTGAAGATAGAGGAGGAGGGGATTCAAATGTAGTTAATTCCTCTATCATCTCATTGATGGAAGCATCAGTGGATAGTAGTGCTTCTTGAAGTTGTTGATCTGTAGGGATATCTTCTGGGGTAACAGGTGGAGAAGTAGGTGCTGGTGCAGCTGGATTTCTGGCTGAAACAGCAGGAGCAGGCTCCCCCTCATTTGGTGCACCAGAGGAGCTGGGGACCTGTGATGGAGAGGGAGATTGAGTCCTGTCCTCTGGGTCAATAACTTCAGTAACCTTAGCTGCTTGAGAAGGATTCTGCAACTTGAGTTCCCATCTTTGAATGGAGGAGATGGAGACCTTCTTCATATGATGAAGGATACTTCCTTTAGAGAAGTTGAAGGTTACAGGGTCTAACTCATGAAGGATTAATGAAATGATCCTTGAATAGTTGGGGGATTTGATGCTCTCCTTTATTTTATTCAGGTTGAGCAATCCAAACTGAAAGTCTTTTCTACAGACTATGGCTTGCATCATTTCAAAGAAATACAAAGGGATATCTCTTATGGAGTTTGTTTTACACAAAAGAATTTTCCCCATAATATCAATCAGCAGTTTACCTTCTGCATTCATGTCAGCACTTCTGATGTTTTTTGCATCAACAGAAATTCCGCAAAATAAACAAGTTCTGGCATATTCTTCATCACCCAGAAAATCATCTGCATCTAAAACTGGCAGCCGAAGAAGTTGAGAAACAGAGGTTGAAGTAAGTTTGATCTTTATACCTCTGACTTTGGATATTAGAACTGTCCCGTGGCGCTTCACTTTGACATTTCTGAAAAATTCTGTAACATCGGTGAAGAGGATTCGACATTGTCATTGGAGAACGAAGGTTAATCTGGTAGTGTCGAGAAAAATCATGAGATTATAGAAGTGTCGGAGAGTTCTGCAATCCCGGCGGCGACTAATTCCGAACCCACACCGATTTTAGAGGAGGTCGGCATGATTCAGAAATCTTGGAGATGCAGAAACCCTAGAAAGGTTCGACGGGGTGAAGGAAATCGCGCGGCTTTGCAACTGACTGAGGAAGGCTAAGAGGTAGTCGGGTACTCGAGAGATCGGAAATGATTTCGTGTAGGGAAATTTCCGGATTTTCTTATTTATATAACCCTAGTTTTAGGTCTAATTATACGACAATGAAGAATTAAACCATAGAAGAGGCGGCATTAGCCTTGGTTTGCGCATAAGAAAATTTGAAAAACAAACGACTCGGCATGTACACAAGTGAGGAAAATTGACTCGAGTAGATGAATCTGGAATTACTCTAGTAAGTATACAGAAGTACTCGAGTAGATGAACTGAAGTACTCGAATAAGTGAGTGAGGTACTCGAGTAAGTGAAGCGGACTACTCGAGTATGTCAGTCTGCTACTCGAGTAGGTCAAGTCGACTACACGAGTATATCATTCCACTACTCGAGTAGGTCAAGTTGACTACTCGAGTAGGTCATTCTACTACTCGAGTAGGTCATATGCTTACTCGAGTAGGTTGTGTCTTACTCGAGTCAAAGAGTTAGAATTTTGAAAAATTTCAGTATTTGACTAACCTTTGAGCCTTGAGCCTTCTTGAAAGTCTAGCTTCTCTAGTCTTCTTTGTTGAGCATCCCAAGTTCTGTTTTGAAGAACGAGAACTTGGTCTCGTCCAGCGGATTTGTAAAAATATCTTAGCTTTATATGCTTTGTCCGGCTGTGCGAGACTGGGTTGTTGGCTATTTCTATGGCGCTCTACGAGTTCTGACACCATCCTGGGGATCTCCTATGATCTGGTCCATGGGGTGATCCTTCAGATGTCTGAGCTCTAGAGTTCTTGCATTTGGATTATCCTTTATCACCGGAGTGACTTCTTTAACTTGGACTCCTTCTTCACCTAGATCATCAGCCTCTCAAATAGGGGTTGGAGTGGTGATCTTGATGAACTTTTCACCTTTATCTTCGAACGGTCCATCCAAGCTAATTTCTTTCAACTTTACACCTGCATCATAGCCTTTAGTGATTCCACGGTCTGAACCTCCAAAGATGACCTTCGGTCCGTTCATGACTGGAGTAAAGTTCTGAATTAGGCTTCTTGTCTCAGTCATATACTGAGAGCATCCACTGTCCAAATACCAGATTGGCGTTTTGGTGGCCTTTGGACATACCTGCAATCACAATCAGTTTGCCTTAGGAACCCAAATACGTTTGGGTTCTTGGTCTCGAGTTAGAACACTCCCGCTACGAATATTAGCATTAGGAGTGGTCTTCCTCATATTGCCAACATGTGGGGTTGAAGCATTTCTGGGATTAAACTAGCAATCAATGACAAAGTGACCAATTCTGCCACAACACCAACAGTTAAATCTGTTGTATCTTTGTCTTTTGTTCTCCTGCTTGACCTTTTGGAATTGTGGTCTAGCAGGGACAACATTCCTGGAGGAAGAAGCTTCATGATGATAACAATCATATGTTTTCTTCTCCTTCATTGGCTTTTCTATAACAGACTTTGCCTTTGGTGCCTTCTTGAAGTTATGGCCATGATTGAAATGGTCATAGCTCTGAAGAATCACTTCTTCATAAGTTGCCTTAAAGACACTTTCGCCAAAGTTTCTGGGGATAGTCCATCCTTGATAACGGGACTTTGGCTCTATAAAGGTAGATCTTGCAAAGTGTCCATAGGATGAGTCAAGATCAAACTCATTTGAGGGAAATATGACCTTTTTGAAAGAGGTCGGATCTTGAGGGGCTTTCCCCTTCTCTTTGGCTAAGGTATTTTTGGCGGCCTTATTCTTCCATTGAGCCTTGTTTCTCCTAGAAGACTTACTAGGAGCTTCTTCATGACCTAGCCCAGCACCCTTGGACTTAGCTGAGAATTCAGCAATGAATGGAAGAACAGTATTAGGCTTCGAGAAACTTTCAACAAGTTTCTTTTCAGCGACGAGTTGTTCTTCCAACTCTTTGATGATTTTCTCTTTAAGATCAAGGTGCTCTAGAGCCTTCTTATATTCTTCAATAGCATTATTGAAGTTCTATTCGAGCGAGTCAGTCTTTGAGACTTTCTCTCTCAAGGCGCTCTCTCCAGCTTTGAGAGACTTTATCTCTTTAGCCTGAGTTTTCACGACTCGGCAACATTTGTCGTAAGCCATAATTAACTCCTTATATTGGGTCATGAGTTCTGAATCATCGTCAGAAGAGTTATCCTCACAATTATGTTCAGAAACTTCAGAATCTGAAAGGGAAGTGTGAGAGTTTACCTTCCCAGTGAACTGAGGCTCTTGTTCATCATCAGTTTGAGCCATGAGCCCAAAATAGGCTTCTTCTTCTTCACTCGACTCAGATAAGTCAGAGTCACTAAGAGTCTTGCCCTTTTTGGCCATCAAGCTCTTCTCTGTCCTCTTCTTGTTGTACGAGGACTTCTTTTCCTCTCTTCTACCACCCTCCTTCTTCTTGTGAGGGCAGTCAGCGATGACGTGTCCTAGCTTATTACAACAATAACAAATAATGTCAGTAGAAACATGTTTGTTCTGTTTAGAATTATACCTATCATGGCTGCTTGAGCCTTTTCGTTGACGATCACCATCGTGTCGTGATCTTCTATAGGAGGCATCCTTGCTTTTCCATTGCTTCTTCTTGTTCAAGAATTTCTTGAACTGTCGAGAGAGTAGTGAGAACTCTCCATCTGATAGTTCAGAGCCTGAGGTGCTTGGCTCTGAGGTTTCTTCTTCACTAACTTCTTGTGCTGGAGTAAGAGGAACAACCTTTGTCTTCTTAGAGGTGTCTGCCTTTAAAGCAACAGACTTCTCTTTGAATGCAGACCTGCTCTTCTCTTGTTCAGTCTTTCTGATGTTGAGTTGAAGCTCATATGACATAAGCTTCCCGAAGAGATTCTGAGGATATGTCTCGGCCAGTTTCCAAACTCCCTTATGACACAGATCTTTTTATCTCATTCCTTAGTTAGGGATCTCAAGAACTTATCGTTTAATTCTCCATTAGTGAAAACTCTGTCATAGACCCTTAGCCCATTCACTATCTTGAATAAGTTCTCAAAGGTGTCAGCAATGGTATCTTTATTTCCTTGTCGGAAAGCTTCATACTTCTGATTAAGAAGGGATCTTCTATCATCCCTCACTTCTTTGGTACCTTCCATTAAGGTAACTAGTGACTGCCACATCTCCTTCGTAGACTGGCAGTGAATCAGGTTTTGCAGCATTGAATCATCGACTGCACTTGCTATAATGTTTTTTGCCTTTTTGTCCAATGAGACAAGTGCAATCTCATCCTTATCTAGATCCATAAGTTTCTTTGGGACTTTCTTAGTTGGATCTATACTGGAGACGGTCATGGGAATGTAAGGACCTTCTTCAACTATCATGAAAGTCCTAGGATCCACAGCTTCCATAAAGAACTTGATTCTCTCTTTCCACATGGGAAAAATATTTTTGGTACATAAAGGAAGCTTGACAAAATCTTTAGCCTTGTCCATCTTTGGTAGATCTCAAAGGACAACTATTGAAGGATCTGATCAAGGTGTTAACCTTTTAACGATCAACCTCCCTCTAATACCAATTGAAAGCTTATAGTTGCCTACCTAAATCACCTAGAGGGGGGTGAATATGTGAATTGTGCGTCTTTTTGCGGAATAAAAATTACAAACCAATGCACAGATCTATCTACTAATCAAACACAGACGAGGCAAGATTTATAGTGGTTCCCCAACCTTGGGTACATCCACTTTCCCTCACCGATCTAGCAATACACTAGACTCGGCTACTCCACTATCTCGGATTGAAAATCAATCCTACCCTCGGAACAATGTTCCTACAATCTCGATCCACAAAACGGATCTACACTCGGAAGATAAAGCTTCCTACAAACTCGGAGACAAAAGCTCCTACACTCGGAGAAATTTCTCCTACAATAATGAAGTAAATTTTGTAAAGAAATACAAACAGTGATCCCTTTTTCAGATCTGCAACAGTCGACCAGAAATTTCTTTTTCTAGGCTTTGCGGCTTTATCAGAATGATAAAGAGAAATCTTGAGATGAATGGATCTGAACCATCTTGGCTTCTCACGATCGATATAGTCAGAGGATGAGGAGTTGAGCGAATCTCGATCTGGAGAGCCTTCTTGATTTGAATCCTCAAAATATGAAACCCTAGCCGGTCGGGAATCAGCGACGGCGACGGCGGCGGATTTTGTTTCTTGGAGAGAGAAAGAGGAAACATAATATTTTTAGAGTACGGCTGCAAAACTTCTTAACAATAATCTTCTTAGAATTTTGAATAGTTAGGGTTTGTCGGTTTAGACAAGACCTTTTATAGGATCAGAAAGATTAGACATAATTAAGTCATTATGAGGGACACGTGGACCAATCAATTCAAAGTTTATGAATAAGACCGTTAGACTGGACTTAAAGAATTTTCGGAAAAGTCAAAGTAAAATACTTGAGATATACAAGATTACTCGAGTACATGCAGCACTACTCGAGTAGGTAGAAGATGACTACTCGAGTATATAAGAAAAACTACTCGAGAGAGTAAGAGATGATTACTCTAGTACATGGAGTCAACTACTCGAGTAAATAAAAGGAAAAAGGAAATCAGTTACTCGAGTAACAAGAATAACATACTCGAGTACCTAAGTACTTACACGAGAGGTGGAGTAAATTACTCGAGTAAAAGAAATACTACTCGAGTATATAAGAATGAACTACTCGAGTATAAGAAATACTACTCGAGTATATAAGAATGAACTACTCGAGTATAAGAAATACTACTCGAGACAAAGACTTAGAAAATTTCCGGAACAGGAAAACTGTATTACTCGAGTATAGAAGATGAACTACTCGAGAAAAATAGAAATACTCGAGTATATAAGATGACTACTTGAGTAATTCACTTAAAGAAATTTTCTGGAATGGAATCCTGGATTACACGACTATAAACACTGGACTACTCAAGTAGTATATGAACTACTCGAGACAAACGGAACTACTCGAGTATATAAGATAAAACTACTCGAGACAAATGGAACTACTCGAGTATATAAGATAAAACTACTCGAGACAGAAAATAAAACTACTCGAGTATTTTACCGAGCTACTCGAGTATTTAACTTAGAAAATTTCGAGAAGAGAATTTCTGTAAAACCCGAGAGGAGAAAAGAAACTACTCGAGTAGTTGTGTCATAACTACTCGAGAGCCATAATTGACTACTCGGGATATATCTTAGCTACTCGAGTGGGAGTATTATTACTCGAGTACGAACCCAGTAACTTACTCAAGTAAGTAAAGAACTACTCGAGTACTTTACTTAGGAAAATTTTCTTGACAGATTTTTCTTCTTCTAAGGGATGACCAGCATTAAGTCTTTTCACATAGTCCTAGAGCTTGAATATGAAGTGTATCCCAATAGAGAGGCTACACATGAGTCAACACCTTGGAGAACACAATGAGGGATTACATTGTATGGTCCTGTGTTTGGTGACCCATTGTAGACTGACATTGGTCTACACTTCCCATAAGATTCCTACAAACACATAACTCAAACCAAGCATCAAATACAACTTAATTCATCTTAGTTCAAGTATGACTTCATCATATCTGGGTTAGTGTGGATACAATACCCAACAACTCCTCAGAAGATATAGGAGATCCTTCTGACATAATAGATTTAATAGAATCAGATATTGATATGAATGAGCCTGTTTTGGCTGAGATAGACACTGTTGGTGATTATATTATAAATCCCACAGTTGATCTTTTAAATTTGTTGAGCATTTTTGATACAGTTCATTTGAACTTTCTGCCAGAAGACTGCATAAAGCCATCTTTGGCTATAGTCCCCTACACCTCACCAATAAGCCCCAAGGTTGCCAATCAACTAAAGGATAGTTTGGCTATTACAGAGGCTCCAGCCATTCCATCTCCACCAAAATCTGATCCCCTCATTACTGCATCCTCTCCTAGAGACATATCTGCTCCAACTTTTGTTATGGATGACTCACCAATATCTGATCTTGATGAATTGATCATGGCTGACATAGAAGAAGAGAATAAAATAGTTGTTGAAAGCATTGATCTGTATAGTTCTCCAGCTCCAGCTCCTCCTCCAGCTCCTTCCCAGGCAGAAAAACCCTTGATATCTATAGAGGCTCTAAAAGAGATTAATGTGCTGTATGATACTCCTCAATACTCTTCTGATGATGAAGATGATGAAGAGGATTCTGATGATGAGCCCAAGGCTAAGAAGAAAGTCTCCAAGAAGAGGAAATCCCCTCCACCTCCTGCTCCAAAACCCAATCCAACAAATGATACTCCCTATTATATACTTCAGAAAATCCCACCATATAAGGGCATGCCAGCATGGATGTGGCTGTCCAAAAACCAATAGAAAGAGAGAAATAAAAGCAGGAGATACTCACCTCCTCCTCAAAGATTCAAGAAAGACCCTCCTCCTCCTGCTCCACCTGCTGTTGGTGCTTTAGGCACTTCATCTCAAAGGACTACCCAATATCAAACATATCAAAGACAGCAGGGTAGATCTTCTTCTTCTGGAAGCAGCCAGCAGAGCCATTATTCATCAGGCAAATAGCATCATCAACAACAACAGCAACAAGTCACTGAACATCAGAAAGTTAAAAGCCCAAAAAGACCTGACTCCCCGCCAATACCTTTTGAAGATCCAGAAACATCTACCACTGCAAGGATGGCTAGATTCTAGGAATTGGTTGGCATATCCATGATCAACAAAGCAAAAGCTGAAGGAAAGGATCCTTCTGAATACACCACCATGTCCAAATACAGGAAGGAAGAACTCAACAGGTTTGCTAAAGCTAATAAATTTTTTAATGTTGATGACTACATGAAACTGCATCCAGAAGTTGTAGTGTCAAGGGCTACCTCCCTCAATATCATTGGAGCTGCTGATATGATAATGACAAAAACTCAAGCAGAAAACCCAAACAGGGAAATCAAATTTACATAGTCTATTGACAAAGCTAAGGAGGTTAAGCCAAAAGAGCCCAACAAGAAGAAATAAACTTTAAACTGTTTAGCCTCTTTGATTATTTTAAAAACTATCTGTTTATATTCTTAATGCAAAGCTTTCTGATCTGCTGCATATTTTAAAATTTCCTGCCAGATATATGTTTTCTTGCTTTGTGTATGTTTGTGTCTGTATTTAGTGACCTCACCCAAATAGGGTGAGATTGTTGGATCCCTATTTGGATTTGGGCTAGGTTCACTAAACTATGATGTTTGACCCAACATGTATATCCAGGGTCATGTTTGTGTCCTAGAGTTTAGGCCATGTCCTTAGAATCAACACTGCATGGACCAGCCATCTACAGACTGTAGAAGACTCTAGACTTAGAGAAATTTCAAAAACTCAAGAAAATGAGTTCGAAGTTTGTCGAACTCAGCTCGACGAAAGCCGTGCTCAGCTCGACGAACTCAGAGACAATTCTCTGAGCTGAGCTCGAAGAACGAAGTTCTCATGTCGATGACTTATGGACACTCTACTTCAAATATTCTAAGTCCAGAATCATACTCCAGTCGACAAATTTATGTTCTCAGCTCGATGAACTTGGACCACAATCTTGATAAGTTGTATCAAGTAGTTGTTAGCAGTTCTCAGGTCGATGAAATCAATTCCCAAGTTGACGATTTCTGGACACTTTTACTCGACATTCTCAAGTCCAAGAAACATTTTCACTGAACTTCAGTCGCCGAAGTTAGAATCTCAGCTCGATGATCTTGATGCACAGAATTGGAAAGGTTCTAGAGAAAGCAGTTATCTGTTATTAGGTCGACGATCTTAGATCTCAGGTCGACGAACAAAAATTATCTGGTCGACGAACATGACTACTCAGCTCGACGAACTCAGGACCCAGGTCGACGAATTCTGTTCTTCACTCGACGATTTCTATGCAGTTCCAAAAATGGACTTTTCCTCCCTTTGTCCTTATTTTATTGCAATAATTCCTGAGTAATCAATGCTTAATATTCTCTGAATATTACCGTTAGAAGCAGCATTGATTATGTCCTTCATCAGGATTATTACTTGCCGATTTTCAATGGGACAGTTGGGAAAATCAATCAATGCAGACATTCTCAAGGCCGTTTGTAATCAATGCTGAAGAAATTCAAAATGTAGAAGGAAGATTCCATGGAAAATATAAAAAGGATTTTTTTTTCTTCCTTCTCCACACACATATAGACAGACGACAAAAAGGATAATAGAGAATACAGAAAAAGAAATCATACAGTAACAAAGAAACTAGAAGCCCTAGACCAGAGAAACAACGGCAAGCTGAAGAAGAAGAAGAACATCCATTCCAAAATCAAGAGTCTTCTTCCTTCTTCATTCCAGGATTCTTCAAGGACAACCACAACTCTATCAGTCAAGAAGTTGCTGGATATCTTCTGGTCAAGGCTAAAGGATTGAAGGCCTACTCACCCTGAAGCAAAGCTCTAACCTTCCTGAACAAATCAATATCTTAGGGGGAGCTTTGTTTACGTCAAAAGATCCACTAAAGTCTTCTCAGTTGTATTTGAGAAAGAGAAGACATCATCACTCTCTCACTCCTACTGTAAAAAGTGTTCTTTAACTCCCTTCAAAGTTATTCCTGGTTGCAAGTCACCTGATTAAAAGACTTGGGATTAGTTTTTGAGCATCTGATCAAAAGCTCATTGGTGGCAGTCATCTGATCAAAAACCTGAGTGGATTCCTACCATGGTGGTAGATGAGTGGATGTACCCAAGTTTAGGGGAACCACTATAAAATTCTTGTGTTGTCTGGTTGTCATCTTTTTCTTTTGTTCTTGTTGTGGCTGTGCTAGTTAGGTTGCTGTGTCTGTGATATTATTTTATATTTGCAGTTCCTATGGTAGATCACTTTATCTTAGGATTGTTTTTTATTTACAGCAAAAGCCTTAAAAGTTTCAAGATACTCTATTCACCCCCCTCTAGAGTATATCAGATCTAACCCTAATTTTCAGGTTACCACTGTGGCATCAGCCACCATGGTTTCCAGCAGGGGGCCGCTGTTTTTGAGTCCCGTAAATTTTACGTGACTTAAAAACAGCAGCAACGCTACAGCCCCCCCCCCCCCCCCCCGTTTATATTATTTTATATTATATTTAAATTTATATTATAATTTATGTTATAATTTATATTATAATTTATGTTATAATTTATAAACGTTATAATAATATGAATATAATAATTTATATAATAATATATAAATGTTAAAATAATATAAGTTATATAAAATATTGTAAACAAAATTTTTGATTTATTTTTAGAAAGTTTTGGTTCATGTGATTGTGTCTTACATGTTAAAACAGCGCTGTAAATACTGTTCTTCCAAACAGTTTCACAGATTTTGCCACGACTCCGCAAAATAGCTGATTATTGCACCACTGCTTCTTACCACTGCTTCTCCTGTTGCTGCAGCCGCGCCAAACTGAGCCTTAAACAATATCAGATTTGCCTCTTCCTCCTAGGGCATTCCTATGAATTCCATTTACTTGCATGTTAATGGAAGCAAGCAATTGTTTTATTACCCTCGCCTCTTCCTCCTAGGGCATTCCTATGCATTCCATTTACTTGCATGTTAATGGAAGCAAGCAATTATTTTATTACCGTATTTAGGTTTTTGATTTACTGCACTGTTGCGTCGAGACTTTTGTTGTCAGAGTACTGTCGTGTTGGGCATGGGGGACCCCCGTGCAAAAGGTGAGAGAATGTTGGCAGAACCTAGACAAATCCATATTGGGTGCGCATGTGTGAAGGTCATGCACACCCATAAAACTCCATCTTGCATAAGCACGGGCGAAGCCAGTGCACACCCAAGACAACCCATAAACAGGCGGAGCCCGTTCGTATAGGGAGCATCGAATAAGGGTAATAGTGCATCCATACCACTCATATGCGGGTGCAGCCCGTTTGAATATCATCTAAGCGCCCTTGAATGAGGGCACAACACGCTCAATGCAGGCATAGTCCGCTCGAATGTGAGTGCAGCCCGCTAAGAGTAAGCGAGCACGAGCGAAGCCCATGTGGAACTTATATATATGTATATATATATATATATATATGTATATATATATGTATATATGTATATATATGTATATATAGTGCAAAGTGTTCAGGTTTCACTTCTTTTTTCCATTTGCTCCAACTATGAAAAAAGAATGCAGAACTCTTTTTTGTGGTGCTCACGAGTATTCCTATTTTTATTCAGTTTGTTCCGCTCAACCCCAACTTATCTTATTCAGTCACTCGGAGAGCAGCCTATTGAGTACATTTTCCATTGTGTTTCGTTTCAATCAAAAAAGGGGGAGTTTTTTTGTTTTCGCTATATATATAGATATATATATATATATATACTATATTAAAAAGATGTATGGGCGGAGTCTTTGGGCTTCCTAAAAGTCACTTCTTTAAATCTTACCCATCAAACAAATAATGCCCATTTCATTCTAGCCATCCACTCCCGCACACAGAAAAAACACATTTCACGGCCTCCCTCTCTCATTCGCGTCATTGCCCTTTTATCTCCCCTGATGGCACGACATTGCTACTCCTCTAGGGCATCACAAGTCAAAGCATGTCGTTTTCCACATTCTCCTGTTCGCCCCTTTTAGTCCCACGACACCCTTTCTCCCCCACTATCCCCACCAGTTGAGGTGACACTTGAGGTTTGTTTTATTTCCTCTGCTCCTACCTTCTCTACATATTCTTCAATCTACTCTGCATCAGCTGCATAACTTCAACGTCCATTCTTTCAAACTCTACCCTCCGGGTCGAGAATCTGTAACAATATTCAGAGGGGGAGAGGAGGAAAAGTTAGAGGAAAGGCCTAGATGTGGCCGGGAAGGTCAGAGAGACAGGGGGGAGGAAGTAAGAAGAAATTCTGCTTTCATTAATTCTTAAAAACCATATTATAGAGACTAATCCCTTATTTATACTAATTACAAGGTTATTAAAGGTAACAGCTATATTAGTAGCGGATCCTTCTTAGCTGTCATTGATGTAGACAAGGAGAGTTGATGGAGCCAAGTTGCAGCATCTCCCCCATCCTTAATAAAAGTTGTCTTTATTCTTATCCCTTGATCTCTGATGCAGGTACCCAGAACGGCGGATAATTATAAGCAACAGCTACCGCCCTCCTCATTTATCCTGGTTCTTCCTCCGTTGTGTTGATAAGGCGTTGAGTATACCTGGATGTGTTACATTACCGCCCTCTTTAAAACAGACGTTGTCCTCAGTGTCTTTGCCAAAGTTGGCTTTCTGGAAACCCTAGCTACGGGGATGGAGGTTTTCTATGACGGTGAAGCAACCTAGCTTAATAATGGTAGAAGGCAGAAGATGATTCTGGTGAGAGCAGATATTGAAGTGGTACTTCCTGTAGGAAAACTGATTCTGCTACTCTTATTGTGGCTAGGTGAGCTTTCGCTGTGGAAATATCTTCCCCTTTCCTTATTATTTTTTTCTCTTCTGGAACTGTCTTTTAGAGTGGTGGTGGTACTTCGTCGTCCCCTATATTTTTGTTGTTCTCAGTTTTTTTGTTTTGCGGTTTCTTTTTACAATGTTGGCCCTTTGTTTTCCATGACGTTCCTTCCTCATGTCCAGCTTGTGGTTGTAAGCTGGAAAAATCTTCTAAGGAAGATAAATCTTCCCAAGTGCTATCTTTCGGTGGAAGTCCCTTCCACTGCACTAATCCTTGCTGTATTTATTTTCCTTGTCGTGAAATTTTCCGAGTAGACACAATATCCATAGGCTCATGAAGCGGGTTGTTTCTCCATTGATGGTTTGGAAGGGCAACCGGCTGAGGCCCTGGTTCTCCTATGTATGGTTTGAGTATAAAAATGTGAAAAACTGGGTGGATTTTGGTTTCGGGAGGTAGGTCCAGTCGATAAACTGTTTGTCCGATGAGCTCCAGCACTTTGTATGGACCATAAAATTTCAGGCCCAATTTATTGTTGTTAGAGCGAGCAATTGACAGTTGTCTATAAGGGTGCAGTTTGAGGAGCACCCATGCCCCTGGCTGTAGCTGTAGTTCCTTTCTTTTTTATCTGCATAGGCCTTCATTCTTTGCTGCGAGATTTGTAAATTCTATTGAAGTTGCTGAATAATTTTCCCGCTTTTCCAAGGTTGTTGTAGCTGCTTCATTGGTTGTACTCCCTGGGCTGTAAGATAGTAAACCAAGGGGAGTTCCACCGAACATGACCTCATATGGAGTCATGCCGATCGAAGAGTTAAATGATGTATTGGTAAAATATTCCGCAAAACTAAGATAAGTAGACCATTTTTGGGGTTATGATTACAAAATAATCTCGGATATTCTTCGAGGGACCGATTTATTCATTCAGTTACACCATCCGTTTGAGGGTGGTATGCTGAACTCTATTTTAGTTGTGTGCCCTGTAAACGGAACAATTCTTTCCAAAAATCACTTAAACTGGTGTCCCAATCCATAATTATGGATTCAGGAATGCCATGAACGTTGCCTACGTTTTCCCAAAATAAGGAAGCGATTGTAGGTCTAGTTAAGGTTTTATCTGGAGCAAAATGGACCGCCTTTGAAAAGCGATCTACCACAACCATAATAATTGTATATGAATTTGAGTTAGGCAAGTTAGTGATAAAGTCCATAATTAGATCCATCCATAATTTGCCAGGTGTTTGAAGAGGTTGCAAAATTCCATAAGGTAGGTGGTTGCTTGGTTTAGCCTTTTAGCCTTTTAGCATAGGTCACATTGCTTAATATGGTTTTCTACCAGTTGAATCAAGTTTACCCAATAAAATTGTTAATGTAGTCTAAAAGTTGTTCCCCTAACTCCAGAATGCCCCTCCCATATACTATCGTGTGCCTCCTTTATGAGTGTTAGTCTTAGTGCAGATTTCTCTGGAATGAATATTTTGTGCTTGTGATATATGTAACGTCCCTTAAGTGACCAATTTGGTTGTAATTGTGGTGTATCCCTAATTTGGTGTATTAGCCTTTGTGTATACTCATTTGTTTCATAGTCTTGTTCCAATCCACTCAAAAGAGTGGAGATTGGAACAGACAGAACATTCAGGTTCATACCCGGGTGCTGTTCTGGAGTTGGATCTATACAGAACAATGTATCCGCAACAATGTTATGTTTTGTTTGCATGTCTTATATTTAATAGTATAATCATAACCTAATAGTTTTGAAAAGAAAATGTGTTGCTCAAGTGTATGTAGATCTTGTGTCAATAAATGGTGGAGACTCTGATGGTCTGTGTGAATAATCAATTTATGTCCTAAGAGATATTGACGCCATTTTACTATAGCTGTAATTATGGCGTACATTTCTCGTACGTACGTGGATTTCTGTTGCATTTGCATCGTCAGTGTTTTACTAAAGTATGCTTTAGGTTTATTTTGTTGCAGTAAAACTGCGCCAACTACTAATCCAGATGCATTCGTTTCTAGTTCAAATGGCAAATTGAAGTTAGGTAGAGTTAGAACATGGGGGTTAAGCAAACATTGATTTAAAATGTCAAAAGCGTTTTGGGTATTGGGGGTCCAGTTAAAAGGAGTTTGTTTAAGTAAGTCAGCTAAGCGATATGCAATTGTGGCATAATTTTTGATGAATTTTCTATAATAACCAGTTAACCCCAAAAAAGCTCTAATATGTTTTTGTGACTTGGGTACAGTGATTTTTTGGATAACATCTAAATTACATCGGGTTGGGCCAACCTGGCCCTGAGATATCTGGTGTCCTAAGAACTCAATAAAAGTTGATAAAAATGAACATTTACTTAGTTTAAGGTAAAGACTATTTTGTGATAGTATTTCTAAAATTTTATGAAGATGACTGTAATGATCAGCGATGGACGCACTGTATAGTAATATATCATCAAAAAAACAACTATAAACTTCCATAAATAGTTTATTCACTTGGAGACCAAGAAAGTAAGAGAGCTCACCCATGCTACTCATTTCAAACTTTGAATGCATGAGGTCAGAGAACCTCTTGCATAGTTTAGAATCTGTAGACCCAAAAATAATATCATCTACATAGATTTGTACTAACAAGATTTGATCCTTATGGTGTCTAGTGAATAATATCATATCTATAATGCCCCTAGAAAACTTATGCAATATAAGAAAGCTAGCTAAGGTTTCAAACCAAGCTTTTGGAGCTTGCTTTAAACCATAGAGAGCTTTATGCAATTTAAAGACATAAGAGGGATGAGTTGGAGAGATAAAACCTGGTGGTTGCTGCACATAAACCTCTTCTTTAAGTTCACCATTCAAGAAGGCACTCTTGACATCCATTTGGTATACTTTGAACTTTTTATATGCAGTATATGCAAGGAAGATTCTGATTGCTTACAGCCTTGCAACATGTGCAAAAGTCTGGTCATAGTCAATCTGTTCCTCTTGCCTATAGCCTTGAGAAACCAGCCTTGCCTTATTCCTTATTATAATACCTTGGGCATCTAGTTTGTTCCTAAATACCCATTTAGTTCCAATGACTGGGTAGTCTTTTGGTCTTGGAACTAAATCCCAAACTCTGCATCTAATAAATTGGTTGAGCTCCTCTTGCATTGCAATAATCCAGTGGGGATCTTGCTCTGCATATTTAATGGATTGGGGCTCAATTTGAGATACGAAGCAGGCATGCATCAAGTCTTGGTTGAGTTGATGCCTGGTCTGCACACCAACTGAAATGTCTCCAATCACTTGAGATACAGGGTGATCTCTAAGTGTGACCAATTCAGTAGGTGGAGTTGGTTGAGCAACAGCTTGGGGAATAAATTCCTCTTTTGGAATTATAGTAGATGTTGGAGGTTCTTCACTGATTTCACTGTTTTCCTCTTCACTGTCTTCATCTTCATTATCTTCGGCAATTTGTAGAGAAGGATGGCTAACAGCCTCATTGGTGAGGGTTAAATCATTCAACTTATCACACAAATATGGTTCCTACAAAGTGTTACTCGTAGAAATTTCTTTCTTCTTGTAAAACATGTTAGTTTCATCAAATGAAATATGCACAGATTCTTCAATTTTCATGATAGATTTATTAAAGACCTTATAAGTCTTGCTTACTTGGGAATATCCAAGAAAAATTCTCATTTCAGCCTTAGCTTCAAATTTTCTAATGTGTTTCTTATTGTTGTTGTGAATGTAACATAAGCAACCAAAAATTTTAAAATAGTCTACTTTAGTTTTCTTCCTTTTAAGTTGCTCATAAAGAGTATTATTCTTAAGCTTGTGGATAGGACTTCTATTCAGTACATAATTTGATGTGCTCACATCCTCTGCCCAAAAGGATAGGGGTAACTGAGCATCTGCTAGTAATGTGCCTGCAGATTCAATTAGGGTTCTATTCTTGCTTTCAGCAACCCCATTTTGTTGAGGGGTTCTAGGAGCTGAGAAGGAGTGCTTGATACCTTCCTTCTCACAGAACTCTTGCATAAGAAGAGACTCAAACTCAGTACCATGATCACTTCAGATCAATTCAACTGGAGTAAAGTACTCAATCTGTATGTTTTTGAGAAAATCTGTAAGAACCTTGAATTTATCAGACTTAGATCTCAGAAAGAATACCCAAGTGAATCTAGAGAAGTCATCTACAATCACTAAAGTGTAAGATTTCCCTCCGAGACTTTGTACTGCAATAGGGCCAAAAAGGTCCATATATAGTAAGTACAATATTCTAGGCGAGTCACTTTTATTTAATGATTTAAAATTACTTTTAGTTTGCTTGCCTATTTGACAAGCCTTGCAAAGGTTTTCCATCTTGTAAGGGAAAGAAAGCAATCCTCTAACAAGGTTGTCCCTATATAGTTTGGCAATATTTTTCAAATTAACATGACCTAATCTCCTATGCCAAAGGTCATTATTGTTACTAGTTTGATTAAATAAACAAATTTCAAATTTAGCTGACTGGAGATTAACTATGTAAATGTTTCCTACTCTAGTGTCAGTCAAAACTACATGGTTATCTAAAAAGTAATAATACAAGAGGTTTTATTAAAGGATACCTGAAACTTTTCATTACATAATTGACTTATAGAGATGAGGTTGTGCTTCAGTCCATTTACATAAGCTACATTCTTGAAGGTGACAGCTCCAATCTTGACCTTTCCATAGCCTTCAGTCTAGCCATAATTGAAGTCACCAAATATTACTTTTGGTCCTAGCTTTGACTTGTAATTAATTAAGTTATCCTTGTTTCCAGTCATGTGTTTAGAATAACCACTATCCAGATATCACTATTGCTTTGTGGTAGGATAGTCTTTCACCTGCAATAAAACAGATTAGCTATTTTTGACCCAGGTTACCTTAGGTCCTTCTTTCTTCACATAACTAAAACTAGAGAAATAAGAGTATTCTGGTTGACATTTGTAACTTAAAGGGTGATATCTTCTAGGTGGTATAATCCATTGATTAAATTGATTGTAGGATGATCTAGGTTGATTATTAGTTTTGGAATAATTAAAGTATCTGTTAACTTGAATTGGGTTCGACGAACTCAAGTGAGTTCGTCGATTGGAGTTTGACGAATGGGGATGAGTTCGTCGAACTCCACTTAGAGAATGAAAGTATTCATTCTCTGGGCCCCAAAATCATCGATCTCTGCTCGACGAACCATACTGGTTTTGTCGATAGTAGTTCAATGAATTATTATAATAGAAATCTGCGTTCGGAATTCGTCGACTAGAGTTCGACGAACTATACAGATTTCGTTGATCGGAGTTCGACAAAATTTGCTGAACATTGTTGTAGTTAGGATTTCTCTTATTCTGTTTTCTTTTCTTATTCTTTGGTTTTAAATCAGTTGGTCTATCATTATTATTATTGTCTATTTTCTCTTTTCCCTTTTCTGAGATAAATCTAATTGGAGTTGACAACATATTTTTCTGGATTAGTGGGGGTTGGCTTGATGAAAAACCTAAGCCCAGCTTGCCATTTAACTTGGCATTAACTGTGCTTGTAATGTCCATCAACTTGTTGTTTCTCCCATTTAGGGATTCTTCAAGTTGCCTAGCGTCAGCTAATTCAGATTTTAATGATATTATTTGTTCTTGAGCTAAAGTTAATTCATCTTTTAATTTAATATTTTCAAAAACAAAGTTTTCATGATCGGTTAATCTTTCCCTAAGTATTTTAATTTCTTTTTCAGAATTTATTAAATCTATACACATGGATTTAAATTCAGTTTTAAAGCTATTAGAATTGTAATCAAAGGATGATAATACCTGATCAGTTTCTGATTCAGATTCTTCATTATCTGATTCTTTTGATTGTTCCTCAGTATCTGATGGGTGCAAGATGCATTGATAGCCATGAGGAAAACTTCCCTTGCCTTTACTTCATCTTCATCTTCACTGGAGCTAGAAGATGATGATTCCTCTTCAGTATCACTCCAGGTCTCAGCCACATAGCCCTTTTCTTTTCTTTTGTGCTTGCTGGATGAAGACTTGTTGTAGTGGTGCTTCCTGGAGTCTTTTTCTCTCCTTTTCTCCTTATTTTGGTTTTCAGGACCCAAAGCATACAATTTCCTTAGTGGGTGTTTTGTCATACCTGGGTTTGTCATCATGTCAGGATGACTTTCTCCTAAAGTCCTTCCTTGTCATCTTGTAGAATCTCTTGGCTAAGAGACTCAGGAGTTCTTCATTTGATGTTGGAGCTTCAGTTTCTTCTACAGCTTTAAAAGCTATATTCTGCTCCTTCCTTGATGTTATAAGAGTCTTCTGTTCTGTATCTTCTCTAGACTTAATCAATTGCTCATATGATTTGAGCTTTCCTAGGAGAGATTCTGTAGAGATCTCATTCAAGCTTCTGGCTTGCTTAATTAGCCATATCCTTGAATCCCATGAGCTTGGGAAGCACATGAGGATCTTGTCATTCACCTCAGTGAGAGAGATGTCTTTGTCCAAGGTCTTTAGCTCACTGATAGTTGAACTTAATCTGTTGTACATGTCACTAATAGATTTTTATTCTTCCTTCTTGAAGTTCTCATATTAGGAGATGAGAGTTGATCTTCTATCTTTCCTCTCATCAGCTGAACCAGCAACCATCTGGTTTAGAGAGTCCCAGATTGCTTTTGTAGATGTGCATTCAGCCACTTTCTGCAATATGTCATCTAACATAGTCTGAGCCAATATGTTCATGGCCATTGCATCTGCAATCTTTGCCTTTTTCTGAGCATCTGTGCACTCAAGTGGTGGAATAACATGAGTGCATGAGGGTGAAGTAGATCTAGTAGCAGCTATTGGTTGAGGAGGATCTGTCAAAATAGAATCACATATGTCCTCATCAATAGAATTCATATACAGCCTAATTCTTGCCTTCCAGATTGCAAATTTATTCAAGTTGCAGACTGGAGGTCTGGTGCTTGAATAATCTTTATTCTGTGTCATGTTGTGAAATAAAAAAAAACTAAGATCAGATCAAACAAAAGATCTTTTGGTTCAAGTGTTAGCTTGTACAACCAAAGGAACCTGCTCTGATACCAATTGAAAGATAGGGGTTAGATCTGATTACTCTAGAGGGGGTGGGAGTGAATAGAGTATGTTAAAACTTTTAGTTGTTTTTGACTTTTATCAGAGTAAATAAAATAGGTGATACCAGTAGTAGTAAAAGAAAGAAAAGATAGTCTAATCTAATCTAATATACCACAACATAGAAAGCTAGTCTATCACAACCATAGTAAGAACAACAAGAAAAAGGACAACCAGACAACATAAGAAATTTTATAGTGGTTCCCCAACCTGGGTACATTCTCTCTTCTACCACCCTGGTAGGAATCCACTAGCAGGCTTTTGATCAGGTGACTGCCACCTTTGATCTTTTTATCAGGTGCCCAAAAACCAAAATAAACTTTTGAAGTGAGTTAATAAACCCCTTATATAGGAGGGGGAGAGATATTTGATGGTGTTTTCTCTTTCTCAAACAACTGAGAAGACTAGTGGATTTGTTGTTGTCAAGACTCCTTCAGAATCACTAGGATCCTTGCACAGGGTGTAGGTCTTCTGTCTTGACTTGAAGTAATCCAGGAACTTCTGATTAATAGTGATTGTTGTCCTTGAAAGCTCCTGGAGTTGAAGTTGAAGAAGACTCTTGATTTTGTGTTTGTTGTTCTTCTTCTTCTTCAGAAAGATCAAGGTGAAAATAAAGTGTTTTCTGCACTGAGAATTTTTGAATGTTGTTTTTGTATTCTCTGTTTATCTCTATTACTTGCTTGCCGACTGAAAGAGAAAAAAATCTCTTTTTTATATTCTCTGTCGAAATTCCTCCTTTGAATTTTGAATTGTCTGCATTGAATGCTGACTGTTTGGAGAATGAAAATCGGCTGGAGAATATTTTCTTTAATGTGTTTCCCCAACTGTCCCAATTAATTAAGCAAGTAATTAACCTGATGAAGACCATAATTAATGCTGCCAATAATGGCTATATTCAGAGAATATGTGCATTAATTACTCCGGAAAATATTGCTGAATAATATATGGAATATGGACTGAAAATGAGGAAAACTCTAAATCTGGAACTGCAATAGAAATCATCGACCATAGAACAGATTTCGTCGACCTGAGATCCAAGTTCGTCAAGCTGAGAAATCCTGTTCGTCGACCTGAGAAAACTTGTTCGTCGACCTGAGATCCAAGTTCGTCGACTTGAGCTCAGCGACCTGCATTCTGTGAATAACTTGCTAATTCTGCGGTCCAAGTTCGTCGAGCACAGATTTTGTCTTCGTCGAGCTGAGTTCAGAGAATATATTCTAGAAAGAATGTTTTGAAGTTGAAATCCAGACTTCGTCGACCTGAGCTCGAATATCATCGAGCTCAACTCAGAGATTTAACTCTGAGTTCGTCAAGTAGAGCACGACTATCGTCGAGCTGAGTTCGTCAAGTAGAGCACGGCTATCGTCGAGCTGAGTTCGACGAACGTCGAACTTATATACTTAACTTGATTTCTTCTAAGTCTTGAGTCAATCTGAGGTCTTCTTTTGGCTGGTCCATGTATGGTTGAACCTAATGACTTAGCCAAAATTCCTAGGACTCAAAGACATGACCCTTGCTATATATTGTGGGTCAGACATCCTAGTTAGTGAGCCTAGCCCAAATCCAACTAGGGATCCAACATAGGTTATCTACTGAAGTAATAATACAGGAAGTTTTATTAAATGATACCTGAAACCTTTCATAACATAACTTACTTATGGAGATAAGGTTATGCTTTAGTCCATTTACATAAGCAACATTCCTAAAGGTGATTGCTCCAATCTTGACCTTTCCATATCCTTCAATCTGGCCACAATTGGAATCACCAAATATTACTTTAGGTCCTAGCTTTGACTTGTATTTGATTAGGTTGTCCTTATTTCTAGTCATGTGTTTTGAACAGCCACTATCCAGATACCACTGTTGCTTTGTGGTGGGATAGTCTTTCACCTCCAATAAAACAGATTAGCTATTCTTGACCCAGGTTACCTTGGGTCCTTCTTTCTTCACATAATTAAAACTGGAGATATAAGAATATTCATGTTGATATTTATAACCAAAAGGTTGATATCTTCTAGGTGGAATAATCCAATGATTAAATTGATTGATGGAAGATCTTGGTTGATTATGAGTTTTAGCAAAATTAAAGTTTCGGTTAAAGTGAAGTGGGTTCCACGAATTCAAGTAAGTTCGTCGATATGAGTTCGACAAATGGGGATGAGTTCGTCGAACTCCACTCAGAGAATGGAAGTATTCATTCTCTGGGCCCCAAAATCGTCGATCTCGGTTCGACGAACCGTACTGGTTTTGTCGATCGTAGTTCAACGAATAATTATAGTGAAAATTTGCGTTCAGAGTTTGTCAACTTGAGTTCGACGAACTATACATATTTCGTCGATCGGAGTTCGACGAAATATATTGAACATTGTTATAATTATGATTTTTCTTATTCTTTTTCTTATTCTTTTGTTTTAACTCAGTTTGTTTAGCATTATTGTTATTATCTATCTTTTCTTTTCCTTTTTCTGAAACAAATTTTATTGGTGTTGACAATATATTTTTCTGCATCAGTGGGGGTTGGCTTGATGAAACACCTAAGCCCAGCTTGCCATTTAGTCTGGCATTCACTATGTTTGTGATGTCCATCAACTTGATGCTTCTCCCATTTAGGGATTCTTCAAGTTGCCTTGCATTAGCCAATTCAGTTTTTAATGATATTATTTGTTCATTGACTAAAGTTAGTTCATCTTTCAGTTTAATGTTTTCAGAAATCAAGTTTTCTTGATCGGTTAATTTTTCTCTAAGTGTCTTAATTTTATTTTCAGAATTGATTAAATCAATACATAATGATTTGAATTCGGTTTTAAAATTATCTAAATTGTAATCAAAATATGATAGTACCTGATCAGCCTCAGATTCTGATGTTTCTTCATTATCTGACAGCTCAGCTTCAGATGGACTGTAGGAGGCATTGATAGCTATAAGGCAAACTTCCCTTGCCTTTCCTTCCTCTTCATCTTCACTGGAGCTGGAAGATGAGGATTCTTCTTCAGTGTCACTCCAGGACTCAGCCACAAAGCATTTCTCCTTTCTTTTATGCTTGTTGGAGGATGGCTTGCCCTAGTGCTGTTTTCTAGAATATTTTTCTCTTCTTCTTTCCTTCTTTTTATTTTCTGGATACTCTGATATGAAGTGTCCTGGTTTCCTGCAGCCAAAATAAACAATCTCTTTAGTGGGTGTCTTGTCATACCTTAGTTTGTCATCTTGCTTAGATGACTTTCTTCTGAAGTCCTTCTTTACCATCTTGTAGAATCTCTTGGCTAAGAGACTCAGGAGTTCTTCACTTGTTGTTGGAGCTTTTGATTCTTCTGAAGCATTAAAAGCTATGCTTTGTTCTTTTCTTGCTGCTGGAGGAGTCTTCTGCTCTGCAGCTTCTCTTGACTTTATGAGTTGCTCATATGCCTTGAGCTTTCCCAGAAGAGATTCAGTGGAAATCTCATTCAAGCTTTTGGCCTCCTTGATTGGCCATATTCTGGAATCACATGAGCTTGGGAAGCACATGAGGATTTTATCATTCACTTCAGTGAGAGTGATATCCTTATCCAGAGTCTTTAGCTCATTGATGATTGAGCTTAGTCTGTTATACATATCGTTGATAAACTCAGATTCTTATTTCTTGAAATTTTCATACTGTGAGATGAGAGTTGATCTCATGTCCTTTCTCTCATCTGTAGAACCAACAACCATCTGGTTGAGAGAGTCCCAGATAGCTTTGGCAGATGTGCACTCAGCCACTTTTTGGAATATGTCATCTAAAATAGTCTGTGCTAGGATGTTTATATCCTTTGCATATGCTATTTTGGCCTTCTTTTGAGCATCTGTCCACTCAGGAGGTGGAACAACATGTGTACTTGAAGATGTAGTAGTAGCTGTAGGTTGAGGGGGACCTGTCAAAATAGAATTATATATGTCTTCATCAATAGAATTCATATAAAGCCTAATTCTTGCCTTCCAGATTGCAAACTTGTTCAGATTACAGACTGGAGGTCTGGTGCTTGCATAATCTTTGTTTTGTGTCATGCTATGAAATAAACAGAAAAACTAAGGAAAAAGAAAATCGGATCTAACAAGGATCTTTTGGTTCAAGTATTAGCTTGTACAACCAAAAGAACACCCCTCTGATACCAATTGAAAGAAGGGGGTAGACCTGATTTACTCTAGAGGGGGGTGAATAAAGTAAATAAAACTTTTGGCTGTTTTTAAATATTAGAGTAATAAAATATGTGATACTATAATAGTAATATAAACAGAAAAATAGTAAGCTAATCTACTCTATCACGACACAACAATCTATCACAGCAAAGCAAGAACAGAAAGAAAAGGCGCAACCAGACGACACAAGAATTTTTATAGTGGTTCCCCAAACTGGATACATCCACTCTTCTACCACCCTGGTAGGAATATACTAGCAGGTTTTTGATCAGGTGACTGCCACCACAAGATTTATTTTCATGGAGATCTCACAACCTTTTGAGCTTTTGATCAGGTGCCCAAAAACCAAGAATAAACTTTAGAAGGGAGTTAATAAACCTTTTGTATAGGAGGTGAGAGAGGTAATGGTGTCTTATGTTTCTCTAATCAATAGAGAAGACTAGTGGATTGATGTTGTCAAAAGCTCCTTCCAAAATCACTTGGAGCCTTGCTCAGGGTGTAGGTCTTCAGCCTTGTATTGAAATGATGTCAAGGAACTTTCTGACTGATTGAATGTTGTTGTCCTTGAATGTTCCTGGAGAAGAAGTTGAAGAAGACTCTTGATCTTTCTTTGTTGTTCTTCTTCAGTCTTCAGTAAGCACAAGGTGAAAACTGGTTGTTTTCTGCACAGAGAATAGTTCTGAATGTTTCTGTATTCTCTGTATTATTTCTTATTATGTATCCTTGTCGACTGAAAAGAGAAAAATTTCTTTTATATTTTATGTCGAAATTGTCCTTTGAATTTTGAATACCAAGCATTGAATGTTGATTTCCTGGAGAGTGAAATACGGCTGGAGAATATTGTCTTTAATGAGTTTCCCCAACTATCCCAATAAATTAAGCAAGTAATTAACCCTGATGAAGACCGTAATTAATGCTGACAATAACGGCTATATTCAAGAGAATGTGTGCATTAATTACTCAGGAAATTACTGCTAAATAATATATGGAATAAGGACAGAAATGAGGGAAATACTCTAAGTCTGGCGCTGGATAGAAATCGTCGAGCTCTTAATAGATTTTGTTGACCGGAGATCCAAGTTCGTCGTGCTGAGAAATCCAATTCATCGACCTGAGCTTAGCGAAATGCGTTCTGCGAATAACTTGCCAATTCTACGGTCCAAGTTCGTCGAGCTGAAAATCCTGTTCGTCGACCTGAGCTCAGCGAACTGCGTTCTGCGAATAACTTGCCAGTTCTGCGGTCCAAGTTCGTCGAACTTAGAATCTGTCTTCGTCGAACTGAGTTCAGAGAACATAAACAGTTGAAGTTGAATTCCAGAATTCGTCAATATGAGCATGAATATCGTCAAGCTCAACTCAGAGAATGATTTCTGAGTTCGTCGATCTGGGATGGACGATCGTCGAGCTGAGTTCGAAGAATTTCGAATAGATAATTTTTGAAGTCTGGATTCTTCTAAGTCTTGAGTCTCCTGAAGTCTTCTGCTAGCTGGTCCATGAATGTTGAACCTAATGACTACCCTAAACTCTAAGACTCAACACTTGACCCTGGTTATATAATGTGGGTCAAAACTCATCCTAATTAGTGAATTTAGCCCAAATCCAAACTAGGGATCCAACAGCTTAGGGATTCTAGACTGTACGATGGTATGCCCGTGCACTGTTGATTCCACTTAGTCAGTCGTTTTTGCAAATTTACCCTACTTTTACAAAGTACTGACACTCTTTCCTGTTACTTCTCCAGATACCAAAGTATAGTAACACGGGGTCCTCTTCTAGAGGATATATTCCAGCCACCCCACCTCGAGACCCAGTTGCCCCGCTATTGTACCATATACCAAGACTGATTTGGGGCAGAAATTGATAGCCATCATGGCCACCTTTCAGACATCCTTGGCACAGCCACCACGAGAGATGACTACACCTATCGATTTGCTGACATCTTTTCGAGGACTGAGGCCTCCCACTTTCAAAGGAACAGGGACTGCCATCCAGGCAGAGGAGGGGGTGGAGCATGTGGAAGAGCTGCTAGTAGGTATGATGTGCCTAGTAGTAGCTGCAGTCTCACTGGTGGTGACCTTGTTAGAGGGATACGCTAGGGACTAGTGGAGAGCGTCCAGCCGCTCGACTTTTAGAGTACGGTCGTTGAGCACTATCCTATGGGGAGAGTTCTGAGGGCCTACTGGAGTTCTTTATTACAGACGCTAACCGATCTATTTTGCAAGAGAGGTTCATGCACATCCGACAGGGTGACCGGATGGTGTTAGAGTACAAGAGAGAGTTTATGCACTTGACACGCTTTGTTGGGAATTTGGTTGCCTCCGATAGGGATAGAGCTTCCCTTTTCTCCCGAGGCCTACAAGATGACCTGATGTAGGCCCCGATTATGATCTCTCAGTCTACCTTCCGCACCATAGCTACTCACGTAGCAGCGTTAGAGTTAGATCAACGGATAGTAGCCCAGCAACACAGAAGACAGGTCGAGGTCCCTAGAGATCAGAGACGAGACAGAGGAACTAGTCCCCACCGACAGGATAGAGAGCATAGGCAGAGACACCACAGACAGCCTTATAGGATCCAACAAGCACCCTCGACCCCCCAACACTGCTGCGGAATGTCAGAACAGCTCCGGCACCATAGCCCACTCTAGTAGTCCGATGTGATGTTCCCTTCACAGGGCCATGGAATATGAGGGCCTTCTACCCACAAGTAGCAGGAAGGCCAGGACTAGGAGCTATGCAAGGTGGGCAACCAACACGGGGATATGCCTAGAGAGGCCGAAGAGGCAGACCTGGCAGGAGAGGCCAATAGGGCCGAGCAGCGCCCTTGGAGGCCTATGCACTAGATTTGCAGCACGGATCGGCCCCCGATGTAGTGATAGGTGAAAGTCTTTATTTCAAGATAGCTTACAACCTAAAGGGGGGGGGGGGGTTGAATAGGTTGTATGAATGATACTATTAGATTTTAATTTTATCTTTCTTTGTACTTAGTGTGTTGGCAGTAATTTGCTTTCAAGTACCTGCACAAAGAAAACAACACAGAAAAGCACACATAGATTTATAGTGGTTCCTCAAATTTGGGTACATCCACACTCCTCCCACCTTGCCAACTTCCTGTTAGTCAAGGCCCTTCTCCAAACCACTACTCCAAAGAGCTTACACCTCAGATCCCTCAGGATCTCTCAGTCTCCTCCAAGACCTACAACTCCGCCGCTAGGCCTATAACTCAGAAATCAGCAGATCACCTACCTCAGGCCAAAGAGCCTACACTCAGGCTGGGAAGACAGCTCTACCTCAGATCCACTAGGGATCCTACCTCAGACTCAAAGGTCCTACACTCAAAGAGTATTCCTCTCTTACAGCTCAGTGATCAATTGACCACCTACCTCAGACTTGAAACCAAGTTCTACAGCTTAGATCCAGTTGGATCCTACAACCTAGAGAGCTTCACTCTACAATAACTCAGGCAATATTGCCCTACCTCAGGCTCAGAAAGCCCTACAACTTAGATCTAGTTGGATCCTACAGGAATGTATTGGATTTATATCTATCATAGAGATATTTCTCTATGACAGCCCCTTAAGCTGAGTTATCTCAGCTCAATATTTATTTACAGCTACAAGGTTCTTGAGTTGGAAGTAACTAGCAGTAAACTGCTTCACCTTCTCTTCCTTTACAGGACAGAGTCAACCACTTTATTCTTTCTTCTTTTCAGCTACAAAAGTGGTTCTTCAGTTTTGAGCTTGCTGATCTAAGCGGCAACTTTTCTGCAAAAACTTCTTCATATTTTCTGCTTATCCCTCAGAAGGAAGACATTCTGAACTTGTTGATGCGGGTGAGGATGGCACCAGCTAACATACCGTCTTTTCCTTAGAGGTTATTCTCTCATCTTACTGATGTCGATGACGATGACACACAGCTAACTGAACTTTATGGTTATTGCAGCAATGGAGAGGAAGATGAAGTACATCCGTAACTTTTCAAATGGATAAAACCCTAAAGTTGTTCTCGTCATGCCCACAGTCTTCCTTTTGTCGTGTTCTATAGCTTTTCCGTACTTTATTTGAAATTAGTTGACTTTGTCGATTTTGCAGATTTTATTGATGTCAGCACCTGTGAACTTAGCCAAAATCGAGCATCAGTATTATATGTGTTGAGTGAATGAGCTTCACTCAACGCCAAGGTATTTAAAAAGTTGTCTATCTAGGCGTTGACAGCATTGAGTGAGCAAGCCTCACTCAATGCTTTTTGCCTTAACCAATTCTATAGCCTTTTATGCATGCCTGGAGTTGAGAGCGTTGAGTAAGCACATCTCACTCAACGCCTTGTGCCTTAGCCATGCATTCTGTTATTTAGGCGTTGAGAGCATTGATTGAGCATGCCTCACTCAATGCTTTCTGCCAGAGCCAATTTTCTGCTTCCTCAGTGATGACTAGTTTTAGTCATCCTTTTTGGGGTAATTTAGTATTCAAAATGCCTAATTTTATTTATATTTTATGATTATTATTTCATGTTTTAATGTTTCTTTATAATATTTTAATTCCTAGTGTTATTAGAGTTTTTGATATAAAAATCTATAGTTTTAGTATAGGTCTTATGTTTTATGTTTACTAGTGTTTTGTTATGAATATAATTAATTAATAGTATGTTATGTTTGTTATGTTTAGTTTAGTTTTAACAACTAATATTATGTTACTTATTTGTGTTATGTTTTGTTATATGACTAATGTTATTATGCTTTATTTTCTTGTAGGTCCATGCTACATGATGCAACCATGCAGCCCAAGTTTCCCCTTCAAGTGAAACCCGAGCCTTGAAGTTTGGAGCAGCCCCTCTACATAATGCAGCCCGAGCTTTCAATTTGGTGCAGCCTGTACCCGAGCCCATGCAGCCCCTAGCCTCTACCCGAGCCCATGCAGCCCCTAGCCTCTACCCGAGCCTATTTAAATAGCCCAAGCAGCTCTCCTAGTCCAACCTGAGCCCAAGCAGCCCACCTAGCTCTAACCTGAGCCCCTCCCTCAAGAGCAGCCTACCCGAGCCACCAAACAGCCCATTAAAGCCCACATTGGCCGGCCACACCCTCTCTCTTTCCTTTATTCTCTTGCCACCTTTCAATCCATGCATGCATCATAATATTCTCTCTCCCTCCTCATTGATTTCTCTATCATTTAATATTGTATTCATGCATTCCTCCATCACATGGTCGGCCCCTACATTCACCCCCTTTCCTCATCTCTCTCTCATGCTCATTTAATTTCATGCATTCCCCCTTATTTAGTTTATTTCTTTTTTTATTTCCCATAAATATCATGCATGAATCATCCCTCTCTCTCTCCCCTCATTAAATACATCATGCATGAACATTCTTCCCCCCCCCCCCATGGCCGGCCACCCTTGATCTCCCCCTTCTTCTAGATGCTTCCCTCCTCTCCTATAAAAGGAACCCAAGACCCATACTTTAAAGAGAGTTTTTCCTTTGGAGTTAGATTGAGAGGTTGGATTGGAGCAAGAGAGCAAGTGAGCAAGAGAGTTCTAGTATAAGTTTTTCTTCATTGTTGTTCTAGTTTTATTGTGTAATTTTCTTCTTAGTAAAATTTTGTCATCCATTTAATATTTTTGTGTACCTCTTTTTAGTAATATCAATGAAATTCTCTTCTCTTTATTTTGTTGTTTCCTTTTGCAATATGCATAGCTAATTCCCTCTTAGCATTTGATCATGAGGATCCATGATTTGAAATGAGAATTATTTATATTTCATAGCTTTATTTTTGCGTAATTCTACTCGGTCCTTCTTTGAATAATTATTGTGTCGACTCCGTATTTCCGGTATACGGTAGTAGGCTTATGATCTCTTATTCGAGTAGCCGAGAGGCTCGTGGATGTGAAAGATCACTCAAAGAAGGAAGGAGTTCAATGCAACCCTAGAGATAGGACGACGTAAATCCTCCGGATTGGAGTCAAATCCAATATTGTGGATCATCTCGATAATGCAACTTTAGGCTTCTTTGGTTTGTAAAGAGATTTCGATCAAAGAGTCTATAAGTTAGGAGACCTAATGCTCTAGCAAGATTTTGTCTCATTTTCGGATCCGTCACGGCCGAGTTGGATTTGCAAATTTAAAACTATGCCCTTTTATTTTCTCGTTTCATTTCATGGTGAATCAATGATCGAATGCTAGCTTTTTTTATATAAGTTTTTGTCTCGCAATTTATCGTTCATTTTACTTTTAAAAAAAAATTCTCAAAATCCCAATAGTCTTCCGGTAGGATAATAGTTAGAGCGTGAGTAGAAGTACTTGACAACCCCGTGTTTAAATACGACCTTGGTACTACAATTCGACAGGTACGCTTGCCTGTTCGGGTTTTGGCCCACCAAGTTTTTGGCGCCGTTGCCGGGGACTTTTCTTCGTCAATATTTTGAAAACGCTTGCGCTATTACTTCTTCAAAAATCAAAAAAAAATTATAATTTATATATTTAAATATTTATAATCAACCCACTTCACCTTATTTCTACCCCACCTAAAATCTCTTGAAAAGGGTAAGGGGCTTTAAGCGCCACCATTTTACCTAGTACCGGGCGAACCCTTCACCGGGTAGTCCTCGGGAAGTTCGAGAGCCAAGCCGTCTAAAAAAATCTTTTTTCTTCAAAAAAACAAAACAAAACCAAAAAAAATTTCCTTTCTTTTCCTCTTTTTCTTTCTTTTCCAAGCTTTCACTTTCATCTTCCCTCGTTTTCTTTGCTAGTGCATGACCCGAGCGAATCCGTCGCTACTTGTTGATTTGGACCCGGAAATCGAACGCTCCTTTCGGAGACAACTACGATTCGGGGCTTCCACTTCTCAAACAGCGGTTGAGGATTCCTTCGGGGATTGTAATTATTCTGAAATGGGAGATCCCAACCCAGGAATGGCTCAGCAAAGGACTATGTCCGATTATGCTCGACCTAACCTGGAGGGGACTGAAACAAGTATCGTTCGACCTGCAATTGCGAACAATAACTTCGAGCTTAAGCCTAGCATCATACAAATGGTGCAGCAATATGTACAGTTCAACGGATTACAAGATGAAGATCCGAACTTGCATATTGCAAATTTTCTTGAAATCTGTGACACTTTCAAAATAAATGGTGTCTCAGATGATGCTATAAGGCTAAGACTCTTCCCCTTCTCCTTAAGAACTAAAGCCAAACAGTGGTTGAGCTCTCTTCCAAGAGGATCAATCACTACTTGGAACATTTTAGTCGATAAATTTCTTGCTAGATATTTTCCTCCCGCTAAAACTGCTAAGTTAAGAAATGACATAACTTCTTATTCTCAAATTGCTTCTGAGACCCTCTATGACACTTGGGAGAGGTTCAAAGAACTTTTGAGAAGATGCCCTCATCATGCTCTGCCTGTATGGTTACAGGTTCAGATATTTTACAATGGGCTAAATCAAGAAACTAAGCAAATGATAGATGCCGCTTCCGCTGGTTCCTTGGACCGCAAAACTCCGGAAGCCGCTCTTGAGCTTATCGAGGACATGGCGATGAACACTTATCAGTGGAATTCATTTTTTTCGGACTCGTCCATCTAAACCTGCAGGTATCTATGAAGTGGATTCGGTTTCGCAACTGGCGCTACAAGTGGAAATGTTAAACAAGAAGATTTCAGAGATGACTGCTTCCTCCGCCGCTAAAGTATATGAAAATGCTGCTGCTGCCGAGCAGGTGGATTATCTGGGGAACATACCCAGGCCTGCTCAAAATAATTCTGCCAATAATTTTTCTACTTTTTCGAATTTTTCTTCTCCTCCTGGTTTTAATGCTGCTACGAATTCTTATCATCCTGGATGGCGTAACCATCCTAATTTTTCATGGAGTAATAATGCTAACGTAGTACGCCCACCACATGATTTTACACCACCACCACCACCACCACAATAAAATTTTCAAAAACCTTCCCCTTTGGAAGAGATCTTTGCTAAGTATATAAGCTCAAACGATGCTACTATTAGAAACATAACGGGATCAATTAAAAATTTAGAAAATCAGGTCGGCCAACTCGCCAAGGCTTTTTATGAGAGACCACCTGGAACTCTTCCCTCGAACACTGAGCCTAACCCAAGGGAACACACAAATGCCATTTCCCTTCGGAGAGGTAAAGTTGTTAACGAGCCCACCACAAGGGAAGAGCCAAGGGTGATTTTCCCTCCTGTTTTTACCCCCATGGAAAATGACAACTTAGATCTTGAAAAAGAAAAATCTACACTTGAAAAAGAAAAGGATAGCTCTATTATTTCTGATTCTGAAAAAAAGACAAATGGTTTTCAAAATGATGCTCCAATTGTTCTAAAGGAATTTCCGCCACCTCCTTATCCGGCTAGACTTAGGCAAGAAAAATTAGATAATCAATATCAACGCTTTCTTAAAATATTTAAACAAATTCATATTAATTTGCCGTTTCATGAAGCGATTAGCCAAATGCCTAAGTACGCCAAATATCTTAAATATTTATTAACGAACAAAAAGAAATTAGAACATTTATCGCATGTAACGTTAAATGAAGAATGCTCGGCGGTCGTTAAAAACTCTACTCTTCCTAAAAAGATAAACGATCCGGGTAGTTTTTCCATTCCTTGCATCTTTGGTGATCTTTTCGTTAAACACGCATTAGCGGATCTAGGAGCGAGCATCAACTTGATGCCTTTTTCTTTATTTAAAAAGCTAGGTTTGGGCACTCTCAACCCTACGCGCATGAGTATTCAGTTAGCCGATCGTTCGATTAAGTATCCATTAGGAGTCGTTGAGGATGTGTTAGTGAAGGTCGACAAATTCATCTTCCCGGTGGATTTTGTCATTCTCGATATTGAAGAGGACATCGAGGTCCCTCTTATCCTTGGTCGACCTTTCCTAGGCACCGCTCGCGCAATTATAAATGTGAGTGAGGGAAAACGTTTTCTGCATGTAGGAGATGAGGAAGTAATATTTGATATTAATAAATCGATGAAAAACTCTTTACAAAATGATGACTCTTGTTTTTTCATTGATGATTTAAAAGAAGACTCTTATTTCCCTCCAAATGATTTTTCTTCTTCCTTTTTTGGACCCTCATCAACTATTTTTGAAAACACTGTTATGTCCGTACAAGCACCATTCGAAAATGACTCTGATTTTGGACAACAAAATCTTATTTTTTTAAATGATAAAAATTTGCCAAATTATTTTGAAAAACCACCTGACCCTGCTGAAAAACATTATCATGTTAAGAACTTCCGCCAGCATAAAAATTTTAAACCGGGCGATCAGGTTCTTCTTTTAAATTCACGTTTACGTATTTTCTTTGGAAAATCTAAATCTCGTTGGTCTGGACCGTTTGCGGTCAAGGATGTTTTTTATGATGGAACTGTGTTACTTTCGCACCCCGATAGGGGGGACTTTAAAGTTAATGGCCATAGACTTAAACTCTATTTTTCTAATGATTATGTGCCTCCTGCAAAGGAGAATCTTGTGTTGGACTCTTAAACATTTATCTTGTGTGGGACATTTTTTTTATTTTATTTTTGGACTTATTATTATTATTCTGAAACTCTTTTATTCGGACTTTAAATGATTGTAATAAAAACCATTATCGGGCATCTGCCCATGGACTCTATCTATTTTTTGCTTTTATTTTGCTCTTCCTACCGGAGGCCAATCAAGTCCATGTTCGTGGTCGCCGCTCCGCCGTTGCTGATATCAGATGGATCAAGTCATACCTGCTGACGATCAAGTACTCTAAAAAGCAAGCATGGGGGAGCGACATCCGCCTTCATCTCACGAACCCGGGGAAGTCCTGTTCTTATTTATTTATTTTTCCTGCATTTTTCTTTTTCTCTTCTTCTCAGTCCCCTTCTCTTTTTCTTTATGTTTTCTTCATTGAGGGCAATGAAGGATTTAAGCATGGGGGGGGGTCTAGTTTCTTTTGGTCTTTTCTTTTCTGTTCTTCTTCTTTCAAAAGAAAAAAATTTATGTCTTAAATTAGTATAGTATTTTATGTCATCAAAATCTAAAATCCAAAAAAATTATAAAATATAAAACCCAAAAAAATTAGAAAAACAAAAATCAAAAAAATCTATTTGAAAAACAAAACCTAAAATTATTTCTATCTTTATTTTTATGTTTCTTCTAGTGAAGTGTAGGCCCGTGTGGTTTTTGTAGTTCTATTTAGATTTCTTTGAATTGGTTTTCTAAATTTATCAGTTTAACATAGCTTAGTTCTACTAGTTTCTTTCTCTTAAATATAGGCATCCGATTTTTACGTTTTAAGTTAGCAATTTGTAGTTATGTCTTTTTATTCGGTTAGTTGCTTACGAATGGTTGCTAGGTAATGTTATCTCTTTTTCATTTGCGGGGTAGTCTTTCTTGGTGTCTAGAACTTGTACCAAGCTACTCTCGAAGCATTTGCTCCGTTTTTACGTTCTTTAGAAATGATTTAGGCCACCATTTGAATAGTTTGAGCTTTTCTTGCCCACCAAAAACAAAACCCTTGCAAAATAATTTTGGGCCTTTTCCTTTTTTCTTTGTTTTTAGCTCCACCTTTCATTTCATTATGTTCACCAAAGCCAAATATCTTTCCTATTTTTGCACTATAAATTTGAGCTTAAAAATTATTTTTGTGGGAAGGGTATTATTTTTGAAATGAATAGGAAATTCTGAAGCTTATTTTTGGAGCTTTCTTATCAAATGTTATTCAAAAGGAAAAAAATTGAGAGAAAAAAAATATATCATTACAAAATCAAAAAAAAAATGAATGCAAAAAGTTTATGTTTGGCCAAGTTTATTAAAGAAAAAAATTTTTCATGGCCTTGTTTTTGTAGTTTCATATTGGAAAAATGACATACTCGTTATCTCTCATTTTTTTATGCTATGTTTATTTTTGAGCTCACTTTGGTTTAGTGCCTAAAACCTTCATATTTATCTTTGATTCCACTTCCTAATCATTTACCTAAGCCAAGTTTTAATGCCTAGTAGAAGTCCTAATGATCTTAGAACTTAATTTCGCGTAGTGGAGAAAGTGTGAACATACAAGCCTATGGCCACCATCATTGATGGATTTCTTTGGAGGTTATCTTGGAGTGTCTTAGGGTTAATGTTTATCTAGCAACCTAGTAGTTTGTTAATGCGCCGTTTATTTAGAACCTCTACTTTTGTTGTCCTTATTTTCATTTATTTTGGATGCCTTGTTTTTAAGATTTAGAAATGTGTAGACTTTTCTTATGTTCTAATGATATTTTCAGGTCTCCACTTTCAAGTTTTCTACTGTGCACTTCTCACCCCACTAGTTGTTAACATAGAAATTAGGATAGTTTAATTTTTCATGTTTTGTTTTTCTTAATTATGAAACCTAAATTAGCTTTGTTTATTTTCTATTTCCTTCCCTAGTTTTCATCTTTATTTGCTTGAGGGCAAGCAAATGTCTAAGCATGGGGGAATTTGATGACTAGTTTTAGTCATCCTTTTTGGGGGTAATTTAGTATTCAAAATGCCTAATTTTATTTATATTTTATGATTGTTATTTCATGTTTTAATGTTTCTTTATAATATTTTAATTCCTAGTGTTATTAGAGTTTTTGATATAAAAATCTATAGTTTTAGTATAGGTCTTATGTTTTATGTTTACTAGTGTTTTTTTATGAATATAATTAATAGTTTGTTATGTTTGTTATGTTTAGTTTAGTTTTAACAACTAATATTATGTTACTTATTTGTGTTATGTTTTGTTATATGACTAATGTTATTATGCTTTACTTTCTTGTAGGTCCATGCTACATGATGCAACCATGCAGCCCAAGTTTCCCCTTCAAGTGAAACCCGAGCCTTGAAGTTTGGAGCAGCCCCTCTACATAATGCAGCCCGAGCTTTCAATTTGGTGCAGCCTCTACCCGAGCCCATGCAGCCCCTAGCCTCTACTCGAGCCCATGCAGCCCCTAGCCTCTACCCGAGCCTATTTAAATAGCCCAAGCAGCTCTCCTAGTCCAACCCGAGCCCAAGCAGCCCACCTAGCTCTAACCCGAGCCCCTCCCTCAAGAGCAGCCTACCTGAGCCACCAAACAGCCCATTAAAGCCCACGTTGGCCGGCCACACCCTCTCTCTTTCCTTTATTCTCTTGCCACCTTTCAATCCATGCATGCATCATAATATTCTCTCTCCCTCCTCATTGATTTCTCTATCATTTAATATTGTATTCATGCATTCCTCCATCACATGGTCGGCCCCTACATTCACCCCCTTTCTTCATCTCTCTCTCATGCTCATTTAATTTCATGCATTCCCCCTTATTTAGTTTATTTCTTTTTTTATTTCCCATAAATATCATGCATGAATCATCCCTCTCTCTCTCCCCTCATTAAATACATCATGCATGAACATTCTTCCCCCCCCCCCCATGGTCGGCCACCCTTGATCTCCCCCTTCTTCTAGATGCTTCCCTCCTCTCCTATAAAAGGAACCCAAGACCCATACTTTAAAGAGAGTTTTTCCTTTGGAGTTAGATTGAGAGGTTGGATTGGAGCAAGTGAGCAAGTGAGCAAGAGAGTTCTAGTATAAGTTTTTCTTCATTGTTGTTCTAGTTTTATTGTGTAATTTTCTTCTTAGTAAAATTTTGTCATCCTTTTAATATTTTTGTGTACCTCTTTTTAGGAATATCAATGAAATTCTCTTCTCTTTATTTTGTTGTTTCCTTTTGCAATATGCATAGCTAATTCCCTCTTAGCATTTGATCATGAGGATCCATGATTTGAAATGAGAATTATTTTTATTTCATAGCTTTATTTTTGCGTAATTCTACTCGGTCCTTCTTTGAATAATTATTGTGTCGACTCCGTATTTCCGGTATACGGTATTAGGCTTATGATCTCATATTCGAGTAGCCGAGAGGCTCGTGGATGTGAAAGATCACTCAAAGAAGGAAGGAGTTGAATGCAACCCTAGAGATAGGACGACGTAAATCCTCCGGATTGTAGTCAAATCCAATAGTGCGGATCATCTCGATAATGCAACTTTAGGCTTCTTTGGTTTGTAAAGAGATTTCGATCAAAGAGTCTATAAGTTAGGAGACCTAATGCTCTAGCGAGATTTTGTCTCATTTTCGGATCCGTCACGGCCGAGTTGGATTTGCAAATTTAAAACTATGCCCTTTTATTTTCTCGTTTCATTTCATGGTGAATCAATGATCGAATGCTAGCTTTTTTTATATAAGTTTTCGTCTCGCAATTTATCGTTCATTTTACTTTTAAAAAAAATTCTCAAAATCCCACTAGTCTTCCGGTAGGATAATAGTTAGAGCGTGAGTAGAAGTACTTGACAACCCCGTGTTTAAATACGACCTTGGTACTACAATTCGACAGGTACGCTTGCCTGTTCAGGTTTTGGCCCACCACTCAGCATCTTAAGCAATGAGAGTGTTGAGTGACCACGCCTCACTAAACGCTTTTTTGCTTTAGTCTGTTTTTTTGATTCATGGAGTTGAGAGCGTTGAGTGAGCATGCCTCACTCAACACTTTTTGCCTTATCCAGATTTTTCTGCCCCTTGGCGTTGAGTGAGTAAGCTTCACTCAATGCATTTTGACTTAGTCAAATATCTGCACAACTTTTCTATGGCTTTGACTAATAGGGCAATACTCAACAAATATAGAGTATGCCGTTGAGTGAGTAATACTTACTCAACGTCTATGGACTTAACCATTTTTCTGTCCATTTCCTCTTAGGCTTTTACTGTGTCTGCCTGTCTCACAGCCTTTTGTTGTATGGCATTGAGTGAGTTGACTTCACTCAATTCCTGTGGACTTAGCCACTTTCTCATCTTGCCATCATTTGGCTTTGACTGTATGGGCTCTACTCAGAGCTATAAGTCATATGACGTTGAGTGAGTAACCTTCACTCAATGTTTGTGGACTTGGATAGTATTCTTTCTTTCGACAACATAGGTAACTGTTTACCTGACCTAGCCACTTAGGCTACCTGTCCCATCAATGTTGTTAGGACATACAACATGTATGAACACATGCATGCATCAACTACAACTTTATGTATATCATTGACAAAATTGACTTCACTCAAATCTAGGACATTGAGGGTAATGGACCCAACAATCACCCACTATTTGAGGAAGTCAAAACTCTGAAGCAAATGATTCAATAATGAGTCAATGACATACGTAACACTATGCAACAATAAGAATTTTAAAAACTTGTGACTGGAGAATAATTTATAGTTACCACTTTTTACCACTCCTCCTCGCCTGTAGGGTGAACTATACCTGCTCCCCTGAATTGATGTAACCATTCTTGATCATGGTTACCACACGTCCTTGCATGCTCATCTTTTCCTCCCCTTTTTGACTTCAGCAAATAACTAACATGGTTCTAAAATTCTGGAACATTGTTGTACATGCTCCCCCTCAACTGATGCATCATCTTGAAGAGTCTTCATTTTTATGAAGAATAATTCCATCTGCAAAATACAAAATAATTTGCAACTAAATGATGAGCAACTGAAGCTATACCAGGTTTAACATTACCAACTCAAACTTGAAGGTGTTAAACTTTGTATTATCTAGTGGTTTAGTGAAGATGTCAGCCTCTTGTTTGTCAATTGGGATAAACTCAAGGTTGATATCTTCACATTCCACATGCTCCCTAATGAAATGATATCTGATTTCAATGTGCTTAGTCCTACTGTGGGAGACAGGATTCCTAGCAATTTAAATGACACTAGTAGAATCATAAAATAAGGAACTTCTACTTATCTGAAGGTTGTAGTCCTGGAGCTGATGTTGGATCCACAACAACTGTGCACAACAGCTACCTGCTGAGATGTACACTGACTCTGCAGTTGAAATAGCAACACTGGTGTTAACCCCAAAATCGGCGATCCATCCCAAGGCAGATAGCTCGCTAGTCGCGGACTGCTCTCGGTTCCTCCTGGAGGTCGCGACGTCTTAGGATGGGCGGACAGGTTTTTCTCTGTCCGCTCAGGCCGCACGGCTTGGATGGTCTCAGCAGTCGACTGCCCAGGCCGCACGTCATTCCCTTGGCAGGGGCCGCAGACTGCTTCTTTAGTCCGCCCCTGCAGGCCGCGCCCCTTGTCAGGTTAACCACAAGTTTCTCAACAGGTACCCCTTTTGCCGAACTCGGATCCCTATCCACCCAGGCCGGCAACAAGCCGCTCCTGACAGGTGACGTCCAATGTTCACGGACTCAAATGTCTATTCACCCAGTCCGCTCAAACTGCCAAACAAAAGTGGCGACCTGCCTCCAAGCCGCCAGCCAGCAACCCCAGTTTTCACCTCGCCAACATGAGCGGCCTGCCTTATCAGCCCGACAGGTCGCCCATCCCTTGTCACCCATCAGGTGCGGCAAGTTCCGTTCAACAGTGGAGGACTCCAGCAGCATGGGCAGCCAACTTCTTCAGTTCGCCTAAGGAATGCGGACGCTCCAACTCCCCGGCTACCCACAAAGAATAGCAGCCACATCCAGTTCATCGCGAGCTGGGCGGACTCGAAGTGCAGTCAAACTTTCCAGCCCGCCTACGTTGATGAACCCCAGCTCCTCAACAACAGCAGGCCTCATCTTCGGCGGACTCAGCTTGTCAGCAGAAGTGGACTCCGCGGACTCAGCGGATTTGCTATGCAGCCCTCCATTCCTCACCTCCAGCACCCGCTTCTCTCCAGCAAGCTGACAACCTCCTAAGACCGCACAGCTTGGCGTGGGCTCAATCAGTAGTGGCGGACTCCTCCCAATCCGCCAAGCATCAGAACCTCCTCAAGGCAGTCCCAGGCCGCGTAGCCTCTTGCGGACTCGGCGAACTCGGCGGATATCCCTCAGCTCGTAGTCATAGCGTGTGCTCAGTTCAGCAGCGGCGCACTCCGCGGATTCTCCTCGCAGTCTGCCACATAGCTTCCAGCTCCTGCTTCCCAGCAGCGAGTAGATAGTCCTTTAGCAAGCACAATCTTGGTGCGGGCTCTATCAGCTCAGTCCGGGCGGACTCTTCCCAGTCTGCCATCAGTAGGACCAGTTCCAGAAGCAAGCCCCAGTCTGTGCGGCCTGTTATGGACTCGGCGGACTCCATCCTATTCTCGCTCGAGTTACCGTCTCACCGGGGGTAACGTCACCGGAAGTCGTTACCTCCTCGGGCCTATAAATAAACCCTCATGCCTCTCATTTTGGGGGGAAAATATCGTCAAGGTGCTCACGGTCAAAGGAAGCACACATCAAGCTCAAGTGGTCAACCCCTGCGGACTCCCCTTCTCAGTCTGCACCTTCTCCTCTGCCCTTAGCCGCACGGCCTGCCGGCCTGGCTCTCTAGTCCGCGTGGTCTCTTTTCTTCCATTAACCATGCGGTCTGCCGACCTCCAAGCTCAGTCCACGCGGCCTCCTCTGGCACTCTTTCCTTAGCCGCCAGCTTCCTATTTGTACCCCTTTATTGTTTTCTTGCAAAGGTGTAGTAGCAAGCTGTAATAACTGACTATTAAACAAAGGAAAGCACGTCGCAAGAGTGGCATTCAAGCCGCGGCGGGCGAAGTCAACTGTTACCGTTGCTAGAGGCCCCTCTCTTTAGCTCAGCATAGCTCTCTCAGCATTAACCTGCAAGCACAATCGTCAAAGTAAGCGTCTGCTCGATATCTCCGGATCAACCTCCTCCGCTAATCATCAGCCTTCCCGACTGCTCTCAGCAAACCTCTCCTCTATCCCCGCAACCCCTTAACAAGCGCTTGCTCCACTCTCGAGCACTCAAAAGCTTCCTCTTCTCCTCCTCAACCCCGCAACCTTGATCCTCTTCTTCACCTTGCCCGTGAGATCGAACATCCCTCCGTGTTAACTAGGCAGTGTCGTTTTCGCACATCAACAGTTAACACGTGACCTTCAGATCCAAACAGAAGGTGAATAGCGACAGTTAGCCATGTCAGACCATCAACCAGCCGAGAACCTTGCTCTAAGCCCCAGTGAAGATCCTCTCTGGGAGGCCTTCGAGCAATCGCGCCGTTAAAATACTCAGCAGTTCCAAGCTATCAACCAAATTCTTATTGTGATCACCCACCAGTTGCAGACTCAACCTACAACAGCTCCAGTTGCTCCAGCAGCTCCGATCAATCCAGCACCAATATTGGAGTTTCAACAAGCTTATCATCCAGCTTGCCCGCCAGTCTATCCTCCTCCTTATACAACAACCTTCCCGCAAGAGCCTGTAGCCCCTTTACGACCTCAAGATGAAGAGTTTGCTGCTCGCCAAAACTTCTTCCGGAAAGCAGCCCGGGGAAGTCCTGCAAGATCTCTCAACTTTCAGGGAAGTCACCCTTACCCTTCATCTCCTGCCTTTGCTCCTCCTGCAGTAACTTTGCCCTTCTATCCTCTTGCTTCTTTTGCAGCTGCAGCTTATGCTCCCTTTTATCCTTATGTTGTAGGAGATCAAGAAGAGCCGTAGCCGTTTACAGAAAATGTTCGTCACAAACCTACTCCAGCTAACTTCAGAGAGCCCCGGTTACCAATATACACTGGAGAGACTGATCCAGTAAAGAATCTCCAAGCCTTCGAATCGTCCGTTGCTCTCAAAACTCTTTCAGACGCTACTAAGTGCAAGCTCCTTGTCACAACCTTTGATGGGCAAGTGAGGGATTGGTTCTATGGTATTCGCCCTCACTTCATCACTTCCTTTGCTAATCTGCGAAGGGAGTTCTTGCTCAGATTCTCTACTTCCACAAAGAGAAAGGGCGGTCCTGAAGCCCTCTTTGAGATCAAGCAACGTGAGAATGAAACTTGGTATCAGTTCATTGATCGATTCTAAAGATAAATCTTGGACATCGAGATTGTTGGTCAAGAAATGTACCGTGTGGCACTTATCCACGGTCTTCATGAAGGGTCGTTCAAGTTTGAAGCCAATGTCCGAGCACCGAGAACGTACTAAGAGTTGATTGTCTTAGCCAACTCATACATCTAAGGCAAAAAGAGCAACCCAGGCTTCGTCTCCAAGCTCATATCAGAGAAAGATCCTTCTCACAAGCGGCCTCCGATGTCTCCTCACAATAATTTCCCAACTCACTCAAGGAAGGGAAGAAGTTTTCAGCGCCATCGATACCCTTTCCCGAGCCGTGATCGTGCTCAAGATCAGTCGCTTCTACCACTAGCTCCATCTTCACAAACAGCTGCAGTTTATCAACAGTAAGATGATGACTTGCATGAATCCAAACTAGATGAAGTCATGCTAGAAGTGAGCCAAGTCATGAAGGATAGGGCTAACCACAAAAGTCCTTATCAACCAGCTGATCAAAGGTCTAGAGACTCAGATCCATATTGCGAATTCCATAAAGAGCTAGGCCACCTGACAGAGAACTGTCGAGCACTCTGCCAACTGATGCAAAGGATGCTCCGGCAAGGCAAGATGCGTGACCTGTTTCCCAAAGAAGATCGCCCTGATCCAAAAACATCAAAGGGCAAAGAAGTTGCAGACATTCCTTGTAGCTCATGAGGAGTGAGCCTAGTCGAAGAACACCCTCTCCTTGTTGTTAACAATACCATTGAAACCTTCGATGCCGATGACGAGGGCGCGCTTGGAAGGCTATTCTAGGTCGGCAAAGGACTTCATAGTTCTTCAAATTTTTTCACAACCGTGACTGCTTACTCTTACTCTTCATATTTCAAACATTTTCCCTTCCAAAGCACTTCTAAGTTTTCATTCTTGCTTTTCAATAAAGCTTTTATCAGGGATCTCATACTTACACAGTTCCCTTCGTGTAATGCTTCTTCCTCTATTTTTCTCTTTACCAAAGAGATCGCTGAACCACTGATATATTGTCGAGTCTTGCTATAGGCCTCCTCGATATTGGATTCCGGCGTAAGGCCACAATGACCACATATCACGCGGAGTTTTCGCATATGTGTAGTGGGGGATATCCAACTCTCTTGTGGAGGAATACGGGACTTCAGATCATAGCAGGCATCTGACAAAGAGTGTGTGCTAGGGAGGCCCCATGTGTCAGCTCTGTTGTACTCCGTTAAGGATATATTACAGTTACGTTGATCTTTGCTTGACAAGTAATGACGACCAAGCATAGCCTTGTCTCTTCGATCATCTCATAACTGTGATGGCCGAACACTCTTTGGTGCTCTCAATCCATGCTTTCGCGGGGTCCACAACTCCACTGATTTTCCACATATGAGCAATGCTTTAGGCCACTTGACGCAACTAGTCTCATTGATCAGTGATGTTGTAACCCGAGGTATGAGAGCAGTGTGTCTAGTGATCCTTCTCAGGATTTCCCATGCTTTTCTCTTTTATGCCCTTCTAAAGGTTGTGCGGCTAGCCCGCTCTTAGTAGGACTATACCCGTGATGACCTTTCTCAGGCAAGCGATGCATAAGGCCCACGGGTGATCTCCTATGGCAGAATCCAGTCTTTCTTGGTCATCTCTGAGTATAGACCTCTTTTTTATCAATTGCCTCTTTCACATGTTGACAGGTTAAATCCGACCTACTAGAAGGATTAGCAAACATTCATTTTGCTTGTGTTCATCTTATATGTGTTTCCTGCATAATCTCTATCAGCCTTGCTATTAGAATCTAGTTAAGATCATCAAGATTCATCAGACATTTCCTCTGCTATGTGATCATATCGGTCTTATCTTATCAACAGTTAACACCTGCAAGCCTCAGCTCAGGTACTTGCAGTTTAGTTCACTATAATATGTCTACTGCTCACTCTTCTCTTTGTAGTGATCAGCAGACACTTGCAAGTCTCTTCACAGATACTTGAAAGCAACTTTCATATATTATGTCTGCGTCTAACTCTCTTTTTTGTAGAGATCAGCAGATAATTGCAAGTTTCTTCACAGGTACTTGTAAGCTACTTCCATATATTATGTCTGCGTCTGACTCTTTTCTTGTAGAGATCAGCAGACGCTTGCAAGTCTCTTCACAGGTACTTGCAAGCTACTTTCATATATTATGTCTGCGTCTGACTCTTTTCTTGCAGAGATCAACAAACACTTGCAAGTTTATTCACAGGTACTTGCAAGCTACTTTCATATACCATATCTGCTTCTAAACACTTTTCTTGCAGAGACTAGCAGATACCTGCAAGTTGCCTTCATGTATTTGCGGCTTTATTCTTTACTCCCATATTTGCTTCTAACTTCACCTTTGTAGAAACCAGCAAAGACTTGCAAGCTTCTTTCAGGTACTTGTAACTCATTTTTCTTTCTTGTATACTCCTCACTCTTCCTTTTGCAGAGGATAATGTGTGCTTGCAAGCCTCCACCAGGTACTTGCAAGTTATTATGCTCCTATGTTTTACTCTCATCTTCATTTTACAGAACTCAGTAGAAGACACATCTTATTCATTTTTCAAAGGCAAACCCAGGTACGTGCAAGGTGTACCCTCCAAACATGCCTATAATAACTTTGCCTTTACAGGAAAACGACAGGCAGCATCAAAATCCTAAGGAGAGACATCAGGTTCTATATCTCCTTGTCTCCTCTTTCTTTGGGGTGGATCACGATTTTCGTGGGTCTCCAACTCTTTCGAAGTTCCTTTCTGAACTTAAAAAGTGCGGGTATTATGTTAACCCCGAAATCGGAGATCCTTCCCAAGGCAGCTAGTTCGCTAGTCGCGGCCAGCTCCCGGTTCCTCCTGGAGGTCGCGACGTCTTAGGATGGGCGGACAGGTTTTTCTCTGTCTGCTCAGGCCGCACGGCTTGGCCGGTCTCAGCAGTCTGACCGCCCAGGCTGCGCGTTGTTCCCTTGGCAGGGGCCGCAGACTGTTTCTTCAGTCTGCCCCTGGAGGTCGCGCCCCTTGTATGCTTAACCACAAGTTTCTCAACAGGTTCCCCTTTTGCCGAACTCGGATCCCTATCCGCCCAGGCCGACAACAAGCCGCTACTTAGCCCGCTCCTGACAGGTGACGTCCAATGTTGACGGACTCAAATGTCTATTCGCCCAGTCCGCTCAAACCGCCAAACAAAAGTGGCGACCTACCTCCAAGCCGCCAGCCAACTACCCCAGTTTTCACCTCACCAACATGAGCGGTCTGCCTCGTTAGTCTGGCAGGTCGCCCATCCCTTGTCGCCCATCAGGTACGGCAAGTTTCGTTCAACAGTGGCGGACTCCTGCAGCATGGGCAGCCAGCTTCTTCAGTACGCCTAAGGAGTGCGGACGCTCCAACTCCCCGGCTACCTGCAAAGATTACCAGCCACATCCAGTTCATCGCGAGCTGGGTAGACTCAAAGTGCAGTCAATCTTTCCAGTCCTCCTACGTTGATGAACCCCAGCTTCACAACAACAGCAGGGCTTGTCAGGATAAGCAGACTCCGCGGACTCAGCGGATTCGCTATGCAGCCCGCCAATCCTCACCTCCAGCACCCACTTCTCTCCAACAAGAGGACAACCTCCTCAGCCCGCACAGCTTGGTGCGGGCTCGATCAGTAGTGGCAGACTCATCCCAATCAGCCAAGCAGCAGAACCTCCTCAAGGCAGTCCCAGGCCGCTGATGAGCCCGCGAACAGACTCTTACTGTGGTTGGTTCGGTGAGTCGATCGCCGCGGGCTTGCTCGGGTAGGCAAGTGCACCTATCGCAAGTTGTACTCGATATTCGGGGGAATACCGAGGTCGTATTGTTCTCGGGGTCGTGTTGACTATTCTTACTCCTCCGGGAGGACTATTATTTTACTGAAAGTAAGGTGGATTTTTTTACTAAAGTAAAGATGGAAAAAGCAAAGGAGAGAAAAAACGATTTAGAAAATATTCGATGAAGGGTTAACGCTCGGCATCGAATCGGGTTAAGACTAAAACAATTTTTAATAATTATAGGACTTAGTTTTCAAATTAATAATAAGGCAACTTGGCCGTGGAGGTTCCACAAATGTGAGCGCACTTATCTCTAGGAATATTGCTCACCTAAACGTTAAGACTATTCGACCGAACGTTAGTCCGACGAAGGATTCCTCTTAACGCCCGCTTTACGCTAAGAACCCCGCTATTGGGTGGTGAACCCAATCCGGTAAAATTACGCTTGTCCTCTTTCGAGGGGATGCATGCAACTCTATTTACCCAGGGGTGATCGGTCCATATGCACGGCCTCTCGGCAAGCTAGCATATGGACTACGGAAATAGGGCCCACACATCGATATGTGGTCCTACGCGTCGTAAACCCGGGGTAAACCTTAAGTCCTTAAATTAAAATGAAAATAAAGAGCTTCAATTATTAGAAATCATTTTAAATGTCCCAAAGCTCTTCGATGCCGAGGCTAATAGCGATTAGTCACACATCGGTATGGGGACGGCTTATAATTTAGTGAGGCGCGTGTTCGAAATTAAACACTAATGATTATAAGAAGGGGACAAAACAAAACAATCATTTAGAAAGCTAAAAAGTTAACTAAAACGAGAACTCACGCACACTCCAAATTATAAATTAAACAGAAACTAAGTTACACATAAAAGAAATTTGCATATTTCAAATTGCGAGTCCCACTCAAACGAGTGGGGGCGGTAAATAAAAGCTGAAAATTGCAAGTCCTACTCAAACGAGTAGGACTGAAATGAAAGCGAGTCCTACTCAAATGAGTAGGAGAAAATAAATGCGATTACAGGGCTTAAAGGTCCGTCCATTTAACTCAAGTGAGTAGGCGGAAAAATAAAGAAAGAAAAATTACAAATCCTACTCAAACGAGTAGGCGGGAAATAAAGTCCGGCCATTTGACTCAAGTGAGTAGGCGGAAAAATAAAGAAAGAAAATTACAAGTCCTACTCGAACGAGTAGGACTGAAAATGAAAACGATGCGCCATTTAACTCTTAATGAGTAGGCGGAAATAAATACACACAAACACACACACTCCAAATGAATTTCAAGAAAGCAATAAAGCTAACACCTACACTCACACACTCTACAAAATTTGAATCAAAGCATAAAAGTTATACACCTACACTCACACACTCTACATAATTTGAACAAAGCATTAAAAATTATACTCATACACTCACACACACAACATGAAAATTTAAGAAGAACAAAAGAAAGTTTATTCTCATACACTCACACACACTAATAACAAAGAAAAATCAAAGCTGCTTATAAATGAAAATAACAAGAATTCTACTCCTAAAACTTACCCAAAACACATAAAAAGAACAAATAAAAAGAGAATGAGCAAAAAGTTTTACAAAATAAAGTCAAAATCAAAGGTGCTCAAAAATTAAAATTAAAACTTTTTCATTCTTAAGAATTTATAAAAGTGATAAAAAAGGTGAAGAGAAAATGAAAAGAACAAAAGATGTTTTACAATCCTAAAAGATAAACTAAGTAAAAAAAAGAACAAAATCACTTTTCAAACCTCATTTATAAATTCATAAGAATGAAATCCTTTTACTTTCAAGAAAAAAAAGACAAGGTGAAAAAGAGGAAAATCTATCATACCTAAGCATGAAAACAAGTTAAAAACATGAATATTAAGCATGTTACACTCATACACACACTCACACATTTCATAAATGAAGAACAAAGATGAAACCAAGGATAAAAAGGGGAAGAAGTAAGCCATCCAAATGAATTTTCATGCTATATAGAGAGAGAAAATCTAACATTTTTATTAAAATTTTCAAGCTATTACAAAGCTAAAAGATAAAGCAAAACAAAACATGAAATAAAGAAGGGAGAAATCTCCTTACATAGCACTAGTATCCACGGATTAAGCCCACAAAAAGACACTAAAATGGCCCAAAAATCTGAACCCTTGGACCTTACAGAACTGGGCAATTTATAGGCAAAAAGATCTAAGTACACGCCCTAGGTCACGGGCGTGTAGGGGGGGCGTGACAGTACTATTCATGAAGGCGGCCGGCGATTGGACAGGAAAGTTGACTTCGGGCTGAGTTCGCGGCAGTCACGCCCCAGGTCACGGGTGTGACTCTGGGCTTGTCGGGGAGGTAGAACCGGGCGCGGGTTACGCCGAAAGTCTTCGGCAGCATCTTGTCGGGCTAGCTGGAAAGGTCACGCCCCAAGTTACGGGCGTGACGCTGGGCGTGTCAGTTGGTGTCGACACTCGACGAATGTCGAGCGGAAAGTGTCGAGTCGAAATCGTCGAGCGGAAATTGAGTCACGCCCCAGGTCACGGGCGTGATGCTGGGCGTCACTATTGGTGTCGACACTCGACGATCGTCGAGATGAATTCATCGAGTGGACTGAACACGGGCTTGGGTCACGCCCCGTGTCGGGTGACACGGGCGTGTCGCCAGGCGTGTCAAGCTTGTACTTCAGAAATCGTCCGATTTCACGGGAAATGCAATGTCACGGCCCGGTCACGGGCGTGACCAAGGTGTCACGGGCGTGTACTGCCCAATTTTGGCAGATTTTGGAAATTTTTCTGCAAATTAAAATAAAACAAGTTAGTAATAAATTTACAAGAATAGGAGCATTTTATTGAACAAAAATAAGTAAAAACGACGAAAATAAATGAAAATGACTAAATTAATGTGCACAAAAATACGTATATTTACAAGTCATCAAATACCCCCATACTTAGGCTTTTGCTATTCCAGAGCAAAAGTTTGAGGTGAATCTATAAGGAATAAAAAAAATTCTAAGTTTTAGCTACCGCTTAATCAATTATAAGAGAGATCGAAATAAATATACGGGGTGTAAGAGTTAAGTCCTAAAATTATGTAGATGATTTAAATAGCGCAAAAGTTTTGGCCAAAAGAATTCTTGATGTAATCAAATAGAAGGCAACATTTGTAATGGTTAGATTAACGAAAATAGTTTGGAATTATAAGAACTCTAGCTTATACGAGTGCTACTGGAAATAATACAATTTACTAATTATGCTCTCAAAAAGATTTTTGAATTAATTCTAGAATTGTGTAATTGGCTAAGGGTGTAGTGGGTTTATGAAGAGGGTTTTGATATTTGAGGTGAGGTAATTTTTTCTCGAACCTCCATTTTTTCTTTTGGATTATTAGGAAAATGAAATCTTATTTTCCTAATATGATTTTTTTTTTCAACTTCATCAGAATTAACCCAATGTATATTTGTAGGAGTAATGAATTTTATTCTCATACTCCATATATAATTTTTTAAAATTATTGGGTGCCTATGTTTACGGAACGAAATCTTATTCCCATTGACATAGGATCTTTTAAGGATAAAATTTTTCATGCCAAGTAGGTCATGAAAAGTAAGGGGAGAAAGGAAAACTAGATTGTAATCCTAAAAATTTTTGAGAGCAACCTTAATAATTTGTACGTTCCAATGTTTCAGAAAGCTAAAAGTAAGTATAATAGAATTCTATAGTCGTTATTTCCTAACATAATATACGTGCTCCTATCAATGAAAAATTAGAAGTAGTGCCTAAAACGAGTTCGCTATTTTTAACAAAGCATAAAGAATTCTTTAAAACTTAACCCCGGGTATTTAAATTTTTCAATCAATAATTAACAAACGGGTAGTGAACAAAGAATTAATCAAATTCGCATATAAATAAACTCAGAACAGAATTTTTGGATAGCAGGAAAGTTTAAGGATGGAATATTTGATTTATTTGCTGCAAAACATTTTGTTTTTTGATTTTTATGGTTTTATCATCATTTTTTTTGTTTTTCATTTATTATCTTTTTTTGTATTTTTGTTTTGTTTTACTTAATTTTTTTTTATTTTTGAATTATTATATTTTTTTTGTATTTTTGCTTTAAGAGAATTTTTATTATATGTACAAAAATATGGGAAAAAAAGGTTTCTACAAGAAGGAGAGAGAAAAGAGTATGTACAAAAAAAAATTTACAAAGTGAAACTAAATATAATTCTTTTTGTTGTTTTTGAGTTGTTTGGAAAAAAAGAAAGAAAGAGAACAAAAAATTTTTTTTTTGGATTTTTCATATAAATTTTTTTTTCATTTTAAGATTTTTTTAATTTTTTTTTGTTTTGTTGTTATATATATATTTTTTTGCATTTTTGAAATGCAAAAAAAAAAGAACTGCAGAAAGTAAAGCACGAAAATACCCTCATACTTAAGTCCAACATTGTCCCCAATGTTGTATTGTAAGTATGTGGAATAGAAAGGAAAGACAATATATACAAAGAAAAGAAAGGGAAGGGGGGTAGAAGCTTCGCTGAGACGCGTAGGGGGAGGCCGATCAGAAACCCTGCGTTTATTAGAAAAAAAATAGCAAAGGTAATAAGGAAAGAGCGAAAAAGATAAGCGAGGGGTGCCTCCCAGGAGCGCTTTGTTTATAGTCGTGTAGCTTGACTATTTTGGCGGAGTTATAGATCTAGGAGGGTTATGGTTTCGTAATGCTCGATCACTGAGTCGCCCGCGATGTATAACTTAAGTCGATGACCGTTTACTTTAAACGAACCTCTTTCCGGGTGGGAGACGAGTACGGTCCCATATGGAAAGACTTCTTCAACTAAGAAGGGACCGGACCATCTAGATTTTAGTTTACCCGGAAAAAGCTTAAGGCGTGAATTATAAAGAAGGACAAGATCGCCCGGAGAAAATATTTTTGGGGACTTTAAATTTCGATCATGATATAACTTAGAACGCTCCTTATAGAATTTATTGCTCTCGTAAGCGTTCGCACGCCATTCATCGAGCTCGTTTAGTTGCAATTTTCTATTCTGAGCGGCTAAGTTGGAGTCGAGGTTTAAGAGTTTTAAAGCCCAAAGAGCGCGATGCTCTAATTCTACGGGTAAATGGCACGCTTTGCCGTAGACTAACCGGAACGGTGTACATCCAATTGCGGTTTTGTATGTCGTCTGATATGCCCACAACGCATCGTCGAGTTTAACGGACCAATCTTTCCTATTTAGCGAAACGGTTTTTTCTAAAATTCGCTTAATCTCTCGATTTACTACCTCGACTTGGCCACTTGTTTGCGGGTGATAGGGGGTGGCAAGCTTTTGCGTGACTCCGTATTTAGCTAACGTCTTAGCCATTAGAGCGTTACAAAAATGCGTTCCCCTATCATTAACATTTGCGCGAGGCGTGCCCAAGCGAGAAAATATTTTTTTAAGAAATGTAACGACGACTCGCGCATCATTGGTGGGGAGAGCTTGCGCTTCCGCCCACCTTGATACGTAGTCGACCGCCACTAAAATATACATATTTTTGAAAGATGGAGGTAGGGGGCTAACAAAATCTATGCCCCACAAATCGAAGACTTCGCACTCTAAAAACATATTTTGGGGCATCTCATCGCGACGAGAGATGTTACCCGACCGCTGACAGCTATCGCATGCGCGCACAAAATTATGCGCGTCTTTGAAGAGAGTGGGCCAAAAGTAGCCCGCCTCTAGCGCCTTCCGAGCGGTCCGGTTGGCTTGATAATGCCCACCGGCTGGACCCTCGTGGCAGTGCTTAAGAATTTGCAAGCACTCCACACCTGCAACTCATCTTCGGACCGCTTGGTCCGCGCAGATACGAAAAAGAAATGGGTCCTCCCAAAAGAAATTTTTCAAGTCAGAAAAGAATTTCTTCTTTTGATGACTTGAAAACTCTTTTGGAAGCACCTGCACTACTAAGAAATTTGCAAAATCTGCGAACCAAGGCGAAGATGACGAAGATTTATTAATGGCAAGAAGGCGTTCCTCGGGGAATCTGTCATTTATTTCAGATTCGACGAGCGCTTCCGCACCCGGATTTTCTAAACGGGAGAGGTGGTCAGCCGCTAGATTTTTCGCTCCCCGCTTATCTCGGATCTCCAAATCAAACTCTTGTAGGAGGAGAATCCATCGAAGAAGGCGGGGTTTCGCATCATTTTTAGCTAATAAATATTTAAGCGCGGAGTGATCGGTAAAAACGATAACTTTAGATAGCGTTATATACGAGCGAAACTTATCAAAAGCGAAAACGACGGCTAAGAGTTCCTTTTCCGTTGTCGTGTAATTTACTTGTGCGGAAGTGAGCGTCTTGCTAGCGTAATAAATAGGATGAAAATGTTTTTCTACGCGTTGGCCAAGAACGGCACCTAAGGCAATATCACTAGCGTCGCACATTATTTCGAACGGAAGGGACCAATTAGGGGCCACTAAAATTGGTGAAGAGATAAGTTTTTGTTTTATCAAATTAAAGGCGGACTCGCATTCGCTACTAAAGATGAAACGTGATTCCTTTTCCAAGAGGTGAGTTAGCGGCTTTGTTATTTTTGAAAAGTCTTGAATGAAGCGTCGATAAAAGCCCGCATGGCCTAAGAAACTCCTAATAGATTTTATGTTTGTTGGATGCGGAAGTTTTTCTATAATTTCTATCTTGGCCTTATCCACCTCTATCCCCTTAGACGAAATCATATGACCGAGGACCAAACCTCCTCGAACCATAAAGTTGCATTTTTCCCAATTTAAAACAAGGCTTGTGTCCTCGCACCGTTGAAGGACACGATCTAAATTGTGAAGGCAATCGGGAAAAGAGCGTCCGAAAATAGAAAAGTCATCCATAAAGACTTCCATAATGTCTTCTACTAGCTCGCCAAAGATCGCTAGCATACATCTTTGGAATGTAGCCGGCGCATTGCAGAGTCCAAATGGCATTCTTCGATAGGCGAAGGTGCCAAACGGGCAAGTAAAAGTTGTTTTCTCTTGATCATCGGGGGTAATGGGGATTTGGAAAAACCCCGATAAACCATCAAGAAAACAATAATACGGATGACCGGATAAACGCTCTAAAATCTGGTCTAGAAATGGCAGAGGGAAATGGTCCTTGCGGGTGGCATCATTAAGTTTTCTATAATCGATGCACACTCGCCAACCCGTAACAGTATGAGTTGGGACAAGCTCGTTATGCTCAATCGCCACTACGGTAAGACCGCCCTTCTTGGGCACGACATGCACGGGACTAACCCATGCACTGTCCGAAATAGTGTAGATAATCCCCGCATCTAATAACTTAATGATTTCGGCTTTAACGACGTCTTTCATGTTTGGGTTAAGACGACGTTGCGACTGAATCGCTTTGCGGCAATTATCGTTAAGGAAAATCTTATGGGTGCAAAAGGAGGGGTTAATCCCCTTTAAGTCAGAGATTTGCCACGCAATTGCGTGGCGATGTTTAAATAAAACTTCCAATAAATCGGAAGTCTCCGAATCACTCAAGTCCGAAGAAATGATAACGGGAAGTGTATCGCCATTTCCCAAAAATGCGTATTTGAGTGATGCGGGTAAGGGTTTGAGGTCTAGGATGGGCGGTTCTTCTAGGGAGGTTTTAATGCCTATGTCTTTCTTACCAATTGGTTCGAAAGGCAAGTCTAAAGAAGTATCCTCATCGCATTTAAAATTTTCGAGCGCATAAATATCGTCGTTTAAAAATACGGACTCGAAAACGGGAGAAGAACGATCTCCAAAAAAGGTATCTAAAGAGTAGCAGAAATCGTCGCTCGATGACAAATTGTCCATCGAGGGATTAATAGAGAAAGTAACTTGGTCATCGCCTACTCGGAGGAGAAGACTACCATTACTAACATCTATTAGTGCGCGGGAGGTGGCGAGAAAAGGGCGACCGAGTATTATTGGTACCTCGGCGTCCCCCTCGATATCTAAGATGACGAAGTCTACCGGGAAGGTAAACTTGTCGACTCGGACAAGGACGTCCTCCACTACCCCGATAGGGAACTTAACCGAGCGATCCGCTAATTGGATGCGCATATTCGTAGGACTAGGAGTACCCAAACCTAAACGCGAAAAGAGCGAGAACGGCATTAGATTAATGCTAGCCCCTAAATCAGCTAAGGCGTACTTTACTAATATATCGCCAAAAAGGCACGGGATGGAAAACCGTCCTGGGTCATTTTGTTTTGTGGGCAATTTATTAGTAAGGGCCGCCGAGCAGACATCGTTGAGAGATACATGCGAAATATCCTCTAATTTGCGTTTATTAGAAAGTAGTTCTTTTAAAAATTTCGCATATTTGGGCATTTGCGAGATAGCCTCGCAAAAAGGAACATTAATGTGAATTTGTTTTAATAATAAAATAAATTTTTCATATTGGGCGTCCTGACGCTCGTTTTCTAACTTATGCGGATACGGAAGAGCCTTGTTTAAAATAATTTTTTCTTTTATAATAGGTAAAGGCGGCGTAAGCGAAGAAAGGGGAAGAGGGGTCGGATGTGAAATATGTACCTGAGGGTCGGTCCGTTTTGGATCGACCACCTCCTTTCCGCTACGGAGGGTTATAGCGTTGGCGTTCTCCCGCGGACTGGGCTCCGTGTTTCCCGGCAGTGCCCCGAGCGCGCGCTCGGACATCATCCTCGCCAGCTGTCCAACCTGTTGTTCGAGTGTTTTTAGCGATCCGGTGATGTTCCGGATATTTGACTCGTTGGACGCAATATACTTCGAAAAATTTTCCTCCATCGGGGAGGGTTTCGGAAGAGGAGGAGGAGGAAGAAATCCGGGCGCATAAGAAATAGGGGGACGCTGAGCATTATTCGGGTTGCTCCACGAGAAGTTGGGGTGATTCCTCCAACCCGGATTATAGTTATTACTATAAGGGTTGTTGTTGGGGTTGAAGGGAGGACGACCCGAATTTCCCATGAAGTCCACAAACTCTTCAGCTACGCAGACATTAGGGGGAATAAAACAAGGCGGAGTGGAGGAGGCAGCAGACATCTCCGCCACCTGCTTTGTTAACCTTTCAACTTGAAGGGTCAAGAGAGCAGTGGCATCCACTTCAAAAAGACCAGCCGCCGGCTTTGGCCGTCCCCGCGGGACGTTCCATTGATAGGCGTTCATAGCCATCTCTTCGAATAAAGCCTGGGCAGCCTCGGGGGTTTTGTTGTTCAGAGTACGCCCGGCAGCCGCGTCAATCATTTGACGCGTCTGAAAATTTAGCCCATTATAAAAAATTTGAACTTGCAACCACGTTGGCAGCGCGTGGTGCGGGCAACGGCGGAGGAATTCCTTAAACCGTTCCCAAGTCTCATATAGAGACTCAGGATCGTTTTGCACAAACGAAGAAATGTCCGCCCGCAACTTTGCAGTTTTTGCGGGCGGAAAGTACTTCGTTAGGAACCGTTCCGTCAACTCAGCCCACGTGGTGATACATCCTCGCGGGAGGGCATTCAACCACGCCTTGGCTTTGGACTTAAGGGAAAAAGGAAATAAGCGCAAACGAATGACGTCATCAGTGACGCCATTAATCTTGAAGGTGTCGCATATCTCCAAGAAATTGGACAAGTGGACATTCGGGTCCTCATCCGGCAGTCCATCGAACTGCACGGCGTTTTGGACCATTTGAATGACACTTGACTTTATTTCGAAATTATTATTTGCCACCGCAGGGCGAACAATACTCGACCCAGAATCATCCAGGTTAGGCCAGGCGTAATAGGACATAGTACGCTCGGCCGCCGGGGGAGGGTTAGGCGCGGCCATAAGTACAACAGTAGGTTCTCCAATAGATTCCTCGGGATCTAAAGAAGGATTTCGGAGTTGAGATCGAATACGCGCAAGAGAGCGTTCGATCTCAGGGTCGAAGTCAAAATCTTCAGACTCTGAGGGTTGTCCTCGGGTCATACACCCAAACAAAAATAAAACAAAATAAACTTCTTTTTTTTTGTTTTAAAATAAAGTTTTAGTTTTGTTTTTTTTATAGAAAATAAGTAAAATTAATAGACTCCGGAATTCGAAATAGCAACTCGAAAAGAGAGCCCCCAGCAACGGCGCCAAAAACTTGATGAGCCCGCGAACAGACTCTTACTGTGGTTGGTTCGGTGATTCGATCGTCGCGGGCTTGCTCGGGAAGGCAAGTGCACCTATCGCAAGTAGTACTCGATATTCGGGGGAATACCGAGGTCGTATTGTTCTCGGGGTCGTGTTGACTATTCTTACTCCTCCGGGAGGACTATAATTTTACTGAAAGTAAGGTGGATTTTTTTTACTAAAGTAAAGACGGAAAAAGCAAAGGAGCGAAAAAACGATTTAAAAAATATTCGATGAAGGGTTAACGCTCGGCATCGAATCGGATTAAGACTAAAACAATTTTTAATAATTATAGGACTTAGTTTTCAAATTAATAATAAGGCAACTTGGTCGTGGAGGTTCCACAAATGTGAGCGCACTTATCTCTAGGAATATTGCTCACATGAATATTAAGACTATTCGACCGAACGTTAGTCCGACGAAGGATTCCTCTTAACGCCCGCTTTACGCTAAGAACCCCGCTATTGGGTGGGGAACCCAATCCGGTAGAATTACGCTTGTCCTCTTTCGAGGGGATGCACGCAACTCTATTTACCCAGGGGTGATCGGTCCATATGCACGGCCTCTCGGCTAGCTCAAAAATTAAAATTAAAACTTTTTCATTCTTAAGAATTTATCAAAGTGATAAAAAAGGTGAAGAGAAAATGAAAAGAACAAAAGATGTTTTACAGTCCTAAAAGAAACACTAAGTAAAAAAAAGAACAAAATCACTTTTCAAACCTCATTTATAAATTCATAAGAATGAAATCCTTTTACTTTCAAGAAAAAAAAGACAAGGTGAAAAAGAGGAAAACCTATCATACCTAAGCATGAAAACAAGTTAAAAACATGAATATTAAGCATGTTACACTCATACACACACTCACACATTTCATAAATGAAGAACAAAGATGAAACCAAGGATAAAAAGGGGAAGAAGTAAGCCATCCAAATGAATTTTCATGCTATATAGAGAGAGAAAATCTAACATTTTTATTAAAATTTTCAAGCTATTACAAAGCTAAAAGATAAAGCAAAACAAAACATGAAATAAAGAAGGGAGAAATCTCCTTACATAGCACTAGTATCCACGGATTAAGCCCACAAAAAGACACTAAAATGGCCCAAAAATCTGAACCCTTGGACCTTACAGAACTGGGCAATTTATAGGCAAAAAAATCTAAGTACACGCCCTAGGTCACGGGCGTGTAGGGGGGGGCGTGACAGTACTATTCATGAAGGCGGCCGGCGATTGGACAGGAAAGTTGACTTCGGGCTGAGTTCGCGGCAGTCGCGCCCCAGGTCACGGGCGTGACTCTGGGCGTGTCGGGGAGGTAGAACCGGGCGCGGGTTGCGCCGAAAGTCTTCGGCATCATCTTGTCAGGCTAGCTGGAAAGGTCACGCCCCAGGTCACGGGCGTGACGCTGGGCGTGTCAGTTGGTGTCGACACTCGACGAATGTCGCGCGGAAAGTGTCGAGTCGAAATCGTCGAGCGAAAATTGAGTCACACCCTAGGTCACGGGCGTGACGCTGGGCGTGACTGTTGGTGTCGACACTCGACGATCGTCGAGATGAATTCGTCGAGTGGAGTGAACACGGGCTTGGGTCACGCCCCGTGTTGGGTGAAATGGGCGTGTCGCCAGGCGTGTCAAGCTTGTACTTCAGAAATCGTCTGATTTCACGGGAAATGCAATGTCACGGCCCGGTCACGGGCGTGACCAAGGTGTCACGGGCGTGTACTGCCCAATTTTGGCAGATTTTGGAAATTTTTCTGCAAAATAAAATAAAACAAGTTAGTAATAAATTTACAAGAATAGGAGCATTTTATTGAACAAAAATAAGTAAAAACGACGAAAATAAATGAAAATGACTAAATTAATGTGCACAAAAATACGTATATTTACAAGTCATCAGCCGCGCAGCCTCCTGCAGACTCAGTAGACTCGGCGGATATCCCTCAGGTCGCAGCCTTAGCACGTGCTCAGTTCAGCAGCGGCGGACTCCGCGGATTCTCCTCGCAACCCGCCACATAGCTTCCAGCTCCAGCTTCCCAGCAGCGAGCAGATAGTCCTTCAGCCCGCACAATCTTGGAGCGGGCTCGATCAGCTCAGTCTAGGCGGACTCTTCCCAGTCTGTCATCAGCAGGACCAGTTCCAAAAGCAAGCCCCAGTCCGTGTGGCTTGTTACGGACTCGGCGGACTCCATCCTCTTCTCGCTCGAGTTACCGTCTCACTGGGGGTAACATCACCGAAAGCAGTTACCTCCTCTGGCCTATAAATAGACCCTTATACCTCTTATTTTGGGGGGACAATATTGCCAAGGTGCTCACGCTCGAAAACAGCCCACAACAATATCAAGTGGTCAACCCCTGCGGACTCCCCTTCTCAGTCCGCACCTTCTCCTCTGCCGACCTGGCTCTCCAGTCCGCGCGGTCTCTTTTCTTCCATTAACCGTGCGGTCTGCCGACCTCCAAGCTCAGTCCGCACGGTCTCCTCTGGCACTCTTTCCTTAGCCGCCAGCTTCCTCTCTGTACCCCTTTATTTTTTTCTTATAAAGGTGTAGTAGCAAGCTGTAATAACTCACTATTAATCAAAGGAAAGCACGTCGCAAGAGTGACATTCAAGCCGCGGCGGGTGAAGTCTGTTGTTGTTGCTGCTAGCAGCCCCTCTCTTTAGCTCAGCTTAGCTCTCTCGGCATCAACCTGCAAGCACAACCGTCAAAGTAAGCGTCTGCTTGACAGCTCTTGATCAACCTCCTCCGCTAATCATCATCCTTCCCGGCTGCTCTCAACAAACCTCTCCTCTATCCCCGCAACCACTGAACAAGCGCTTGCTCCACTCTCGAGCACTCAGAAGCTTCCTCTTCTCCTCCTCAACCCCGCAACCTTCATCCTCTTCTTCACCTTGCCCGTGAGATCGAACACCCCTCCGTGTTAACTAGGCGGTGCCATTTTCGTGCATCAACAACTAGTTTGCTTCTTGCTGCTTTAGGAAACTATTCTTCCACCTAGGACTTGAGAGGTGCCAGAAGTGCTCTTCCTGTCCTCTTTGCAGCCTACAAAGTCTGCATCTGAATAGCCAGTTAGTTCAAACTCCCCATTCCTAGGGTAACACAGGCCAAGATCTGGTGTGCCCTTAAGATACCTCAGAATTCTCTTTACAGTAGAGTAATGAGATTCTTTGGGGAAAGCCTGATACCTAGCATAAACACATGTAACATACATGATGTCTGGCCTACTAGCAGTTAGGTAGAGAAGGAAACCAATTATCCCCTTATACAAAGTCTCATCAACAGGTTTCCCTGCCTCATCTTTGCATATGAGCATGCTTGATCCCATAGGAGTTCTCATGGTGGAGGAATTTTCCATACCAAATTTCTTTATTAACTCCCTTGTGAACTTAGACTAGGATATGGACAAGCCATCATCAGTCTGTCTTACTTGGAGACCCAAGAAGAACATAAGTTCACGCATACTGCTCATCTCAACTTCCCCTGCATAAGTTTGGCAAACTTCCTGCAGAGATTGTCATCAGTAGATCCAAAGATGATGTCATCTACATAGATCTGAACTAGTATGATCTTACCCTTAGATTCCCTCAGGAATAGGGTCTTGTCTATCTTCCCCCTTGAGAATTTTTTCTCAATGAGAAAGCTAGACAAAGTCTCATACCATGCTCTAGGGGATTGCTTTAGCCCATATAGAGCTTTCCTGAGTCTATAAACAAAATCAGGTAAGTTAGGATCAAGTATTGTTCAACCCACCATTGCGAACAATAATTTTGAGTTGAAGCCAAGCATCATCCAAATGGCACAACAATATGTACAATTCGATGGTCTTCAAGCTGAGGATCCCAATGCGCATATTTCTAACTTTTTATAAATATGCGATACTTTTAAAATTAATGGGGTTTCCGATGATGTCATTCGGCTAAGGCTTTTTCCTTTTTCTTTGCGCACCAAGGCTAAGCAGTGGTTGAGTTCTCTACCAAGAGGCTCCATCACTACTTGGGCCGAGATGACGGAAAAATTTCTTACGAAATATTTTCCACCCGCTAAGACGGCCAAATTGCGCAATGATATTACTTATTTCTCCCAAGTTGATATGGAAACATTATATGACACTTGGGAGCGATTTAAGGAATTGCTTCGCCATTGTCCGCATCATGCAATCCCCGATTGGTTGCAAGTGCAAACCTTCTATAATGACCTCAATCAACAAATGAGGAAACATATTGATGCCGCCGTCGGTGGAATGTTAAACAACAAGACACCGGCGGACGCACAAGAACTTATAGAAGGTATGGCCATGAATACGTTTCAATAGAGTACTCCCCGATCTCATCCACCTAAACTGGCCGTGATGTACGAAATAGATACGGTTTCTTGTTTGTATCTGCAGGTTGAGCAACTACAAAAACAGATGAACGAGATGTCTGTTTCCTCGTCTAAATCTACCTGTGAGCCCCAATATTGGGAGCCCTCTACTATTGCTGAGCATGTAGATTACATGGGTAATCCGAATCGGCCACCTTATAATCCGGGCAATAATTTTGGCAATACCTATCACTCGAGTATAAGGAATCACCCCAACTTCTCTTGGAGTAATCCGGGGAACGCGCCGCGCCCGCCAAACACGATTCCACTCGGCTATTTTCCACTGCAAGCTCCAAAAGCTCCAAATCTCGAGGAGTTGTTTACCCAATATACAACTTCAAATGATGCCAACATCCGGAATCTCACCGGATCTCTTCGTAGTTTGGAGACACAAATTGGGCAAATCCCTAAAATGCTCTCTGATCGTCAACAAGGAGCGCTATAGGGAAATACAGAGCCCAACCCAAAGGAGCATGCCAAAGCCATCACCCTACGGAGCGGGAAGGAGGTAACCACTTCTCAAAATTCGGTTGATACTTCTCCAATTCCGATTGATACGGAGGTAACAATTTCTTCATCTTCTCCTCCGCCTAAACCTTCTACTTTTAATAAACTAAAAGCCTATCAACCACCACTTCCCTATCCATCTAGAATGCAAAAAGACCGGGTGGATGAACATCACGGTAAATTTTTGGACTTGTTTAAACAAATCCAAATAAATTTACCGTTTTGTGAAATAATAGCACAAATGCCGAAATACGCGAAGTACCTCAAGGATCTTTTATCCAATAAAAAGAAACTTGAGGATATCTCCACGGTTCAATTGAACGTAGAGTGTTCGGTAGTTTTACTTAATAAATTACCTAAGAAATTACCCGATCCGGGTAGTTTCTCTGTTCCTTATTTGTTTGGTGATTTATTAGTAAAACGTGTGTTAGCCGATCTAGGCGCCTCAATCAATTTAATGCCTTATTCTTTAGTTAAGAAGTTGGGATTAGGAGAACCTAAGCCCACAAGAATGTGCATTCATTTGGTGGATCGGTCTGTCAAGCTCCTTATGGGGATCATAGAGGATGTGCTTGTCAAAGTTGACAAATTTATCTTTCCGGTAGATTTCGTCAACTTTGACATCGAAGAGGACACCGAGGTACCACTCATTCTCGGTCGCCCTTTTCTTGCCACCTCGCGCGCAGTTATAGACGTTAGTAATGGGAAACTTCTCCTTAGAATCGGAGATGAAGAAGTTACCTTTACTATTGGCACGTCTATGAAAAACTGGCTCTCAAATGACGACTCATGTTATTATTTGGAGGCTTCTCCTGAAGAAGACTCCTTTATGTTTTCTGAAAAATCTTTATCTTTTATTGATCATGATGCCGATTTTGAAAATTTAGATTTAATTGCTCATGAAAATAGTGATAATCTCTCGATCCCTCGCGCACCTATTTTTGAACTTTTAGAAATTGGTAGTGATCATTTGAAAACTTCTTATGATGAACCTCCCGCGCTAGAACTAAAACAATTGCCTGATCATTTAGAGTATTTATTTTTAGCGGATGATTCAAAACTTCTGGTTATTGTGTCAGCCTACTTGACCGATGAAGAAAAAATTAAATTATATCATACTTTAAAACTTCATCACCGCGTAATTGCGTGGAAGATCACGGATTTGAGAGGGATTAATCCCTCCTTTTGCACCCATAAAATTTTATTAGAAGAACATGCTCACAAAACAATTCAACCTCAACGCCGGCTAAATCCTAACATGAAGGAGGTTGTCAAGGCCGAGGTAATAAAATTATTAGATGCGGGTATCATCTATTCGATTTCGGATAGCTCTTGGGTGAGCCCGGTCCAAGTGGTGCCCAAGAAAGGAGGGTTAACGGTAGTGCCTAATGATAAAAATGAGTTAGTTCCTACTCGAACAATTACCGGATGGCGGGTGTGCATCGATTACCGTAAATTAAATGATGCAACCCATAAGGATCATTTTCCTTTGCCGTTTATTGACCAAATCCTTGAACGGCTATCCGGACACTCATTTTATTATTTTCTTGATGGTGTCTCGGGATATTTTCAAATCCCAATTGCGCCCGAGGACCAAGAGAAAACAACCTTCACTTGTCCGTTTGGCACCTTCGCCTATCGAAGGATGGATTTTGGTTTGTGCAACGCGCCGGCAACCTTCCAAAGGTGTATGCTAGCAATCTTTGACGAATTAGTGGAGGATATCATGGAGGTTTTCATGGACAATTCTCCGTTTTTGGAGATTCGTTTGATTTATGTTTGACAAACCTTTCCCGTGTACTCCAAAGATGTGAGGACATGAACCTAGTTTTAAACTGGGAGAAGTGCCATTTTATGGTACGTGAGGGTTTGGTCTTAGGCCATAAAATCTCTAGTAAGGGCATAGAGGTAGATAAAGCAAAAATTGAAACTATAGAAAAGCTACCCCTCCCTTCCAATGTTAAGGCCGTTCGTAGCTTTTTGGGGCATGCCGGTTTCTATCGCCGGTTTATTAAAGATTTTTCTAAAATAACTAAGCCCCTTACCCACTTGTTAGAAAAAGACGCGCCGTTCATTTTTGACGAAAATTATTTGCGTGTTTTTCTCTTATTAAAGAAAAATTGATTAACGCTCCTATCATGATCGCTCCCAATTGGGAACTTCCATTTGAGATAATATGCGACGTTAGTAGTTTTGCCGTCGGTGCGGTCTTAGGACAACGGATAAATAAAAATTTTCATCCTATCTATTATGTAAGCAAAACATTAACCGCCACACAGGAAAATTACACGACCACCGAAAAAGAATTATTAGCCATAATTTTTGCATTTGATAAATTCCGCTCATATCTCACCTTGTCCAAAATTATCATTTTTACTGATCATTCGACTTTGAGATATTTACTAGCAAAAACAGATGCAAAGCCGCGATTGAGTAGGTGGATCTTACTACTCCAAGAATTTGATTTGGAGATTCGCGACAAGAGAGGAGCGGAGAACTTGGCGGTTGATCATCTTTTGCGGTTGGAGAACCCTAATTCGGGGGAGCTCATGGAGGAGGACATTGATGACACTTTTCCCGAGGAGCGCCTTCTCGCCATTCATAAGGTAAATACTCTCGCCACTCCTTGGTTCGCCGATTTCGCAAATTATCTTGTTGCGAGATTCCTCCCGCATGGTTTTTCTTATCAAGAAAAGAAGAAATTCTTTTCTGATTTGAAAAATTATTTTTGGGAGGATCCCTTCCTTTTTCGTGTTTGCGCGGACGAAGTAGTGCGGAGGTGTGTTTCTCATGAGGAAGTCGCACAAATTCTAAAGCATTACCATGAGGGACCCGCTGGTGGGCATTATAAAGCTAATCGGACGGCTCCGAAGGTACTTGAAGCAGGCTTCTATTGGCCAAGCATCTTCAAGGATGCTCACGCTCATGTAAGTCGTTGTGAACAATGTCAACGCTCAGGTAATATTTCCTGTCATGATGAAATGCCATTAAATTCATTTTTAGAAATAGAAGTTTTTGATTTATGGGGGATCGACTTTGTTGGACCGCTACCAACATCCTATGGAAATAAATATATTTTGGTAGCGGTCGACTATGTGTCACGGTGGGCAGAAGCGCAAGCCCTTCCCACTAATGATGCCCGAGTCGTGACCCGATTTCTCAAAAAACTATTTTCGCGATTTGGAGCACCGCGTGCAATAGTTGTGATAGGGGCACCCACTTTTGTAACGCACAATTCGCTAAGGTTTTGTCTAAATACGGCGTTACACATAGGTTAGCCACCCCCTATCACCCTCAAACAAGTGGCCAGGTAGAAGTAGTTAACCGTGAAATCAAACAAATTTTAGAGAAAACGGTTTCTACTACTAGGAATGATTGGTCGGTCAAGCTTGATGATGCTCTATGGTCTTATCAGACCACGTACAAAACTGCTATCGGTTGTACGCCGTATCGACTAGTCTATGGGAAAGCATGTCATTTACCGGTTGAGCTTGAACATCGTGCCTTCTGGGCACTTAAATTTTTCAATCTTGATGAGAATTTGTCCTCCGAGCCCCGTAAACTCCAACATAACGAGCTCGATGAGTGGCGCTCCCTCGCTTATGAGAATAACAAACTCTATAAGGAGCGCACCAAATTTTATCATGATAGAAAAATTAAGCACCCAAAGGACTTCCAACCGGGGGACCAAGTGCTTCTTTATAACTCGCTCTTACGCTTATTTCCGGGTAAACTTAAGTCTCGTTGGTCCGGCCCCTTTATCGTAAAGGAGGTTTCGCCCTACGGGACGGCGCTTATCTCGCACCCGGAAAGAGGCGAGTTTAAGGTAAATGGGTACCGGCTAAAATTATTTATTACCGGTGATAATATTAACGAACAATTGCACAACATAGTGTTGTCAAACCCATAACTTAGCGTGCATCACTATGGTCGAGCTCACCGACCATAACCAAAGCGCTCGTGGGAGGCATCTCATGGTTATCTTTTTATTTTATTTTATTTTATTTTTTTTCTAGTTTTACAGGTTTGAAGAATATCTTTGCGGCGTGACAATCGATCGGGAACGTCAACCTCGTGCGAGTTCTTCATGTCGGTAACTTTAATTTATTTTCTTTTACTGTTGTCTCGAAAATATTTTTAAAAAAAAAACAAAAAAAAAAGAGAGAAAATTTTTTTTTCTGTTCTTACACGCCTCTGTCACGGCCGTGACCTATTGGTCACGGGCGTGACAGAGTCGTGTTTAGTTCATCTAGCGCAACCCGATAGTGGTTTCGTCGAACAAAGTTTCCCGTTCGACCTCCGTTACGAACACGGGCGTGCCCATTGTTGGTCACGGGCGTGACCAGCGCGGATCTTTGTTCGACGACCTGGATCAGAGAAAACAACAAAGTTTTCCCCGTCACGCCCGTGACAACACATGTCACGTCAGTGATAACACATGTCACGCCCGTGACGCAGGTAAGTCATGGTCGTGACTTGCCCGAGATTTCTCAAAAAAAAAGAAACAATTGTTTTCATATTTTTCAGTTACACGCCCCAGGGTCACGGCCGTGACCCTGGGCCGTGTCGGCGAATCCGAGGCGTGACCTAAGGTCAATACCTCGCATTCCTTGCTTTTTGTTTTTTGTTTTAATTTACCACGCCCACAGTCACAGCCATGACCGAGGGCGTGATCGTGGCATCCAAGGCCAGCACCTTGGATTCCCGCGCAGCTGCATAGGATACCCCTGACATACCCGGAGTCACGGACGTGACTCTGGGGCGTGACCAGGGAATTCGAGGCAGGATGCCTCGGATCCTTTGTCCCTTTGACCCGTGCTTGTCACCCCCCTGTCACGGGCCTGACCGGGGGGCGTGACCAACCCAAAAACCCTATAAATAGGGATTTTTCCCCTCTCATTCCTTCACACCTTCCAGCACTCCCCTTCTCCCTTAGCCAACCTGAATTTTTTTATCCCTTCTTCCAAAATGGCTCGCCACCACCCTCGTTCCACAGCTTCCTCCTCCGAGCACCCCGCGGATCCCGCAGCGGTGGAAGACATGATGCTCTTTGAAAACCAAACGCACCTCGAGCATAGCGATTGCCTACGCGCCAAACCCCTGGGCGTGTTTCGCATCTTGGATTGGGCGATCCTCGCCACATTTAGAGCAGCAGATCTGGTGCGGGGATTTCTATCCACCCCTGGATGGAGTTCCCTCTTCTCCATTTCCGAGCATGTATTCCTTGAGCTCATCGTTGAGTTCTTGGCTTCATTCGAGTTTCGTTGGGCGGCAAATGACGATTTCATCGTCTTTAGCATGGGTGGGGTGGTGCATCAGCTCACCATCCGCCAACTCAACGTTGCCATGGGCTTTTGCTTGGAGTCCTTCTCCCAATCTCCCACCTACCTCGGTTTAATTACTGATTTCCCTCCCCATGTCAACCTTCTCACCTTTTGGGTGAAAATCAGTAATGACACCGCTCCCTACACCCAAAGAAGTCCAAAGGAAGCCACCTCATTTCCCCCGCCTTGCGTATTCTCCACAACCTCCTCACCTTTACTATTTCTGCTCGCGGCGACAGCCACGGGGTGGTGACTCAGCCTGACTTACTATATTTATATAGTATGTTTTACCGAGTCCCGCTCAACCTCGGCTATTTGCTCGCAATTTGCTTTCGGCACCACGCCGAAAATGTGAGGTTGGGAGCAGTGCACGGCGGAACTTCATCACTTTCCTCGCCAAGAAGCTCAGCCTTTGGGATACTCTACCATGCCTCAGCTGCGTCCAGACGCCGCAGGTCATCCAGTTCCAGACCCTTCAGGCCCTCGGCCTAGCGCGACGACGCGATGGCGAGTTTGACGTTATCCCCCCCCCCCACCGCAGTCGGTGGTGGAGAGCTTGATCTAGATTTCGGTGCTGGTCCCAATGGCACTATGCCTTCTTCCCCCATTCCACCACCACCGCAGGAGCCTTCTTCAGAGCCCGGTCCTCAAACCTATTGGGATCAACCATTTGGGTTGATCTACACTCGCCTAAATCAGATGGAGACCAATTTTGGCAAACGCTTTACTTCTTTTGATGCTCGTTTTGACGCGCTGGAGCAGAGCCACGCTTCTTCCGTGGCGCATATTACACGTGAGTTCGCGGATCTGCGCACTCATTATCCGTCGTGAGGAGGTGATAGTGATGAGGATTAGGTTACTTTATTTATCTTTGGGTTGTTATCCGTCATCTTGTATCTTTTCTTTTTTATTTTTATCTGTCATGTATCTTTTATTTTGTTTTAAAAAAAATAACTATATATATCAAAAATATGTTTTGCTTCAGTATTGTCTTCCAGGTACACTTTGGACTGATTCGGCCGCTCCAGGGAAGTCTCCTTTTCTTTTTGTTCTTTACTTCTTTTTTATTGGGGACAATGTATTGTTTAAGTATGGGGGGGGGATAGTTCTCAAGCAAAACAACAACAACAAAAAAATTTGCAAAAAAACAACCAAAAATTCAAAAACAATATTAGGGTTAATTTTGGTAAATTATAGAAAATCTTTATTCTTATATTTATTCACATGTGAAATCCTTAGTATTCAACTTTTACATAGTGTTTAGAATATTTTAATGCTTTAATTGAATTTTGAATTTTGGAGTATAACTATTGGTCATGTTGTGATTCTAGTCAAGTGCACATGTTTGTATGATTTAAGTAGAATTAAACATTCAGCATACAATTAGATTTTTATTTTTCGAAATGCGTAGAAATAGTTTATTTTACTTCTACCTTGAAGCCGGTAAAATCTAAAAATAGTTTAGGAGAGTGTGTAGAAGTTTACTAGAGAGATATTTCACAAATCAAGAAAGAAGTATTCTTTCTCGATGTCTAGAACTTGCCCTCTTGCTATTCTCAAGACTTTGCGTAGGTTAAACTAATTAACATAAATATGATTTAGGCACTTCTTTTGGCAAGTTTGAGCCTTTGTACCCTTGCGTAACGTTTTATCTTTGCTAAGCCAATTTGAGCCTATACCCTTCCTTTTGCATTATCTCCACCAACAGTTTACCAAAGCCTAAAAAGCATCCTAATTACACACCTATGACCGAGCTTGACATTATATATACAGAACCGGTTTTTGAGTATTTAGGGGTCATTTTATTTTGGTGGCTAATTGAAAAAAATAGTTGTTTTTCATTCCTCCTCTAAAAAAGAGAGAAAAAAAAGAAAAAAAATAATATAAAAAAAATGAAATGATGAAAATAAAAAGAGGAAGTTGAAAAAAAATTCAACATGTTAAGGAAAAAAAAAGGAGTTTAGGAATTGGCAGAGCTCTACCAATTATTTTGTGCAAGCTCTCATTAGGATTTGGTGTGTGTACCCATCATTTTAATAGTTGATTTTTCCAAACCAAAAACCTAAGCCTACATTTCAACCTAGTTAAGCCCTACTGATTTGTGCTTCTAAGTAAAACTAGTACCGTGACGAGAGTGTGAAAGGGCAAGCCTATGACCATCGACATTGATGGATTTCTTTAGAGGGTATCCCGATCTTCGATTTGTGCAATGTTATCTTAGTAAACACGCTACTTTCTCCCTAAACGTGATTTTAAGATTTACCGGGTTTTCATTTTCGAAGTAAAAAAAAAAGTGAAAACACATTTTAGAAAATTAAAAAACTAACTTGTATGCTGAGTAGATTTTTCTACAAAAAATAACTACGCGCATAGGCACAAGACTTTGCATTGTACTCCTTAGGTTCAATTTTCGTTTTAAGTGTTAAAATTTTTTCTACTCTCCATGTAAAGCTGTTTGCTCGGGACGAGCAAACGAGTAAGTATGTGGGTATTTGATAACTCTAATTTTATCCATTTTTTTATCTCTAATTTTTATATAATAATTAATTAGTTTTAAATATATTCTATGATTTTATTATCTAATTTCTTTATTTACTTATTTTAGGATCAATATGGGCTGCAAATATCAATATGGAGTCTACATGATTGATCAGGAGACAAATCTGGACAAAGCTGGAAAAATTGCAAAGCACACGCCCTGGATACGGGCGTGACCGAAAGGTCACGGGCATGGCTAGGGCGTGTCGAGAGCTTTTCCAGCCAATAAGTCCAGCTGTTTCAGCCGTTGCCGCTAGATAGCCATTTCAGCCTGACACGCCCATGGTCACGGGCATGACCATGGGGCGTGACCCCTCCATCAACAACCATTTACTCCCGCCGTTTTTAGCTTCCCGCGGTTTTCCAGAAACAGAAGTGCCACGCCCTAGGTCACGGGTGTGACCTAGGGGCATGACCAGCAATTTAACAGATTTTGGCGGTTTCTCCTCAAACGTTCCCGAGCTTTCAAGACGGCGGTTCTGAGCCTGACACGCCCTAGGTCACGGGCGTGACCTTGGGCGTGACCTTGCAGAAATTTTTCCTATAAATTCCAGGAAATTCCAGAAGCTGGAGGAGATTTTGGGAGCTTAGTTCTGTTTTGTTTACTGTCTTTCTTGCATTTTAATTTCGTAGTATAACCTTTACTTTCAAGTGTATCTTTAGTCATGTCTTTCCCTACCTTAACTTGTATTTCCCTAATGATGATGAGTAGCTAATTTTCATTTAGTGCTTGGTCATGATGAAGCTTGAAATAAAATAAACCTTTCTTTTTATCAAATGTCTTGTTCTTAATTATTCTCGCTATGATTTATCTTTGATTTTTATTTTGTCGAATTCATATTTCGCGGATATATTTTTCGATCTAAGATCTGTATCCTAAGTGACCGAGAGGTTGCGGATACGAGAAGATCACTCAAAGATAAAAGGAGTTGCATGCACTCCTCGAGAGAGGATGACATAAATACTCCGGATTAGAGTCAAATCCAATAGAGTGGTTCACCGCCTAAAGCAAGCTTAGGGGTTTCGACTGGCCGAGAGGTCTTAATAGATCAACCTAAGATTATTCAAAAGCATGAGCTCGAGAGAGACGCTTTTGTACATAGGAACTTCCACGGTCAAGTGAGTAGTTTAAGAGCTCGCATTATTTTATTTTCAAAAAGGTTTATTTTAGTTCAAGTGGATTCTAGATCAAGTGCTAGCTTCCCCAAAATCAAACTTCTCTTTCTTAGTGTTTCGTTTCCTTTTCTGTTTTAAACAAAAACCAACTTTCCGTCCGATAAGATAATAGCTCTTTCTTGTGAGTACAAGTATTCGACAAGCCCCGAGTCGATATACGACACTTGATCCTATACTCCGAACGATAGGTATACTTGCCTCATCGATTGGAAACACGCGCTAGCATGGAAAAAATAATCATCAAGCCGCTATTGGCAGACCAGAAAAATTTTTTTGTTGTTAACTTTTCAAATAAACAAACTAGAAGCGTACGTACCGACGTGCAAATAAAAGGGGGAGTGTTCCAATTAAGAAATTGACGTGAACCTCCCTCTGATACCAAATTGATGTAGGCTACGGTGTTTGATGCTATAACGGCCAAGGGAGTAACACGTACGCCTCTCTATTTCCACTATTACGCTCACACAATAACTAAACGCAGCACACCCACGAACAACGTTATCAACTATCGCTAACGTACGGTTGCCACGCCGATTAAAGATCGAACAAACGACAAGAGGTCGATGTTCTCTCAAGCTAAAAGGACCAATCTTGGGTCCGACCGAGCGATGGTTGTACCAAAAGAGATCTACCGAAAGGTTCGGTTCGGAAATGGTAGATCTCCCCAACAAAATGAAAGCGAGGCTCACCAAACCTCTCGAAAAATTAAACAATTAGAAAGAACAACACATGGAATCGGAAAGATAAGCCACGAAAGAAAAAATGATTCCAAAGTAACACAAAGGTATTCCACCAATTAAAAATCTAAAGAGATAAGAATCACACAAGAGGTAGAAGATCTCGTTACCCAACCAGAATAGATGATTCCGATTCACTTTCAAGGATCGTTCTTCCACGACTCCGCCGGAGTGTCGCCGGATGGAGAGAAACTTGTCCGCTTCTTTTGCTTCACGCCGGGATGGAGGAAAAAACCACAAAGGGAGAAAAAAAGCACCTTTGATCTTGGTCGATTTCACTATGGAAGGGGGCTGATTTGGTGGTCTTGATGGAGGTCAGGTTTTGGATAAGGGAGAGGATGGTGGTTCAGTTTGGGGTGTGGAAGTGAGGGTCGGCTTGAGAGTGGTGGCCGAATCTTGGGAGTTGGAGTTGAGGGGAAACCGAGGGGAGCAAAGGAGGAAAAGGGGAGGAGGGAAGAGGAGGGAGGCCGAGCAAGAGGAGGGGAGAGGAAGGGCGGCCGGCGGCCAAGAGGAAGGGAGGAAGAGGGGGCCGAATTTTGCCTAAGGGGGAAAAGAAAGGTGAGGGGAAATTCAAATTTTGAATTCAAGTTTTAATTTTTTTCATTCTCTAAGTAAAACCATGAAAGTCCATGCATATATATAGGCTTTACAAAATGCATAGGCTATGTGCAGCCCACTAAATAAAAATAAATCAACACCTAAAATACTTAAACATTACATGATGAAAATAAAAATGCAAATAGAAATAAACTAAATAATATTTAAAAGCCTTCATCTCATGCAGCTCCACATCATGTAGTCATCATCTTCAACATGTAGGAGAGCGTCATCGTCGTCGCCATCATCATCTTCAACTTTAACATGTTGGGGGTTGCCACCATCGCCGTCGTCGTCGCCATCATCATCTTCAACTTTAACTTGGGGGTTGCTGCCATTGTCGTCGTCGTCACCGTCATCATCTTCAACTTAAACACGTTGGGGGTTGCCGCCATCACGAACACCCCCGCAACATAAGCTGCAATCATCCCGCAATACCATATCACGCGGCCTCAGGAGACAATCCGTAGAGCTCGGCAAACAACGCCACCCCACCGAGTCCACGACCAACAGGCAGTCCGCCCAGTCAACAACAGACTCTACAGACACTGCGGACACAAAGAACTTGTCATAGAAAATGACCAAGTCCAGTAGCCCACCAAGCAATGGCGCAAGCATGGCGGACACAAAAGCTCCAGATCGCCAACCATCAGGACAGTCCGCCCCAGGATGGATAACATTCACTCCATCATGGAAAGCTCGGCAAGGAAGCAAGGCACCGTCCACACAGATGCGGACTCGACGGACGCCAAAGCACGGAAAAGGGCAGAGTACGCAAGCTCTACCCGAACAGCTCTCCACAAAGGTCACCTGCCAGAATCCAATACCAGTCCGCATAGTCCTCAGCAAAACATCGCTGCACCACCTGAGCTCGGCAAGAGCCACAGCCGCACACCAAGGTCAGTCCGCAACAGCGGATACCGCGGACTCGTTAGTCTGCAAGCCTCCCGCGAATAAGGCACACAACCCGCTGGTTAGCACAAACTTTGCAACACGCAAGGACGCTGAACAGAGCACAGCTTACAGTCCACAAACCTCTGTCCGCTCAGGCCGCGGACTTAGTCCGCACAGGCCGCTCAGACCACAAGCTGCTCTATCAGCAAGCCACCAAGATAGCCAACACCCTGTCTGCAGACAGTAGTCCGCCCAGGCCGTGGACTTAGTCCGCACAGGCCGCTCAGACCGCCCGGCCTGCCCATCACCCACTTCCACTTCACAAATTTCAACACTCCCCCATGATGTGAGAAGTGGTGATCAAGCCCAGCAAGCTACGTAACCGCTGAAAAGGCCCCTTTGATAACGGCTTCGTGAAGATGTCTACAAGATTATCTTCCCTCCGAACATGCTCGACCAGAAGAGATCCCGCCAACACCCTCTCCCTTATGAAGTGGTGCGCGATCTCAATATGCTTGGTCCTTGCGTGACACACTGGATTGTTTAATAGTTTGAGAGCACGCTCATTGTCACCCCGGAGTAAAGTAGGCCCTTGCACTTCTTCATGAACATCCTCTACAAGCCTCTGCAACAAGATGGCTTCCCGAGCAGCCAAGGCCGAAGCCTTATACTCAGCTTCCGTAGTAGACGTGGACACAGAATCCTGCTTCTTGCTACACCACGAAATACCAGCTGAACCACAAGTGAAAACATAACCCGAAGTTGATCTCCGATCATCCGAGTCGCCACCATAGTCAGCGTCCGTGTATCCAAGCAAAGCAAAGTCTGCATCCCTATTATAGAGGAGTCCCATATCAGAAGTTAACTTGACATACTTCAAGATGTGTTTTGCCGCTACCAGATGAGACTTCCTTGGTTCAGCCATAAACCGACTTACTCGGCTAACAGCATAAGCAATGTCTGGCCTTGTAATCGTCAGGTAGATAGAACTCCCACAATAGCCCTGAACACCAAGGGATCGGGAAGAATTCTTCCTTCATCTCGTCGAAGCTTCAGCCCATGTTCCAGTGGAGTAGAGCAACACTTCCCTTCGGCCATGCTGAATGGACTTACAATGCGATCTGCATAACCCTTCTGGCAAATGAGAATTTCGCACTCCTTCCTCTCCAGTTCAAGACCGAGAAAGTGATGAAGCTCTCCCAAGTATTTCATCTCGAAGCGTATAGCAAGCTCAGCCCTGAGCTTTGCTACTTCCTCCTCTGAATTCCCTGTGATGATCAAATCATCCACATACAGTAGGACCAAGACTTGAAGCTCCCCGTTCTTCTTGACGAACAAGCTAGAATCCTAGTTGGAAGCAAGATACCCTCAGAATTGTAAATACTCTACTATCTTCCCATACCAAGCTCTAGGAGCTTTCTTCAACCTGTAGAGAGCCTTCCTGAGCTTACAAACATAGTCTGGATGATCTTCAGAAACAAATCCAAGTGGCTGATCCATGAAGATGTCCTTGTTAATCTCTCTGTAAAGAAACGCATTCTTCGCATCAAGCTACCACATCCTCCATCCCTTGCAAGCAGCCAAGGCGATCACCACTCTAACTAAAGTCATCTTTGCAACCAGACTAAAAGTTTCCTCATAGTCTTCTCCATACTGCTGTGAGAATCCTCGAGCAACCAGGCGAGCTTTGAACCTATCATTGCTCCCATCAGTCTTCTTCTTCAACTTATACACCCACTTGCAAGTCACTGGAGTAATACCATCAACCTTGGCCACAAGATCCCAGGTTTCATTCTTCTTGAGAGCAGCAATCTCTTCCTTCGTGGCATCATCCCACTCCTTGACTCCAGTGGCCTCATTGAAGTTTGCAGGGTCTCGCTCATCCAGAGGACCTGCAAAGAAGCAGGAGACAAAGCTCACTGCATTCCCATCACAGTAACGAGAAGGTGTCTTAATAACCCTCTTCGATCTCCGAAGGGTCTGCTCCTTGCTTACTACCTCTGTTGCTCCTTCAGGCTCAGCACCACCTTCAGGCAAGCTTTGAGTAATTCTCCCCCTGCTTCTTGAGCCAGAAGCCTCAGCACCAGAATTTGAAGCAACGGGAGCTGCTGGTGAAACAGCAAGCTCCTCTTCTAGGCCTTCAGTAGCCACCATCGGTTCTTCATCAACCTTGCTACCGGTTAGCTCAACCGATCCACCTCCATACGACGTCAGCTCATCAAAGAGAAATTCTCTTGACACAACGAACTTCTTCGTCGCAGGATCCATGCATTTCCATCCCTTCTTCCGCTCATCGTAGCCAACAAAGACAAGCTTCCTTGCCTTTGCATATAGCTTAGTCCTTGAAGTATCCGGGACATGCACATAGCAAGTTGAACCGAACACCCAAAGGTATTCCACACTAGGCTTCTCCTTTAGCAACATTTCAAATGGAGTCTTCTTATTGATCGGGTTAAGCGGCATCTGATTGATGACGTAAGAATCACAAGACATCCCCTCCGCCCAAAAGGACCTTGGAATGTCTTTCGCATGAAGCCAGCATTCGCAAGTCTCCATCGGATGACGGATCTTCTACTCTGCTACTCCATTTTGTTGTGAAGTGTGAGCAGAAGTGAGCTCCCGTTGGATACCGTGCTTCCTACAGAAGTTAGAAAACTCGGAGGAGATAAACTCACCACCATTGTCTGTTCTAAGCTTCTTGATCCGCAAGCCAAGCCGGCCCTCCACCAACTCCTTGAACTCAACAAATAACCAAAAAGCTTCAGACTTCTCCTTCAAGAAATATACCCAAGTGTATCTTGAGTAGTCATCAATCCGAACCAGCATATATCTACTCCCACCAAGGCTGGCAGTGACGATTGGTCCCATCAAGTCTCCATAGATGCACTCTAGTGGTCTCTTGCTCCTCGTTTGTGATTTGTCAAATGGAAGGCGATGAGCCTTGCCGTACTGACATCCCGCGCAAACGTAACTGTCACCAAATGAAGAAATCTTAGCAAGCCGCTTTCAAGGCTTTTGTTTGCCATATCTTTCAACTTCTCCATTCCTACATGCCCCAGACTTTCATGAAATATAGCCGCGCTATCGTTTGCTCTCATCCGATCAATATAAGAGTTAGTAGCAATAACAGACAAGTTCTTCACTCTCCTCCCAACATGAGCAACATCAACCTTAACCGATGATACGTTGCGAAGGAACTTCACTTCTGTTGGCCCAAACAGAATGTGAGAACCCGCGTCTACCGCATTGGTCACCGAGAAGAGGTTCTTCTTCATGCCCGGTACGTGATACACACTCCTTAACGTGAGTGGCCCCTTATCACTACCCAAAGACACAACTCCCTCCTTCTCTACTGTAAAAATAGTATTATGAGCAGTTATAATAGCTTCATTACCTGAGTAGGCTTGCAGAGAAGAGAACTTCAACTTGTCTCCGATGATGTGATGACCACACCCGAAGTCCATGATCCAATCATCATTGAAGTCGACAGCGAACATGGCACGGACACAAGTGCCCATCTTGAAAGCTCCGCCCCATTCAGCTTCCTCACTCTTAGAGCAAGCTTCCTCCTTGCCAGCAACATACCCAGGCTGCAGTTTGACCTTGCAATCACGCTTGAAGTGTCCTCGCTGATGACACCTGTAGCACTTCAGGTTCTTCTTCCAGTCCTTCTTAGGAGTAGTGCTCCTCTCTGCTTGATAAGAAGTTGAAGGCTCATTCTCAGCAGCGACATGCTTCTTCTTCCCTTCCCATATCTTCTTCTTCTTGCCCGTGAAGAGTGCTTCACTGCTCTCCTCAGAGACAATGACTCCAGCCATCTGCCTTGCCAAGCTTTCCTGTGAAGCAAGCTAATTCTCAAGCTCTAGCAAAGATGGTTGAGTAGCCCAGCCTTGAACTGATATCACAAAAGCAATATACTCCTTCCGCAAGTCGAGGATTATGTGCCTTTTCAACTTGGCCTCAGAGATAGGATCATCAGGATCAAGCGCTGATATCTCTGCACATAAACTCTTCATCTTCAAGAAGTATTTAGAGATAGTCAGGTCTCCTTGAGTTGTCCTGGCCAACTCATTCTGCAAGAATTGTATCCTTGCTACATTCTTCCTATTGAACAACTCATCAATGGTTGTCCAAATATCAGCAGCTGATTCACATCCAAAGATGTGATCAAACAGCTCTGGTGAAACAGCTCTCTTGAGAACGAACTCCGCCTTAGCATTTGTTTTTCTCTAGAGCCTCACCTGCTCAGTAGTACCAAAAGCAGCAGTCACTTCCTGTCTGTCGTCACCACCGAGGAGCTCCCATAGCTCCTCACCAAGAAGAAAACTCTTCATACACGACTTCAAATTCTTGAAGTTAGTCGTGGTCAAGAGTTCAATACCAAGACCCCTTGCATAGCTCCCTTCCATTACAACAACCGTTGGTAAGCAAACTTCTAGAAGCACAGAGCACCAACACAGGTTGATCACCACTCAAGCACAGAGCAACAACACTTGTTGAACACCGCTCAATTAACTGAACTTCCCTCTGATACCATGTTAAATTTTCTCAAAGTGGTCAGCAAGGTCGCCTAAAGCCATATTAATTTTCTCAGAGCTACCCAGTTCAAACTTTGATCATGCAGAAGCCCAAGGAGCAAGTTTAACACCAACCACAAATTGAAGAATAAGCAGGTCTTTTATTCATTCACACTTCTTTACAAGGCGAGGTATACGTTGCGAGACATGATTTCGCTAGTACACAAGCTACAAACAGAAAGAACAAAACAAGTCGGGCGGACAGCACTGGAGACTGCCGAGACTGCCTCATCCGCCAAGGTCGCCCAAGCTGCCCAAGCTGTAACTGCTACAAGCCGAATAGCACACGGAGTCCGCCGAGACCGCGAGGTCAAGCAGACACACCGTTATTCGCTGCCTGCTGAAGAACAGAGGAACAGACCGCCTACCCACCTTAGACCGGCAGACATGTTATTGGAACTTGATCAAGCTGAAGCAGAAAACCTGACAAGCCGCCGAAGCGACCAGCTGAGACTGTAGAGACTGCACACTTCAATGCCCAACTCCTGGCTCCTTGAAGCTAGCCGCGCGACCTGCACACAGCACACCGTCAGCACTACTAAACCCGCGTGGACAGAAAAATGCTGACCGCACCACTTGCCCAAGCCCAACTTACTGTTCACTCTGTTACTGTAGACCTGCTAGGGGGTTCTATTTATAGGCGAGGTGAGGAGTGTGGTCACCATCTTAGTGAATAGAATCATCGCCTCAGCCCGCGCGCTAACACACCTAGTCCGCCCAGTCCGCACGGACTTGACCAAACCTCCAGGAGCCAGAATAGAAAAAGGCCAGTCCGCCTCTATGCGGACTCACATGCTGCCGACCTGCCTATCACTGGCAAAAATCCAGTCTGCCCAAGGAAAACAGAGCTAGACCGCAACCCAATATAGCACGCGAACACCCTCGCAACATAAGCTGCAATCAGCCCGCAATACCATATCATGCGGCCTCAGGAGACAATCCACAGAGCTCGGCAAACAACGCCACCCCTCCGAGTCCACGACCAACAGGCAGTCCGCCCAGTCAACAGCGGACTCTGCGGACTCTTCGAACACAGAGAACTTGTCATAGCAAATTACCAAGTCCAGCAGCCCACCAAGCACCAGCACGAGCATGGAGGACATAAAAACTCCATATCGCCAACCATCAGCACAGTCCGCCACAGGATGGATAACATTCACTCCATCATGGAAATCTCGGCAAGGAAGCAAGGCACCGTCCACACAGATGCGAACTCCGCGGATGCCAAAGCATGGAAAGGGCAGAGTCCGCAAGCTCTACCCGAACAGCTCTCCAAAAAGGTCACCTGCCGGACTCCAACACCAGTCCGCGCAGTCCTCCTCAGTAGAACATTGCTGCACCACCTGAGCTCGGCAAGGGCCACAGCCGAACACCAAGGCCAGTCCCCAACAACGGATACTGGGGACTCGTCAGTCTGCAAGCCTCCCGCGGATAAGGCACACAACCCGCTTTTTAGCACAAGCTTTGCAACACGCAAGGCCGCTGAACAGAGCACAACCTACAGCCCGCAAACCTCTGTCCGCGCAGGCTGCGGACTTAGTCCGCATAGGCCGCTCAGACCACAAGCTGCTCAATCAGCAAGCCACCAAGACAACCAACATCCTGTCCGCAGACAGCAATCCACCCAGGCCGCGGACTCAGTCCGTACAGGCCGCTCAGACTGCCCGGCCTACCCATCACCCACTTCCAATTCACAAATTTCAACAACCTCCATCCAGAGATGGGTGGTTAAATTACAGAAGACTGATAAAGCTCTATAGAAAATTGAAAATGTGGACACGATCACCTCCTTCACATCAGATACCTGATTCAGTTATTGAGGTGGAGCCTGCCCATCTATCTCAGCCCAGCCAAATCCAACTCCAGCACCAATCTCTTCAGAAATTCCAGCTCCAGTCCATCCACCTGCTGTTATTCATCCAGACAACCAAGAAGATACTTCTCCTGTTGCTGCTACTGCCAATTTAGTTTCAAAAGAAATTACATCTGCTGCTGCTGCCACTTCCCCTCTACTACATTCAGAAGACACAGTTTTTCCTGCTACTGAAGACATTCTAGATTCTGATAATCTGACAGATGCCCAGACTCAAAATCAGATTCTGTCTACTGAAGATGACATCAATAAGATTATAGAGGAGCTTTCTTCCAAAGATCCTCCTTTCACCATTCCTAAAGATCATCCTTCTTCTACAACACCGTCTCCCAAGTCTCCTGAACCACCAGCCAAGTCTCTAGCAAAGTCTCCTCTTCAAGCAGAAAAATCTCCAGAAGCTGATAAATCACTTGTACATGAACCTGAGAAATCTCCTAAAGATAAGCATGATGATGAAGTTGTTTCCATTCATGATTGATCAGAAGATGACATTCTAGTAGAAGCTGCTGAACAAAGACTTCCAAGTCTCTAATTCAACATTCCCTCTTTGTTGCTCTCAGATACTGAAGAATACGATAGCACTGTAAACAAAAAGTTAGCCTCTACTTCTACTGTTATACTTGAAGAAATTCTTCCATGGACTGTCCCTGCTCTGCGTTCACCATCTACTCAGAAATAAATCTTCCCTAAAGGTACCATTATATATAAAATTTAAGCTATGCTTGCTGATCAGATAAAATACTTTGATGAATCTCTAAAAGTTGTCACTGACAAAATGACTACATTGGAGAAAGAAATGAGTCGAGAATTTGCTGAAATCCAAAATAACACAGATGAATTGAAGAGACTCTTGCAAATTGATGGAAAAGCTATTGATCATACAATCACAAGCATTGGTACTGTTATGGAACAATCAATAACCCTTACTCATAATCAGATTCTACTAGACAAGAGAGCTGGGGAAAGGAATTTCAAAACTTGTGAAGTTGGAAAATTTAAAGAAGATGTCATCAGCACCCTCTCCCGAGAAGTCAGAAAGGGGGAGGATAAAGTGAAAGAACTATTGGAAAAACAAGCTCAGTCTATGAAAAATCAATAGGAAGATCAGTTGAAAGATATTCAAACATCTGTGCTTAAATAAATCAAAAGTACTAAGTTATATACTTATGATACTTCTATATGGCTGCATAATCAGTTATTTCCTGAACTAGTCATGGATCCTAATACACCTCCTCTAGCAAACCTGGATGTAAACATGCCAACATTTTCTCAACCTCCAGAATACTTTGAAGGACGACCTCCAGATTATTTTGAAGGTCCCCCTCTTGATGTTTATGAACAGGTGTGGGAATTATAACAAACAGGTATGCATCCTCATTCTCCAAAAGTTCAGAAAGCCAAAATATGGAAATATGGTGATGGAGCCTTGGTAAGTAGATGAACTCCACTTCCTGATGCTGACAAAAGGAAAAGACCTCAAGAGTTTACTGATGTTTGGAGTCCAACCTCCAAATCTCTTATTTTTGAAACCCTGAAGCTGGTAGTTGATTTTAATGAAGACAGGAACCTTCACTATAGCCCTCAAGAATGGGAGTTATATGAAAAGTCCCTTACCAAGAGAAGGATTTATGATAGAGAATATGGGAGGAACAATCCCAAGGCTCCACCTAGACCTCCTAAGTATTTCCCTAAGACATTCAACTACCAAAAAAGACAATAGGAGAAGCTAGAGAGATAGGAAAAGCAACATCAACAGGATCAGTAAATTGAAGATGCTGGAGGTTCTCATTATGTTTGAAATTGTGAAATTTAAATTTTCTCTTGGACAAATTTCGGTTTATATGAACTTCTAATTCTGCTGATCTGATTTTTACATATTACTGCATTTCTCCCAATTTTCATGCTATTAGTTTCTTTATTTGTTTTTCTCTTGATGTAATTCACCTTAGTGTAGAGGGTTCTAACTTCTACAAATAGGGGGAGATTATTGGGTATTTCATCTACAATAGTCCAGATTTGTATGAAGTCACCCTTAAACTAAGATGAATTAAGTTTGTATTTGATGTTATTTTTAGTTAAGTGTTTGCAGGACTTAATTACTAACTATAGACCAATGTCAGTATACAATGAGACTCCAAACACAAGACCATATAATGTAATCCCTCATTGTGTGATCCATGATGTTGACTCATGTGTAGCCTCTCTATTGGGACACACTTCTGTTTCAAGCACTAAGGGCAAGAGAAAAGATAGATGCTGATTTTAATGAAGAATTAAGTTTTTCAGTTTTTCAGATTTGTCTAAGTATTTTTATCGAGTACTATATTTATACTCGATAGGGACTTAAGATATTTCTAGAGTTAGACTTCACTTAATTTCGAGTAACAGAAGTTGTTCTCGAGAAAGCTTAATGTTGATCGCGAGAAGTGCTTATGTACTCGAGTACTGTATGACATTTCTTCTCAGGTTGTATCTTTTCCAGACAATTATTTTTCTATCTTTTTCTCGAGAAGACCAAATTTATTCTAGAGAAGACTATGGTTGTTCTCGAGATGCAGAAGTTGTTTCTCGAGACCCAGAGTATTTTTCTCGAGAGCTAGACATTTGTTCTCGAGATGATTATCTGTTCTCGTGTACTCGAATGATTCTTCTCGAGAACAAAAGTATATTTTTCTTGAGTACTTCTTTTAATCTCGACACTGCAGATTTTCACCTCCACATATTTTTCTAAGTGTTTTTCTCGAGATCCTCATTATTCTTCTCGAGAACCAGTAAGATTTTTTCTCGAGTACAATCCTCCTTCTCGAGAACACCCATACTATTTTTTTGAAAATCTTCTAAGTCCAAACAGACGTGAATTTCAAATGTCATTAGCGCATGATTGGTTCACGTGGCTATCATTAATTGTGATTATGACCGTTAGACAAGTCCTATAAAAGGTCTTGTCATTTTCGACCAACCCTAAGAATAATAACAAATAGCCGCAAGATATTCCAAGTTTTTCTGAATCCCAAATTTTTTTCCTTAATCGGAAACGTCGCTCTTCATTATCATTCTTGTCGATTTGCTTCCGATCCAGATCGATTCAAAGAAGTTGATTCAGAGATCATGTCATTCTATAATCTACAGATCCAATACCTGATCTTGTTGTGTCCAGAGAATTTCAGGTCCAGATATCTTGTCAATTCTTCTTCAACATTTCTAATAAAGCCGCAAAGTTCAAGGAAGAAGAACAGGCAGAAGTTTTCAAGATCTGAGATCAAATCACTATTTGTATTTGTTTATTTCAATTTATTCTTGTAGGATATCTTTCTCCGAGTCGTAGGAGCTTTGTTCTCCGAGTTCTTGTAGGAAGTTTTATCTTCCGAGTGTAGATCTAGTTTTTGGGATCGAGTTGTAGGAACGTTGTTCCAAGGTGTAGGATTATTTTCAATCCGAGATTAGTGGCGTAGCCGAATCTAGTGCATTGCTAGATCGGTGAGTGGAAAGTGGATGTACCCAAGGTTGGGGAACCACTATAATTCTTGGTGTCATCTGTGATTGCTTGGTTAATTTTCTGTTCATCGCTCATTAATTTTTTATTCCGCAAAAATACGCACAACTCACCTATTCACCCCCTTTAAGGGATTTAGGTAAGACAACTAAAACATTTTCATTTAGGTAAGCAAACTAAAAATAGTTTTAAATCCATATCTAAGAGTGATTCACCAAGAATTTTGTATTTGCTACATATGGACCTTTTTGACCTATTGCAATATAATGTTTGGGAGGAAAGTCATACACTTTAGTTATTATTGATGATTTCTCAAGATTATTTTGGGTGTTCTTTCTTAGAAACAAGTCAGATACGTTCAAAGTTCTTACAGACTTTCTCTGGAACATCAAGAATGAGTATTCTACTCAGATTGCATTGATTAGAAGTTATTATGGCACTGAGTTTGAGTATCTTCTGATGAGAGAATTTTGTAGTAAAGAAGGAATTTGGAAGTATTTCTCTGCTCCTAGAACTCCTTAACAAAATAGGGTGGCAGAAAGGAAAAATAGCAACATAATTGATTCTGTTGGAACATTACTTGCAGATTTTCACTTACCCCTATCCTTTTGTACAGAGGCAGTAAGTACATCAAATTATGTTCTTAACAGAAGTCTGATTCATAAACTCAAGGGTAAGACTCCCTATGAATTGGTCAAAAATAAGAAACCTAAAGTAAGTTATTTTAAAAGTTTTGGGTGTAAATGTTATATCCATAATAATGATAAGAAACACTTAAGAAAATTTGAATCCAAAGATGTAGAAGGAATACTTCTTGGATATTCTCTAGTCAGTATGGCTTATAGGGTTTATAATAAATCTACTTTTAAAATAAAAGACTCCATACATGTATCTTTTGATGAAACTAACATGTTTTAAAATGAGAGGAATACTTCTACCAAAGATTATTTTCTGGAACCAATTCTTTGTAAAAAAACTAGAAGAATTAACTCTCAAGTAATAGGATACATTGCAACCCTCTCAACTGAATACTAAAGATAGTGATGAAGATGATTCTGAAATTTATGTTGGAAGAGTTATAGTTAATGAAATTCCATAAGAGGAATTACCAATACAAAGCATTGAAGAACCAACTCCACCTGTTGATTATGTCACTCTTAGAGATCACCCTAGATCTCAAGTGATTGAAGACATATCAGCTGTTGTGCAAAAAAGGTATCAACTTAATCAAGAAAAGACGCACACATGTTTTCTATCTCAGATTAAACCTCAATCAATTAAGGATGCAGAACAAGATCCTCATTGGATCATTGCATTGCAAGAGGAGCTCAATCAGTTTGAGAGAAGTAGAGTTTAGGACTTTGTTCCAAGACCCGAAGACTATCTAGTAAATATAACTAAATGGGTCTTCAAAAATAAATTGGATTCTAAAGGAGTTATAGTGAGAAATAAAGCTAGACTGGTAGCTCAAAGTTATTCATAGGAGGAAGTAATAGATTATTACCAAACATTTGCTCCTGTTGTAAGATTAGAAGCTATCAGAATATTTCTTGCTTTTGCTGCATTCAAGAAGTTCAAAGTATATCAGATAGAAGTAAAGAGTGTATTCCTGAATGGAGATATCAAAGAGGAAGTATATGTGAAACAACCTCTAAGTTTTATCTTTTCAACTTACTCTTCTGATATTTGTAAACATAATAAAGCTCTTTATGGTCTTAAACAAGCCCTAAGAGCTTGGTATGAGACCCTTGCTACTTTTCTACTAGAAAATAAATTTTGTAGTGTCAAGATTGATAAAACTAAATTTTTTTAGAAATCATAATACTGAAATTTACTAGTTTAAATATATGTTGACGATATAATTTTGGGCCTACTGATTCCATACTTTGCAAAAGGTTCTCTTACCTAATGTATTTAAATTTGGAAATGAGTAGTATTGGTGAATTATCATATTTTCTTGGTTTGCAAGTGAAGCAAACACCTGATGGCGTCTTCATATCTCAATCTAAATATGCTAAAGTTTTGATTAAAAGATTTGGGATGTCAGATGTCTCCTCTATGAAAACACCCATGCCTACTAATACTGTAGTTGATAATGATGATCAAGGAAAATCTGTTGATCAAAAAACAAATAGAACTATCATTGGGTCTCTATTATATTTAACAACAATTAGACCAGATATTATGTTTGCAACCTGTATTTGTGCGATGTTTCAGGTCAATCCTAAAGAATCATACCTTACCTTAGTAAAAAGAATTTTAAGATATATAAAGGGTTGTCCTAATTTAGGACTCTAGTATAATTTTGAGTCAGAATTTGAATTAACTGGATTCACAGATGCTGACTATGCTGGATGAAGAGTTGGCAGAAAAAGCACATCAGGAACTTGTCAATTTCCTGGTGAAGGGCTTGTGTCATGGTTTTGTAAGAAACAAACATTTGTTTCTACTTCAATTGCTGAAGCTTAATATATAGCAGCAGACAGTTGTTGTTCACAGATTTTGTTGATTCAAAATCAACTTCTAAATTATGGATTCAATTTAAAAAATTTTATAATATACTGTGATAATACCAGTGTAATTTCAATTGCACAGAATCCAGTCCTTCATAGTAGGACTAAACATATAGAAATAAAGCATCACTTTATCAGGGACAATGTAGATAAAAATAAAATTATTCTTGAATTTATACCTACTTATTTACAAAGAGCAGACATTTTCACCAAACCATTAGATGAAAAGAAACATAATTTCTTTTTAAATCTGTTAGGAATGTTTGATGGAGAAACATTAAATTGATTTTGAACGGAGATCGACGAATTTCAACTTTTCGTCGAACAGAGATCGACGAATTATAACTTTTCGTGGAACGGAGTTTGACGAGTTATGAACCTTTCGTCGAACTACGAATTTTGAACTTTTCGTCAAATGGAGATCATCTAATTATGAAATCTTTCGTGAAGCTTTCGACGAATGGAGTTCGACGAATTGTGCACCTTTCGACGAATTGATTTTCGTCTGTTCAACTTCTAAAACCTTATATTAGGTTTTCATCAAACTCCATCCCGCGTATTCTCCATTTCTGTTCTCTTGCACTTGATCATTTTAGTTTACAGGAAAATGGCAGTGTAACCAGTGACTCTCAATGTAATGAAATTCAATGCCGGCTTCGACATTGATATGGAAACTTTTTGCCATTCAGGTCAAATTTCCAAGATATTTTGCAATTATTTGAGGCACAGCAACTGCGTAATTTTATGACCACTAGAATCAAACTCCCCTTCACAGAGATAAAAGAATGGGTTCATACCGCAAGGATTCCTGATCACACAACTATTATTAGATCAATCATAGGACATCAGGTTTCACTTACCCCGATAATTTTCTCTGAAAGTTTTGGCTTAGCCACTGGAAAAGATGATATAGAATTATCTAGTACAGAATTTGATGTTATGCTTGATAAAATGGGTCACAGACTAGGAAACCCTAACCACTTATTAAAAAAATAAATTTTTTATAGAATATAAATTTTTGGCCATTGCGGTTAGGAAAGTTCTTCTAGGCAAACATTTAGCCCATGACTATGTCACCAGGCACCAATTCCTATTGATGTGTGCTCTGGTTGATCAGAAAAATATTAACTGGGGGACAATATTATTTAATTCTATCAAAAAAAGATTAATAAGAAAGATGTAAGTTATGGAAGGATCTTGGGTATTTTTATCCAGACCAAATGCCCAGAGGTCTTGGTTTCCCAAACAGTGCATATTAATGCATCTAAGAGGATCACCTCTACTTTGTTTGTAAAGTTGGAAAGGGTGATTCAAAAGCCATCCATGGCTGAATTCTATAGGGCAGCTTCTGAAAGCACAAGGGCTGTCCCATCTACTCTCCTAACTCCATAAGAAGATCCTTACTTTGTATCTTCCACTCCACCATCTCCACATCATTCCCCTAAACCTTCCACACCACCTTCTCTACACACAAATTTGTTAGAAGAAGTTCCATCTTCCACCATTCATACAGATTCTCCTCATGCAGATTCCCTAGATCCTCAGTCACCTCATTCATCTCCACTTCATTCATCTCCACTTCAATTATCACCACCTCATATCTCTCCACCTCATTTTTCTCCACCACAATTACCCTTCCAGGAGACTATTCCTGATGACATTCCCCCTGTCATCAATCCTTCAACTATACCACAAGCTTTTCAGATTCCATCCTCTACATCTACTCAAAATGCACTTGAGTTTAAGTATCTAGATTTTATATCTATTGCTACTCAGCTTCTTGACTTCATCACTCCCATACTCGAGAAACACTTAGGTGATTCTTTGTCTACTGTTTTGACTTATATTTTAGAACTCTCCTCTATAATTCACTCTCTCCATTCTGTCCCTTCTTCTGGGGGCCTAGCTTCAGTTTTCCCTGGATCTAGGCAGGGGGAGATGCTTAATGAAGAAGCTCTAGTTGCACCAGCTAATGAAGAAGCTGTAGTTCCAGAATCAGAAATGACAGTTATGGATGTGTTCTCAAAACCTCCAGAGGTTATAACTATTTGTGATTTCCTTATTAATCCCACAATTGATATATATTCTTTATTATCAGATTTTGATTAACTACATAGTCATGTTCCCAGCCTACTAGATTTTGGAAAATATCCTTCTAGAGCTATAGTTTGTTACACTGCTCCTATTAATCCTTCTTCCTTAGAATAGTTTTTACAAGATATTTCTATCAGTTTTGATTCTACCTCACAGTCTATGATAGTTGATGAACCAACCCCACATATTACTATACTTGATGATTTAATGAATATTGCTGAGCAGATTCATTCCCCTCCTAAAAGGGATTAATCTCCAATGACTAAAATGATGATCTGCCTAATAAGGATAAAGAAGATGTAGATAAATTATATAAGCAAATTGATGAATTATATGATCACCCAGAAAGTCCAGTCTAGTGATGATACAGATTATGATGAATCAGAAGATTCTGGTAATAAGAAAAGGAAAAGCAGCAAAAAAGGCTCAAGCCAGGGTTGCTCTTCAACCTTCTTCTACTGCTGATATCCCATATTACATTTTACATGGGATCACTCTTACACCAGACCATCCAAGCTAGATAAGATATTCTAAGAATGAGCTGAAAAGGAGGAAGAAAATGAAAAGGTATCATTTAGTTCCAAAGTCTTGGAGTGGTCCTCCTCCACCTCCTCCAGCAGCAGGTTCTACAGGTACTTCTTCTCAGAGCCCTACTTCTCAGAACAACATAATACAGGTAAGACAGACCTGCATGGTCTGAGATATATTGAAGATAGAGCAGCCAGCAATATCCTGCCCAAGAAAGGACAGCTTATCCAGTAATTGAACCTAAATAAGACCATGTTTATAGAATCGTCAGGTTCAAAGAACAAGTTGCTCTTGCTCAAATAAGGAAGGCAATAATTGAAGGTAAGGATACCACTCAGTTTACTACCATGTCTTCTTACAGGCAACAAGAATTGGAAAATATCAGAATAAAAGCATGTTTAATTTTGATAAATATATGAGCTTGCATCCAGAGGCAGTTGTTCCTACAGTCTCCTCTCCGAAGATTATTGGTGCTCATGATATGAAACTAAGCAAAAGAGAGTCTGATGATCCTATAAGATAACTGATCTTCACCAAGTCCTCTTCTGATCCTTCAGCTGGTGCATCACAAAAGGATTCTATTTTTTATTCATTATTATTATAACTTTCCTTTTACTTTTTATATCTACTGAAAATTTAAGATTCTGTCAGATAATATATTCTTTGAGTGTTTCTTATTTGATAGTAACCTCACCCAAATAGGGGAGATTGTTGGAACTCCTTATTACTGATTTGGGCTAGGATTACTATTAGGATTTTATTTTGACCCAACATGTATAGACTAAGAGTCATATTTTATTTCCAGAATTATTTCAGAAGGAATTCCAGAGATGCTCAGTTCGACGAACTATGAACTCCGTTCGACGAACTCTGAACTTAGCTCGACTAACTTAGGTCTCAAACACTGAGCTTAGTTCGACTAACTCTGAGCTCAGTTCGACGAACGAGGAGCTCAGCTCGATGAAAGTGATATCTCAGTTTGTTGAAGATCAGTTCGACGAATGCCAAGCTAAGTTCGACGAATGCAGATCATAGCTCGATGAAAGTGATAGTTCAGTCTTTGAAAGCTCAGTTCGACGAAAGTCAAGCCCAGGTCAACGAAATACTTGCTGAGTTCGACGAATCAGACAGTTTATATATTAACAGATGGCAAAATGATTTCAAAGATTTGGTAACTGAAACTTTGATATTTAATGTTAATTAATGTAATGAATATAATCGTTTAAGGCAGCATTAAATATGGATTTATCACAGAGTTATTAATCTAATTAATTATCAAGGCAGTTATGAATTCTCAAAGGATTCAGACGTTTCGAAATTTGTTTATTTCAAACATTGAAATCTTCCTGACAGCATATATATATATATATATATATATATATATATATGTATAAGATTATTGTAGAGATGGCTGATACATAGAGTAGTTAGAGACACAGAGATATAGAGATATACTTCATTCTACTTCAGAGTCTCCAAAAGACATCCTATTTCATATCTATCTGGAATATCTACTGGAGAGCAACAACACTCAAGAAGGCCTACACCCTGAAAAAAACGTCTTATCCCTTGATCACAAGATCAATTCAAATCAGGGGGAGCATTTTTCAACATCATTCACTAAGTCTTCTCAGAGACTCTTGAAAGAGAAGACAACATCTAACTCATTTATTGTATTCTTTAAACTATGTACAGGGTTCCAACTCCCTTCAAAAGTTAACCCTTGGTTCATAAGTCACCTGCTCAAAAGACTTAGGTTGGTTTTTGGGTACCTGATCAAAAGCCCAAAGGTTTGTTAGATCTCCATTAGAAAATAGATCTTCTGGTGACAGGGAACCTGATCAAAAACCTATAGTGGTTTCCTACCAAGGTGGTAGAACAATAGACGTACCTAGATTTATTGGGGAACTACTATAAATTCCTTGTGTCATCTACAATTGTTTTCTTTTTATTTGTGTGCTGTGATTTATATATATATATATATATATATAACACTAATTTTGAAAACTACTCTAAAAAAATTAAAGTTTTTAAAATACATTATTTAACCCCCCCCCCCCCCCCCCTCTAGTGTAAAGTTAGATCTATCCCTTCACTTTCAGACAAGCTGTTTGATGAATAAAGCCATGGCTCACACAAAAAGCAGAGAATTGACGGCTTATATATTTCTTGGCCTTATCAGTACGAATAACCAAAATTGGCCCACGAAACTATGATGAGATCTCATTATAAAATATAGTGAATACAGAGAACAGCTCAGAATGATCCTTCAAAGATACAGCCAAGTGCACCTAGAGAAATAATCAATAAATGTAATAAAGTATAAGCTACCTCTACCAACAGTGGCCATAGAAGAAGGACCTCAGATGTCAGAGTGAACTAGTTCAAAACGACGCGAAGAACTTCGTCCTGTTCGAGCTGGGAAAGATAAGCGATGATGTTTGCCCAACTCATAGGCCTCACAATTCATTGGAAAATCCTCTGAAGGAAGTTCTGGAAAAAGTTGATGAATGAGGCAAGAAGGAGGATGACCAAGACGACGATGCCATTGTTGAAGAGACGAAGAAGCAAAAAAAGCAACGACTTGATCAAGAAAAAAGAAACCACCACATACAGTTCTAGTAGCATTCGTAGCTTTGGAGACAGAATCTGAGAAATAACAAGTGGTGCTAGTAAATGTTATAGTGCAATTCATCTGAGTATAGAGAGCATGAACAAAGAGCAAATTGCACGGGAAAGTGAGGACATAGATAGTATCTTCGAGGACCAAAGATGAGGAGATATGTACAGTCCCACAACCATGAACAGGAGTAGAAGTCCCATCTGCATTAACAATAGGAGATAACCTATTCTGGGAAGTCAAAGAGGAGAATAAACGAGAGTTGTCAATCATGTGACAAGTAGCACCAGAGTCAATAAGCCACTTATTAGAGGAGGCCACAAGAGCATGCGCTGTAGAGGAGAGAAGAGAATCCATATTCAGTGGGAAAGAAACTAGAACAAAATATCTAACCGCACGGTTAGAAACAAACCGGACAAGAACAAGATGACAAACTGGTCGTAAAAAGAAATCAAACACAACAAAGAGACCGGTAGAAAAAGTAAACTGCATGGGTTGAGGAGAAGCCGGAAACAACAATGCAGCGAAGAAACCCCGCAGACCAAAAAACTCATGAACAAATTGCAGGAACAAACTGACCAAGAATAGTCACAGAAAGAAGCAGAGACCGCCCAGTCACAGTGTCAACACACCAGTGGGAAGGAAAAAGCCACGACCAAAATGCGGGACACGCAACAAAGAAAAAACAAGCCATAGGAAGACAACCTGCGAGGATAAAGAAGAGAAGATAGAGCAAACTGCTAAGAAGTCGTGTGAACAGAACAATATGCAACACAGGGTGACTAATAAAGGTGAAAAGAGCAAAGGAAGCCACACAGCAAACCGCACGAACACCACAAGTCGCAGACACAAGCGACTAACAAAGAAGTCGCGCAAATAAGAAGAAAGAGAAAAGCAAGAGTCTGCCCGGTCAAGGTGATAACACACCAGCAACAAGGAAGAAGCTAAGTGTAACGCCTCCCCTGTAATGACCATATAATATGGGTCCGGCCGGTGCCCCACAACATACGTACGCCACAGCTTTAGCATTAAAAATGGTATTAACTACCCAACTCAAAACTCAGAATAAAGCAACAGCGGAAACATACCAACAGAACTAGAAGTTTTCCACTACCAATCAGGAGTATCAAAAAGGCCTTAAGGCCTTACTCAAAATAAGTCCAAAATTGAATGACGACAAGGTCAAACAACAACATGCAAAAGCACTCCTAGGCTACCTCGGCATGCAAGACAGAAATACCAATAACATGGAGCATCACAGTCAAGAAGAAAAACAATCTAGTAAGCATGGTAATCACATCATGAGGCTTAGGCCTTTTCGGTCGGCGCACTTGCTCACGCTTGCGATCCATGCCTTGTAAAAATTATGGTAATGTGGTTCAGCAAAGGCTAACCTTATAACGGTCCAGGCCCATCTCATGGGAACCCGCTGGCACCGCCAGCCTACCAGGGTCCAGACCCGGGCCCACCACTGGTAGTCAGCCTTTCACATTCAAGCCTGCAGGCCATGTACCCCAACCCCTCTCCACGCCTGATTATCAGCAGCGGTGGGTTGTTGCCACTGGGGATCGAACCCAGGACCTTGATAAGAGAGCTTTCCACCACTCCCTCATCACCAATTGAGCTCTCTTATCAAGGTCCCCAGTGGCAACAACCCACCGCTGCTGATAATCAGGCGCGGAGAGGGGTTGGGGTGCATGGCCTGCAGGCTTGAATGTGAAAGGCTGACTACCAGTGGTGGGCCCGGGTCTGGACCCTAGTAGGCCGGCGGTGCCAGCGGGTTCCCATGGGATGGGCCTGGACCGTTACCAAAGAGGTCTACCGAGTCTTATGCCCAGAACCGCCGTCTTACGGTGGCACTAACGCAGGAGTTAGCCGAAACCGCAACACGCCGATCCTGCCGGCTAATACGATCATATATATAGGCCAATATGAGAAAAGAAATGTAACAAATCTACAAGTCCACAAGCCACATAGTACAATCATATAAATGAAATGCAAGTACAACAATAGTCCACAATAGAGTACAGAAAGAAAGAGAAATAAGGGCTTATGCCCAGTACATCAAATCCACTCTCTCTCAAAATAAATAACAGCGGAAGCTTTACTAGTGTATCAGATCTCATCCCCACATGAGGACGCACAGTAGTGGTAGTAGCCCGCTGAAACGGTATCTGCTCCTCAAGTCCTGCCTCCTCGACGTGCTGGTGCTCCATCTCCACGGCCTCCTAAAAAAGTTTGGTCACCGACCATTAGTCAAAACGACTAAGTCGTTTCCTCCGCACCTCGCCCCGCAGCTCCTAAGCATCGAGCGGGAGGACGAAGCGGAGGACAATAAGGGGTAGCAAAGTGGAAGCAGGTGACAGAATCTAACTAGCAGTTGTAACAAGTAATAATAATCTACTCTAGCAGTTCTATGTATGGTACAAGTAGTAAGTAAGAGCAGTGCAGTAAAGAAAGTACGAACAGTAGTAAGAGCAAGTAAATAAACTAAACTACCACTATACTATCATCACAAACGTACCATAACTTATATAAATGCCCATACAAATATATAAGTTAGGATTTGCAGGAAATTTAACTTATCATATAAAAGAGCCCATACTAATTTATATGATAAGGATCTATGAAGCGTATGACCTAATATGAATGAGTGATATGATGCAATTTTTATGCACAGGCAAGTGCAACTCACACACACGACTCTGTGATCACAAACATTTAGTTCCCACTTTTTGAGAGCTAGCATCACTCTCGGGTACCACCGCTGTGGCTACAGCAGCAGTGAAGCGGGCGTCTCCGCTTCTAGACCGATATGCACACTACCAAGCCTTAGACCCCTCTCATACGCCTCTGTACACGTCCAAGGTGCACTCTAGAGTCTCGCGTACGTACTTTGCTGACAAACCCGTCAGTCTTGTTGGGTCGGATGTGTGTTATCGGGGATCGTCCTCCAGACCGCAGTGTAAAACAACCCACTGGCCCCTCTAACTCTCACAACCGCCTGGTGTACCGTACTGCCATCGGTGTGACGAACGGCCAGTACCGTATGCCCCGCCACGATATTTATGCACATGCAAGTATTTCATTCCGAGCCTCCCGCTCGCAGGACGAAACCCGTCCTGAATCCCTCAAACCCAAACCCGGGTGAGATCGCACATTAGTGCCTTTATACCAACTCCCTCAAACCCTAAACGAGTGAGCATATATCATGAATCTCTCCAACCCTACACGGGCGAGAAGGTAAAACAATGTCCTAACCTATTAGACTACTCTTGTCTACGGGTTATTATACTTAGAGATTTAAGGTTAATCCCAGGACTGCCCCCGGTATTCCCTGTGAAGGGCTCTCAAGGGGCACTAGGAACTGTGTTGGGATTACGCCCAGCATTCCCTTTCGCAAGGATATTTATTTTAGTTGATGGCTACCCATGCCTCACCCTAGCTCTCTTTATTGCTCTAGTACAACCCGAGTGACTTAAGGTGTTACCGGGAAACCGACGGTCTTCCGTCGACCCCCACTCCAGTTGCTAACTAAGACTTGCACTTTTGATCCCTCACTAAGACAATTCTACCCACCAGGGTTATTCATGTTGAACTCTCCTATTTCTGCCGATAATCAATCCCCTGGTAACCCCTAAGGCAAGACCTATTTATGTTATATGCAGACCATGTCCTATTATTACCCTAAAAATGTGATCTTCCAAACCTTAAGGCATCTTGCCCCTAAATATTTATCCTAGGGTGGTATGGATTAAGGGAACTACCCTATGAATTCTCATAATTTTCCTTGGCAAAATAATCCTTTAATTAAATCTTTTAAATTAATTACTAGGTCACTTTACTTATGAAGTAGTATGATTTAACATCCACTGACCTAGGTAATTTTTTCCTGAGTTGTAAAATGATAAACTATTGTTGTCTACAGAGTTTCATAATTTTCCTTTAAATATTTATTCTCATTTCTTATTTAATACCAAATTCACATAAATTCCATTTTCCTAAAGAAGTATAGGCAATATGTAATCCAAAATTCCAGGAAACTTACAGAACATTCAAAACACTAATTTATGACTATTGTCAGAGTCTCATCAATTTTTATTGAGTAATGGCCTATAGAATTCCATTATAACATATTTACCAAAAATGCCATTGTATTAATTTAACAACTAAAAATACATCCATTAATTCTGAGAAATTTATACAAAACTAATAATACCATTTTATAGCAGAATAATAAATTCCAAATTTTTCTGAGGTGCATATCCATCATTTCAAGAATTAAAGGAAATAAGGGTAAAATGGGCAATTTGAGATATCTAATACAAAAGCTCTTCAAAACAGAGGGATCATATTTTTCCTAAGTCAAATGTAACATTATCTATACCTTGGCAAAGTTTTAGGATTTGTGCTTGAGGAAAACCTATTTTCCAATTTTAATTCCAAAATAGCTATATTTAAAATAAATTCCAATAAATGGAATTTTTGATTCCAAAAATTCCATGATTAATTTGAGGGATGAAATTTACCCTAATGAACCACTGTAAATAATTCCAAGATCTTTGCATGCCATCATTGGACTGAATACACCATATTTGATTTTTGTTATTTGCACAACAAGGCAAAACATGAACTAACACATGCAAGTGGATTCTCCAACATGCAGTGAACCCAAGGTTCTGAAATTTTTATCATGCACCAAGGATGTCCCCATTGATCTACCACCAAGATTTGGGGCCATGGGGAGGCATAAAACTCCATATATTTCACTTATTTATATTTTGATATTTTGGCAAAAACTATAGGAAACGTTTCTCCAAAAATTCCTACTTTTTGGCAGGGGCTAAGTATGCCATAATCATGCTTGTGCCCAAAATATGGGATCATGGTGACTATTGGTTTGACCGGGGCATCCAAATGAATTTCTGCCCTACTCTAGGACCAGTTCTAGGAGAAATGTCCTACAGGACTGTACACTACACCAAATCACACCTTTAAGGTGGCAAATTAAAGCTAGGACCATCAGATACAATATTCATTGAGAGACTAAGTTCTGAAACTGCATCTAAGAGGCCTAAAAATAACATGCAAAGTGGCTGTAATTATGTGACAGGATCTACACTATTCATCATATTAATAATTAAATCATTTTAATATCATTGCACGAATCTTAAAGCCTAAACCGACGGGATCGGTTCATCTTCCCCAATGGATTGACGGTTGCGATTGAGTTTTCCTGTATGATGTTGGCTGGCGATTTCCGGCCAGCTGAGCCACCACCACCGCTGACGGATATCGCCACCACCTTCGTTAAGATGGGGGCTAGCGTTTCCCGACGGTGGGGCCATCGAAGTTGGCTCCTCCGGCGAACCCGAGCAAGAAGAAAAAGCCCGGATTTCTCCATTTTCCTCTCATGGCATCGGGCTCGATTGAGCCCGATATCTCCCTAAATGGATCTAGAAATCTAGTACATGTAGAGGTGAGGTGAAACGAACCTGAATTGGGGCTTGGCTGCGGGTCAGGCGGCGGTTTGGCATGGTGGTGGTGCGCCGGCGAGCTCCACCCCGAAAGCTCGATTCTCCACCATTCTCCATGATCCAGCACTCGATTTCCACTCTCCTCTATCTCCTGAAGCTGCTGGTGAGGTCTGTTTGGAATGAATTTGGCTGTATATGGAGATACCACTTAAGTGAGCTCAGTTTGAGCTTTGTTTGCTCCTCCCCAGCTGCCAAGTGGCACCCAGCCCCCGTTTTCTGTTGGAAATGGAGAGAGGAGGTCGGCCATCTGGTTTTGGGCAGATAAAACCAGCTGATGGGGTGGCCATGTGGCCACCATTCCCTTCCTTTCCATTTCTCTCTCCTCCTTCCCTCAAAATCCCAATTTTACCCCCTTGCATGTATTATCTCTCCTGATTTAGAGGGGTAGGACTGGTCTTGTTCACTTGGGCTGGCCATGGGCCAATTTTGGTGGGCTTGGTCTAAGGGAAGATGGCTTGGTCTTTATTTCACTCCTTTAGGTAAATTTGTTGACTTGTTGACTTGGGGAGTTGACTTGGTCAACATGGTGGGTGGGCTGACCCCATTTGATGGAAATGGGTCTAGTGGCACCACCCAACTTGGGTTGGGCCAAGGGGGTGCCCTACTTAGGCTAATTGGGCTTATGAGTGTGGGTTTGACCAAATTAAGCCCAAGGTTGACTTTGGTCAACTTGGGTCAAAATGTTGACCCAATGGCATGCCCTAGGGTGCACTTGGATTATTTTTAGGGTTAGGGCAATGTGGTGGGGTCATGGTGTGGTTTGGGTCCCTATTTAGGCTAGTTTGACCTAGTTTGACCTGGTCTTATAGTGGGCCCCATATGGCTACAACTCACTACCTAGGGTCAAACCTAGCTAAAACCCTTGACACCCAATCCCATGCCTAACCCAATCTAAGTGGAAGGGGCCTAGAAGTAACATGGGATGTTACAAACCTCTACTGTGTAACCAACACATCTCCACCCAGCCGCCCCTAATAGACCTTGGGGTACACCTCCAACCTGCAAGTCAGCACTTCGTATGTCATATACCTAAATATGTAATGCTTTAAAATAGGTTTGGATGTCTCAAACAACAAACACATTTTCTATGAACATGTAATCAAAGGGGCCTACTATGCAGCATGTATGAAAACTCGGGTTTCACCCAAGGCATGCTATCGCACATGCATCTAGCACATCATCATAACAACTGGGTACTTTGATACGCTAGAGGTAAGATTACCATTCACGACCAAGTAATAAAATGGAGTAGTAGCTTCCACAAGTATCGATCTCACACGGAGTGCAAGTAGGGAGCATGGATTTCGCTTTCAGAAAAACTAAATTAAAGTGCTAAATAAAATCGAGGGGATTGATTTTGGTTTTCCTACACTAAGAAGCATCAAACTAGTGTGGGTCGCCGTCACTGCATTGTCAGGGTGAATTACTCCAAAGAGTAATAGCGGAGACGAACAAACTATCGGGGGTAGTTGGTGGCGGTAATTGGATAGTTTGGTAAACTAATTGGATAGTTTCGTAATTCACCCTGGCATCGCTAGGGTGAATTACTCAATGGAGAAATAGAATATCTCCACCAAATTTCAAGGCTCACAACCATGTTGAGGACAATGGCACTGCAGGTCGGCAAATCTCTCCCATGCATCAGAAAGAGTTTCTTGATCCAGCTGTCTGAATGTGGTTATTTCCCTACGAGCATTAAAAAATTTATCAGCAGGATGAAACTTAGCCAAAAACATGGAAGATAAAGCTTACCAGCTGGTTGCGGTGCCAGGTGCAATCGTATGCAGCCATGTCTTGGCCCTATCCCTCAATGAAAAAGAAAACAACTTTAGTTTCACCACTTCATCTGCAATGCTCGCATAGCGGAAAGTACCACATATTTCAGAAAATTGATCCAAATGTAGCTGAGGATCCTCACTCGGCAGACCCGAGTACTGAGTATTGTTCCTAATCATATTCAAAATCGCAGGCTTGATCTCAAAATTATTATTGGCTATTGCTGGCCCGAACCCTATATAAACACTCCCCACAGTAGGGGTAGTGAAATCCTGCATTGTCCTAATGCGAGGCTGGGCCATATCCTGGTTCTCAACAATTCGTTCCCGTTGACCATTTCAGAAATGGCCCAAGTCATCCATCCTTCCCTCAGCTGCAGTAGCACGCAAGCGAGCTCTCCTTGCTCGTGCAGTCTCGGGATCAGCACCCAATTCTTCGCGCCTTCCACCATGGTTCAGATCTGTCATAAACACTCACTGAAAGAAAACACTAAAAACACCAAAACACTCACAAACGTTTCCCAAAAGAAACGAAATCCACACAATAGTTGCACTCCCCGGCAACGGCGCCAAAAACTTTATGCGCTAGCAGTAAGATTATCGTTCACGGCCAAGTGATAAAATGGAGGAGTAGCTTCCCCAAGTATCAATCTCACACGGAGTGCAAGTAGGGAGCATGGATTTTGCTTTCAGAAAAAATGAATGAAAGTGCTAAATAAAATCAAGGGGTTTGATTTTGGTTTTCCTACACTAAGCAGCATCAAACTAGTGTGGGTCGCCGTCATCGCGTCGCCTGGGTGAATTACTCCAAAGAGTAATAGTGGAGACGAACAAACTATCGAGGGTCATAAACACGTCTTCGCAACGTGCGCTTCTATCAATCGCTAGAACGGCTCAAACACAACTTTCTCTAACAAGGAGGAAACTCATCAACTTACATCATGAACAAGGAATCACCGTACAAAACCGTAACAAGACCTTGCATAAAACATAGTTAATAAACCTCAAGCATACTAGCATAAGTTCAGTTTAAAATAAATCCAAGAAAAAAGGGGGAATGAAATACAACCAAGCACTCGAAAACTCTAAAAGATTCACAACCGGAAGAAAGGGTTGTCGAGCCTCGTCCTAGCTTGGTCTTTGGAAGGTATCCGGGATCGCAAAGGGCTGTCACTTCCTTCTTCACAACCGGCTTCTTTGTGTTGTAGTTGTTGATGCAGATCGGAGCAAAATGCTTCATAAGTTCTGCAACAAAGAACTCAAACAGCAACTTGGAGGTCGATAATGGCGATGGTGGCCGGAGACAAAGATTTTGCAAGCTCTTTGGAGGAGAAAGGGTGGCCGGATCAACCCTCCAAGACGGAGAGTGAAAACGACGACTGGAGGGGTGAGTTCCTGCTCCAATGGGCAGAAATGGCGGGGGAAAATCCAGAGTATCCGTTCCAGTAGAAATCTGCGGCTTAAATAGTAAAAGTCAGAAAAATTGGTCCCGCACGACCGTGCGTGAACCGTGCGATATTAATATCCAGAAGGCACCTGAGGAAGAAGAAGCATTGACCCGTACGATTTTACTCGCGCACGGGCGATTCCGCCCGTGTGTGAAGTAATTCGCATGGGTAACGACAGCAAGCAAAAAATGCAGGCAACCGGGAGAAATCGAGCGTTTACGCGTGCATGGGAGCTTCCGCCCGTGCGTGAAGAAGAAGCACGACCAGGCACAGAACAGAGAAAAACCAAAAGGCTACAAGAAAACCATGCGCTTCCTTCGTGCATGGTTTCGAAGAAACCATGTGTGAATAAATCGCACGAGGTGGTCAATCCTCCAAAGTAATCTGCAAGAAAATGCACGACGGAAACAAACCATGCGCCAATAAAACGCACGGTCGTGTGTTTTCCTCAAATCAGTATTCTGAAGAAGGGAAAACTGACCACCTGCACACAAAAACACTAGCAATGGAGGACCCTCCAACAATCAACAAAAAGCAATAAAACTACTGGAATGAGCCTCGGGGAGCACCAAGTGCATACTCCCAGCAATCGAATGCACAATTGCGCACCCTCGGGCTAGAAAGATGCACTAAACGTGAAACGCAGTAGGAATGAAATATCAATGAAAATAACCGAAAAGTGAAGTGCAAAGACAGGAAAAACAACCCAGATGATTCCGCAAAACCCTATATAAACGAGACTCATCATATTTCCAATTTCCACATCGTCGTCAAGCCACTAACAAAAAGGGTACAGCAATTCCCCTAACGACATACAAGCCGCTACATGGAAATCTTGCCAAGGCCCCAGCCACTCGTGGGCCTTAGACCCGGGCTTTCCTGCAAGCTCTGACTTCTCACGTCAGGATTCCTTCTCACACACAAATCGATTCTAAGAACCATTGCTGGACCCCACCCGCTCGTGTGCTTCATTGCCCGTGTTTGTCCTATGTTTGGCGTTCTCGTCAGTCTCACAGAAGGGGACTAGTCTCGCCGTGACACTCTCCCCACATGACTTGCACGTCACGGGATAGCCAGTCGACCACAGAGACAAAACCGCACCTTAGCATATCATAATCCATAGTCTTTCCCACCCTAATCCATCATTCAAACTGCAACATTCCCACGCACCAAGGAAACCAAATACCGCCAATGTGGAGCTAACCTTGTCCGGTTCCGGCTACATGTACTCACTCAAAAAAAGGGGAAAACACATACATCACAAATGACATCTTGTCGCAACGGATTTCTACAAAATCCTTAAGGCTCGCTATGCAACATCACTGAATCGGACTAACGGTCATGACTACGGCTTCATCCAGAATGCCTAATCCACTAACAGAGCGAATCTCTAATGCAATATCATGTCGGGGACGACACAATAGACCTGGTGGTTGCTCTTGAACTACGACGACCCAAACGACTCTCATTTGATAGATTTGGTGCCAAAAAGCTTGAAAAGTAAGAAATAAAAAGATGATATGCACGCATCCTAGAAACCGAGTGGAGAATTGTCATTACCTTACGACCTCTCTTCTTAGCCATGGAATCCTTGCTTTGAATGGATTGACACGAGCCTCTACATGCCCACTCCACGGATATGGTGTCAGAACGACGATCGGAGCTCTGAAGCTCCGTCAATGGTGGAAGAAAATTCTCTCTCCTTCCACCTCCCTTATCTTCCCCTCGAACCCTAACTCTCAATCTAAAAGATGAGAAAATGAGGGGAAAGGCAATCTCAGCCCTATTAAAGTCCAAAGGGCGGAATATCCTGGGCCCTTGGATCGAGTTTAAGGAAGCATCGGACGACCACAAAAGAAAATGGCGGAACTGCACCAGCCCGCACGATCAGTTGCGCACGACCAGTGGTTATGCGCACTGGATCCCATGATTGTACGATTAACAAGGCAGAACTCTAGAGAAAATGGGATAAACGCGCACGAGCAGAGGTTCACGACCAGTGGTCGTCCGCACTATGTCCAATGGTCGTGCGATTGCCCTAGGCAGAACTAGGAAAATGGAGAATAGTGTGCACGACAAGTGGTCGTGCTCACTACATCCAATGATCGTGCGCTAGATCCAATATCGAGCTCATCGTCCTACTGCCAACAATATCTCTACCGCCGAGCTCTAGCTTCCAACAACTACAGGTCTGAAAACTGGGGGAGTTATAACTCCTCCCCCCTTACAAGAATTTCGTCCCCGAAATTAATCTTCATACAGGAAGACTACAAGAAAATTATTGCAGCAAATAAAAACATTGTTACAACAGCTTCACATAAACCATTTCTAATCAGGCAAACAGCCGAAAACAATATTGCAGTGTTTCAAAACACTGTTGCTACATATCGGTTACTGTTTCAAACCAGCATTACACAAATAAGTCGATATAGTCCTCGCGCATTGCTTGCTCACTCTCCCAAGAGAACTCGTCATGCCCGCAGTTATCCCAATGCACCTTCACGAGCTTAACTTCTTTGTTCCGCAACTGCTGAACTTCTGTATCCTCTATACTAACTGGACGAACTCGCATCCTCAAGTCCTCTTCTATCGGCTTCGATGCCGATTCGATCACCACACTAGACTCCACTAAGGCTTTCCTCAAGACAGAGACATGGAAAACATCGTGTAATCCACTCAGCTCTGTGGATAATGCCAACCGGTACGCTGCTTCTCCCACCCGTTCTGTAACCTCAAAAGGTCCCAAAAACCTCGGACTCAACTTCTTGAGTCGGCAAATCAGTGAAATGTCTTTGAACAACTTAATCTTTAGATAGACCCAGTCCCCTACCGTGAACTCCACCTTCCTATGGCGAGCATTAAAATATTTTGCTTGCCGATCTTGAGAAACCTTCATGCGCTCTTGATTGGTTCGCACCAACTCGCATGCATCAGCTACCACTTCTTTTCCCAAAAGTTTGGTGTCTCCTGCCTCTGTCCAAGACATCGGTGTTCCACACCACCTCCCATACAATGCTTCATACGGCGCCATCTTTATACTTGCTTGGTAACTGTTGTTATAAGCTAACTCTACCATGAAGAGGCGATCTTCCAACTTCTTACCGAAGTCAAGAGTACACATCCTCAGCATATCCTCCATAGTACGGTTCGTTCTTTCGGTTTTCCCATCAGTTTGAGAATGGAAAGACATACTGAACTTGAGCTTCATGCCCAAACTCTTCTGAACCAACCTCCAGTCCTTGGACGTGAAATGTCCATTGCGATCACTAACTATACTCTTAGGAATTCCATGTAGTCGCACAATGTTGCGAACATACAACTTTACCAGCTTCTCCACACTGTCCTCTTTCCGATTTGGGATAAAGTGAGCCACTTTGGTCAAGCGATCCACGATCACCCAAATCGCGTCGTTACCCTGCTGCGATTTAGGTAACCCATGTACAAAGTCCATGGAGATGTCAACAAATTTCCACTCGGGAATAGGAAGAGGCTTCAGGAACCCGCCCGGCTTCTGACACTCGGCTTTCACTAAGGCACAAGTTTGGCACCGACACACATACAAAACTATATCCCGCTTCAAACCAGTCCACCAAAAGGATTTCTTCATGTCCAAGTACATCTTTGTACTGCACGAGTGAATGGAGTACTTTGTGAAGTGAGCCTCAAACATCAACTCCTCACGGAGCTTGCCGAACTGCGGTACACAAATCCTTCTATCCTTCCTCAGAATCCCATCAATCAACTCCCAGGAGCTACTCTCGCCCTTTTGAGCTTCCAACACGTATGGCTGGAACTCCACATCCAAATGGGTCCCTTCCTGAATACGATCAGACAAGTCATTCTGGATTTCAATCCAGTTCAACCGAGCCACGTTAGACTCTCCTCTTGCTACACACTCCCTGCTAAGGGACTCCCAGTCCCGTATCAACCGCGCATCATGAGCCTCAATCCAACTCCCTTGACCAAAATATTTCCTGCTAAAGGCATCCGCCACCACGTTGGCTTTGCCTGGCGTATACTAAATCGCCACTTTATAATCTCCAAGGAACTCGATCCAGCTGCACTGCCACATATTCAAGTACTTCTGATCTATAAGATACTTCAGGCTCTTGTGATCCGTGAAAATCTCCGCTTTCGCACCATACACATAATGCCACCACAATATCAAAGGAAAAATTACAGCCACCAACTACAAATCATGGATGGGGTAATTGCTCTCGTGGGACTTTAGCTACCTAAATCCAAAATCTATCACGCTGCCATGTTGCACCAACACGCAACCCAAACCGCATCCAGATGCGTCACTAAAAATTTGAAATCCTTCAGTCCCTTTTGGAAGGCTTAGGATTGGAGCTGCCATTAGCCTCCCCTTTCGAGTGTCAAACGCCTGACTGCACTCCGGAGTCCAAATAAACTTCTTGTCTTTACGAGTTAGAGAGGTGAGGAGTAGGGCTATCGGCAAAAATATTTCCACAAACCTTCTATACTACCCGGCTAGTCCAAGAAAACTTCGGACTTCCTCCACGGTTCTCAAAATTGGCCAATCTCTGATGGCTTCAACTTTTGCCGGATCCAACACCACCCCATCACCACTAATCCCATGGCCCAAAAAAGCCACCTTCTCCAACCATAACTCGCACTTCGAGAACTTATAATAAAGCTGGTTCTCCTCAACACTTGCAAGACCACTCTCAAGTGAGTCTCATGCTCGGCCTCCGATTTGGAGTACACCAAGATATCGTCAATGAAGACCACTACAAAAGAGTCCAAGTACTCCCGAAATACTCGGTTCATCAAGTCCATGAACACGGATGGCGCGTTCATCAACCCCAACGACATCACCGAGAACTCAAAGTGACCATACCTCGTATCAAAAGCTATCTTTGGTATGTCCTCGTCTCGAATTCACAACTGATAGTACCTTGACTTCAGATCCAACTTGGAATACACCACCGACCCCACCAACTGGTCAAACAGGTAGTCTATCCGAGGAATCAGATACTAATTCTTGACAGTCAATTTATTCAACTCTCGGTAGTCTATGCACAACAACATACTACCATCCTTCTTCTTCACGAAAAACACTGGTGCGCTCCACGGTGAAGAACTCGGTCTAATATACCCTAACTCGAACAATTCCTACAACTGTACTTTGAGTTCGGCCAACTCCTTTGGTGCCATCCTAAAAGGAGGTCGTGACTCCGACCTAGCCTCTGACACTAACTTGATCAAAAATCAATCTCCCATCGAGGAGGTGCTCCAGGAAGCTCCTTAGGAAACACATCCTCGTACTCCGCCGCTACTGGCACTTCCCCAAGTGGTAACTTTGAAAGGCTAACCTCCAACAATGCTACAAGAGCTACACCCCCCCCCCCCCTGGTTAACTGCCCGCACCAACTGCATGGCCGAAATTAGGGAAAAGGCCGCTCCATAGAGGCCCTCAAACTTAACTTCTGACCGCACTTCACCCCTCAGGGTCACCACCTTAGACAAGCAGTAAATATTGGCACGTTGGTATACAAGCCAGTCCATTTCCAAAATGACATCGAACTCCACCAACGGTAAAATCGCTGCTATCACTGTGAAGTCAACCCCACCTAGATTCCAACAAATGCGCCCTTTTGCCCCGATGGTCATCGGGCATGCGCACCTTCAGCTCTGCGTCCGCTGAGAAAGACTCAACTCCAATTCTCTGGATAAATCTTTTCGCAATAAAAGAGTGTGATGTTCCCGTATCAAACAAAATTCCCTACCGGGGTATCCAGAAACCAACACAAAGCCTAAATACAGGCAACAAACATAAACGTTCTTGAAAGTATGAAGTATAAGGTTAAATTTAAACTTTCTCACGCCTGTCACCACATCGGTTTGACGGATCGCTTATGCTGCCCAAGGTTATAATCCCTTGGTTGCACAGGTTGGAATCGAGAAGCGCTAAACTCTGCCATCTTTCCTTTCTCCGCGGTACTGCGGCTGGAGCGTACAGACTGCTCATGTCTTGGCTCCTGCTCAGCACCTCCTTTAGTATAAAAATGAGCTATGTGGCCCACCTTGCCACAATTAAAGCAGGTCGGTGGTCCATGAAAGCAAGACCCTTCGGACGTCAAGTTGCTTTTCTCACCGAACTTGAAAGGATGAGGCTTTTTCTTCCATCTATTCCCTTAGGACTTCCCATGGGATTGAGAAGGCTTCCCTTCCCTTTACTTGGCTGCGAAACCCTTACGACATTGGGTTGCATCCAAATCACTCTCCAGCGTTCTGGCCGCCTCAACTAGCTTGTTGAAACCAACATTCCTCATGAAGATGAGGGGTTGTCTCAGATTCTCCTTTAGAACATGGTAGAAGAGGTTATCCCTCTCCTCATCATCTGCCATTGTCGTTCCAGCATAACGACCCAGCCGAGTAAACTCCTGAACGTACTCGTCCACCATCTTATCCTGCGGTACCAAGTGCAAAAATTGCCTTTGAAGGGCCAACCTCATCGAAGCAGGAATGTACTTCTTTAGGAAATCATTCCCAAACTCTTCCATGGACGGGGTCCATCCAGGGAACTAGCAGCTGCTATGGCTCACCCACCACAACTTCGCATCTCCTTCCAACATAAAGGTCACAAAATCAGATATATCTTCCTCTAACGTCTCTGTAACCCTCAGAAGTTCTTACATCCGTGCCCACCAATCCTCCGCATCAGTGGGCGTGCCGATTCCATTAAACATTGGAAGATGGATGGTCAGAAAATATTTCATCTGCCGGTCCCCATGCCCGACAACCACCCTATCAGCCAACAGCTCTACTCGCCTGGCTTCTTCGCCCGGCACGGCCGTCGTCGTATCCGGGGTTGCTACCTTACCAATAGGGGTTGCAACTTGGGTTGCCGCTGCAGCTTGGGCTGCCACCATTGCTTTTGCAAGCATGCGTCAAAAATCAGCCTGGTTTACACCCATGCCCAAAGGACCCTGAGTTGTAGCGCTGCTCGCCGAAAGATCTTCTCTTGGCTTCGACGTCGCTGCCTTGTTACTTGCACTCTTAACAAAAGCAAGGTAACAAGAAATCACTCTCTAATCACAAGACTCGAACATAAGGACACTCACGGTCCCACAATACTCCTATGTGGATAACTTCAATACGTGATCTGATTACATTATATCAACTGCTAAACCTGACCTCGGACATCAACCTGGCTCTAATACTAAATTGTAATACCTCCCCTGTAATGAACATATAATATGGGTCCGGCCGGGGCCTCACAACATATGGACGCAATAGCTTTAGCATTAAAAGATGGTATTAACTACCCAACTCAAAACTCAGAATAAAGCAACAGCAGAAACATACCAATAGAACTAGAAGTTATCCACTACCAATCAGCAGTATAAAAATAGCCTGAAGGCCTTACACAAAATAAGTTCAAAACTGAATGACAACATGGTCAAACAATAAAGTGCAAAAGCACTCCTATGCTACCTTGGCATGCAAGCCGAAAATACCAATAATATGGAGCATCATAGTCAAGAAGTAAACAAGCTAGTAAGCATGGTAATGAATTCATGAGGCTTAGGCCTTTTCGGCCGGCGCACTTGCTCCCGCTTGCAGTCCTTACCCTGTACAAATTGTGGTAACGTGGGTCAGCAAAGGTTGACCTCTACTGTGTAACATACACATCTCCTCCCCGCCGCCCCTAACGGACCCCAATGTACACCAACCTGCAATTAAGCACTTCGTATGCCATATACATAAACATGTAATGCTTTAAAATAGGTTTGGATGTCTCAAATAACAAACACATTTTCTATGTTGAACATATTATCAAAGGGGCCTACTATGCAGTATGTATGCAAACTTAAGCTTCACCCAAGGCACCCTATCACGTATGCATCTAGCATATCAACATAACAACTGGTACTTCCAATTTCCCCATCAACGTCAAGCCGCAAACAAAAAGGGTACTGCAATTCCCCTAACGGCATACAAGCCGCCACATGGAAATCTTGCCAAGGCCCCACCTGCTCGTGGTTCTTAGACTCGGGCTTGCTTGCAAGCTCTGACTTCTCACGTCAGGATTCCGTCTCACACACAAACTGATTCTAAGAACCCTTGCTGGACTCCACCCACTCGTGGCTCAATTGCCCGGTCTTGTCCTATGCTTGGCATTCTCGTTAGTCTCACAGAAGTGGACTAGTCTCGCCGGGACACTCTCCCTACATGACTTGCTTGTCACGAGATAGCCAGTCGACCACAGAGATAAAGCCTCACCATAGCACATCACAATACACAGTCTTTCAGACCCTAATCCATCATTCGTACTGCAACGTTCCAACGCACCAAGGAAACTGGACAACGTGGAGATAACCTTGTCCAGTTCTGTCTACACGTACTTACTCAAAAAAGGGGAAAAACACATATATCACAAACGGTATCGTGCCGCAATGGATTTCTACAAAATCCTTAAGGCTCGCTATGCAGCATCACCGAGTCAGACTAACGGCGCGAGTACGGCTTCATCCACAATGCCTAATCCACTAATGGAGCGAGTCTCTAATGCAGTATAATGCTGGGGACGGACATAATTGACCTGATGGTTCCTCTTAAACCATGGCCACCCAAACCCCTTTATTTTGAGTGATTTGGTGCCCAAAATCTTGAAAAGTAAGATAGAAAAAATGCTATGCACGCATCCTAGAAACTGAGAGGAGAAATGTCGTTACCTTACGACCCCTCTTCCTAGCCATGGAATCCTTGCTTTAAACGGATTGACACGAGTGCCTTCATGCCCTCTCCATGGATCTGGTCTCGGAATGAAGATCGGAGCTCTGAAGCTCCGTCAATGTTGGAAGAAAGTTCTCTCTCCTTCCTCCTCTCTTATCTTCCTCCCCAACCCTAACTCTCACTCTAAAAGATCAGATAAATTAGGGAAAAGGAACTCTCAGCCCTATTAAAGTCCGAAGGGCGGAAGATCCTGGGCTCTTGGATCGAGTTTAAGGAAGCATCGGAGGACCACAAAATAAAATGACGGAACTGCACCCGCCCGCACGATCAGTGGCACACAACTAGTGGTCGTGAGCACTAGATCCCATGATTGTGCGATTAACAATGGCAGAACTCTAGAGAAAATCCGATAAACATGCACGAGCAGTAGCGCACGACCAGTGGTCATGCACACTATGTCCAATGGTCGTGTGATTGTCATAGGCAGAACTTGAAAAAATGGAGAATAGTGTGCACGATCAGTGGCGCACGACCAGTGGTCGTGCATACTAGATCCAATGATCGTGCATGATAGGCCCGTGAACAGACTCTTATGCGGGTGGTTGGTTCGATGAGTCGATCTCCGCGAGCTTGCTTAGGTAGGCAAGTGCACCTATCGCAAGTAATACAGAATATTCGGGGGAATATCCAGATTGTAAATTTACCGGGAAAGGGTTTATTATCCCTACTGCACCGAAAGCACTATTATTTTACCGAAATAGTAAGTTGTTGATTTTAACTAAAATAGTGCGAAAATAGATTACGATTAAAGACGATGAAGAGATGACACTCGGTATCGAATTACATTAGGATTAAAAATAGATTTGAATAACTAGAGATCTAAAGTTTCAATTTAATTAAAGCAGAAACTTGGCCGTGGAGGTTCCAAAATAATGAGCTCACCTATCTCTAGGAATATCGCTCACCTGGACATTAAGACTATTTGACCGGGCTCTCGTTCGACAAAAGGATTCCTCTTAATGCCCGCAGTACGCTAAGAACCCCGCTATTGGGTGGGGAACCCAATCCGGTAGAGTTAGCGAGCCTCCTCTCTCGAGGGTTAGTGCGGAACTCTCTTTACCCCGGGGTGATCAGTCCATACGCACGACATCTCGGCTGGCTAGCGTATGGATAATGGAAATGGAACCCACACATTGATATGTCGTTCTACGCGTCGTTAACCCGGGGTAAACCTGAAGTTTTAATTAAATAGAAAAATAAGACCTTTAGTTATTTAAAACATTTTCTATATCCCAATGCTCTTTGATGTCGAGGGCTAAAAGCGATTATCCACTCATCGGAATGGGGATAACTTATGGGTTTCTTTAGGCGAGCGTTCTAAACTATTCGCTGAAGGGTTCTAAAGAAAATAAGAAGAAAAGCAAGATAATCTAATTTTAGAAAAGTTACTACAAATAAAAACACCTGCATTCATCCAAACACATAATAAGAGACAGAAATAAAACTAAGTTACAAGTAAGAGAAAATTTCATAATTGAAATTGCAAGTCCCACTCGAACGAGTGGGCAGGAAATAAAGGCTAAAAATTTGCAAGTCCTACTTAAAGAAGTAGGACTGAAATGAAAGCAAGTCCTACTCAAACGAGTAGGCGGAAATAAATGTGATTACAAGTCCATCTCAAATATTTACAGGGAAATAAAGTCCGGCCATTTAACTCCTAGCGAGTAGGCGGAAGATAAAAACCTGTCATTTAACTCAAATGAGTAGGCGGTAAACAAAAGCTGAAAATTACAAGTCCTACTCAAACGAGTAGGAGGAAGATGAAATCCGGCCATTTAACTCCTAGCAAGTAGGCGGAAGATAAAAAACAACAAGTCCTACTTAAATAAAGCCCAGCCATTTAACTCAAATGAGTAGGCGAAAAATAAAAATACACAAGTCCAACTTAAATAAAATCCAGTCATTTAACTCAAATGAGTAGGCAGAATATAAAAACACACAAGACGTATTTGAATAAAATCCAGCCATTTAACTCAAATGAGTAGGTGGAAAATAAAAACACACACACTTGCTGAAATTAAAACACACACACACGACAGAAAATTAAATACTCACACTGCAGAAAGTAAATACTCACACTTGCAAATCTTACTCAAATGAGTAGGTGAACAATTAAAGACACGTCATTTAACTCTTAACGAGTAGGCAAAAATAAATGTGCACATGCACACACTCTACATAATTGGAGAAAGCAATAAACTTATCTCATACACGCACGCACGCAGACGAAAAAATTAAGAAAAACAAAGTTATCAAAAATTTAAAACAACTGCATTTCTACCGCTAGAATGGCGTAGAAATGCATAAAAGGGTAAAATAAAAATTGTTTGAGCAAAAAGTTTTCAAACTAAAGCGAGAAAAGCAAGTGCCTGAAAAATTAAAATGTTTGCATTTTTACCGTTAGATTTCGACAGAAATGCATAAAAAGTGGAAATAAAAATTGTTTGAGCAAAAATCTTTTTACGTATTTGCTAAAATCAAAGTCGTTGAACAACTAAAATAACGCTTGATTCATTCTTATATATTTGTAAAAGAGTTTAAAAATTAGCATAAAATGAAAATAAAAATCCTAAGTCTAACCAATTTTGATAAGAAAAACAGCTATAATAATGGCTAGAAATTTTGATAAAAATGAAAATTAGGCAAACAGTTTTTCATTTTAAAGAATAAATTTCACAATTTTAACTCATACACGCACACACGCAATATGAAAATGAAAACAAAAGTACATGAGATTGATGAAAATGAGGCCTTCAAAGACATTCCAAAGCTTTGTAAGGATAAGAAAAATTACGATTTTATTAACAAAACAGGTTGATTACAAAAGCTTAAACAAACAAACTTCAAAAGGAGGGGGGGAGAATCCTTACATAGCACTACAATAGCTCCAAACAGCAGCCCTTAGTCATCAAAATGGTTCAAGAATTTGGAACCCCGGACTCATATAGCAGTTGGCCTTTTATAGGAAAAAAAATCCAAGTACACGGCCTCCGACACAGGCGTGTCGGGGGGGGGGGCATGTCAGCACTATTCACATCAGATTTTGGTGATTGATGGCTATTTGACATTGGGCTAAAAATGCGGCGGTCACGCCCCCGGTCACGGGCATGATGGTGGGCAAGTCGTTTGGCTATTGATGGCATTGTTGACTTCAGGAGGTCCACATAGAAGTCACTCCCCTATTCACGTGCGTGACCCAAAGTACACGGGCATGACAGGGAGGTTGAACTGGGTGCCATCTGCATCGAAAGTCGCCGGCGGCAGTTTGTCGGCCAGGTGGAGGAGTCACGCCCCAAGTCACGGGCGTGACTCTAGGCGTGTCGGCTTGGTCGACGATCGTCGAGCAAATTTCATCGAGCTTGAGTGGCACGGGCCATGGTCATGGGGCGTGTCAAATGACACGGGCGTGACCTCGGGTGTGTCAAACTTTTCTCCTCAAAATCTTTTGATTCCACTTGAAATGATGTGCCACGGCCTGGTCACGGGCGTGACCCAAAGTACACGGGCGTGTACTAGGGCGTGTTAGGTTATTTTTTTTGACTTTTTTGAAAAATTACCGGAATCAAAATTAAGTTAAGTTAGTACAAAAAGAAAGCAATTTATTAAATAAAACTAACTAAAAAACAAAATTAAACTAAAATGACATAATAAAAATACTATAAAATAGCTATATTTACAACTCATCAAATACCCCCATACTTAAGCTTTTGCTATTACAGAGCAAAAGTTTGAGGTGAACTTATAAGGAATAGAAAAAACTCTAAGTTTAGCTACCGCTTAATTAATTACAAGAGAAATCTAAATAAATATACGGGGTGTAAGAGTTAAGTCCTAAAATTATGTAGATGATTTAAATAGCGCAAAAGTTTTGGCCAAAAAACTTCTTGATGTAATCAAATAGAAAGCAATAATTGTAATGCTTAGATTAACAAAAATAGTTTGGAATTATATGAACTTTTGCTTATAGAAGTTTTACTGGAAATAATGCAATTTACAAATTATGCTCTCATAAAGATTTTTGAATTAATTCTAGAAATCATGAAATTGGCTAAGGGGGGTTGATGTTGTTTATGAGAGGGTTTGGATTTTTGAGGTGAGGTAGTTTTTTTCTCGAACCTCCATATTTTTTCTTTTTGGATATTAGGAAAATGAAATCTTATTTCCCTAATATCATTTTTTTTCTTCATAATAATAAAAGTAACCCAATGCATATGTGTGGGAGTAATGAATTTTATCCTCTTACTCCGTAACATATAATCTTTTTAAATTATTGGGTGCTTATGTTTATGGAATGAAATCTTATTCCCATTAACATAGGATCTTTTAAGGTTAAAAAATTTTTTATCATGCCAAGTAAGTCATGATAAGTAGAGGGAGAAAAAGAAAAACTAGATTTTTAATTAAAAACAATTTTTTGAGAGCAACCTTAATAAATTGTACATTCCAATTTTTCAGAAAGCTAAAAGTAAACATAATTGAATTCTATAGTCGTTATTTTCTAATAAAATACAAATGCTTCTATCAATGAAAAATTAGAAGTAATGCCTAAAATTAGTTCGCTATTTTTAACAAAGCATAATTAATTTTTAAATCTTAACCCCGGCTATTTAAATTTTTCAATCAATAATTAACAAACGAATAGCAAACAAAGAATTAATAAAATTCACATATAAATAAACTCAAAACAAAATTTTTGGATAACAAAAAAATTAAGGATGGTATATTTGATTTATTTGTTTCAAAATATATTCTTTTTGGTTTTTTATATACGTTATTTACAAGAATGAGAGAGAAAAGGAAGGGGGAGAGCGAGAATTATTTACAAAAATATTTACAAAGATTTTTACATAATGAAACTAAATATTTTTGGAATTTTTTGTTTTATAATTTTTTTAGAATTTTTGTAAAAAAAAGAAAGGAAAAAAACAAATTTTTTTTGGAATTTTTGTAATTTAAAAGAAAGGAAAAGAACAATTTTTGTTTTTTTTTTTGAAATTTTTGTAATGAAAAAAAGGAAAAGAACAATTTTTTTGGAATTTTCATTTTCAATTTTTTTTGTTTTGTTTTGTTGTTATATATTTTTTTTTCATATATATTTTTTTTGAAATTTTTGTAATAAAAAGAAAGGAAAAGAACAATTTTTTTGGAATTTTCATTTTTCAAATTTTTTTGTTTTGCTTTGTTGTTATATATTTTTTTTTCATATATTTTTTTAAGTTTTTGGAGTGGAGAAAATAGAAGTACAGTGCAGAAAATAGAAGTGCGAAAAAATAAAGCGAGAAAATACCCCCATACTTAAGTCCAACATTGTCCCCAATGTTATAACGTAAGTATGCGGAACAAAACAGGAAAGACAATATGTACAAAGAAAATAAAGAGAGGGGGTAGAAGCTTCCCTGAAAGGAGGTGGGGGAGGCGCAGTTTAGGAACCCTGCATTATTAAGAAAGATAGCAAATAAAAAGGTAAAGAGATAGCGAAAAAGATAAACATAGGGTGCCTCCCAGGAGCGCTTTGTTTATAGTCGTGTAGCTTGACTATTTTGGCGGTTCATATATCTAGGAGGGTTATGGATTCGAAATTACCGCTCACAGGATCGCATGCTATGTATAATTTTAAGCGATGACCGTTCACTTTAAATGAGCCTTTATCCGGGTGGGAGACGAGTACGGTCCCATATAGCCAAACCTCTTCAACTTTGAAGGGGCCGGACCAGCGTGATCTAATTTTACAGGAAAAATCCTCATTCGTGAGTTATAAAGAAGGACAAGATCGCCCGGAGAAAAAGTTTTTTGGGGCTTGAGTTTTTGGTCGTGATAAAATTTAAAACGCTCCTCATAGAACTTATTGCTCTCATAAGCGTTTGCACGCCATTCATCGAGCTCGTTTAGTTGCAATTTTCTATTTCGGGCGTCTAAGTTAACGTCGAGATTTAAAAGTTTTAAAGCCCAAAGTGCGCGATGTTCTAATTCTACGGGGAGATGGCATGCTTTGTCGTAGACTAATCGATACGGCGTACAACCAAATGCGGTTTTGTATGCGGCACGATAAGCCCACAACGCATTGTCGAGTTTGATGGACCAATCTTTCCTATTAAGTGAAACGGTTTTCTCTAATATGCGCTTTATCTCTCGATTTACTACCTCGACTTGGCCACTAGTTTGCGGGTGGTAGGGGGTGGCAAGTTTGTGCGTGACGCCGTATTTAGCTAACGTCTTAGCCATCTGGTTGTTGCAGAAATGCGTCCCCCTATCGCTTACAATAGTGCGTAGTGTGCCGAAGCAGGAAAATAGTCTTTTAAGAAATGTAACGACGACTCACGCATCGTTGGTGGGGAGAGCTTGCACTTCCGCCCACCTTGATACATAGTCGACCGCCTCTAAAATATAATTATTTTTGAAAGACGGAGGTAGGGGGCCAACGAAATCTATGCCCCATAAATCGAAGACTTCGCATTCTAAAAACAAATTTTGGGGCATCTCGTCGCAACGAGAGATATTACCCGACCGCTGGTAGCTATCGCAGGAGCGCACAAAATTGTGAGTGTCTTTGAATAGAGTGGGACAAAAGAAGCCCGCCTCGAGCGCCTTCCGCGCAATCCGGTTACCTTGATAATGCCCACCAGCTGGACTCTCGTGGCAGTGCCTAAGGATTTGCGTGCACTCCACACCCGCGACACATCTTCGGACTGTTTGGTCCGCGCAGATACGAAAAAGAAAAGTGTCCTCCCAAAAGAAATATTTCAAGTTAGAAAAGAATTTCTTCTTTTGCTGGCTTGAAAAGTCTTTTGGGAGCACACTCGCAACTAAATAGTTCGCAAAATCTGTGAACCAAGGCGGGGAAGATGAACTAGTAGTTATCGTTAGGAGGCGTTCCCCGGGGAATCTGTCATTTATATCAGATTCGACGAGTGCTTCCGCACCGGGAATTTCTAAGTGGGAGAGGTGATCGGCAGTTAAATTCTCCGTGCCCTTCTTATCCCAGATCTCCAAATCAAATTCTTGCAGGAGGAGGATCCATCGAAGAAGGCGTGGTTTGGCGTCCATTTTTGCTAACAAATATTTTAAGGCGGAGTGGTCGGTAAATACGATAACTTTGGATAGCGTGATATATGAGTGAAACTTATCGAAAGCAAATACGACGGCTAAAAGTTCCTTTTTTATTGTCGTGTAATTTCCTTGTGCTGAAGTGAGTGTCTTACTAGCGTAATAAATAGGATGAAAATATTTGTTTATACGTTGGCCAAGAACGGCACCTACGACAATATCACTAGCATCGCACATAATCTCGAACGGAAGAGTCCAATCGGGCGCCACTAAAATGGGTGAATTGATAAGTTTTTGTTTTATAAAATTAAACGCAGACTCGCATTCGCTATAAAAGAAAAATTTGATTTCTTTTCCAAGAGGCGAGTAAGCGGCTTTGTTATTTTTGAAAAATCTTGAATGAAACGCCTATAAAAGCACGCGTGGCCTAAGAAACTTCTAATAGATTTAACGTTAGAAGGCGGGGGAAGTTTTTCGATAATTTCAAATTTGGCTTTATCTACCTCCATCCCCTTAGACGTAATCAAATGGCCGAGAACCAAACCTTCTCGAACCATAAAGTTCCATTTTTCCTAATTTAAAACGAGATGCGTGTCCTCGCATCGCTGGAGGACGCAATCTAAATTACGAAGATAGGACGGGAAAGAGCTTCCGAAAACAGAGAAGTCATCCATAAAGACTTCCATAATGTCTCCTACCAGCTCACCAAAGATTGCCAGCATACATCTTTGGAATGTAGCGGGCGCGTTGCAGAGGCCAAATGGCATTCTTCGATATGCGAAGGTACCAAACGGGCAGGTAAAAGTTGTTTTCTCTTGGTCATCGGGGGAAATGGGGATTTGGAAAAACCCTGTTAAGCCATCAAGAAAACAAAAATACGGATGACCGGATAAACGCTCTAAAATTTGGTCTAAGAATGGTAGTAGGAAATGATCCTTATGGGTGGCGTCATTTAGTTTTCTATAATCGATGCACACCCACCAACCCGTAACAGTACGAGTTGGGACGAGTTCATTGTGCTCATTCTCCACTACGGTAAGACCTCCATTTTTGGGCAACACACGAATGGGACTAACCCACGTACTATCCGATATTGGATAAATAATCCCCGCATCTAATAATTTAATAATTTCCGCTTTAACGACGTCTTTCATGTTTGGGTTAAGTTGTCGTTGCGGCTGAATAGTTTTGCGGCAATTATCGAGAAGGAAAATCTTATGGGTGCAGAAAGATGGGTTAATACTTTTGAGATCAGAAATTTGCCACGCAATTGCGTAGCGATGTTTAAACAAAACTCCCAATAAATTGGAAGTCTCTGATTAGCTCAAATGTGAAGAAATGATAACGGGAAGGGTATCAACTTCTCCCAAAAAGGCGTATTTGAGTGAATTAGGTAGGGGTTTGAGATCTAGGATGGGCGGTTCTTCTAGGGAGGTTTTAATTCCTGTCTTTCTTACCAATTGGTTCGAAAGGCAAGTCTATAGAGGTATCCTCATCGCATTAAAAAATTTTCGAGCGCATAAATATCATCGTTTAAAAAAGTAGACTCGAAAATAGGAGAAGAACAATCTCCGGTATAAGTGTCTAAATTATAACAAAAGTCATCGCTCGATGACGAGTCTCCTATGGAGGGATTAATAGAGAAAGTAACTTCATCATCTCCTACCCGAAGGAGGATACAACCGTTACTGACATCAATTAATGCGCGGGAGGTGGCGAGAAAAGGGCGACCGAGTATAATTGGTACATCGGTGTCCTCCTCGATGTCCAAGATGATGAAGTCTACCGGAAAGATAAACTTATCAACTTGGACAAGTACATCCTCCACTACCCCGACGGGAAACTTAACCGAGCGATCCGCTAATTGGATTCGCATTCTAGTACGGGACGGAGTGCCCAAACCTAATTTTTTAAAAAGCGAGAATGCATCAAATTAATGCTCGCGCCTAAATCTGCAAGAGCATATTTTACTAATATATTGCAAAAAAGGCATGGGATGGAGAACCTTCCCAGGTCATTTCGTTTTAGGGGCAATTTATTAGTAAGAGCTACTGAGCAGTCAACATTTAGAGAAATATGCGAAATATTTTTTAATTTTTGTTTATTGGAAAGAAGTTGTTTTAAATATTTCGCATATTTAGGCATCTGAGAGATTGCCTTGCAGAAGGGAACATTAATATGAATTTGTTTTAATAATAAAATAAATTTTTCATATTGTGCGTCCTTACGCTCACTGTTGAGTTTATGCGGATACGGCAAGGGCATTTGAAAGATATGGTACCTAAACACCTAGAGGGGGGGTGAATAGGTGACCTAATCCTTTTCTTAATTCTTTGTTGGCAGTCAACAGTTTATAACACAGATTTCTGAATAAGTAATCACAGCACACAGCAATTCTCAACACAGTACAATCACAGCACAGAATACACAAGATTTTATAGTGGTTCCCCAATCTTTGGGTACATCCACTTTCCCCCTTCGCCTATCTAGCAGTGTACTAGATTCGGCCAAACTTCTCCACTAGCTCAGAACCCAACAAGGTTCCTACCTCAGGCCCAAAGCCTTACACTCAGCCAAAAGGCCTACACTCAGCCACCCAGGCCTACACTCAGCCAATCAAGGCTTACACTCAGCCAATTAAAGGCCTACACTCAGAGTTCTTCAACTCCTACACTCAGGCACCAAGCCCTACCCTCAGCCTTTATAAAATAGGCTTACAATCACTCAGATCCTATGGATCTTACAAGTTTAAAATAGAAATTACAAATGCTAACTCTACAACTCAGAAAGGATGAGAGGAGTTGAGAGTTTCTTGAAGAGTTCTTGGAAGAACTCAGCTTGATCCAAACTGACTTAGCTTTCTTCAAAGCTTCTTGAGTAGAACTGAATTAGTCTGAATCTTCTGCAGTTGATCCTTGATCTCTGCTTCTTGAAATCCAGATGACTCTGAATTGTTCTTCTCAGCCTTAGTTCCAAAGACTGAATCCTTAGTTGGAGCTCTCTCTCTCCAACTACTTAGATCTGCAGTTGGACTGCCTGATCTTCTTGTGTTGATCCTCTATGTATCACTTCTTGATTTAATCTGATCAACTACTTCAATTATTCTCACAACAAGTAATGATTGTGAACAACTTGACCACTTAACAACTTAACTGCTTATTCTGTAAACTGTGGGTGCCTATTTATAGGCTTCCTTCATGGTAACCGGCTGATCCGGTTTATAACAGACTTTTGACTTCTCTGACAGTTGCTGTAGACCGGCTGGATTGGCAGCTGTCATGTCAACCAGTCACTTCTTGAAATTCTCTAACTGTCAGTTAGTGTCGAGACTTTCTGTTCTTAAGTGTCGACACTTATAGACCAAGTGTCGACACATGTTGTGTAAGTGTCGACACAAGTCTACAAGGTGTCGACACAATTCCTTGTATGTCTCGACACAGTTTCTTCTGCATGTGTCGACACTGAAATTGAGTGTCGACACAAGTACTTGTACTTCATTCTTTATCTGTATTCTTCTAAGTGTCGACACATCTCCTTTGTGTCGACACATCTTCATGTGTTGAAACTGTCAAGTGTCGACACTGATTCTTGGTGTCGACACAAGTCTTCATTCTTGATTCTTCAGCTGAGTGTCGACACATTCCCTTAGTGTCGACACTTATACTTAGAATATTTTACAACTTTTCTGTTCTTTGCTAAGTGTCGACACAGCTCCTTGTGTCGACACTTCTTCAAGTGTTGAGTCTTCTGGTTATGTGTCGACACATTGTGCTGAGTGTCGACACATTCTTCAAGTGTTGACTTCTTTGAGTGTGTGTCGACACATTGTGCTGAGTGTCGACACATTCTTCATATGTTGACTCTGCTGATTGAGTGTCGACACATTGTGTTGAGTGTCGACACTTGTACTTAGTCTCTGCAGAATTTTGCTGGAGTGTCGACACAACTCCAAGTGTCGACACTTTCTGATGTTGACTCAGCTCTTCTAGGTGTCGACACTTCTGCTAAGTGTCGACACAGCTTTTCTGCATCCTTCTACACTGAGTGTCGACACAGCTCCAAGTGTCGACACTTTCTGACTGGTGTCGACTCTTCTTCCCAGGTGTCGACACAATGACTCCAAGTGTCGACACTGCATGTCTGGGTGTCGACACAAGCTTTCTCAAGTGTCGACACTTGCCTCTGGGTGTCGACACATGGACTTAGAATTTTTAGCTTCAGTCCAGTGTATTCCTAACCTGCACAAGTAACTCAAACAAACATCAAATACATTCTGATGTATATCATTGAGTTAGGTGAGGCTTCTTCAAATCAGGTACATTTGACCAATGTACCCAACAATCTCCCCCTATTTGGAGAAGTCATAACCCTTAGTCAATGATATACACCACTCATAATTAAAAATTACAAAATGATGTAAAACATATAAATGACAACAGGGTAAACTTGAACATGTAATAAAGCACACATGTATACTTATTAAACATTGCAGAACAATTAAGAAACACACATATTTCAGAACATTCATACTATATTTATCATATACTGTTCCAATAATGTTCCTTATACATTTTCAATGAAGTATTACAATGTTTTATCACTTAACAGATTACAACAAGCATCAAGTTAATTCCTAATCTAGTGCTGATCAGGTTCTTTAATAACAATGCCTTTTCCAGCTTTAACTTGAGCTTTCACAGCAGCAGCAGCAGCAGGCTCAGCTTCAGCAGTCTTCTTCCCTTTAGAGTCCTTCTTCTTCTGTTCTTCAGCCTTGATCTTTTGTCTTTCAAAATAATGATAGGGCTTAGGAAAGTACTTGCTAGGCTCCACAGCTGTTGGAGGTAGCTTTCCTAACTTAGCCTTCCTTCTAAATTGGACAATTGCTTCCTGCCTACTCTCATGCTTTCTCCATTCAGCCTCTGAGAACCACTTGTTCCTCTCATGGGCATTGTCCTTGGCAGCTTTCCAGGCTGTGAGAATTATGTTCCTAGAAGTAGGGCTCCATTGTTCAAAATCTGGCTTTTGCTCAGCAATTTCCCTAAACTTCTTCTTTGACAGCCTAGTTTCTTCTTCCTTGTCCAAAGCCTCTTGCATTGCAGCTGTGATAGGTTGAACAACCTTTTCCAGAATAATATTAGGCTTGCCAGCAGGTGGACTATACATTGTGCTTATATCTGCATGAATCATTTCAAAGTCTGGAGGTGGATAGATTACATCAGCCACTGCTTGTTGCTCACCTCCAAGATATGCATTTTGAATACCAGATTCAGCCACTTCATTGTCATCACACAGGGGAGGATATCCAAGTGTAGCCCTGATAGAATTGGAAATCCATTTTGCATGCTCAGAACTGGCCTTGACTAACACTCTCTCCCCCTTTATGACTTCTTGGGCCACATGATCTCTCACATCATCTTTCTGGAATCGGATTTGGCTATCCAAATACCTTATGCCCTCTTTAAAGAAAGGTCTAAGCTTTGTAAGCTGTTCTGAAATGACCTTCTGTGAGTCTTTTATTGCAGTCTGTACAGCAGCAATCTCTGCTTGAAATAGCTTATCAAAATCAGCCTTTGGCAGCAGCAGTGGAGGTTGAAGGTTCATCAGACTTTTTCTTGAGTTCAGTGACTATGGCATTGTGAGATGCAGTCAAATTATCATTCATCCTGAGTTGATTCTCCAGCACATAGCCTTGCTTTAGTGCTATATCATCAACTTGAGTCTCTTTATTTTCTCTTGATGTTTAGCCAAATAGACTACTGCATGAGCACCCTTTGTAAAACAATCAGTCATCTCCTTTTTATTAAGGTTCATTTCAAACCTTATTGACTTGATTTCCTGGCCTAGATCAGATTGTAGTGCTTTGTGCCCTTCATCAACATAAGTTTCTAAAGCTTTCCTTTGTTCATCCATCTTGATTTGCATGGCAAGCAATAGAGCACTGTAATCAGTGGATGGAGCTTGTTGAACTAAGGAATGTTGAGCAACTGTTTGGAGAGCCTTCTTATAGCTCTGGCTTCTTCTTTTGAAAACAAAGAACTTCTTTTTCTGAGCTTGCTCAGCTTCATCATCTTCAGAGTCTGATGTACTGGCTATATCCACCCTATCCTTAGGGCTGGATTGTTTTTCAGTATGCACATCTTGTGCCTTCTCAGTATCTAGCCTTATAGGCTCTTCCACAACTTCAATGTTCTCCCCCTCAGCAGCAGCATTCCTTTACTGTATCAGCATCATTCTTTTCCATATCAAAATCTTCTTGATCTAAGTTCAAAAAGAGATCTTCCATTGTATATTCTGCTGGAGACTGTGCAGGAGATGTACTGGTTTCATCAGCTATAACAGATGTGTCTTGGAAGAACAACATCTGGTTCTTGAGTTGCTGGCTGATTTTGCTGATGGTCATCAGACAAATCAGAATTTATTATAGAAAAATCTAATGTATTAAGGTCAACAAGTACCTCTTGAATGAGGAGGGTGGCTTGTTCACTCTCCAGTGTAGATGGTTCTGCTACACCTGGAAGCTCCCCCTGGATGTCAGCTGCCTCCTGAGGAGCAGGTGTCTTCTCTGCAGGCACATCAACTGGACTTTCAGGAGTGAAGACCACATGTTCTTCACTGCCTGAGCTGCTGGAGGACTCTTGAGGCACAGCAGCAGTCTTCCTCTTCTTCCTGGGAGGAGAGTCTCTCTTAGAAGCTTGTTTCTCAGGGGTGGTCAATTCCTTTGACACCAGCACCCTTTCCCATCTAGAGAATATCCTGGAGTCCATTCTCCTCATATGATTGATCTTAGATCCTGCAGCAGTGCTCATTACCTCTGGAATTGATCCAGCCAGGTAGAGACTTAGTATCCTGCCCAGATTGGGCTTCTTCAGGCTTTCTTTTACTTTCTCATAAACCACCATTGACCAATCTGTTTTCAGATTGAAGATGATTCTGGTCATGACTTCAAACATGGAGGCAGACACCCTGTCATGCCCTCCTGGCTTGCTCAGTATTACCTTGCCCACTACTTCAGACAAGAACTTGCCTTGAATATTCATACCTTTCCTGTTAAAGACTGATCCCACCTTCATCTTTGGATCCAGTCCACACCAAGTAAGAGCTTCCCTGGTCTTAGAAGCAGTTACTTCCTCTTCATCTTGAACTTTAGGTAGCTGAAGTACCTTTCTTAAAGACTTGGGTGAAATTTGACCTTGGTGCCATGCACCCTGGACTTAATCCTGAAGCCTGAGTCATCTATAGACGCGCCAGAAAGGAATTCAATGACTTCCTTCTTCCATATTTTCGTTGGTTCTGAAACCAAGAATTCCAATCCTGAATTGACAATTAGGGTTATCACTGATTTGATTTCTTGATCGCTGTCGTCAAATGCGCCTCGCACAAGCTCATAGCCTTCGTTTACGTTCTCTTCCAGCTTGGGAGCCATTAGGGTTTTGAGAATTAGTCTTGAGATGAGAGAAATGTCGACACAAGAGTTTAGGTCTCGAAACTTTGAAAGCGTGTCGACAATCAAAGACAGAACCCTATTTATACCTTTCTTGTTTGAAGACGAACAGGCGGGATGAATTTCTAATGATGTGTCGACACTGTCAATAAGTGTCGACACTGACTTATAATGTCTCGACACTCATGTGTCGACACAAATTTAGTCAACAGATTTTATGTGTCGACACTTGGTTAAGTGTCGACACCACTATACTCGACATGTGTCGAGACTTTACTTAGAAAAATTCTGAGTAAAACTTAAGTGTCGACACTTTATTGGATGTGTCGACACCTACTCGACATGTGTCGACACTAACATTCTGAAGTGTCGACACTAACTTCCTAGATGTGTCGACACCATTTTCCTGAAGTGTCGACACTTACTATTCTGTGTCGACATAGACTTGTCTATGTGTCGACACCTTTTTACTTAGCCAATTTTTGTTCTGTATACTTAGTCTAAAGTTTATCATACCTAGTTCAATTTTGAACCTATTAAACTTAGCTTCTTCTAAGGGCTTAGTAAACATATCAGCTATCTGATTATCTGTTTTAACATATTCAAGTGCAATATCATTTCTTTCTACATGCTCCCTAAGAAAGTGATATTTAATCTCAATATGTTTAGTTCTACTATGTGATACAGGATTATTAGCTATGGAAATAGCACTAGTAGAATCACAATAAAGTGGAGTTCTACTTACCTGACATCCATAGTCTTCTAGCTGATGTTGAATCCACAGAAGTTGAGCACAGCAACTTCCTGCAGCTACATATTCTGACTCAGCTGTGGAGATGGCCACACTGGTTTGCTTCTTACTACTCCATGAAATGAGTCTTCCACCTAGGAATTGACAGGATCCAGTAGTGCTCTTTCTATCTTCTTTGCATCCTGCAAAGTCTGCATCTGAATAAGCCTGTTAGATCAAAATCTCCATTCCTAGGGTACCAGAGGCCTAGATAAGGTGTGCCCTTTAGATATCTCAAGATTCTCTTGACTGCAGTCAAGTGAGACTCTTTAGGGCAGGCTTGATACCTGGCACAAACACATGTAGCATACATAATGTCAGGCCTACTTGCAGTCAAGTAAAGTAGGGAGCCAACTATCCCTCTATACAAGGTTTCATCCACAGGTTTCCCTGCATCATCCTTGCTTAGAGACATACTTGACCCCATAGGAGTCTTCATGGTACTGGAGGAATCCATACCATATTTCCTTATGAGTTCTAGGGTGAACTTTGACTGACATATGGACAAGCCACTTTCAGTCTGTTTAACTTGGAGACCCAAGAAAAACTTCAGTTCTCCCATACTACTCATTTCAAATTGACTTTGCATAAGCTTTGCAAACTTTTTGCAAAGGCTACTTTCAGTAGACCCAAATATAATGTCATCTACATATATTTGGACAAGTATTACTTTGCCTCTAGATTCCCTAAGGAATAGAGTCTTATCTATTTTCCCCCTTGTGAACTTGTTCTCAATGAGGAAACTAGATAGGGTTTCATACCAAGCTCTAGGAGCTTGCTTTAACCCATACAATGCTTTCCTAAGTCTATAGACATAATGTGGAAGAGTAGGATCAACAAAACCTGAAGGCTGCTCCACATATACTTCTTCTTTTAAATTACCATTAAGGAATGCTGACTTCACATCCATTTGGTATACTTTGAATCCTTGGTAGGTTGCATAGGCCAAGAACATCCTGATGGCTTCCAGTCTGGCTACTGGAGCAAAGGTTTGATCAAAATCAATACCTTCTTCTTGCCTATATCCTTTTGCAACCAGTCTTGCCTTATTCTTAATGATGACTCCTTGTTCATCTAACTTGTTTCTGTAGATCCACTTTGTTCCTATCACATTGTGATCTTTAGGCTTAGGAACTAAGTCCCAAACCTTGCACCTCTTGAACTGGTTTAGCTCTTCCTGCATAGCTTCAGTCCACTGTGGATCTTGTATTGCTTCTTCAAATTTCTTTGGTTCTATTTGAGACAGAAAACTTGAATATACTGCAGCATTCTGATTTCTGCTCCTTGTCTGAACACCTTGTCTTGGATCTCCAATGATCAGCTCCACTGGATGATCTCTTAGATGCCTGTTGGCTGGAGGCATCCTTACTTCTGGTTGTACTTCTTCAGCATCTTCATCATGCTGAGTTCCTTGAACTTCTTCAGCTCCTGGTACATGTAGTTCTCCCCCTGGACATAAGCCATCTTCTTCTACTTGCTGTCTTGCAGCAGGTACATCTTCCATGGTTAGCTTGTCCATCTTCTTAGAAAGACCTGTGGGGCTGCACACACTACTAGACAACTCATTGTTAATAAGAAGTGTCTCATCAAAAACTACATGCACAGACTCCTCTACAACTTGTGTAGTCAAGTTGTAGACTCTATAAGCCTTACTATTACTGCTGTACCCAACAAACACTCCCTCTTGGGATTTGGCAGCAAACTTAGTTAAGTAAGACTTCCCATTGTTAAGTATGAAGCATTTACAACCAAAAATCCTGAAATAGGATAGATTTGGTTTCCTGCCTTTCACTACTTCATAGGGGTCTTGTTTAACCTTTTAGTGATGGTAGCCCTATTTATCACATGGCATGCAGTGTTTACTGCTTCAGCCCAGAAATATTCTGGCAGTGATGAATCACTTAATAGGGTTCTACCAGCCTCTATCAAGGTTCTATTTTTCCTTTCAGCAATGCCATTTTGCTGAGGTGTTCTAGGTGAAGAGAATTCTTGAAATATCCCATAGTCTTCACATAGTTTTGTCATGCTTTCAGATTGAAACTCTGTACCATGGTCACTTCTAATTTTGACCACTGTACAGTTCAATTCATTCTGAATTTGCTTAACAAAACTGTGGAAGACACTAGGTGTTTCAGATTTCTGCTTTAAGAAGAACACCCAGGAAAACCTTGAGTAGTCATCAACAACTACAAAGGTGTAGACCTTCCTACCTAAGCTGTGAACTGGCATTGGACCAAATAGATCCATATGCAAGAGGTATAAACACCTCACAGCATCCTTGTTGTCAATGCTTCTAAAGGTGGATTTAGTCTGCTTGCCCTTTTGACAAGCTGAGCAAATGCCATCTTTGACACACTTAACTTGAGGACCATTCCTCACTAACTCTTTACTAAAGAGTTTGCCAATAGTCTTGTAATTAAGATGAGCAAGCCTCTTGTGCCACTTGACACATTGAGAGACTGTCTCATCAGCTACAAGACAAACTGGAGAACTATTGTTCTCAACCATAATGTCTAAACAATAGACATTTCTCTTCCTATAACCTGTCAAAATGATCTTTTGATCACTTGACCTCTTGATATGACAACCATTTTTAACAAATGAGATGTCATACCCTACATCACTTAATTGACTTATACTAATGAGGTTATGTTTCAAACCTTTAACATAAGCCACTTGAGTAATGGTAACAAGGTTAGAAGAAATGTTACCAAACCCTTTGATGATTCCTTTTTCAGAACCACCAAAGGTCACCTTTGGACCATTTTTGATTGGGATGTAGTCCTTCAGTAGTCCCCTAGTTCCAGTCATGTGTCTGGAACATCCACTATCCAAGTACCATGTAGGGGTATGGCCACTTGGATTTTCCTGCAAAACAAATTAATGAACCTTAGAACCCAAAGTAAACTTGGGTCCTTGGTGATTGTTAGTTTGCAATTTGACATAGCTACCTGCTGTCTTTCCAACAGGTAACTTGCTACACAACTTGGCACTGGCATTGTGCCAACAATCCAAAGCAAAGTGGCCAACCTTGCCACAGCACCAACATTCAAATTTGTTGTACCTTTGCTTAGGTTCTGACTTAGCTGTCTTAACTACAGCAGTCTTGTTGAATGTTGGGGCTTTGCCCTTGGACTTGGACTGATCCTGAACAGTCCTAGCTGGATTAACAAAACCCAGTCCAGTCTTTCCTTTATGATGAACAAAATCATCAATCAAGGGTAGCACTGATTTAGGTTTTGAATACCTAGCTGCTAGCTCTTTCTCCTTCTGAAGATTAATCTCCAGTTTCTTAATTTGATCATTCTTAAATGTAATAGTACCCATCTGAATCACAGTAATGTGTTTCAGCCTAGCCACTTCATTCAGTTTTTGATCATAATTCTTCTCATAATCTATTGCAGCTGCCTTGAGATCAGCAATTTCCTTGGCCAAATTTTTGGCTAGGGTCTTGCTTTTCTTATAGGCTTGCAATAGTACTTGATATTCATCTAGGAGTTGATGAATATCTCCCTCAGACTCAGATATATTCTCATCACTTGATGAAGAATAATCTGACTCTGAACTAGAACTGGAATCAGAACTTTGAGTTAAACCTTGTACCTGACTGGGTCCTGGCTGCTCCAGGTTTTTAGTACTTTCAGTCAAAGCCATCAGTCCTTGGCTTTGACAGTCTTCTTGCTCATAGATAGATTCCATGATCTGCATAAACTCTTCTTCTTCTTCAGCAAATAGCCCAATATAGGCTTCAGCATCTGTCTCAGTGTCTGAAGAAGACATATCTGAAAGAGTCTTCTCATTCTTTGCAACAAAGGACTTCTCCTTCTTTCCTTTGAAGTGTGTTTTCTTTTTGTCACTGGATTCTTTCCTTCTTTCAGGACAGTCTGCAATAACATGGCCCTGTCTATTGCAGCAGTAACAAATTATCTTGGATCCAGTTGCCTTACTAGTCTTGGTCCTTTTCTTGTCCTTCTTTGAAGGCTTCTTTTCCTGATACTGAACCTCTTTCCCTTTGGAAGATGAAGGTCTAGACCTCCACTGTTTCTTCTTAAGGAACTTCTGAAAATGTCTGGTGAATGCAGCAAAGTCTTCATCACTTTCACTGCTTGTAGATTTTGTACTTTCTGACTCTTCAGATTCTGATTCAACTACCTCAGGAGGAGGAGTTGATGACTTGGTCCTGCTCTTTCTGGGTACATCTGACTTAAAGGCAACAGTCTTTTCTCTGTATTCAGTCCTTGTTGACTTTTCTTCTTCTTTTCTCACTGACAATTGCATCTCATAAGATAACAACTTGCCAAAAAGTGTGGGAGGAGGAATTTCTCCCAACTTTGCCATTTCTCTGATGGCACAGATCTTGGTGTCCCAGTCTTTGGTGAGGGACCTCAAGAATTTATCATTCAACTCATAGTTTGTGAACTCTCTTCCATATGACATGAGTTCATTTACAATTCTATAAAATTTCTTGTAGCATTCAGTGATGCTATCCCCTCTTCCTTGCCTAAAGCTTTCATATTCTTGATTAAGCAAGGACTTCCTATCTTGCCTTACTTCTTCAGAACCTTCCATATAGACAATGAGGGTGTCCCACATTTCTTTTGCAGTTTTACAGTGAATAAGGTTCTGGAAGGTGGCATCATCAATTGCACTAACTATTATATTCTGTGCTCTTTTGTCCATGGTTGCTAGGACAATCTCATCCTTGGTCATTTCAGAGAAATCCTTTGGAGTCCTCTGATTTGCATCCAATACTGAAATCTTCATGGGCACATATGGCCCTTCTTTGACTGTGATGTATATCCTAGGGTCAGAGGCTTCCATAAAAAGCCTAACCCTCTCTTTCCAGATCCCAAAGATCTCTTTTCTGCATATAGGTAGTTTCATTGAACCCAACTCCTTATGATTCTCTGAAGAACCCATGTTCTTGATTTTCTTGAAACTGTTTCCTGTTTCCTGACTTATACTGAATCTGCCAAACTGGATCTCCTCAGACAGTTAGTCCTGATTTTGAGGAACCTCGCTTTGATACCACTTGAAAGATATGGTACCTAAACACCTAGAGGGGGGGGGGTGAATAGGTGACCTAATCCTTTTCTTAATTCTTTGTTGGCAGTCAACAGTTTATAACACAGATTTCTGAATAAGTAATCACAGCACACAGCAATTCTCAACACAGTACAATCACAGCACAGAATACACAAGATTTTATAGTGGTTCCCCAATCTTTGGGTACATCCACTTTCCCCCTTCGCCTATCTAGCAGTGTACTAGATTCGGCCAAACTTCTCCACTAGCTCAGAACCCAACAAGGTTCCTACCTCAGGCCCAAAGCCTTACACTCAGCCAAAAGGCCTACACTCAGCCACCCAGGCCTACACTCAGCCAATCAAGGCTTACACTCAGCCAATTAAAGGCCTACACTCAGAGTTCTTCAACTCCTACACTCAGGCACCAAGCCCTACCCTCAGCCTTTATAAAATAGGCTTACAATCACTCAGATCCTATGGATCTTACAAGTTTAAAATAGAAATTACAAATGCTAACTCTACAACTCAGAAAGGATGAGAGGAGTTGAGAGTTTCTTGAAGAGTTCTTGGAAGAACTCAGCTTGATCCAAACTGACTTAGCTTTCTTCAAAGCTTCTTGAGTAGAACTGAATTAGTCTGAATCTTCTGCAGTTGATCCTTGATCTCTGCTTCTTGAAATCCAGATGACTCTGAATTGTTCTTCTCAGCCTTAGTTCCAAAGACTGAATCCTTAGTTGGAGCTCTCTCTCTCCAACTACTTAGATCTGCAGTTGGACTGCCTGATCTTCTTGTGTTGATCCTCTATGTATCACTTCTTGATTTAATCTGATCAACTACTTCAATTATTCTCACAACAAGTAATGATTGTGAACAACTTGACCACTTAACAACTTAACTGCTTATTCTGTAAACTGTGGGTGCCTATTTATAGGCTTCCTTCATGGTAATCGGCTGATCCGGTTTATAACAGACTTTTGACTTCTCTGACAGTTGCTGTAGACCGGCTGGATTGGCAGCTGTCATGTCAACCAGTCACTTCTTGAAATTCTCTAACTGTCAGTTAGTGTCGAGACTTTCTGTTCTTAAGTGTCGACACTTATAGACCAAGTGTCGACACATGTTGTGTAAGTGTCGACACAAGTCTACAAGGTGTCGACACAATTCCTTGTATGTCTCGACACAGTTTCTTCTGCATGTGTCGACACTGAAATTGAGTGTCGACACAAGTACTTATACTTCATTCTTTATCTGTATTCTTCTAAGTGTCGACACATCTCCTTTGTGTCGACACATCTTCATGTGTTGAAACTGTCAAGTGTCGACACTGATTCTTGGTGTCGACACAAGTCTTCATTCTTGATTCTTCAGCTGAGTGTCGACACATTCCCTTAGTGTCGACACTTATACTTAGAATAATTTACAGCTTTTCTGTTCTTTGCTAAGTGTCGACACATCTCCTTGTGTCGACACTTCATTCTAGTGTTGAGTCTTCTGGTTATGTGTCGACACATTGTGCTGAGTGTCGACACATTCTTCAAGTGTTGACTTCTTTGAGTGTGTGTCGACACATTATGCTGAGTGTCGACACATTCTTCATATGTTGACTCTGCTGATTGAGTGTCGACACATTGTGTTGAGTGTCGACACTTGTACTTAGTCTCTGCAGAATTTTGCTGGGTGTCGACACAACTCCAAGTGTCGACACTTTCTGATGTTGACTCAGCTCTTCTAGGTGTCGACACTTCTGCTAAGTGTCGTCACAGCTTTTCTGCATCCTTCTGCACTGAGTGTCGACACAACTCCAAGTGTCGACACTTTCTGACTGGTGTCGACTCTTCTTCCCAGGTGTCGACACAATGACTCCAAGTGTCGACACTGCATGTCTGGGTGTCGACACAAGCTTTCTCAAGTGTCGACACTTGCCCTCTGGGTGTCGACACATGGACTTAGAATTTTTAGCTTCAGTCCAGTGTATTCCTAACCTGCACAAGTAACTCAAACAAACATCAAATACATTCTGATGTATATCATTGAGTTAGGTGAGGCTTCTTCAAATCAGGTACATTTGACCAATGTACCCAACAGCATTTTAATAATTTTTTTCATTTGAAATTTGTAAAGGCAGCGTAATCGAAGAAGGGAGAAGAGGGGTCGGAGGTGAAATATGTACATGCGGATCGGTCCGTTTTGGATCGATCACCTCCTTTCCGCTACGGAGGGTTATAGCGTTAATATTCTCTCGCGGATTGGGCTCCATGTTTCCCGGTAGTGCCCCGAGCGCGCACTCGGACATCATTCGCGTAAGCTGTCCAACCTGTAGTTCTAAGGTTTTTAGCGTTCCGGTGATGTTCCGGATATTTGACTCGTTGGAAGCGATATATTTAGAAAAATTCTCCTCCATCGGGGAGGGTTTTGGAAGATGGGGAGGCGGCAGAAATCCAGGCGCAAAAGAATTTGGCGGGCGCTGCGCATTATTCGCATTGCTCCATGAGAATTTGGGGTGGTTCCCCCAACCTGGATTATAGTTATTACTATAAGGGTTGTTGTTGGGGTTGAATAAAGGTCGCCCAGCATTTCCCACATAGTCTACGAATTCATTGACTACGTCAGCATTAGGGGGAATTGCCCAAGGCGGAGTGGTGGAAGCAGTAGACATCTCTGCCACCTGCTTCGTCAGTCGTTCAACTTGAAGTGTTAAGTGGGCAGTGGCATCCACTTCGAAGAGGCCGGTCGCCTGCTTCGGACGTCCCCGCGGGACATTCCATTGGTAGGTGTTCATAGCCATCTCTTCAATAAGAGATTGGGCAGCCTCAGGGGTCATATTATTCAAGGTACCCCCGACAGCCGCATCAATCATTTGACGCGTCTGATAATTAAGCCCGTTGTAGAAGATTTGGACCTGCAACCATGCAGGCAGCGCGTGGTGCGGACACTTGCGGAGAAATTCTTTAAAGTGCTCCCAAGTCTCAAATAGAGACTCGGAATCATTCTTCACAAACGAAGAAATGTCCGCCCGAAACTTTGCAGTTTTGGCGGGCGGAAAATACTTCGCCAAGAACCATTCCGCAAGCTCGGCCCAGGTGGTGATACATCCTCGTGGGAGGGAATTCAACCACGCCTTAGCTTTGGATCTGAGGGAGAATTGAAAAAGGTGCAAACGAATGGCCTCATCAGTGACGCCATTAATCTTAAAGGTATCGCAAATTTCCAAAAAAAACTAGACAAATGAACGTTCGGGTCCTCATCCGGCAGTCCATCGAACTGCACAGCATTTTGGATCATTTGGATAACGCTCGATTTGATCCCAAAATTATTGTTCGCCACCGTAGGGTGAATAATACTGGACCCAGTATCGTCCAAATTCAGTCGGGCGTAATATGGCACTGTACGCTCGATGGCCGCGTTCGGATTGGGGTCGGCCATAGTAACGGAAGAGGGTTCTCTGACGGATTCTTTGGGATCCAAAGAGGGATTTCGGTGTTGACACCGAATACGCGCAAGCGAGTGTTCGATCTCAGGATTGAAATCCAAATTTTCGGAATCCGAAGGTTGTCCACGGGTCATAAACCCTAAAATATAAAGTAGAAAATTAACATTTTTTTGGATTTTGAAGAAAAGTTTTAAGTTTTTTTTAGTTTCTATAAATAATGGTAAAAGTAATAGACTTCGTATTCGAAATAACAACTCAAATATTGTCCCCGGCAATAGTGCCAAAAACTCGATAGGCCCGCGAACAGACTCTTATGTGGGTGGTTGGTTCGATGAGTCGATCACCGCGGGCTTGCTTAGGTAGGCAAGTGCACCTATCGCAAGTATTACAGAATATTCGGGGGAATATCCAGATCATAAATTTCCCGGGAAAAGGTTGATTATCCCTACTGCTCCAAAAGCACTATTATTTTACTGAAATAGTAAGTTGTTGATTTTAACTAAAATGGGGAGAAAATAGGTTAAGATTAAAGGCGATGAAGAGATAACGCTCAGTGTCGAATTACGTTGGGATTAAAAATAGATTCGAATAACTAGAGATTTAAAGTTTCAATTTAATTAAAGCGGAAACTTGGCCGTGGAGGTTCCAAAATAATTGGCTCACCTATCTCTAGGAATATAGCTCACCTGGATATTAAGACTATTAACCGGGCTCTTGTTCGATGAAGGATTCCTCTTAATGCCCGCAGTACGCTAAGAACCCCTCTATTGGGTGGGGAACCCAATCCGGTAGAGTTAGCGCGCCTCCTCTCTCGAGGGTTAGTGCGGAACTCTCTTTACCCAGGGGTGATCAGTCCATATGCACGGCCTCTCGGCTAGCTAGTGTATGGATAACGGAAATAGAGCCCACACATCGATATGTGGTTCTACGCGTCGTTAACCCAGGGTAAACCTTAAGTTTTTAATTAAATAGTAAAATAAGATCTTTAGTTATTTAAAACATTTTTTATATCCCAATGCTCTTCGATACCGAGGGATAAAAGCGATTAGCCACTCATCGGAATGGGGATAGCTTATGAGTTTGGTTAGGCGAGCGTTCTAAACTATTTGATGAAGGGTTCTAAAGAACATAAGAAGAAAAGCAAGATAACCTAATTTTAGAAAAGTTACTACAAATAAAAATACCAGCATTCATCCAAACACATAACAAAGAGACAAAAATAAAACTAAGTTACAAGTAAGAGAAAATTGCATAATTGAAATTGCAAGTCCCACTCAAACGAGTGGGCGGGAAATAAATGTTGAAAATTTACAAGTCCTACTCAAACGAGTAGGGCTGAAATGAAAGCAAGTCTTACTCAAACGAGTAGTCGGAAATAAATTCGATTACAAGTCCATCTCAAATATTTACAGGGAAATAAAATCCGACCATTTAACTCCTAGCGAGTAGGCGGAAGATAAAAACCTGCCATTTAACTCAAATGAGTATGCGGTAAACAAAAGCTGAAAATTACAAGTCCTACTCAAACGAGCAGGAGGGAGATGAAATCCGGCCATTTAACTCCTAACGAGTAGGCGGAAGATAAAAAATAACAAGTCCTACTTAAATAAAGTCCAGTCATTTAACTCAAATGAGTAGGCGGAAAATAAAAACACACAAGTCCTACTTAAATAAAATCCAACCATTTAACTCAAATCAGTAGGCGGAAAATAAAAACACACGAAGTCTTATTGAATAAAATTCAGCCATTTAACTCAAATGAGTAGGCGGAAAATGAAAACATGCACACTTGCTGAAATTAAAATACACACACACACACACACACACACACACACACGACAGAAAATGAAATACTCACACTGCAGAAAGTAAATACTCACACTTGCAAATCCTACTCAAATGAGTAGGTGAAAAATTAAGGGAATTGATATACGCAAACCTCCACCCGCTATCCGCAAACCGGGTTAAGTAGTTTTTTAGGGTTTTATTTTTTTATATCAACAAACAATGATGCGGAGGTTTGCGTATACCTCCACCCAACAGCAGCTGGCGCTGGAGTTATGGACGGCCTCGGGAGTAACAACAACAATGATGGCGGAGGCGGAGCTGGCACTGCATGGATGAAGATGGATGATGTGGCAGCGCTCTGGATGGAGGCGGGATCTCGGGGTGGAGCTCGGTCTGCGGGCGTGGAGATGGTGCTTGGGCGGATCGCTGACGTGGAGGAGGCAGAGCTGGCTTGCGGGCAGACCTTTTTGGGGGTCAAGATGGCTTCAAATCGAAAAGTGATCAACATAAAAGTAGATCTCGGCGAGACGAACACCTTTCATGTTGATCACTTTTTGATTTGGAGCCGTCTTGTACCTCGATTTGGGCCCCGAAATCTGGGTCAGCGGACGGTTTACTGTAGCAGTTCCGCCGCCCCAGATTTCGGGGCCCAAATCGAGGTCCAAGACGGCTCCAAATCAAAAAGTGATCAACATGAAAGTTGTTCGTCTCGCCGAGATCTACAACTTTCATGATGATCACTTTTCGATTTGAAGCCTCCTTAACCCTTGCCCGTACGCCTGTACATATATGTGTACGCTTATATATATAGATATAATAAATAATAAGTAGAGGCTTGCATGCTTGGAGGCGTTGAAGAAGGTGACTGAGAACCCATGTATGCAAATGTGGTGGTCGGGCTCCATGTTGACGAATCTGACTCGTATGCGAACTTTGGTCGCGACAGCACGATATTGCCTATAATTGGAGAGTGCATTACAACGAACGGTTGCAAGAAGCACCGCCGGCAACGGGACCAAGTATATTACTGACATTGGATAATTGATAATGAAAAGTGGTATGTACATGTTTTTTATGCAATTTCACTTAAAATTTTTTTTTCAAATGGTAATGTTACAACTATTAATATTAATTTTTCTTCATATTTAGACAAAAACACTGACAAAATACAGTGACAGATTATGCCAAAAACGATGCTAAATATTTTCAAGACAACTTTAGAGGCTATTTATGACTTCTTTTGACTTCTTTTCAAGGCAACTATTAATATTGATATCTTCTTCATTTTTGCAGGCTAAAACATCAGTGTGAAGCAATATCATATTAGGCTACAATCATGACTTCTATTGAATGTTAACTATGTTCGTATGGACTTTAGAAAAACTAAAATTAATTACATTATGATGATATTTTGGGAAGTTTATTAATATCTTTGTATTTGTGGTGTCATTATTGCGGCTAACAATTATGTCTGCGGATAACAAATTTATAAAACAGTAGTTTGCGGATAATAATTATGTTTGCGGATAGCTAATTTGAAAAACAGTGGTTTGCGAATATCAAATGTTTGCGGATAGCGAAAAGTGATTTGCGTATATCAATCCCCAAAATTAAAGACACGTCATTTAACTCTTAACGAGTAGGAGGAAATCCATGCATACACGCACACACTCTACATAATTGGGGAAAACAATAAACTTATCTCATACACGCACACACGCAGGCGAAAAAATTAAGAAAAACCAAGTTATCGAAAAATTAAAACAACTGCATTTCTATCGCTAAAATGCCGTAGAAATGCATAAGAAGGCAAAATAAAAATTTTTTGAACAAAAACTTTTCAAACTAAAGCGAGAAATGCAAGTGCCTGAAAAATTAAAACGTTTGCATTTTTACCGTTAGATTTTGACAGAAATGCATAAAAAGTGGAAATAAAAATTGTTTGAGCAAAAATCTTTTTATGTATTTGCTAAAATCAAAGTTGTTGAACAACTAAAATAACGCTTGATTCATTCTTATATATTTGTAAAAAAGTTTAAAAAGTAGCAGAAAATGAAAATAAAAATCCTAAGTCTAACCAATTTTGATAAGAAAAATGGATCTAATAACGGCTAGAAATTTTGATAAAAAAGGAAAATTAGGCAAACAGTTTTTCATTTTAAAAAATAAATTACACAATTTTAACTCATACTCGCACACACGCAATATGAAAATGAAAACAAAAGTACATAAGATTTATGAAAAGGAGGCCTTCAAAGACATTCCAAAGCTTTGTAAGGATAAGAAAAATAATAATTTTATTAACAAAACAGGTTGATTACAAAAGCTTAAACAAACAAACTTCAAAAGGCGGGGGGGGGGGGGGGGGGGGGGTGGGGAGAATCCTTATATAGCACTACAATAGCTCCAAACAGCAGCCCTTACTCATCAAAATGGTTCAAAAATTTGGAACCCCGGACTCATACAACAGTTGCCCTTTTATAGGCAAAAATTTCCCAAGTACACACCCTCCGACACGGGCGTGTCGGGGGGGGGGGGGGGCGTGTCAGCACTATTCTGTAACAACCCCATCTGTTCATATCGTATATACTAGAAGGTCCGGCCGGGGCCCCACAGCATATACCACAGAACGAGCGGTGAAGTCACGGTATGGCACCAGAGTAGCGCAGCACACCTTAACCCATTGCATTCTAGCGGAAGCCTATACAGTACACTTGAACTCCACACCTGAATGTCCGACATATAAAACACCATATTTTATATATTCATAGGAATGTCTTACAACACATACAAGACAAAGAGTTGGCCTTAAGGCCTTACAGGTCTTTCATACAAGTGGCCATAAACAATGGCATGGAAGCCGGCCACACAAAAGAAAACATCACATGTTCATTTCTTTAGCCTTCGAGGGCTAGTGGTGGCAGCAGCAGTAACAACAGGGACTTTAGCCCTTGTGCATCCCGCTTGGCTCTCCAACTCCTGCACAGGGACAGGCCACCCAATGGTGGAAAAAGATGAAATGGTCAGCATTCCGCTGACCAAATTATAACGACCCTACCCCTTCTCTCGGGGCAGCGGTATTCTTCCCTGCAAAGCATAGCATGTACAAGCATATATATCTATAGCTCATTCAATGTGCACTCACGCACATCCATTCCATCACAATTGTCATCCACACGGCCAAACGATCCGTGCACTCAGGGCACATTCTTGGTGTACCGGTGAACCAGTTGACCACCACCGTATCAGGGTCGCAACGCAACGGCAAATTACTTGAGCATTTACGCCATGGCGTGCAGCCTGAGTTCAAGTCTTAATGCACCGGGATGGTCCGTAGCCCTTCATTGTGACATGGCTCGAAGGCCTAAGACTCTCGCTATGCGCTCTAACATACCACACTTTCAGGTCTCACGTCAGACGGACATAGCGCAGGTCGGATCCTCCACCCCACATTGCTCAAATCGCCTTTGCCATCACCGAGTACCACGTACTCGCGGCACATAAAAGGCGAGGGTTGGTCTCACCGATCGTGTTTGGCATTACAGCCTGGGTATCCTCTGACACCCATTTCTAGCACAATATTGGCGGGTCTTTCCTGGGCACACCAGTACTTCCTATCTTAACAGGTAACACACCACAAAGATCATAGCGTCGGCGGGTCTTTCCTGGGCACACCAGTACTTCCTGCTTCTGCAGGTACCACACCACGCATATAACAAATGTCAGGGGTCTTTCCTGGCTTACCATGCCAGTACTTCCTGTTACTCTCTTCACAGGTACCACCTAAACATTCAGCATCACAATAGGCCTTTCCCGGACTTCCATCCGGTACTTCTTGCTATTATCTTCACAGGCATGACCCAACAACACAAGCATGACACGGATATTTTCCTAGACTACCACTCCAGTACTCCCTGCTACTTCCTTCACAGGTCCAATCCGTCGACTCCTAACTATTCGTTTATCATGGAGTCTTCTCCGGTTTGTATGCAACATCACCAATCCAGACCAACCTGTCTAGAAGGGCTTCACACAGCATGTCTATTCTGTAATGTCATTTTCGGATCTATATGCTAACCACTTGGGGATTTCATGAATCAACCCAACGATCCCCATAACTGACCACCTGCTGGTGGGGGAATCATGTGCATATGAAAAAAAGGGAGCCTTCATATGGCTATGAAGAAAAGTCGTTACCCTCGTAGACCGCTTCGGTGCCATGAGCTCCAAGCTGGCTCGAACGAATCATAAGAGCATTTCCTCCGCAACGTCGGCCTCGGATCTCTCGTCGGCAAACCGCAGCACCACCGGTGATCAGTCCCCAACTCCTCCTCCTCCTTATTCATCTCTGTTTCTCTCTCTAGAAATGTAGAAAGAGGAAGCTAAAAGCCAAATGAGCTTTTCATGCTCATTCTCGGCCTTAAGAAGATAGGTAGGCCTCTCAGCCCTTGGATCCAGGCTGAAGGAATGGATGGCCACGATTTCACCAAAAATCATAAATTTTGCCTAACACGGCCTGTGACACGCCCATGTCCATGGTCATGTTCTCCTAAGCGGTGCTCAACCGACTCATCAATTCTACTACACGACCATGTGACACGCCTGTGTCATGGGCCGTGTCACCCGATATGCCTACCAACACGGTCGTGTCTGTGGTCGTGTTCCTCAGGCTACAAAAACTCGAAATCACCCGAGACTCACACGGCCTTGTGCCACGCCCGTGTCTTAGGCCGTGTGCCCATACACGGCACCAGACACGCCCGAGTTCAAATGTTGAGTTCGTCAACCGTTCACCCAGGAAGCACATGCCCTTGGACATGCCCGTGTCCCAGGCCGTGTCACATACATTTTTTCCAACTTCTGAATTTTGGGGTGTTACAACCCTCCCCTCCTTACAAAAATTTCGTCCCTGAAATTTGCACCATGTAAGGACTCAAACAAAATGATTTTCATTCGATAATTAGTTTAATATCAGTCGATACACAGTGTATGACCATTACACAAAACGTTCGGGAAACTCAGCTCGCAAGATCTGCTCTCGCTCCCATGTAAGCTCTTCACGGTCGTAGTTGTCCCACCGGACTTTCACCATCCCGACCGTCTTATTCCGCAACTATTTCTCGGCTCGATCCTCGATCTGAATGGGCCTAACTTTCATTATTAACCCGTACTCTACCGGCACACGATCAACCCTGATCACCTGAGTTGGATCTTTCATGGCCTTCCGCAACACCGAGATGTGAAATATATCATGTAAGTCACTCAATTCTGCCGAAAGAGCTAGCTGACACGCAGCTTCCCCAACTCGCTCGACCACGTCAAACAGACCAAGGTATCTGTAAAAACCGAACAGAAATAAACTGGAAGTGGTTTAACTGAAACTTTATTATCTGAAAAAGGTATCTATTACAAAGGTATGATCTCCCTTATATAGAATGGAGGAGAGAAGAGAGAATACAAATATGAGATGTGGGACTAAAAATTTACAGGACACAAGTGAACTATAAATACACAAACCGCACAAGCCGTGCGGTTTGACAGAAGGGCTAACCGCTCGGCTACTACCAGAGAGAGATCGCCATGTGAAACTACTAGACCGCCCGGTCTCCAAGTCGCCAGAGACAAACCGCTAGACCGCTTGGACCTCAGACAGCAACACACAGGAACTAAACAGCTGAAGGGTAACAACAAAACCGCACGGTCATCAACCCGGCAAACCAGACCGCCAGACCCCCCGGTCACCAACTTCAACACTCCCCCTCAAGCTGGAGCATATATATCGATCATGCCCAGCTTGTCACAAATATGAAGAAATGAGGCAGATACTGGCTTGGTGAAGATGACAACCAGCTCTTTATCAGAAGTGACGAAGGGAGTGCAAATTTGTTCTTTCAAAATCTCTTCATGAATGAAATGACAGTCGACCTCAATGTGCTTGGTTCTTTCATGGAAGATCGGATTTTTGGAGATGTATATGGCAGCCTTATTGTCACAGAACATAGGTAGAGGATGGCTGTAGTACTCTCCAAAATCCAGCATGAGAGCCCGTAGACATTTTAACTCACAAGTGGTCGATGTCATACTCTGATACTCTGCTTCAGCACTGGACCTGGAAACAACAGACTGCTACTTGCTCTTCCAGCTTACCAGATTTCCCCCAACAAAGGTGCAGAAACCGGAGATAGACTTGCGATCCCCTTTGTCATCAGTGTAACTCGTATCTGAGTATGCTTCAACCCTCAGATGACCATTCTTCTGAAAGAGTAATCCTTTCTCTGGCGCTGCTTTGACATACTCCAAGATCCGCAAGGCGGACTGTAGATGGCACTCCCTAGGTGCTTGCATGAATTGACTCACCTTGCCCACATCATAGGAAATGTCGGGCCTGGTCACTGTGAGATATATGAGCTTACCAACTAGACGGCTGTACCGCGTAGTATCCGAAAGAAGAGGCGAATCATTTGTCCAGGTTTTGTCTTCTCCAATTGCCATGGGGCATCAGGCAGGTTTGGCTCCAGTCAATCCTGCTTCTTTTAATAGATCAAGGGCATACTTACGCTGGAAGAGGACTAAGGAGTTGGGCTTCTGAGAGATTTTGATCCCCCAAAAAGTACTTCGGAGATCCCAAATCTTTCGTGACCAGATGTTGACGAATATGCCGCTTTGTCAAGGATACCCCTTCCTGATCATCGCCAGTGAGAAGAATATCATCGACGTACACAGCAAGAACCACCAGTCCCGAGCAGGTTTTGAGAATAAATAGCGAGTGATCGGCAGAGCTGCACGCAAAACCAACGGCCTCCACGATGCCGCTGAACTTGTCAAACCAAGCTCGAGGGCTCTTCTTGAGGACATAGATTGCCTTCTTCAGCCGACATACTCGTGTCTCCCCCTGAGCAACATACACAGGAGGTTGCTCCATATAGACGGCCTCCTGAAGATCACCATAAAGGAAGGCATTCTTTACATCCAGCTGGGAAATCAGCCACTCTCGATTGACAGCCACAGAGAGAAGGACATGTATAGTGCTGAGACGAACCACAGGAGAGAAAGTGTCAAAGTAATCAACTTCATATGTCTGGGTAAAGCCCTTAGCAACAAGGCGAGCTTTATAACGGTCCATTGTGCCGTCCGGGCCAAATTTGACCACAAAGACCCAGCGACAACCAACAACATCAGTACCGAAGGGAGGAGGAACAAGAGTCCAGGTACCCCGCTCCATGAGGGTCGTCATTTCCTCATTCATGGCCAGCTTCCAGTGAGGAATAACAAGGGCCTCCTAGTAGGAACGAGGTGTGGCAGTGGCAGAGATAGCCAGCGCAAAGGCCCTGTGAGAAGAGGTAAGACGATCATATGAAACAACAACAACAAGGGGGTGTAGGGTACACGTCCGCACCCCTTTGCGAAGAGCCACAGGAAGGTCCAGGTCGGCGGTTCCTTCGGCATCCGGAGCATCCGTGTTAGAGAGAGTTGGCCTGGGAGGAGAGAGCGACGGCGGTGGAGATGAGGGAGACGGTGGCGGAGAAGTGAGAGAGAGAGGCGGATGGAGAGGAGTTGACGGAGACGGTGTAGGGGTGGATATCGCGGGAGGAGACGATGGAATGAAGGGAATAGCATGAGAATCATAAGCTAGGGGAAGAGGAGAGGAAGCTGGGGGAAGAGAAGTGGAGTCATCCGAGAAGTAGGAGGCATTCTCGAAGAAGGTAACGTCAGCGGAGACGAACTGTTGACGAAGAACGGGGTTAAAGCAACAGTAGCCTTTCTGAGTGGTGGAGTACCCCAGAAAGACATATTTGGTGGAGCGAGGGGATAGCTTATCACGGGTGGCAGATGGGGCATGCACAAATACAGTGCACCCAAAGATGCGGAGAGGGATAGGAAAAGGCTCCTTGCCCGGATACAGAATGGAGAATGGGGTTTTCCCATGGAGAACGGTGGAGGGAATGCGATTGATGAGGTAGCAGGCAAGGAGAACATCATAGCCCCAATATGAGCGAGGGACATGCATTTGGGTCATCAACGTGCGAGCGACATCGAGGAGGTGACGGTTTTTGTGTTTCGCCACCCCATTTTGTTGGGAGGTATAAACACAGCTAGTTTGATGAATAATGTCATGTTGCACACAAAAAGAGGTAAACGCATGACTCAAATATTCTTTAGCATTGTCGGAGCAAAATGTTTTAATGCAAACACCAAACTGAGTTTTAATTAACTGATAAAAAGAGATCCACACATCTAAAAGTTCAGAGCGATCTCGTAAGAGATACACCCAGGTACATCTAGAAAAATCATCAATAAAGGTTACAAAATAAGAACTACCCCGACCAATGGTGAGGGTAGGAGCAGGTCCCCAGACATCGTAGTGGACAAGATCAAATGGACGAGTAGAGCCCCGACCTTGCTTCGGATGGAAGGAGGAATGGTGATGCTTGCCTAGTTGATAAGCGTCGCAGTGGAGAGGAGTACTGGAGGGAGGGAGGTGGGGCAGAAGCTGATGTAGAAGCCGTGGTGGAGGATGACCGAGGCGGAGATACCACTGGAGAAGATCCGTACAAGAAGATGAGAAGGCGGACAAGGTGGAAACGTTGTCGAGGAAGTAGAGGCCGCCGCTCTCAGTCCTAGTAGCAATCGTCTATTGGGAGCTCGAATCCTAAAAAAACAAGAAGTCGGAGTAAACGTCACAGAACACTAAAGCTGCTTGCATAAAGAGGTAACCGACAATAAATTGCACGGAAACTTGGGCACATAGAGACTGTCCGCTAGTCGAAGGGACGGAGTAACATGAACCACTCCCGACCCATGAACTGGGGAGGGAGAACCGTCTGCAATGATGATCGGGGGCAACCGATCATGCTGTCCGAGTAGAGAGAAGCACTGAGGATTGCCCATCATGTGATTAGTTGCACCAGAGTTGATGAGCCATTTACCGTAAGTTACCACATGGGCACTACCTGAGGATGTGACCATTGAGGCAGACGGCTTGGAAGAGGAGGCAGAAGAGTCACCGGAGGGGCGAAGATGGGGATGCTTCGTCCAGCAGCGTTCGGAAGTATGGCCGGTGCGGCCACAGTGAGAGCAGAGGTAGCGGGAAGAAGCACATCCGCCGGACTGGTGACTGTGGCTACCAGAGCCACTCCGCTGAGTTTGATGAGCATAGTTATCCGGTGGAGGAGTAGCGGGCAGAAGTGGGCGCTGAAGGAGAGAAGTGACAACGGCGATGCGGGCAGCGCTGGCATCTAAGGTAGGAGATTTTGCCTCACCCAGAATTTGATGGCGGATCATGTCATAAGTATCAGAAAGTCGGAGCAGATAACAAACAACCAGATGCTCCTGGAAGTGCTTGTGTTGTTGAGCCAAATCCGCAGAAAAGGGGCTATTCTGAAGAATCTCAGCCCCAAGATCCTGAACCTGTTGGTAGGCAGCAGCAGGAGACAAGGTAGGACGGGCAAAGAGGTCTGCATACAACGTATAGATGCAGGACATCTAAGCCCCTTTGGAGTACAGAGCGGTAAGATGAAGCCAAGCGGCCTTGACCATCTCATCATGACGGATTACGGGAAGGCACTCATCGGATAGGCTGTTAGCGAGCCAAGTACGCACAGGAGTGTCACTCGCATCCCAGTCATCAAAGAGAGGTGAAGTTGTAGGAGGAGGGTCATCAACGAGATGGTGGCGTTTGCGTTGCGAGCGTAGGAGAAAGGTGAAAGAGATGCTCCAATCTGGGTAGTTAGAGCCGACAAGCTTGGAAACTGTGCCAAGGTTCCCGGAAGGAGTAGGAGGAAGAGGCGGAGCCAGATTGGCGATAGGGGTGGTGGCAGGAGTGGTGGCAGTAGAAGCATTAGAAGGAGCCATAGGAGCAAATAACGGGAAGCCGTGCGGTTAGGAAACAATCCTTGCGGATAGGAAGAAGAAGAGCTGCAGCGGTCACAAGGGCAGACAACAGCGGCCAGAGAAGCCACGACCAAGCCACAGACCCAAGCAAAGGGATAGAAGTCGAGCGGCTAGAAGATAGTCCGCTCGAACAGAAGCAAAGAGCAACAAGGCAAATAAGGCAACAGGTCGCGGCGATAGGATGCAGTGACTGAGCACAGGTAACAAAGAGGTCACGCACACAGAGGGCAACGATAAGGATATAAAGAAGCCGCGCGGACAGGGAGCATACAGGCGAAGCAAGCCACGCAGACAGGGAAGGCGGACAGAATCAGGAGGATAAGATCAAGCCCTCTGATACCATGTAAAAACCGAACAGAAATAAACCGGAAATGGTTTAACTGAAACTTTATTATCTGAAAAAGGTATCTATTATAAAGGTATGGCCTCCCTTATATAGAATGGAGGAGAGAAGAGATAATACAAATAAGAGATGTGGGACTAAAAATTTACAGGACACAAGCGGACTATACATACACAAACTGCACAAGCCGCGCGGTTAGACAGAAGGGCTAACCGCTCGGCTACTACCAGAGAGAGAGAGATCGCTATGGGAAACTGCTAGACCGCCCAGTCTCCAAGTCGCCAGAGACAAACCATTAGACCGCTTGGACCTCAGACAGCAACACACAGGAATCAAACTGCTGAAGGGTAACAGCAAAACTGCGCGGTCATCAACCCGCCAAACCAGACCGCCAGACCGCCCGGTCACCAACCTCAACAGTATCTTGGACTCAACTTTTTCAACCGTCGAATCCAGGATACGCCTTTAAATGGTTTGATCTTCAAGTATACCCAGTCGCCGACCGCGAACTCCACATTCTGGTGTTTGGAATTATAGTATTTCGCTTGCCGATCTTGAACGATCAATAGTCGTTCCCGAACAGTACGAATCGTTGAATTCGCTCCATCGATTTCATTTCTGTTATACACTCTGGCTTCGCCTGCCTCTATCTAAGATAAAGGTGTACGACACTTCCGTCCATACAGAGCCTCATACGGTGACATACCAATGCTCTCCTTGTAGCTGTTATTGTAGGCAAACTCCACCATGTAGAGATGATCTTCCCATCTCTTTCCGAAGTCTAGGGAGCACATCCTGCGCATGTCATCCATCGTTCTGTTGGTCTGTTTAGTTTGGCCATCCGTCTGGGGATGAAAGGCCGTACTAAATGTCAACTTCGTGCCCAACAGCTGATGAACTAGCCTCCAATCATTGGACATGAACCGCCCATCTCGATCACTAACGATGCTTCGAGAAACATCGTGAAGCTGCACAATCTGGTGAACATATAATTTTTCCAAACTTTCAACCGAATCATCTCGCCTGTTTGGGAGAAAATGTGCTACTTTCGTTAGCCGGCCGACAATCACCCAGATGGAATCATTCCCTCGCTGCGATCTTGGCAACCCATGCACGATATCAATGGAAATATCATCAAACTTCCACTCTGGAATCGGCAGCGACTTCAAATACCCGCCCAGCTTCTGGCATTCCTCCTTGACTATCGCACATGTTTGGCATTTGACCACATCTCTCTTTAGCCCTGGCCACCAGAATAGCTTTTTCAGATCATTGAACATCTTCGTGCTCCCGAGGTGGATGGATTATTTTGTATAATGCGCTTCATACATCAATTCTTCCCGCAATTTACCCATATTCGGGACGCACAAACGGCCCTCTTTCTGCAAAAGACCGTCATTCCAGGATATTTTGACCTCTGGCCCCTCTTTAACATAGCGGAAGAGATCTTCATCTAACCCCGTTGCTCGTCGAATCCGGTCTGTAGGGTCACATTGCACCTCCGTCCAATTCATACATGCATTGGCGGTGGAATTCTTGTCAACACAAGAAATCTCTAACTCTTCTAGCTCCTGTATGAGACGTTCATCATGCCTCTACAACCAATTTGCTCTTGCCGGAGTCCGCCGACTCAAGGCATCCGCGACAACATTCCCCTTCCCAGGAGTATAGTGAATCTCAAAGGTGTAGTCCCCGAGGAACTCCAACCACCTTTGTTGTCGCATATTTAAGTCATTCTGTTCCAATAGGGACTTTAGGCTCTTGTGATCTGTATAGATCTCCACCTTCACTCCATAAAGATAGTGTCGTCATAGCTTTAGTGCAAAAATTACCGCCGCCAATTCTAAGTCATGGACGGGATAATTTCGCTCATGCACCTTTAGCTGGCGTGAGCCATAAGCATTCACCTTTCCATTTTGCAGAAGAACGCAGCCTAAGCCGCTCCCTAAGGCATCACTATAGATTACAAATCCTTCGATCCCACATGGCGAAGACAACACCGGTGTCGTGGTCAACCGAACCTTCAGCTCTTCAAAAGCTCGTGCGCACTCTGGCGTCCAGACGAACTTCTGATCTTTTCTCGTCAGCGTGGTTAACGGCAAAGCGATCCGTGAGAAATTCTCAACAAATCTTCGATAGTAGCCCGCAAGTCCAAGGAAGCTCCTGACCTCGGCCACTGAGGACGACACCGACCACTCCTCTATGGCCCTTCTCTTTGCAGGATCCACTGTTATGCCCGCTCCACTCACCACATGGCCTAAAAAAGCCACTGACGATAGCCAAAACTCGCACTTCGAGAACTTGGCATAGAGCTTGTTCTGCCGCAATGTGTGCAACACCAACCGCAAGTGGGTTTCATGCTCAGCTTTAGACTGCGAGGACACCAGGATGTTATCAATGAACACTATCACGAACAAGTCCAGGTACTCGCGGAACATACGGTGCATCAAATCCATAAACACTGAGGGCGCATTACACAGTCCAAATGGCATCACCGTGAATTCGTAGTGCCCGTAACGCGTTCCAAATGCGGTTTTGGGAATGTCGCCTTCCCAGATTCTCAATTGGTAATAACCAGATCTCAAATCCAACTTGGAATAGACGGTCAATCCCACTAGCTGATCAAACAGCTCATCAATCCACGGAATCGGATATTTGTTCTTCTCAGTCAGCTTGTTCAGCACACGGTAATCAATACACAACCGCAAACTCTCGTCTTTCTTTTTCACAAAAAGCATAGGGGCGCTCCAAGGTGATATGCTTGGGCTATATAACCCTGCTCCAGTAATTCTTGCAGTTGGACTTTCAACTCCTCCATCTCCTTTGGCGCAATGCGATATGTCGAGCGAGCCACAGGTTTCGCACCTGGCACCAGCTCTATCGTGAAGTCAATCTCTCGCTGGGGTGGTAGCCCAGGGAGATCCTTGGGAAACACATCTGTAAACTATGATACGATCGGAACATCACTCGCACTGGCCTTAGGCTCCATCGCCTGAATTAGCGTGAAGTATACCTCCACGCCCTTCCAAACAGCTTTGACAGCTTGGAGGGCAGACATCAACGTCCCTCCAACTCCTCGCATACCCGCGAACTTTGTCTCCTGTTCTATATTTTGGCCCAACGTGATCTCTTTGGACTGGAAATCAATCAAGGCATGCTGCTCCGCAAGCCAATCCAACCCAAATATCACATCAAATTACGATATCGATAATACAGATGTCGTCAAACAGAAATCTCGACTTCCTATATGCACTGCCACATCGCAAGCTTGATCCTCAAGCATCATACACCCATTTGGCAACACAACTCTGACGCTATCTGCCTTTACACGACTGGGTATCCCAAGCCGCGCTATAAACTCTCGAGACAGAAAAGAATGCGACGCACCCGTATCAAACAGTGTTCGCGCCAGCATGTTCCGAATCAGTACAAAGCCTGTGGTAATCGCATTACACACAAGCCACATACACATATGCAATAAACAAAGCATACAAACAAAATAAGACTCAAAACTAAACTCGTACCTGTGACGACGTCACTTTGTTTAATGGCCTCCTGCAGGCCAAGATTGTTGACCTGGGGCTACGCCTGAGAGGCGGAGGATTCCACCACTGCTTTGCCCTTCTCAGCATATGATGCTCCCGCCTTCTTTTCATTCTTTGGCGGCACCCGACAGTCACGGGCAATGTGCCCCACCCGTCCACACATAAAACACGTACGAGTCTCCGGCTTTTAGGTAGCCCCCGACGTTGCTCCCGAGGCAACTGAAGAAGGAGCTTGTCCAACCATCTTGGGCCTCTTGCCCCACTTCTTCTTATAGAATGACTTTGCCGGTCGGGGTAACTTAAACTATGGCTGTGTCACGGCCAAGGCCCTCTTCCCCTGCACCCTCTTCATGTCTTTCTCCAGTGCGCACGCAGTGTCTACTAACGTCTGGAAGCCCTGGTTCACCGAACTCGAAAGCAGGAACCTCAGCTCATCCTGCAATCCTTTGTAGAACTGATTTGTCTTCCTCTGCTCATCGGCAAATATTGAACCCGCATATCATCCCAAGCGAGTAAACTCATGCAGGTACGCTTCAACACTGTCGTCTCCTTGCGTTAATCTCTGGAATTCATTCTCCATGGCTATACGCTGTGCCACGGAAAGGTGTTTCGCCAGGAAGAGTCGAGAGAATTCCTCCATGGTCACTTGTGTCAACGGTCTCCCCGCCAAGTGATGCAACTCCATCTCGTCCCACCATAATCTCACTTCTCCTTCAAGTAGAAAGGTAGCTAATAAGGTAACTTTCTGATGTTCCTCCGACCCGATCGCCGTCATAATCCTCTTAACGTGCGATATCCAATCCTCAGCCTGCGTAGGAGATCCTGCTCCCAAAAACGTAGGCGGATGAAAACTCAAAAACCGTGTCAACCGCCGTTCAGCCGCTCGAGGATCTACAGCCACAACAGGTTCTGGCCTTGCCGCCACCTGTTCTGGTCTCAAAACCGGCTGTGCCTGCCCAACTGGCTGGCCTTGCATCATTGCAAATACATCCTCAGCAACTAATCGAACGGTTTCCGCAGATGGTGGAGGTGTAGTCACCTCGGTCGGTGCCGTACATTCTTCAGAACGCTGGGGCTCCGACGGCCCAGCTCCACTTCGTGTCACCCAAAGGTGGACAAGACAAACACATTAGCGACCGCACACAAGCAATCACAACAAAATAGGAACGTGCAGGTTCCTCAAACACATGTATTTGCATTCCTATTATGGACATTCAGGAGTTCAAACGTGTTAATTTGGTGTGCACAGACACGTGCCGCCATCCCACAAAAGAAGTCGACCACAACTACGAAAGGGAAAGAGCAAGACAGCTGATACCAAAAATGTAACAACCTCATTCGTTCATATTGTATATACTAGAAGGCCCAGCCAGGGCCCCACAGCATATACCACAAAACGAGCGGTGAAGTCACGGTATGGCACCAGATTAGCGCAGCGCACTTTAACCCATTGCATTCTAGCGGAAGCCTATACAGCTCACTTGAACTCCACACCTGTATGTCCGACATATAAAACCCCATATTTTATATATTCATAGAAATGTCTTACAACACATACAAGACAAAGAGTTGGCCTTAAGGCCTTACAGGGCTTTCATACAAGTGGCCATAAACAATGGCGCGCAGGCCGGCCACACAAAAGAAAACATCATACGTTCATTTCTTTATACTTCGAGGGCTAGTGGCGGCAGCGGCAGCAATAACGGGGACTTCAGCCCTTGTGCGTCCCGCTTGGCTCTCCAACTCCTGCACAGGGACAGGCTACCCAGTGGTGGCAAAAGAGGCAACGGTCAGCATTCCGCTGACAAAATTATAACGACCCTACCCCTTCTCTCGGGGCAGCGGTATTCTTCCCTGCAAAGCATAGCATGTACAAGCATATATATCTATAGCTCATTCAATGTGCACTCATGCACATCCGTTCCATCACAATCGTCAGCCACGCGGCCCAACGATCCGTGCACTTAGTGCACATTCTTGGTGTACCGGCAAACCAGTTGCCCACCACTGTATCAGGTTCGCAACCCAACGGAAAATTACTTGATCATTTACTTCATGGCGTGCAGCCGGAGTTCTAGACATAACGCACCGGGATGGCCCGTAGCCCCCCATTGTGACATGGCTCGAAGGCCTAAGACTCACACTATGCGCTCCAACAGACCACACTTTTATGTCTCACGTCAGATGGACATAGCGTAGGTCGGATCCTCCACCCCCCCCCCCCCCCCCCCCCCGTTACTCAAATCGTCTTTGCCATCACCGAGTACCACGTACTCGCGGCACATAAAAGGCGCGGGTTGGTCTCACCGATCCTATTTTGCATTACAGCCTGGGTATCCTCTAACACCCATTTCTAGCACAATATTGGCGGGTCTTTCCTGGGCACACCAGTACTTCCTGCCTTAACAGGTACCACACCACAAAGTTCACAGTGTCGGCGGGTCTTTCCTGGGCAAACCAGTACTTCCTGCTTCTGCAAGTACCACACCACAAATATCACAAATGTCAGGGGTCTTTCATGTCTTACCATGCCAGTACTTCCTGTTACTCTCTTCACAGGTACCACCTAAACATTCAGCATCACAATAGGCCTTTCCCGGACTTCCATCTGGTACTTCCTGCTATTATCTTCACAGGCATGACCCAACAACACAAGCATGACACGGATATTTTCCTGGACTACCACTCCAGTACTTCCGACTACTTCCTTCACAGGTCTAATCCGTCGACTCCTAAACTATACGTTTATCACGGAGTCTTCTCCGGTTCGTATGCAACATCACCAATCCAGACCAACCTGTCCAGATGGGCTTCACACAGCATGTCTATTCCGTACTTTCATTTCCAGATCTATATACTAACCACTTGGGGATTTCATGAATCAACCTAACGATCCCCATAACCGACCACCCGTTGGTGGGGGAATCATGTGCATATGCAAAAAGGGAGCCTTCACATGCCTATGAAGAAAAGTCATTACCCTCGAAGACCGCTTCGGTGCCATGAACTCCAAGCTGGCTCGAACGACTCACAAGATTTTTTCCTCCGCAACGTCGGCCTCAGATCTCTCATCGGCAAACTGCAGCACCACCGGTGATCAGCCCCCAACTCCCCCTCCTCCTTCTTACTCTCTCTTTCTCTCTCTAGAAATGTAGAAAGAGGAAGCCAAAAGCGAAATGAGCTTTTCATGCTCATTCTCGGCCTTAATAAGATAGGGAGGCCTCTCAGCCCTTGGATCCAGGCTGAAGGAATGGATGGCCACGATTTCACCAAAAATCGTAAATTTTGCCTGACACGGCCTGTGACACGCCCGTGTCCATGGCCGTGTTCCCCTAAGCGGTGCTCAACCGACTCATCAATTCCAGTACACGCCCATGTGACACGCCTGTGTCATGGGCCGTGTCACCCGACACGCCTACCAACACGGTCACGTCTGTGGTCGTGTTCCTCAGGCTGCAAAAACTGGAAATCAGCCGAGACTCACACGGCCTTGTGACACGCCCGTGTCTCAGGCCGTGTGCCCATACACGGCACCAGACACGCCCGAGGTCAAATGTTGAGTTCGTCGACCGTTCACCCAGGAAGGACACGACCTAGGACACGCCTGTGTCCCAGGCCATGTCACTCACATTTTTTCCAACCTATGTATTTTCGGGTGTTACATATTCACATCAGATTTCGGTGATTGACGACGATTTGACATTGCGGTGTAAAACACGGCGGTCACGCCCCCGGTCACGGGCGTGATGGTGGGTGTGTCGTTCGGCGATTGATGGCGTTGTTGACTTCTGGAGGCCCACGTGGAAGTCACGCCCCTGGTCACGGGCATGACCCAAAGTACACGGGCGTGACGGGGAGGTTGAACTGGGCGTCGTCTGCGTTGAAAGTCGTCGGCGGCAGTTTGTCAGCCAAGTGGAGGAGTCACGCCCCAGGTCACGGGCGTGACTCTGGGCGCGTCAGTTTGGTTGATGATTGTCGAGCAAATTTCATCGAGCTTGAGTTTCACGGGCCATGGTCACGGGGCGTGTCAAATGACACGGGCGTGACCCTGGGCGTGTCAAATGACACGGACGTGACCCTGGGCGTGTCAAACTTTTCTCCTCGAAATCTTTTGATTCCACTTGAAATGAAGTGTCACGGCCTGGTCATGGGCGTGACCCAAAGTACACGGGCGTGTACTAGGGCGTGTCAGGTCATTTTTTTGACTTTTTCTGAAAAATTGCAGGAATCAAAATTAAGTTAAGTTAGTACAAAAAGAAAGCAATTTATTAAATAAAAGTAACTAAAAAGACAAAATTAAACTAAAATGACATAATAAAAATACTATAAATTAGGTATATTTACAACACATCAGTGCGCTAAATCCAATGTCGAGCTCATCGTCCTACCGCCGGCGGTATCTCTACCACCGGGCATTAGCTTTCAGCGACTCCAGGTCTGAAAACTGGGGGTGTTACACCGAGACCAAAAGGCGAAACTCGCAACAGAGAAAATAAACCGGGAGAACACAACAAGTTGCAAAGAAGCGCGGTTAGCAAGGAAAGTCGGGCAAACAGAAAAGCCCGAAAGGAAGCAAGATGCAAGCACAGCGAGAAGCAAGGGATTGAAGGGAAGGGAAATTAACCAGACAAACCTGAAGAAGCCGGTGGAAGAGGACACGCGGTTAAACCAACAAACCACGATCTTTTTGAAGCAAATGATCGTTTTGGTCTGATACCATGCAAAAAATGGACAAAGAGCAAATAAATCGCAAACTTTTTTGCTCCAAAAAGATAATTATTACATAGATATGCCCCTTATTTACAAAAACCAGGGGAGATGCGAGAATTATAACAAACATTGCGGGACTAAATACAATCTGCATGGCTTATGTGGTTTAATAATGTCAAACCACACACTATACAAAAAAATAACAAAACTCCCAACAATAGCAAGGGAAACCACACGTCCGCCAGGGAAGACCGTTGGGCAAACCGCCAGACCGCAACTACAGGTTGCCACCAGGCCGCAGTTGTGTCTAATCACCACACCATTGTTGCGGGTTTCCACATGACCGCATCTGTGGGTAATCATCAGACCGCTGCTGCGGCAAACCTTCAGACCTCAACTACGAGCTGCCACCAGGCGGAAGTTGCGGCTTATCATCATATCGCTGTTGTAGTAAGACTCCAGACTATAAGAGAGGATTGCCACCACACCATAATTGCGGCTAACCACCAGACCGCTAGTAAACGATCACTACCAGACCACTGCACCAACCAGCCAGACCACCAGACTGCCTGAACTAGCCGCCAGGTCTAACCGCCAGACCGCCCGAGCTACTAACCGCCCGACTAGAGAGACAAACCCCCAATTTATAACACTCCCCTTCCCATTCATACACACATAAATGCATTATGTTCGTTGGCTGGCTCTCAGGCCACCAAGCTGGGCTATCAAGCACTCAAATCCACAATACTGGCCCCCAGGTCTCGACGAGACAGGCCTCACAATTGCTCTCTCACAGAGCTACCACTGGCGGTAACACTACCGCCGTGCGGTACCTGGCTGAAATATGATTCTGCCCAGATTTCCGAGTGCTTCTTGAAGTTAGCCCCCAAAGTTCCCTGCTACAATCTACCGCATAGAAACTGGAAAAAAATACAGCAAAGAGTCTTCTCTGGCAAAATAGGCATATGAAAAACATCACCAATCCAGGCAAACAAGTCTGAATGGGCTTCACACACCATTTCCATGTTCATACTTCATTTCCGAAATGTAAATGCAAATCTATGGTGATATACAGTATCTACCCTAAGGAAGACCTCACGCTTACCGCTCACTCGCGGGAGTGGGTTTCCTATGAAAAAGGAAAAGGACTTCACATGTCCAAGTAGAAAATCGTTACCCTTTGCGCTCTCTTCGGTGCCATGCCAAAAAATCTAGACGGATGAACGCGAACGCAACGATCTTGCCTCCAAAGATCCGGACACATATTGAGAATCGGAGCTTCGGAACACCAATGGTGGAGAGATCTCCATCCTCTTCATCCTTCTTCACTCTCTCTTCTCTCTAACACTTAGAAAGAGAAGATCCAAAAGAAAAGTGATATGGAAACCTACACTCTTGGAATATACCTGCAGGGGTAACCTCCAGTCATCAGAACCCTTATGAAAACCTGCGGATATCCACGATTCGCTCCAGAATTCAGTTTACGAGCACTACCACCGCGCGGTAAGAAGTAACCGATGCGTAGTACATCAATCATTTAGTTTGTTGGGGACTCCAGCTCTTAGAACTCAAATCGGGCATTGACACGTGGACGTATCATAACTGCTCTGCTACCGCTCCATGGTAAGGCTAACACTACGCGTTAGCCAACCCAAGAACTTGGCCAAATTAATTACCAAATCTACCGCCAGTGCTAATACTACCGTCGCACGGTAGGCACTCAATGCCTAGCAGAAGGCATTGAGATCTTTGAGTGTTTTCACCACACGATAGTATACTACTACCCCACGGTAGTTACTCAATGCTTTATAGCATTGAGTGGTAGCGCCACGCTCTAGCTTACTATCACCTAGCGTTAGGTTCCCGAGCCCTCAGCCGATTTAATTCAAAGGATAACGCCAGCATTAACCCTACCATTGCGCGTTAGCTCTAAATTCTTCCTTTTTAGGATATTTGGGGCGTTACAATTCTCCCCCACTTAAATAAAGTTTGTCCCAAAATTTGACGTTACGGGAAAATATAAAAAGTAAATAGTGCATCTGATTACCTTAGTGAAAATGCTCGGGGAACTCATCCCTCATGGTTTGCTCACGCTCCAAAGATAGCTCTTCTCAGCCGTAGTTGTCCCAAAGTACCTTGACCATTTTAATGGATTTGTTCCGCAACTGCTTGACCTCTACGCCCTCGATCTAAATGGGCTTGACCTTCATCATCAACCCTCTATCGACTGACACTTAAATCACAGCAACCACTTGAGTAGATTTTTGAATGGCCTTCCACAACACTGAGATGTGAAATATGTGATGCAAACCGCTCAACTCCACCGAAAGAGACAAACAATAGGTGGCTTCAGCAACCCACTCCAAGATCTCAAAAGGCCTAACATACCTTAGACTAAGCTTCTTTAAGCATTGAATCCTTGATACGCCTTTACCTTACTTTATCTTGGGGTATACCCAATCGCCCACCGCAAACTCTACATTTTGATGCTTGGAATTGTAGTACTTGGCCTGCCTATCTTGAGTGATCAGTAGTTATTCTTTAATCAACCGTATCATTGAAGTAGCATCTTCAACGTCCCTTCCCTTGTACTTCTTCGATTCTCTCATTTCTACCCAAGACAATGACGTACGACACCTCCTACCATACAGAGCCTCAAAAGGTGTCATCTGAATGCTTGTTTGGTAGTTGTTATTGTACACGAACTCAATTATAAAAAGATAGTCCTCCCACCCGTTCCCAAAATCCAAAGCACACATACAAATTAAATCTTCCATTGTCTGATTCACCCTTTCAGTCTGACCATCTGTCTGCGGGTGAAAAGTCGTGCTGAAGTTCAACTAGGTACCCATCAACTAATTAATGAGCCTCCAATCATTAGATGTGAACCAATCATCTAGGTCACTAATGATGCTCTGGCGTATGCCGTGCAAACAGACTATGTTGTCCACATAAAGCTTTGTCAGCTTCTCCACTAAATCATCGTTCCTATTGGGTATGAAATATGACACCTTCATTAAACGATCAAGGACCCCCCAAATGGCGTCGTTCCCCTTGTGCGATCTCAGCAAGTCGTGCAAGAAATCCATGGAGATGTCATCAAATTTCAACTCTGGTATAGGTAAGGACTTCAGGAACCCGCCAGGCTTCTAGCATTCGGCCTTCACCAAGATACATGTCTGACACTTCGCCACATATAATGCTATATCTTTCTTCAGACTTGGCCACCATAACAATTTTTTCATGTCCTTGAATATCATGGTGTTCCCGTGGTGAATGGAATACTTTGTGAAATGTGACTCGTACAACAATTCTTCTCGTAACTTCCCCACATTGGGGACGCACAATGGACTACCTTTCCATAAAAGGCCATCGTCGATAGAGAACTAGTCGTTAAACTCATCAATGGCCTCCACCACGTGACATTTCAAGCTTACGTCCAACTCCAAGGACTCCATATCCCGAATAAGCTGCTCGTTGTGCATCTGCAACCAGTTGGCCCGTACAGGAGTCCTACGGCTCAAATCATCTGCCACAACGTTCCCCTTCCCGGGAATATAATGAATCTTGTATGTGCACTCCCCAAGGAACTCCATACACCTTCGTTGACACATGTTCAGGTCCTTATGATCTATCAAATACTTCAAGCTCTTATGATCTGAATAAATATCGACCTTAACCCCATACAGATAATGCCTCCAAAGCTTGAGAGCGAATACCATGGCCGCCAACTCCAAATCATGGATCGGTTAATTTTTCTCATGCACCTTCAACTAGTGCGATCCATAGGCTATCACCTTCCCATGCTGAATTAGAACACAACCTAATCCACTCCCAGAGGTGTCACTATAAATCTCATAACCCTCCGATCCACATGGCGAACACAAGACATGCATTATGGTCAGACAACACTTTAGTTCTTCAAAAGCTTGTGCGCACTCCGACGACCAAACTAACTTTTTATCCTTCCTTGTTAGAGTAGTGATGGGTAATAATATTCGCGAAAAGTTCTCCACGAAGCGCCTGTAATAGCTGACAAGCCTAGAAAACTGCAAACTTCAGCCAGAGTAGACAACACAGACCACTCCCTTATCGCAACTATCTTCGCCGGATCTACCACAATTCCCTCTCCACTAACCAGGTGACCAAGGAATGCTACAGAGGACAACCAGAACTTACATTTGGAGAATTTGTCATACAGTTGGTTCCTCCTCAGGGTCTCCAATACCATATGTAGAAGCTTGAAATGATCATCCTCGCACTATGAGTACACCAGTCTATCATCTATGAAGACTATCACAAACTAGTCCAAGTACTCTCTGGACGTCCTGTTCGTCAAATCCATAAACACGGATGACGCATTCGTCAGCCCAAACGGCATGACGGTGAACTCATAATACACATAACACGTGCTAAAAGTCATCTTGGGAATGTCACTTTCCCTTATTCTGAGTTGATAGTACCCGTACTTCAAATCTAGCTTCGAGTACATTATCGTCCGACCAGCTGATCGAACAGATCATCAATCCTTTGGATCAGATATCTATTCTTCTCTATCAGCTTATTCAACTCTCAGTATTCAATGCACAGCCGTAAACTCCCGCCCTTCTTCTTAATAAAAAGGACTGGCACGCTCCAATGTGACGAACTTAGACACACATACCCTTGATCTAACAGCTCTTGGATCTGTACTTTCAATTCCTCCATCTCCGTAGGTGCTAAGCAATTTGGGGAGCGTGACACAGGCTTGGTACCTAGCACTAGCTCAATGGCGAAGTCGATCTCTCGCTGAGGTGGAGCTCCGGGGAGATTTTCAGGAAAAACTTCAGGAAACACTGATACAACTAGGATACTATCCAGAGCTTGCTTGGGCTTCAAAGCCTCCACTAAAGTTAAAATAGCTCTGCACCATAATGAATTGCCTTAAACATATGGAGAGCAAACATCAAAGTCTTGCTTGATCACTTTATTCCAGAGAATGTCATCTCACATTCTGTATCCACTCCCAGTCTGACCATCTTGTGGTTGCAATCAATGTACGCACTGCTCTAACAGCCAGTCCATGCCAAAGATCACATCAAATTCCATTATTGGTAATAGTTATGCTTGCAAGTCAATCTCTTGATTCCCAATCCATACCTTCACGCACCTCTATCCGCATGCATAGAACACCCGTTAGGTAGCAGCACATCCAATTTATCCCTTGTGATCGAAGAAAGCTCTCAGATGCGTGATACAAATTCCTCAGACAAAAAGGAGTGTGAAGCTTCCGTATTTAATAGTGCTCTCGCCGGATAATTAAAGATCAAAATAAAGTCTGTCATTACATCAACCTGCTTTATGCCCTCCTGTTGGCCATGGTTATAAACTCTAGGCTAGGCTGGAGCGTAGTGGGAAGAGGTTGACACTACTGCCTTTCCCTTCTCCGCATAATATGCTTCAGGCTTCTTCTTTGACTTCGGACGCCCACTCCAACAGTCTCGTGCGATGTGTCCCTGCTTGCCACAATTATAACAAGTAACCGGACCTCGCAACGTAGTAACTCTAGACGCACCCAAAGATGGGGCTGGTCCTGAATTCCTCTCCTTGTTGCTCCAATTTTGAAATCTAGACTTTGACTAGATTGGCAACTTGAACTCTGACTTATTCAAGCTTGATTCGTCCTTCTCTTGACCTCTCTTCACACCTTTCTCCAGAGATGGGGCGGTATTGACCAGAGTTAGAAAACCCTGTGTATTGGGCCCATAGAGCAGTAGTCTTAGGTCATCATGCAGACCAGCATTGAACCGGTTTGTCTTACGCTCCTCGTCAGCAAAAGTAGTGTCAGCGTAACGTCCCAACCTCATGAACTCATGGAGATACTTATCCACACCACTTTCTCCCTGTGTTAGTCTCTGGAACTGATTCTCCATGTCGATTCTTTGTGCCAAGGGGAGGTATATAGCCAGGAAGTGTAATACCCCATTTTTTAAAAAAAAAAACACCGGGATTATAGGCCTAGAACCGCCGCTTTACGGTGACACCTTCACACCCTGAAGGGTCATCACTGCGAAACGCCGATTCTATCGGCCGATTCGATCACAGAAAAGCAACAAAAGTATAGTAAACATAAGTGAGGTAAAACTCTAACCAAAAGTCCATAAAAAAATCACATCAGAGTAATAATATCTCCACGAAGGGAGAGTCCACAAAATATAAATGTACTGAAAATAAGGGCTTAAGCCCGATACACCAAATCCTCACTACATAGTCACTCAAGCGGAAGCAAAATAAAACACTATTAAGGTCAGGGGCTCATAGTCCCTGCCGTCTGAACTCCAGTGCTAGACTGCCCCATCTCCAAGCGTGCCGACCTACGGGGCAGCTCCCCCATGCTGGGCTCCATGGTCCCCTAAAATGATGTGGTTCGAAAACCGTTAGTCTAAAAGACTAAGTCCTATCAACCCCCACCCCTTCCCCCATAGCCCCTAGGCACCGAGCGGAGAGGAAGAAAGGGGAGGACTTGAAGGTGGAGATTAAACCAAGAAACAGATGACAACAGACCTATACTAGCAATTTTATAGTACATGTGGCAGTAAAGTAAAGTATGAAAAGTAACCTTAACTTATACGGAAACATATAAGCAAGGGATATTTTATAGGGCTCCCATCGTATAAAGAGTCCCATACCAATTTATATGTTGGGGTGTCGGTTATTATTAACAATATATATATAAATAATTTAACCTTAATTTATAAACTTGCCCACACAAGCTTATAGACTAAGGGGTCATTTTGCATGGCCTATTGTATAAGCGTCCCATACCACTTATACAATAGGTGACAGGGGTTTTATGTTATTATTATGTTATGTCATGCAAGTGGGTTATGATGCGATAATGCAAGTGCAACTCACCCACCCGACTCTATGCACACAGACCTTTAGTTCCCCCTTTCTGGAGTCGAACCTCCCAGGATACCTCCGTAGTGGCAGACGAAAGCGGTTGGTTGGGCCTCGCCCACCTCTAAACTAGTAAAGCACTACAGGTCAGACCTATCATACGCCTCAATGCTGGTGCACTAAGCGAACTCCTATGTACTCTTGCCGGCTGGTGTACCAGACTTCTGTTGGCGAAGTGCTAGCCACACTTGTCGAGTCAACGTATTGTCGTCGGTGCATCGACACTCTAATACCGAAGACCCACCACCTTTTCTTTATGCACATGCAACCTAATGTATCAGAACTAAGCCAAAGCTACCCGGACCATCCCGTCCGTCACAAACATCAACTGAGCCAAATCTCCCCGGACAATCCCGTCTGTCACAAACATCAACCGAGCCAAAGCTTGTCGGGCCATCCCGCCCCTCACAAATATCAACCGAGTCAAAGCTCGTCGGGCCATCCTGCCCCTTTCCACAACCACCGAGCCTACTACCCGAACATCCTAGTCAAACCAACTTCGTTGAGACACCGGGGTGTGTGAAAGTGAACCCCTAATTATTCTAGTTGCTCTTTAAGATTTATCACTGCTATGGTTTACGTTAGCCCAGGGCTGCCCAAGGTATACCCCGTGAAGGGCTCTCGAAGGCACTAGGAACTACGATGGGATTACGCCCAAAGCTCCATTTCGTAAGGCACTTACTATTATTGGTTGCTATCCGATTTCCCAACCCTTAATTAATTTTTCTGAATTTAGCCCTAGTGCATTAAACACTTCCTCCCTACGGGAAGGACGATCTTTCGCCGATCCCGAGCACCACCTAACACTAGTCAACCTCACACTCTACTAATCCTGTCTTCCAATGATAAACTCCTTTATTTACCCAAACCAGCAACCTACTAAGGATTCAACTCTTCAAAATTCATTACCCACTCTAGTTCATTTTCCATAGTTACTATATGCAGAACACCATATACTATATGAGATGTATAAAGGAGGTACTCTGGATTGTCTTCCAAATCTCCTATAAAATTTACCAGAGGTCCACCATAACAATTTTACTCTAAATCAGAGATTCATATTTTTTTTCTAGCTAATTTGATATTTATTAAATTTTCCCAAAGTTTGGTCATGGGCAATTTTGAACATGAACTATATGATCTACTCAGGTAATGGCCACCCAAAAATTTTGATCACTAAATAACAGAGATATATTACTAGATACTAATTTCCATAATTGTTCAGAGATTATTTGACCTCTAATTAATTTATCCAAAATAATTTCTTTAATCATATGTAAAGAAGGAAGTACCAAAATTACTCATCATAAAATTATATAAAAATTTTTGAATCTTAATATGGTACAAAGAGAGTCATTGTGCAAAAAATCATAATTTTACAGGCTTGCTAGACTCCAAAATAAATTTAATTATTTTTCATGAGAAACAGTACTTAATGAAGCAACCCATATAATTAGTCTTCCAAAAATTTCATAAAAATTCACAGAGCTTTAAATCATAATAAAAAGTCCTCTAACTATAATGCATCAATTTCCAGCAAGTAGTTACTTCATAATAAATTTCTAAGTAAATAATACAAATTACCAAATTGTTAATTAAGTATCCAAAATAATAATCCTAAATTCATAATAAAATCTCCAGAGCTTGTACTATCTTTAAAAACTACTCAACCCGAATCTCATCAATTTTCAATGAGTTTTAGTGACATTTTCCTTCACTACAATGTTTGTGCCCTAAGCTAGGGTTAGGGTTTTGAGGGGGTTTAAGGCTTCCAAATTACTAAAACTTTAACCAAAGGACCAGTAAATCATATGGTCCTCTCCACAAATTTTCAATTCATTCCAAGGTCATTTGACCCCATGACCTTCAAACTCTAAAAATCCCCATTACGGGACCTACCCTAGGGCTCTAGGGCTACCCTACTATTAACCACCCCAAATTCCATTGGATGGTGAGACATACTATAGAGAGTCAGTGGCCAAAATATCAGCCTCTGTTGATGTGATTTGACCACTCAAAACCCAAAGGGGGTGCTTGACCTAGTTAACCTTAAAAGGGTCAACCAAGGGTTGTATCAATACCTAACCCAAACATCTCCAAATGGGATGCAAATTTTACCAGAGCCCTAACATGCCCTCTAAGACCACCCACCCAAATTTGGGGGAGTTTTGAGATGTTTAGGACACCTAATTAATTTATTCATGGATTATTAAATTTTTCTAAAAACTATAGAAACGTTTTTCCAAAAATTCTGATTTTTTGATGTGTCCTAGATATAGTTGAGAGTAGTCCAATCCCAAAATTTCAAATCATTTGGATGTCTGGTTTGGAGTGGGCATCCATTTTATGCTCTAGACAGCCCTAGGGATAGACCTCACCAAAATGAGTGCCCTGGTCAAACCAGACACCCAAAGTGGTCCAAATAAATTTTAATAACCTAGACCCTCCAGGCTACAAATTTTATGTTGACCACTTTTTATGAAATAGCACCTAGGTATTTTTAAACATTAAAACCATTAAATACAAAATCTGTGACATAAATTAAATTAATCAGAAATGCATTTCTTATAGTTTAATATCATCCCTTGCACGAATCTTGGCGCGCCATGGACGGAATCCCTTCATCTTCAACCTTGAGCCGACGTCCAGGATTCAATTTTCCTGGGCCAACTTCAAGCGCATGTCGCCTGCAATCCAGCTGCTGCCCCGGCGGGCCACCGTCACCATCACCTCCGTTGAGGTGGTGGATGTCGTCAGGTGGCGGCACAGCCGCCGGAGGGCCGTTTTCCGGCGGTTCCACCAGGTTCAATTATCGTCCTGAAGCCATGGAAATTCAAAATTGGTTCGGGCTCAATTGAGCCCGAACATTGAACCTAGACGTTGCTACGATCTAACCATGAGATAAGGGGAGGAGGAGGACCTTACCGCCGGCCTGAAGTCGAGAATATCGCTGGGAAACCATCCTTGAAGGCGGTGCCGCTTGGTTTCTGCAAGTACACAGTGGGGAGGCTCGGTTTCTTCAGGTAAGGATTGGGAAATCCTCCTCTCGGCCCACTGAAGGTGTTTAAAGCCTCAGATGGGGAGAGGAGAGGCTGGATCATCAATGGCCATTAATGGCCTTGAAAGCTTCCTCTCGGCCTTGGTGGTTCAGTGCATCCAGCTAGTGGAAGAGCCCGGAAAGCCTCCTGATCTTTTCAGGGCTGTTAGGGGAGGTGAACCAAGCAAAGAAGAATGGCCCTTGGCTTCCCCATGGCATGAATGGCCTTTACTCCATTTTCTCTCTCCTCCATTAAAGGGAAGTTTGAGTTTTTTCTCTCCTACCCCTCATGGCCGAATTTGTTCATCACTCTAGCCTATTGGCAGCCCATAAAATCATTATTATTAATTAAAATAAAGTTAACCCAAGTGGGGGGAAATGGGCTTGAGCTTGGGTTAGCCCATTTGGGTTAATTTGACTTAACCTTAAGGTAGAGTTGACCTTGGTCGACATGACCATTTGGGTTGACCCCAATGGGTCCTTGGTGACTCATTAGCCTCCCCTAAGGTCTATGTAGGGTTTGGTAGGGTTGACTTGGCACCTTGGAGGTCACTTGACCCTTGGTAAGGGCACTTTGACCACTTTGGGGCTAGAGTTGACTTGGGTCAACTTGGTCTCTAGAACTGCGCCCAATGTGTCCTTAGTGACCCATTAAGCTCACTTTAGGTCTAGGAAGACCTGGGCAAGGTTGGTTGGGCACATTAAAGGCCAACTCCCCTTTGTTAAGGCACCTTGCCCAATTTAGGCCTATGTTGGTCCTAGGTCAAATTGGCCACTTTGGGTTGACTCCAATGGACCCTTAAGGCTCTAGTGGACCCTCTAATAGGTTAGTGATGTTGTGGTGGAGTCATGGAGTCATGGTGAAGCCCTAAGGTCAAACCCTAGGTTTTGTGATGAGGTTGTGCCATAGGCAGACCAAGGTGATTCTCACCTTGGCCTTCTATTACTTGGCCCTTTTTAGCTTCTTAGGTTTTTGTCATGACCTAGTCAAGGCAAAACCACTCTTAGGGGTCTAGTTGGAAATGGGATGTTACAAATCCCAATAAACAAAACAAAGATTTCGTCCCCGAAATCAAGGTTAAGCCTAAGGGAATTTCTATCGAAGAAAAGGAAACTTGTAACATCCCATAAGAAGTGAAAGATTACATCTCGACGCCATGTTTGCTAAGTGGGGTTTAAAGGGAAACCAAAATCTATGACCAATTCGCCCAATTGGCAAATCCAAGATCCCAATAAACAAAAGATTAGTCTCTACTCTTCCTAGAGCAGCCCTACTAGTTTAAAACAGGAAAGTAAATTGAACATCTTGAGAGGTTGTGAGGTATACCTGACTGAACAGCTCTGGATACCTTTATCACATCAGGTCCTGTAGTTTCCAGGTATGCTCCTCCTGGCCGTGGTTTCTCCATAGAACTTTAACTAACAGAACCTTCTTGCGACATAAGATCTGTACTCCTCTGTCATCGATCCGAACCGGCTCCAAGTGAACTGACCCGTCTGAAGCTAACCGTCCATTTGGGGTTGAAATCTGCTGCTTCTAGCATAGTAGAGCCCTCCTAAGTGAAGAAATATGGAACACATCATGTAAACCTGTCAGTTCCGGTGGCAAATCCAGCTTGTAAGCTAGGGGCCCGATCCGCTCCAGGATCCTTTAAGGGCCCATATACCTAGGGCTGAGCTTCTTCTTCCGACCACGCACATGTGAAACTCCGTGCATGGGCCGGATCTTCAAGAAAACCCGGTCTCCCACTTGAAACTCTACCTGACGGTGTCGGGCGTCATAATACTTAGTCTGTCGGCTCTACGCTTCCAGCATTCTGTCCCGTATCAGTCTCAACTGAGCCTCGGTGTCTTCGACAAAATCCGATCCCAACGCCTTCGGATCCTCGTCCTGAATCCATGAAAGCGAGTCCTACATCTCCTTCCGTACAAGGCTTCATAAGGAGCCATCCCTATGCTGGACTGGTAGCTGTTGTTATAGGAGAACTCGACCAGTGGTAAAAGCTTCTCCCAAGGTTCGTTTCGATCAAGAATGAATAGCCTTAGGAGGTCCTCCAATGTCCAGTTGGTGCATTCTGTCTGCCCATCCGTCTGGGGATGAAATGTTGTGCTGAAGGTCAGCCGTATGCCTAAGTAAGTCTGCACGGATCTTCACTTCACAATCAGATTCTTATCCCTACGAATACGCCCGAGTAACAATGAATATGGTTTACGTCCATTTCACTATATTTGCGACGCAAACTTAAATAGATGATGTCTAAGAGAAACCCAAGTCAGGAACTAATTTGCCCAATAAACAAAAGACAAGCCCCCAATAAACAAAAGATAAGCCCCCACCTACCTTGGGCTGAGTATCTTTGATATTACCATGTTATGTCCATCCTAGCTGGGTGACAATCCCTAGGGCATCAATCTTTAACTTGGGGTTCCAACCTGAATCTGTTGATATACTCCATACTTTAAACCCTACGAGTCATATTTACGACAACCTTATCCGGGTCAAAATGTTCCCAATCCCAACTGGGTCTCTTCCGAACTTGAATTCCTATCCGACCTTCGGTGTTTGTCGTGGTGGTTGTCTCCAGGTAATCTTGTTACTGGTATGAGGGTTGAGACTATGTGTCTTCTACTATTCTGCTAATGGATTATTGGTCTCAATTCTCCTTAAAGCAGTCCTACCAGTTTGAGTAATCCTTGATTGGGACCGTAGAGCCACCTGAGTTTATGGCTTAGGTAGCCATTCCCGTGTTATACTCCTCCTTTAATATCTTTAGGTATCTCCTTAGCTTAACCGAGTTCATACCCAAGGTCTATTTCATACTAGGGCATACTATAAGTTATCGTGGTTAGTCATGTCTCCTATTGGGTTGAGTCTAGCGTATTGACTAGAGAATTATAAGATGGGATTTTCGCAGCCGGAGGTGCTCCCTGCTGGGGGCAGGGTTTGCCGCAGGCTACAAAAAAAAGAATTCCAATTGCTAGCTAATGAACAAGTGGAATTAATGAAAAGGTGGACTTTACATGTGATTCCCCTTATGGGCACACCACTGCTTCCGCTGCTTAGTTTGTCCCCAAACTAAACTCGCGCGGGGGTGACCCAGGGGTTGTGGACTATTACTTTTCGATCGAGGTTTCCTCTGATACCACTTGTAAGACCCCCCCCCCCCTTTTTAAACATCGGGGTCTTAGGCCTAGAATCGCCGCTTTGCGGTCACACCTTCACTCCCTGAAGGGTCATCACCATGAAACGCTGATTCTGGAGGCCGATTCGATCACAAAAAAGCAACAAAAGTAGTGTAAACACAAGTGAGGTAAAACTCTAACCAAAAGTCCACAATAAAATCACATCAGAGAAATAATATCTCCACGAATGGAGAGTCCACAAAATATAAATGTACTGAAAATAAGGGCTTAAGCTCGATACACCAAATCCTCACTACATAGTCACTCAAGTGAAAGCAAAATAAAACACTACTAAGGTCAGGGGCTCACAGTCCCTATCGTCTGAACTCCGGTGCTAGACTGCCCCATCCCCAAGGGTGCCGACCTGCGGGGCTGCTCCTCCATACTGGGCTCCATGGTCCCCTAAAATCATGTGGTTCGAAAACCTTTAGTCTAAAAGACAAAGTCCTATCATCCCCCACCCCTTCCCCCATGGCCCCGAGGCACCGAGTGGAGAGAAAGAAAGGGGAGTACTTGAAGGTGGAGAGTAAATCAAGAAACAGATGGTCGCGGACCTATACTAGTAATTTTATAGTACATATGACAGTAAATTAAAGTATGAAAAGTAACCTTAACTTATATGGAAACATATAAACAAGGGATCTTTTACACGGCTCCCATCGTACAAAGAGTCCTATACCAATTTATATGTTGGGGTGTCGGTTATTATCAGCAATATATATATAAATAATTTAACCTTAATTTATAAACTTGCCCACACAAGCTTATGGACCAAGTGGTCGTTTTGCAGGGCCTATTGTATAAGCGTCTCATACCACTTATACAATAGGTGACAGGGGTTTTATGCTATGATTATGCTATGTCATACAAGTGGGTTATGATGCGATCATGCAAGTGCAACTAACCCACCCGACTCTGTGCACACAGACCATTATTTCCCCCTTTCTGGAGCCGAACCTCCCAGGATACCTCCGTAGTGGCAGACGAAAGCGGTGGGTTGGGCCTCGCCCATCTCTAAACTAGTAAAGCACTACCGGTCAGACCTATCGTACGCCTCAACGCTGGTGCACTAAGCGGACTCCTGCGTTCTCTTGTCGGCTGGCGCACCGGACTTCTGTTGGCCAAGTGCTAGCCACACTTGCCGAGTCAATGTATTGGCGTCGGTGCATCGACACTATAATACCGAAGACCCACTACCTTTTCTTTATGCACATGCAACCTTATGTATCAGCACCGAGCCAAAGCTCCCCGGACCATCCCGTCCGTCACAAACATCAACCGAGCCAAAGATCTCCGGACCATCCCGTTCGTCACAAACATCAACCGAGCCAAAGCTCACTGGGCCATCCTGCCCCTCACAAATATCAACCAAGTCAAAGCTCGCCGGGCCATCCTGCCGCTTTCCACAACCACCGAGCCTACCACCCGAACATCCTAGTCAAACTAACTTCCCGAGACACCGGGGTGTGTGAAAGTGAACCCCTAATTATTCTAGTTGCTCTTTAATATTTATCACTCATACAGTTTACGTTAGCCCAGGACTGCCCAAGGTATACCCCGTAAAGTGCTCTTGAAGGCACTAGGAACTACGATGAGATTACCCCCAAAGCTCTCTTTCGTAAGGCACTTACTATTATTGGTTGCTACCCAATTTCCCAACCCTTAATTAATTTTACTGAATCTAGCCCTACTGCATTAAACACTTCCTCCCTACGGGAAGGACGATCTTTCGCCGATCCCGAGCACCACCTAACACTAGTCAACCTCACACTCTACTAATCCTGTCTTCCAATGATGAACTCCTTTATTTACCCAAACCAGCAACCTACTAAGGATTCAACTCTTCAAAATTCATTACCCACTCTAGTTCAGTTTCCACAGTTACTATATGCACACCACCCTATACTATATGAGATGTATAAAGGAGGTACTCCAGATTGTCTTCCAAATCTCCTATAAAATTTAGCAGAGGTCCACCATAACAAGTTTAGTCTAAATCGGAGATTCATATTTTTTTTCTAATTAATTTGATATTTATTGAATTTTCCCAAAGTTTGGCCACGGGCAATTTTGAACATGAACTAGATGATCTACTTAAGTAATGGCCACCCAAAACTTTAGATCACTAAATAACAGAGATATATTATAAGATACTAATTTCCATAATTTTTCAGAGAGTATTTGACCTCTAATTAATTTATCCAAAATAATTCCTTTAATCATATATAAAGAAGGAAGTACCAAAATTACTCATCATAAAATTATATAAAAATTACAGAATCTTAATATGGTACAGAGAGAGTCATTGTGCAAAAATCATAATTTTACAGGCTTGATAGACTCTAAAATAAATTTAATTATTTTTCGTGGGAAACAGTACTTAATGAAGCAACCCTTAGAATTAGTCTTCCAAAAATTTCATAAAAATTCACAGAGCTTTAAAACATAATAAAAAGTCCTCTGACTATAATTCATCAATTTCTAGCAAGTAGTTACTTCATAATAAATTTCTAAGTAAATAATACAAATTACCAAATTGTTAATGTAGTATCCAAAATAATAATCCTAAATTCATAATAAAATCTCCAGAGCTTGAACTTTGGAAATTTGTGAAGGGCATGAGGTGATATGCCTTTGGTTGGACTTGGTGTTTAGTCCATGTGATCCAAGGGTGGTGAAAAGCCCTAGGGAGAGATATGGTGAGATTTGGATACATGCACACCACTTAAACCACTTGGTTAGTTTTTTTGGTCCATACACCTTAGGGAATGTCTAGTGGCTCATATTACTTTGGAACTGCATGATATTTTGGTAGAGGTCATTTTCTTAATCATATTAACCACTGAAATATACTACATATTGTTTGGATGAGTTTACAAGTGGTTTCCTTTGAAAAGTGCACTATCATGAGTTGTCTTGAAGAATTTTATTATGCGACTTCCTAACCTTGGGTTTGGATGATATTTAGTCAAGCTATGTTTTAAGACTATAACAAGCCCTAGAAATTTTTAATATGAATTTTTGATCATTATATGGGCTACGTCATTCATAACCCATCAAGTTGCACCTTCTACTTAGAAAGTTTTTATGAAAAACCACTCAATAGAAACTTATGAAATTTGGAAAGAAGAACTTTATTGACATTTTAAAACTCTGTGAATTTTTATGGAATTTTTGGAAATCTATCTGTAGGGGTTGGTTCACAAGGTGTCGTCTTCTAAGTAAAAGTAATTGAATTTATTTTGATACTTATTATACTTGATAAAATGTGATTTTTGGTCAGAGGCCCTTTCTGGTCATCCTTGAGATTCAGTAATGTTTCTACAATTTTCTGATGATTAGCTTTAGTACTTTCTTCTTTACCAATACTTAATGGCTTATTATTGGATTAATTAATTAGAGGCCAAACCTTTTATGGAAAATCATGAAATTTGGTATTTATTGTTATTCCTCTGTTATCTAGTGTTCATAATTTTTGGGTGGCCATTATTTGAGAAAATATTGTACTTCATGTTCAAATTACCCATGGCCTAACTTTGGGGAAAATTAATAAAATACCAAATTAATTAGGAAAACTATAAGTTTCTGAAGATAGGCTAATCATGTCATGATAGGCCCCCATTAAATATCTTAAGGCTTGTGGATGAAAATTTGGAGTACTTCTTATCATGTACAACATATAGTATAGGTTGGTCTGCATATAGTAAAACTGTAGAAAATGCGATAGCGTTTGAATTAGGCATATGGGTTGGGGTTAATAGTTAGCTGGTTTGGGTAAAATGAGACTGTGTTCATCATTGGAAGTTGTGATGAGGAAAATACGGGGAAGACTATGATTGGGGGGTGCTCGGGATCGATGAAAGATCGTCTTTCCTGTGGAGAGACAGAGAGGGTCAAAACACAGTAGGGTTAGATCCAGAGTAATATTAAAAGGGGATCGGTAATCGGGTATTAACCAATAACAGTAAGTGCCTGGTGAAAGGGAGGTTTGGGCTTCAGCCCATCGGAGTTCCTAGTGCCCTATTAGAGCCCTTCACCGGGAATACCTTGGACAGTCCTGGGCTAAACTAAAGCGTAAGAAAAATCAATGTTTAAGAGCAACTAGTATAACTAGGGGTCCACTTTCACACATCTCGGTGTCTCGGGAAGTTAGGTTGGCTCATACGGGCAGTAGGCTCGGTGTTTTTGGTGATGAGAAGGTCCCCCCAGCGAGTCGATGGCTTGGCAGATCATTGTGACGGACAGGATAGTCAGGGTAGCTTTTGCTCGGTTGTTGGTTGTGATGGGCGTGTTAGTCTGGGGAGCCTTGGCTCGGTGGTTGATACATCAAGATTGCATGTGCATAAATTCTAAGGTGGTGGGTCTTCGGTGTTGGAGGGTCGATGAACCTATGCCAATATATTGACTCGGCAAGTGTGGTTTAGCACTTCGCCAATTTAAGTCTGGTGGACCAGCCGATAAACAGTACGCAGGAGCTCCACTTAGTGTACTAGTATTGAGGCGTACGATAGGTCTGACTAGTAGTGCAATTACCAGTTCAGAGGTGGGCGAGGCCCAACTCACCGCTTCTGTTTGCCACTACAGAGGTATCCTATGAGGTTAGGCTCCAAAAAGGGGGAACTAAAGGTCTGTGTGCACAGAGTCGGGTGGGCGTGTTGCTCTTGCGTGATTCATGGAATAATATAGCATTACATAAATCATTACATTTAAATCGACACCCTGACGTATAATTCGGTATGGGACTTTTTATACGATGGGAGCTTGTAAAAGATCCCTTAACTTATAAGTTTATATGGGCATTCATATAAGTTAAGTTTAATTGTTTCTTAGTTTACCTTTCATATAGTTACTGCTCTGCTTTACTTTCTACCTTACTCCTAGCTTGTACCTTCCTCCATTAGCTGTAAATACATTATTAAGAACTGCTAGAGTATGTCCAACATCACCTGTCTTATTTATTCTCCACCTTCATTAACTTTCCTTCTCCCCGATCAGTGCCTAGGAGCCATGGGGGGAGGGGTAGGGGATGATATTGCTTAGACATTTTGACTAACGGTTTTCGGACAAAATCATTTTAGGGGATCGTGGAGCCCAGCTTGGAGGCGCAGCCCAGAGGTCGGCACGCTTGGAGACAGGACAGTCTAGCACTGGAGTTCAGACAGCTGGGACAGTGAGTCTCGTTCGCTAGTAGTAGTTAGAGATTTTCTTCTGCGATGAGTGACTTGTAGTGAGGACTTTGATGTACCGGGCATGAGACCTATTTCCAGTACTTTTATTATTATTGGTGTGCACTCTCCCTTCATGGAGGAAGATTACTATATATGTGATTATTATGGACATGTGTTAGAGTTCTAATTTCATGTACTCTCATACTTTTGCTACAATTCTGTTGTCGATATGGCTGGCAGGATCGACGTTTTGTGGTGATGACCTTCCCAGGCGTGATAGTGTCACCACAAAGCGATGGTTCTGGGCCTAAGACCACATGGTTTAAAAAGAAAAATGGGGTCTTACAAGTGGTATCAGAGGGAAAACACGATCGAAAAAGTAGCAGTCCACTAACCCTGGGTCACCCCCCGCACGAGTTTAGTTTGGGCACAAACTAAGCAGTGGAAACAGTGGTCTGCACATATGGGGATCACGTGTAAATTATCCACTTTTAACTAAGTTTGGGTCAATTGCTTACAAATGGTCTTTGTTACGCAGCCTCCGACATAGCCTACACCACAGGGCAGAGCCCAGCAAACTCTAAATGTTGCACCACCTACCCCGGCCCCCACTCCATCTCTACAGTCGGAGGTGGCGCAGACTCTGACAGCCATTCTGGAGGCTTTCATGGCCCAGCAGGTTCCGGCTCTGTAGCCAAACTCGAGGGCCAATTGGATGAGCATCTTCCGAGGACATTCTCCCCCATCTTACTTGGGGACAGAGTCGGCTGTACGGATAGAGGAGTGGCTTGACATCATATACGAGATGCTGACCGGGATACGGTGCCCATGGGAGGAGAGGGTGACTTTGGTCGTCTCTTGCTTGGAGTCCCACGCCAAGAGTTGGTGGAAGACACTGTTGGACATGACATTTATAGATAAGGAGGTTGCTGACATTACTTGGGAGTAGTTCAGGGCCGCTTTATTGGAACACTTCATTGCACAGTCGGCAAGAGATGAGCTAGAAGACAGGTTCCTGCAGTTGAGGCAGGGCAACAAGACGGTGGTGGAGTACCACTGGGAGTTCAATCATTTAGCCCGATTTGCGGACTCCTATCAGCTGGATGATGCAGGATACATCAAGAGGTTCTATAAGGGTCTACAAGAGGAATTGACAGAGGCTCTTTTGTTCATATCTGATGGGTCTATACCTTGGATGTTGGAGATGACAAAGAGGATTGAGTCAAATTAGCACACAACTCGAGGCCGGAAGAGTCCAACAGAGGATCAGGGCCAGGGAGCCAGAAATGATCAGAGAATGGGCCGCATTGCTGATGGGAGAGATAGGAGGAGAGCAGAGGACCAACCTCGTCAAGAGGTGAAACAGGAGCCGAGGGAGCCGTTGGTAATGGCTCCTCAACCTCTCCAGATGTTGAGATACAGAGACCCGGGGGTATGGCATTTCCCCTTACCGAGTGCTATAACTGTCATTAGGTAGGGCATATCCGGAGAAACTGCCCCCATGAGGGGGCACCCCTACCAGCACCACAGGCTGCCCCGCCTGCTCAGCAATTTGGTGGTCGAGGACGCGGCCGAGGATATAGATTCTAGGGCGGAGACTGCAGACATGATAGAGGGCAAGTGTATGCCTTGAATCTGGCTCAACCTCGGAACATAGAGCAAGTGATAACAGGTATGCCAGTAATTTTAAGTTCTTTTCTTTCCTAAAAATCTAGACTTATGGATATATAATTGTTAGAACTAGAAAGGAAAACCGTAACTAGATTTCTAAGATATTTAACTACCCCAGGCATAGTCTTCGTCGGCGGCAAGCCCGCTTATACTCTATTCAATACGGGTGCTTCACACTAATTCATGTCGGAAGCCTTTGTGGAAGGACTAGAAGGCCTGGTGCGATTGATACGAGACAGGATGTTGGAGGCCTAGAGTATGCAGGCTAAGTATTACGATGCTCAGTATCGTCAAGTAGAGTTTTAGGTAGGAGACCAGGTATTTTTGAAGATTCAACTAATGCATGGAGTCTCGCTGGTGCGTGGTCAGAAGAAGCTCAGCCCGAGATACATGGGGCCTTACAGGATCCTGTAACGGATCGGCCCCTTGGCTTATAGACTAGAGCTGCCGATAGAGCTAGCGGGTTTGCATGACGTCTTTCACGTCTCCTCCCTGAGGAGAGCTCTAGTTCGGCCGGAGCAGCAGATTACCACTACAGATGGGCCTATAGCTTCTGATCGATCGATGTACCTGGAGCCAATCCGGATAGACGATACTGGGATACGGGTCCTGCGACACAAGAAGGTCCCGTTGGTCAAGGTCTTGTGGAGGAATCATGGGCAAGAGGAGTATGTTGGGTTTCTCTATGGGGTTGGCACAACACTTGTGCACGCAGCGGAAAAGAAAAACATCAAGAAAACCCAAAGAGATGCGGATCGAGCCATGACGGTTGAATTAAGAAGTTAGCAAAACTAGGCAAAAATTACCTCGGTGGCGTTGAGTCACAACTCAACGGAGAAGCTCCAAACTTTATCTTCTTGCTAGCGGCGAGTTCTACGTGGAATAGTGTCCACGTTTCTGCAGAAGTCCACACGAGTGGGAGAACGCCGAACTTTCCGTCGCACGGAAGATCGGGAAGGAGAAGACCGCACCTCGGCTATTCCACGGACTGCTAGGTCCGTGCCAGGAAGAGCAGCACCAGCGACAGTCGCCGGAGGAGAGGTGGCAGCGGAGCGAACGCGGCGGCGGAACAGTTTCCGGCGGCGGGATCGGGATCGGGATCGGCGAAGCGAAATGCGGAACTCCTTCCGTCGGGTTCGATTCGCACAGAAGAGATAGATCGCCTACCTTCCTGAAACCCTAAGTGTTATATTTATACTTAAAGTATAAAATAATCTCAGGAAAATCGCTATCCGCAGACCACCCAGAACTAGGGTTCAGAATCGGCGAGAATGAATCGGTGAGAATCGGCGACAATCGGCGAGAATTACTGAGCAGGTTCGGTGAGAATCATTCGGCGAGTATCACATTGGATCGGCGAGAATCAGAGTACAATACTCGACGATTCTCGCCGATCGTCGAGCCACGCTCGACGACACATAATGATACTCGACGATCGTCGAGCCGCGGTCGACGATAATTGTCAAGGTAGTCGATCGTCGAGAATCAACAATTGATTCTCGACGATTCTCGTCGATTGGCGAGAATCAGCAAGGTGATTCTCGTCGATCGGCGGGAATCAGAAGACCATTCTCGACTAATGTCTTTGACCCTCGGACGACGAACCTAACCAGCCCTTCAAGGCAACCTTTGCCCAACCCGATGATCCTATAAGGCAACACTTTGCCCATAACCCTATTCAGGTCGGTGATTGGTAACCTTTACCAACACAGTCAGTCATCCAACTTCTCCACATCTCTTATGTGCGACCCTGCAGGCTCATATTGCGTTGGCAGTGAGATTAGATGTTTGACCACTTCCAGATCATCATGGTAACTCCAACAGACTCACACTTGATCTCGAAAGTATCAAACCAAAAACCTCACAAACAATGAGCGGCATCTAGCAATGCATCATTGCTCCCCAAGCAATAAGAGTTAATAACTCATAAGCCTTTATGACCAATGTATCAGCGTTGTCTTTGTCCCTTTGTCCCTTACATCCGGAAAGAACTAGAGGCATGGACCGTGTCACCCTCGTAATAGCTCAATCCAAGTTTTCTTGATCCAGGACGGACTTCCAGAGAATGGTGAGTCCAATATCACATATTGACTCAACCAAGCATGGCCATGCATTTCTCAGTCCAGTTCCATCAAGGGGCCCATGGATGCAACTCCTGTCATACAGGAAGACAAATCCCATATCTGCTCACACACAAACACCCAAATGATTCGTAACATGCCCAACGACCACCCTTATCATCAACCTTTCTCAAGGAAGACTTTAGATGGCATCAAAGCACGCTCTTCCTCACTTGATGAATGCTGTGACTTCAGGTCAAAGGACCACAACACCATTGTCAATTGAGACCTACTCGTGACACTATTGGATGACAATCCACAGAGTAGTCTCAGGTTGGGTCTGTCCAGTACAACTTGTTCACTAACAAGTACCCACGTGATGACTTGATATCACAATATCATGACCTGTGAGAACCAGTCATCAGTCAACACACGTGCTAGCCTTCATGTATCATCATCACCCTTAGTTTCTATGATGATACTCGACCAGGGACCTTTAAGAATGAAGCTTCAAATAAATCATGGGCTCTCACATTCAAGTCACGTACTTGATGTCCCATGGAAGCAAACATTCTAAGGGTATCTATTATGTTAACAATTAACTATCATATATAGAAAAACTCATAATAAAAGAATTTGCCATTAATTATAAAAGAAAAACTAGGTACACAGTTCATCATATGAACAAACAGCCAACAAAATACAAGATTACATGCAACCCACAAGATTCTCGCTAGAGTTGATCATTTAGGTATCGTATACCCATCGATCTAGTATGACCATCATGCTTTCTCTGCGCGAGAGGCTTTGTCAGCGGATCCGCAATATTTTCCTCAGTCGGCACTCTGCAAATGTTTACATCTCCTCGTTCGACAATCTCACGAATAAGATGAAACCGCCGGAGTATGTGCTTGGAGCGCTGATGAGATCTAGGTTCCTTAGATTGTGCAATTGCACCATTGTTATCACAGTAGAGAACTACGGGACCAACAATGCTAGGAACTACATCAAGCTCGCTGATGAATTTCCTAATCCATACAGCCTCCTTCGCCGCATTAGCTGCTGCGATATACTCGGCCTCTGTTGTAGAATCAGCAACTGTCTCTTGCTTGGAACTCTTCCAGCTTACAGCTCCTCCATTCAGGCAAAACACAAAACCTGACTGAGACTTGGATTCGTCTCGATCAGTTTGGAAGCTAGCATCCGTGTAACCACTTACAACGAGCTCTTCCTCTCCACCATACACCAAGAACACGTCCTTAGTCCTTCTCAAGTACTTCAGGATATTCTTGACTGCAATCCAGTGACACTCACCGGGGTCTGACTGATACCTGCTAGTCATGCTCAAAGCAAAGGAGACATCGGGTCGAGTACATAACATCGCGTACATGATCGATCCAATTGCCGAAGCATATGGAATCAACTTCATGCGGTCCTTGTCTTCACAAGACTTTGGACATTGGTCCTTAGAGAGATTCACACCATGAGACATGGGCAAAAATCCTTTCTTGGACTCAAGCATGTTGAACCGCTTCAACACCTTTTCGATGTACGTACTCTGGGTCAAACCCAGCAACTTCTTCGATCTATCTCTATAGATCTTAATACCAAGTATATAAGTCGCTTCACCCAAATCCTTCATCGAAAAGCAGTTCCCTAGGTTGTTCTTAACAACTTTCAGGTAGGAATGTCATTCCCAATCAACAGTATGTCATCTACATACAATATCAGGAAGACAACAATGCTCCCACTGATTCGCTTGTAAACACAAGGCTCATCTTCATTCTTGATGAAACCAAACTCTTTGATTTTCTCATCAAAACGAAGATTCCAATTTCGAGAGGCCTGTTTCAGTCCATAAATGGACTTATTCAGCTTGCATATTTTAGTGGCTTCATCTGGGGATACAAAACCCTCGGGTTGTGTCATATACACTTCCTCAAGGAGGTTTCCATTAAGGAAAGCCGTTTTGACATCCATCTGCCAGATCTCGTAGTCATAATACGCAGCAATAGCAAGCAATATCCTAATGGACTTTACCATGGCAACAGGGGAAAAAGTTTCATCATAGTCAATACCATGAATTTACTTGAAACCTTTAGCCACCAGTCGCCCTTTGAATGTCTGTACATTCCCATCCATGTCGGTCTTCTTCTTGAAGACCCACTTGCACCCTATGGGTCGTACCCCTTCAGGTGGTTCCACCAAGTTCCAAACTTGGTTTGCATACATGGAGTCCATTTCGGATTTAATAGCCTCAAGCCATTTGTCGGAGTCCGGTCCATTCATAGCCTCTTGGTAGGTTGCTGGCTCATCATCATGATCCATAAGCAACACATTACCTATTTGAGACACGAGAAATCCATATCTCTCAGGCTCAAACCTCGGTCTACCAGATCTACGTAGGACTTGTGTTTCCTGAGCAGGTTCTCCAGCTACAACATCTTGTAGTCCTGTCTCAAAATCCAATTCCGGTTCGTTCACTACATGTGGCTCTTGAACTTCTTCAAGCTCTACCTTTTCAGTCTTTCTTGATAAGAACTCTTTCTCCAAGAAGACACCAGTCCTTGCGACAAACACTTTGCCCTCGGATGGTAGGTAAAAGTAATACCCTTTCGTTTCCTTAGGATATCCCACCAGATAACATTTATCTGATTTGGGTTCCAGCTTGTCAGGCATTTGACGTCTCACGTATGCCTCACAGCCCCAAATTTTAATGAACGACATACTAGGACGCTTCCCAGTCCATATCTCATATGGTGTCTTCAGAACCGTTTTCGTTGGAGCGCGATTCAATGTCTTTGCAGCAGTCTCTAAAGCAAAACCCCAAAAGGAAACAGGCAAGTCTGCATGACTCATCATCGAACGTACCATGTCTAACAGAGTACGATTTCTCCTCTCAGACACACCATTATGTTGTGGCATTCTAGGTGGAGTGAGCTGTGATACAATACCACACTCTTTCAGATGATCACGGAACTCAAGACTCAGGTATTCGCCACCTCGATCAGATCGGAGTGCTTTAACCCTTTTACCCAACTGGTTTTCTACTTCATTCTTGAACTCTTTGAACTTTTCAAAGGTCTCGGATTTGCACTTCATAAGATACACATATCCGTATCTACTGAAATCATCAGTAAATGTAACAAAGTAGAAATACCCTCCTCTAGCCATGGAACTCATGGGTCCGCATACATCACTATGTACAATACCCAAGAGATCCTCAGCCCTCTCAGTATAACCAGTGAAAGGAGCTTTAGTCATCTTGCCTAACAAACAAGATTCGCATCGCTCAAATGATTCATAATCAAATGAGTCCAAAAGTCCATCTCTATGGAGTTTGGATATGCGCTTCTCGTTGATATGGCCCAAACGACAATGCCAGAGAAACGTAGGGTTCGAGTCATTTGTTCTTAGTCTTTTATTGTTTTCTACATTACAGATCAGATGGTCCAAGTTCAAAATGTAAAGACCATTAAACAATTGGGCTACAGCATAACAAACATCATTCTTAAATATAGAACAACAATTGTTCTTAATTATAAAAGAAAATCCAATCATGTCCAAACATGAAATAGATATAATGTTTCTAGTTATCGCCGGAACAAAATAACAGTTATCTAGTTCTATTACAAGCCCACTGGGCAAAGAAAGACGGTAAACTCCTACGGCTACAGCAGCAACTCTTGCTCCATTGCCGACGCGGAGGTCCACCTCCCCTTTACTCAGCAATCTTCTCCTTCCCAGTTCCTGCACATTTGTACAAATGTGAGAACCACATCCGGTATCCAATACCCAAGATGAAGGAGCAGAAAGGTTTATCTCTATAACGTAAACATTAGAAGCGGAAGTCATACCTCCCTTCAATTTCTGTAGACCCTCAATATACGAAGGACAGTTCCTCCGCCAATGACCAGCCTTGCCACAGTGGTGGCATTTCCCTTCCTTCACCGTGCTCTTCTTCTTGATCAGTGCTGAAGACTTAAGCTCAAGATATGACTTAGGTCCTACCTTCGTCTTCTTAGAGCCCTTGGCTTTGCCCTTGCCCTTATGCACCATCAGTATGGGGCTGGCAGGCTTGGCCTTCTTCATGTTGATCTCGGCAGTTCTTAACATGCCTAGGAGTTCGGGCAGTGTCTTGTCTATCTCATTCATGTTGTAGTTCAAGACGAACTGCTCATAACTGTCCGGCAACGATTGCAGGATCAGATCCGTGGCCAACTCTTGACCAAGAGGAAAACCCAGCCTTTCAAGGTTCTCAATATACCCAATCATCTTGAGTACGTGAGTCCCTACTGAGTCTCGAACTCCCATCTTGCACTGAAATAACGCTTTCGTGATGTCGAACCTCTCTTGACGAGCCTGCCCCTGAAACATTTTCTTGAGATGCTCGTCAATCTCCTTGCACCCCATGTTCTCATGTTGCTTCTGAAGCTCAGAGTTCATGGTGGCAAGCATAAGGCACTCGACATCCAAAGCATCGTCAGTATACTTCTTATAAGTATCCTTCTCAGCACGGGAAGAGTTCCCGGTCGGCACCTCGGGGGCTTCTTCTTCCAAGACATAGAGCTTTCGCTCTTGCCTGAGAACAATTCTCAGGTTCCTATACCAGTCCATATAGTTTGTCCCGCTGAGCTTATCCTTCTCAAGGATGGCTCTCAGAGACAGCGTGGAGTGTGAAACGCTTGCCATGGAATTCTACAAGAATTTATGCAGAATAAAATCAGTACCTAAATTTCAATTACAATTTATTCTAATTAGGACTTCAATTAAAATACTCCCACTATTTTATTCGAAATGATAGCCCTCACTAACAATTCGGAGAGTTCATGCGAGCTACTCTCTTAGTGGACAAGATCCGTATTTCACCAACACAATGAGTCCGCTTTGGCGTTCCTCTCACGATGTGGTTATTTAGGTAGGCAACGCTTGCCAATTGCATCCTCATGCAATTCTTGTATGGTTGGTGAATAACTCCTTATTCGCATCCATCATATGGTGCATGCCAACCCTATGCCTCTAGGCACTCAACCTTTGAGGTCACCTAGTTAAGCTGGACCCGATGTCAACAGTGGGATATCACAATTATCCGCTCGCACCCTTACCAAGATAGATTAATGCACCTTGCTTTGGCAAGCCCACACTTCATCGATCGAGGCAGGAAGAGTGTCATCCATCAGAAGGCATCCGAACACTTAATATTAAAAGAAGGGATTTCAATTTTAGGTTAACAATTAACCATGATCAACATTTGATCAATGTGCACATCCAAAGAAAAACAATTCTTCTAAAACCACATGCATCCCTTATGTGCACATCCTGACACCATCAACATTTGATAGAAGGAAGGGCTAAATCTGAGCATCCGGAAATTTCCAAATCCTCAGATTTACATGCATTGGACAAAGGCAAAGACAGCTCAACTTAAAGCAGTAGACAAGCTCATCTCTCTTTGTTGGATTCAAAATCCACAACATACTCGAGGGATGGTTACTGCTAAGGAGACAACAATTTCTAACACTTAGAAATTCCACCGAAATTCCAATCGTTCTTGGCGAAGTGCCAAGACTAAATCTAGACATTTAGAACACTTCTAAATCTCTAGGTTTACACGCATTGGAATAAGACAACTTCCAAAACAACAGTCATGGCCGGAACCTCCCTCTGATACCACTGTTGGGTTTCTCTATGGGGTTGGCACAACACTTGTGCACGCAGCGGAAAAGAAAAACATCAAGAAAACCCAAAGAGATGCGGATCGAGCCATGACGGTTGAATCAAGAAGTTAGCAAAACTAGGCAAAAATTACCTCGGTGGCGTTGAGTCACAACTCAACGGAGAAGCTCCAAACTTTATCTTCTTGCTAGCGGCGAGTTCTACGTGGAATAGTGTCCACGTTTCTGCAGAAGTCCACACGAGTGGGAGAACGCCGAACTTTCCGTCGCACGGAAGATCGGGAAGGAGAAGACCGCACCTCGGCTATTCCACGGACTGCTAGGTCCGTGCCAGGAAGAGCAGCACCAGCGACAGTCGCCGGAGGAGAGGTGGCAGCGGAGCGAACGCGGCGGCGGAACAGTTTCCGGCGGCGGGATCGGGATCGGGATCGGCGAAGCGAAATACAGAACTCCTTCCGTCGGGTTCGATTCGCACAGAAGAGATAGATCGCCTACCTTCCCGAAACCCTAAGTGTTATATTTATACTTAAAGTATAAAATAAACTCAGGAAAATCGCTATCCGCAGACCACCCAGAACTAGGGTTCAGAATCGGCGAGAATGAATCGGTGAGAATCGGCGACAATCGGCGAGAATCACTGAGCAGGTTCGGTGAGAATCATTCGGCGAGTATCACATTGGATCGGCGAGAATCAGAGTACAATACTCGACGATTCTCGCCGATCGTCGAGCCACGCTCGACGACACATAATGATACTCGACGATCGTCGAGCCGCGGTCGACGACAATTGTCAAGGTAGTCGATCGTCGAGAATCAACAATTGATTCTCGACGATTCTCGTCGATCGGCGAGAATCAGCAAGGTGATTCTCGTCGATCGGCGGGAATCAGAAGACCATTCTCGACTAATGTCTTTGACCCTCGGACGACGAACCTAACCAGCCCTTCAAGGCAACCTTTGCCCAACCCGATGATCCTATAAGGCAACACTTTGCCCATAACCCTATTCAGGTCGGTGATTGGTAACCTTTACCAACACAGTCAGTCATCCAACTTCTCCACATCTCTTATGTGCGACCCTGCAGGCTCATATTGCGTTGGTAGTGAGATTAGATGTTTGACCACTTCCAGATCATCATGGTAAATCCAACAGAGTACACATGAGAGCCATAAGATTTGATGCAACAAAAGTACCTAGATCTTTTCAGTCAGGTATTCCTTAAACCTCTCAGGATGTTACATTTTATTTCTCATACTTGAAACCCCGTAGGCCTAACTTGAATTTCGAGGACGAAATTTTTTGTTTATCTATTGGGATTTGTAACATCCATCAGACAACTAGACCCATAGGAGTGGTTTTGTCATGAGTAGGTCATGACAAAACCCTAGGAAGACCAAGTGGACCTAGGAATGTAGGTGAGATCACTATGGTAAGCAAATTGTAGGTTTCTAAACACTAGTTTAGGATGATCATGGGGCTTCATCATGACTCAAATAACCCACCACAACCTCACCAACCTATTGCAAGGTCCATTAGATCCCTAAGGGTCCATTGGAGTCAACCCAGGGTGGCCAAATTTACCTAAGATCATCCTAGTCCTAAATTGGGCAAGGTGCCCTACCTAAGGGCAATGTGCCCCTAATGTGCCCAACCAACCGTATCTAGGTCTTCCAAGACCTAAGGTGAAGTCAATGGGTGACCAAAGACCCATTGGGGTCAACCTTAGAGGCTAAGTTGACCCAAGTCAACCCTATCCCTAAAGTGGTCAGAGTGCCCTAATTAAGGGGCAAGTGACCACCAATGTGCCAAGTCAACCCTACACAACCCTTCCTAGGCCTTAGGTGAAGCCAAGCGGTCACCAAGGACCCCTTGGGGTCAACCCAAATGATCATGTTGACAAAAGTCAACTCATGGGTCAAAGTGGTCAACTTAGGTTAACCTAGCCCAATTCAAGTGGGCTAAGCCCAAGTGGTGTGGCCCATTAGTCTAAGTAAGTGGAGAGACACATTTTCAGGCCACCAAATTCAGAGAGTAATGACTAGGAGAGAGAGGGAGGAGGTTTCCCCACTTGGAAGGAGAGATAAAATGGGGCTTAATGGTCATCATGGCCATGGAGGTTTCATAACCCCTCACTTTGATGGGGTTTTACTCCTTGGAGGCAGGGGAAGAGTTTACAGGAGGGGGCTGGCCAGTTGGGTGGCTCAGCCCACTTAATTTGGCTTAAACTGAAAATTAGTTTTAAAGGCCATTAATGTTGCTTTGACGAATTGGGGAGTTACATGCCTCCTCTCACCAATTCCTTCTTTAATAACCTTCACCAGGTTCAGAGCCGGCATTTCCCCTGATTACATCTCAATTCCCTTGCAGTTGGTGTAGAAGTTGCAAAGGAGCCAAAGCTTGGTGGCCGAAAATGGCGAGGAGGCACATCACCCGCTCTCAGGCCGCAACTCAGGTCCTCCCTTGCTTCTTCATCCATGGGTAGATCGTAGAAATCTTTTAGGATGTGAATCGGGCTCAATTGAGCCCGATTAAAGGGATCATTTCCTATTTTTTTCGAGAAAAATGTGTTTTTGGGATCGCCAGAATGCGCCCCTCTGGCTGCTGTGCTGCCGCATAGCGATAGCCACCACCTCGACGGAGGTGGTGGTGGCGGTGGACGGCCAGGGAGGTGGTCGGGTTCCCGGAAAATGGGGATGTAATAAGCTCCAGGTCAAGGGAATCCTGGCCGTCGGCTGGAGGAAGAAGATAACCAGCAATCATCGAATTTGCGTCAAGATCTGTGCACGATCTGTGCAAGATCTGTGCAAGATCAAGTTATATATATTATATTTAATGTATTTTCTGCCCTTAAAAATTAGTCATCTTGGGAATTAACTTAGAAATACTTGCAAGCTTAATTAGAGAAAATGGTAGATCTATGGGTATACTTTAATTTAAAATTAGTTTCAACTCATTTGGGTAAGTGGTTTGACCAGAGCACTCATTTTGGTGAGAACTATACCTAGGATAGATGAGAGATTATTTTGAGTGCCCCCATCAATCCATCTATCCAAATGACTTGAAATTTTGGATGCAGGTCACAATTACATAAACCTAAAACATACTAAAAAATGGAAATGTTTGGAGAATATGTTCCTAACGTTTTTATAGAAATTTAATAATCCGAGTATGAATTATTTAAGAGGTCTAATGACCTCCAAACCCTCCAAAATTTTGTTGAGTGCTCCTTGTGGTCATTAGAAGGCTCTGTATAAATTTTCATCCCATTTGGAGATGATTTGGTTTGGAAATAAGCAAACTCTAAGTTGGACCAAGGAGGGGTAGTTAGTTCAACATGCCCTTTGTGGTATTGGGTGTCCAAATCACCTCAACAGAGGTTGATACTTGTTACCCTGATGTGTTATGTTAGTAAACACCATCCCATGGATTATGGGATAGATTAGGGTAGATTTGCCCTATGAACCAAGTTCAAACCATAAGGTTGAACTTTGGGAATTTGTCAAGGGTGTGGGGTGATATGCCCTTTGTTGGACTTGGTGTTTAGTTCATGTGATCCTAGGGTGCTGAAAAGTTCTTGTGATGTCTGTTTGCCCTTTTCTTTTTGTTCTTGTTGTGGCTGTGATAGATTAGATTATCTGGCTGTGATAGATTAGATTGTCTATGCTGTGTTAGATTAGAATAACTCTGGTTGTTTTTGCTTTCTATAAATCTTGGTATCTCTTATTTCATTACTCTGATATTATTATATAAACAACAAAAAATTTTCAAGTTACTTTATTTACCCCCCCCCCCTCTAGAGTAAATCAGGTCTAACCCTCTACTTCAATTGGTATCAGAGCAGTGTTCTTTGGTTGTACAAGTTAACCCCTGAACCAAAAGATCATGTGTTAGACCTGATCTTTATTTCTCTTAGGATTATTTATTACACAGCATGACACAGAACAAGGATTATGCAAGCACCAGACCTCCTGTATGCAATTTAAATAAACTTGCAATCTGAAAGGCAAGAATCAGATTGTATATGAATTCCATTGATGAGGACATCTACAATTCCATTTTGACAGGTCCTCCTCAACCAACAGCTTCTACATCCACATCAACTTCTACCACTCATGCAGTTCCACCACTTGAGTGGACTGATGCTCAGAAGAAAGTCAAAATTGCAGATGCCAAAGCCATGAACATATTGGCTCAAACCATCTCAGATGACATTTTCCAAAAGGTGGCTGAGTGCATCTCTGCAAAAGAAATTTGGGATTCTCTCAACCAGATAGTTGTTGGCTCTGTAGATGAGATAAAAGATAGAAGATCAACTCTCATCTCACAGTATGAGAACTTCAAGAAAGATGAAGCTGATTCTGTTGGTGACATGTACAACAGATTAAGTGCAATTATCAGTGAATTGAAGACCTTGGACAAATATATCTCTCTCACAGAGCTGAATGACAAGATCCTAATATGCTTCCCAAGATCATGGGATTCCTGGATCTAGCCAATCAAGTAGGCCAGAAGCTTGAATGAGATTTCCACTGAATCTCTCCTGGGAAAGCTCAAATCTTATGAGCAACAGATCAAATCCAGGGAAGATGCAGAACAAAGGACACCTCCACTAGCAAGAAAAGTGTAGAATATAGCATTCAAAGCTGCTGAAGAGACTAAAGCTTCAACAGTTAATGAAGAACTGATGAGCCTCTTTGCCAAGGTATTCTACAAAATGGCAAGCAAAGATTTCAGGAGAAAGTCATCCATGAATGATGACAAGCCCATGTATGATAAACTCCGACTAAAGAAATAGTATGTTTTGGATGCAAGAAACCAGGACACTTCATCTCTGAATGTCCTGAGAATCAGAAGAATTAGAGGAGAAGAGAAAAAGACTCCAGAAGCAAGCAATACCGCAGGCCTTCCTCCAGCAAGCATAAGAAGAAGGAGAAGGACTTTGTTACTGAAACCTAGAGTGACACAGAAGATGAATCCACATCTTCCAGTTCTAGTGAAGAGGAAGAAGAGGCAAAGGTAAGGGAACTCTGCCTCATGGCTATCAATGCATCTTGCAGCCCATCAGATGCTAAAGAAGAATCTGATAATGAAGAAGCTTCAGAATCAGAAGCTGATCATGTACTATCATCATTTGATTATAGTTCTGATAGTTTTAAAATTGAATTTAAAACCATGTGTATAGATTTAATAAATTCTAAAAAAAATCAAGCTACTTAGAGAAAAACTAACTGATCATGAAAAGTGTATCTCTGAAAATGTTAAATTAAAGGATGATTTAGTTTTAGCAAATGAACAAATAATTTCACTAAAATCTGAATTAGTTGAGGCTAGGAAACTTGAAGAATCCCTAAATGGGAGAAGTATCAAGTTGATGGATATCACAAGCACATTCATTGCCAGACTTAATGGCAAGCTGGGCTTAGGTGCATCATCAAGCTAACCCCCACTTTTTCAGAAAAATATATTAACTACACCCATAAAATTTGTATCAGAAAAGGGAAAGGAAAATGAAAGAAATAGATCCTAATCACCTAGAGGGGGGGTGAAAAGGTGAACTTTATCTTTTTAAATTTAAGGCAGAGATACTAAACAGTAAATGCAATACTATAATTATCACAGCACAACAACCATACAATCAAACATACATAGAGTGCACACAGGATTTATAGTGGTTCCCCAAGGTCTGGGTACATCCACTTTCCCCCTTCGCCTATCTAGTAGTGTACTAGATTTGGCCTAACTTCAGCACTTCTCCTCAGATCCTCAGATCTTACAGCTCAGAACCCCAAACAGGTTCCTACAACTCAGAGTGTCCCCACTCCTACAACTCAGGAACAAAGCCCTACCACTCAGTCTTCCACAAGACCTACACTCAGAGAACAAAGTCTCCTACAACTCAGGCACTAGGCCCTACCTCAGTCTTCAATAAGACTTTCACTCAGAGCACACAGTCTCTTACACTCAGCCTTTATAAAATAGGCTTACAGCTCAGATCTATACAAGATCCTACAAAAATTTGATAATACAAAGTAATTAACCACAACTCTAAAAGAGAGAGACGAGTTGACTGGCTTCTTGATGAGTTCTTGGAAGAACTTGGCAGAGATCAACCTCCCTTGGCTTTCTTCAAAGCTTCTTGAATTAGAACACAGTAGGGTTGAATCTCCTGAAGATGATCTTTAATCAACTTCTGTCTTGAGATTCAGATCTCAATCTGAATCTAACTTAGCAGCCCGATTCAACAACTGCTCTTCTTAGAAGGAGCTCTCTCTCTCCTACTTCTTAGATCTTCTGTTGAAGGTCTTGTTCTTTTACGTTGTTAGATCTCTTGATTGATTGTTGTCAATCTGTAATCACACTCTCTGTTGAAGGAGAAAGGTCTTTAAATAGTCTTCCTCCAAGGTAACCGGCTGATCCGGTTTCTAACAACCTTCTGACGGCTCTGACAGTTGCAGTTGACCGGTTGAAATGACAGCTGTCAAGTCATCCAGTCACTTCTTGAAATCTATGTCACTGTCTGAAAGTGTCGAGACAGATAGTCAATATGTGTTGACACAAATAGACTAAGTGTCGACACAAGTAGACTAAGTGTCGACACTAGCATTCATGGTGTCGACACAACTCCTTGTGTTGTTGTAACAGCTTCTCGACACTGCTTCTTCAGAATGTGTCGACACTGATTATGTGTGTCGACACAAGCCTTCTGTTGAATGTGTCGACACTGATTTTGTGTGTCTACACAAGTACTTCTTCTTTAATACTTAGTTGAATTCTGCTGTGTGTCGACACAACTCCGTTGTGTCGACACATCTTCTTGTGTTGAAACTTGCTGAGTGTTGACACATCTCCTTTGTGTCGATACATGCCTTCATGTGTTGAAACTTTGCTGAGTGTCGACACATCTCCTTTGTGTCGACACATGTACTTTAACTTTGTTGAAGTTTGCTGAGTGTCGAAACAGCCTCCTGGTATCGACACATTTGATGTCGACAAAACTTCTCTGGGTGTCGACACGGCCTCTAAGTGTCGACACATTTGATGTCGACAATCCTTCACAGTGTGTCGACACAGCCTGTATGTGTCGACACTTTTCTTCTGGTGTTGACTCTGTCTTCCTGGTGTCGACACAATTACTCCAAGTGTCGACACAGCTTATCTAGGTGTCGACACAAGCCTTCATAAGTGTCGACACTTCTCCTCTGTGTGTCGACACATGGACTTAGAAACATTTCTGCATTTTCTGCAATTACTTAACCTGCATATATACACTCAAAGCACATCAAATACACCATGATGTATATCATTGAGTAGTGTGAGGTTTCTTCAAATCAGGTACATATATTCCATTGTACCCAACAATCTCCCCCTATTTGGAGAAGTCATAACCCTTAGTCAATGATATACACCATTCATAACAAAAACTCAATATGATGTATAACCGTTTTTTTATGACAGGGTAAATACTTAACAAAACATGTATAACAATCATTACAGAATAAAAATGTAACAGATCAAACATTAATTTGTTATAACTTCCAATAGTCTCATTAATCAAAAGTTTACATTGATTTTAATGTAAAAGATTACAGAGTTGTAAACTTAAGAAAATCCTAATTTATGGCTTCTCTGGCTCCTTGATAACAATGCCCTTTCCAGATTGAATCTTTGCTTGAACTGGAGCATCATTGTCATCAGCAGGCTTCTTCCCTTTAAGATCTTTCTTTTTCTGTTCTTCAGCTCTTATCTTCTGTCTCTCAAAATAGTGATACGGCTTAGGGAAATACTTACTAGGCTCTTGTGCATTAGGAGGTAGCTTCCCTAATTTAGCCTTCCTTCTGTATTGTACTATGGTTTCTTGCCTAGCCTCATGTTTTTTCCATTCCTGGTTAGAATACCATTTTCCCCTCTCTAGGAAATTATCCATAGCAGCCTTCCAAGCAGTCAATATGATATTCCTAGAGGTTGGGCTCCATTGCTCAAAGTTTGGCCTTAATTCGCCTGCTCTCTGAACCTCTTCTTAGATAATTGGGCTTCTTGCTCCTTTAATAGTGCCTCAGGCACAAGCTATACTACTTTCTCAAGAATAACATTTTGATTACCCTCAGGAGGACTATACATAGACTGTACCTCCTGATGTATCATGTTAAAATCTGCAGGAGGATAGATCACCTGAGCTACTTCAGCTTGCTCTCCTCCAAAATATGCAGGATTTATTCTAGACTCTGCTATATTATCATCATCACATAAAGGTGGATATCCAAGGGTGGCTCTGATGCTGTTTGAAATCCATTTGGCATGGTCAGAGCCTACTTTGACTAATACCCTCTCCCCCTTTATGACTTCTCTTTCTATGTGATCTCTAAGATCATCCTTCTGAAACCTTATCTGAGCATTCAAATAGTTAACTCCATCTTTGTAAAAAGGTTTTAACCTTTGGAGCTTGTCAGTGATAGCCTTTTGAGTATCTTCAATGGAAGTTTTAACAGCAGTCGGGCTCTCTTGTAATTGCTTATCAAAGGCTTCTTTAGCAGTAGCACTTACAGTAGTCTGGGCAGTAGCTATATTTTTCATTTCACTGACAATGGCATTATGAGAAGCAGTCAGATTATCATTCATCCTAATCTGATTTTCCAGGACATATCCTTATTTCACTGCCATGTCATCAACCTGTGTCTTGATCTTCTCTTGATGAGTAGTCAGATATACCACTGGATTGCCTCCTTTATTTAAGCAATCAGTCATTTCCTTATTGTTTTGATTCACTTCAAATCTTATAGATTTGATGTCTTGAGCGAGATCAAATTGAAGTGATTTATGGCCTTCATCCATATACTTTTATAGATCTTTCCTTTGCTCATCCATCTTGATTTGCAGAGCTACCAATAATGAACTATAATCAGCAGTTGGGGCTTGTTGTGGAACAACGATCTGCAGTACCTTTTTGTAGGTCTGGCTTCTTCTCTTGAAGACCTGGAACCTCCTTTTCTTGGCTCTAGCAGCCTCTTCATCCTCTGAAGCAGAAGTACTAGCAATGTCCACCCTATCCTTAGGGCTAGGAGGTAAATCCTTCTCAGTCCTTGGTAGCTCCTCAGCATTCCTTTGCTCCTCAGTCTCATTTCTGGCAGTTTCCTCTATATGCTCCCCCTCAATATTGACCTTCTCCCCCTCAACAGTTTCTTTTTCTCACTCAAAATCAGTCTGTAAAAGATCAGGGAACAGCTCTTCTAGTGTAAACTCATGTTGAGGTTGAACTGGAGAATCTCTGATCTCAGGAGCATTTGATACCTCTTTATCAACAACTAATGTGTCCTCCATGACCACATCTTGTGGTTGACTATGTATCTGGGTTTGCTCTAGAATGGTCTGGGTAGCCCTTTCACTCTCTAATTGAGTTGGCTCATCCACATGTAGAGGCTCCCCCTGGAGTGGATCCAGGTGAATAGGGCTAGCTGATGGTAGCTCCCCCTGCCTCTGGGCATATTCTTGTCTTGCTGGTGACTGTCCAGCATTGTCATCTTCTCCATCATCAGAACTAAAAACCACTTGCTCCTCTAAACTATTTGAGGATTCTTGAGCCGCAATGGCTGTCTTCTTCTTCTTCTGAGGTGTTTCCTTTTCTGGAGTTGGCAGTTCCTTTGTCAACACTCTATCCCACCTTGAGATAATCCTAAGATCCATTCTCCTCATATGATTTATCTTAGAACCAGCAGCTTGGTTCATCACATCAGGGATACTTCCAGCTAAGTATAAACTCAGAATCCTACCCAGATTGGGCTTCTTCAGACATTCCTTGATCTTATCAAACACTACTGCTAACCAATCTGTGTTAAGTTTGAAAATTATCCTTATCATCAAACTAAACATGTGAGCTGATATTCTATCATGCCCACCAGGCTTTCTCAGTATCACCTTGCCCACTATTTCAGATAAGAACTTGCCCTGCATGTTCATGTCTTTTCTGTTGAATACTGATCCAATCTTCATGCTTGAATCAAGTACACACCATTCAAGTGCCTCCCTTGTCTTTGATGCAGGTACATCTTCCTCTTCTTTAGTCTTAGGGAGATGTAAAACTCTTCTTAGACTTTTCTGGGTGATCTTAACTCTTGCCCCATGAACTTTGGACTTAATCTTGAGTCCAGATTCATCAAGTGTAGCTGCACTAATGAATTCAAGGTTCTCCTTCTTCCAGATCTTGATTGGTTCTGAAACAAGATACTCTAACCCAGTCTCTGCAACTAGGGTTACCACACCTTGGATTTCTGGTTTCGCGTCATCAAAGGCATGTCGCACGAGCTCATAACCTTCATTGATGTTCTCTTCTATCTTGGGCGTCATTAGGGTTTGAAGAAATTTTGAATTTAGAGAAGAGAGATGTCGACACACAAGTTTGGTCTCGAAACTTTGGTAAGCGTGTCGACAAACAATGGTGAAGACCTATTTATACCTTTCTAGAATCGAAGGTGAAAAGGCGCGTCAAAATACTTGAAATGTGTCGACACTGTAGAAAAGTGTCGACACTTACTTCTAATGTCTCGACAACCATGTGTCGACACAAATATAGTCGACAGAATATATGTGACGACACTTATACATCTCAGCTCAATGATTAGTCGAGACTCTACTCAATGAATTCTGTGTAAATCCTAAGTGTCGACAACACCCTGGATGTGTCAACACTAATTCTCTAAAGTGTCGACACTTACTGTCTAGATGTGTCGACACCATTTCTATGAAATGTCGACACCTACTCTATGTGTCGACACAGACAACTCTATGTGTTGACACTATTTTACTTAGCCAAAATTTTAAAACTATTCTAAGTTTATCATACCTAATTCAATTTTAAACTTATTGAATTTGGTTTTATCTAGAGGCTTAGTAAACATATCAGCTAACTGATTATCTATCTTAACAAACTCTAGTGAAATATCTCCTTTTACTACATGTTCTCTATGAAAATGGTATTTGATTTCTATGTGCTTAGTCCTACTATGTGATACAGGATTATTTGCAATAGAAATGGCACTAGTAGAATCACAAAATAAAGGTGTTATACTTACTTGAATACCATAATCTTCTAGCTGGTGTTGAATCCATAAGATTTGTGCACAGCAACTTCCTGCAGCCACATACTCTGACTCAGCTGTGGAGATAGCCACACTGGTCTGCTTCTTACTACTCCATGACACCAGCTTTCCACCTAGAAATTGACAGGTTCATGTGGTACTCTTCCTATCTTCCTTGCAGCCTGCAAAATCTGTATCTGACTAACCTGTCAGAACAAAATCTCCATTCCTAGGGTACCAAAGGCCTAGATAAGGTGTGCCCTTAAGATATCTCAAAATCCTTTTGACTGCAGTCAAATGAGATTCTTTATGGCAAGCTTGATACCTAGCACAGACATATGTAGCGTACATGATATCTGGTCTACTAGCAGTCAAATATAGTAGGGAGCCAACTATCCCTCTATACAAAGTCTCATCTACAGGTTTCCCTGCATCATCTTTGCTTAGAGACATGCTTGACCCCATAGGAGTTTTCATGGTACTGGATGATTCCATACCATACGTCTTTATTAACTCTAAGGTGACCTTAGACTGGCATATGGATAATCCATCTTCAGTCTATCTAACTTGGAGACCCAAGAAGAACTTAAGTTCCCCCATACTGCTCATTTCAAATTGTCCTTGCATTATTTTTGCAAACTTCCTGCAAAGACTACTTTCTGTAGACTCAAAAATTATGTCATCTACATATATTTGGACTAAGATAATCTTGCCTCTGGATTCCCTAAGGAATAGAGTCTTGTCTATTTTCCCCCTTGAGATTTTGTTCTCAATGTGGAAACTAGATAGGGTTTCATACCAAGCCCTTGGGGCTTGTTTTAACCCATACAAAGCCTTCCTAAGTCTATAAACATAATCAGGTTTAATAGAATCAACAAAACCTGATGGCTGCTCTACATAGACTTCTTCCTTTAGATTTACATTCAGAAAAGCTGACTTAACATCCATTTGATATACCTTAAATCCTTGATATGTTGCATAGGCAAGGAACATCCTTATTGCTTCCAGTCTTGCTACTTGAGCAAAGGTTTGATCAAAATCAATACCTTCTTCCTGCCTATATCCCTTTGCAACAAGTCTAGCTTTATTCTTTTTGATGATTCCATTCTCATCCAACTTGTTCCTAAAGATCCACTTAGTTCCAATAATGTTGTGGTCCTTGGGTTTAGGAACTAGCTCCCAGACCTTGCATCTTTTGAATTGATTCAGCTCCTCTTGCATGGCCTCAATCCAATGTGAGTCTAGGATTGCTTCTTCAAATTTCTTTGGCTCAATTTGTGATAGGAAACTAGAGTAAAGAACTGTACTTTGATTCCTGCTCCTTGTTTGCACCCCTTGTCTGGGATCTCTAATTATTTGATTGGCTGGATGATCCTTTAAGTGCATATTTGCTGGAGGCAACCTGTCTTTAGGTTGTACACCTTCAGCTTCTTCATTCAACTGCACCTCTTGGTCTTCTTCAGCATCAAGAGTATCTTGTACTCCCCCTGGACAGCAGCCACCATCTTCCACTTGCTGACTTGCAGTAGAACCTTCTGTTAAGGTAAGCTTGTCCATTCTTTCAGTTACACCTGTGGAGCTGCAAACACTTCTTGGCAAATCATTATTAATGAGTCTAGCTTCATCAAAAACTACATGAACAGACTCTTCTACAACTTGAGTAATCAAGTTATAGACCCTATAAGCCTTACTATTATTGCTGTACCCAACAAAGATCCCCTCTTGGGATTTGGCAGCAAACTTGGTTAGATAAGACTTACCATTATTAAGTATATAACACTTACAACCAAAGATCCTGAAATAAGATAAATTTGGTTTTCTGCCCTTCACAATCTCATAGGGGGTCTTCTTGTGGCTCTTGGTGATAGTAGCCCTATTGATCACATGACAAGCAGTATTTACTGCCTCAGCCCAGAAATATTCTAGGAGAGTAGTGTCACTCAATAGGGTTCTACTAGCCTCTATCAAGGTTCTATTCTTCCTTTCAGCAATATCATTTTGCTGAGGTGTTCTTGGTGAAGAAAATTCCTGAAAAATTCCAAATTCTTCACACAGTTTTGTCATACATTCAGACTGAAATTCAGTACCATGGTCACTTCTGATTTTGACCACTGTACTGTCCAATTCATTCTGAATTTGTTTAACAAAACTATATAAGATACTTGGGGTTTCAAATTTTTGTCTTAGGAAGAACACCCAGGAAAACCTTGAATAGTCATCTTCAACCATAAATGTGTAGACCTTCCTACCTAGGCTATGAACTGGCATAGGACCAAAAAGATCCATATGCAAGAGGTATAGACATCTCACAGAATCCTTGTTCTCAAGGCTATGAAAGGTGGATTTGGTCTGCTTGCCTTTTTGACAAGCTGGGCATATCCCATCCTTTATACACTTAATCTGAGGACCATTCCTCACTAACTCTTTGCTAAAGAGTTGGCTAATTGTCTTATAGTTAAGATGAGCCAACCTCTTGTGCCATTTAACACAATGTGAGACTCTCTCATCAGCTACAAGACATATAGGAGAAATATTGTTCTCACACACAAAGTCTAGACAATAGACATTTCTCTTCCTATATCCTGTCAGAATGATCTTTTAATCATTTGACCTCTTGATATGACAACCATTCTTGACAAATGAGATGTCATATCCTAAATCATTCAGCTGACTTATGCTAATGAGGTCATATTTCAAATCCTTTACATAAGCCACTTGAGTAATTGTAATTTAGTTACTAGAAATGTTACCAAAGCCTTTGATGATTCCTTTTTCTGAACCATCAAAGGTAACTTTAGGACCATCCTTGATAGGTGTATAGTCCTTCAGCAACCCCCTTGTTCCAGTCATGCGCCTGGAACATCCACTGTCCAAGTACCATACAGTGGCATGGCCACTTGGACTCACCTGCAAAACAGATTACTTAATCTTAGAACCCAAATAACTCTTGGGTCCTTGGTGCAAGTTAGTCTGACTTTTAATAAAACTACCGTAGCTCTTCTAGCAGGCACTCTGCTACTCTCCTTGGTACTGGAATTATACCAACAATCTAAGGCAAAGTGGCCTACCTTGCCACAACACCAGCACTCAAACCTGTTGTACCTTTGTTTAGGTACAACCCTGGCTGTTTTATCTACAGCAGGCTTCTTGTTCAGTGCTGGGACTTTGCTCTTAGATTTGGACTTAGCAGTCCAGGCAGTTTTCTTAAATCCTAACCCAGCATTACCCTTTTGAGGTATAAACTCATCTATCAAGGGTAACACAGACTTAGGTTTAGAAAAACTTGCAACAATATCTTTTTTCTTCTGAAGTCTAACCTCCAGATTTCTAATTTGATCATTCTTGAAATTGATTGTGCCCATTTGAATAATAGTTATGTTCTTCAATCTGGCAATCTCATTCAGTTTCTGATCAAATAACTCATCTGAATCAGCAGCAGCCAACTTAAGATTAGCAATTTCCTTAGTCAGTGTTTTGACCAGATTTTTTCTCTTCTTAAGTGCATACAATAAATCTCTATATTCATATATCAATTGATGAATATCACCTTCAGACTCATACCCATTTACATCACTTGATGCAGATGTATCTGACTCTAATTCAGTACTATAATCTGAAAGACATTGTACCTTACTTGGTCCAGGCTGATCCTGGATCTTGTCTCCTTCAGATAGAGCCATCAATCCCTTGAACTGATTGTCTTCTTGTTCATATATAGAGTTCAGCACTTGCAGGAACTCTTCTTCTTCATCTGCAGCAAACAGACCAATGTAAGCCTCAGCTTCAGATTCTGACTCTGAAGATGACTGATCTGACAAGGTCTTCTCATTCTTTGAAACAAAGGATTTCTCCTTCTTGCTCTGATGTTGACTCTTCTTCTTATCTACAGACTCTCTTCTTTTATCTGGACAGTCAGCTACTACATGTCTAGGCTTATTACAACAGTAGCAAATAATCTTTGATATTGTAGACTTGTTTGACTTAGGCTTGCTCCTGTCTTTCCTAGATGACTTCCTCTTTTGATAGTAATCATCCTTAGGCTTAGATGTAGAAGGCTTAGACTTCCACTGCTTTTTCTTCAAAAATCTCTAAAACTGCCTTGTGAAGGCAGCAAAATCCTCATCTGAATAACTGTTGTATGAATTCTGGTTATCTGAATTTTCTGAAGTAGTATCAGCAACTATTTGAGGTGGAGATGGAGACTTGCTTCTATACTTCCTAGGGACTTCAGTCTTGAAAGCCACAGATCTTTCCTTGTGCTCCACTCTAGTAGTCTTCTCTTCCTCCTTTCTAGCCATTAACTGCATCTCATAAGATAACAGTTTTCCAAACAAAGTTGGACGAGGTATATCAACTAGTTTGGCCACTTCCCTAATAGCACAAATCTTGGTGTCCCAGTCCTTAGTTAGTGATCTTAAGAACTTATCATTCAGATCATAGTTGTTGAATTCTCTTCCATAGGACATCAATTCATTTACTATCCTATAGAACTTCCTGTAGCATTCAGTAATGCTATCAGACTTTCCTTGTCTGAAGCTTTCATATTCCTGATTTAATAAGGACTTCATGTCATGTCTTACTTCTTCAGACCCTTCCATATAGACTATAAAAGTATCCCACATTTCCTTTGAAGTCTTGCAATGAATCAAATTCTGAAAGTAGAATCATCAATGGCATCACTATGATGTTCTGAGCCCTCTTATCCATAGTTGTCAAGATTATTTCATCCTTGGTCATTTCTGAATAATCCTTGGGAGTTTTCTGATTTGCATCCAGAATAGATACTTTCATTGGCACATATGGCCCTTCTTTGACTGTAATGTATATTCTTGGGTCAGATGCTTCCATAAAGAGTCTAACCCTCTCTTTCCATATGCCAAAAATCTCCTTTCTATAGATTAGCAATTTCATGGACCCCAGCTCTTTGTGATTCTCACTAGAACCCATTTTCTTTATTCTTGTTTATTCTGATTCTGCCTACAGGATCTTACTCAGACTGTTATGTCCTTTTTGAGTAACCTCTCTTTGATACCACTTGAAATAAATAGAGCCTAATCACCTAGAGGGGGTGAAAAGGTGAACTTTATCTTTTTAAATTTAAGACAGAAATATTGTACAGTAAATGCAATACTACAATTATCACAGCACAGCAACCATACAATCAAACATACACAGAGTGCATACAGGATTTATAGTGGTTCCCCAAGGTCTGGGTACATCCACTTTCCCCCTTCACCAATCTAGTAGTGTACTAGATTCGGCCTAACTTCAGCACTTCTCCTCAGATTCTCAGATCTTACAGCTCAGAACCCCAAACAGGTTCCTACAACTCAGAGTGTCCCCACTCCTACAACTCAGGCACAAAGCCCTACCACTTAGTCTTCCACAAGACCTACACTCACAGAACAAAGTCTCCTATAACTCAGGCAATAGGCCCTACATCAGTCTTCTACAAGACTTACAGTCAGAGCACACAGTCTCCTACACTCAGCCTTTATAAAATAGTCTTGCAGCTCAGATCTACACAAGATCCTACAGAAATTTGATAATACAAAGTAATTAACCACAACTCTGAAAGAGAGAGACGAGTTGACTGGCTTCTTGATGAGTTCTTGGAAGAACTTGGCAGAGATCAACCTCCCTTGGCTTTCTTCAAAGCTTCTTGAATTAGAACACAGTAGGGTTGAATCTCCTGAAGATGATCTTTAATCAACTTCTGTCTTGAGATTCAGATCTCAATCTGAATCTAACTTAGCAGCCTGGTTCAGCAACTGCTCTTCTTAGAAGGAGCTCTCTCTCTCCTACTTCTTAGATCTTCTGTTGAAGGTCTTCTTCTTTTGTGTTGTTAGATCTCTTGATTGATTGTTGTCAATCTGTAATCACACTCTCTGTTGAAGGAGAAAGGTCTTTAAATAGTCTTCCTCCAAGGTAACCGGCTGATCCGGTTTCTAGCAACCTTCTGACGGCTCTGACAGTTGCAGTTGACCGGTTAAAATGGCAGCTGTCAAGTCATCCAGTCACTTCTTGAAATCTTTGTCACTGTCTAAAAGTGTCGAGACAGATAGTCAATATGTGTTGACACAAATAGACTAAGTGTCAACACAAGTAGACTAAGTGTCGACACTAGCATTCATGGTGTCGACACAACTCCTTGTGTTTTTGTAACAGCTTCTCGACACTGCTTCTTCAGAATATGTCGACACTGATTCTATGTGTCGACACAAACCTTCTGTTGAATGTGTCGACACTGATTCTGTGTGTCGACACAAGTACTTCTTCTTTAATACTTAGTTGAATTCTATTGTGTGTCGACACAACTCCTTTGTGTCGACACATCTTCTTGTGTTGAAACTTGCTGAGTGTCGACACATCTCCTTTGTGTCGACACATACCTTCATGTGTTGAAACTTTGCTGAGTGTGGACACATCTCCTTTGTGTCGACACATGTACTTTAACTTTGTTGAAGTTTGCTGAGTGTCGACACAGCCTCCTAGTATCGACACATTTGATGTCGACAAAACTTCTCTGGATGTCGACACTGCCTATAAGTGTCGACACATTTGATGTCGACAATCCTTCACCATGATGTCGACACTTTTCTTATGGTGTCGACTCTGTCTTCCTGGTGTCGACACAATTACTACAAGTGTCGACACAGCTTCTCTAGTTGTCGACACAAGCCTTCATAAGTGTCGACACTTCTCCTCTGTGTGTCGACACATGGACTTAGAAACATTTCTGCATTTTCTGCAATTACTTAACCTGCACATATAAACTCAAAGCACATTAAATACACCATGATGTATAGCATTGAGTAGGATGAGGCTTCTTCAAATCAGGTACATATATTCCAATGTACCCAACAGAAAAGTTGGATAATAATAATGTTAAACAAATTGAATCAAAACCAAAGAATAAGAAAAGAAAACAAAATTAGAAAAATCCAAATAAAAATAATGTTCAGCAGATTTCGTCGACCAGAGATCGACGAAATATGTACAGTTCGTCGAACCGCATTCGACGAACTCCGAATGCAGATTTATATAATAATTATTCGTTGAACTACGATCGACGAAACCAGTATGGTTCGTCGACAGGAGATTGGCGATTTTGGGGCTCAGAAAATGACTTATATCATTCTCTGAGTGGAGTTCGACGAACTCATCCCAATTTGTCGAACTCAGGTCGACGAACTCACCAGAATTCGTCGAACGCAGATCAGTTTAACAGAAATTTTAATTTCTCTAAAACTTATAACCAACAAAGAAAATTTGATAATCAAATAATCAATGGATAATTCCACCTAGGAAATATCACCCTTTAGGATATAAAAGGCAACATAAATGTTCATTTATTTCCAGTTTTAGTTATGTAAAGTTAGAAGGACCCAAGGTAACCTGGATCAGGAATGGCTAATCTGTTTCATTGCAGGTAAAAGACTATCCTACCACAGAGCAACAGTGGTATATGGACAGTGGCTGTTCTAAGTACATGACTGGAAATAAGGCCAACTTAACACATTACAAGGCAAAGCTAGGACCAAAATTTATATTTGGTGACTCCAATTGTGGCCAGACTGAAGGCTATGGACAAGTCAGAATTGGAGCGGTCACCATTAGGAATGTTGCATATGTAAGTGGACTGAGGCATAACCTTATCTCCGTAAGTCAATTATGTTATGAAAGGTATCATGTATCATTTACTAAAACCTCCTATATTATTACTTCTTTGGATAATCTTGTAGTATTGACTGGCACTAGATTAGAAAACATTTATGTAGTTAACTTCCAGTCAGCTAAATCTGAAATCTGTCTGTTCAATTCAACTAGTAATAATAATGACCTCTAGCATAGGAGATTAGGTTATGTTAATTTGAGAAATATTGCCAAACTATCTAGGGACAACCTTGTTTTAAGATCACCTTCTTGCCCCTACAAGAAGGAAAGCTTTTGCAGGGCTTGTTAATTAGGCAAGCAAACTAAAAGTAGTTTTAAATCATTAAATAAAAGTGACTCACCTAGGATATTGTACTTACTACATATAGACCTTTTTGGCCCTATAGCAGTACAAAGTCTAGGAGGGAAATCTTATATTTTAGTGATTGTAGATGACTTCTCTAGATTCACTTGGATTTTGTTTCTGAGATCTACGTCTGATAACTTCAAAGTTCTTACAGATTTTCTCAAGAACATACAGATCGAGTACTCTACTCCAGTTGCATTGATCAGAAGTGATCATGGTACTGAGTTTATGTCTCTTCTTATGCAAGAGTTTTGTAGGAAGGAAGGTATCAGATATTGCTTCTCAGCTCCTAGAACACCTTCGAGAACTTCAAAGCAGAAAATCAAATAAAGAACAGTGCTGGAATAGTGAATTTTACAAATATACAAGAAACCAAACTATAGAGATGAATAGTGAATCACATTTTTTTTGAATAGTGCTATAAAATATTCATATTTTATATTTTTGAATAAAGAAACACGAGTTCAAAACGGAGGCCCATACGCACGCTGAATTAAACGAAACTCACACCGTATGCGAATACTGATTCTACGAACCCAACGGCAAAGTCAAAACCTAAATCCGACGAGCCATTCCCGAGATATTAATCTTCAAAGTATACGATGAACATAAACAATCCAAAACTTCAATCGCGCGCCGAGACTCCAAAAATGCTCGGATTGCGACGAAATTTGTCGAGCAAGTCCAAAATTATTCAATTTAAATTCCAAATGCAAAATTTTCCAATTATGACAAAAATTCGGCTGACTCGACCACACGGTCGCTAAAATACATTAACGACATTGTGCCGCCAACTCGACGTTAAAAGTAACGGCACGACGTCATATTCTTTCTAATAACCGTCGGCGGCCACCAGAAGGTTCACGAAATATTTTCTCTCTCACGCTCACAATGCTCTGGTTCGGGAGGAAAAAATCGGAGAAGTTGAAGATAAAACTTTTCTTTTCTTTCTAATAACCTAAGTATAAGAGTTTATATATATATATATACCATATTATAAAAAAATACTGAGGTCTGTAAATAGCATGAGTTTAAAATTGGAAGAAAATTAGGTGACCGTCGGATTTCAGAGTTTTGATCATGAACCGTTGGATCAAACCAACCCTCTCTCTTCACATTTTACTAGGTCCTAAACCTACTACTAGGGGATATTAAAGTTAGGTAGATAACATAAAAAAAGTCCCGCTAAAAGCTCAGATTGAAAACCAGCCCGCAAACCCGCCTGTTCATAGAATTAAAGATAAGCCCGCCTAATTTCAAAGATTTATTATGGAATTCTATATTTAAACTCAAAAGCTTCAAACCTACCGGCAGTGTGGGACTAAACCAAACACAAATTTTAAAAAAACAAGGGGCGCGACTTTTTGGGGGTGAAGATTGTCTCAAAATGAAACTTGAACAACATCAAAGCTGTAGATCTCGGCGAGACGAACAACTTTCATGTTGATTACTTTTTGATTTGGAGTCGTCTTGGCTTCCGATTTGGGCCTCGAAATCAGGGGTGGCGAGAGTGCTACAGTACAGCCTCTCGCCGTCCCCGATTTCGAGGCCCAAATCGGAAGTCAAGACGGCTCCAAATCAAAAGGTGATCAACATGAAGTTGTTCGTCTCGCCGAGATCTACAACTTTCATGTTGATCAATTGTTGATTTGGAGCAGTCTTCGCTTCCTATTTGGGCCTCGAAATCGAGGGCGTCGAGAGTGCTACAGTACAGCCTCTCGCCGCCCCCGATTTCGAGGCCCAAGTCAGAAGCCAAGACGGCTTCAAATCAATAAGTGATCAACATTAACGTTGTTCGTCTCACTGAGATCTACAACTTTCATGTTGATCATTTTTCGTTTTGAGACAATCTTGACCCCCAAAAAGGCTAGGCTGGGGCAGGCTTTGAGCGAGTGGGCGGGCGAAGCCCGCCGTCGCCGGCCGGTAACTGTGGCGCGTGGCCATCGGGCCAGAGGCCCGTGCCTATCACTCGTGTATATAAATATATATATATATATATATATTCATAAAATATTCTTATCTAAACCGGAATGAAAACGGACCAAATACGAGCAGTTTTGCGGGAACCGAAAATAAAGGTATAGTATTACTTCAAATCGAAACGTGCCCAACATAAAAGTTGTAGATCCTTCGAGACGAACAAATTTCATGTTAACCATTTTTTCGTACGTCACAGTTTTGACCCTCAAAACGGCTCCCGAACTTAAACTAGAATGGAAATCTCGAGAAGAATAGGTTTACTCGAGATGGAGACTAAGGATACTCGAGATACACATACCTATCTCGAGACATAACATACAGCACTCGAGAGAATCAATAGAACTCGAGATAATAGGTATAGAACTCGAGATAAATCAGTAGCACTCGAGATAATCAATAGTACTCGAGATAAAATACCACATTACGGACTATTTATGAGTGGGTTCACAGAAATCGAAAATAGAGGCATAGGATTGCTTCAAATCGAAAAGTGTCCAACATGAAAGTTGTAGATCTCGTTGAGACGAACAAATTTTATGTTAATCATTTTTTCCATCTGACAACAAACGGTGCCCGAAAGTAGACTGAAACGGACAACTCGGAAATGAATTTACTCAAGATGTATACAAGAATTTACTCGAGAGGACAGAAATCACTTGAGAACATCAAATAAAGAACAGTGCTGGAATAGTGAATTTTACAAATATATCAGAAACCAAACTATAGAGATGAATAGTGAATCACATTTTTTTGAATAGTGCTATAAAATATTCATATTTTATATTTTCGAACAAAGAAACACGAGTTCAAAACGGAGGCTCATACGGGCGCTGAATTAAACGAAACTCACACCGTAGGCGAATACTGACGCTACGAACCCAACGGCAAAGTCAAAATCTAACTCCGACGAGCCATTCCCGAGATATTAATCTTCAAAGTATACGGCGAACATAAACAATCCAAAACTTCAATCGCGCGCCGAGACTCCAAAAAATGCTCGGATTGCGGCGAACTTGACGAGCAAGTCCAAAATTATTCAATTTAAATTCCAAATGCAAAAGTTTCCAATTACGACAAAAATTCGGCCGACTCGACCACACGGACGCAAAAATGACTTAACGGCATTGCGCCGCAAACTCGACGTTAAAAGTAACGCCACAACATCATAAATACGACAATACCAAATCAAATAAAATCATCGAAAAAAATCGGGGGCATTACAGTCACTCCCCCTAAAAAAAAGTTTCGTCCTGAAACTTAACACAACTCCAGAACCAAACCAAAATGAGAAATCAAACATGACTGAAATCATAAAGACATACCCGAACTAAGAGAAGAGGTGCGGATGAGATTCCTTCATTGCCGATTCCAATTCCCACGTTGTACTCTCGACGTCTTGAATTCTCCAATGAATCTTGACCATGGGGATGGTCTTTCTTCGCAACACATGCTCTTGAGAATCCAGAATACGAATAGGTTCTTCCATATACGTAAGGTTGGGCTGAATCTGGGGAACCGAGTCGAGGACTTGACGATCATTACGAACACACTTCCGCAACTGGCTCACATGGAACACATCATGGACACCAGGGAAGGTGGCAGGAAACTCCAGCCTATACGCTGAAACTCCGACGCGTTCAAGATTCTGAAAAGGTCTCACGTACCGGGAGTCTAACTTGTGGTTCCTTCCAAACCTTTTAACGCCAGACATCGGAGAAACCTTCAGAAAAACCAAGTCTCCAACGACAAACTCCAGATCGACCCTTCATTGATTAGCATACTTCTCATAGCGTTCTTGAGCCACGTGGAGCTTTTCTCGAATATGAGTCACAGCACAATTCATCTCCTCAAGGGCTTCCGAACCTAGCAACAGTCTCTCACCAACTTCAGCTCAAAAAAAAAGAGTTCTACAATGCCTCTCATATAAGGCCTCAAACGGGGCCATCTGCAGACTCTCTTGATAACTATTACTGTATGCAAACTCCATGAGTCTAAGACGTTCATCCCAAGCACCACCATGATCCAAAATATAACATCTGATCATGTATTCTACGATCTGATTTACCCTTTCCGTCTGACCATTCGCCTGCGGATGATAGGCGGTAGAATACCTCAAATCGGTACCCAACCACTCCTGTAAACTCTTCCAAAAGCGAGACGTAAATCTGGAGTCCCGATCTAATACAATGCTAACCGGCACTCCATGTAACCTGATGACCTCTTCAGGATATAGCTCAGTTACCTTCTTTATCGAATACCCAATATTAAACGGAACAAAGTGAGCGCACTTTGTCAATCTGTCAACTATCACCCAAACAGAGTCGTGCCCACGGGGATATTTTGGTAGACCGATGATGAAATCCATTGAAATACTCTCCCATTTCCAACTTGGAATATCGAGCGGTGTCAGTTTACCACCAGGCCTGCTATGATCATCCTTAATACGCTGACGCGTATAACATTCCGATACAAAATTCGTGATATCATTCTTCATCCCTGACCACGAAACAATTTTCTTTAGATCTTTATACATCTTAGTGGAACAAGGGTGATAGGCTACACTGGAACAATGAGCTTCAGCATAGATCTTAGCTCAAATATCGCCAAAGGCGGGGACACAAAATCTACACTGATACCTCAAGGTATCCAACTCATCCAAGGAGAAGTCCGGTAGCTCTCCCTTCATGGTTCTATTCCGGGGTGCAACAAATCAGGATCATCCTTCTGATGTGCTCAAGGGAAATCTAAGAGGGTTCTTCCGCTTCCAAACTAGTAGGCACAATACGACTCTCAACCTCAATATCCATCAACAAGAATTCTTCTACCAAGGATTGTACCGATAGATTAAAAATTTTAGCGGTCTTTCTGCTCAAAGCATCGGCTACTGCATTAGCCTTTCCTGGATGATAAAGAATTTCCACTTCATAATCAGCCACATATTCTAACCACCAACGCTGGCGCAGATTTAGTTTCTTTTGAGTGAAGACATACTTCAAACTCTTATGGTCTGTATAGATCTTGCACAACGTGCCATACAATAAGTGTCGCCAAAGCTTTAGCACATAAATTACAACAACAAACGCTGAATCGTGCGTGGGATAGTTTCTCTCATGAGTCTTTAGTTGCCTCGATCCATATGCAATCACCTTACCATCTTATATTAAAACACAGCCAAGTCCGATGTGTGATGCATCAACATACATAGCATACTCAACTCCTTCAGTAGGTAAGGTTTAAATTGGAGCAGTACATAATCTCTTCTTCAGTTCTTGGAAAGCCTCTTCACACTTATCACTCCAAATGAATGTAGTATTCTTCTGAGTAAGTCTAGTTAGAGGAGCAGACAACACCAAAAACCCTTCCACGAACCTTCTATAATAGACAACCAGGCTTAAGAAGCTCCTAATCTCCTTAGGTGTAGAAGGTCTCTCCTATTCCATCACTGTAGAAATCTTTGTCGGGTCTACAGAAATACCGTCCTTGCTTATAATATGACCCAGAAAGGACACCTGAGGTAGCCAGAACTCACACTTGCTCAACTTCGCATATAACGTATGCTCCCTCGAGGTCGACAAAACCAAACGCAAATGTTGAGTATGCTCCTCAACATTACGGGAATACACCAAGACATCATCTATGAACACAATAACAAATCGGTCCAAGAAATCTTTAAACACCCTATTCATCAAATCCATGAAAGCAGAGGGTGCATTGGTTAAACCGAAAGACATCACCAAAAACTCATAATGTCCATATGAAATATAATATTTGCCAACTTAAATCACCCAGAGGGGGTGAATATGTGAGTTGTGCGTCTTTTTGCGGAATAAACAAATTCTCAAACCAATGCACAGATTTATCTACCAAACAAACAAACACAGACGAGGCAAGATATATAGTGGTTCCCCAACCTTGGGTACATCCACTTTCCCTCACCGATCTTGCAATACACTAGACTCAGCTACTTCACTATCTTGGATTGGAAATTAATCCTACCCTCGGAACAATGTTCCTACAATCACAATCCACAAAACGGATCTACACTCGGAAGACAAAACTTCCTACAATCTCAGAGTTGAAAACTCCTACACTTGGAGAAAACTTCTCCTACAATAATGAGATAAAGTTGTACAGAAATACAAACAGTAATCTTCTTGTTCAGATCTGCAACAGTAAATCAGAAATTCCTTCTTCTAGGCGTGCGGCTTTATCAGAATATTGAAGAAGAATCTCGACAAGAATGGATCTGAACTTCCTTGGCTTCTCACCATCGATCTAATCAGAAAATACGGAGTTGAGAGAATCTCGATCTGGAAAGCCTTCTTGATCTGAACCCTTAAAGGATGAAAAGCCTAGTCGGTCAGAAATCTGCGACGGGGGCGGCGGCGAGTTTCCGTTTCTTGGAGAGAGAAAGAGGAGACAGAATTTCTTTTTGAGAGTACGGCTGCAAAAACTTTCTTAGAATAATCTTTGAATAATTAGGGTTTGTCAGTTTAGACAAGACCTTTTATAGGATCAGAAAAGATTAGACTTAATTGAGTCATTTTGAGAAAGACACGTGTGCCAATCACGTCAGAGTTTATGAATATGACCGTTAGGTTTGGACTTGAAGAATTTTCGGAAAAGTCAAAGTAAAATACACGAGATGTAGTAGACTACTCGAGTATATGCAGCACTACTCGAGTAAGTAGAATATGACTACTCGAGTACATGAGAAAAACTACTCAGGAGAAAGAGAGATCATTACTCGAGTACTTGGAGTCAACTACTCGAGTAAATAAAAATTCAAGGAATCAGCTACTTGAGTAACAAGAATAATATACTCGAGTACATTAGTACTTACACGAGAGGTGGAGTATATTACTCGAGTATAAGAAATACTACTCGAGTATATAAGAATGAACTACTCGAGTATATAAGAAACTACTCGAGAGAAAGACTTAGAAAAGTTCTTGAACTGGAAAACAATACTACTCGAGTATGTAAGATAAACTATTGGAGACATAAGGAACTACTGGAGTATATAAGATGAACTACTCGAGAAAAATAGAACTACTCGAGTATAAAACATGAACTACTTGAGACAAAAAGAACTACTCGAGTATATGGAGATGACTACTCAAGTAACTCACTTAGAGAAATTTTCTGGAATGGAATTCTGGATTACTCGAGTATAAACACTGAACTACTTGAGAAGTAGATGAATTACTCGAGTATATGATTTAGACTACTCGAGTAAGTGAGAATTACACGAGAGTCAGAGTTCAATTACTCGAGATAGAAGATAGAACTACTCGAGTACTATATAGTACTACTCGAGTATTTAAATTAGAAAAATTTTGAGAAGAGAATTCCTATAAACTCGAGAGAAGAAAGGAAACTACTCGACTAGTTGATGTAAGTACTCGAGATACATAATGGACTACTCGGGATACATCTACACTACTCGAGTAAGAGAATTATCACTCGAGTATGAACTCAGTAACTTACTCGAGTAAGTAAAGACCTACTCAAGTACTTTACTTAGGAAATTTTCTTGACAGAAATTTTTCTTCTTCTGAGGGAAATCAGCATCAAGTCTTTTCTCTTAGTCCTAGAGCTTGAATATGAAGTTTATCCCAATAGAGAAGCTATACATGAGTCAACACTTTGGAACATACAATGAGGGATTACATTGTATGGTCCTGTGTTTGGTGACCCATGGTAGACTGACATTGGTCTACACTTCCCATAAGAATTCCTGCAAACACAACTCAAACCAAGCATCAAATATAACTTAATTCATCTTATTTCAAGGGTGACTTCATAAAATCCGGGTTAGTGTGGATACAATACCCAACAATCTCCCCCTATTTGTAGAAGATATCTAGAAAATTCACCTTAGTGTAGAAGGACTGAGCTTCTTGTGCCTCCGCACCCGAGAGACACCGTGTACCGGACGTATCTTCAAAAAAACTCTGTCTCCAACCTGGAATTCCACCTTTCGGTACCGAGCATCATAATACTTTGCCTGCCTACTCTGAGCCTCTATCAGCTGATCCCTGATTAAACGAACCTGAGCATCCGTATCCTTCACATAATCAGAACCAAGAGACCTCGTGTCCATATCCTAAACCCAAGACAGAGGCATCTGGCACTTCCTTCCATACAAAGCCTCGTAAGGCGCAATCTGATGCTTGCCTGGTGACTGTTATTGTAAGAGAACTCGATCTGGGGCAACAGTCTCTCCCAGGGCTTCCCTGTATCCAATATGCATAGACGAAGCAGATCCTCCATGGTCCGGATGGTCCGCTCAGTCTGGACGTCGGTCTGCGGATGGAAGGCGGTGCTAAAAGCGAGTCGAGAACCCAAGTAAGCATGCACAACCCTCCATTCCCTCGATGTGAACTGACCATCACGGTCCGAGACGATCGTTCTGGGGATGCCATGGTACCTGACGAACTGCTCCACGAACAATCTCACCAAAACAGCAACTGGAGCATCCTTCCTGACTGGAATAAACCGCGCTACCTTGGTCAGCCTGTCGACTATGACCCATATGGAATTGTGTCCAGAGTGGGAGCGAGGCAGTCCGTTCACAAAATCCATAGCAATGTCCTCGAACTTCCACTCTGGAAGGGGCAGTGGCTGTAATAAACCTCCCGGGCTCTTGCATTCCGCCTTCACATGCTGGCATGTTTCGCAATATGTGACAAAGTGGGTGATCTCCCTCTTCATCCCAGGCCAGTACATAGTCTTCCGTAAATCTGCCCACATTTTGGTGATGTCAGGATGCACTGAATATCCGGAGCAGTGTGCCTCTCTAAGTATATCAACCCGGATACCGTCCCCTGATGATATATAAACGCGTCCATGGAATCGAATGAGATCATCCTGCAGCGTGTAATCCTCAACCTTTCCCCTTTCCAGGGCACTAAAAATCGGCTCCAATGCAGCATCCAGCATCTGATGCGCCACAATGTGCTCCCGAAGATCATTCTCCCCGATCAAGGAGTTCAGATATTCCCGGTAGACTGCTGGCTCATCCTCTGAAACCATGGTGATATGCATATCATCCATCATCTGCATCAATCCCATATACATCATCCGGGGCTCCGGTCCAATAATGTCGGCTCTCCTGCTCAACGCATCTGCCACAGTGTTCGCTTTCCCCAAGTGATAGTGCAATTTGTAATCATAATCGCAAAGAAATTCAAGCCATCTCCTCTGCCAAAGGTTCAGATCTTTCTGCGTGTCGACGTATTTGATTTTATTGTGATCCGAGTAGATATCACAATGAACCCCATACAAGTAGTGCCTCCATATCTCTTGTGCGAATACGACCGCCCTGAGCTCCAAGTCATGCACCGGGTATTTATGCTCATGCTTCTACAATTATCTCGAAGCATAAGCAATAACATGTCCGTACTGCATCAGTACAGTACCCATCCCGTGATAAGAGGCATCCGTGTCGATCTGAAATCCCTCATTCCCAAATGGGAGTGGAAGGATAGGGTATGATGTGAGTTGGTCCTTCAACCCCTGAAAGGCTGTCTCGCACTACTCTATCCAAGCAAACTCTACATTCTTCCTCGTCAAGGACGTGAGGGGGAGTGCTATCCTCGAGAACCCCTCCACGAACTTACGATAATAACCTGCTAATCTCAAGAAGCTGCGAATGTCAGACGCTGTCTTCGGTCGTGGCCAATCTCTCACTGCCTTTATCTTGGCTGAATCCACCGCCAATCCAGCTCCACTGATCGTATGCCCCAAGAAGGCCACCTCCTGTAGCCAGAACTAGCACTTAAAAAACATCGCATACATTTGGGACTCCCTCAGCCTCTGCAAAACCTGTGTCAAATGCTCTGTGTGCTCCTCCTGAGTCCGGGAATAGATCAAAATATCATCGATGAATACAATGATGAAGCGGTCCAAGCAGGGCTCGAATACACGGTTCATTAGACTCATGAATGCGGAAGGGGCATTCATGAGCCCAAAAGGCATCACCGTGAACTCGTATAACCCGTATCGTGAGCTGAAAGCCATCTTCGGGATGTCTTCCTCTCAGACGCGCAGTTGATAGTAACCGGATCTCAAATCCAGCTTAGAGAACCAGAAGGCCCCCTGAAGCTGATCAAATAGCTCATCTATCAGAGGCAGTGGATAGGTATTCTGGACCGTCAACTGGTTCAGCTCCCTGTAATCTATGCACAGCCGCAATGATCCCTCTTTCTTCTTCAAAAAAAGAACTGGTGCTCCCCACGGCGATGAGCTCGGCCGCACAAATCCTGATTCCACAAGCTCCTAAAGCTGAGTCCTAAATTCTGCCAACTCTCTGGGAGCAATCCTGTAAGGTGCCCGGGACACTGGCCTCGCCCCCGGCACCAACTGAATCCTGAAATCCAAGTCCCGAGCTTGTCGTAGTCCGAGCAATTTCTCCGGGAATACATCAGAGAAATCGCGAACCACTGGGATATCAGCTATAGAACTCTCTTCTGCCACCATCTCGAAGCAGATAAGGTATACCTCTTCCCCCTGCTCATAGTCCTTGACAGCCTATACAGAAGATAATTAAAGATGGGGAATAGGTCGGATACCTTCAATAGTGATGTAGGAGTCTCCATGCCTGAGTGTGATCCTCTTCGAGGGGCAGTCGATCTGGGCATGGTTCCAATGAAGCCATGTCATACCCAAAATCAAATCAATGTCCGGTAATCTCAAGACTGCCGCCGGAGCTTTGAATGCCTTGCCTCCTATCTCGGCCTCCATGTTGCAGCTATCTGTGGTCCGTAGCTCCGAGCCATCAGGAAGACGCACCCTCATCTCTATGCCAGGGAATCTCTCCACACCCTCTAGTCCTTCAATAAAAGTGTCCGACACAAATGAGTGTGAAGCACCCGTGTCGAAGAGGGTATGAGCGGGCTTGTCGCTGAACATAACTATGCCTGAGAATTATTTGAGTTAAAATGGAGGTTATTTCTATGGTTTTCAAGGCACTACTAAGGTTGCAATTTCTAAGTTAAAATAATTTAAATACCTGTAATCACTTCCTCGGGGTTCCTTTGCTCCGTGAGGTCTATTGCATACATCTGCTCCTAGTTACGTCCTCGGTTGTGATATCCCCGGCCTCAACCTCGACCTCGTCCTCGGCCTCGGCCTCGGCCCTGCTGTACTAGAGGGGCCACTTGAGGTGGAGGAGGAGGAGGTGGACGGAACTGATGCTGACAATCCGATCTAATATGCCCGGGCTGGTGGAATCCATAACAAACTACTGGCCGGTGGCCATGGTCATCTTACCTCTTCGGAACATGCACTTATAGAGGTGGGGGAGCTAACACTGTAGTAGGCCCCTGCTCCTGCCTGAAGTTGGGATGATGACGTCCCCCACACCTCTTATATCTAATGACTCTGCCTCGCTGGGATCCCCTGCTACTCTCCCCGGGTGATGACCCATCCAGCGGCCTCTTTCCTCTATTCTGCACCATCAGCTGGTCTGCCTCAAGCTTTTTGGCCATCTCGATGATCTGGGCTGATGTGTCGTGAGAAATGAACAATAAGGCCTGCCTCAAGTCATCTCTAAGGCCCCGGCAGAATCTCTTGGCATAACTCATGTCGTCTGTATCATGTATCCCTGCGAACCTGGCATGGTGGGAAAACTCCCTCTTGTATTCAATCACCGATCTGCTCCCCTGCGTGAGGTTCAGAAACCTCTCTTCCAGTGCATCTCTGTCTGTGGTGGATACGAAGTGATCCAAGAATACTTTGCCGAACTCCCCCAAGATATGTTCGACAGCTCACAGTCAGCATAAGTGGACTCTCGCATGGACTTCCACCATATTTTTGCATGAGCTTCTAATGCAGAGGTGGCTAGAGAAACTGCCTAGCTGACTGGGAAGCTGATTCCTGCCAATATCTCATGTATGGACTCAAGCCATTCCTCAGTCTTCACAGCATCCTCTGTCCCACGGTACATCGGTGGGGATAGGCTCTTGAAGGCACTTAACCAGCTTGACCACGGATTTGGCTGTGGAGCCGGGACCTGCTGGGCTTTGAAGGCTTCCAGGATAGCCGTCAAAGTTTGCCCCATCTCTGTCTATAGAAATGGCGTGGCAGCAGGAGGGGGAGGAACCACAATCTGCGGCGCAGCGACCTATGGAGGTTGCATAAAGGTAAGGTTAAAACAGAACTAGCCTAACTCATTATATTTAATGGACTGTTTTATGTGACTTTTTACACATGGGCACACCACTGCTTCTGCTGCATAGTTTGTCTGCAAACTAATGCTCGCACGGGGTGGTCCAGTGTTGTGGAATTCTTTCTCATATGATCGTTCGGTCAAGTGATACCAATTTGTAAGACCCCTCCCCTTACCAGGGAGGCTCCCGGTCTTATGCCCAGACCCACCGTCTTACGGTGGCACTAACGCATGGGTTTGTCGACACCGCAACACACTGATTCTGCCGGCTAATACGATCATATAACCTGTAGGCCAATATGAGAAATAGAATTATAGCGGTAATGTAGAAATAAACTACAACAAGTCCACAGTCACAGTACATATCAAATAACAAAATGAAGGTACATCCAGTCCACAATGAGTACAAAATTATGAAGAGTAAAAAGGGCTTATGCCCAGTACATCATATGAATAACTCTCCTCACAAAACATCAAAACAGCGGAAGCTAATCAACTAATGTCGTCCCACCTGAGGATGTGTTGTAGTAGTAGTAGGCGGTGGTATCAACTCCTCACGCCCTGTCACCTTGTCCTGCCGGTCGTGCTGGTGCTCCATCTCCTCGAGCTCCTAAAAATAGTTGGTCACTGACCATTAGTCAAAAGACTAAGTTGTTTCCTCCGCACCTCGCCCCGCAACTCCTAGGCACCGTGCGGGAGGACGAAGCGGAGGACTATCAAGGGGTAACAAAAGGAAGCAGGTGACAAGGAATCTATACTATCAAGTAAGAGTGTAAGCAGTAAATTTACACTAGCAGTTCTATGTATATAGTACAAAAGTAAAAGCATGCATAGTCCAAGTAAGTAAAGAACTGAGAGTAAGAGCAGAAAGTAAAGCTATGCAACCACTACTCTACCATCACAAACGTACCTTAACTTATAAAAATACTCATACAAATTTATAAGTTAAGGTTTCTAGAAATTTGAACTTATCATATAAAAGAGCCCATACTAATCTATATGATAAGGAACTATGAAGCGTATGACCTAATATGAATGAATGTTTATGATGCAATTTATGCAACAGGCAAGTGCAACTCATACACAATGACTCTGTGATCACAGACCTTTAGTTCCCACTTTTTGAGAGCTAGATTTACTCTCGGGTACCACCGTTGTGGCTACGGCAGCAGCGGAGCGGGCATCTCCACTTCTAGGCAGGTATGCACACTACCAAACCTAAACCCCTCTCATATGCCTCTGTACACGTCCTAGGTGTACTCGAAAGTCTGTGTACGTATTTTGCTGACTACCTGTCAGTCTTATTGGGTCGGGTGTGCGTTATCGAGGATCGTCCTCTAGACCTCAGTATAAACAACATACTGGCCCCTCAAACCCTCACACCCGCCTGAATCACCATACTGCCATTGGTGTGACGATCGGCCCAGTACCGTATAACTCGCCACTAAATTTATGCACATGCAAGTATTTTATCTCGAGCCTTCAGCTCGAAGGACCAACCTGTCCTGATTCCCTCAAATCCTTCGCGGGTGAGATTGCACATAGTGCTTTTAATCAAAATCCCTCAAACCCATCATGGGTGAGAACGCATAATAGTGCCTTTATTCAAAATCCCTCAAACTCGTCACGGGCGAGAATGAACCACAATGTCTTATCCTATAAGACTACTCTTGTCTACGGGTTATTATACTTAGTGATTTAAGGTTGATCCCAGGATTGCCCAGGGTATACCCGGTGAAGGGCTCTCGGGGGCACAAGGGACTACGATGGGATTACGCCCAAAGCTCCCTTTCACAAGGATATTTACTTTTATTGATGTCTACCCTTTATCCATACTTTGATCTCATTATTACTCTTGAGTGATCCTAATGACTTAAGATGTTCTCAGAATGGCGACGGTCTTCCACTGGCCTCCACTCTAGTTGTTATCCAAGGGCTTGCAATTTTACTCTCGTCACTAAGACAACACTACCCACCAAGGTTATTCTCCAATTGTAATCTCTAGCTCATCCGTCGATCTATCCCCCAGTGGTCCTTATAATAACCTACTTACACTATGCGCAACCCATGGCATAATACCACCCCGAAATAGATCTTCGAATTCCTTGGGCCACCTGCCCCTAACTATTTATCCTAGGATGGTATGGACTAATGAAGTGAGCATGTTGATTTATATAATTTTCTTAAGTCATTAAAGCCTCTAATTAAATCATTTAATTAATCCCCTAGGTCATTTAATACATGAAGTATTACAAATTATAATCCACTGACCTAAGGAATTTTTTTGAGTTGCATCTTGGTAATATATTGCTGTCTACCAAAATTCATAATTTTTCTTTGATTATTTCCATTTATTCCGTAATTAATACAAAACTCACATAATTGACATTTTCCAAATGAAGTATAAGGAATACATTACTCAAAATTCTAGGAAAATTACAGAGCATATATATCATTAATTTAAGGTTAATGGCAGTGTTTCATCAACCACTATAATGTAATGGCCTACCAATTTCAATTCCTAATAATTTACCAAAAATGCAATTATGCTAATTTAAAAATTATTAGGACATCAAAAAATTTTGAGATACTTATACAAGGCTAACCATACAATTATACAACACTATAAATTTTTTCAAAATTTACTGATATATAGTTCCATCAATTAATAAATAAATGCACTAAGGGTAAAATGGTAATTTCCACGTATTTTGCTCCAAAATTCTCAAACAGTAGGATAAAAATTTTCATAAGTCAAATATGACCTCCCTTTTGTTTTGAGAGATTTTGGGGGTTTTTTGTTTGATCAAAAGCCTATTTTTCAATTTAGATATCAAAAGGCCTAAATTTTTAAAAATTCAAATAATGCGATTTTTGCTCCCAAAAATCCCATTATTACTATGAGGGGTGAAATTTACTTTAATGAGCATCTGGCATCAATTCCATGATTTTTATATGTATCAAATAGGCTGAATATGCAATATTTCAAAAATTGTTATTTGCACCCCAAAGCTATATATAGCCAACACATGCAAGTGGGTTAACCCAACATGTAGTGGTCCAAATGTGCTGAAAATTTTACGATGCACATATAATGTCCCCAAGGACCTGCCACCAAAATTTGGGGTAATTTGGAGTCATATTACTCCAATTATTTTATTTATTTAATTATGTGTATTATGACAAATACTATAGAAAAATTGCTCCCAAAAATTCCCATTTAAAATTCCCATTTTTGGGCAGGGGCTAGATATGGCCTAATTGAGCACTTTCCGAAAATATTGGGTCATTTGGATATCTGGTTTGGCTTGGGCAATTATTTTGGTTTTTGTCGTAGCCTAGGACCATTCCTAGTAGAACAGCCCTAGTAGACCAGCCCTATATTTTTCATGTTGATGTCTGGTCCTGAATTTGCCCTTAAGAGGCCTAATTTTTGCATGCAAAGTTCTGTATAAAGTGTGACAGAAATCAAATGAAATAAATATAATACTATAGTTTGATTTGAATAAAATGGACGACATCATATCATCGTCCCCGATCAGCAACGGCTGAGATTGAGCATGGCTGGGTCACTTTGTCTGGCCATTTCCGGCCACCTAGGGCTGCGCCACCGATGGCGATTATTGCCACCACCTCGATTGAGGTGGGGGCTAGCATTTCCTGGCGGTGAGGCGGTCGGAGGCGGCTCCTCCGATGATCCCGAGTAAGAAGAAAAACTCGGAATTTTGGCTCTTTTCTCACATGGCATCGGGCTCAATTGAGCCCGATATCTCTCCTAAACGATCTAGGAAGCTAGTACAGTTAGAGTTGAAGTGAAACAAACTTAATTCAGGCCTTGGCGGCAAGTGCCGCGGCAGTTGGCCATGGTCGAGCTGCTCCGGCGATCTCCTGCTCAAAACCTTGATTCTCCACCAATTCTCTTACTCCAGGACTCGAACTCCTCTCGTTTCCTCTCTCTGAAGTTGTTGGTGGGGTTGGTTTTGGCTGGAGGTGGTTGTATATGGAGATACAACCAAGGTGAACTCAGGTTGGGCTTTGGATGCTTCACCCATGGTGCCAAGTGGCCACTATGCAGCCAAATTCTTCTGGAATTCCCTTGGGTGGCCGGCCAGCAGTCTTTGGGAAGAAGGAGCCAAGGCCAAGTGGCCTCCTCCTCTTAATTTCACTTTCTCTCTCCTCCTTTTGGGTGAATTCTCCAAAATGCACCCATGCATGCACTCTCTCCAAATCCAGAGGGATAGGGCTGGTCTTTGACACCTTGGGCTGATAATGGGCCAAGTTTGGTGGGCTTGGCCCAAGGGGAAGTGGCTTGGGCTCATTTTCACTCTTCAGGACAATTTGTTGACTAAGTTGACTTTTCAGTTGACTTGGTCAAGCATGATGAGTGGGCTGACCCCACTTGAAGGTAATGACCCCAATGGCACTACCCAACTTGGGTTGGGTCAAGGTGATGCTGTACTTGGGATAAGTGGGCCTATAGGTATAGGTTTGACCAACTTAGGGCTAAGGTTGACTTTGGTCAACTAGGGTCAAAGGGTTGACCTAGTGACATGCCCTAGGGTCCACTTAGATTATTTTAGGGTTAAGGGCAATATGATGGGGTTATGGTGTGGCTAGGGATCCTATTTAGGCTAGTTTGACCTAGTTTGACTATGTCCTTATAGTGGGCCCCACATGGCTACAACCCACTACCTAGGGTCAAACCTAGCTAATTTCCCTAACACCCACCCCATGCCCAACCCAATCTAAGTTAAGGGGTCTAGAAGTAACATGGGATGTTACACACGCACTCTACATAAAATTAAACACACACACATACTCTACTTGAATAAAAACACGCTCACACACTCTATATAAATAATGAAAGTGATAAAAAGCTAACTCATACACTCACCCACACAAGCAAAAATGCGAAAAATGAAGTGTTCAAAAAATTAAAACAATTACATTTCTACCGCTAGAATGTGATATAAATGCGTAAAAAGAAGAAATTAAAATTAAAGGAGCAAAGGTTTTTGGAAATAAAAACAAAAATTAAAGTGTCTGAAAAATTAAAATAACAACTAATCCATTCTTATAACTCTATAAAAATGCTTAAAAAGTGGAAGAACGACTAAAACAACAAAGAGTTTTACCAAAAATAAAAAGACTAAGTAAAAAGAAAGCAAAACCACTTTCAAACCATTTTTATAAATCTATAAGGATGAACATAAAAAGTGCAGAAAAAACCTAAGTCTAAACAAAGTTAAGTAAAGAAAATAGCAAAAACATAAAAGCATGAAATCTAATCTCATACACACACACCCATCTTAGAGAAGAGAAAAACAAAGATAAAACAAAAAAAAATAAGATTGCTTAATGAGAGGTGCTTAGATCCAGTCCATAACCACATAAGGAGGAAAAAGCTACAAATTTTATTAAGATGAAAAGTGGATTACAAAGCTAAAACAAAAATAAAAGAGAGGGGATGAAAATCACCTTACATAGCCTTGAAGAAACATCTAAGCAGCATCTACCCTAAGAAAAATGGTTCCAAAAGAAGAATAGGAGATCATATAGAGAAGATCTATTTATATGCAAAATTTTCGGGTTGCACGCCCCAGTTCACGGGCATGTAGGGGGTGTGTAGCTACCGTTGCTGAGTTGATGCTGAGCTTTAATTGATTTGTTGACTTTTGGGGCTGTACATGGAAGTCACGGGCGTGACACTACTATCACGGGTGTGTAGGTGAGCGTGTCGGGGAGGTTTATCTGGGGAAGGCATCATATCAATTCGGTGTCAATGCTGTCTTGTCTAGGACACGTGGAAGTCACGGGCGTGTAGAATCTTGACACGGGCGTGTTTGTAAGCATTGAGTGGTTTGCTGGCGTTGAGTGGTGATGGGGTTGAGTGGTTGGGGTCGAGTGGCTGGCGTTGAGTGGCGGCTGGATGAATCGGATTTGACACGGGTGTGTCGGGCGTGTCACGGGCGTGTTCCTAAATTTTAGAATGTAGATCGTCGAGTTGAGATCGACGAACATAGATCATCGAGTTGAGGTTGACGAACGTTGAGGGCATGTCACGGGATGAACATGGGCATGTCGGGCAGTTCGACGAATGTCGAATGCCGATCGTCGAGCTGGCGGCCACCTTCTGTTGGAATCAAAGTAACACGCCCTGGTCACAAGCATGACCGAGAAGTACACAGGCGTGTACTATGAATTTTTGACTTTTTCCTAAAAAAATTCAGAAAATAAAATAAAATAAGTTAGAACAATATTTACAAGAAAATAAACATTTTATTAAAGAAAATTAACTAAAAATAAAGAAAATAAAGTAAAACCAATTAAATAACGTATGTAAAAATACATATATTTACAACTTATCAATTACCCTCATACATAAGCTTTTGCTATTCCAGAGCAAAAGTTGGGATGTACTTATATAGAATTAAAGAAATCCTAAGTTTAGTTACCGCTTGAATTAATTGAAAGAAAGATCAAAATAATTATCCGAGTTATAAGCGTTAAGTCCTAAATTATGATAAAAATTTAAATAAAGGAAGAGTTTCAGATAAAAAACTTCTCGATATAAAAAAATAGAAAGAAAAAATTGCATTTGTTAGGTTAACAAAAATAGATTTGGATTATGGAAACTTGAGCTTATAAGAATTAAATGAAATAATTCAATTTACAAATTATGCTCTCAAAAATATTTTAAATTAAGTCTAGAATCATTTGAAAGAGATGTTGGTTTATGAAGAGGGATTTGGTTTAGAGGTGAGGTATATTTTTTTGCTTAAACCACTAATGAAATTTTTTTTGGTTTGAATGTGGATGTTTAGGAAAATGAAAGCTTATTTTCCATAAAATATAATTTTTTTTGAACAACTTCATATTTACCCAATGTATAAGTATAGGAGTAATGAATTTTATCCTCGTACTCTATAACATATAATTTTTTCAAATATTGGATGCCTATGTTTACGGAACGAAATCTTATTCCCATTGACATAGGTTTTTTTAAGGATCAAAATCATGCTAAGAAGACATGAAAAAAAGTGGGGAGATAGGTTTTTTTCAGAAAGAAAACTAGGTTTAATAAAAAAAATTGAGATCATTATTTATAAATTGAACGTTCCTATATTTCAAAAACAAGCTTGGAGTAAACATAATTGAAATCTATGGTTGTTATTTTCTATCAAAATAAACGTGCAATTATTTAGAAAAATTGGAAGAGGTGTTGTAAACAAGTCCCTTATTTAAATAAAAAAATATACGAAATTCTTTAAAACTTAACCCGAGATATCTAAATCTATCGATCTCCAATTAATAAATGAATAGTAAACAAAAAATTAATAAAATTCGCTTATTAATAAACTCACAACTAGATTTTTGGAGAGCGAAAAAGGTTAAGAGTGAGATATTCTATTTATTTGTTGCATAATAAACATTTTTTGTGATTTTAAAAGTTTTTATCCTTTTTTTGTATTTTTGATTATTTTCTTTTTTTGAATTTTTTAGAGTTATTCTCTTTTTATGATTTTTTGGATTTTTTAAGTTTTTTTGTTTTCTTGTTAAGTTTTTATCAAGTTATTTACAAGAAAGGGGATAGAAAGATGTGTTATTTACAAAGAAAAGAGTGGGGGAAAGAAAGATTTTTTTACAAAAAAAAAATTTCAAAGTAAAAACATTTTTTTAAAATTTTTGTTTTATAATTTATTTTTGAACTTTTTGTGTTTTATGATTTTTTTTAGTTTTTTTATTATAAAGACAAGAAAAAAAATTTTGAAGTTTTAATTTTTTTTGCATTTTTTGTATTTTTGATTAGGTGCAGAATATAGAAATGCTATAAAGAAAAATAAGAAAACAAGCTCATACTCAAATCCAACATTGTCCCCAATGTTGCAATATAAGTATGCGGAACGATAAGAAATAAAATGCAGTACGTACAAAAATAAAGAGAAAAGGGTAGGATCTTCTCTTAGACGAGGTCGGGGAGGTCCATTTGGAACCCTGCATTATTAAGAACAAAGAAAAGAAAAAACAATTCCGTTATATGGGATTTATTTGGTGGTGTGAGGTCATTATTTGTAGTATGTGCCCTATTTATAGATAACTTACTTGACTTGGCCAAAAGGTTTCGGGTTGTAGGGGTGGCAAGTGTGGTTGACTCGGAAGTAGCTAATGTCTTAGCTAAATGAGTACAATAGAAATGTCTTCCCCTAGCGCCTAAAATAACGTGAGGCATGAAGAAGCGAGAAAATATATAATTCCTAAAAAAAATTTGTTTGGTTTTGTAGTTTCTAAATTTTTTTGGGTTTGTTAGTTTTTAAATATTTCTGGTTTTTTGTTTTTTTTTAGATTTTGTTAGTTTTTAGTTTTTAGATTTTTTTGTCTTTTGTTTTTTAGATTTTGTAATTTTTTGTTTTTTGATTTTTTTAGTTTTTAGATTTATTAGTATTATTATTATTATTGTTATTATTATTATTATTATTAATTTTTGTTGGCTATTTTTTTATAGATATATAAATAAAAAGAGGTAAAACTAATAGTTTTCCAGATTTCCAAATAACAACACGAAAACTCTCTGGCAATGACGCCAAAAAATTGATGGTTAAAACACGTTGCGCCCCGCATGTTTATTTTTTGGAAAAGCGGATTGGTTATTTATTTTGGAAGGACGGGGGGCGCGGATTTATTATCTATAAAAAAGTTGAAACCGAGTTTTTACGAAAGAAGGCAAGTGCACCTACTGTGTAGTAGTATAGGACATTCCGGTGAGGAATATCGGGGTCGTATTGTTCTTGGGACAGGTTGATTATTTCTACTCTTCCCTATATGGGACTATTATTGTACCGAAAATAACTTGTCGGGTTATAATATATATATATATATATATATATATATATATATATATATATATATATATATATATATATATATATATATATATATATATATAAAGAAAATAAACATTAAAATAGGAGCCGATCAAGAAATAGCGCAACGGTACCAAATTGAATTTGAATCAAAATAAACTTTGAATAAAAAGAGATCCTAAATTTCAAATTAATTAAGGCGGAGACATGGCCATGGAGGTTCCACAAAAATGAGCTCACCTATCTCCAGGACTATCGCTCACCTGAACATTAAGACTATTCAACCGGGCTCTTGTCCGACGAAGGATTCCTCTTAATGCACGCATTACGCTAAGAACCCAACTATTGGGTGGAGAACCCAATTCGGTAGAATTCCGCGCCTCCTCTCTCGAGCATTAGTGCGGAACCCCCTTTATCTAGGGGTGATCGGTCCATACGCACGGCCTCTCGGCTAGCTAGCGTATGTAGTACGAAAATAGAGCCCACACATTGATATGTGATTCTACACATCATAAACCCTGAGTAAACCTTAAGTAATTTAATTAAAGAGAAAAACAGGACCTTTAATTTGTAAAAGTGGCGAACACGCAGCTAACAAGCGGAGACATGTCCAAGGCGAAGATGCCATTGAAGCAGATCGGTAGAGGAGTAGGCGGACAGAGCGGAAACATTGTCGAGGAAATAGAGTCCGCCGCTCTAAGTCCCAGTAGCAATCGTCCGTTGGGTCCTCGGGTCCTGAAAAGAACAAGAAGTGGGAGTGAATAAGACAGAGCACTGAAGTTGCTGGCATAAAGTAGTAACAGATAATAAATTGCACGGGAACTTCGGGACATAGAGAGTGTCCTCCAAGCAAAGCGACGGGGTAACTTGAACCATGTCTGTCCCAAGCACCGGGGATGGTGAACCATCCGCCACACGAACCGGGGGTAGGCGGTCATGCGCTTCAGGAGAGAGAAGCAATGAGGATTGTCAGTCATATGATTTGTAGCACCCGACTCAATCAGCCATTTAACTTGGGTAACGACGTGGGCACTACTTGAAGTCGTGGCCACAGAGGCAGACGACCGAGAGGAGGCGGAGGTCGAGGAAGGAGCATTACCAGAATGGCGAAGATGAGGATGTTTCTGTCATCAGCGGTCAACAGAATGGCCGATACGACCACAGTGAGAGCAGAGGAACCTGAACGAACCACGTCCTCCCGAGTGGCTGCGGGCACTAGGACCCCCCCCCCCCCCCCCCCCGCTGAGCCTGGGGAGCATAGGAGTCCTGGGAAGGAGGGGAAGCCAGCAGAGGCCGCTGGAGCAGCGAAGTAACAGCAGCAATGCGAGCCGCGATGGCATCCAAAGTAGGAGATTCCGCCTCACCCAAGATCTGTTGGCGGATCATATCATAGGAATCGGAAAGACGGAGAAGATAACAAACAACCAGAAGTTCCTGGAAGTGTTTGTGCTGGTCGGCCAAGTCCGCAGACAAGGGGCGATTCTGGAGGATCTTTGTGCCAAGAGCCTGAACCTGCTGATAAGCCACAGCAGGAGATATGGAGGGGCGGGCGAAGAGGTCAGCATATGGAGGGACGTCTGGCCCCCCTTCGAATAGAGAGCAGCTAGGTGAAGCCCGGCGGCCTTGACCGTCTCATCATGGCGAATGACGGTAAGGCACTCATCAGAGAGGCTGTTGGCCAGCCAAGTGCGGACAAGGGCATCACTTGCATCCCAGTCATCAAATTCAGGAGAGTTAAGAGGAGGAGGGTCATCGGTGAGATGATGACGCTTGCGCTGAGAGTGAAGAAGAAAGGTGAAAGAAATGCGCCAATCGGGATAGTTGGAGCCAACAAGCTTAGAAATCATGCCAAGGTTGCCCGAAGGAGTAGGAGGAGGAGGAGCTGCGGGAGTGGTGGAGGTAGAGATAATGGGAGTGGAGAGACCGAAAGTGGTCATAGAGAAGGCAGGAAACTGCGTGAGAAGAAGGGAAGCCGCGGGGAGAGAAAAAAGGAGAACAAGCCGCACGACCAAAGGAGGAGGCCGAGACAAGAGAAAGAAACTGCAGCGAACAAGTAGGAAACCGCAGCGGGCTAAAGAGAAGAAGCTGCAGCGGCACGGTGGCAGAACACCAGCGGCCAGGAAGCAGACCAAGGCACAGGGTAAGAGGTCGCACGAACTGAAAAAGTCCGAGTGAACAGAAGAGAAGAGGAAGCAAAAGACCCAAGAGAACAGGTCGAGAACAGACCAAAGAAAGTCGCGCGAACAGGGAGAAGCCGCGCGAACAGCACAGCGGTCAGAAGAGAAAACAAGCCGCGAGAACAGGTCGCAGAAAGAAGAAACAAGCCGCACAAGCAAAGAGAGCTTAGTCAGGTGGAAAGGACCGAGTCCTCTGATACCATGTAAAAGTAGCGAACACGCAGCTAACAAGCGGACAGAAATTTGAATAATTGAAATTTTATTATCCAAAAAAGTTATCATTTACAAAGGTATGACCTCCCTTTTATAGAATGGAGGAGATATGAGAGAGTACAAATAAATAATGTGGGACTAAACATGTACAGGGCTGAGCGGCTAGAAATTAAAGAGATCGCACAGGCCGTGCGATTAGACAGATGGGTTAACCGCTCGGCAACACCAACAGGATGAGAACATGCCGTAATAGGAGACCGATAGACCGCCCGATCTCCAGGCTTCTGAGTGAGACCGCCAGACCGCTCGGACTACAAACAGCAACAGTCTGAATATGAACCTACTAGGAAGGAACCGCTAGACCGCACAGTCAACAAACCGCCATATAAGACTGTAAGGCCACCCGGTCTAATACTTCAACATAATTATTTAAAGTGATTTTATTTGCCCCAATGTTCTTCGATACTGAGAGCTAAGAGCGGTTAGCCACTCAACAGAATGGGGACAGCTTGCTAAAAGAAAATTGCAGAATTGAAAATGCAAGTCCTACTCAAACGAGTAGACGAGAAATGAATGCAGAAAATGAAAGCAGTAAAAGAAAATAGTAAAATGAAAGCAGTAAAGAAACCAGTAAAATGCGAGTCCTACTCAAATGAGTAGACGAGAAATAAAAGCAGAAAATGAAAGCAGTAAAAGAAAGCAGTAAAATGAAAGCATTAAAGAAAGCAGTAAATTGTGATTCCTACTCAAACGAGTAGGCGGGAAATGAAAGCCATAAAATTGACAAGTCCTACTCAAACGAGTAGGCGGGAAATTAAAGCGATAAAATCTATCTCATACACACACGCACTCTACAGGAATGAAATGCGTGCACTCTACATAAAATTAAACACACACCCACTCTACTTGAATAAAAACACACCCACATACTCTACATAAATAATCAACGCGATAAAAAGCTAATTCATACACTCACCAACACAAGCAAAAATGCGAAAGACGAAGTGTTCGAACAATTAAAACAATTACATTTCTATCGCTAGAATGTGATAGAAATGAATACAAAAAAGAAATTAAAATTGAAGGAGCAAACGTTTTTGGAAATAAAAGCAAAAATTAAAGTGTTTGAAAAATTAAAATAACAAGTAATCCATTCTTATAACTCTATAAAAATGCTTAAAAAGCGGAAGAACGACTAAAATAACAAAAAGTTTTACGAAAATAAAAAGACTAAGTAAAAACGAAAACAAAGTCACTTTCAAACCATTTTTATTTTTATAAATCTATAAGGATGAACATAAAAATGTGCGGAAAAATCCTAAGTCTAAACAAAGTTAAGTAAAGAAAATAACTAAAACATAAAAGCATGAAATCTAATCTCATGCACACACACCCTTCTTAAAAAAGAAAAAAAGAAAGATAAAATAAATAAAAATAAGATTGCTTAAGGAGAGGTGCTTAGATCCAGTTCATAATCACATAAGGAGGAAAAAGCTACAAATTTTATTAAGATGAAAAGTGGATTATAAAGCTAATATTAAAATAAATGAGAGGGGGAAAAAATCCCCTTACATAGCCTTGAAGAAGCATCTAAGCAGCATCTAACCTAAGCAAAATGGTTCAAAAAGAAGAACAGGAGATCATACAGAGAAGATCTATTTATAGGCAAATTTTTTGGGTTACACGCCCTAGGACGCGAGCGTGTAGGGGGCATGTAGCTACTGTTGCTAAGTTGATGCTGAGCATTAATTGATTTGTTGACTTTTGGGGTTTTACACGTGGAAGTCATGGGCGTGTAGGGGGCATGTCTGAGAAGTATATCTGGGGAAGGCGTCGTGTCAATTCGTCGTCGGCACTGTCTTATCTAGGATACGTGGAAGTCACGGGCATGTCGAATCTTGACATGGGCGTGTCTGGAAGCATTGAGTGATTGGCTGGCGTTGAGTGGTGATGGAATTGAGTGGTTGGCGTCAAGTGGCTGGCGTTGAGTGGAGATGGCATTGAGTGGCGGCTGGATGAATCGGGCGTGTCACGGGCGTGTTCCTAAATCGTAGAACGCAGATCGTCGAGTTGAGATCGATGAACTTAGATTGTCGAGTTGAGGTCAACGAACGTCGAGGGCATGACACGGGCGTGTCACGGGATGAACACGGGCGTGTTGGGCAGTTCGACGAACGCCGATCGTCGAGCTGGTGGCAACCTTCTGTTGGAATCAAAGTAACACTCCCAGGTCACGGGCGTGACCGAGAAGTACACGGGCGTGTACTATGAATATTTGACTTTCCTGAAAAAATTCAGAAAAATAAAATAAGTTAGAACAATATTTACAAAAAAAGAAACATTTTATTAAAAAAAAATTAACTAAAAATAAGAAAATAAAGTAAAACGACTTAAATAACGTATGTAAAAATGCGTATATTTACAACTTATCAGGTAGGTTGTTGCCACGGGGTTTCGAACCCACAACCTTGATTAGACCCTCCTACAAACAGGGCTCTCACCTGTTGAGCTGCAGCTCAGCTGGTGATGAGCCCTATTTGCACGAGGGTCTTATCAAGGTTGCGGGTTCGATACCCCGTGGCAACAACCTACTACTGCTGAGAAATAGACGCGGAGATTTGGTTGGGGTGTACGGCCTACAAGCCTTGTAGATTCCAGTTGTACTACCCATGGTTTCAGGTAGCCTTCCTGGGCTACGTGGTGGGCCGGGAGGCACTGTGCTCCTAGTGGGCCAGGTCGTTATAGATATTTATACTCATGTAGGACGTCTAATATGGTAAATAAAGTATTTTCTACAGCATATAACTATCTTTTTTCTTGTGGAATAGATGAGCCACTGAGCCAAGGGATACGGCTAACTGCCCAAACTTTAACTGGATTTTCCTCTTAATAACTTATGGATTTTCATAAAAGCGTTAAGTTAGAGTTTTGCCTGAGCATATGCAGTTATCCACTGACGAAGTGGCATCATGACGCGTGTTTTCTCTTACTCTGATATATCATTAAATGCGGAGAAAATGCGGGTTGTGACATAAAGGTCCTACACTCATAGAGTATGACTCTCCTACAGCTTAGGCAAACTACCCTACCTCAGGCTCAAAAGCCCTACAGCTCAGATCCAAAAGGATCCTACCTCAGACCTAAAGGTCCTACACTCAGATCCAAACACTAGATCCTACACTCAGGCACAAAGTCCTTAGAACTTAGATCCAAAAGGATCCTACAGAAATGAAATTGATTTGTGTTAATTTGACTAAGAGATAATTCTCTGTGTCTGCTTCCTGAGCTGGTTATATAAGCCCTAACTATCTTCACAGCAACAGAAAGATAATCTTCAGTAAATAGTTGTATCTGCTGGAAGTATCTCAGAAATATGCTTCTGAACTTGTTGTAGAAGACTGAAGACTTGACTGATCTTGAGTTTGTCAAACAGCTAACCTGAACCAGCAGAAAACTGAAGGCTCTTCCTCTCTTTCTTTATCAAAAGCTAATATGAATTTGTTGTAGCATAAGAAATTGCTACAGCTATCTGGAATGAACTTTTATTTCAGCTGGATTGACTTCAAGCTTTTAGCTCGGTAGCAATGGCGAGGAAGATGAAGTCCAGCCGCACTTTGTGAAAAGAATGAAACCCTAAAAGTTAAGTTCTTCCTTCTGAAGCTGTCCTTTTTATCTTCCGCTGATTATCGGCTCTAAGAATAAGTGGGGACCACCTGCAGTTGACAACTACAACTGGATTTAACTGAAGAAAACGTACAGTAGAGCGCTGGAGCTATTTGTCGCGTTCTATAGCTTTCCCACAACTTATTTGAACTCAATTGACTTTTGTTGACTTTGGCTGACATCATTAGTTATGGACTTAGCCAATTTCTCAGATCCACTCCAGGCATTGAGTGCGTTGAGTGAACAAGCTTCACTCAATGCCAAAAACCCTTAGTAAACTTTCTGAGCCATTGTGCATCTTAGGCATTGAGAGCGCTGAGTGAGCCTTCCTCACTCAATGCCGCTGACTTAGCTCATCATTCTGCCTCTAGGCGTTGAGAGTGTTGAGTGAGCCTTCCTCACTCAACACCTCCATACTTTGCCAATTCTTCACCTGTCTGAATACGTTTAGTGAGTTGGCCTCACTCAACGCTTTCTGCATTTGTCTGTCTTCTTTATTAGGCATTGACTGTCACAACCCGCATTTCCCCAATGAGTACATCGTATCAGAGTAAGATGAACTACGTGTTATGATGCCACGTCATGCAGGGGATAACTGCACTCGCTCAGGCAAAACCTCGACGCTTACTTTAGTAGTTGAAAATCATCAGTTATATGCAAGCACCATCCATGAAGGTTCGAGCCACAAATGAATGGGTCGCGCCAGAATCGAAGAGAACATGCGCCCAATGGTTCTTTACCTTAAATTTTCCTATAAGGGTACATATGTACCTAAGAACTACGCTTAAGAGTCATAAACAAAACGTGGACCAAAGGACAGAATCGAACCTGAGATAACCTGAGATGACGTCCGAGCTTCCTCTGAAGAGATCACATTCAACTTCCCCTTGCCTTTGTCTAAATGCGGAGGCATGAGGCAAAGCCTGGAGTGGCATTGGCTGCAGCACGGGTTGGTTTTGTGGGCACCTTGCCTTGAGATGTCCCTGTTTGCCACACTGAAAGCACACCTTGTCTTTGACCCAGCAGCGGCCCACATCATGACCTCTTCGCCCACAACTTGTACACTCCAAGTCTCTGGTCGGCGCATCCTGAATTGCATGCACCTGCTCCTTCTTCTGCATACCCAACCGCTTGAAACATTTCTCAAATGGGTGGCCTGACCGGCCACAGAAGCTACACGTCTCCTTATTCTTCTTCCTTACATATGATTCTTGGGAGCTTTTCCCTCCCACCAGCTTTATCTTGTCCTTCCTCATCAGCTGCCCTCTTTGTTTTGCATTTTCTATAGCTTCAACCTTCAAAGCAGCCTCAACCACAGTGGTGTAACTCGTCGCTCCATAAGCGCTTGCGAACTGCTGAACATCGCTCCGGAGTCCGCCAAGAAATCTCTTCACTCGGTCCGCTTTCGTAGTCTCCAAGCCCGGAGCGAACCGACTTAGCTTGTTAAACTCACTTTCATACTCACTAACTGTGAGTTTCCTCTGCTTCAGGTACAAGAAGTCATTCATCAGGCGGTCCCTTTCGACCGACGGTAGAAACTTGCGTCGTAGCATTTCTTTGAAGACTTCCCATGAACATCCCGCCACTAAGCATGGTTTTCACGCGGGCTTTCGAGTGGATGTTTTGGTAGCCTAGTTGCACGATTCCACAGCAAGCCAGAGTCCAATTTGGGGACTCGGTGAGGCCTCTTAGGGAATGCTTGCACTTTTTCGAGCCCGGGTAATGTTGCTCAAAACGGGTTGATTGTATGGAAGATGTGGTGTAAAGAAAAAAAGGGTAAAAAGTCCTTTTTACGTTGTTTGGAAAATATTTGATTAGTTGGCCAAAACAAGTTATGGATATTATACAATAGTAGGGTTTTTAGCTTTGTAAAATATCTAATGCAACCTACCATAAAATTTTCCCAAGAGCAAGTAGACATCATCTCATCCAAATGATTCATATTTGCAGTCTAGCATTCATATATAGCAAGTAAAGAAAACCACCAATGGGCGCCAACAAGCTGACACGAACCCATTGGAGCGTATGTATGTCTGTACAACAAAGTAAAGAACTACATCGCTAAGCAAGCTCGACTAGCTCCAAAGAGACTCTACCCAAGCCCTAGCCGCTCAATCGGCTACAACCTGCACCTGAGGCATTCGAGAAAGAACACCTCAGCAATCATCAAAGCTACAAAATAGAGCATTAAGTTCATAAAATATAACGAAGTGGCTTACCAACCTCGTAGCAATTACCGTGAAAATGGTCATTTTTTTGAGTGACACGACCTGAGACACGGGCGTGTCCCAGGGCATGTCAGGCTCGGGATGCGTTTTGGCTTTGTGGTCGTCGAACTTCGTTCGACGAAGTTACGGGAGGAACACGCCCCCCGACACGGGCGTGTCGGGGCGTGACCCAGGGTGTGACCTCCTTGACTCGACGAATTTTCTTGTGTCGAGTTGAGCTTGACGAATGGGGTACACGCCCCGTGACACAGGCGTGTCACGGGCCGTGTCCCGCTGGGTCGACGAATTTCGCTCGACGACTGTCGAGTGTCGAGTGTCGGATGTCGAGCGTCGAGAGAGGGGTACACTGAATGAAACAGTGCCTAATCACCTAGAGGGGGGTGAATAGGTGAACTTAATCTTTTTAACTTTAAAGGCAGAAATACAGTATAGTAATTGCAATTCTACAAGTATCACAGCACAGCAACCATACAAGCATACATTCACAGAGTGCACACAGGATTTATAGTGGTTCCCCAAGGTCTGGGTACATCCACTTTCCCTCTTTGCCTATATAGTAGTGTACTAGATTCAGCTTAACTTCTCCACTTCTTCTCAGATCCTCAGATCTTACAACTCAGAACCCCAAACAGGTTCCTACAACTCAGAGTGATCCCACTCCTACAACTCAGGCACCAAGCCCTACCACTCAGTCTTCAACAAGACGTACACTCGGCCACAATAGCCCTACCTCAGCCTTCAACAAGGCTTACACTCAGAGAAATGATTCTCCTACACTCAGGCTCACAGGCCCTACCTCAGCCTTTATAGATTTAGGCTTACAACTCAGATCTATACAAGATCCTACAGAAATTAGAAAATACAAAGTATATAACCACAACTCTGATAGAGAGAGATGAGTTGACTGGCTTCTTGATGAGTTCTTGGAAGAACTTGGCAGAGATCAACCTTCCTTGGCTTTCTTCAAAGCTTCTTGAATTAGAACACAGTAGGGTTGTATCTCTATGTAGATGATCTTCAATCAACTGCTATCTTGAGATTCTGATTTCAATCTGAATCTTACTTATCAGCCTGGTTCAACAGTTGGTCTTCTTAGAAGGAGCTCTCTCTCTCCAACTTCTTAGATCTTCTCTTGAAGGTCTTCTTCTTGTTGTGTTATTTTTCACTTCATTGATTGATTCACTTCTATTGAAGGAATAAGCCTTTATATAAGCTTTCTTCATGGTGACCGGCTGATCTGGTTTTTAACAACCTTCTGACAGCTCTGACAGTAGCAGTTGACCGGTTGAAATGGTAGCTGTCAAGTCATCCAGTCACTTCTTGAAATCTCTGTCACTGTCTGAAAGTGTCGAGACAGATAGTCTTTATGTGTCGACACAAATAGACAAAGTGTCGACACAAGTAGACTAAGTGTCGACACTAGACTTCATGGTGTCGACACAACTCCTTGTGTTGTTGTAACAGCTTCTCGACACTGCTTCTTCAGAATGTGTCGACATTGATCCTGTGTGTCGACACAAGTCCTTCTTCTTCAATACTTAGTTGATTTCTGCTAAGTGTCGACACAAGTCCTTTGTGTCGACACATCTTCTTGTGTGGAAACTTGCTAAGTGTCGACACATCTTCTTTTTGTCGACACATGCCTTCTGTGTTGAAACTTTGCTGAGTGTCGATACATCTCCTTGTGTCGACACATTCTTCATGTGTTGAGACTTTGCTGAGTGTCGACACATCTCCTTTGTGTCGACACTTGTACTTCAACTTTGTTGAAGATTGCTGAGTGTCGACACAGCCTCCTAGTGTTGACACATGTACTTGAACTTTGTTGAAGTTTGCTGAGTGTCGACACAGCCTCCTAGTGTAGACACTTTTGCTGTTGACAAAGTTTCTCTGGGTGTCGACACTTCTTCTAAGTGTCGACACTGATTATGTAGACAATTCTTCATTGTGTGTCGACACTGCCTGTATGTGTCGACACTTTCCTTCTGGTGTCGACTCTTCCTTCCTAGTGGTGACACAATTACTCCAAGTGTCGACACAGCTTCTCTAGGTGTCGACACAAGCCTTCTTAAGTGTCGACACTTTTCTTCTGGGTGTCAACACATGGACTTAGAAACTTTTATGTTTTCCCTGCAATTACTTAACCTGCACAAATAAACTCAAAGCACATCAAATACATCTTGATGTATATCATTGAGTAGGGTGAGGTTTCTTCAAATCTGGTACATATATTCCAATGTAGCCAACAATCTCCCCCTATTTGAAGAAGTCATAACCCTTAGTCAATGATATACACCATACATAACAAATTTTCAGTATGATGTAAAACAGTATTATATGACAGGGAAAATACTTAAACATGTATGAACAGAACATGTATAAAACAATTATCTCAGAATAATTAATGTAATAGATTTGAACATGTAACATTGTTCTTACAACTCCAAACATTTTGATTAATCAAAAGTTTACATAGAGTTAAAAGCAAATGATTACAAATTGTAAACTTAGGAAAATGCTATCCTATGGATGCTCTGGTTCCTTGATTACAATGCCCTTTCCAAATTGAATCTTTGCTTGAACTGGAGCTTCATTGTCATCAGCAGCAGCAGGCTTCTTCCCTTTAAGATCTTTCTTTTTCAGCTCTTCAGCCTTTATCTTCTGCCTTTCAAAATAGTGATAAGGCTTAGGGAAATACTTGCTAGGCTCCTGTGCATTAGGAGGTAGCTTTCCCAGTTTAGCCTTCCTTCTATATTGTACAATGGCCTCTTGTCTATTATCATGATTTCTCCACTCTAGGTCAGAATACCACTTGCCTTTATCCAGGACATTGTCCTTAGCAGCCTTCCAAGCAGTCAATATGATATTCCTGGATGTGGGGCTCCATTGTTCAAAATCTGGCCTTAATTCAGCTTATTCTTTGAACCTTTTCTTAGATAATTGGGCCTCTTGTTCCTTTAACAAAGCCTCTTGCTCTTTTAAGATTGCCTCTGGCACAGGCTGGACAACTTTCTCAAGAATGATATTCTGATTACCCTTAGGAGGAATATACATAGACTGTACCTCCTGATGTATCATGTCAAAATCTGCAGGAGGATATATCACTTGAGCCACTTCAGCTTGCTCTCCTCCAAATATGCAGGATTTATTTCATACTCTGCCACATTGTCATCATCACATAAAGGAGGATATCCAAGGGTGGCTCTAATGGAATTGGAAATCCATTTGGCATGATCAGAGCCTGCCTTAACTAATACCCTCTCCTAGTTTATGACATCTCTCTCTATGTGATCCCTCAGAACATCTTTCTGAAACCTAATCTGGGCATTCAGATAGTTAACTCCATATTTATAAAAAGGTTTCAACCTTTGGAGCTTTTCAGTGATTAGCTTCTGTGAATCCTGGATGGCAGATGTAATAGCAGTGAGACCTTCTTGTAATGCCTGATCAAATTCTGCCTTGGCTGTAGTCATGGCTGCAGTGTGGGCAGTAGCTAGATTCTTCATTTCAGTGACTATCACATTATGTGATTCAGTCAAGTTTTCATTCATTATTATTTGATTTTCTAGAACATATCCTTGCTTCACTGCCAGGTCATCAAGTTGTGTCTTTATCTTCTCTTGATGTGTAGCCAGATAGACCACTGCATTGCCTCCTTTATGGAAACAATCAGTCATTTCTTTCTTGTTGAGATTCACTTCAAATCTGATTGATTTGATGTCATGTGCCAGATCAAATTGGGATTTATGCCCTTCATCCATATATTTTTCTAGAGCTTGCCTTTGCTCATCCAACTTAATCTGCAAAGCCACCATCAGTGAACTATAATCAGTAGATGGGGCAGGCTGTGGAGCAATGGTCTGTAGTGCTTTCTTATAGTTCTGGCTTCTTCTTTTGAAGACCTGAAACTTCCTCTTCTTGGCTCTAGCAGCCTCTTCATCTTCTGAAGCAGAAGTGCTGACTATGTCCACTCTATCCTTAGGACTAGGAGGTAACTCCTTCTAAGTCCTTTGTGGTTCCTCAGCATCCTTTGGCTCCACAGTCTCCTTGCTTACAGTTTCCTCTACATTCTCCACATGCTCCCCCTTAATATTGACCTTCTCCCCCTCAGCAGCTGCTATCTCTCTCTCAAGGTCTATCTCTACAAGATCAGGGAACAGCTCTTCTAATGTAAACTCATGCTGAGGTTGTACAGGAGAATCTCTTAGTTCTGGAGCAACTAAGTCTACTGTACCAGCAAAAGATGTGTCCTCCATGACAACATCTTGTGGTTGAGGTTGTATCTATGTTTGCTGATCAACATCAAGTAATGGTTCAGACAAAACTTCATCCTCAATAGTAAAATTTAATTGGTTAACTTCAGTAATTACCTCAAGAATGATTTGGGTAGCCTTTTCACTCTCTAATGGAGTTGGCTCATCCATATGTAGAGGCTCCCCCTGGAGTGGATCCAGGAGAATTGGGCTAGCTGATGGTAGCTCCCCCTACCTTTGTGCATCTTCTTGTCTTGCTGGTGTCTGTCCAGCATTTCCAGTCTCTTCATCATCAGGACTAAAGACCACTTGCTCTTCAGAGCTGCTGGAGGATTCTTGAGCCACAATGGCTGTCTTCTTCTTCTTCTTCTGAGGTGTTTCCTTTTCTGGAGATGGCAGTTCCTTTGTCAGCACCCTATCCCACCTTGAGAAAATTCTGACATTCATTCTCCTCATGCAGTTTATCTTTGAACTAGCAGCTTGATTCATCACCTCAGGAATACTTCCAGCTAGGTATAGACTCAGAATTCTACCCAAATTGGGTTTTTTAGACTTTCTTTTATCTTATCAAACATCATTGCTGACCAATCAATTTCAAGTTTGAAAATTATCCTAGTCATCAGATTGAACATATGAGCAGATATTCTATCATGCCCACCAGGCTTGCTCAGTATTACTTTTCCTACTATTTCAGATAGAAACTTCCCTTGGATGTTCATCCCTTTTCTGTTGAAAACTGATCCAATTTTCAGGTTTGAGTCTAATCCACACCATTTCAATGCCTCTCTAGTCTTAGAAGCAGATACATCTTCTTCCTCTTTTGTTCTTGGTAGGTAAAGTACCTTTCTTAGACTTTTCTGTGTGACCTTGACTTTTGTCCCATGGACTCTGGACCTAATCTTGAGCCCTGATTCATCAAGAGTAGCTGCACTCAAGAATTCAAGGACTTCCTTCTTCCAGATCTTGATTGGTTCTGATACAAGGTATTCTAGTCTAGTCTCGATAATTAGGGTTATCACACCTTTGATTTCGGGTTCCGTGTCATCAAAGGCGTGTTGCACGAGCTCATATCCTTCATTAATGTTCTCTTCTAGCTTGGGCGGTATTAGGGTTTGAAGAAATTTTGAATTTAGAGAAGAGAGATGTCGACACACAAGTTTAGTCTCGAAACTATGGTGAGCGTATCGACAAACAATGGGTAAAACCTATTTATACCTTTCTAGAATTGTAGGTGAAAAGGCGTGTTAACATACTTGAATTGTGTCGACACTGTTGAAAAGTGTCGACATGTTCTTCTAATGTCTCGACAACTATGTGTCGACACAAGTATAGTCGACAGAATATATGTGTCGACACTTATATATCTCAGCTCGACACTTAGTCGGGACTCTACTAGACTAATTCTGTGTAAATCCTAAGTGTCGACACCACCTTGGATGTGTCGACACCTACACTGCATGTGTCAACACAAATTCTCTGAAGTGTCGACACAGACAACTCTGTGTGTCGACACCATTTTACTTAGCCAATTTTGTAAACTATTCTAAGTTTATCATCCCTAATTCAATTTTTAATTTATTGAATTTGGTTTCATCTAAGGGCTTAGTAAACATATCAGCTAACTGATTATCTGTCTTAACATACTCTAGGGAAATGTCTTCTTTTTCCACATGTTCTCTTAGAAAATGGTACTTTATTTCTATGTGCTTAGTCCTACTATGAGAGACAAGATTATTTGCAACAGAAATGTCACTAGTAGAATCACAAAATAAAGGTGTTCTACTTACTTGAATACCATAATCTTCTAGCTGGTGTTGTATCCATAGTAGTTGTGCACAGCAGCTTCCTGCAGCAACATACTCTGACTCAGTTGTGGAAATAGCCACACTGGTCTGCTTCTTGCTACTCCAAGACACCAGCCTTCCACCTAAAAATTGACAGGTTCCTGTGGTACTCTTTCTATCTTCCTTGCAGCCTGCAAAATCTGCATCTAAATAACCTGTCAGTTCAAAATCTCCATTCCTAGGGTACCAAAGGCCTAGATAAAATGTGCCCTTAAGATATCTCAAAATTCTTTTGACGACTGTCAAATGAGATTCTCTAGGGCAAGCTTGGAACCTAGCACAGACACATGTAGCATACATGATATCTGGTCTACTTGCAGTCAAATACAGTAGGGAGCCAACTATCCCTCTATACAAAGTTTCATCTATAGGTTTCCCTGCATCATCTTTGCTTAGAGACATGCTTAACCCCATAGGAGTTTTCATGGTAGTGGATGATTCCATACCATACTTCCTTATTAATTCTAGGGTGAACTTAGACTGGCATATGGATAAACCATCCTCAGTCTGTCTAACTTGGAGACCCAAGAAGAACTTAAGTTCCCCCATACTGCTCATTTCAAATTGTCCTTTCATTAGTTTTGCAAACGTTTTGCAAATACTACTTTCTATAGACCCAAATATGATGTCATCTACATATATTTGGACTAAGATAATCTTACCTCTGGATTCCCTAAGAAATAGAGTCTTGTCTATTTTCCCCCTTGAGAATTTGTTCTCAATGAGGAAACTAGACAGGGTTTCATACCAAGCCCTAGGGGCTTGTTTTAACCCATACAAAGCCTTCCTAAGTCTGTATACATAATCAGGTTTAAGAGAATCTACAAAACCTGATTGCTGCTCTACATAGACTTCTTCCTTCAAGTTTCCATTCAGAAAAGCTGACTTAACATCCATTTGATATACCTTAAATCCTTGATAAGTTGCATAGGCAAGGAACATCATTATTGCTTCCAGTCTTGCTACTAGAGCAAAGGTTTGATCAAAATCAATACCTTCTTCCTGCATATATCCTTTTGCAACTAGTCTAGCTTTATTCTTTATAATAATTCCATTCTCATCCAACTTGTTCCTAAAGATCCACTTAGTTCCAATAATGTTATGGTTCTTTGGTTTAGGAACTAGCTCCCAGACCTTGCATCTTTTGAACTGTTCAACTCATCTTGCATGGCCTCAATCCAATGAGGGTCTAGGATTGCTTCTTCAAATTTCTTTGGCTCTACTTGGGATAGAAAGCTGGAGTAGAGAACTGAACTTAGATTCCTACTCCTTGTTTGTACCCCTTGTCTGAGATCTCCAATAATTTGATTGGTTGGATGATCTTTTAAATGCCTATTGTTGGAGGCAGCCTGTATTCTGGTTGTACACCTTCAGCTTCTTTATTCAACTGCACCTCTTGGTCTTCTTCAGCAACAGGAGTATCTTGTACTCCCCCTGGACAGCAGCCACCATCTTCCACTTGCTGACTTGCAGAAGAACCTTCTATTAAGGTAAGCTTGTCCATCTTCTCAGTTACACCTGTGGAGCTGTAAACACTACTTGGCAATTCATTGTTAATGAGCATTGCTTCATCAAAAACTACATGAACTGACTCTTCTACAACTTGAGTAATCAAGTTGTAGACCCTATGAGTCTTACTGTTGTTGCTGTACCCAACAAAGATTCCCTCTTGGGATTTGGCAGCAAACTTGGTTAGATAAGACTTACCATTGTTAAGGATATAGCACTTGCAACCAAAGATCCTGAAATAGGATAGATTTGGTTTTCTGCCCTTCACAATCTCATAGGGGGTCTTCCTGTGGATCTTGGTGATAGTGGCCCTATTGATCACATGACAAGTAGTATTTACTGCCTCAGCCTAGAAATATTCTGGGAGAGAAGTGTCACTCAATAGGGTTCTACCAGCCTCTATCAAGGTTCTATTTTTTATTTCAGCAATACCATTTTTCTGAGGTGTTCTTGGTGAGGAAAATTCCTGAAAAATTCCAAACTCTTCACACAGTTTTGTCATACTTTCAGACTGAAATTCAGTACCATGGTCACTTCTGATTTTTACCACTGTACTGTCCAATTCATTCCGAATTTGTTTAATAAAACTATACAAGATACTTAGAGTTTCAGATTTTTGCCTTAGGAAGAACACCCAGGAATACCTTGAGTAGTCATCAACTATCACAAATGTGTAGACCTTCCTACCTAGGCTGTGAACTGGCATAGGACCAAGAAGATCCATATGCAAGAGGTATAGACACCTCACACAATCCTTGTTATCAAGGTTATGAAAGGTGGATTTGGTCTGCTTGCCCTTTTGACAAGCTGAGCATATCCCATCCTTTATACACTTAACTTGAGGACCATTCCTCACTAACTCTTTGCTAAAGAGTTGACCAATTATCTTATAGTTAAGATGAGCCAGCCTCTTGTGTCATTTAACACAATGTGAGACTTTCTCATCAGCTACAAGAGAAATAGGAGAAACAATGTTCTCACACATAATGTCTAGACAATAGACATTTCTCTTCCTATATCCTGTCATAATGAACTTTTGATCACTTGACCTTTTGATATGACAACAATCCTTGACAAATGAGATGTCATATCCTAAATCACTCAGCTGACTTATGCTAATGAGGTTATGTTTCAAACCCTTTACATAAGCCACTTGAGTAATTGTAATTTGGTTACTAGCAATGTTACCAAAGCCTTTGATGATCCCTTTTTCTGAACCACCAAAGGTAACTTTAGGCCCATCTTTGATAGATGTATAATCCTTTAGCAACCCCCTAGTTCCAGTCATGTGCCTGGAACATCCACTGTCCAAGTACCATATAGGGGCATGGCCACTTGGACTCACCTGCAAAACAGATTACTTAACCTTAGAACCCAAATAATTTTTGGGTCCTTGGTGCAGGTTAGTTTGACTTTTAACAAAACTACCTGTAGCTCTTCTAGCAGGTAGTTTACTACTCTCCTTGACACTTGAATTGTGCCAACAGTCTATGGCAAAGTGGCCTACCTTGCGACAACATCAGCACTCAAACCTGTTGTACCTTTGTTTTGGTACAACCCTGGCTGAAGTATCTACAGCAGTCTTTTTGTTAAGTGCTGGGGCTTTTCCCTTAGATTTGGACCTAACTGTCCTGGCAGGTTTTGTAAACCCCAATCCAGTCTTACCCTTTTGAGAAATAAACTCATCTATCAAAGGTAAAACTGATTTTGGTTTAGAAAAACTAGCAACAATCTCTCTCTCCTTCTGAAGTCTAGCCTCCAGATTTTTAATTTGATCATTCTTAAATGTGATTGTGCCCAATTGAATGACAGTAATGTTTTTCAACTTCGCAATCTCATTCAGTTTTTGATCTAACACTTTATCTGAATCAGCAGCTGCCAACTTAAGATTAGCAATTTCCTTAGTCAGTGTGTTGACCAGATTTTTGCTCTTCTTAAGTGCCTGCAATACATCTCTATATTCATCCATCAACTGATGAATATCACCCTCAGATTCAGACCCACCCACATCACTTGATGCAGATGTATCTGATTCTGAATTAGTACTATAATCTGAAAGACATTGTACCTTACTTGGTCCAGGCTGATCCTGGATCTTGTCTCCTTCTGTTAAGGCCATCAGTCCATTGCAATGATTGTCCTCATGCTCATAAATTGAGTTCATCAGCTGCAAGAACTCATCTTCTTCCTCTTCAGCAAACAAGCCAATATAGGCTTCAGCTTCTGAATCTGTTTCTGATGATGATTGATCAGTCAGACTTTTGTCTTTCTTAGCAACAAAAGACTTTTCCTTTTTGCCCTTAACCTGATTCTTCTTCTTATCTGCAGTTGACTCCTTCCTCTTTTCAGGACAGTCAGTCACTACATGTCCTTGTCTATTGCAACAATAGAATACTATCTTTGAGGATGTATTTTTACTTGGCTTTGACTTTCTTTTGTCATTCCTTGATGACTTCCTGTTCTGATAATAGTCATCTTTAGACTGTGAAGTGGATGGCTTAGACCTCCACTGCTTCTTTTTCAGAAATTTTTGAAACAGTCGTGTAAAGGCAGCAAAATCCTCATCACTTTCACTGTTGTCTGAGTTCTGTTTCTCTGAAATTTCTGAAGCAGTATTAGCAACTGTTTGTGGTGGAGATGGAGACTTGCATCTATACTTCCTAGTGGCTTCAGTCTTGAAGGCCACAGACCTTTCCTTGTGCTCCACTCTAGTAGTCTTCACTTCCTCCTTTCTAACCATTAACTGCATTTCATAAGATAGCAGTTTTCAAAATAAGGTTGGAGGAGGTATATCAGCTAATTTGGTCATTTCCCTAATGGCACAAATCTTGGTATCCCAGTCCCTAGTCAGGGATCTTAAAAACTTGTCATTCAGCTCATAGTTGCTGAATTCTCTTCCATAGGACATCAGCTCATTAACAATCCTATAAAATTTCTTGTAGCATTCAGTAATGCTATCAGACTTTCCTTGTCTGAAGCTTTCATACTCCTAATTTAACAAGGACTTCCTGTCTTATCTAAATTCTTCAGATCCCTCCATGTAAACTATTAGAGTGTCCCACATTTCTTTTGAGGTTTTACAATATATTAGGTTCTGGAATATGGCATCATCAATTGCACATACAATAATATTCTGGGCCCTTTTGTCCATAGTGGCCAGAATAATCTCATCTTTAGTCATTTCTGAATAGTCTTTGGGAGTTCTCTGATTTGCATCCAGAACAGATACTTTTATTGGAACATATGGCCCTTCTTTGACTGTGATGTATATTCTTGGGTCAGATGCTTCCATAAAGAGTCTAACTCTCTCTTTCCATATGCCAAAAATCTCTTTTCTGCAGATTGGCAATTTCATGGATCCTAGCTTTTTGTGATTCTCAGTGGAACCCATTTTCTTGATTCTTGATTCTGATTCTGCCTACAGGATCTTTACTCAGACTGTTATGTCCTTTTTGAGTAACATCCCTCTGATACCACTTGAAAGAAACAGTGCCTAATCACCTAGAGGGGGGGTGAATAGGTGAACTTAATCTTTTGAACTTTAAAGGCAGAAATACAGTACAGTAATTGCAATTCTACAAGTATCACAGTACAGCAACCATACAAGCATACATTCACAGAGTGCACACAGGATTTATAGTGGTTCCCCAAGGTCTGGGTACATCCACTTTCCCCCTTCGCCTATCTTGTAGTGTACTAGATTCGGCTTAACTTCTCCACTTCTCCTCAGATCCTCAGATCTTACAACTCAGAACCCCAAACAGGTTCCTACAACTCAGAGTCATCTCACTCCTACAACTCAGGCACCAAGCCCTACCACTCAGTCTTCAACAAGACCTACACTCAGGCACAACAGCCCTACCTCAACCTTCAACAAGGCTTACACTCAGAGAAATGATTCTCCTACACTCAGGCTCACAGGCCCTACCTCAGCATTTATAGATTTAGGCTTACAACTCAGATCTATACAAGATCCTACAGAAATTAGAAAATACAAAGTATATAACCACAACTCTGATAGAGAGAGATGCGTTGACTGGCTTCTTGATGAGTTCTTAGAAGAACTTGGCAGAGATCAACCTCCCTTGGCTTTCTTCAAAGCTTCTTGAATTAGAACACAGTAGGGTTGTATCTCTATGCAGATGATCTTCAATCAACTTCTGTCTTGAGATTCTGATTTTAATCTGAATCTTACTTATCAGCCTGGTTCAACAGCTGGTCTTCTTAGAAGGAGCTCTCTCTCTCCAACTTCTTAGATCTTCTCTTGAAGGTCTTCTTCTTGTTGTGTTATTTTTCACTTCATTGATTGATTCACTTCTGTTGAAGGAATAAGCCTTTATATAAGCTTTCTTCATGGTGACCGGCTGATCCGGTTTCTAACAACCTTCTTACAGCTCTGACAGTAGCAGTTGACCGGTTGAAATGGCAGCTGTCAAGTCATCCAGTCACTTCTTGAAATCTCTGTCACTGTCTGAAAGTGTCGAGACAGATATTCTTTATGTGTCGACACAAATAGACTAAGTGTCGACACAAGTAGACTAAGTGTCGACACTAGCCTTCATGGTGTCGACACAACTCCTTATGTTATTGTAACAGCTTCTCGACACTACTTCTTCAGAATGTGTCGACACTGATCCTGTGTGTCGACAAAAGTCCTTCTTCTTCAATACTTAGTTGATTTCTGCTAAGTGTCGACACAAGTCCTTTGTGTCGACACATCTTCTTGTGTTGAAACTTGCTAAGTGTCGACACATCTTCTTTGTGTCGACACATGCCTTCTGTGTTGAAACTTTGCTGAGTGTCGATACATCTCCTTGTGTCGACACATTCTTCATGTGTTGAGACTTTGCTGAGTGTCGACACATCTCCTTTGTGTCGACACTTGTACTTAAACTTTGTTGAAGTTTGCTGAGTGTCGACACAGCCTCCTAGTGTCGACACATGTACTTGAACTTTGTTGAAGTTTGCTGAGTGTCGACACAGCCTCCTAGTATCGACACTTTTGCTGTCGACAAAGTTTATCTGGGTGTCGACACCGCTTCTAAGTGTCGACACTGATTATGTAGACAATTCTTCATTGTGTGTCGACACTGCCTGTATGTGTCGACACTTTCCTTCTGGTGTCGACTCTGCCTTCCTGGAGTCGACATAATTACTCCAAGTGTCGACACAGCTTCTCTAGGTGTCGACACAAGCCTTCTTAAGTGTCGACACTTTACTTCTGGGTGTCGACACATGGACTTAGAAACTTTTATGTTTTCCCTGCAATTACTTAACCTGCATAAATAAACTCAAAGCACATCAAATACATCTTGATGTATATCATTGAGTAGGGTGAGGCTTCTTCAAATCTGGTACATATATTCCAATGTACCCAACATACACGGCCTGTGACACGGGCGTGTCACAGGGCGTGTCCCGCTATGTCGAAGTGTCAACACTTTTGGTTGACGAAATGGCGAGACACGGGTTACACGCCCTAGGTCACGGGCTTGACCGACCCGTCACGGGCGTGTACCCAGCCATGTACCTTGTGGATAAACTTGAAATTGTCAGATTCTGCGTCGCTTAAGGTACACGCCCTGTGACACGGGCGTGTCACAGGGTGTTACAGGGCCGAAAATCGACTTTTTTAGTTTTTTTGTGCTGTTCATTTTTCTGATTCTGGATCAAGCGGTCCAGCTCTGTCCTGGAAGAAGTAAAGCTGAGAAGAGAGTTTGTTTTCTCCTCACTTCATCTTTCTCCACCCTCTTCTTCATCTTCTTCCTCATTCCAAAAGGAAATCAAGGGAGCAAAGCTAAGGCAAGGGAAGGAAAGAGAGGAGCAGCCGTCGCGGTGTTGTATCGGTTCAGGAAAGCAGTGTTCTCCACCCTTGCCAATCTTGTTTTTGTTCTTTGATTCTTGCAAGTGTAGTTAGTTTCCCCTTTCAAGTTTGTTAGCTTTACTCTTCGTGATAAAACTTCACTTTGTCTAAGATGCTAGCTTTGTTCATCTTGTCTTGAAACGTGTGTTTGTACGCAGCGGAAAATACTTTAGTTTACTTATGACGATCTCCTATATGCATTTTAGAGTTATAATAATAGAAGAAATCATTCTTTTTACGTTGTTTGGAAAATATTTGATTAGTTGGTCAAAACATGTTATGGATATTATACAATAGTAGGGTTTTTAGCTTTGTAAAATATCTAATGCAACCTACAATAAAACCTTCCCAAGAGCAAGTAGACATCATCTCATCCAAATGATTCATATTAGCAGTCTAGCATTCATATGTAGCAAGTAAAGAAAACCATCAATGGGCGCCAACAAGCTGACACGAACCCATTGGGGCGTATGTATGTCTGTACAACAAAGTAAAGAACTACCTCGCTAAGCAAGCTCGGCTAGCTCCAAAGAGACTCTACCCAAGCCCTAGCCGCTCAACCGGCTACAACCTGCACCTGAGGCATTCGAGAAAGAACACCTCAGCAATCATCAAAGCTACAAAATAGAGCATTAAGTTCATAAAATATAACGAAGTGGCTTACCGACCCCATAGCAATTTTTTCATGTAAAACGAGTGAAAAGAACAGGGTGGAAAATAAGTGTTAAACACTGCCAACCCAAAGTGTAAAACGCACCAAGTGCGTGAAATTCTCATCAAGTCCTGCTCAACCCGCAGGTGCAAAAAGGCAACCTATTTGCCTATTCCATCATCTTTATAACAAGAAACAACAATACTAGTGAAACATAAGCAGCGGTTAAGTTTGATTCCGCAAGGGTCTTTTGGTGGCGGCCCTAAAGTGGAATGCACCAATAAACGCCAGCCCAAATCGGGGCCAAAACGGTACTCTATACCACAAAACAAAACCTGGTGGCCACCAAGGCTGAAACCACACCACCCCTTACAGAATCCTCACACAAACGCTCCTGCCATGGTTCACAATTTGCCTCGCAAAACTCACCATAACCCAAGCTAAACACGTTTCATTTCATCGTCCTCACTCATGACCACAAATTGCCCAAGGTATGTCAAACTTGACAGAGTTTGGGTCTCTACTTCACCATAAGCGAACCACACAAGTAACAACGCCGACTAAACACAACAAGATCTCTAATCGCCTGAACAAGAAAGGTAAATAATAGAGAAATACAAGGTAAAACATGACAATAGTTAGATGAACAATAAGTAAGCATATAGGTTGGGAAATTCTTGAAAGACAAGATTATTCATGGGTGCATAATAGCCAAAAGGTGAGATTCAAGACAAGATGAACAAAGATAGCATCTTAGACAAATTGCAATTTAATCACGAAGAGTAAAGCTAACGAACTCGAAAGGGGAAACTAGCTACACTTGCAAGAATCGAAGAACAAAAACAAGATTGGCAAGGGTGGAGAACACTGCTTGCCTGAACCGATACAACACCGCGACGGCTGCTCCTCTCTTTCCTTCCCTTGCCTTAGCTTTGCTCCCTTGATTTCCTTTTCGAATGTGGAAGAAGATGAAGAAGAGGGTGGAGAAAGATGAAGTGAGGAAAAAACAAACTCTCTTCTCGGCTTTACTTCTTCCAGGATAGAGCTGGATCGCTTGATCCAGAATCAGAAAAACAAACGACAAAAAAAAACTGAAAAAGACGATTTTCGGCCCTGTCACGCCCTGTGACACGCCCGTGTCATAGGGAGTGTACCTTAAGCGGTGCAGAATCCGACAATTTCAAGTTTATCCATAAGGTACATGGCCGGGTACATGGCCGGGTACATGCCCGTGATGGGTCGGTCACGCCCATGACCTAGGGCGTGTAACCCGTGTCTCGACATTTCGTCGACCAAAAGTGTCGACACTTCGACATAGCGGGACACGCCCTGTGATACGCCTGTGTCACAGTCCGTGTACCCCTCTCTCGACACTCGACACCCGACACTCGACACTCGACAGTCGTCGAGCGAAATTCGTCGACCCAGCGGGACACGGCCCGTGACACGCCGTGTCACGGGGCGTGTACCCCATTCGTCGAGCTCAACTCGATGCAATAAAATTCGTCGAGTCAAGGAGGTCACGCCCCAGGTCACGCCCTGGGTCACGCCCCGACACGCCCGTGTTGGGGGGCGTGTTCCTCCCGTAACTTCGTCGAACAAAGTTCGACGACCACAAAGCCAAAACGCTTCCCGAGCCTGACAGGCCCTGGGACACGCCCGTGTCCCAGGCCGTGTCACTCAAAACAATGACCATTTTTCACTGTTTTGAAAAGTGTTTCTATCTCGTCCTAGACCATTTCTTCCTTAAGGACTTTTTACCCTTTTTTTTCTTTACACCACATCTTCCATACAATCAACCTGTTTTGAGCAACATTACCCGGGCTCGAAAAAGTGCAAGCATTCCCTAAGAGGCCTCACCGAGTCCCCAAATTGGACTCCGGCTTGCTGGGGAATCGTGCAACTAGGCTACCAAAACAGCCACTCGAAAGCCCGCGTGAAAACCATGCTCGAACAACGGTCAGAGCCAACGTAACGCCCATCAAGCGTATGCAATCACTCAATGAAAAATCTGGGGCGTTACATTGACTACAGCAGCATGACTCAATGATTTTGTTTTCTAGCGTTGAGAGCATCGAGTGAAGCTTCATCACTCAATGCTTTTGTACTTGGCCGATTTCTGCCATCTTAGGCTTTATTATAACATGATGTCTTCTAATTTTGCTTCGAGTGAGCTGTCTGTGTTCACTCGATGCTTCTGGACTTAATCGAATATTCAGCAGGCCAATACTGAGGCTTTGACAGATTCAGCTATACTCGACGATTCTTGATATATGACATTGAGTGAACTGCCATCACTCAAAGCCTGTGCACTTGGCCGCAATATATGCTTTCCAGACTGCATGGCTTTGAATGTCCATAACTAACTCAGCGTTGTTTGGCATTTGACATTGAGTGAACTGACTTCACTCAATGCCTGTGGACTTAGGCGATTTTTAGCCTATCCAGCATCTTCCTTTTCATCTGGCGTAGAGTGAACTGACTTCACTCAACTCCTATGGACTTAGAAAAATTTTTGTCTTTCCACTTCTCTACTTTGTGACCACCTATCACATCACTTGGAATACCTATCATATCAATGTTACAAGGACTATCCTGCATGCATGAACTTGAACATACATTAAGTACAACTTTGTATATATCAATGACATGTTTGACTTCTACAAATCTAACTTCTACAAGTCTGACTTCTACAAGTCTGGGACATTGTGGGCAATGAACCCAACAATTCACACATCAATTATCAATTACAGATGATCAAGAAATTCTTATCAGATCGTGATAGTTTGATTTCAAAAGATAAAGTTTAGAAGATCATCATAAATAATTGAATTTCTTTCATCAATAGTGGATTATTAGAGTGTTGCTGAATTTGCTAAAGAGAATTAGTTCTTCTTCTCAAGAGAAATTATATTAGATTCAGAAAAGATTCAAGAATAATCTAGAAATAGTATTCATAATAATTGCAATTTTGATATTTAGAGATTCATCTGAAGTTCCAGATATCATCATTGCTAGTCCTCAAGAATCTGCTGAGAGGACACAGAGAGAAGATTAATTATATCATAAATCTTCTTTCATTCTCTTCTTTAACTTTGTGAAAAGAGATTTGAGAATCCCTTTTCAAAGGATTCAGTGAGAGATTCTAAGAGTCTTCTTGAGAAAAGACTCGGATTAGAATTGTTCAAGATCTCTTTATCAAAAGATCTGGTGTTGGTTCTAAAAGTCTCCTGATGAAAAGACTCAGACATTGTGATAGTGAATTCCTACTAAGGGGGTAGATGAGTGGATGTACCCAGTTTGAGGGAGAACCACTATAATATGTGTCTTCTGTATTTATTTTTAAATCTGTATTGTGAGTTTATATACCTGCATTTTTTTCTGGTGGATTATTGATGTATATTCAAATTCTGTGTATTAAACTATGTATTTAAAACAAAATTTTAATCTCTATTCCCCCCTCCCTATAGAGAACAACTCTGAGGTAAATAACAACTGCTCTCCTATTTTAAAAAAATTTATGAAATTATTTCTCGTGTGTTTTCTTCAAGCATGGTTGGACTTAACCATGTGCGAAGGAAATCGCACAATCTCTATCTTTGCCTGGGATTTCAGCATTCTGTCCCCGCCCGTGCGTTTTGGTCTCGCACTAGCTGTTTTGCCCATGCGTGTTCAAAATTGCACGATTGGCCTTTTTTCCATGCTAGATGATTCTGGGCTGTAAAAATTGCACAATGAATAGACGGTCGTGCATTCGATCGCATGTTCCTTATTTTTTGAGTGGGTACTATTTAAGCGGCGGGTTTGCCCTAATATAGGAGATGATCTTCATTCTGAACTGTAACACCTCCCTTGTAGTGAACGTATAATATGGGTCCGGTCGGGGCCCCACAACATACGGACGCCACAGCTTTAGTATTAAAAGTTGATATAGCTACACACACTCAAAACACTTTGCACAACACAGCGGAAACACAAGCAAGACAAGAAGTTATCCACCACTATAAGAGTAAAACAAATGGCCTTACGACCTTACAACAAGTGTCCAAAATCAAATAATACAACAGTCATGAATGTCCCTAGCACTCCTAGTCTACCTCGGCATGCAATCCGGATAACATGAGTCTCAAACATACAACATCACATAAGTAGAGCTACAAAAAGAAAAGCACTTCATGAGGCTTAGGCCTTTCTGGCCGGCGAGCTAGCTCCTGCATGCGATCCTTGCCCTGTAAAATTTATTAGTAACATGGGTCAGCAAAGGCTGACCTCAAACTGTGTTACAACACATCTCCTCCCGGCCGCCCCTAACGGACCTCGGGGTACCCCACCAACCTGCAAGTTAGCACTTCGTATGCAATAATCATAAGCAAGAAAAGCAACTACAGAAACAGGCTTGGATGTCACACACATCATACATGTTCTCTACTGGTTGAGCATATAATAAAATGGCCTACTTATGCAATCATGTATGCAATAACCTGGGTTTCACCCAAGGCACCCTAACTCGTATGCATCTAGCACATCATCACATCATATGGGTACTCATCGATTCCCCATTGGCATAAAGCCGCAAACAAGGGGGTCACCATTTCCCCCCAACGGCTCACAGGCCGCCTCATGGAACTCTTGTCAAGGCCCCACCTGCTCAAGGTTTTAGCCCCGGGCTTGCCTACAAGCTCTGACGTCTCATGTTAGGATTCCAACAAACACAAAACTGACCGATTCTAAGAAGCCTTGCCGGACCCCACCCGCTCATGGCCTCATTGCCCGGGCTTGTTCCCATGCTTGGCATTCTTGTCAGTCTCACAGAAGGGGACTAGTCTCATCGGGACACTCTCCGCACATGACGTGAACGTCACGGGATAGCCAGTCGACCATGGAGACATAGACACGCCTTGGCACAACACAAACCAAGACAAATCCACCCTAGTCCCTCATTTGTACTGCAGCGTTCCCGCGAACCAAGAAAACCATCTCTAACTCATGAGGAGCTAACCTTGTCCACCAAGGAAAACATCTACTGCCACGAGGAGCTAACCTTGTCCGGTTCCAACTACACGTACTCACTCGAGAAAAAGGGGGAAAACATCACCACAACACAAACGGCGTCTTACCGCAACGAAATCTCTACGAATCCTTAACGTTCGTATGCAACATCACCGAGTCGGACTAACGGTCGCGACAACGGCTTCACCCACCATGCCTAATCCACTAACGGAGCGGATCTCTAATGCAAAATATGCCGAGGAAGGACTCAATCAACCCGGAGGTTCCTCTTGAACCTTGGCAAACCAAAATCCCTCTCATTTGAGAGTTTGGTGCCCAAAAGCTAGAAAGAAAAGATGCTAAAGACATGCATCCTAAGACCGAGAGGAGAAGTGTCGTTACCTTCCGACTCCTCTTCCTTGCCATGGCAAAATAGCCGGATGAAAACCTTCGCAACGATCTAACCTCCACGGATCTGGACTCGTCTCGCGATTTGGAGCACCGAAACCTCTCCTACAGTCCAAACTCTCCTTCTCCTTCTTCCTTGTTCTCACTTCTCTCTAGATCTTTAGTAAGAGAATGCTTGGAGAAGAATGAGGGTTTTCAACCCTATTCTCGGACTTAACTCCTAAAGAAATGATCTGAGCCATCAGATCCTAAAACCAGGGAAGAAAAGGCCACGTTCCGACAGAAAAATAAAAGACCTGGGCCGAACACTGCCTGGCACACGCCCGTGTCTATGGTCGTGTGCCTCATTCGCCGTCTCAAATCGACGCGCCTGGAACAGCACACGAGCATCTGACACGCCCGTGTTCGATCTGACACGCCCGTGTCCCCAATGACACGGCCGTGTGGCCGGCCATGTGCCTCCATTGACACGGCCCCGAAAACATCCCGAGAGGTGACACGGCCTGGGGCACGCCCATGTCCCAAGCCGTGTGCCAAGTATCGACACTCGTCGACAGCCTTTGTGTCGACACTGCGGAAAAACGTCGAGCGAAGATCGTCGACCAAGCAGGACACGCCGTGTGACACGCTCGTGTCATAGGCCGTGTGCCTCATTCTCGAGACTCGACACTCGACACTCGTCGAGTGAACATCGTCGACTGAAGTTCGTCGACAGACCCACACAGCCTTGGACACACCCGTGTCCTAGGCAGTGTGCCTTGTCTCGACACACTGTCGAGCAAAAGTGTCGACACCCCGAGCCGAGTGTCGACACGGGCTCGACACGCCCTACGACACACCTGTGTCGCAGGCTGTGTGCCCTAGTCTCGACACATTGTCGAGCGAAAGTGTCGACACCCCGGGCCGAGTGTCGACACGGGCTCGACACGCCCTGCAACACGCCTGTGTCGCAGGTCGTGTGCCCCCTGCCAGAAACCAAAAATTTCCAGAAACACTAAACGCCCCTCTCTCAAAACTGGGGTGTTACAACTCTCCCCCACTTAACAGAATTTCGTCCCGAAATTACAAAACAAAAGGGTACAAAAACTTAACTTGTATCTGAAATGAAGAGTTCTGGATACTCTTCTAGCATGGCATGTTCTCGCTCCCAAGAGAAATCCTCTCGACCGCAGTTGTCCCATCGGACTTTCACGAGTTTAACCTCTTTATTCCGCAACTGTCGAGTCTCCGAATCCTCTATAGCAATTGGAAGGACTCGCGTACTCAAGTTTTCCCCAATCGGCACCGATGCCGGCTCAATCACCACACTAGCCTCCAACAAGGCTTTTCTCAAAACGGAGACGTGGAAGACGTCATGCAATCCACTCAGCTCCGCAGACAACGCCAACCGATAGGCTGCTTCTCTCACCCGTTCAATAACTTCAAAAGGCCCCAAAAACCTTGGACTCAACTTCTTGAGTCGGCGAATCCGTGAGACGCCTTTGAACGGTTTGATCTTCAAATAGACTCAATCACCTACCGCAAACTCAAACTTCCGGTGACGAGCATTAAAGTATTTTGCTTGTCGGTCCTGCGCCACCTTCATACGCTCTTGAATGGTTCGTACCAACTCACAAGCGTCCCCTACCACCTCTTTTCCCAAAATTTTGGTGTCTCCCGCCTCTGCCCAAGACATCGGTGTTCGACACCGTCTCCCATACAAGGCTTCGTATGGCGCCATTTTTATACTCGCTTGGTAACTGTTATTGTACGCGAATTCCACCATGAAGAGGTGATCCTCCCACTTCTTGCCGAAGTCAAGAATGCACATTCTCAGCATATCCTCCATAGTACGGTTTGTTCTTTCAATTTGCCCATCAGTTTGAGGATGGAACGCCGTACTGAACTTTAGCTTCGTGCCCAAACTCTTTTGAACTAGTCTCCAGTCCTTGGACGTAAATCGTCCATCTCGATCGCTGACTATACTCTTTGGAATCCCATGCAGTCGCACAATGTTGCGAACATACAACTCCACCAGCTTCTCCACGCTGTCCTCTTTCCGATTTGGGATGAAGTGGGCCACCTTGGTTAGGCGATCCACGATCACCCAAATAGCATCATTACCCTGCTGCGATCTAGGCAGACCATGCACAAAATCCATGGAGATGTCATCAAATTTCCATTCAGGGATTGGAAGGGGCTTCAGGAACCCGCCCGGCTTCTGACATTCGGCCTTCACCAAGGCACAAGTTTGGGAACGATTCACGTACAAAGCTACGTCCCGCTTCAATCCCGGCCACCAAAAGGATTTCTTCATATCCAAGTACATCTTTATACTGCCCGGGTGAATGGAGTACTTTGTGAAGTGAGCCTCAAACATCAACTCCTCATGGAGTTTGCCGAACTGCGGTATACAAACCCTTCTGTTCTTCCTCAGAATCCCATCACTCATCTCCCAGGTGCTGCTCTCGCCCGCTAAAGCCTCCAACATAAAAGGTTGAAACTCCACATCCAACCGAGTCGCTTCCCAAATGCGATCGGTCAAGTCATTCTGCACTTCAATCCAGTTCAACCGAGCCACGCTGGACTCGCCTCTCGCAACACATTCCAATCCAAGGGACTCTCATTCTCGTACCAACCGCTCATCATGAGCTTCGATCCAATTTCCTTGCCCCGAGTACTTCCTACTCAAGGCATCCGCCACCACATTGGCTTTACCCGGCGTATACTGAATCGCCACTTCGTACTCTCCAAGAAACTCAACCCACCTGCGTTGCTGCATGTTCAAGTCCTTTTGATCCAAGAGATACTTCAGGCTTTTGTGATCCGTGAAGATCTCCACCTTTGTACCATATACATAATGCCGCCATATTTTCAACGCAAAGATTACCGCCGCCAACTCCAAGTCATGGACGGGGTAATTCCTCTCATGAGGCTTCAGCTGTCTAGACCCAAAAGCTATCACCTTACCATGTTGCACCAAAACGCAACCCAAACCGCATCCCGATGCGTCACTGAAGATCTGAAATCCCTCGGTCCCTTGTGGTAGACTTAGGATTGGAGCCATCATCAGTCTCTCCTTCAGTGCCTCAAATGCTTGACTACACTCTTGAGTCCACACAAACTTATGATCTTTACGAGTGAGTGAGGTGAGGGGTAGAGCTATCCGTAAAAAATTCTCCACGAACCTCCTGTAATACCCGGCTAGTCCAAGAAAACTTCGGACTTCCGCCACGGTCCTCAAGACTGGCCAATCTCTGATGGCCTCTACCTTTGTTGGATCCACTGCCACCCCATCCCCACTAATCATGTGGCCCAAAAATGCCACCCTCTCTAACCAGAACTCGCACTTGGAGAACTTTGCATACAACTGATTCTCCCTCAACACTTGTAAGACAACCCTCAAGTGGGACTCATGTTCCATTTCCGATCTGGAACACAATAAGATGTCATCAATGAAGACAACCACAAAAGAATCCAAATATTCCCGAAATACTCGATTCATAAGATCCATGAACATAGATGGTGCGTTCGTCAGCCCGAACGACATCACCGTAAACTCAAAGTGTCCATACCTTGCACCAAAGGCAGTCTTGGGTATGTCCTCATCCCGAATTCGCAACTGATAATAGCCTGACTTCAAGTCCAATTTGGAGTGCACCACCGACCCCACCAGCTGGTCGAACAAGTTGTCTATCTGAGGGATCAGATACTTATTCTTGACGGTCAATTTATTCAGCTCTCAGTAGTCTATGCACAGTCGCATGCTACCGTCTTTCCTCTTTACAAACAACACCGACGCACTCCACGGCGAAGAACTGGGTCTAATATACCCTTGCTCCAACAATTCCTGTAACTGTACTTTAAGTTCAGCCAACTCCTTTGGTGCCATCCTAAATGGAGGACGTGACACCGACCTAGCCTCCGGCACTAACTCGATCGAGAAATCGATCTCCCTCCGAGGAGATGCTCCAGGAATTTCATCCGGAAACACATCCTTGAACTCTGCCACAACGGGCACCTCCTTAATAGTCAGCTGGGAGAGACGAACTTCCAATAACGCTACAAGCGCTACACCACCCTGGTTAACCGCCCGCATCAACTGCATGGCCGAAATCACGAAACAGGCCACTCCACAAAGGCCCTCAAATTTGACCTCCGCCCGCCCTTTGCTCTTTAGGGTCACTACCTTAGATAGGCAATCAATACTAGCGCGCTGCTCTGCAAGCCAGTCCATGCCCAAAATGACATCGAACTCAACCAATGGTAAAATCGCTGCTACCAAAACGAAGTCAACTCCGTCTAGCTCCCAACAGATGCGTCCTTTAGCCCCAGTGGTCATGGATGACCCATTGGGCATGCGTACTTTCAACTCCGCGTCCGTCGAGAAAGGCTCAACTCCTATTCTCCGGATGAAGCTCTCCTCAAGAAAGGAGTGCGATGCTCCTGTATCGAACAATACCCTAGCGGGGTATCCAGAGACTAACACGAAGCCTACAACAGAGACATCACACAAAAGTCTAAAAGTATGAAGCACAAAATTTAAACTTAAATTTTCTTCATACCTGTCACCACATCGGTTTGGCGGATCGCTTATTGCTGTCCAAGGTTGCAAGCCCTTGGTTGCACCGGTTGGAACCGAGAAGCGCTTGACTCCGCCATCTTCCCTTTCTCTGCAGCACTGGGGCCGGAGCGCACAGTCTGCTCCTGCCTTGTCTCTTGCCCCGCTCCTCCTTGGGGGCAAACACGAGCTATGTGCCCCACCTTACCGGAGTTGTAACACGTCGGCGGTCCCCTAGAGTGAGAACCTCCAGGCGTCCAATTACTCTTCTCACCGGGTCTGGAAGTGTGAGGCTTGTTCCTCCACCTACTCCCTTCAAACTTTCTATGGGATTGGGAAGGCCTCCATTCCCCTTGCTTGGGAGTAAAACCCTTACGGCGTTGGGTTCGCTCCAAATCACTTTCCAAGATCCTGGCAGCCTCAACTAGTTCATTGAATCCCGCCCTCTTCATGGAGATGAGGGGTTGCCTCAGATTCTCCCTCAGGCCCTGGTAGAAGAGGTTATCCCTTTCTATATCATCTGCCATCGTCGTTCCCGCGTAACGACCCAACCGGGTGAACTCCTGCACATACTCATCCACTATCTTGTCTCGCTGCATTAAATGCAGAAACTGTCTCTGAAGGGCCAATCGTGTAGAAACTGTAATATACCTCTTTAGAAACGCATCCCCAAACTCCTCCACTGACGGGGTGCGTCCCGGGAACTGGCGGCCACTATGGCTCACCCACCATAACTTGGTGTCGCCTTCCAACATAAAAGTCGCATACTCAGCTTTCTTTTCCTCTGGCATCTCTGCCACCCTTAAAAGCTCTTGAATGCGAACCCACCAGTCCTCCGCATCCGTTGGCGTACCAACTCCCTTGAATGACGGGGGATGGAAACTTAGGAAATACTTCATGTGTCGGTCCCCATGTCCGACAACTACCCTTTCCGCCAAAGGCTCCACTCGCCAGGCCTCTGCGCCTGGCACGACCGTCGCCATGTCCGGTGTAGCAGGGGTTGCTACCTGAGCTGCCGCTGCAGCTGGGGCTGCCACCATCGCTTCTACAAGCATGCGGCAGAAGTCGGCCGGGTTAACACCCGTGCCCAAAAGACCTGGAGTAGTAGCACTGCTCGCCTAAAGCTCTTCTCTAACTCTCGACGTACCCGCCTCGTTGCTTGCACTCTTCAAGAAAACAAGAAACAAGGAATCAGTCTCAAATCTCCAGACTTAAACATAAGGACACTCATGGTCCCGCGTTACTCTTATGTGGATAACTTCTCTACGCATTGACCTTGAATCTAACCTCTCTCTGATACCAAATTGTAACACCTCCCCTATAATGAACGTATAATATGGGTCCGGCCGGGGCCCCACAACATACGGACGCCACAGCTTTAGTATTAAAAGTTGATATAGCTACACACACTCAAAACACTTTGCACAACACAGCGGAAACACAAGCAAGACAAGAAGTTATCCACCACTAAAAGAGTAAAACAAATGGCCTTATGGCCTTACAACAAGTGTCCAAAATCAAATAATACAACAGTCATGAATGTGCCTAGCACTCCTAGTCTACCTCGGCATGCAAGACGGATAACATGAGTCTCAAACATACAACATCACATAAGTAGAGCTACAAAAAGAAAAGCACTTCATGAGGCTTAGGCCTTTCTGGCCGGCGAGCTAGCTCCTGCATGCGGTCCTTGCCCTGTAAAATTTATTAGTAACATGGGTCAGCAAAGGCTGACCTCAAACTATGTAACAACACATCTCCTCCCGGCCGCCCCTAACGGACCCCGGGGTACCCCTCCAACCTGCAGGTTAGCACTTCGTATGCAATAATCATACGCAAGAAAAGCAACTACAGAAACAGGCTTGGATGTCACACACATCATACATGTTCTCTACTGGTTGAGCATATAATAAAAGGGCCTACTTATGCAATCATGTATGCAATAACCTTGGTTTTACCCAAGGAACCCTAACTCGTATGCATCTAGCACATCATCACATCATATGGGTACTCATCGATTCCCTATTGGCATAAAGCCACAAACAAGGGGGTCACCATTTCCCCCCCAATGGCTCACAAGCCGCCTCATTGTACTCTTGTCAAGGCCCCACCCGCTCAAGGTTTTAGCCCCGGGCTTGCCTACAAGCTCTGACGTCTCATGTCAGGATTCCAACAAACACAAAACTGACCGATTCTAAGAAGCCTTGTCGGACCCCACCCGCTCATGGCCTCATTGCCCGGGCTTGTCCACATGCTTGGCATTCTTGTCAGTCTCACAGAAGGGGACTAGTCTCGCCGGGACACTCTCCGCACATGACGTGAACATCATGGGATAGCCAGCCGACCACGGAGACATAGCCACGCCTTGGCACAACACAAACCAAGACAAATCCACCCTAGTCCCTCATTTGTACTGCAGCATTCCCGCGCACCAAGGAAACCATCTCCAACTCAAGCGGAGCTAACCTTGTCCACCAAGGAAACCATCTACCGCCATGAGGAGCTAACCTTGTCCGGTTCCAACTACACGTACTCACTCGAGAAAAAATGGGGAAAACATCACCACAACACAAATGACGTCTTGCCGCAACGAAATCTTTACGAATCCTTAACGTTCGTATGCAACATCACTGAGTCGTACTAACGGTCGCGACAACGGCTTCACCAACCATGCCTAATCCACTAACGGAGCGGATCTCTAATGCAAAATATGCCGGGGACGGACTCAATCAACCTGGAGGTTCCTCTTGAACCTTGGCAAACCAAAACCCCACTCATTTGAGAGTTTGGTGCCCAAAAGCTAGAAAGAAAAGATGCTAAAGACATGCATCCTAAGTGTTGGGTACATTGGTCAAATGTACCTGATTTGAAGAAGCCTCACCCAACTCAATGATATACATCATAATGTATTTGATGTATGTTGAGTTTACTTGTGCAGGTTAAGTAATCACTGGACTGAAGCAAAAAGTTTCTAAGTCCATGTGTCGACACCCAGAGGGAAAGTGTCGACACTTAAGAAGGCTTGTGTCGACACCCAGACAAGCAGTGTCGACACTTGGAGTCATTGTGTCGACACCTGGGATGCAGAGTCGACACCAGACAGAAAGTGTCGACACTTGGAGCTGTGTCGACACTCAGTGAAGAAAAGTGCAGATAGAAAGTGTCGACACAAGGAGCTGTGTCGACACCCAGTGAAGCTGAGTATACACCAGAAAGTGTCGACACTTAGAGCTGTGTCGACACTCAGCAAAAGTCTGCAGAGACTAAGTACAAGTGTCGACACTCAACACAATGTGTCGACACTAAGCAGAAGAGTCAGCACTTGAAGTAAGTGTCGACACTCAACACAATGTGTCGACACTCAACAGAAGAGTCAGCATTTGAAGTATGTGTCGACACCCAGAACAATGTGTCGACACACAGCTGAAGACTCAACACTTGAAGAAAGTGTTGACACAAGGAGCTGTGTCGACACTTAGCAAAGAATAGAATTATCTCCAAAATATTCTAAGTACAAGTGTCGACACTAAAGGAATGTGTCGACACTCAGCTGAAGTCTCAACAAGAAGAAGGTCTGTCGACACAAGGAGCTATGTCGACACTCAGCAAGAATCAACATAGAAGACTATGTGTCGACACCAAGAAGTAATGTCGACACTTAACAGATTCAACATAAGAAGTTGTGTCGACACAAAGGTGATATGTCGACACTTAGAAGAATTCAGCTAAAGATAGAAGAACAAGTACTTGTGTCGACACTCAATTTCAGTGTCGACACATGAAGAAGAATCTGTGTCAAGACATACAAGAAGATGTGTCGACACCTTGTAGACTTGTGTCGACACTTACACAGCATGTGTCGATACTTGGACTATAAGTGTCGACACTTAAAGACAGAAAGTCTCGACACTTTCAAACAGTTAGAGATTTTCAAGAAATGACTGGATGATTTGACAGCTGCCGTTCCAGCCGGTCTATAGCACCTGTCAGAGATATCAGAAGTCAGTTATGGACCGGACCAGCCGGTTACCATGAAGAAGGCCTATAAATAGGCACCTACAGTTTACAAAAACTGTTGTTAAAAGAGTTGTTCAGTGGTTCAGATTGTTGTTCAAGTGGATCACATTGGAGAAGAACAAGTCATCAGAGTGGTACACAGAGTATCAAATCAAGAAGATCGTGCAGTCCAAGTACAGATCTAAGAAGTTGGAGAGAGAGGGCTCCATCCAAGAAATCAGCCTCTGGAACTAGGCTGAGAAGAAGGATTCAGATTCATTCTGGATCTTAGGTAGCAGAGGTCAAGGAACTACTGCAGGAGGATTCAGTCTTATTCAGTTCTACTCAAGAAGCTTTGAAGAAAGCTAAGTCAGATTGAATCCAGCTGAGTTCTTCCAAGAACTCATCAAGAAACTCTCAACTCCCCTCTTGTATTTCTGAGTTGTAGAGTTATTATTTGTAATACATTTTAACTTGTAGGATCCATTGGATCTGAGTGAATTGTAAGCCTATAATTATAAAGGCTGAGGGTAGGGCTTGAGAGCCTGAGTGTAGGAGATTGAGATCTCTGAGTGTAGGCCTTGTTGGCTGAGTGTAGGTCTTGGTTGGCTGAGTGTAGGCCTTGGTTGGCTGAGTGTAGGCCTTGATTGGCTGAGTGTAGCCTTTGGGATAAAGCTGAGTTGTAAGGCTTTGGGCCTGAGGTGTAGGAACCAATTTGGGTTCTGAGACAGTGGAGGAGTTTGGCCGAATCTAGTACACTGCTAGATAGGCGAAGGGGGAAAGTGGATGTACCCAAAGATTGGGGAACCACTATAAAACCTTGTGTATGCTGTGCTGTGATTGTGCTGTGACTGTGTTTGCTGTGATAAAAAGTTAGAAATCTGTGATATTAACTGTTTGCTGCCATTAAAGTGTAAAAAGGATTAGGTCACCTATTCACCCCCCCCCCCCTCTAGGTGTTTAGGTACCATATCTTTCAAGTGGTATCAGAGGGAGGTTCCTCAAAACAAGGACTAACAGTCTGAGGAGATCCTGTTTGGCAGATTCAGTGTAAGGCAACACAGATTCAAGAAATTCAAGAAAATCAAGAAACATGGGTACCTCTGAGAAATCAACAAGGACTGAGCACAAAGAAAGAACTGTTGTTTTCAAGACAGAAGTTCCCAGAAAGTGCAGGAATAAGTCTTCAACTCCACCTCCAGAGGTAGTTGAATCAGAATCAGATGAGTCAGTCAGCACAAAGACTGAGAGCAGTGAAAGTGATGAAGACTTTGCTGCTTTCACTAGACACTTTCAGAAGTTTTTGAAAAAGAAACAGTGGAGGTCAAGGCCTTCTACATCATATGGAAAGGAAGACTCTTATCAGAAAAAGAGGTCTTCAAAGAATGACAAGAAAAGAACAAAATCTAGCAAGGCAACTAGTTCAAAGATAGTGTGTATTGCTGCAATAGACAGGGCCATGTTATTGCAGATTGTCCAGAGAAGAGAAAGGATTCTGGTGACAGGAAAAAGACTCACTTCAAAGGGAAGAAAGAGAAGTCTTTTGTAGCCAAGAAAGAGAAGACTCTATCAGATATTTCTTCTTCAGAATCTGAGTCTGATGCTGAAGCCTACATAGGGCTGTTTGCTGAAGAAGAAGAGGAAGAATTCATGCAGATTTTGGAGTCTATTTATGAACAAGAAGACAGACAATGCCAAGGGCTAATGGCTTTGACAGAGAGTGCCAAAATCCTGGAGCAGCCAGGACCCAGTCAGGTACAAAGTTCAAGTTTAAATTCAGTTTCTTGTTCTAGTTCAGATTCAGATTCTTCTTCATCAAGTGATGAGAATGTATCTGAGTCTGAGGATGATATTCATCAGCTTATAGATGAATATAAGGTGCTGTTGCAGGCTTACAAGAAAAGCAAATCCCTTGCCAAAAGTCAGGCAAAGTAAATTGCTGATCTTAAAGCTGCTGCAACAGATTTTGAGAAGCAATTTGATCAAAAGCTCAATGAGATAGCCAGGTTGAAGTACATAATAGTGATTCAAATGGGTACTATATCATTTAAAAATGATCAAATCAAGAGTCTGGAGATCAATCTTCAGAAAGAGAGAGAGCTTGTTGCTAGGTTTTCTAAACCTAAGTCAGTGTTACCTTTAATTGATGAATTTGTTCATCATAAAGGCAAGGCTGTACTAGGCTTTATTAGACCTGCAAGGACTGAGCAGTCCAAGTCTAAGTTCAAGGGCAAAGCCCCAACATTCAACAAGCCTGCTGTAGACAAGACAGCCAAGGCAGTACCTAAGCAAAGGTACAACAAGTTTGAATGTTGGTGTTGTGGCAAGATCGGCCATTTTGAAGTGGACTGTTGGCACAATGTCAGTGCCAAAGTGAGTAGCAAGCTACCTGGTGGAAAGCCAGTAGGTAGTTTTGTCAGATTGCAGACTAACATGTACCAAGGACCCAAGACTTCTTTGGGTTCTAAGGTTCATTAATCTGTTTTGCAGGTAAGTCCAAGTGGCCATACCCCAACATGGTACTTGGACAGTGGATGTTCCAGACATATGACTGGAACAAGGGGACTACTAAAGGACTACATACCAATAAAAGATGGTCCAAAGGTTACCTTTGGTGGTTCTGAAAAAGGAATCACCAAAGGGTTTGGTAACATTTCTACAAACTTGGTTACCATTACTCAAGTGGCTTATGTTAAAGGGTTGAAACACAACCTAATAAGTATAAGTCAATTAAGTGATGTAGGGTATGACATTTTATTTGTTAAAAATGGTTGTCATATCAAGAGGTCAAGTGATCAAGAGATCATTTTGACAGGTTATAGGAAAAGGAATGTCTACTGCCTAGACATTATTATTGAGAACAATGGTTCTCCAGTTTGTCTTGTAGCTGATGAGACAGTCACTCATTGTGTCAAATGGCACAAGAGGCTAGCCCATCTTAACTACAAGACTATTAGCAAACTCTTTAGCAAAGAGTTAGTGAGGAATGGTCCTCAAGTTAAGTGTGTGAAAGATGGTATTTGCTCAGCTTGTCAAAAGGGCAAGCAGATTAAATCCAACTTTAAAAGCATAGAAAACAAAGATGCTGTGAGGTGTTTGTACCTCTTGCATTTGGATCTCTTTGGTCCAATGCCAGTTCACAGCTTAGGTAGGATGGTCTATACCCTTGTAGTTGTAGATGACTACTCAAGGTTTTCCTGGGTGTTCTTTTTAAGACAGAAATCTGAAACACCTAGTGTCTTCTACAGCTTTGTCAAGCAAATTCAGAATGAACTAAATAGTACTGTGGTAAAAATTAGAAGTGACCATGGTACTGAGTTTCAGTCTGAAAGCATGACAAAACTATGTGAAGACTTTGGGATATTTCAAGAATTCTCTTCACCTAGAACACCTCAGCAAAATGGCATTGCTGAGAGGAAGAATAGGACCTTGATAGAGGCTGGTAGAACCCTTCTAAGTGATACATCACTGCTAGAGTATTTCTGGGCTGAAGCAGTTAACACTGCATGCCATGTTATAAATAAGGCTACCATCACTAAAGGGCTAAACAAGACCCCCTATGAAGTTGTGAAAGGCAGGAAACCAAACCTATCCTACTTCAGGATCTTTGGTTGCAAATGCTTCATACTGAACAGTGGGAAGTCTTACTTAACTAAGTTTGCTGTCAAGTCCCAAGAGGGAATTTTTGTTGGGTACAGCAATAATAGTAAGGATTATAGAGTCTACAACTTGACTACACAAGTTGTAGAAGAATCAGTGCATGTAGTTTTTGATGAGACTAAACTTATTAATAATGAGTTGTCTAGTAGTGTATGCAGCCCCACAGGTTTGATAAAGAAAATGGACAAGCTTACTATAGAAGAAGTGCCTGCTGCAAGACAGCAAGGAGAGGAGAGTAGCTGTTGTCCAGGGGGAGAACTACATGTGCCAATTGCTGAAGAAATACAAGGAATACAGCATGATGCAGATGCTGAAGTGGTTCAACCAGAAGTTAGGATGCCTCTAGCCCACATGCATCTTAGAGATCATCCAGTAGAGCTGATTATTGGAGATCCAAGACAAGGAGTTCAAACCAGGAGTAGAAACATGAATGCAGCAATCTACTCCAGCTTTCTGTCACAAGTTGAACCTAAGAAATTTGAAGAAGCAATACAAGATCCACAATGGACTGAAGCAATGCAAGAAGAGCTTAATCAGTTCAATAGGTGCAAGGTTTGGGAACTTGTTCCTAAACCTAAAGACCACAATGTAATAGGAGTTAAGTGGATCTACAGGAATAAGATGGATGAACAAGGGGTCATCATTAAGAATAAGGCTAGACTGGTTGCTAAAGGATATAGGCAAGAAGAAGGTCTTGACTTTGATCAAACCTTTGCTCTAGTAGCCAGACTGGAAGCCATAAGGATGTTCTTGGCCTATGCAACCTATCAAGGATTCAAGGTATACCAAATGGATGTCAAGTCAGCATTCCTAAATGGTAATCTTAAGGAAGAAGTCTATGTTAAGCAGCCTGCAGGTTTTGTTGATCCAACTCTACCTCATTATGTCTGTAGACTTAGGAAAGCTTTATATGGGTTAAAGCAAGCCCCTAGGGCTTGGTATGAAACCCTATCTAGTTTCCTCATTGAGAACAAGTTCTCAAGGGGGAAAATAGATAAGACTCTATTCCTTAGGTAATCTAGAGGCAAAGTCATACTTGTCCAAATATATGTAGATGACATTATATTTGGGTCTACTGAAAGCAGCCTTTGCAAAAAGTTTCCAAAACTTATGCAAGGTCAGTTTGAGATGAGTAGTATGGGAGAGCTGAAGTTTTTCTTGGGTCTCCAAGTTAAACAGACTGAGAGTGGTTTATCCATTTGTCAGTCCAAGTTCACCCTAGAACTCATAAGGAAGTATGGTATGGATTCATCCAGCACCATGAAGACTCCTATGGGGTCAAGTATGTCTCTTAGCAAGGATGATGCAGGGAAATCTGTAGATGAAACCTTGTATAGAGGGATAGTTGGCTCCCTATTATACTTGACTGCTAGTAGACCTGACATCATGTATGCTACATGTGTTTGTGCCAGGTATCAAGCCTGCCCTAAAGAGTCTCATTTGACAGCAGTCAAAAGAATATTGAGATATCTAAAGGGCACTCCCTATCTAGGCCTCTGGTACCCTAGGAATGGAGATTTTAATCTAACAGGTTATTCAGATGCAGACTTTGCAGGATGCAAAGAGGATAGAAAGAGCACTACTGGAACCTGTCAATTCCTAGGTGGGAGACTAATTTCATAGAGTAGCAAGAAGCAAACCAGTGTAGCTATCTCCACAGCTGAGTCAGAGTATGTGGCTGCAGGAAGTTGCTGTGCTCAACTTCTGTGGATTCAACATCAGCTAGAGGACTATGGATTTCAGGTAAGTAGAACTCCACTTTTCTGTGATTCTACTAGTGCTATTTCCATAGCTAATAACCCTGTATCACATAGTAGGACAAAACATATTGAGATTAAATATCATTTTCTTAGAGAGCATGTAGAAAGAGAAGATATTTTGTTAGAATATGTTAAAACAGATGAACAAGTAGCTGATATGTTTACTAAGCCACTAGAAGAAGCTAAGTTCAATAGATTCAAAATTGAACTAGGAATGATAAACTTAGAGTAAGTTTACATATTTGAAAATGACTAAGTAAAAAGGTATCGACACATAGACAAGTCTATGTCGACACAGAATAGTGGTGTCGACACTTCAGGAAAAAGGTGTCGACACATCTAGGAATGTGGTGTCGACACTTCAGAATGTTGTGTCGACACATGTCAAGTAGGTGTCGACACATCCCAAGTGGTGTCGACACTTAGTGTTTACTCAGAATTTTCTAAGTAAAGTCTCGACAATGTGTCGAGATATGTTGTGTCGACACATAACCAAGTGTCGACACATAAAATTTGTTGACTAAACTTGTGTCGACACATATGAGTTGAGACATTTTAAGACAGTGTCGACACTTATTGCCAGTGTCGACATATTTTAAGTTAGTTGTCCCGCCTGTTCATCTTCAAAATCAGAAAGGTATAAATAGGGTTCTGTCTTTATTTGTCGACACACTTTCAAAGTTTCGAGACCAAAACTACTGTGTCGACACCTCTCTTTTCTAAAGACAAATTCTACAAACCCTAATGGCACCTAAGCTTGACGAGAACGTTAACGAAGGCTATGAGCTTGTGCGCGGCGCGTTCGACGATGCAGATGCGGAAATCAAGGCGGTAGTAACCCTAGTCGCCGATTCTGGATTGGAATACTTAGTTTCAGAACCAACTAAGATATGGAAGAAGGAAGTGCTTGAATTCCTTAATGGAGCTGTAGTAGATGACTCTGGATACAGAATCAAATCCAGAGTTCATGGAACTAAGGTCAAGGTTTCACCTAAAAATCTGAGGAAGGTGCTCCAGCTACCAAGAACTCAAGATGAAGAAGAGGTGACTGCTTCAAAGACCAGGGAAGCTCTTACCTGGTGTGGACTTGATCCAAAGATGAAGATAGGATCTGTTTTCAACAGGAAAGGCATGAATAATCAAGGCAAGTTCATGTCTGAGATTGTGGGAAAAGTCTTACTCAGCAAGCCTGGAGGGCATGACAGAGCGTCTGCCTATATGTTTGGCATAATGACAAGGATAATATTCACTCTGAAAACAGATTGGTCTATGGTGGTTTATGAGAAGCTTAAGGAGAGCTTGAAGAAGCCCAATCTGGGCAGGATCATTAGTCTCTACCTAGCTGGTACCATACCAGAGCTAATGAATACTGCTGCAGGCAGCAAGATAAATCATATGAGGAAGATGGATCTAAGGATCTTTTCTAGATGGGACAGGGTGTTGTCCAAGGAATTGCCAACCCCAGAGAAGACAGTTACTGAGAAAGACAGTCCACCCAAAAAGAAAAGGAAGAAAGTTCCTGTGACACAAGAGTCCTCCAGCAGTTTTGGGAGTGAAGAACATGTTGTTTTCACTCTTGATGATCAAGAGGAAGTGCATGTAGAGAAGTCTCCTGCTCCTCCAGCTGATGCAGAGATCCAGGGGGAGCTACCACCAGTTAGCTCCATCCCCAGGGATCAAAGCCAGGGGGAGCCTCCAGTAGTAGAAGAACCCTCTACTCTGGACAGTGAGCAAGCCACCACCATCATACAAGAGGTACTCACTGACCTAAATACTTTAGAATATCTTATAGAAGATGCTGATTTGTCTGATGTTCCTCAGCAAACTCAGCTGCATAGTCAAGAACCAGATGTTGTTAGAGTAGACACATCTGCTGTCCAGGAAGTGGTAACTGATTCAGTAGTTGAAGAGCAAAGACTGTCTCCAGCTCCATCCCCTCCTGAATACACCATGGAAGATTTATTTCTGAATCTAGATCAAGAAGATTTTGACATGGACAAGGATGCTGATGCAAGAGTTAATGCTGCTGCTGAGGGGGAGAAGGTCCAAGAACTGGAAGAGCCTATTCGGCAGGACACTGAGAAGGCACCTGATGTGCAAGATGCAAAGCCTCAAAGCCATAAGGACAGGGTTGATATTGCCAGCACTTCTGCCTCTGAAGATGAGGAGACTGCAAGGGTAAGGAAAAAGAAACTCTATGTATTCAAGAGAAGGAGCCAGAGTTACAAAAAGGCTCTGCAAACTGTAGCCCCACAGCCTATAGTTCAATAAGCTCCAACTGTTGACTATAGTGTTTTACTGATTGCACTGCAGATTAAAATGGATGAACAAAGAAAAGCCATAGAGGCTTATGTTGATGCAGGGCACAGATCATTACAGTTTGATCTTGCCCAAGATATAATGTCTATAAGGTTTGAAATGAACCTTAACAAAAAGGAAATGACTGATTGCTTCCACAAAGGTGGAAATGCAGTGGTGTATTTAGCAACACACCAGGAGAAGATAAAGGCACAGGTAGATGATATAGCATTGAAACAAGGATATGTTCTTGAAAATCAATTAAGAATGAATGACAATTTGACTGAATCCCACAATGCTATAGTCACTGAATTGAAGAACAAGGCTGATGAACCTTCTACCTCTACTGCTGCTGCTAAAACTGATTTTGATAAAGTATTCCAAGAGGAAATTACTACTGTAAAGACTGCTATCCAAGCCTCCCAAAAGGTCATATCTGAACAACTTCAAAAGCTTAAACCTTACTTTAAAGATGGCATCAGGTACTTGGATAGTCAGATCAGATTTCAAAAGGATGATGTCCGAGATCACATGGCTAGAGAAGTCATAAAGGGGAGAGAGTGTTAGTCCAGGCAAGTTCTGAGCATGCAAAATGGATATCAAATTCAATCAGGGCTACACTTGGATACCCTCCTCTGTGTGATGACCAAGATGTTGCTGAATCAGGCATTAACCCTGCTTATTTTGGAGGTGAGCAACCAGAAGTAGCTCATGTCATTTATCCACCTCCAGACTTTGAAATGATTCAAGCAGATGTGAGCACAATGTATAGCCCACTTGAGGGCAAGGACAATGTCCATATTGAAAAGGTTGTTCAACCTATATCTGAAGCCATGCAAGAGGCTCTACTGAAAGAGGAAGAGACAAGGTTGTCAAAGAAGAGGTTTAGGAAACAAGCAGAACAAAGGCCAGACTTTGAACAGTGGAGCCCTACCTCTAGGAATATAATTTTAACTGCCTGGAAAGCTGCCAAGGACAATGCTCATGAAAGGAACAAGTGGTTCTCTGAAGCAGAATGGAGGAAACATGAAATAAGACAAGAGGTCATTGTTCAATACAGAAGGAAGGCAAAGATGGGAAAGCTACCTCCTACTGCAGTGGAGCCTAGCAAGTACTTCCTCAAGCCATATCACTCTTTTGAGAGGCAGAAGATCAAGGCAGAAGAACTCAAAAAGAAAGATCTAAAAGGCAAGAAGCCTGCTGATGCTGCAACTGTTGATGCCTCTGTCAAAGCTCAAGTCCAAGCTGGCAAAGGCATAGTAATTAAGGAGCCAGAGCAGAAATAGATTAAGAGTTTTCTTGAAGTTTATGTTGTAATCTTTTGAATGTAACACATTTAGTAAACTTCTGAAAATATATAAGACAGATATTAGAACAATATATGATTCATATATTTCATGTTTGTTCTGTGAATGTGTCTATTTCTTATTTATTCTGTGCTGATGAATGTGTATACATGTGTGATATAATACATGTTATGTTTACCCTGCTGAATATAACTTGCTTAACATCATTTTGTAATTTTTAATTATGAATGGTGTATATCATTGACTAAGGGTTATGACTTCTCCAAATAGGGGGAGATTGTTGGGTACATTGGTCAAATGTACCTGATTTGAAGAAGCCTCACCCAACTCAATGATATACATCATAATATATTTGATGTATGTTGAGTTTACTTGTGCAGGTTAAGTAATCACTGGATTGAAGCAAAAATTTTCTAATTCCATGTGTCGACACCCAGAGGGAAAGTGTCGACACTTAAGAAGGCTTGTGTCGACACCCAGACAAGCAGTGTCGACACTTGGAGTCATTGTGTCGACACCTGGGATGCAGAGTCGACACCAGACAGAAAGTGTCGACACTTGGAGCTGTGTCGACACTCAGTGAAGAAAAGTGCAGACAGAAAGTGTCGACACAAGGAGCTGTGTCGACACCCAGTGAAGCTGAGTCTACACCAGAAAGTGTCGACACTTGGAGCTGTGTCGACACTCAGCAAAAGTCTGCAGAGACTAAGTACAAGTGTCGACACTCAACACAATGTGTCGACACTAAGCAGAAGAGTCAGCACTTGAAGTAAGTGTCGACACTCAACACAATGTGTCGACACTCAACAGAAGATTCAGCATTTGAAGTATGTGTCGACACCCAGAACAATGTGTCGACACACAGCAGAAGACTCAACACTTGAAGAAAGTTTCGACACAAGGAGCTGTGCCGACACTTAGCAAAGAACAGAATTATCTCCAAAATATTCTAAGTACAAGTGTCGACACTAAAGGAATGTGTCGACACTCAGCTGAAGTCTCAACAAGAAGAAGGTGTGTCGACACAAGGAGCTGTGTCGACACTCAGCAAGAATCAACATAGAAGACTATGTGTCGACACCAAGAAGTAATGTCGACACTTAACAGATTCAACACAAGAAGTTGTGTCGACACAAAGGTGATGTGTCGACACTTAGAAGAATTCAGCTAAAGATATAAGAACAAGTACTTGTGTCGACACACAATTTCAGTGTCGACACATGAAGAAGAATCTGTGTCGAGACATACAAGAAGATGTGTCGACACCTTGTAGACTTGTGTCGACACTTACACAGCATGTGTCGACACTTGGACTATAAGTGTCGACACTTAAAGACAGAAAGTCTCGACACTTTCAGACAGTTAGAGATTTTCAAGAAATGACTGGATGATTTGACAGTTGCCGTTCCAGCCGGTCTACAGCACCTGTCAGAGATATCAGAAGTCAGTTATGGACCGGACCAGCCGGTTACCATGAAGAAGGCCTATAAATAGGCACCTACAGTTTACAGAAACTGTTGTTAAAAGAGTTGTTCAGTGGTTCAGATTGTTGTTCAAGTGGATCACATTGGTGAAGAACAAGTCATCAGAGTGGTACATAGAGTATCAAATCAAGAAGATCGTACAGTCCAAGTGCAGATCTAAGAAGTTGGAGAGAGAGGGGGGCTCCATCCAAGAAATCAGCCTGTGGAACTAGGCTGAGAAGAAGGATTCAGATTCATTCTGGATCTTAGGTAGCAGAGGTCAAGGAACTACTGCAAGAGGATTCAGTCTTATTCAGTTCTACTCAAGAAGCTTTGAAGAAAGCTAAGTCAGATTGAATCCAGCTGAGTTCTTCCAAGAACTCATCAAGAAACTCTCAACTCCCCTCTTGTATTTCTGAGTTGTAGAGTTATTATTTGTAATAAATTTTAACTTGTAGGATCCATTGGATCTGAGTGAATTGTAAGCCTATAATTATAAAGGCTGAGGGTAGGGCTTGAGAGCCTGAGTGTAGGAGATTGAGATCTCTGAGTGTAGGCCTTGTTGGCTGAGTGTAGGCCTTGGTTGGCTGAGTGTAGGCCTTGGTTGGCTGAGTGTAGGCCTTGATTGGCTGAGTGTAGGCTTTGGGATAAAGCTGAGTTGTAAGGCTTTGGGCTTGAGGTGTAGGAACCAATTTGGGTTCTGAGACAGTGGAGGAGTTTGGCCGAATCTAGTACACTGCTAGATAGGAGAAGGGGGAAAGTGGATGTACCCAAAGATTGGGGAACCACTATAAAACCTTGTGTATGCTGTGCTGTGATTGTGCTGTGACTGTGTTTGCTGTGATAAAAAGTTAGAAATCTGTGATATTAACTGTTTGCTGCCATTAAAGTGTAAAAAGGATTAGGTCACCTATTCACCCCCCCCCCCTCTAGGTGTTTAGGTACCATATCTTTCACTAAGAACGAGAGGATAAGTGTCGTTACCTTCCGACCCCTCTTCCTTGCCATGGCAAAATAGCCGGATGAAAACCTTCGCAACGATCTAACCTCCACGGATCTGGACTCGTCTCGCGATTTGGAGCACCGAAACCTCTCCTACAGCCCAAACTCTCCTTCTCCTTCTTCCTTGTTCTCACTTCTCTATAGATCTTTAGTAAGAGAATGCTTGGAGAAGAATGAGGGTTTTCAACCCTATTCTCGGACTTAACTCCTAAAGAAATGATCTGAGCCATCAGATCCTAAAACCAGGGAAAGAAAAGGCCACGATCCGACAGAAAAATAAAAGACCTGGGCCGAACACGGCCTGGCACACGCCCGTGTCCAGGGCCGTGTGCCTCATTCGCCGTCTCAAATCGACGCGCCTGGAACAGCACACGGGCATCCGACACTCCCGTGTTCGATCCGACACGCCCGTGTCCCCAATGACACGGCCGTGTGGCCGGCCGTGTGCCTCCATTAACACGGCCCCGAAAACATCCCGAGAGGTGACACGGCCTGGGATACGCCCGTGTCCCAAGCCGTGTGCCAAGTCTCGACACTCTTCGACAGCCTTTGTGTCGACACCGCGGAAAAACGTCGAGCGAAGATCGTCGACCAAGCGGGACACGCCCTGTGACACGCTCGTGTCACAGGCCGTGTGCCCCATTCTCGACACTCGACACTCGTCGAGTGAACATCGTCGACTGAAGTTCGTCGACAGACCCACACGGCCTTGGACGCGCCCGTGTCCTAGGCCGTGTGCCTTCTCTCGACACACTGTCGAGCAAAAGTGTCGACACCCCGGGCCGAGTGTCGACACAGGCTCGACACGCCCTGCGACATGCCTGTGTCGCAGGCCGTGTGCCCTAGTCTCGACACATTGTCGAGCGAAAGTGTTGACACCCCGGGCCGAGTGTCGACATGGGCTCGACACGCCCTGCGACACGCCTGTGTCGCAGGCCGTGTGCCCCCTGCCAGAAACTAAAAATTTCCAGAAACACTAAACGTCCCTCTCTCAAAACTGGGGTGTTACATGAACCATTCCGTCATTTTCACCGCAGGGAGAGCTCCGCTCTCTTCCTCCTCCATGTGTTAGGAATTTTGCACTAGGCCGCCTCAATCATCCAAGAGCTTCAAGGAAGGGGATTCTAGCCCTACACTCCTCATCAAGCAAGGAAGATTTGCTTCGAAAAAGATCGGGTCGTGAGACAAAAAGACGGGCCATTGGGGGAAGGTGACTGCTCTCCCCTACCACGGACATTGTTCTAGACCGTGCAAAGATGCAGAATGACAACCCGACAATTCCTACTGTGAATCCTCAACAAGGCTTCAGATTTGGTCAATTACTTTGTTCTCTTTTCCTTCTTGTTTGGATTGTGTAGCTAGTTCTAAAATTTTATGATGATGTTGCACTATAAACATTGCTTTTAAATGTGTATTTCATTTTTATGAAAGAATTTTGTGTTTTGTGTGTTTGAGGTTGTGCCTCTATTCTCCATACAGCCACGTTAGGTTTGCCGCATTAGCAATTGCTAGTTGTGCGCTTTGCGACGAGGTATTTGTGGCCATCATTCTTCTTGCCTTCTCGTCCATCCGCCTCACAACTTGTGCATTGCGGCTTGCGTAATTTCCATCCTGCCCTGCGAAGCAGTGCATAGCGATCTGCTTAAGAGTACTTGATTTACTTGTTTTATTTTGTTTCCACCTAAACCAATAGCCCCGTCATAACCTCGATCTTGAGGACTTCAATCTCAAGTCCTCCTTGATAGTTACTCCACCTTACTGTGTTCTTTGTGAGATCGATATTTGGGGAATATTCACCCATTTTATATTACTTGTGCGACCAGTATACTTGTCGTATGTGCATCAAATACCACACTTTTACAACAACACAACAACAATAACACTCAAGACTTTATCCCACTATAGTGGGGTCGGTTATATGGATCTTTTGTCGTCATTGTGTCCTATATTTTGTCATAATCTCACTAATGCCTAAGTACATCATGTCATTCCTTATAGTTTCATTCCAAGTCTTTATTGGCCTATCTCTCCCTCGTTTAGCATGCCTAGTGACAAGACTCTCGCAACGTCTAACAAGTGTCTTTAATGGTCTTCTTTGTACGTGTCCAAACCATCTTATCTGAGCTTCTCGCATCTTCTCTGCAATTGATGTTACTCATGTCTTATCCCTGTTACATTCATTCTTAATTTTATTCAGTCTCGTGTATCCACACATCCACCTAAACATTCTCATCTCCACAACTCCCATTTTTTTGCTCATGTTCACAATTCAACCATAGAGCATCAAAGTTCTAGTCACTAGATAAATACCACTTTTCTATTCAAATAAAATTAGGGTGTTGTTATTGGTATCCCAATAATGGCTATTTGTAACTCATCAATATTTGTACCCAAACAAGATAATTGTAGCCGTCTGTGCATCCGCCCTTGCCTCCTCCCTCCCCTTCCTCCTTAATTCGCTCTTCCTCTTCCTTCCCAACTACCTCCTCATCCGCCGTGGCCTTCCCCCTACTTTCTGCCATTCCTCCGTTATCGCCGACGCCTTCTCCCCACGTCGCTCCCGATTCCACTGCCGCAATCTCTGCAGCTTGCCTGTGTCATACGGGTTGTTCAAAAATAAAGCTCCACCCGCCTCTTGTACTTTGCCTAAATCCAATTATTTATGTTCTCTCCGTCTCTCTTCTAACTAGGGTTTTATCTTTTGCTATGTTTCATTTTTGCCATGTCTTTTTCAGCACAATGGCACATGAGGGTGTTGTGAACACCAAGCGGATTAATGGCGATTCTTCCAAGGCTGTGTGACTTTCATCTCTAAATTGCAGCTGGTTTTTCCACCGCCGAAGGCTGAGGAAGCGATCTAGTTCTACAAGGCTGTCATTCAACATCCGTGCATATCTGAAGATCGTCATCTCCTCCTTCCTACTCCGCGACCACCCAAATGATCACCCATTACATGGATCGCAGACGACCGGAAGATGGTGATGTTTCGGTTGCCGGCGACGCAGGAGCTTAGCACGAAAGCATTCGTGAAGAACATGAATTTGACGAACAAGAACACGATAAAGCCTTCTCCCCGCGCTGCTCCCGATTTCACCACCGCAATCCCTGCAGTGTGCTCATGTACCCGATTGCTTGAGAGAAATGAGAACCGATGGGTACAAATATCAAATATTTTTTTACAAAAAACACGATAAAATCTATTACTAATGGATGTGAATATTCAAATATGATGAGATACAAATAACAATTCTCTAAAATAACAGCCTTTTACAACAGTTCTCATAGATAAATATAATAGCACCCATTTTCAAATTTCCCGTTTATGTTAAAAACCAAACTGATTGGTCAATGGATACGTTGTTAGCATGAGCGTTGCTCCCTTCCTTAGAATACAGCCATTTCTCCGATCTCCAGATTCTCTCCTCAAATGCAACCGACTTCTGGACGCCCTCGCAAAGTCCGGACGCATGGGCGATGCCAGGCGTCTGTTCGACGAAATGCCGCTAAGAGACGATGTCTCCTGGAACACCCTTATTTCTGCCTATGCCCGCTTTGGCCTCTTCCCTGACGCCCTGTGGCTTTTCCACAGTTGCCCCCAGCTCTACTCCTCCTCTGTTCCCTGGTCGGCCTTGATCTCCGGCTTCTCTCGCCATGGCCGTGCTGCCGATGCCCTACTCCTCTTTCGCCACATGCTGGCCTCTGGCCTCCACCCAGATCCCTATTCTTTGGGAGGATTCCTTCGCGCGTGCTCCAATCTTGCATCCATCACAGTTGGCCAGCTCGCCCACTCCGTCGCCATCAAGTCCTCCCTTGAAGCAGATTCCTTCGTAGCAGCTGCTCTCGTTGACATGTACTCCAAATGCGGCGAAGCCGGCATTGCAGCCACTGTCTTCTCTTCATTCCCGACAGAACATCATGCTAACCGGGTTCTCTGGACTGCTGCCGTCACTGCCCGTGCCCAGAACGGCGATCACCTCGGTGCCATGGACTGCTTCCGCCTGATGAGAGTCGAGGGCTTGTTGCCAAACCAGTTCACACTTCCGAGCGTCCTCTTGTCATGCGCGTCTGAGCTCGCCATCCGCTTCGGCCAGCAAGTCCATGCCCTCGCGGTCCAGACGGGTCTCGACGCCAGCCAGTTCATCCAGAGCACGTTGGTTAGCTTATACGCCAAGTGTTCCGACCTCGCCGGAGCTAAGTCGATTCTCGACTCATCGGAGAATGATGATCCTGTGTCCTGGAACAGCTTCATAGTAATCTGCTCCCGGGCAGCATTCCACGAAGACGCGCTCTCCCTGTTTGTGCAAATGCGCCACAGAGATATCAACATGGACGAGTTCACATACCCCTCTGCGCTCAACTCCGTGGCTGCCATGGACAATGTGGGCAATGGAAGCTCTCTCCATTGCTTGGTCGTGAAGACGGGTTTCATAAACCATCAGCACGTCGGCAACGCACTCGTAGACATGTACGCCAAGTGTGGGCTGTCTGAGCTCGCCCTCGAGGTGTTCGAGAATTTGCTGCATAAGAATGTTGTCGGATGGACCGCACTCTACAATGGATTCGCACGACATGTCTCCGACGAATCAGCGCTTCAGTTGTACTGCAAGATGCGAGCCGAAGAGATTGTCCCCGACGAGTTTGTTTTTTCCGGCGTGCTCAGCTCCTGCGGCGAACTTACCCTCCTAGAAGCTGGCCGGCAGGTCCACTCCCTCGCAGCCCGGCTCAGCCTCGACTCATTTCGATCGGTCGGGAACGCTCTTGTCAGTATGTATGCCAAGAGCGGATGTGTCGTTGAGGCGCACACGGTGTTTAGCTCGATGAGCTCTCGCGATGCGATCACTTGGACGGCCATGATTGTGGGGTATGCCCAGAATGGTCGTGGCCATGATTCTGTTCCGCTCTTCGATCAAATGCTACGGTTCGGATTGCGGCCGGACTACGTGACCTTCATTGGCATCTTGTTTGCGTGCAGCCATGCTGGTCTGGTGGAGCTTGGTCGGGCGCACTTTGATTCGATGGAGAGAGTCTACGGCGTGGCCCCTGGACCGGAGCACTACGCTTGCATGGTGGACCTCCTTGGTAGGGCGGGTCAGTTGAGTGAGGCGGCCACTGTGCTGGGCCAAGCCGGTCCGGCGGCGGATGCCATGGTGTGGAAGGCGCTGCTCGCGGCTTGCAGGGTGCACCGTAATATCGGCGTGGCGGAGTGGGCGGCGGATGAGCTTCTCCGGCTAAACCCAGGCGACGCGGCGACATATGTGTTGCTATCAAACGTGTACTCATGGGCAGGACGGTGGGGGGCGGTAGCGCGGGTGAGGTTGATGATGCGGGCGAGAGGGGTGAGCAAGGAGCCGGGTTGCAGCTGGGTGGAAATGGGCGGGCGGGTGCATGTGTTCTACGTGGAGGACAACCGGCATCTGCTCGCTGTGGAAATATATAAGAAGGTGACAGAGATGCTAGATAGAGCGAAGGCGGCGGGATATGCGGCGGACACGAGATGGGCTCTGCAGGACGGCCCTGAGGAGGAGAGGGAGATCGGTCTGGCACACCACAGCGAGAAGCTCGCGGTGGCCTTCGGGCTGATGGGCGGACCGAGCGGGAAGCCCATACGAGTGTTTAAGAATCTGAGGATCTGTGGGGATTGCCACGGAGCCATAAAGCTAGTGGCAAAGGTGTACAGCAGAGATATCATCCTGAGGGATGCCAATTGCTTCCATCACTTCAGCAACGGGAATTGCTCCTGTTATGATTACTGGTAATGTTATGTACACTTGTTTTGCCTCGCGGGCCTGTGCAGGGAATCTGTTTTAAATCTCCGCCTCGCGCTCAATGGGATTTCGTTGGAGTCCAAAATGTGAGAACAATGGCGCCGCTCTACTTCTTTGCCAGATCATTGCGCTCAATATTATCGTCCTGTATCCGAGCTGGTGAGCTCAATGGAGAGGGAAAGTAGCCATTCGCTAACCAAAAAGAAGTTAAATTGTCATTCGCTAATGCCATTCTAAGTAGCTTCATCCACTTTTGTGTTCAAACGGATGATGTTTGTTAGGTGATCCTCAACGAATGACGGTTTAACCCATGCATTTATGACCGCCACCAACGTGTCAAACGGAGCCTAAATTTGTTTAAACTTCTTTTTGGTTAGGCCAGGGTTCAATTGCCCTGAATTTGATCATTAAGGCTGCATTTCGAGCGGCTTATCGCTGCTTATTTGCTCCGGTGAGGTTGGACAAAAACGTCATTGTCATAGAATGTATGTTTGATATCACAAATGTTGCAAAAAAAGAAATTAGTTTGAGATATAAGATTTTGATATGATAATGACATTTTTGTTCAAACTCACCGGAACAAATAAGTCGAGATAAGCCGCGCCAAATGCAGCCTAAATCTTCTAATTTAATGAAGATGTCGTGCATTCATTGATATACATTAAAACATTCCAGTTGTGTATCTAAACGTTTGTAATCGAATCACCATGTAATGATATACATCAAATCATGATCCAACAGCACTAATTTATTAGCTTTGTAAGGATATTTTTGATAATGTTAAATGCACCGCTACACAAAAATGACCACCTATTTCTGTTAAGAGCACGCCTATTTTTCAGGCGAGCATATCTTTCATATTGGCGCATCATGAAATTTTATTTGTAACACATTTTTTACGAGCTCACCTGTTTGAATTTTTTTTAAAAAAATTATTTTCATTATCATAAAACATAACTTAGTGCCTAAAATTTTAGAGTATTAATTGAACGCATTAACACCAAAATATAACATAAAACATAAAACAACCACAACATAAATCAATCAAAACCTAAAAAATTAAAAATGTATAACATAAATCCAATGATGCCCCAAAAAACAAAAAATTCCCCAAAATGTGGATTTAGACCAGTGGTTTGACCCATAACCTATCCTGCGTTTAATAAACAAGTAAAATATAAGTAATTTTAAACAATAACATTTGTATTGAGACAGTATTTTTACACACTGTTTCAAGTATCAATCAATTTAGTTATATTATCATCAATGTTTTTAGCACCCAAATTAACCAACATGAAATAACCAAATGAAAATATCAATTTGAAATAGGAGAACAGTTGACTATTTTCTCAGAGATTTCTTTAGAGGAGGACGAATAAAGATTAAAATTTATTTTAAAATTAACTTTACAATTCATAGAATTTGATTTACTCAAGCTATTAATCAAAATTAAGAACATATAATTCAAGTCACACCATAACAAATAAGAAATCACGGAGTAATGCATAAACACACAACACACAAGAAATATAGTGTTTTCCCGAAATCTTGATACATCCACTATTTTATGCTTTTTGTAGGAATTTCTTATTACTGTGTCTGAGTATTTTGATAAGGAAACTCTTAAAACCAATCACTAGATCTTTTGATAAGAAAATGTTGAACCAATATAATTTGAGTTTTTTCACAAGGATACTCTCAGAACCTCCAACTGAATCTTTTGAATAGAAATTCTCAAAAAAATTCACAAACTAAAAATGTTAATGAAATAGATAATAGAAGAAGATCTGAGGATTTAGTGATCTTTTTAATGAGCCCTCTTAGGAGAATCCTGAGTACTATTTGACACTTAGTGAATTTATATCTAGAACTTTTATGAATCCTTGAATAAGAAGATCTCAAAGATTATAAGTCCTTAATCCAGATTATCATTTAATCTTTATTGAATCTGAAGCAACAATTGATAAACACTTGAGAAGAAGAAGAACTGATTCTTTTTTCAGATTCAAGAACAAAGTTGAAGGTTGATAGATTCAAGGAACACCTTCAATTGTAGATGATAATCTTCCTATCCTTCTCTGTCGAAATCAATCTTCCAAAACCATAAAGTAATTTGAGTGTAATAATCGTTGGAATAATTGTTGTTTTGATTCAATCTCTACTTTTTTACCTTCACCATGTGTGTGTGTGTGTGTGTGTGTGTGTGACAGAGAATCTAACGTCTCCAAAAATCAGTTATTTAATTCAAACTTTTCTTGAATTATTTCTGAATTAATCTTAAAAACAATTTTCGTTTAGAAAATTATTTGACGTAACGTCAAGTTCATATAGGAGTAACATCGAGTTCTGGCTTCGTTCAGACAAACAATCAATTTAGTTTTTTAATCAACATTGTGTCGATACCATATCGAAATATGCGTCGATTTAATCTTTCAATTGACGTCAAGTTGTCATGTTCTGTTATTCTGACATATACTCGAATTAACGTCGATATAATGTCAAAGTTGTGTCGACTTCTAGCTGACGTATGTTGGCATTTCCCGACTTTTCTCTTAAATTTAGTGTGTCTTTCTCATATCCTTTACACAAATGACATCCTGGGTGTAACACCCTCATCCGTCACATAAAATATAACAGAAGTCCGATCGGGGCCCCACGCCATATTCCACGGACAGTCAGTGGAGTTACTTTTTGAGACCATAATCCATAAGCGCATCATAACTCAGAGTGCATTCTAGAGGAGGTGAATTAATTGCTTAGAACTCAACCATTTGAATATCCACTAAATCAAATACGAATGAAAAAACAAATACATGAAATTATTATGGCCTTACAAGGGTTTCCTCAAATAAAGGTGTATTACATACTTTGGCTCGTAGGCTGGCCACACATAAGCAGTAAAAGAAAACACAATTTGCTTTGGACTTCGAGGGCCGACTTAGTAACTTTGGGCTTCAGCCTGCTATTTCTCACTCGGCTCAGCTGCACCTACATGAAGACATTCCACCCAAAGGGTGGCAAACAAGACAACGGTTAGCATTAGCTGACCAAATTATAACGACCACACCCCTCACTCAGGGTGACGGTGCTCCTTCCTTGCATGCATTTAGCATAGGTATATAATGTCAATCAAAACGTGCAACTTAAGCACTAATCACCACAGATGTTGGCACTGCAGGCCACACATCCCGTTCACTCAGGGCATATTATCGGTGTGCTGAGATTCAAGCCCCACCTGCTTGAGCATTACATTCTTTTTGTCCTGAAGCCTAAGACTCTCCCTAAGCTACGACAAAGTCATACTGAGATTCAAGCTACTGACTCACTCCAAGACGATCGCCATAAGGCGGGTACAAGTCAGTCATAGCCCGTTGCTCAAACCATCAGGCCCGCAAGCCACAACGCGGGTCAGTCTTCCATTACCCATTCACGATACATAACCACGTTATGTTCCAAGGCTAGCACTTGCGACCGCCTAAGCTAGGCCCCTCGAACTCTCAGCTCATCACAATGTCCCCCAGGTCTCCAAGTGACAGGCCTCAAATTCAAAATGGCCCCCAGGTCTCCGAGAGACAGGCCTCATAGCTCACTGGGAGCTACGACCGCCGGTAGCGCTACCGCCGCGCGGTAGGGGATAGACTATTTTTATTCCCATCCAAACAGGTGTTTTCCTGGAGTCCTTCTCCAGTACTCTCTCTACAGTAATCTGCACACCCCGCGATTCCGAAAACTGCATGTTTACTATGAAGTCTTCTCCGACATACATACAATCATCACCAATCCAGACTAACCTGCCTGAAAGGGCTTTACATAACATGCATATTCTGTACTTCGATTCTGGATTCTAAATGCAAAGGCAATGGGGCTACAACCGATCTACCCGTCGGGATAACCACATCCACGTGCTCGTGGTGCATCTACCCTCACCTGCCAAAGCAAAGGATATCACATGTTCCAGAAGAAGGATCGTTAACCTTGATGTTTGTTTCAACTCCATCAACAAAAATCTAGCTGGATGAAAATGACCACCACAGTCTTACCCCTACGGATCCGAACTCGTCTTGCGAATCAGAGCTCTGAAGCTCCAACAATGGCGGCATCTCCTTCTTCTTCCTCTTCCTCTTCCTTCACTCTCCCTTCTCTCTAACCTTCAGAAAGAGAAAACCAAGGGATCAAATGAAGAAGAAAATGCACTATCCGGCCTTATATCGCCTGGGATGACACCCCACTGTTGGGTCTCTAGTAAAAACCGATGAACGGGCACGATTCACTCCAGAATTCAGTTTATGAGACTTACCGTCGCGTGGTAGAATGTCACCACTGTGCGGTAGCTCAAGCTTTAGCTTGTCCCGCAAGCCACCGTTCAAAACCTACAATCACACACTGACACGTGACCACGTCATAACTGCTCTGCTACTACTTCGCGATATCTTACTATTGTCGGGCGAAAGCTGGTTCATCTCGTAACTAGTGCAGAAATGATAAAAGCACAGCTATTGCTACCGCTAAACCTATCGCCAAATAAATCAGCCTTGCTACTGTCGCGTTATAACAACCTACCATCGCGCGGTAGACGATGCATCTCATCAACATGACACTCTCGGTGCTCTCGATGTCTGACTCTACCGCCACGCAGTATCGCTACCGCCTTGTGGTACCTCATAGAGTGGTATTCCAGCTTATACAGCTTCGGTACCGTCGGTGTTAACCCTACCACTGGGTGGCATCTCAGAGAAACCATTTCCTACTTCAGGAAACTTGGGGCCTTACAAATCTCGCCAACTTGAAGAATTTCTTCCCGAAATTACGTCGTGCAGGAAATTATAGAAGTAACAACATTGCAATGTGTACCTCAAATGTATAGCTCGGGGAACTTCGCCCTCATGGTTTGCTCCCACTCCCATGATAGTTTCTCGCGACTATAATTGTCCCAATGGACCTTGACCATCCTTATAGACTTATTCTGAAGCTGCTTGACTTACATGTCCTCGATTCGTATGGGCTTGACCTCCATTGTCAACCCACCATCAATCATCACCTGATCTGCAACATCCACCTGTGTTGGCTCCAGCACTGCCTTCCACAATACCGATATGTGGAATACGTCGTGCAGACCACTAAGTTCTGTTAAAAGCTTGAATCGATAGATAGCTTCACCAAGCGCTCCAATATCTCAAACGACCCAAGGTATCTCGTGTTGGGTCCGACGTCCCTTCACTTGGCCTGTGATGCTCTTCTACTTATTTAAGAAATTAAGTAGCACCCTTTCCAACAGTCCGGGCTTTTGGAACAGTTGGGTATGTGCTTGATCCTACATTTGGTATCAGAGGAGGTCACGGGTTCAAGAACGGAGGGGGGGGGCACTATTAAAACCCAATTTTTCCCTTCTACCTGTGCGTGTCCGGCAGGTCAGGCAACCGTGGACATGTGGTAACCCACCTCTGAGCCGTGTGGGCCATGTGGTAACCCCACGTTTGAGCCGACGGGTTGTGCTAGACGTCGGGGGGGGGGGGGGATTGTTGGGTCCGGCGTTCCATCACTTGATCTGTGGCGCTCTGCTACTGATTTAAGAAATTAAGTAGCACCCTTTTTGTAACATCTCTTTTCCAACTAGACCCCTAAGAGGGTTTTGGCCATGACTAGGTCATGACAAAACCCTAGGAAGCTAAAAAGTGTCAAGTGATAGAAGGCCAAGGTGAGAATCACCTTGGTCTGCCTATGGCACAACCTCATCACAAAACCTAGGGTTTGACCTTAGGGCTTCACCATGACTCCATGACCCCACCACAACATCACTAACCTATCAGAGGGTCCACTAGAGCCCTAAGGGTCCATTGGAGTCAACCCAAAGTGGCCAATTTGACCTAGGACCACCATAGGCCTAAAGTGGGCAAGGTGCCTTAACAAAGGGCAGTTGGACTCTAATGTGCCCAACCAACCTTGCCCAGGTCTTCCTAGACCTAAAGTGAGGCCAATGGGTCACCAAGGACACATTGGGTTCAGCCCTAGAGGCCAAGTTGACTCAAGTCAACTCTAGCCCTAATCTGGTCAAAGTACCCTTACTAAGGGTAGGTGACATCCAAAGTGCAAGATAACCCTACATAACCCTTCCTAGACCTCAAGGGAAGCCATGGAGTCACCAAGGACCCCTTGGGGTCAACCCAAATGGTCATGTTGACCCAAGTCAACTCTAGCCCCAAAGTTATCAAAGTGCCTTTACCAAGGGACAGGTGACCTCCAAGATGTCAAGTCAGCCCTATACAACCCTACCTAGGTCTTAATGGAGATCAATGGGTCACCAGGGACTCTTTAGGGGCAACCAAAAATGTCAAAAAGACCAAGGTCAACCCAAGCCTACCTTTGGTCAACTTAGCCCAAATAGGCTAGCCCAAGTTCAAGCCTCCTCATGTGGTTTCTTTAGGAGATGATGTGTATGGATGGGCTGCCAATAGACCTCCAGATTGACCAAGTCAACTTGGTGACTAGGAGAGAGAGTGAGCTTCATTTCCATGGTTATGGAGGAGAGAGAAAAATGAAAAAAGAAGGGGGAAGGAAGGGGCTCGGCCAAGGGGAGGCCAAAGACCACCTTTAATGGCTGAATTCAACTCCCCTAGGGAAGGGGAGAAGTTTACAGCCGCTTCCCTAGCCACCAAGGGCCTGGTTCAGCCCCCTCTACCATGGCCGAATATAGCCATGAATGGCCTTAATGGCCATTGATGATCCAACCTCTCCCCTCCCCAACTGACCTTTAAACACCTTCAGTGGGCCGAGAGGAGGATTTCCCAGTGCTTACCTGAAGAAACCGAGCCTCCCCACTGTGTAGTTGTAGAAACCGAGCGGCGCCGCCTTCAAAAATGGCTTTTCGGCGATCTTCTCGACTTCAGGCCACCGGCAAGGTCCTCCTCCACTCCTTCTTTCATGGGTAGATCTTAGGAATCTTTAGAGCCAAGTTTCGGGCTCAATTGAGCCCGATCCAAAGGGAGATTTTCCTGGTATTTCGGCAAAAACACAACCATCGGGATAGCCGGAATAGGGCTCTCCGGCAGCTGTGATGCCGCCTGGCTACAGCCACCACCTCAACGGAGGTGATGGTGGTGGTGGCCGGCCGGGGAGGCAGCCGGATGGCCGGCGGCAGCTGCTTGAAACTGGCCCAGGAAGAATAAATCCTGGCCGTCGGCTCAAGGTAGAAGATCAACGGATCCCGTCCATCTTGCGCCAAGATTCGTGCCATATCAGATTCTAAACTATAGTATATAAATTCCTGGTTATTTAATTCTGTCACAGATTTGACATTTAATAGTTTTAATTTTTAAAAATACGTAAATTCTAGAACAGAAAAAGTGGTCAACATAGAAAATGAAGACCTTGATGTCTAGTTTAATTTAAAATTGATTTCACTCAATTTGGAGTCCTGGTTAGACCACAACACCCATTTTGGTGGGCCCTATACCTAGGGATATCCTGAGATCCAAATGGATGCCCACCCTTCATCCCTTGTCCAAATGATCTGAGATTTGGGCAGGGTGTCTACACTAGCTATACCTAGGGCCTGTCCAAAATTCAAAAGTTTTGGAAAATATTTTTCTATAGTTTTTAGAAAAATTTAATAATCCATAAATAAATTAATTAGGTGTCCTAAACACCTCAAAATCCCCCCAAATATTGGTGGGATGTCTTAGAGGGCATGTTAGGGCTTTGGTAAAATTCTCACCTCATTTGGAGATGTCTTGGCTAGGTATTGATCCAACCCTAGGTTGACCCCTTTTAGGGTTAAATAGGTCAAGCATCCCCTTTGAGCTTTGAGTGGTCAAATCACCTCAACAAAGGTTGATATTTTGGCCACTAACCTTTTATAGTATGACTCACCCTCCAATGGAATTTATGGTGATTAAGTGTAGGGTAGCCCTAGAACCCTAAGGTAGGTCCCTTAATGGGGGATTTTTAGGGTTTGAAGATCATAGGGTCAAAAGACCTTGGATTGGCTTGAAAATTTGTGGAGAGGACCATATGATTAGTATAGTTCTCTGGTTAAAATTTTAGGGAATTTGGAAGTCTTAAGCCCCCTCAAAACCCTAACCCTAGCTTAGGGCACAAAACTTGTGGTGAAGGAAAATGTCACAAACTCTTGAAAAGTGATGAGATTTGGGTTGAGTAGTTTGTAAAGCTAGTACAAGCTCTAGAGATTTTATCATGAATTTAGTATTAATATTTTGGACACTTCATTAACAAATTGGTAATTTGTATTATTTACATATAAATTTATTAAGAATAAATTACTTGCTGGAAATTGATGAAACTTAGCCAGAGGACTGTTTATTATGTTTTAAAGCTCTATGAATTTTTATAGAATTTTTGGATGATTATTTTTAATGGTTGCTTCATTAAATATGGTTTCCCATGAAAATTTAATTTAATTTATTTGGAGTCTAGCAAGCCTATAAAATCCTAATTTTTGTACAATGATCTTTTCAGAACCATACTAAGATTCTGTAATTTTTACATAATTGTCTGATGAGTAATTTTGGTACTTCCTTTTTTACATATGATTAAGGGAATTATTTTGGATAAATTAATTAGAGGTCGAATAATTTCTGAAAAATTATGGAAATCTGTATCTAGTAATATATCTCTGTTATTTAGTCTTCAAAAGTTTTGGGTGGCCATTACGTGAGTAGATCATATAGTTCATGTTCAAAATTGCCCATGGCCAAATATTTGAGAAAATTCAATAAATATCAAATTAATTAGAAAAATTATGGATCTCTGATTTTAGACTAAATTTATTATGATAGACCTCTGGTAAATTTTATAGGAGATTTGGAAGACAATTCGGAGTACCTCCTTTATACACCTCATATAGTATAGGGTGGTCTGCATATAGTAACTGCGGAAACTGAGCTAGAGCGGGTAGTGAATTTTGGAGAGTTGAATCCTCAGTAGGTTGCTGGCTTGGGTAAATAAAGGAGTTCATCATTGGAAGACAGGATTTGTAGAGTGAGAGGTTGACTAGTGTTAGGTGGTGCTCGAGATCGGCGAAAGATCGTCCTTCCCGTAGGGAGGAAGTGTTTAATGCACTAGGACTAGATTCAGTAAAATTAATTAAGGATTGGGAAATCGGGAAGCAACCAGTAATATTAAGTGCCTTGCGAAAGCGAGCTTTGAGCGTAATCCCATTGTAGTTCCTAGTGTCTTCGAGAGCCCTTCACGGGGTATACCTTGGGCAGTCCTGGACTAACATAAACTGTTGGGTACATTGAAATATATGTACCTGATTTGAAGAAGCCTCACCCTACTCAATGATATACATCAAGATGTATTTGATGTGCTTTGAGTTTATTTGTGCAGGTTAAGTAACTGCAGGTTTGTAGAAAAAGTTTCTAAGTCCATGTGTCGACACCTAGAAGAGAAGTGTCGGCACTTAAGAAGACTTGTGTCGACACCCAGAGAAGCTGTGTCGACACTTGGAGTAATTGTGTCGACACCAGGAAGGCAGAGTCGACACCAGAAGAAAAGTGTCGACACATACACGCAGTGTCGACACACAATGAAGAAATATCTAAAGAATCTGCGTCGACACTTAGAAGCATTGTTGACACCCAGAGGAACTTTGTCGACATTAAAAGTGTCGACACTAGGAGGCTGTGTCGACACTCAGCAAAACTTCAACAAAGTTCAAGTACAAGTGTCGACACTAGGAGGCTGTGTCGACACTCAGCAAACTTCAACAGAGTTTAAGTACAAGTGTCGACACAAAGAAGATGTGTCGACACTCAGCAAAGTCTCAACACATGAAGAATGTGTCGACACAAAGGAGATGTGTCGACACTCAGCAAAAGGTTCAACACAGAAGGCATGTGTCGACACAAAGAAGATATGTCGACACTTAATAAGTTTCAACACAAGAAGATGTGTCGACACAAAGGAGTTGTGTCGACACTTAGCAGGAATCAACTAAGTATTGAAGATGAAGGACTTGTGTTGACACACAGGATCAGTGTCGACACTTTCTGAAGAAGCAGTGTCGAGAAGCAGTTTCTACAACACAAGTAGTTGTGTCGACACCATGAAGGCTAGTGTCGACACTTAGTCTACTTGTGTCGACACTTGGTCTATTTGTGTCGACACTTAAAGACTATCTGTCTGAAAGAAATTGTACCTAATCACCTAGAGGGGGGGGGGTGAATAGGTGACCTTAATATTTTTAAACTTTTAGGCAGATTTAATCACAGAATTCACAGAACTATAAACAACATACACAGAATCAGATACACACAGAGTACACACAGTTTTACAGTGGTTCCCCAAGGTCTGGGTACATCCACTTTCCCCCTTCGCCTATCTAGTAGTATACTAGATTTGGCCCAACTTCTCCACTACTCCTCAGATCCTCAAATCTTACACTCAGAACCCCAACCAGGTTCCTACAACTCAGGCTCAAAGCCCTACCACTCAGTCTTCACAAAGACCTACACTCAGCCTTCAACAAGGCCTACACTCAGCCCTCAACAAGGCCTACACTCAGAGAAAAGTATCTCCTACACTCAGGCACAAAGGCACTACCACTCAGTCTTTATAATTTTAGGCTTACAACTCAGATCCCTAAGGATCCTACAAGAAATTAAGATTACAAAGTATATACCCACAACTCAGAATGAGAGAGAAGAGTTGACAGGTTTCTTGATGAGTTGTTGGAAGAATTTTGCTGAGATCAACCTCCCTTGGCTTCCTTCAAAGCTTCTTGAATTTAGAACACAGTAGGGTTGAGTCTCTATGCAGTTGATCTTCAATCACTGCTGACTTAAGAATCAGATCTCAATCTGAAACTTTCTTCACAGCCTGGTTCAACAGCTGTCTTCTTGGAAGGAGCTCTCTCTCTCCAACTTCTTAGATCTTCTGATCACTTCAATTGACTCTTTAATGAATTGCTTGATCTATCTCTGATTGCTGACAGAATAAGCCTTTATATAGGCTTCCTTCATGGTGACCGGCTGATCCGGTTTCTAACGACTTTCTGACAGCTCTGACAGTTGCAGTAGACTGGCTGGAATGGCAGCTGTCAAGTTATCCAGTCACTTCTTGAATTTTCTGTAACTGTATGAAAGTGTCGAGACAGTCAGTCTTTAAGTGTCGACACTGATAGACTAAGTGTCGACACAAGTTGACTAAGTGTCGACACTAGCCTTCATGGTGTCGACACAACTCCTTGTGTTGTAGAATTTGCTTCTCGACACTGCTTCTTCAACATGTGTCGACACTGATCTTGTGTGTCGACACAAGTCCTTCTTCTTTGATACTTAGTTAATTTCTTGTAAGTGTCGACACAACTCCTTTGTGTCGACACATCTTCTTGTGTTGAACTTATTAAGTGTCGACACATCTTCTTGGTGTCGACACATACCTTTTGTGTTGATACTTTTGCCGAGTGTCGACACATCTCCTTTGTGTCGACACTTGTACTTAGACTTTATTGAAATTTGCTGAGTGTCGACATAGCCTCCTAGTGTCGACACTTTCTTCATGTGTTGAGACTTTTGCTGTGTGTCGACACATTCTTCATTATGTCGACACTTGTACTTAAACTCTGTTGAAGTTTGCTGAGTGTCGACACAGACTTCTAGTGTCGACACTTGTACTTGAACTTTGTTGAAGTTTTTCTGAGTGTCGACATAGCCTCCTAGTGTCGACACTTGTACTTGAACTTTGTTGATGTTTTGCTGAGTGTCGACACAGCCTCCTAGTGTCGACACTTGTACTTGAACTTTGTTGATGTTTTGCTGAGTGTCGACACAGCCTCCTAGTGTCGACACTTTCTAATGTCGACAAAGTTCCTCTGGGTGTCGACACTGCTTTTAAGTGTCGACACAGCTTCTTTATACATTTCTTCATTGAGTGTCGACACAGCTCGTATGTGTCGACACTTTCCTTCTGGTGTTGACTCTACATTCCTGGTGTCGACACAATTACTCCAAGTGTCGACACTTCTTCTCTAGGTGTCGACACAAGTCTTCTTAAGTGTCGACACTTTTATTCTAGGTGTCGACACATGGACTTAGAAACTTTTAAGCTTTCCCTGCAATTACTTAACCTGCACAAGGTAACTCAAAATACATCAAATACATCTTGATGTATATCATTGAGTGGGGTGAGGCTTCTTCAAATTAGGTACATTTATTCCAATGTACCCAACAATCTCCCCATATTTGGAGAAGTCATAACCCTTAGTCAATGATATACACCATTCATAACAAATTCACAGTATGATGTAAAATAATATTAAATGACAGGGAAGTACATAAACATGTATAAACAAAACATGTATACACAAATATCACAGAACAGTAATGTAATAGATTTAACACATATCACATTGTTCTAAGAACTTCAACATTTTCATTATTCAAAAGTTTACAGAAAGTTTTAATACAAGTGTAAACTTAAGAAAAAGTTCTATCCTAAGGCTGCTCAGGCTCCTTGATAACTATACCCTGTCCAGTTTGTATCTTTGCTTGGATAGGAGCTTCAGTGTCTTCAGCAGTAGCAGGCCTCTTTCCTTTAAGATCCTTCTTTTTCAATTCTTCAGCTTTGATCTTTTGCCTTTCAAAATAATGATAAGGCTTTGGAAAGTACTTGCTAGGCTCATGTGCAGTAGGAGGTAGCTTTCCCATCTTAGCCTTTCTTCTATATTGCACAATTGCCTCTTGCCTGGTCTCATGCTTCCTCCACTCCAGTTCAGAATACCACTTGTTTCTATCCTGGATATTATCCTTGGCAGCCTTCCATGCAGTCAAGATGATATTCTTGGAAGTGGGGCTCCATTGTTCAAAATTAGGTCGTAGTTCAGCTTGCTCTATGAATCTTTTCTTAGACAATTGAGTCTCTTGTTTTTTCAGCAAAGCCTCTTGTTCTTTCTGTAATGCCTCTGGCACAGGCTGAACCACTTTCTCAATGATGACATTATGCTTTCCTTCAGGAGGGCTATACATTGACTGTATATCTTGATGTATCATATCAAAGTCTGGTGGAGGGTATATCACTTGAGCCACTTCAGCTTGCTCCCGTTCAAGATATGCAGGATTAATTGCAGACTCTGCAACATTGTCATCATCACATAATGGAGGATATCCAAGGGTGGCTCTGATGGAATTTGAAATCCACTTTGCATGATCAGAGCCTGCTTTGACTAACACCCTCTCCCCCTTTATGACTTCTCTTTCAATGTGATCCCTCAGATCATCTTTCTGAAACCTTATCTGTGCATTCAAATAGTTTACTCCATCCTTATAGAAAGGTTTAAACTTCTGAAGCTGTTGAGCTATAGCCTTCTGGGAATCTTCAAGCACAGTTTTAAAAGGAGTAAGGCCCTCTTGTAACTTCTTATCAAAAGCTTCTTTGGCATTTGCACTTTCTGTAGTTTGACCAGAAGCTATATTCTTCATTTCTGTTACTATTGCATTATGTGAAGGTGTCAAATTATCATTCATTCTTATCTGGTTTTCTAGGACATAGCCTTGCTTTACTTTTAGCTCATCAAGTTTAGTCTTTATTTTCTCTTGATGTGTGGCCAGATAGACTACTGCATTTTCTCCCTTATGGAAGCAGTCAGTCATTTCTTTCTTATTCAGATTCATTTCAAATCTGAATGACTTAATATCTTGTGCAAGATCAAACTGCAGAGACTTATGTCCTTCATTCATATAAGATTGCAAAGCCTGTTTTTGCTCATCCATCTTTATCTGCAATGCTACCATCAATGAACTGTAATCTGTAGATGGGGCTGGCTGTGGTGCAGGCTATGGTGCAATTATTTGTAAAGTCTTTTTGTAAGTCTGGCTTCTTCTTTTGAAGACTTGGAACTTTCTCTTCTTGGCTCTAGCAGCCTCTTAATCTTCTGATGCAGATGTGCTATCAATATTCACTCTGTCCTTAGGACTTAGAGGTAACTCCTTCTCAGTCCTTTGTAGCCCTTCGACATCTTTTGGCACCTCAGTCTCCTTCCTTGCAGTTTCCTCAACAATATCCACATGCTCCCCCTCAACATGGTCCTTCTCCCCCTCAGCAGCATCTTTCTCTTTCTCAAAATCTGTTTGTAGAAGATCTGGGAATAGCTCTTCTAGGGTAAATTCCTGTTGAGGAAGGGTTGGAGAATCTCTTATCTCATCAACCACTTGATCAGCAACAGATGTGTCTTCCATGACAACATCCTGGGGTTGGCTATGTGTCTGTGTTTGCTGATTAACATTAGGTAATGAATCAGACAAAACATCATCCTCAATAGGGAAATCTAATTCATTAATTTAAGTTATTACCTCAAGTATTGTGTGGGTAGCTTGTTCACTCTCTAGTGGAGTTGGCTCTTCCACAAGTAAGGGCTCCCCTGGATGGAATCCAGGTGAATTGAGCTAGCTGAGGGTAGCTCCCCCTGCCTTGGTGCATCTTCTTATCCTGCTGGAGAATGGCCAACATTTCTAGTTTCTTCATCATCTGGAGTAAAAACAACTTGTACTTCAGAGCTGCTTGAAGATTCTTGAGCCACAAGGGCTATTTTCTTCTTTTTCTTCTGGGGTGCATCCTTTACTGGAGATGGCATTTCTTTGGTAAGTACTCTATCCCACCTAGAGAAGATTCTCAAATCCATTCTCCTCATGTGGTTAATCTTAGATCCAGCTGCTTGATTCATCACCTCTGGTATACTACTAGCTAGGTATAGACTCAGTATTCTACCCAAATTGGGCTGCTTCATACTCTCTTTTATCTTCTTAAACACAACTGCAGACTAATCTGTTTCTAGTTTGAAGATAATCCTGGTCATTAGACTGAACATGTGAGCTGAAATTCTGTCATGCCCACCAGGCTTGCTCAGGATAATCTTGCCAACAATTTCAGATAAGAATTTGCCTTGCATATTCATTCCCTTTCTATTGAACACAGATCCAATTTTCATGTTGGAGTCCAGTCCACACCATGTCAATGCTTCTCTAGTCTTAGAAGCAGAAACATCATCTTCTTCCTTTGTCCTTGGTAGTTGTAGTACCTTTCTCAGACTCTAAGAAGAAACCTTCACCTTTGCCCCATGAACTCTTGACTTAATCTTAAGTCCTGATTCATCTAGTTTTGCTGCATTCAGAAACTCAAGGACTTCCTTCTTCCAGATCTTAATTGGTTCTGAAATAAGAAATTCTAACCCAGTCTCCGCTATTAGGGTTATCACGCCTTTGATCTCAGGTTCCGCGTCATCAAATGTGTGTCGCACGAGTTCATATCCTTCATTCACATTCTCTTCTAGCTTGGGCGCCATTAGGGTTTGAAGAAATTTGAATCTAGAGAAGAGAGATGTCGACACACAAGTTTGGTCTCGAAACTTTGGTGAGCGTGTCGACAGACAATGGCGAGAAACTATTTATACCTTTCTAGAATCAAAGATGAAAGGGCGCATAAAAATACTTAAATTTTGTCGGCACTGTTGAAAAGTGTCGACACTTACTTATAATGTCTCGACAACTATGTGTCGACACAAGTATAGTCGACAGAATATATGTGTCGATACTTGTTTATGTGTCGACACCGCTTTGCTCGACACTTAGTCGAGACTATACTAGTATAATTTAGTGTAAATCCTAAGTGTCGACACCACTCTGGATGTGTCGACACCTACACTGCATGTGTCGACACTACTTCTCTGAAGTGTCGACACTGACTTCCTAGATGTGTCGACACCATTTCTCTGAAATGTCGACACCACTTTTCTGTGTCGACACATACAACTCTGTGTGTTGACACCATTTTACTTAGCCAATTTTTTTGTAAACTATTCTAAGTTTATCATACCTAATTCAATTTTAAATTTATTGAATTTGGTTTCATCTAAGGGCTTAGTATACATGTCAGCTAGCTGATTTTCTGTATTAATATACTCTAGTGAAATATCTCCTTTTTCCGCATGTTCTCTTAGAAAATGGTATTTTATTTCTATATGCTTAGTCCTACTATGGGAGACAGGATTGTTTGCAATAGAAATAACACTAGTAGAATCACAAAATAGAGGTGTTCTACTTACTTGTATACCATAGTCTTCTAGCTGATGTTGAATCCATAGAAGTTGAGCACAGCAACTTCCTGCAGCCACATACTCTGATTCTGCTGTGGAGATAGCCACACTTGTTTGTTTCTTGCTACTCCATGATATCAGTCTTCCACCTAGGAATTGACAGGTACCTGTTGTACTTTTCCTATCTTCCTTGCAACCTGCAAAATCTGCATCTGAATAACCTATCAGTTCAAAGTCTCCATTCCTAGGGTACCAAAGGCATAGATAAGGAGTGCCCTTAAGATATCTCAGAATTCTTTTGAGTGCTGTCAAATGAGATTCTTTAGGGCAAGCTTGGTACCTAGCACAGACACATGTAGCATACATGATATCTGGTCTACTTGCAGTCAAATACAATAGGGAGCCAACTATCCCTCTATACAAAGTCTCATCTACAGGTTTCCCTGCATCATCTTTGCTTAGAGACATGCTTGACCCCATATGAGTTTTCATGGTACTGGATGATTCCATACCATACTTCCTTATCAACTCTAGGGTGAACTTAGACTGGCATATGGATAAACCATCCTCAGTCTGTCTAACTTGGAGACCCAATAAGAACTTAAGTTTCCCCATACTGCTCATCTCAAATTGTCCTTGTATTAGTTTAACAAACATTTTGCAAAGACTATTTTCAGTAGACCCAAATATGATGTCATCTACATATATTTGGACTAGAATGAACTTACCTTTGGATTCCCTAAGGAATAGAGTCTTGTCTATTTTCCCCCTTGAGAATTTATTCTCAATGAGGAAACTAGACATGGTTTCATACCAAGCCCTAGGGGCTTGTTTTAACCCATACAAAGCCTTCCTAAGTCTATAGACATAATTAGGTTTGATAGAATCAACAAAACCTGATGGCTGTTCCACATAGACTTCTTCCTTCAGATTTCCATTCAGAAAAGCTGACTTAACATCCATTTGGTATACTTTAAACCCTTGATAGGTTGCATAGGAAAGAAACATCCTTATGGCCTCCAGTCTGGCTACTTGAGCAAAGGTTTGATCAAAGTCAATACCTTCTTCCTGCCTATATCCCTTAGCAACCAGTCTTGCTTTGTTCTTTATAATGACTCCATGTTCATCCATCTTGTTCCTAAAGATCCACTTAGTTCCTATAATATTGTGGTCCTTGGGTTTAGGAACTAGCTCCCAGACATTGCATCTTTTGAACTGGTTCAGCTCCTCTTGTATAGCCTCAATCCAATGAGGGTCTAGGATGGCTTCTTCAAATTTCTTTGGCTCTACTTGGGATAGAAAACTGGAGTAGAGTACTGAACTTAGATTTCTGCTCCTTGTTTGTACCCCTTGTCTGAGATCACCAATAATTTGATTGGCTGGATGATCTTTTAGATGTCTATTTGTTGGAGGTAGCCTGTCTTCAGGTTGAACTCCTTCAGCTTCTTCAACTTGCTGCACTCCTTGGTCTTCATCTGCATCAGGTTCATCTAGTACTCCCCCTGGACAACAACCACTATCATCCACTTGTTGTCTTGTAGTAGAACCTTCTTCAATAGTGAGCTTGTCCATCTTCTCAGTCACACCTGTGTAGCTGCAAATACTTCTAGACAATTCATTGTTAATGAGTCTAGCTTCATCAAACACTACATGTACTGACTCTTCTACAACTTGAGAAGTCAAGTTGTAGACCCTATAAGCCTTACTGTTGTTGCTATATCCAACAAAGATCCCCTCTTAGGATTTGGCAGCAAACTTGGTTAAGTAAGACTTACCATTATTAAGTATATAACATTTGCAACCAAAGATCCTGAAATAGGATAAGTTTGGTTTTCTGCCTTTCACAATCTCATAGGGGGTCTTATTGTGACTCTTGGTGATAGTAGCCCTATTAATCACATGACATGCAGTATTAACTGCCTCAGCCCAGAAATATTCAGGGAGAGATGTGTCACTTAATAGGGTTCTACCAGCCTCAATCAAGATTCTGTTTTTCCTTTCAGCAATACCATTTTTCTGAGGTGTTCGTGGTGAGGAAAATTCCTGAAATATCCCAAACTCTTCACATAGCTTTGTCATACTATCAGACTGGAATTCAGTACCATGGTCACTTCTTATTTTGACCACTGTACTGGCTAACTAATTCTGAATTTATTTGACAAAAATAAAGAAGATACTAGGTGTTTCAGATTTTTGTCTAAGGAAGAACACCCAGGAAAACCTTGAGTAGTCATCTACAACCACAAAAGTGTAGACCTTCCTACCTAGGCTGTGAACTGGCATAGGACCAAAGAGATCCATATGCAAGAGGTATAAGCACCTCACAGCATCTTTGTTTTCAATGCTATTAAAGGTGGATCTAGTCTGCATGCCCTTTTGACAAGCTGAACATATCCCATCTTTAATACACTTAACCTGAAGACCATTCCTCACTAACTCTTTGCTATAGAGTTGGCCAATTGTCTTGTAGTTAAGATGGGCTAGCCTCTTGTGCCATTTGACACAATGAGAGACTTTCTCATCAGCTACAAGACATACAGGAGAAACATTGTTCTCACACATAATGTCTAGACAATAGACATTTCTCTTCCTATAACCAGTCAGAATGATCTCTTGATCATTTTATCTCCTGATATGACAACCATCTTTGACAAATGAGATGTCATATCCTAAATCACTCAGCTGACTTATACTAATGAGGTTGTGTTTCAAACCTTTAACATAAGCCACTTGAGTAATTGTAATGAGATTGCTAGAAATGTTAACAAAACCTTTGATGATTCCTTTTTCAGAACCACCAAAGGTGACCTTAGGACCATCCTTGATTGGTGTATAGTCCTTTAGCAATCCCCTAGTTCCAGTCATGTGCCTGGAACATCCACTGTCCAAGTACCATATTGGGGCATGACCACTTGGACTCACCTGCAAAACAGATTAGTTAACCTTAGAACCCAAAGAATTCTTGGGTCCTTGGTGTTGGTTAGTTTGCCTCTTAACAAAACAACTTGTAGCTTTTCTAGCAGGCAGATTGCTACTCACCTTGGCACTAGAATTGTGCCAAAAGTCTATGGCAAAGTGGCCTATCTTTCCACAACAACAGCACTCAAATCTATTGTACCTTTGTTTAGGTACAACCCTGGCTGCTTTATCTGCAGCAGGTTTCTTGTTGAGTACTGGGGCTTTGCCCTTAGACTTGGACTGAATAGTCCTGACAGGTTTAGTAAACCTCAATCCAGTTTTACCCTTTTGAGAAATGAACTCATCTATCAAAGGTAGAACATACTTTGGTTTAGAAAACCTTGCTACTATATCTCTCTCTTTCTGAAGATTAATCTCCAGATTTCTGATATGATCATTCTTGAATGTAATAGTCCTCATCTGAATAACAGTAATGTTCTTCAGCCTGGCTATTTCATTTAGTTTCTGATCAAGCAACTTATCAAAATCTGTTGCAGCCACTTTGAGATTAACAATCTCCTTAGCCTGACTCTTGGCCAAGAATTTGCTTTTCTTCAAAGCTTGCAACACTACTCTATATTCATCAATTAATTGATGAATGTCACCTTCAGATTCAGATCCACTCTCATCACTTGATGATGATGTATCTGAATCTGACTCAGTACTAGAAATTGAACTAACAGAATAATTTTGTACTTGACTTGGTCCAGGCTGATCCTGGATTTTGTCTCCTTCTGATAAGGCCATCAGTCCCTAGCACTGATTGTCCTCATGCTCATATATAGAGTTCATTAACTGGATGAACTCATCTTCCTCTTCTTCAGCAAACAATCCAATATAAGCTTCAGCTTCTGAATCAGTTTCTGAAGAAGACATGTCAGACAGACTTTTGTCCTTCTTAGCAACAAAGGACCTTTCCTTTTTGCCCTTGATCTGAGTCTTCTTCTTATCAGTTGACTCTTTCCTTTTCTCTGGACAGTCAGCAACAACATGTACCTGTCTGTTACAACAATAACAAACCATCTTTGAAGATGTGGTTTTACTTAACTTGGGCTTTCTCCTGTCATACTTTGATGACTTCTGTGAAGTGGATGGCTTAGACCTCCACTGTTTCTTCTTTAGAAACTTCTGAAAATGTCTTGTAAAAGCTGCAAAGTCCTCATCACTCTCACTGCCTTCAGAATTCCTGCTGTCTGACTCATCTGACCCAGTTTCAGCAACTTTTGGAGGTGGAGATGGAGGCTTACTTTTATATTTCCTAGTTGCTTCTGTCTTGAAAGCCACAGCTTTTTCTTTATGCTCAACTATGGTAGTCTTCTCCTCCTCCTTCCTTACCATTAACTGCATCTCATATGATAACAATTTTCCAAACAATATTGGAGGAGGAATGTCTGCTAATTTGGTCATTTCCCTTATGGCACAAATCTTGGTATCCCAGTCTTTAGTTAGGGATCTCAAGAACTTATCATTCAGCTCATAATTACTGAATTCTCTTCCATAGACATTAACTCATTAACTATCCTATAGAATTTCTTGTAGCACTCAGTTATGATATCAGACCTGCCTTGTCTGAAGCTTTCATACTATTGATTCAATAAAGACTTTCTGTCCTGTCTAACTTCTTCAGAGCCCTCCATGTACACTATCAGTGTGTCCCACATTTCCTTTGATGTTTTACAGTGTATCAAATTCTGAAATGTGGCATCATCTATTGCACTTACAATTATATTCTGAGCTCTCTTGTCCATGGTGGCCAAAATAATCTCATTTTTAGTCATCTCTGAAAAGTCCTTAGGAGTTCTCTGATTTGCGTCCAAGACAGATACCTTCATTGGCACATATGGCCCTTCTTTGACTGTGATATAGATTCTAGGGTCAGAGGCTTCCATAAATAGTCTAACCCTTTCTTTCCAAATGCCAAATATCTCCTTTCTGCAGATTGGCAACTTCATGGATCCTAGTTCTTTGTGATTCTCTGTTGAACCCATTTTCTTGATTTTCTTGATTATACTGAATCTGCCAACATGATCTTTACTCAAACTGTTATGTCCTTTTTTGAGTAACCTGGCTCTGATACCACTTGAAAGAAATTGTACCTAATCACCTAGAGGGGGGGGGGGGTGGTGAATAGGTGACCTTAATCTTTTTAAACTTTTAGGTAGATTTAATCACAGAATTCACAGAACTATAAACAACATACACAGAATCAGATACACACAGAGTACACACAGTTTTATAGTGGTTCCCCAAGGTCTGGGTACATCCACTTTCCCCCTTCACCTATCTAGTAGTGTACTAGATTCGGCCCAACTTCTCCACTATTCCTCAGATCCTCAGATCTTACACTCAGAACCCCAACCAGGTTCCTACAACTCAAGCTCAAAGCTCTACCACTCAGTCTTCACAAAGACCTACACTCAGCCTTCAACAAGGCCTACACTCAGCCCTCAACAAGGCCTACACTCAGAGAAAAGTATCTCCTACACTCAGGCACAAAGGCCCTACCACTCAGCCTTTATAATTTCAGGCTTACAACTCAGATCCCTAAGGATCCTACAAGAAATTAAGATTGCAAAGTATATACCCACAACTCAGAATGAGAGAGAAGAGTTGACAGGTTTCTTGATGAGTTCTTGGAAGAACTTTGCTGAGATCAACCTCCCTTAGCTTCCTTCAAAGCTTCTTGAATCTAGAACACAGTAGGGTTCAGTCTCTATGCAGCTGATCTTTAATCACTGCTGACTTAAGAATCAGATCTCAATCTGAAACTTTCTTCACAGCCTGGTTCAACAGCTGTCTTCTTGGAAGGAGCTCTCTCTCTCCAACTTCTTAGATCTTCTGATCACTTCAATTGACTCTTTAATGAATTGCTTGATCTATCTCTGATTGCTGGCAGAATAAGCCTTTATATAGGCTTCCTTCATGGTGACCGGCTGATTCGATTTCTAACGACTTTCTGATAGCTCTGACAGTTGCAGTAGACTGGCTGGAATGGCAGCTGTCAAGTCATCCAGTCACTTCTTGAATTTTCTGTAACTGTCTGAAAGTGTCGAGACAGTCAGTCTTTAAGTGTCGACACTGATAGACTAAGTGTCGACACAAGTTGACTAAGTGTCGACACTTGCCTTCATGGTGTCTACACAACTCCTTGTATTGTAGAATTTGCTTCTCGACACTGCTTCTTCAACATGTGTCGACACTGATCCTGTGTGTCGACACAAGTCCTTCTTCTTTGATACTTAGTTGATTTCTTGTAAGTGTCAACACAACTCCTTTGTGTCGACACATCTTCTTGTGTTGAACTTGTTAAGTGTCGACACATCTTCTTGGTGTCGACACATACCTTCTGTGTTGATACTGTTGCTGAGTGTCGACACATCTCCTTTGTGTCGACACTTGTACTTAGACTTTATTGAAATTTGCTGAGTGTTGACACAGCCTCCTAGTGTCGACACTTTCTTCATGTGTTGAGACTTTTGATGTGTGTCGACACATTCTTCATTATGTCGACACTTGTACTTAAACTCTGTTGAAGTTTGCTGAGTGTCGACACAGCCTCCTAGTGTCGACACTTGTACTTGAACTTTGTTGAAGTTTTGCTGAGTGTCGACACAGCCTCCTAGTGTCGACACTTATACTTGAACTTTGTTGATGTTTTGCTGAGTGTCGACACAACCTCCTAGTGTCGACACTTGTACTTGAACTTTGTTGGTGTTTTGCTGAGTGTCGACACAGCCTCCTAGTGTCGACACTTTCTGATGTAGACAAAGTTCCTCTGGGTGTCGACATTGCTTTTAAGTGTCGACACAGCTTCTTTAGACATTTCTTCATTGAGTGTCGACACAGCCCGTATGTGTCGACACTTTCCTTCTGGTGTCGACTCTGCATTCCTGGTGTCGACACAATTACTCCAAGTGTCGACACTACTTCTCTAGGTGTCGACACAAGTCTTCTTAAGTGTCGACACTTTTCTTCTAGGTGTCGACACATGGACTTAGAAACTTTTAAGCTTTCCCTGCAATTACTTAACCTGCAAAGATAACTCAAAATACATCAAATACATCTTGATGTATATCATTGAGTGGGGTGAGGCTTCTTCAAATCAGGTACATTTATTCCAATGTACCCAACACTGTCTCGACACTTTCAGTCAGTGACAGAGTTTTCAAGAAGTGACTGGATGACTTGACAGCTGCCAATTCAATCGGTCAACTGCTACTGTCAGAGCTGTCAGAAGTTCGTTAGAAACCGGATCAACCGGTCACCATGAAGAAAGCCTATATAAAGGCCTATTCCTTCAACAAAGAGACATAGAGGAACATAGCAATCAATGAAGTGAGAAACAACAATCCAGAAGAAGACCTTCAAGTGAAGATCTAAGTAGTTGGAGAGAGAAAGCTCATTCTAAGAAGACAGCTATTGAACCAGGCTGATAAAGAAAGTTTCAGATTGAGATCTGATTCTCAAGATAGCAGTTGATTGAAGATCATCTGCATAGAGAGACAACCCTACTGTGTTCTAATTCAAGAAACTTTGAAGAAAGCCAAGGGAGGTTGATCTCTGCAAAGTTCTTTCAAGAACTCATCAAGAAGCCAGTCAACTCAACTTTCTCAATCAGAGTTTTGGTTATTAATCTTTGTACTTTTTATTTTCTGTAGGATCCTAAGGGATCTGAGTTGTAAGCCTATATTTATAAAGGCTGAGTGGTAGGGCCTGTGTGCCTGAGTGTAGGAGATACATTTCTCTGAGTGTAGGCCTTGTTGAAGGCTAAGTGTAGGACTTGTTGAAGGCTGAGTGTAGGTCTTGGTGAAGACTGAGTGGTAGGGCTCTTGTGCCTGAGTTGTAGGAGTGGGATCACTCTGAGTTGTAGGAACCTATTTGGGGTTCTGAGCTGTAAGATCTGTGGATCTGAGAAGTAGTGGAGAAGTTGGGCCGAATCTAGTACACTACTAGATAGGCGAAGGGGGAAAGTGGATGTACCCAGACCTTGGGGAACGACTATAAATCCTGTGTGCTCTCTGTGATTGTATGCTTGTGTTATCTGTGCTGTGAATTGCAATTACTGTACTGTATTTCAGCCTTAAAAGTTTAAAAAGATTAAGTGCACCTATTCACCCCCCTCTAGGTATTTAGGCACTAGTTCTTTCAAGTGGTATCAGAGGGAGGTTACTCAAAAAGGACATAACAGTCTGAGTAAAGATCCTGTAGGCAGAATCAGTATAATCAAGAATCAAGAAAATGGGTTCAACTGAGAATCACAAAGAGCTAGGATCCATGAAGTTGCCAATCTGTAGAAAGGAGATCTTTGGCATTTGGAAAGAAAGGGTTAGACTTTTTATGGAAGCCTCGGACCCAAGAATTTACATTACAGTCAAAGAAGGGTCTTATGTGCCAATGAAAGTATCTGTTCTAGATGCAAATCAGAGAACTCCCAAAGACTATTCAGAAATGACAAAGGATGACATAATTCTGGCCACTATGGACAAGAGGGCCCAGAATATTATTGTAAGTGCAATTGATGATGCCACATTTCAGAATCTGATTCATTGTAAAACATCAAAAGAAATGTGAGACACACGGATAGTCTATATGGAGGGATCAGAAGAGGTAAGACAAGACATGAAGTCTTTATTAAATCAAGAGTATGAAAGCTTCAGACAAGGCAGGTTTGATAGCATAACTGAATGCTACAAGAAATTCTATAGGATAGTCAATGAATTGATGTCCTATGGAAGAGAGTTCAGCAATTATGAATTGAATGATAAGTTCTTGAGATCCCTGACAAAGGACTGAGATACTAAGATTTGTGTCATAAGGGAAATGACCAAACTAGCTGATATACCTCCTCCACATTATTTGGAAAACTGTTATCTTATGAGATGAAGTTAATGGTAAGGAAGGAGGAGGAAAAGACTACTAGGGTGGAGCACAAAGAAAGAGCTGTGGCCTTCAAGACTGAAGCCACTAAGAAATATAGAAGCAAGTCTCCATTCCCACCACAAATAGTTGCTGAGACAGATACTTCAGATAGCAAGAAGTAAGAAAGTAATGAAAGTGATGAAGACTTTGCTGCGTTTACTAGGCACTTTCAGAAGTTTCTAAAGAAGAAGCAGTGGAGGTCTAAGCCATCCACTTCACAGATAAAAGATGACTATTATCAAAACAGGAAGTCATCAAGGAATGACAGGAAAAAGTCCAAGTCCAGTAAAACTACATCCTCAAAAATAGTATGCTATTGTTGCAATAGACAAGGACATGTAATAGCTGATTGTCTAGAAAAGAGGAAAGAGTCCACTGACAAGAAGAAGACACAGTTCAAGGGCAAAAAGGAAAGGTCCTTTGTTGCCAAGAAGGATAAAAGTCTGACTGATATGTCATCTTCATAAACAGATTCAGAAGCTGAAGCCCATATTAGCTTGTTTGCTGAAGAAGAAGAAAATGAGTTCATGCAGCTAATGAACTCAGTTTATGAGCATGAGGACATTCAGTGCAAGGGACTGATGGCCTTATCAGAAGGAGACAAAATACAGGATCAGCCTGGACCTAGTCAGGTATAAAATTGTTCTTCAAGTTTAATTTCTAATGCTGGATCAGAATCAGATACATCAGCATCAAGTGATGTGAGTGGATCTGAATCTGAAGGAGACATTCATCAGTTGATTGATGAATATAGAGTATTGTTGCAGGCTTTGAAGAAAAGCAAACTCTTGACCAAGACTCAGGCTAAGAAGATTGCTAGTCTTAAAGTGGCTGCAACAGATTTTGACAAGTTGCTTGATCAGAAATTAAATGAAATAGCCAGACTGAAGAATATTACAGTTATTCATATTGGGACTATTACATTTAAAAATGATCAAATTAGAAATCTGGAGACTAGTCTTCAGAAGGAGAGAGATATTGTAGCAAGTTTTTCTAAACCAAAATCTGTTCTACCTTTGATAGATGAGTTTGTACCTCATAAGGGTAAAACTGGATTGGGGTTTACAAAACCTGCCTGGACAGTAAAGTCCAAGTCTAAGGGCAAAGCCCTAGTACTCGACAAGAAGCCTGCTGTAGATAAAACAGCCAGGGTTGTACCTAAACAAAGGTACAACAGATTTGAGTGCTGGTGTTGTGACAAGGTAGGCCACTTTGCCATAGACTGTTGGCATAATTCAAGTGCCAAGGTGAGTAGCAAACTGCCTGCAAGAAAAGCTACAGGTAGTTTTGTTAAGAGTAAGACTAACTTGCACCAAGGACCCAAGAATTATTTGGGTTCTAAGGTTAAGTAATCTATTTTGCAGGTGAGTCCAAGTGGCCATGCCCCAATATGGTACTTGGATAGTGGATGTTCCAGGCACATGACTGGAACTAGGGGATTGCTGAAGGACTATACACCAATCAAGGATGATCCTAAGGTTACCTTTGGTGGTTCAGAAAAAGGAATCATCAAAGGCTTTGGTAACATTTCTAGCAACCTAATTACAATTACTCAAGTGGCTTATGTAAAGGGTTTGAAACATAACCTCATTAGCATAAGTCAGCTGAGTGATTTAGGATATGACATCTCATTTGTCAAGGATGGTTGTCATATCAGTAGCTCAAGTGATCAAAAGATCATTTTGACAGGTTATAGGAAGAGAAATGTCTATTGTCTAGACATTATGTGTGAGAACATTGTTTCTCATGTTTGTCTTGTAGCTGATGAAAGAGTCTCACATTGTGTAAAATGGCACAAGAGGCTGGCTCATCTTAACTATAAGATAATTGGCCAACTCTTTAGCAAAGAGTTAGTGAGGAATGGTCCTCAAGTTAAGTGCATAAAGGTTGGGATATGCTCAGCTTGTCAGAAAGGCAAGCAGACCAAATCCACCTTTAATATCATTGAGAACAAAGATGCTGTGAGGTGCCTATACCTATTGCATATGAATCTTTTTGGTCCTATGCCAGTTCACAGTCTAGGTAGGAAGGTCTACACTTTTGTGGTTGTAGATGATTATTCAAGGTTTTCCTGGGTATTCTTCCTAAGGCAAAAAATCTGAAACTCCTAGTATCTTTTATAGTTTTGTCAAACAAATTCAGAATGAGTTAGACAGTACAGTGGTCAAAATAAGAAGTGACCATGGTACTGAATTCCAGTCTGATAGTATGACAAAGCTATGTGAAGAGTTTGGGATATTTCAGGAATTTTCCTCACCAAGAACACCTCAGCAAAATGGTATTGCTAAAAGGAAAAATAGAACCTTGATAGAGGCTGGTAGAACCTTATTGAGTGACACATCTCTCCCAGAATATTTTTGGGCTGAGGCAGTTAATACTGCATGTCATGTGATCAATAGGGCTACTATCACCAAGAGCCACAATAAGACCCCCTATGAGATTGTGAAGGACAGAAAACCAAATCTATCCTATTTCAGGATCTTTGGTTGTAAATGTTATATACTTAAAAATGGTAAGTCTTATTTAACCAAGTTTGATGTCAAATCCCAAGAGGGGATCTTTATTGGGTACAGCAACAACAGTAAAGCTTATAGGGTCTACAACTTGACTACTCAAGTTGTAGAAGAGTCAGTACATGTAGTGTTTGATGAAGCTAGTATCATTAACAATGAATTGTCTAGAAGTGTTTGCAGCTCTACAGGTGTAACTGAGAAGATGGACAAGCTTACTATTGAAGAAGGTTCTACTGCAAGTCAGCAAGTGGATGATAGTGGCTGCTGTCCAGGGGGAGTACAAGATAATCCTGTTGCTGAAGAAGACCAAGAGGAGCTGCTGAATGAAGAAGCTGAAGGTGTACAACCAGAAGACAGGCTACCTCCAGCGAATAGGCATTTAAAAGATCATCCAGCCAATCAAATTATTGGAGATCTCAGACAAGGGGTACAAACAAGGAGCAGAAATCTAAGTTCAGTTCTCTACTCCAGCTTTCTATCCCAAGTAGAGCCAAAGAAATTTGAAGAAGCTATCCTAGACCCTCATTGGATTGAGGCAATGTAAGAGGAGCTGAACCAGTTCAAAAGATGCAAAGTCTGGGAGCTAGTTCCTAAACCAAAAGACCACAACATTATAGGAACTAAGTGGATCTTTAGGAACAAGTTGGATGAGAATGGAGTTATTATAAAGAATAAAGCTAGACTAGTTGCTAAAGTATATAGGCAGGAAGAAGGTATTGATTTTGATCAAACCTTTGCTCTAGTAGCCAGACTGGAAGCAATAAGGATGTTCCTTGCCTATGCAACATTCCAAGGGTTCAAGGTATACCAAATGGATGTTAAGTCAGCTTTTCTGAATGGAAATCTGAAGGAATAAGTCTATGTAGAACAGCCATCAGGTTTTATTGATTCTACTAAACTTAATTATGTTTATAGACTTAGGAAGGCTTTGTATGGGTTAAAACAAGCCCCTAGGGCTTGGTATGAAACCATGTCTAGTTTCCTCATTGAGAATAAATTTATAAGGGGGAAAATAGACAAGACTCTATTCCTTAGGGAATCCAGAGGCAAGATTATATTAGTCCAAATATATGTAGATGACATCATATTTGGGTCTACAAAAAGTAGTCTTTGCAGGAAGTTTGCAAAACTAATGCAAGGATAATTTGAAATGAGCAGTATGGGGGAACTTAAGTTATTCTTGGGTCTCCAAGTTAGACAGACTGAAGATGGATTATCCATATGCCAGTCTAAGTTCACTCTAGAATTGATAAGGAAGTATGGTATGGAATCATCCACTACCATGAAAACTCCTATGGGGTCAACAATGTCTCTAAGCAAAGATGATGCAGGGAAACCTGTAGATGAAACATTGTATAGAGGGATAGTTGGCTCCCTACTATATTTGACTGCAAGTAGACCAGATATCATGTATGCTACATGTGTCTGTGCTAGGTACCAAGCTTGCCCTAAAGAATCTCATTTAACAGCAGTCAAAAGAATTCTGAGATATCTTAAGGGCACACCTTATCTAGGCCTTTGGTACCCTAGGAATGGAGAGTTTGAACTGACAGGTTATTCAGATGCAGATTTTGCAGACTGCAAGGAAGATAGAAAGAGTACCACAGGTACCTGTCAATTTCTAGGTGGAAGACTGGTGTCATGGAGTAGCAAGAAGCAAACTAGTGTGGCTATCTCCACAGCTGAGTCAGAGTATGTTGCTGCAGGAAGCTGCTGTGCACAACTACTATGGATACAACATCAGCTAGAAGATTATGGTATTCAAGTAAGTAGAACACCATTATTTTGTGATTCTACAAGTGCTATTTCTATTGCAAATAATCCTGTCTCCCATAGTAGGACTAAGCACATAGAAATAAAATACCATTTTCTAAGAGAACATGTGGAAAAAGGAGATATTTCACTAGAGTATATTAATACAGATAATCAACTAGCTGATATGTATATTAAGCCCTTAGATGAAACCAAATTCAATAAATTTAAAATTGAATTAGGGATGATAAACTTAGAATAGTTTACAAAAAAATTGGCTAAGTAAAATGGTGTCGACACACAGAGTTGTCTGTGTCGACACATAGAAGTGGTGTCGACATTTCAGAGAAATGGTGTCGACACATCTAGGAAGTCTGTGTCGACACTTCAGAGAATTTGTATCGACACATGCAGTGTAGGTATCGACACATCCAAGGTGGTGTCGACACTTAGGTTTTACTCAGAATTAGTCTGGTAGAGTCTCGACTAAGTGTCGAGCTGAGTGGTGTCGACACATTTATAAGTGTCGACACATATATTTTGTCGACTATACTTGTGTCGACACATAGTTGTCGAGACATTAGCAGTAAGTGTCGACGCTTTTCAACAGTGTCGACACAATTTAAGTATTTTGGCGCGCCTTTTCACCTTCGATTCTAGAACGGTATAAATTGGTTTTCGTCATTGTTTGTCGACACGCTCACCAAAGTTTCGAGACCAAACTTGTGTGTCGACATCTCTCTTCTCTAAATTCAAATTTCTTCAAACCCTAATGGCGCCCAAGCTAGAAGAGAACATTAATGAAGGATATGAACTTGTGCGACATGCCTTTGATGACGCGGAACCTGAAATCAAAGGTGTGGTAACCCTAATTGCCGAAACTGGACTGGAATACCTTGTTTCAGAACCAATCAAGATCTGGAAGAAGGAGGTCCTAGAATTTTTGAGTGCAGCTTCACTTGACGACTCTGGACTCAAGATTAAGTCCAGAGTTCATGGAACTAAAGTTAAATCACACAAAAAAGTCTAAGGAAGGTACTTCATCTACCAAGAACTAAAGAGGAAGAAGATGTATCTCCTTCTAAGACTAGAGAGGCATTGAGATGGTGTGGACTGGATTCAAACCTGAAGATTGGATCAGTGTTCAATAGAAAAGGAATGAACATCCAAGGTAAGTTTCTATCTGAAATAGTGGGCAAGGTCATCCTGAGCAAACCTGGAGGACATGATAGAATATCTGCTCATATGTTCAGTTTGATGGCAAGGATTATCTTCAAACTTAAGACTGACTGGTCAGTAGTTCTATTTGATAAGATAAAAGAGAGCCTGAAGAAGCCCAATCTGGGTAGAATACTGAGTCTATACCTAGCTGGAAGTGTTCCTGAGGTGATGCATCAAGCAGCTGGATCTAAGATAAATCACATGAGGAGAATGGATGTCAGAATTTTCTCAAGATGGGATAGGGTGCTGACAAAGGAACTGCCATCTCCAGTAAAGGACACACCCCAGTAGAAGAAGAAGAAGACACCCATTGTGGCTCAAGAATTCTCTAGCAGCTCTGAAGAGCAAGTGGTCTTTAGTTCTGATGATGAACATGGTGGAAATGATGGACAGTCTCCAGCAAGATAAGAGGATACACAGAGGCAGGGGGAGCTACCCTCAGCAAGCCCAATTCACCTGGATCCAATCCAGGGGGAGCCTCTACTTGTGAAAGAGCCAACTACACTAGAGAGTGAAAGGGCTACTCAAACCATCCTAGAGGTAATCACTGAAATTAATCAATTAGATTTCACTATTGAGGAAGAAGTTTTGACTGATTCATTACATGATGTGCATCAGCAAACACAGATACAACCTCAACCCCAAGATGTTGTCATGGAGGACACATCTGTTGTTGATAAAGTGGTTGATGAAATAAGAGATTCTCCAGCCCATTCTCAACAGGAATTTACTTTGGAAGAGCTATTCCCTGATCTTGTACAGACAGATCTTGAGAAATAAATAGCTGCTATTTAGGGGGAGAAGGCAAATATCGAGGGGGAGCATGTGGAGTTTGTAGAGGAAAATGCAAGCAAGGAGACTGAGGAGCCAAGAGATGCTGAAGCGCTTCCAAGGACTGAGAAGGATTCACATCCTAGTCCTAAGGATAGAGTAGATATTGCTAGCACTTCTGCTTCAGAAGATGAAGAGGCTGCTAGAGCCAAGAATAGAAAGTTCCAGGTCTTCAAAAGAAGGAGCCAGAACAATAAGAAAGCCCTACAAATAATTGCTCCACAACCTGCCCCATCTACTGATTACAGTTCACTGATGGTGGCTTTACAGATTAAGCTGGAGGAGTAAAGGCAAGCTCTAGAAAAGTATGTGGATGAAGGGAATAAATCCATGCAGTTTGATCTTGCACAAGATATCAAGTCAATCACATTTGAAGTAAATCTTAACAAGAAGGAAATGACTGATTGTTTCCATAAGGGAGGCAATATAGTAGTCTATCTGGCCACACATCAAGAGAAAATAAAGACAAAACTTGATGACCTAGAAGTGAAGCAAGGCTATGTCCTGGAAAACCAGATAAGGATGAATGATAATCTCACAGCTTCTCATAATGCCATAGTAACTGAAATGAAGAATATGGCTACTGCTCAGACTACAGCAAGTGCTACTGCCAAGGCTGAATTTGACAAGCAATTGCAAGAGAGCCTAACTGCTGTCAAAACTGCCATTGAATATTCACAGAAGGCAATTACTGACAAGCTCCAAAGGTTAAAACCCTTCTATAAAGATGGAGTAAACTATCTGAATGCACAGATAAGATTTCAGAAAGATGATCTGAGGGATCACATAGAGAGAGAAGTCATAAAGGGGGAGAGGGTATTAGTCAAGGCAGGCTCTGATCATGCCAAATGGATTTCAAATTCCATCAGAGCCACCCTTGGATATCCACCCTTATGTGATGATGACAATGTTGCAGAGTCTGGAATCAATCCTGCATACCTTGGAGGAGAGCAAGCTAAAGTGGCTCAAGTGATATACCCTCCACCAGACTTTGAAATGATACATCAAGAGATACAGTCTATGTATAGTCCTCCTGAGGGAAATCAGAATGTCATCATAGAGAAAGTTGTTCAGCCTGTGCTAGAGGCAATACTCAAAGAGCAAGAGGCCTTATTAAAGGAACAAGAGACTCAATTGTCTAAGAAAAGATTTAGAGAGCAAACTGAACTAAGGCCTGATTTTGAACAATGGAGCCCCACTTCCAGGAATATCATCTTGACTATATGGAAGGCTGCTAAGGACAATGTCCTGGATAGAGGCAAGTGGTATTCTGACCTGGAGTGGAGGAAGCATGTGAATAGGCAAGAGGCCATTGTACAATATAGAAGAAAGGCTAAACTGGGAAAGCTACCTCCTAATGCACAGGATCCTAGCAAGTATTTTCCGAAGCCTTATCACTATTTTGAAAGGCAGAAGATAAAGGCTGAAGAGTTGAAAAAAAAAGATCTTAAAGGGAAGAAGCCTGCTGATGCTGTTGATGACACTGAAGCCCCAGTTCAAGCAAAGATTCAATCTGGAAAGGGGATTTTAATCAAGGAACCAGAGCAGTCTTAGAATAACATTTTCTTTAGTTTACAAATTGTAATCATTTGTATTAAAATTCTATGTAAACTTTTGACTAATGAAAATGTTGGAATTTGTAAGAACAATATTATATGTTCATCTATTACATTAATTGTTCTGAGCTAATGGTATATACATGTTCTGTTCATGCATGTTTAAGTATTTTCCCTGTCTTATATTACTGTTTTACATCATACTGAGAATTTGTTATGTATGGTGTATATCATTGACTAAGGGTTATGACTTCTCCAAATAGGGGGAGATTGTTGGGTACATTGGAATATATGTACCTGATTTGAAGAAGTCTCACCCTACTCAATGATATACATCAAGATGTATTTGATGTGGTTTGAGTTTATTTGTGCAGGTTAAGTAACTGCAGGTTTGCAGAAAAAGTTTCTAAGTCCATGTGTCGACACCCAGAAGAGAAGTGTCGACACTTAAGAAGGCTTGTGTCGACACCCAAAGAAGCTATGTCGACACTTGGCGTAATTGTGTCGACACCAGGAAGGCAGAGTCGACACCAGAAGAAAAGTGTCGACATATACAGGCAGTGTCGACACACAATGAAGAAATGTCTAAAGAATCTGTGTCGACACTTAGAAGCAGTGTCGACACCCAGAGGAACTTTGTCGACATTAAAAGTGCCAACACTAGGAGGCTGTGTCGACACTCAGCAAAACTTCAACAAAGTTCAAGTACAAGTGTCGACACTAGGAGGCTGTGTCGACACTCAATAAACTTCCGCAGAGTTTAAGTACAAGTGTCGACACAAAGAAGATGTGTCGACACTCAGCAAAGTCTCAACACATGAATAATGTGTCGACACAAAGGAGATGTGTCGACACTCAGCAAAAGGTTCAACACAGAAGGCATGTGTCGACACAAAGAAGATGTGTCGACACTTAACAAGTTTCAACACACGAAGATGTATCAACACAAAGGAGTTGTGTCGACACTTAGCAGGAATCAACTAAGTATTGAAGATGAAGGACTTGTGTCGACACATAAGATCAGTGTCGACACATTTTGAAGAAGCAGTGTCGAGAAGCAGTTTCTACAACACAAGGAGTTGTGTCGACACCATGAAGGCTAGTGTCGACACTTAGTCTACTTGTGTCGACACTTGGTCTATTTGTGTCGACACTTAAAGACTATATGTCTCGACACTTTCAGATAGTGATAGAGTTTTCAAGAAGTGACTGGATGACTTGACAGCTGCCATTTCAACCGATCAACTGCTACTGTCAGAGCTGTCAGAAGTTTGTTAGAAACCGGATCAGCCGGTCACCATGAAGAAAGCCTATATAAAGGCATATTCCTTCAACAGAGAGACATAGAGGAACATAGCAATCAATGAAGTGAGAAACAACAATCCAGAATAAGACCTTCAAGTGAAGATCTAATTAGTTGGAGAGAGAAAGCTCCTTCTAAGAAGACAGCTATTGAACCAGGCTGATAAAGAAAGTTTCAGATTGAGATCTAATTCTCAAGACAGCAGTTGATTGAAGATCATCTGCATAGAGAGACAACCCTACTGTGTTCTAATTCAAGAAGCTTTGAAGAAAACCAAGGGAGGTTGATCTCTGCAAAGTTCTTTCAAGAACTCATCAAGAAGCCAGTCAACTCAACTTTCTCAATCAGAGTTTTGGTTATTAATCTTTGTACTTTTTATTTTCTGTAGGATCCTAAGAGATCTGAGTTGTAAGCCTATATTTATAAAGGCTGAGTGATAGGGCCTGTGTACCTGAGTGTAGGAGATACATTTCTCTGAGTGTAGGCCTTGTTGAAGGCTGAGTGTAGGCCTTGTTGAAGGCTGAGTGTAGGTCTTAGTGAAGACTGAGTGGTAGGGCTGTTGTGCCTGAGTTGTAGGAGTGGGATCACTCTGAGTTGTAGGAACCTATTTGGGGTTCTGAGATGTAAGATCTGTGGATCTGAGAAGTAGTGGAGAAGTTGGGCCGAATCTAGTACACTACTAGATAGGCGAAGGGGGAAAGTGGATGTACCCAGACCTTTGGGAACCACTATAAATCCTGTGTGCTCTCTGTGATTGTATGCTTGTGTTATCTGTGCTGTGAATTACAATTACTGTACTGTATTTCTGCCTTAAAAGTTTAAAAAGATTAAGTGAACTTATTCACCCCCCCCTCTAGGTGTTTAGGCACTAGTTCTTTCATAAACTGTAGGAGTGATAAATCCTAAAGAGCAACTAGAATGATTAGGGGTTCACTTTCACACACCTCGGTGTCTTGGGAAGTTGGTTTGACTCGGTTGAAATTTGTGAGGGGCAGGATGGCCCGTCGAGCTTTGGCTTGGTTGATGTTTGTGATGGACGGGATGGTCCGGGGAGCTTTGGCTCGGTGCTGATACATAAGGTTGCATGTGCATTAAGTAAAGGTGGTGGGTCTTCGGTATTGGAGTGTCGATGCACCGACGCCAATACGTTGACCCGGCAAGTGTGGCTAGCACTTCGCCAACAGAAGTCTGGTGCGCCAGCCGGCAAGAGTACGCTGGAGCTCCGCTTAGTGCACCAGCATTGAGGCATACGATAGGTCTGACAGGTAGTGCTTTACTGGTTTAGAGGTGGGCGAGGCCCAAACCACCGCTTCCGTTTGCCACTACGGAGGTATCCTGGGAGGTTCGGCTCCAGAAAGGGGGAACTAAAGGTTTGTGTGCACAGAGTCGGGTGGGTGAGCTGCACTTGCATGATCGCATCATAACCCACTTGCATGTCATAACATAATCATAGAATAAAACCCCTGTCACCTATTGTATAAGTGGTATGGGACGCTTATACAATAGGCCCTGCAAAACGACCCCTTGGTCTATAAGCTTGTGTGCGCAAGTTTATAAATTAAGGTTAAGTTCTTATTATATATATATTGCTGTTAATAACTGACACCCAAGCGTATAAATTGGTATGCGACTTTTTATATGATGGGAGCCCTGTAAAAGATCCCTTGCTTATATGTTCTCGTATAAGTTAAGGTTAATTTTCATAGTTTACTCTACTACCACATGTACTATAAAAATTGCTAGTATAGGTCCGCTGCCATCTATTTCTTGATTACTCTCCACCTTCAAGTCCTCCCCTTTATTACTCTCCGCTCGGTGCCTAGGGGCTATGGGGGAATGGGTGGGGGATGATAGGACTTAGTATTTTAGACTAACGGTTTTCGAACCACATCATTTAGGGCATCGTAGAGCCCAGCATGGAGGAGCAGCCCCGCAGGTCGGCATGCTTGGAGATGGGGCAGTCTAGCACCGGAGTTCAGACGGCGGGGACTGTGAGCCCCTGACCTTAGTTGTGTTTTATTTTGCTTCCGTTTGATTGACTATGTAGTGAGGATTTGATATAGCGGGCTTAAGCCATTATTTTCAGTACATGATATTTTGTGGACTCTCCCTTTGTGGAGATTATATTACTCTGATTTGATTGTATTTTGTGGACTTTTGGTTAGAGTTTTACCACTCTTGTGCTTACTTTACTTTTGTTGCTTTTCTGTGATCAAATCGGCCGGCAGAATCGGCGTTTCGCGGTGATGACCCTTCAGGGCGTGAAGGTGTCACCGCTAAGCGGCGGTTCTGGGCCTAAGACCCCGGTATTAAAAAGAAAAAAAGGGGTCTTACACTTTCCAACAGTCCGAGCTTTTGGAATAGTTGGGTATTCGCTTGATCCTACATCTCGGACTTAGCTTTTTCATGATTCGAATCCTTGATATGCCATTGAATGGTTTGGTCTTCAAATACACCCAATCACCCACGACGAACTCGCCATTTCTGTGCTTGGCGTTATTATACTTAGCCTGCCTATCCTGAGCAATCAACAACCGCTCCCGAATTTTATGAATAATTAAAATCACATCTTCGACTTCCTTCCGCTTAAACAGCTTTGATTCGCCTGTCTCCAACCACGACAAGGGATTGCGACACTTCCTACCATAAAGGGCCTCGAAGGGCGCCATTTGAATACTTGTCTAGAAGCTGTTATTGTAGGCGAACTCGATCATATACAGGCCATCCTCCCATCTCTTCCCAAAATCTAGGGAACACATGCGAAACATGTCCTCCATCGTCCTGTTTACCCTTTTGGTTTGACCATCCGTCTGTGGATCAAAGACTGTACCAAACTTCAGTTTGGTGCCCAACAGTTGATGTACAAGCCTCAAATCATTAGACTGAAGCGTCCATCTCGGTCACTAACGATGCTATGGGGCACACCGTGCAATCGTACAATATTATCCATGTAAAGCTTTGCTAGATTTTACACCAAATCGTCCTTCCTATTCAGAATAAAGCGTGATACCTTTGTTAAACGATCAACGATCACCCAGATGGTGTCGTACCCTTTTTGCGATCTCTGCAAACCATGCATGAAATCCATAGATATGTCGTCGAACTTCCATTATGGTATAGGCAAAGACTTCAAAAATCCTCCGGACTTCTGACATTCGGCCTTCACTAATGCAAATGTATGACACTTCACCACATATAGTGCTATGTCCTTTTTCAATCTTGGCCACCAGAATAGCTTTTTCATCTCTTTAAACAATTTTGTTCTCTTTTTGTGAATCGAGCACTTGGTTAAATGTGCCTCGTACATCAACTCTTCCCATAATTGGCCCACCTTTGGGACGCACAATCGATTGTTCTTCCATAAAAGGCCATCATCAACGGTAAACTGGGCATTTAACCCATCCAAAGGCTCTACCATGCAGTGTTTCCTACTGTCATGTAGCTCCATCTCCTGTTAAATCCGGTCAGCAAGGTCATACTGCACCTCTGTCCAGTTCAATGTACTTTAGTACTAGACCTCCTATCAACATAAGAGATCTCCAAGGCCTCTAAATATCGAATAAGACGCTCATCATGCATCTGTATCTAGTTGGCATGTGTAGAAACCCTACGACTTAACGCATCTACAACAACATTTCCCTTGCCAGGAACGTAATGTATCTTGAAGGTGTAGTACCCAACGAACTCCATCCACCTCTGCTGGCGCATATTCAAGTCCTTATGTTCTAATAGATACTTCAGGCTCTTATGGTATGTATAGATATCAGCCTTCACGCCATACAATTAGGGCCTCCAAAGGTTCAAAGCGAATATCATGGCTTCTAACTCCAAATCACGGACTAGATAGGTCCTTTCATGCACTTTCAACTAGCGCAAGCCGTAAGCTACCACCTTACTATGTTGTAGCAAAACACAGCCTAAGTCGCTCCCTGAGGAGTCACTATATATCTCATAGCCTTCTGATCCACATGGAGACCACAAAATAGGTGTCGTGGTCAGGTTACTTTTTAACTCTTCAAAAGCATGTGCACACGCTGACGACCAAACAAACTTGTTGTTGCAGGATGGAGGCCAGGCGATCTGTTACTGTTCGGAGACCGGACGGTCTGGCGGTTTCTCCTAGCCGGTCTGTGTGCCGGGCTGTTGCTGTTTCGTATCTCTGCGGTCAGGCAGCTTGTCTCAAACGACTTGGAGACCGGGCGGTCTAGCGGTCTCCTGTGACGGCTTTCTCTCCGTGTGCTTGTTCTCTCCTCCTGTTGGTGGTCGGGCGGTTAGCCGATTTGTCTAACCGCACGGCTTGTCCGGTTTGACTTTTTGTAAAGCCGCATATACTTGTAAATTTTTAGTCCCACATTGCTTAATTGTAATCTCTCTCATCTCCTCCATTCTATAAAAGGGAGGCTATACCATTGTAATTGATACCTTTTTTGGATAATAAAGTTTACATTACTTCAATTTTTTGGTTTGTTATTTTCAGTTCGCACATGGTATCAGAGGACTCAGTCCTTTCCTCCTGATTGTGTGCGCTCTCTCTATTCTCACGGCTTATTCCTTCTTTCCGCGACCTATTTTTGCGGCTTGATTCCTCTTCTACCCGTTGCACTGTTCGCGCGGCTTGTTCCTTCCCGCGACCTATTCTCGCGGCTTGTTTCTGCTTTCCGCGACCTGTCTTCGCGGCTTGTTTCCTTGCTTCCCTTCCCTAGGCTCTCCTCTTCTTTGTTGCTACGACCTGTCCTTTAAGTCACCGCGACCTGTCCTCTTTTTTGTTGCTGCGACCTGTCCTTTAAGTCGTCGCGATCTGTTCTAGCCGCTCTCCTCTTCTTAGTCGACGCGACCTATTTCTTGTCGCCGCGACCTTGTTAGCCGCCATCCTTCTAGCTGCGACTTGTTTCTTCTGTTGTTTTCTTCTATGGCCCACTCCAATATCTCCACCACCAATACTCCTGTTGCCGCTCTTCCTCCTACACCTCCTACTCCTGGTAATCTGGGCACTGCTTCCAAGCTTATTAGTCCCAACTATCCAGATTGGAGTGTCTCCTTCACCTTCCTCCTCTGCTCTCAACGCAAACGTCATCATCTCACCGATGACCCTCCTCCACTTGATTCCCCTCTCTTTGATGACTGGGATCCCAGCGATGCTCTTGTCCGCACATGGCTGGCTAACAGCCTTTCTAATGAATGTCTTCCTGTCATCCGTGACGATGAAACTGTCAAGGCCGCTTGGCTACATCTTGCCGCTCTCTACTCCAAAGGGGCCCAGATGTCTCGCATCTATACTTTATATGCAGACCTCTTTGCTCGTCCCTCCATGTCTCCCGTAGCCGCTTACCAACAAGTTCAGGCTCTCGGAGCCGAAATTCTTCAAAACCGCCCCTTCTCTGCTGATCTCGCTGAGCAACACAAACACTTTCAGGAGCTTTTGGTTGTGTGTTATCTTTTCCGCCTTCCAGAGTCCTATGACATGATCTGTCAACAAATCCTTAGTGAGGCGGAGTCTCCCACCCTGGATGCCTCCGCTGCCTGCATTGCCGCTGTCACTTCTTTACTCCAACGTCCGTTATTATCCTCCCCTCCTCCATCGGACAACTCCGCTCACCACACTCAGCGCAGTGGCTCCGGTGGCCGCCATCTCCCCTCCAGCGAACGTGGTGCTGCTCGCTTCCTGTGTTCTCATTATGGCCGCACTTACCATACGGTTGATCGTTGTTGGAAGAAACATCCTCACCTCCACTAGTCTGGCGACGCTTCCTCTTCCTCTACGAGGCCGTCCGCCTCTGTGGCCAAATCATCAGGTAGTGCCCACGTTGCAACTCAAGGTAAATGGCTGATCGATTTTGGTGCTACCAATCATATGACCGGCAATCCGCACTGTTTTTCTCTCCTACAATAGCATGATCGGTTACCCCCAGTCCTTGTTGCGGACAGCTCTCCCTCACCGGTCAATGGAACAGGGGTTGTTCAAGTTACTCTGTCTCTTCGATTGGCGGATACCCTCTATGTGCCCAAGTTCCCATGCAACTTGTTATCTATCACTTCTCTTTACAAACAACTACAATGCTCTGTTACATTCACGTCTACTTCTTATTCTTTTCAGAATCCGGACACCAAGAGGACGATTGCTACGGGGACTGAGAGCGGCGGCCTCTACTTCCTCGACAATGTTTCTGCATTCTCCGCCTTCTCTACATCTTCTATTGATCTTCTCCAGTGGCACCTTCGCTTTGGTCATGCTCCTCCCCGTCTTCTTCGTCAGCTTCTACCATATCTCCCTCTACAAGGCCCACCACTCAACTGTGAAGCATGTCAACTCGGCAAGCATCACCGCTCTTCCTTCCCACCAAAGCAAGACCGTGGATCTTCTCGGCCGTTTGAACTTGTTCACTCCGACATTTGGGGTCCAGATCCTACCCTCACCGTTGGTCGGGGTAGTTCATATTTTGTAACATTTATCGATGATTTCTCTAGATGTACATGGGTGTATCTTTTAAAAGATCGCTCAGAACGTTTTTCTGTATGGACAACTTTCTATCATATGGTTACAACTCAATTTGATGCGTCTATTAAAATTTTTCGTTCTGACAACGCTAAAGAATATCTTAGTCATGCCTTCACTTCCTTTTGTGTGCAACATGGTATTATTCATCAAACTACCTTTGTATATACCTCGCAACAAAATGGGGTGGTGGAACGCAAGAACCGTCACCTTGATGTCGCCCGCACTTTGATGACACAAATGCACGTTCCTCGCTCATATTGGGGATACGCTGTCCTCCTCGCCGGTTACCTAATTAATCGCATTCCGTCCACAGTTCTCTAGGGCCAAACTCCATTCTCTCTTCTCTATCCTGGCAAGGATGCGTTTCCTCTTCCTCTGTGTATCTTTGGGTGCACGGCCTTTGTGCACATTCCTTCCGCAACCCATGCCAAACTTGACTCCCGTGCCACCAAATGTATCTTTTTGGGTTACTCAACTACCCAAAAAGGCTACTGTTGTTTTGATCCCGTTCAGCGGAAACAATTCTTATCCGCGGATGTCACCTTCTTCGAGAATGTTTCTTATTTCTCCTCCAACCCCACTCCACCTCCACTTCCTTCTCTCACGGTCCCCTCTACCCCGTCTACTATTGTCGAGCTTTTCCCACCATCACCTCCACCGTCTTCTCCTTCCCTCCCTTCCTTATCACCACCCCCATCTCCTTCTTCTTCGCGGCCATCTCTCTCCTCTCTCAGGCTAGCTCTCTCCGCCACAGATGCTCCGGTTGCTGAGGAACATGCCGAACTAGATATACCCATTGCTCTTCGCAAAGGGGTGCAGACGTGTACCCAGCACCCACTGGATGATGTTGTTTCATATGATCGTCTGACTCCTTCACGCAGAGCGTTTGCATTGTCTATCTCTGAGACCGCCACTCCCAGCACCTACCAGGAGGCTCTCACTATTCCTCACTGGAAGACTGCCATGGATGAGGAAATTGCTACCCTCACTGAACGAGGGACCTAGACCCTGGTTCCCCCACCATTGGGCACGAATGTTGTTGGCTGTCGTTGGGTCTTTGTTGTAAAATTCCGTCCTGATGGCAGCGTGGATCGCTACAAGGCCCGCCTGGTGGCCAAAGGTTTCACTCAGACCTATTGTGTTGATTACTTCGATACCTTCTCTCCCGTGGCTCGTCTCAGCACCATTCGGGTCCTTCTCTCTGTCGCTGTCAACAGGGATTGGCTCTTTCGCAGTTGGATGTTAAGAATACTTTCCTCTATGGTGATCTACAGGAAGATGTTTACATGGAGCAATCTCTTGGGTATGTTGCTCCGGGGAAGACACGAGTATGCCGACTAAAGAAGGCTATCTATGGCCTCAATCAGAGTCCTCGTGCCTGGTTTGACAAGTTTAGTGACATTGTTGCGGCCATTGGTTTTACAAGAAGCTCAGCAGATCACTCCTTGTTTGTTCGGAAAACCGCCTCTGGTCTGGTTATTCTTACGGTTTATGTTGATGACATTCTTCTTTCTGGCAATGACCAGGATGAGGTATTGTTGACAAAGAAACACCTTCGTCAACACCTGGTCACAAAGGATATGGGCTCCCAAAAATACTTTCTAGGGATTGAAATCTCTAGGAATCCCAACTCCATGGTCCTTTCCCAATGGAAGTATGCTCTTGATCTTTTAAAGGAGACAGGATTGACTAGTGCTAAACCTGCACGTTGTCCTATGGCTACTGGAGAAGACAAAACTTGGACAGATAACTCACCTCTTCTATCTGAACTTACGAGGTACCGATGTCTGGTGGGCAAGCTCATTTATCTCACGGTAACTAGACCCGACATCTCTTATGCTGTTGTCAAGGTGAGTCAGTTCATGCAAGCTCCTACGGAGTGTCATCTACAATCTGCTCTGAGGATATTAGAGTACATTAAAGTAGCACCAGGGAAAGGACTCCTCTTTCAGAAGAATGGTCACCTAAGGGTTGAAGTGTACTCTGATTCAAGTTATGCTGATGACAAAGGGGACCGCAAATCGACATCAGGTTTCTGCACGTTTATTGGAGGCAATCTTGTGAGTTGGAAGAGCAATAAACAGTCTGTGGTTTCCAGGTCTAGTGTAGAGACAGAGTATCGTAGCATGGCATCGACTACATGTGAGTTGAAATGGTTGCGGGCTCTCATGCTTGATTTAGGAGAGGTTTACAACTATCCTCTTCCTATGTTCTGTGACAACAAGGCCGCGATATACATTTCCAAAAATCCGGTCTTTCATGAGAGAACAAAACACATAGAAGTCGACTGTCATTTTATTCGGGAAGAGATATTGAAGAAACAGATTTGCACTCCGTTCGTCACTTCCGACAATGAGTTGGCAGACGTCTTCACCAAGCCGGTGTCCGCTTCCTTTTTCCACATCTGCGACAAGCTGGGCATGATTGATATTTATGCTCTAGCTTGAGGGGGAGTGTTGCAGGATGGAGGCCGGGCGGTCTGTTGCTGTTCGGAGACCGGGAGGTCTGGCGGTTTCTCCTAGCCGGTCTGTGTGCCGGGCTGTTGCTGTTTGGTATCTCAGCGGTCAGGCAGCTTGTCTAAGATGACTTGGAGACTGGGCGGTCTAGCGGTCTCCTGTGACGGCTTGCTCTCTGTGTGCTTGTTCTCTCCTCCTATTGGTGGTCAGGCGGTTAGCCGGTTTGTCTAACCGCACGGCTTGTCCGGTTTGTCTTTTTGTAAAGCCGCATATACTTGTAAATTTTTAGTCCCACATTGCTTAATTGTAATCTCTCTCACCTCCTCCATTCTATAAAAGGGAGGCTATACCATTGTAATTGATACCTTTTTTTGGATAATAAAGTTTACATTACTTCAATTTTTCGGTTTGTTATTTTCTGTTCGCACACTTGTGAGCCTTCCTTGTCAAGGTCGTGAAGGGTAACACTATCCGCAAGAAGTTCTCCATGAAGCGCATGTAGTAGCTGGCAAGCCCCAGAAAACTCCGGATTTCTGCCATAGAAGACAACACCGGCCACTCCTGTATCGCAACAATCTTTGTCGGATCTCCCTCGATTACCTCTCCACTAACAACATGACCAAGGAATGCAACCCAAGACAGCCAAAACTCACACTCAGAGAACTTGGCGTACTTTTGATTGCTCCTCAAGGTTTCCAACACGTTTTGCAAATGATATGCATGATCATCCTCAGGTTGGGAGTACACTAGGATATCGTCAATAAGGACTATCAATAACTGATCCAAGTTCTCATTGAATGTCTGATTCATCAAATCCATAAACACGGATGGCGCATTCGTCAGCCCATAAGGCACGATAGTGAACTAGTAACGCCCATAACGTTTGCTGAATGTCATCTTGGGAATGTCACTTTCCCTGATCCTCAACTGAGAGTATCCAGATTTCAGATCCAATTTTGAGTATACGGTAGATCCAACTAGCTGGTCTAATGAATCATCGATCTCAGAATCAGATACTTGTTTTTCTCTATCAACTTATTCCACTCCCGATACTCAATACATAGCCGGAACCTTCCGTCCTTCTTCTCCATGAAGAGGACCGGTGGGCTTCAGGATGACGAACTTGGATGCACATAACCTTGCTCTTGCAGTCCCTAAAGCTGTGCTTTCAATTCCGCCATCTCCCTTGGTATGCTAAACGGTAAGAAGTGAGTGACACAGGCTTGACACCTAACACTGGCTCAATTGTGAAATCTATCGTTCTCTCAGGTGGAATCTCAGGGAGATCCTTAGGAAGTACCCACAAACTTAGTCTCGTATTTGGTGTTCTATCCTAGTGTGACTCCTTCGAGTTATAATCAACATATGCATGCTGCTCCAAAAGTCATTCCATGCCTAAGTTCAAGATACAGATGATTTTTAATCAACATCTTGAACTCCTTTCCATACCATAACATGCATCCATTTGGTATGTATATAAATAACCAACTTAACCTTCGACACAATGGAAGGCATTACGTCAAACAACACGAAAACCTTAGATATTAAGAAGCGAGAAGGCCCTATAACGACCAGTGCTCTCACAACCAAGAGTGGAACAAAGCCTACTTTAAACGAGTCATACATCAGAAACGAATTAGGTCACAAGTATATAAAGCAATTTAAAAGTTATAAACTAAACTATACCTATCACCTCATTCCTTTGCTTATGACCTCCTTCCTTTTCCTCTATCGTCCCACTCCAACAATCACGGGCTATATGTCCCGGCATGCCACAAGTATAACATGTAACTGGGTTTCACCCAAAGGTTGCTCCAGGTCTTACCTTCTTTGCCCTTGGGATATTACTACGACATTCTCGGGTAACATGTCCTATCTTGCCACAGACGTAGCAATTACGCGAATTTTGACTAGTGATTTCTTTAGACACAATAGAAGGAGAGGTTTGTCCAATAGATCTGGAGTTCTTAATCCATCTTCGATACCCAGTATTTGATGAGTTTGGTACTTTGAGTTATGGCCCTAATTGAACCTTTGCAAAATCTATTTCCAAAGATCTAGTCGACTCCACCAATGCTCGAAACCCAAATAACTTAGGGCCTACCAATAGAAGTCGTAGATCATCACACAGACTGTTATAAAAACTATTGATCATAGTCTGCTCATCCTCCAACTCAAATCCTACATAACGACTTATCATGACAAACACATGTAAATACTCATCAACTAAGTGCGCTCCCTGCACCAAACATATGTTCAACTGCTGATCTGAGGCTCGTCTTATTATAGTTTGCTCCAGAGCGTCAGCAGGCATTGAAGCCACCCTAAGTACAAGGGGCTTCACATGCCTTCCATGTTGGTTATTGATCATGACAAACACCGCTTCAGCTACCAATCTTATGGTTTCAGCGTAATGAGGGGTCATATGCACTTCATCATGCACACTACTCCCCGTAGAGTGCTGACATTGGGACTGCTCGACACCATTCCTAGTCACCTATAATCATAAAACACTCAAAAGGCAACCAAACATATTGCTAAAAGCAATTACATGAACAGTCAGGTTTCTCAAACTTGTGTATCTTCATTCCTAAGTGGACATTCGTGAGTTCTTTCATGTTATAACGATAACACACATACATGTGCTCACCACCCCTTAAAAGAATTCGTCCACGAATTCAAATAAGAAAGACTGACACCTCCCTCTGATACCAAATTATAACACCCTCATCTGTCACATAGAATATAATAGAAAGCCCGGTAGGGGCCCCACACCATATTCCACGGACAGTCAGTGGAGTTACATATTGAAACCATAATCCATAAGTGCATCACAACTCATAGTGCATTCTAGAGGAAGTGAATTAATTGCTTAGAACCCAACCATTTGAATGTCAAATAAACAAAATAGGAATGATAAAACAAATATACGAAATAGTTATGACCTTAAGATATTACAAAGGTTTCCTCAAATAAAAGTGTATTACATACTTCGGCTCGCATGACGACAACACATGAGTAGTAAAAGAAAACACAATTCGCTCTGGCCTTCGAGGGCCGGCTTAGTAACCTTGGGCTTCAGCCTGCTATTTCTCGCTCGGCTCAGCTGCACCTGCACGAAGACATTCCACCCAAAGGGTGGCAAACAAGGCAACAATTAGCATTAGCTTACAAAATTATAACGACCCGCCCCCCACTCGGGGTGACGATTCTCCTTCCCTGCAAGCCTTTACATAGGTATATAATGACAATCAAAACATGCAACTTAGGCACTAATTACCACATATGTTGGCATTGCTGGCCACGCAGCCCGTGCACTCAGGGCATATTATCGGTGTGCTGAGATTCAAGCCACACCTTCTTGAGCATTACCGTCTTTTCAGCCTGAAGCCTAAGACTCTCCCTACGCTACGAAAAAGTTAGGTTGAGATTCAAGCTACTAACTCACTCCAAGTTGATCGCCATAAGGTGGGTACAGGTCAGCCACAGCCCGTTGCTCAAACCTTCAGGCTCGCAAACCACGACGCAGGTCAGCCTTCCCTTTCCCATTCACGATACATAACCACATTATGTTCCAAGGCTGCCACTCACGACTGCTAAAGCTGGGCCCCTCAGACTCTCAGGTCATCACAATGGCCTCCAGGTCTCCAAGAGACAGGCCTCAAATTCACAATGGACCACAAGTCTCCGAGAGACAGGCCTCATGGCTCACTGGGAGATACCATTGGCGGTAGCACTACTATCATGCGGTAGGGGACAGACTATCATTTATTCCCCTCCAAATATGTGTTTTCTTGGAATCCTTCTCCAGTACTCTCTCTGCAGCAACCTGTACACCCCGCAACTCCGAAAACCGCATGTTTACTACAGAGTCTTTTCCGACATACATACAATCATCACCAATCCAAACTAACCTATCCGGATGGGCTTCACACAACATGCCTATTCCGTACTTCGATTCTGAATTCTAAATGCAAAGACAATGAGGATATAATCGATCTACCCATCCGGAAAACTGCGTCCACATGCTCGTCGAGCGTCTACCCTCACATGCCAAAACAAAGGACTTCACATGTCCAAGAAGAAGGATCGTTTCCCTTGATGTTCGTTTTGGTGCCATCGCCGAAGATCTAGCTTGATGAAAATGACCACCACGTTCTTGCCCCCATAGATCCGAACTCGGCTTGCAAATCGGAGCTCCGAAGCTCCAACAATGGCGGGATCTCCATCTTCTTCCTCTACCTCCTTCTTCACTCTCCCTTCTCTCTAACCCTTTTAAAGAGAAAACCTATGGATCAAATGAAGAAGAAAACGCCCTATCCAGCCTTATACTGCCTGGGATGACACGCCACCATCAGATCTCTAGTAAAAACCGACGAACGACCACAATTCACTCCATAATTCAGTTTTCGAGACTTACCGCCGCGTGGTAGAATGTTACCGCCGCGCGGTAGCACATGCGTTAGCTTGTACCGCAAGCCACCTGTTCAAAACCTTCAATCACATGCTGACACATGACCACGTCATAACTGCTCTGCTACCGCTTCACGATATCTTACTATCATCGAGTGATAATGAAAGTGAGGGGTTAGATCTGGAATACTCTAGAGCGGGGTGAATAGAGTATTTAGAGTTTTTATAAAATTTTCTAACTACTTCAATCTAGTCCTAGTGCTGTAGGAATAAAATTAAAGCACAAATACAGTTATCCTAACTATCACAGCCACAACAAGAAATAAAAGAAAAGAGCAATCAGACAACACAAGAAATTTATAGTGGTTCCCCAACCTGGGTATATCCACTCCTCTACCACACTGGTAGGAATCCACTCAGATTTTTGATCAGGTGTCTGCCACCAATGAGCTTTTGATCAGGTGCTCAAAAACCAAACCTCAAGTCTTTTGGTCAGGTGACTTGCAACCAGGAATAACTTTTCAAGGGAGTTAAGAACCCTTTATATAGTGGGGGGATGAGAGATGATTTTTTCTTCTCTTTCTCAAGTTACAACTAAGAAGACTCAAGTGGATATGATGTTAGCAAAAGGCTCCCCGTGAGATGTTGAATGGTTCAGGGAGATGGAGCTTTGCTTCAGTATGATAGGCCTTCAGTCTTTCAGCTTTGACCAGACAAAGTACAGGAACTTCTTGACAGATAGAGGATTTGTTGTCCTTTGAAGTGTCCTGAAGTGTAGAAGAAAGAAGACTCTTGATTTTGATTTGATGTTATTCTTCTTCAGATTGCTGATATTCTTCTGGTCTAGATCTTGTATTTCTGTATCAGCTTTCTATCTCTTTTTATCTTAGAGTGTTGTCGAGAGAGAGAGCAGTAGAAGATTCTTGATTCCTGAATCACAAAACTGACTGACTGTCCCCTTTTTTTGTGTGTTCCTTACAGAGAAGAAGATGGAAAATCCCTTTTTGTATATTCCATATTATCTTCCTTTTGAAAGTTGAAATTCTTCTGCATTCAATGCTGACGGCCTGGAGAATGTTTTGCATTGTTTGAGTTTCCCCAACTGTCCCATGGAAAAATGACAATCAATAATCCTGATGAAGATCGTAATTAATGCTCCGTCTAATGGTAATATTTAGAGAATATTTTAGCATTAATTACTCAGGAATTATTTCAGTAGGAAAGGGACAGAAGGTTGGAAATGACCAAGTCTGGATTCGTCGAACTTAGAAAGAAATCGTTGAGATGAGTCCACAGTTCGTCGAGCTGAGGAGTTGTGTTCGTTGACCAGATGGGTTCTGTTCGTCGAGCTGAGTTCCAAAATCGTCGAGCTGAGAACAGATAACTGCATTCTCTAGAACCTTGCCTTTTCTGTGCATGAAGTTTGTCGAGCTGATAATTTGACTTCGTCGACCAGAGTTAAGTGAAGTGTCTTTGGACTTAGATATTTCTGGAATGAAATGCTGAAGTAGAGTATCCAGAAATCGTCGACCTGAGAACTGGGTTCGTCGAACTGAGAACTAGTTTCGTTGGAATGTGTCGACACAAGTCCTGTGTGTCGACACAATTGTTTCTTGTCTCGACATAGTTGTTATTTTGACAGAAATCTGGAGTGTGTCGACACAAGTTCTGTGTTTCGACACAATTGCTGTCGACAGATATTATGTGTGTCGACACAAGTCCTGTGTGTCGACATAATCTTGCTTCTGGTGTCGCCACAGTTGATGTCGACAGATGTTCTGTGTGTCGACACAAGTCCTGTGTGTCGACACAATTTGGCTTCTGGTGTCGACAAAGTTGATGTCGACAGATGTTCTATGTGTCGACACATGTCCTGTGTGTCGACACAATCTAGATTCTGGTGTCGATAAAGTTGATGTTGACAGATGTTCTGTTTGTCGACAAAAGTCCTGTGTGTCGACACAATCTGGCTTCTGGTGTTGACACAGCCTTTCCCAAGTGTCGACATAATTTCTTGAGTCCCTGGCAGTCTATTGAAGGCTGGTCCAAGTGATGTTGATTCTAAGGACTTGGCCTAGACTCTAGGACACAACCATGACCCTGGCTTACATTATGGGTCATATGATCCTAACTTAGTGAACCTAGCCCAAATCCAAATAGGGATCCAACAATCTCCCCCTATTTGGGTAAGGTCACTAATTACAGACTCATAATAAAATCAAAAAATTTACAAAGCATGAAAACATATATCTAGCAGGAAAAATAAACACATGCAACAGATATATATATATATATATAAACAGTAAGCTTTGTATCAATAAATTAAAAAGTAGTTTCAAAACAACACAAACTTATCAGTTCAGGTTTCACTTTCTCTTCTTCTTCTCCTTGTGCTTATCCTCTTTAGCTCTTTCACCAGGCTTAGTAAATATAATTTCCCTGTTGGGATCTGCATCTTGCACCTTTGTCATTGTCATATCAGCAGCACCTATGATATTTAGAAATGTAGCCCTTGGGACCACTGCTTCTGGATGCAATTTCATGTAGTCATCAACATTAAAGAATTTATTAGCCTTTTGAAACCTGTTGAGCTCTTCCTTCCAGTATTTTGACATAGTAGTATACTCTAATGGATCCTTTCCTTCAGCTCTGGCTTTGTTGATCATAGAAAGGCCAACCACTTCTTGGAACCTGTCCATCTTAGTTGTTGTTGCTGTTTCAGGATCTTCATATGGTACAGGTGGGGAAGCAGGTTTGTTGGAGCTTTCAGCTTTGTGTTGTTCTGGGAATTGTTGCTATTTTTATTGTTGATGCTGTTGTTGATGTTATTGTTGTTGCTTGCCAAATGAATGCTGTCTTTGCTGGCTGATTCCTGAAAATGAGGACCTACCCTGATGCCTTTGATAAGTTTGAAACTGAGTAGGCCTTTGAGAAGTTGTGCATGAAGCACCAGCAGCTGAAGGAGGAGGTGGAGGGTCCTTCCTGAATCTTTGTGTAGGAGGAGGTGAATACCTTCTACTTCTCATTCTTTCTTTCTGTTCATTTTTAGATAACCACATCCAAGCAGGCATACCCTTATAAGGAGTGATTTTATGAAGGATATAGTAAGGGGTGTCATTTGTTGGATTGGGCTTTGGAGCAGGAGGTGGAGGAGATTTCCTTTTCTTGGAAACTTTCTTTTTCTTGGCCTCCTCATCTGAGTCTTCATCATCATCATCATCATCAGTGGACTCTTGAGGATTATCATATAGAGCATTTAAAGGTTTTAGGGCTTTAGCGGAAATAAGGGGTTTCTCAGCTTAAGAGGGAGGTGGAGGACGAACTACAACTTGAGCTGGAGAACTATCTATGACAGTGCTTTCAGCACCTGCCTTATTTTCTTCCTCAATATCAGCCATGATCAAAGCATCAAGATCAGGCATTGGTGCATCATCCATGACAAAAATTGGAGCAAGAGGTGATGAGACAATGGGGGAAGCAACTCTGGGTGGAGATGAGATGGCTGGAACCTCTATTGTGGCAAAACTGGCCTTTAGTTGCTTGGAAACTGTGGGGCTTATAGGAGAGGAATAAGGAATTATAGCTAAAGATGGCTTAGTATAGTCAGCTGGAGGAAAGCTCAAATAAGCTGTATCAAAAATTCTCAAAAGATTTACCAAATCTACTGTGGGATTATGTTGGGTACATTGGAAAATGTGTACCAGATTTGGAGAAACCTTACCTAACTCAATGATATGCATCAAGTTGTATTTGATGTTGTGTTGAGTTATCATGTGCAGGTTAAGTAAATGGAAGGAAAATTTTCTAAGTACAAGTGTCGACACTTGGGAATGGCTGTGTCGACACCAAGGGTCAGATTGTGTCGACACCCAGAATTTGTGTCGACACACAGAAAATTTGTCGACGACGCTGTGTCGACACCAAGGGCTAGATTGTGTCGACATCATCAGGATTTGTGTCGACACACAGAGAAACTGTCGACACATTCCAGAATTCTGTCGACAACGACTGTGTCAACACACAGAACTTGTGTCGACACACACCAGAATTCTGTCGACACCAACTTTGTCAAGAAAAGGAGTGTTTGTGTCGACACACAGGACTTGTGTCAAGCACATTCCACAGAAGCTGTGTCGAGAAGTAAAAATGAAGCTGTGTCGACATCATCAAGACTTGTGTCGACACATAGACTATGTGTGTCGACATATGTGAAGTATTCACTCGACATTCTCTACTGCTGAGTCAAAGACTAATGAAGGTTGAAGTAATACAACTGGAGACTTGACAGCTATTATTACTGACATTGTTGTCACATCTGTCAGAGGTGTCAGAAGACCGTTTGGAACCGGAACAACCGGTAACCATGGATGAAGCCTATATATACATATGCTCTCTCAATAATAAACAGCTAATCAATTATCGATTGTGAAGAAGTGATCGTGAACACGATTAGTGAATAAAGAATAATCTCTTAAGGATTGAGGATCCAAAAGAAGAGAAAGAAGAAAGAGTCAACAGATTGTAGAGAGAGAAAAACAAGAAGGAGAGAAGTCCTCATCCAGTGAAGGCAGATCCTGAACAGTCTGCCAGAAGAATTCAGATCAATTCTGAAGAAGAATTCAGATTAATTTCTGAAGGAAGCTGATTGAAGATCAACACCAACACCAAGAAGATCAACCTTACTTTGTTCAGATTCAAGAAGCTTTGAAGAAGCTAAGACAAGTTGATCCTTAAGTAATCAGTTCTATAAAAAACTGATCAAGAAGCCTTCAACAATTTCTCTCTCCATCTGGTTGAAGATATTATTATCATTTCATCAATAACTTTTATAGGATCTGTAATAGATCTGAGTGTAGGAGATTTACTTCTCTGAGTTGTAAGCCTAAATTATAAAGGCTGAGGTAGGGCTGAGTGCCTGAGCTAGGGGAATTTGTTCCCTGAGCTGTAGGCCTGTGAAAGAGGCTGAGGTAGGGCTTTTGCCTGAGTTGTAGTAGTGGGGTGTCACTCTGAGTTGTAGGCCTGTGGAAGAGGCTGAGGTAGGGCTTGTGCCTGAGTTGTAGGAGTGAGGATTCACTCTAAGTTGTAGGAACCAGTCTTGGTTCTGAGCTGTAAGATCTGCGGATTTGAGAAGAAAGAAGGAAGTTAGGCCGAATCCAGTACACTGCTAGATATGCGAAGTGGGAAAGTGGATATACCCATTATTTGGGGAACCACTATAAATCTGGTGTGCAATCTTTGAAATGTTATGTGTATATGAATGCTGTGCTGTGTTTTCTGCTGAATAAATTGCTAAACTAGATAGATTTGTATGCCTAAGTTAGAAAAATAATTGAACATATTCACCCCCCCTTTAGGTGTTTAGAACATATTGAAACAAATTCTTTCAAGTGGTATCAGAGGGAGGTTACTCAAAGAATAGACTTAACAGTCTGAGTAGATCTCCAAGGCAGAAATCTATTAGGGAAAATGGGTTCCATTGAGAATCATAAGGAGTTTGGTTCCATGAAGTTACCTATATGCAGGAAAGAGATTTTTGGCATATGGAAAGAAAGAGTTAGACTGTTTATGGAAGCTTCAGATCAAAGAATCTATATGACAGTCAAAGAAGGTCCATTCATCCCAATGAAAGTCTCAGTTCTTGATGCAAATCTCAGGATACCAAAGGAGTATTCTGAAATGATAAAGGATGAGATCATCTTGTCTACTATGGATTAGAGTGCACAGAATATAATAGTCAGTGCTATAGATGATTCAACATTCCAAAATTTGATTCACTGCAAGACCTCCAAAGAAATGTGGGCCACCCTGATTGTCTACATGGAGCGTTCAGAAGAAGTGAGAGAAGACAGAAAGTCTATGCTGAATTAGGAGTATGAAAGTTTTAGACAATCTAAAACAGACAGCATAACAGAATGTTACAAGAAGTTCTTCAGAATAGTTAATTAACTGATGTCATATGGAAGAGTATTCAGCACATATGAGTTAAATGATAAGTTTCTGAGATCATTAACTAAGGACTGGGAGACCAAGATATATGTCATTAGAGAAGTGGCCAGACTAGCAGAAATCACACCTCCAACATTATTTGGCAAACTGCTTTCATATGAGATGCAGCTGATGGTCAGAAAGGAGGAGGAGAAAAGTAATAAAGTTGATTACAGAGATAAGTCAGTGGCTTTCAAGACTGAAGCCATAAGAAAGGACAGGAGGATGTCTCCATCTCCTCCTAGGAAAGCTGCAGAAGTAGTTTCAGAAAGTTCTGACAGTCACACATCAGATAGTCCAAATTCTAATGAAGACTTAGCTGCTTTCTCAAAACAATTTCAAAGCTTCTTGAAGAAGAAATAGTGGAGATCCAAGCCATCCTCATCACAATCCAAGGATGATTACTATCAGAAAAATAAATCCTCTAGGAAGGACAGGTATGGCTTTAAACCTAGTAAATTATCTTCAACTAAGATTGTTTGCTATTGTTGCAACAGGCCTAGAGATGTGGTAGCTGATTGTCCTGACAAAAGGAAATAGTCTAATGACAAGAAGAAACTAAAAAACAAGGGCAAGAAGGAAAAATCCTTTGTTGCAAAGAAGCAAAAAAGCTGGTCAGATTCTTCATCATCAGATTCTGAGGCTGAAGCTGAAGCTGAAGCATACATAGGACTGTTAGAAACTGAAGAGGATGCAGAAGAGGCTGAGTTCTTGAAATTGCTGGACTTAGTAAATGGAATTGAAGAACATTGTTATAAAGGGCTGATGGCCTTGACAGAAGAAGATCAGTGTCAGGATCAGCCTGGTCCTAGTAAGGTAAATAATTCTTCAATAGTTTCTGATTACTATACTGGTTCAGAATCAGAAGCATCTGCAACAAGAGATGTGGATGAATCTGAATCTGAAGGGGATGTTCATCAACTTATTGATGAATATGGTGATCTGCTGCAAGCACTTAAGAAAAGCAGAATCCTTAACAATGCACATGCCAAGGAAATTGCTGTTCTTAAGCTGGCTGCATTAGATTCAGAAAAAAATGCTGGATCTAAAGATGAATGAAGTAGCCAAACTGAAAAACATAACTGTTATTCAGATGGGTACTATTACATTCAAGAATGATCAAATCAAAAGTCTGGAAGTCAAAATTTAGAGGGAAAAGGATCTGGTGGCTAAATTCTCTAAGCCAAAATTAGTCTTACCTTTAATTGATGACTTTATTCCCAAAAAGGGTAAGACAGGATTGGACTTTAAGGGAAATGCAAGGGCTGCCAATTCCAAAAGAAAAGGCAAAGCCCCAGTACAGCCACTAGCCTTCAAACCCCCCATTTCCTTCAGAAAAGTGTGGCAGCCAACTAATAGATATGATCATGATATCATACATGGTTATGGTAAGGCTGATATTCTGAATGACCTGGGTCTATCTCCAGCACTCAAGCAAAGAACCACTGTACCAACAGTGTTAAGAACAGCTGACAGCAATGCTGTTAAAACTGTACCTAAAAAGAGGTATAATAGATATGAGTGCTGGTACTATGGTAAGATAGGGCATTATGCCAAGGATTGCTGGCACAACACTAGTGTCATTAAGAATGCCAGCTTACTTGTGAGCAAGGCTGCTGGTAAGAATATCAAGTTTCAATCTAACTTGAGTCTAGTGTAACAGCCCGATTTTGCTCAGCAGGAAACTTTTTGGGTGACACGGCCTGGGACACGGGCGTGTCCCAGGGCGTGTCCTGTGTGTGTCGAGTGTTGAGAGGATCAGTCGACGTTTTTCGCTCGATGATGTGTCGAGAGAAGGCACACGGCCAAGGACACGGGCGTGTCCCCGGCCGTGTCGTGTGCTCGATGAATTTTGCTTGACGATCGTCGAGTGTCGAGATGTGGTCGTCGAGTGTCGAGAAGTGGGTGCACACGGCCTATGACACAGGCGTGTCACAGGGCTTGTCCCTTCGGCTAGACGAACTCAGCCCGACGAATTTTGCGCCAGGGCGTGTCTTAGAGCTGTGTATGGGCACACGGCCTGGGACACGGGCGTGTCACATGCCATGTGAGTCTCAGGCGATTTTGGGATTATTTTCGCCGGTGAACACGACCATAGACACGGGCATGTATGAAGGCGTGTTTGGTGACACGGCCCATGACACGGGCGTGTCCCATGGGCTTGTCACTGGTTTGGATAAGGCGGTTGACCACCGTTTGAGACACACGGCCTGGGACACGGGCGTGTCACAGGCCGTGTCAGGCAAAAATCAGCTTTTTTGGCAAAATCGTGGCCGTCCATTCCTTCAGTTGGGATCCCATGGCTGAATTGCCTCCCTATTTCCTTAAGGCTGTGAATGAGAAGAGAAATCTCATTTCTCCTATTTGGCTTCTCTTTCTTCATTGTTAGTGAGAGAAAGGGAGAGGAAGAAGGAGGAGGAGGAAAGGGGGCTGATTACCGGTGGTGTTGCGGTTTACCGACAAGAGATCCGAAGCCGGCGTTGCGGAGGAAAAGCTCTTGTGATTCGTTCAAGCTAACTTGGAGCTTATGGCACCAAAGAGGGCTTCAAGGGTAACGACTTTTCTTCCTAGCCATGTGAAGGCTTCCTTTTGGCATATGTTTATGATTCCCCCACCAAGAGGTGGCTGATTTTGGGAGTCTTTTGGGTGATTTATGAAATCCCCTTTGTTGGCATATAGATCCGGAATTGGAGTAAGGAATAGGCATGTTGTGTGAAGCCCATCTGGGCAGGTTGGTCTGGATTGGTGATGTTGCATATGAACCGGAGAAGACTCCGTGATAAACGCGTAGTTTAGGAGTCGACGGGTTGGACCTGTGAACGGAAGTAGCAGGAAGTACTGGGGTGGTAGTCCAGGAAAATATCCGTGTTATGCTTTTGGGTCATACTTGTGAATGAAGCACAGGAAGTACTGGTGTGACCAGGAAAGGCCCTTTATAATGCTTGATGTCGTACGGTGTCTCCCTGTGAAGAGAGTAACAGGAAGTACTGGTATGCCCAGGAAAGACCCCTGACATTTGTGATATTGCGGTGTCCACCAGTGAAGAGAGTAACAGGAAGTACTGGGGTGCCCAGGAAAGACCCGCTGAGATTGTGAAATGAATGGGTGTAGAGAAATACCCAGGCTGTATGCCAAGAACAGGATTGGTGAGACTGACCCGCGCCTTTATATAGCCATGAGTATGCTGTACTCGGAGAAGGCAAGGCGATTTGAGCAACGGGGGGTGGAGGATCCGACCTGCGTTATGTCCGTCCGACGTGAAACCAGAAAGTGCAGTCTGTTGGAGCGCATAGCAAGAGTCTTAGGCCTGCGCTCCGTGAGACCATGGGGGGCTACGGGCCAATCCCGGTTCACTAGGACTATAAAACTCCGGCTGCACGCCATGGAGTAAATGCTCAAGAGAATTACCGTTGGGTTGTGCCCCTGATACGGTGGTGGGCAAGTGCTTTGCCAGAACACCAAGAATGTGCCCTGAGTGCACGGACTTTTGGGTCGGGTGGCGAACGGTTATGATGGCATGTGTGCGTGAAAGCACATTTTATGAGTTATATTGCCATGCTTGTGATATGATATGCCTGCAGGGAAGATTACCGCTGCCCCGAGAAATGGGGTAGGGTCGTTATAATTTGGTCAGCTGAATGCTGACTGTTGCCTCTGTTTGCCACCGTTGGGTGGATTGTCCCTGTACAGGTGCTGGAGAGCCGAGCGGGACGTATAAAGGTTGATGTCCCTGCTGCTGTTGCTGCTCTTACTGCTAGCCCTCGAAGGCTATTTGGAATGCTTTTATGTTTTTCTTGTATTGTGGCCGGCCTGCGCGCCAATCTTTTTAGGCCACTGTTTGAAAGCCTTGTAAGGCCATAAGGCCATCTTGTATACTGTTGTAAGACAATTCTTTGTGCTATAAAACATGGTGTTTTATTTGTTGGACATGCAAGAGAGTAGTTCAAGTTGTAGTATAGGCTTCCTTTAGAATGCTTTGTGATAGGTGTGATGCGCTACTCTGATATCATCCCGTACCTTCACCGTCTGTTTTGTGATATATACTGTGGGGCCCCGGACGGACCTTCTAGAATATACCATATGAACAGATGGGGTTGTTACATTTTTGGTATCGGTTGTTTTGGTATTTCCCTCTCGAAGTCGTGGCCGACTTCTTTTGTGTGGTGGCGAGCACGTGTTTGTGCAAACCAAAGTCTACGAATGAAATCCTGAATGTCCATGATAGGAATGCAAAGTTGTGTGTTTGAGGAACTTGCGTGTTCCTACTTTGTGTTGTTTGCTTGTGTACGATCGCTAATGTGTGTGTCTTGTCCACCTTTAGGTGACACAGAGTGGAGCTGGGCAGTCAGAGCCCCAGCGTTCTGATGAAAGTACGGCACCAGCCGAGGTGCCTACACCTCCACCGTCTGCAGAACATGTGTGTTTAGTTGCGGAGGCATTATTTACCATGATCAAAGGACAGCCATTGAGGCAGGAGCAACCGGCTGTGAGGCCAGAACAGGTGGCGGCAAGGCCTGAACCTGTAGTGGATGTGGCTCCTCAAGCGGCTGAGAAGCAGCTAATGCGGTTTATGAGTTTCCATCTGCCTACGTTCTCGGGAGCAAGAACTCCGACGCAGGCTGAGGATTGGTTATCGCGCGTCAAGCGAGTCATGACAGCGATTGGAACGGCGGAGCACCAGAAAGTCACCTTAGCTACCTTCTCCATTGAAGGCGAAGCTAGATTATGGTGGGATGAGATTGAGTTGCATCACTTGGCGGGTCGTCCGTTAACCCAAGTATCGATGGAAGAATTCTCCCGACTCTTCCTTGCGGAGCACCTTCCTGCGGCTCAATGGATAGCCATGGAAAATGAATTCCAAAGGCTGACCCAAGGTGATAGCAGTGTTGACGCATACCTGCATGAATTTACTCGTTTGGGGCGGTATGCGTGTTCTATATTTGCAGATGAGAAGAGGAAGACCAATCGGTTCTATGAAGGACTGAGGGACGAGTTGCGGTTCCTGGTGTCTAGTTCTGTGAACCAAGGCTTCCAGGCGTTGGTTGACACTGCGAGCACGCTAGAAAAGGATATGAAGAGGATGCAGGGGAAGAGAGCTTTGGCTGTAACGCAACCGGAGTGGAAGGCGCCCCGATCTGGGAAACAATTTTATAAGAAGAGATGGGGCAAGAAGTCCAAGAAAAGTGGACAAGCTCCTTCATCAGTTGCAACGGGAGCAACGTCGGGGGCTACCTCAAACCCAGATACTCGTATCTGCTATAATTGTGGTCGGATGGGGCATATTGCGTGAGATTGTCGGATGCCGCCAAAGAGTGAAAAGAAGGCGGGAGCATCTTATGCGGAAAAAGGAAAGGCGGTGATGGATTCCTCTGCCTCGCAGGCGCAACCCCGGGTCTACAATCTTGGCCTACAGGAGGCCATCGAGCAGAGTGACGTCGTCACAGGTATGAGTTTAGTTTTGCATATGCTATTGTTTGTATGCTTTGCTTAGTGCATCTGTGTTTGCAGTTTGTGTGTGTGATATGATTGTCACAAGCTTTGTGCTGATTCGAGACACGCTGGCACGAGCACTGTTTGATACGGGTGCATCACATTCTTTTCTGTCTAGTGAGTTTATAGCGCGGCTTGGGATACCTAGTCATGCAAAGACAGATACCGTCAGAGTGGTGTTACCGAATGGCTGTTGGATGCTTGCTGATCAAGCTTGCGATGTGGCGGTCCAGATAGGAAGTCGGGATTTCAATTTAACTGCATCTGTTTTCCCAATATCGGAATTCGACGTGATTTTTGGGATGGATTGGCTTGCGGAGCAGCATGCCATGATTGATTGCCAGTCCAAAGAGATCACGTTAGGCCAGAATACCAAATAGGAGACAAAGTTCGTGGGTATGCAAGGAGTAGGCGGGACGTTGATGTCTGCACTCCAGATAGTCAAGGTTGTTTGGAAGGGTGCGGAGTGTTACTTTGCACTGATTCAGGCTGTTGAGACTAAGGACAATGTGTGCGAGGTTCCGATTGTGGTGGAATTTACAGATGTGTTTCCCACGGATCTCCCTGGGCTACCACCCCAGTGGGAGTTTGACTTCATGATCGAGTTGGTGCAAGGTGCGAAACCTGTGGCCCGCTCGCCATATCGCGTCGCGCCAAAAGAGATGGCGGAGTTGAAGGTACAATTACAAGAATTTCTGGAGCAAGGTTATATACGCCCAAGCATGTCACCTTGGAGCACGCCTGTGCTTTTTGTGAAGAAGAAAGATGGTGGGTTGCGGTTGTGTATCGACTACCATGAACTGAATAAGATGACCGAGAAGAATAAGTATCCGATACCCTGGATTGATGAGTTATTCTATCAGCTGGTGGGCTCGACCGTCTATTCGAAGCTGGACCTGAAGTCTGGTTATTACCAGTTGAGAATTCGGGAAGGTGACATTCCCAAAACCGCATTTGGAACGCGTTATGGGCACTATGAGTTCACAGTCATGCCATTTGGATTGTGTAATGCGCCCTCGGTGTTTATGGATTTGATGCACCACACGTTCCGAGAGTACCTGGATCTGTTCGTGATAGTGTTCATTGAGGACATCCTGGTGTACTCAAAGTCAAAAGCTGAGCAAGAGACGCACTTGCGGTTGGTGTTGAATACATTGAGGCAAAATCAGCTCTATGCCAAGTTCTCGAAGTGCGAGTTTTGGCTATCGTCGGTGGCGTTCCTAGGCCATGTGGTGAGTGGAGCGGGCATTACAGTGGATCCAGCGAAGATAAGGGCCATACAAGAGTAGCCAATGTTGTCTTCCGTGGCCGAGGTCAGGAGTTTCCTTGGACTTGCGGGCTACTACCGAAGATTTGTTGAGAACTTCTCGCGGATTGCTTTGCCGCTAACCATGTTGACGCGAAAAGATCAGAAGTTCGTTTGGACGTCAGAGTGCGCACGAGCTTTTGAAGAGCTGAAGGTTCGGTTGACCACGTCGCCGGTGTTGTCTTCGCCAAGTGGGACCGATGGATTTGTTATCTATAGTGATGCCTCAGGGAGGGGCTTAGGCTGCGTTCTTCTGCAGAATGCAAAGGTTATTGCTTATGGCTCACGCCAGCTGAAGGTGCACGAGCGAAATTATCCCGTCCATGACTTGGAACTAGCAGCGGTGATTTTTGCACTCAAGTTGTGGCGACACTACCTTTATGGAGTGAAGGTGGAGATCTATACAGATCATAAGAGCCTAAAGTACCTATTGGAGCAGAAGGATTTGAATATGTGACAACGAAGGTGGTTGGAGTTTCTTGGGGACTACACTTTCGAGATTCACTATACACCCGGGAAGGGGAATGTGGTCGCGGATGCCTTGAGTTGGCGGGTTCCGGCTAGAGCAAATTGGTTACAAAGGCATGATGAACGTCTTATCCAGGAGCTGGAGGCGTTGGAGATATATTATGTCGACAAGAATTCCACTGCCACTGCATGTTTGAACTGGACTGAAGTGCAATGTGACCTTACAGACCGAGTTCGACGGGCAACGGAGTTGGATGAAGATCTCTTACGCTATGTGAATGAAGGGCCAGAGGGAAAATTCACCTGGAATGACGGTCTTTTGCGAAAAGAGGGCTGTTTGTGCTTCCTGAATGTGGGGAAATTGAGGGAAGAACTGATGTATGAAGCACATTATACAAACTATTCCATTCACCCCGGGAGCACGAAGATGTTCAACGATATGAAAAAGTTATTCTGGTGGTCAGGGCTCAAGAAAGATGTTGCCCTCTATGTATCTAAATGCCAAACATGTGCGATGGTGAAGGCGGAATGCCAAAAGCCGGGTGGTTATTTGAAGTCACTGCCGATCCCAGAGTGCAAATTTGATGATATTTCCATGGATTTTGTGCACGGGTTGCCGAGTGCGCAGCGAGGAAATGATTCCATTTGGGTGATTGTTGACCGGCTAACGAAAGTGTCACATTTTCTCCCGAACAAACTGGATGATTCAGTTGAAAGTTTGGCAAAGTTATATGTTGACCAGATTGTACGGCTTCACGGTGTTCCTCGGAGCATCGTAAGTTATCGAGATGGGCGATTCACGTCAAATGATTGGAGGCTAGTTCACCGACTGTTGGGCATGAAATTGACTTTCAGTACGGCCTTTCTTCCCCAAACGGATGGCCAAACTGAACGTACCAACAGAACGATGGAGGACATGCTCCAAATGTGCGCCCTCGCCTTCGGCAAGAGATGGGAAGATCATCTCTATATGGTAGAGTTTGCATAAAATAACAGCTACCAGGCGAGCATTGGAATGACACCATATAAAGCTCTATATGGCAGGAAGTGTCGTACTCCCTTGGCTTGGGTAGAAGCGGGCGAAGCTCGAGTTTTTAAACCAGATGAGGTTGCTGAAGCAAATTCTACCATACGGACTATTCGAGAGAGGCTACTTATTGCTCAAGATCGACAAGCTAAGTACTACAACACCAAACATCGAAACGTGGAATTTGCGGTTGGCGATTGGGTCTACTTGAAGATCAAACCATTCAAAGGTGTCTCCAGGATTCGACGATTGAAAAAGTTGAGTCCAAGATATTTGGGTCCTTTTGAAGTGGTTGAGCGAGTTGGCGAAGCGGCGTATCGGCTCGCTCTATCGGCAGACTTGGGTGGATTACATGATGTATTTCACATCTCGGTGCTTCGGAAGGCCGTTAAAGATCCAGCTCAAGTGATCGCGGATGATCGTGTGCCGGTGGAGTATGGGCTAATAACGAGAGTTAGACCCATTCAGATCGAGGATCGAGCCGAGAAACAGTTGCGGAACAAGACGGTCGGCATGGTTAAAGTCCGGTGGGACAACTGCGGCCGTGAAGAACTTACATGGGAGCGAGAGCAAACCATGCGAGAAGAGTTTCCCGAGCTGTTTCTGTAATCTGTGGAGAGAATTATGTTGTAACATAAAAATTTGAATGTTATAACATTTTGGTTGCTGATTACTTGTTGGCTTCCTGTGTCTGAATTTCGAGGACGAAATTTCTTGTAGGAGGGGAGGATTGTAATCAGCAGACAACTTTTTGGGTGACACGGCCTGAGACACGGGCGTGTCCCAGGGCGTGTCCTGCGTGTGTCGAGTGTCACGAGGATCAGTCGACGTTTTTCGCTCGACGATGTGTCGAGAGAAGGCACACGGCCAAGGACACGGGCGTGTCCCCGGCCGTGTCGTGTGCTCGATGAAGTTTGTTCGACGATCATCGAGTGTCGAGATGTGGGTGCACACGGCCTGTGACACGGGTGTGTCACAGGGCGTGTCCCTTCGGCTCGACGAACTCAGCCCGACGAATTTTGCGCCAAGGCGTGTCTTAGGGCCGTGTATGGGCACACGGCCTGGGACACGGGCGTGTCACAGACCGTGTGAGTCTCGGACAATTTTAGGATTATTTTCGCCGATGAACACGGCCACAGACATGGGTGTGTCTGCAGGCGTGTTGGGTGACACGGCATATAACACGGGCGTATCACTGGATTGGATAAGTCGGTTGACCACCATTTGAGGCACACGGCCTGTGACACGGGCGTGTCACAGGCCGTGTCAGGCAAAAATCAGCTTTTCTGGCAAAATCGTGGCCGTCCATTCCTTCAGCTGGGATCCAATGGCTGAATTGCCTCCCTATTTCCTTAAGGCCGTGAATGAGAAGAGAAATCTCATTTCTCCTATTTGGCTTCTCTTTCTTCATTGCTTGTGAGAGAAAGGGAGAGGAAGAAGGAGGAGGAGGAAAGGGGGCTGATTACCGGTGGTGCTGTGGTTTACCGACAAGAGATCCGAAGCCGACGTTGCGGAGGAAAAGCTCTTGTGATTCGTTCAAGCAAACTTGGAGCTCATGGCACCAAAGAGGGCTTCAAGGGTAACGACTTTTCTTCCTAGCCATGTGAAGGCTTCCTTTTGGCATATGTTTGTGATTCCCCCACTAAGAGGTGGCTGATTTTGGGAGTCTTTTGGGTGATTTATGAAATCCCCTTGTTGGCATATAGATCCGGAATTGGAGTACGGAATAGGCATGCTGTGTGAAGCCCATCTGGACAGGTTGGTCTGGATTAGTGATGTTGCATACGAACTGGAGAAGACTCCGTGATAAACGCGTAGTTTAGGAGTCGACGGGTTGGACCTGTGAACGGAAGTAGCAGGAAGTACTAGAGTGGTAGTCCAGGAAAATATCCGTGTTATGCTTTTGGGTCATACCTGTGAATGAGGCACAGGAAGTACTGGTGTGACCAGGAAAGGCCCTTTGTAATGCTTGATGTTGTAGGGTGTTCACCTGTGAACAAAGTAACAGGAAGTACTGGTATGCCCAGGAAAGACCCCTGACATTTGTGATATTGCGGTGTCAACCTGTGAAGAGAGTAACAGGAAGTACTGGGGTGCCCAGGAAAGACCCGCTGAGATTGTGAAATGAATGGATGTAGAGAAATACCCAGGCTGTATGCCAAGAACAGGATTGGTAAGACGGACCCGCGCCTTTATATAGCCATGAGTACGCTGTACTCGGAGAAGGTAAGGCGATTTGAGCAACGGGGGGTGGAGGATCCGACCTGCGTTATGTCCGTCCGACGTGAGACCAGAAAGTGCGGTCTGTTGGAGCGCATAGCAAGAGTCTTAGGCCCGCGAGCCGTGAGACCATGGGGGGCTACGGGCCAATCCCGGTTCACTAAGACTATAAAACTCCGGCTGCACGCCATGGAGTAAATGCTTAAGAGAATTACCGTTAGGTTGTGCCCCTGATACGGTGGTGGGCAAGTGCTTTGCCAGAACACCAAGAATGTGCCCTGAGTGCACGGACCGTTGGGCCGGGTGGCGAACGATTGTGATGGCATGTGTGCGTGAAAGCACATTTTATGAGATATATTATCATACTTGTGATATGATATGCCTGCAGGGAAGATTACCGCTGCCCCAAGAAATGGGGTAGGGTTATTATAATTTGGTCAGCTGAATGCTGACCATTGCCTCTGTTTGCCACCGTTGGGTGGATTGTCACTGTACAGGTGCTGGAGAGCCGAGCGGGACGCATAAAGGTTGATGTCCCTGCTACTGTTGCTGCTGCTGCTATCCCTCGAAGGCTATTTGGAATGCTTTTATGTTTTTCTTGTATTGTGGCCGGCCTGCGCGCCAATCTTTTTAGGCCACTATTTGAAAGCCTTGTAAGGCCATAAGGCCATCTTGTATACTATTGTAAGACATTCCTCTGTGCCATAAAACATGGTGTTTTATTTGTTGGACATGCAAGGGAGGAGTTCAAGTTGTAGTATAGGCTTCCGTTAGAATGCTTTGTGATAGGTGCGATGCGCAACTCTGATATCATCCTGTACCTTCACCGCCTGTTTTGTGATATATACTATGGGGCCCCGGCCGGACCTTCTAGAATATACCATATGAACGGATGGGGTTGTTACACCTAGAACCCAATAAACATTGGGGTTCTAAGGTAAATTAATTTTATTTACTGCAGGTGGGTCCAAGTTGTCATACCCCTATATGGTACATGGAGAGTGGATGTTCCAGGCACATGACTGGAACAAAAAGAATGTTAAAGGACTATACTATCATAGAGAGTGGACCCAAAGTGATCTTTGGTGGATCAGAAAAATGGGTCATAAAAGGGTTTGGTAACATTTCTACTAGTTCTATAACAATCACTCAAGTGGCTTATGTAAAAGGTTTGAAACATAACTTGATAAGCATAAGCCAGCTGAGTGATCTTGGGTATGACACATCATTTATTAAGAATGAGTGTCAGATTAAAAGGACAAGTGATCAGAAGGTGATCTTGTCATGTTATAGAAAAGGAAATGTTTATTGTTTAAATTTTGATTGTGAAAATATGAACTCTCCTGTATGTTTAGTTACAGATGAGAAAGCATCTCAGTTTGTCCAATGGCACAAGAGGCTAGCTCATCTGAACTATAAGACTATAGGCTAACTCTATAGTTTAGAGTTAGTGAGGAATGGTCCTCAGTTTAAGTGCATAAAAGAGGGTATATGTTCAGCTTGTCAGAAAGGCAAGCAGACAAAATCCTCTTTTCATAGTCTTGATACCAAAGACTCTGTGAGGTGTTTGTACCTCTTGCATATGGATCTATTTGGTCCTATGATAGTTCATAGTCTAGGTAGGAAAGTCTATACTTTTGTGGTAGTAGATGAATATTCTATATTTACATAGGTATTCTTTTTGAGGCAGAAATCTGAAACCCCTACTGTCTTTCATAACTTTGTTAAACAAATTCAGAATGAACTTAACAATTCAGTGTTCAAAATCAGAAGTGACCATGGAACTGAATTTCAGTCTGAATGTATGACATGGTTTTGTGAAGAACTAGGGATTCATCAGGAATTCTCCTCACCTAGAACACCTCAGCAAAATGGAATTGCTGAAAGAAAGAATAGGACTCTTATTGAGGCTGGTAGAACACTACTAAGTGACACTTCTCTCCCAGAATATTTCTGGGCTGAGGCAGTAAATATTTCTTGTCATGTTCTCAATAGAGCATCTATAACTAAGAACCACAAAAAGACATCCTATGAGATTATGAAGGGTAGAAAACCAAACATATCCTACTTTAGGATCTTTGGTAGCAGGTGTTATGTGCATAACACTGCAAGTCTCACCTAACTAAGTTTGCTGCCAAATCCCAAGATGGAATATTTTTTGGGTACAAAATTAACAGTAAGACATATAGGGTCTACAACGTGACTACACAAGTTGTAGAAGAATCTGTTTATGTAGTGTTTGATGAATCTGAGCTAATCAACTGTGAGTTGTCTAGCAATTCTTGTAGCTCAACAGGTTTAAAAAAAAGTTGGACATGCTGACCATTAATGAAGACCAAACTGCAAGGCAGGATGAAGAAAATGATGGTTGCTGTCCAGGGGGAGTACAAGGTCCACAAGCTGACATTGAAGACAATGAAGTTCAGCATGGTGGAGAAATTGAAGAAGTTCAAATTGCTGATAGAATGCCTCCAGCAATGAGGAATCTAAAGGATCATCCAGCACACCAAATTATTGGTGATCCCAGACATGGTGTGCAAACCAGAAGCAAACACATGAACACAGTGCTTTGCTCAAGTTTCCTGTCACAGATGGAACCAAAGAGATTTGAAGAAGCCATACAAGACTCCAACTGGATTGATGCAATGCAGGAGGAGTTGAATTAATTCAGAAGGTGTAAAGTATGGGAGCTGGTTCCAAAACCAAAGGATCATAATATTATCGAGACAAAGTAGTACAGGAACAAACTAGATGAAAATGGCATCATAGTGAAGAACAAACCAAGACTGGTTGCCAAAGGTTATAGACAGGAAGAGGTCATTGACTTTGATCAAACATTTGCCCCAGTGGCAAGGTTGGAAGCAATAAGGCTATTCCTTGCCTTTGCTACTTTCCAAGGGTTCAAAGTGTACCAAATGGGTGTCAAGTCAGCATTCCTAAATGGTAATTTGAAAGAAGAAGTTTATGTTAAACAACCCTCAGGTTTTGTTGATCCACTTTATCCTGATTATGTTTATAGGCATAGGAAAGCCTTATATGGTTTGAAATAAGCCCCTAGGGCTTGGTATGAAACATTGTCTACCTTCCTCATTGAGAATAAATTTTCAAGAGGGAAAATAGACATGACTCTATTCCTTAGGGAGTCAAAGGGCAAGATGATCCTAGTCCAGATTTATGTTGATGACATAATCTTTAGATCTACAGAAAATAACCTTTGTAGGAAGTTTGCAAAACTTATGCAAGGGAAGTTTGAGATGAGCAGTATGGGTGAGCTGAAATTCTTCTTGGGACTCCAAGTAAGACAGACTGATGGTGGCTTGTCCATATCAAAGTCTAAATTCACCAAGGAGTTAATTAAGAAATATGGTATGGAGTCATCTTGCACCATGAGAAATCCAATGGGGACAAGTATGCCTTTAGGTAAAGATGATGCAGGAAAACCTGTAGATGAGTCTTTGTATAGAGGGATAATTGGCTCCCTTCTATACTTAACTGCCAGTAGACCAGACATTATATATGCTACATGTGTCTGTGCTAGGTACCAAGCAAGCCCTAAAGAATCTCATTATACTGCAGTTAAAAGAATTTTGAGATATCTTAAGGGCACACCTAATCTTGGTCTTTGGTACCCTAAGAATTGAGACTTTCTACTGAGTGGCTTTTCAGATGCAGACTTTGCAGGTTGCAAAGAAGATAGAAAGAGCACCACTGGCACATGTCAGTTTCTAGGTGGTAGATTGGTGTCATGGAGCAGTAAGAAGCAGACAAGTGTTGCAATTTCCACTACAGAGTCTGAGTATGTTGCTGCAGGCAACTGCTGTGCTCAGCTTTTATGGATTCAACATCAACTTGAAGACTATGTTCTCAAGATAAGTAGAACTCCACTATTTTGTGATTCTACAAGTGCTATTTCTATTGCTAAAAATCTTGTATCACATAGCAGAACAAAGCATATAGAAATTAGATTTCACTTCATTAGAGAGCATGTTGAAAAAGAAGATATTTGTTTGGAATTTGTTACCACAAATAATCAAATTGCTGACATGTTTACTAAACCACTAGATGAAACTAAATTCAATTATTTCAAAATTGAATTATGCATGTTAAACCTAGAGTAACTTGGTAAATCTGGCTAAGTAATTCAATGTCGACATTAGAGTTAATGTCGACACAAAAGGAAATCTGTGTCGACATATAGTAGTTTGTGTCGACACATAAGGAAAGTTGTGTCGACATAACAAAATAGTGGTGAGATAGTGGTGTCGACACTCAGAGTTTGGTGTCGACACATAGAAGTTCAATCATTTAGATAGTAATGTCGACACATACAGTCCTCTATATTGACATGCAGATATTAGAGTCGACTACTAAGAAGTCTGTGTCGACACAGTTTGCGATGTGTCGACACATAGGTTTGTCTGACTCTATCGAGACATTAGAAGTCTGTGTCGACACAATCTCTACAGTGTCGACACATTAAGTATCTATTACCCCGTCTTTTGACCTTCTGTGTTGACAAACATATAAACAGGTCACAGAACATCTTTGTCGACTACGCTCTCGACATTTTCGAGACCAAATCTTTGAGTCGACAGACCTTCATCTCTCTTATCCTCAAATTTCTCGTCACCAATGGCGCCAAAATTGGAGAACAACATCAACGAAGGCTATGAATTAGTTCACAATGCTTTTGAGAGTGCTGCGACTGAGATTAGAGATGTGATAACCCTAATCAAAGAAAGTGGTTTGGAATATCTAGTTTCAGAACCTACCAAGATCTGGAAGATGGAGGTTCTTGAATTCTATACAATAGCAACCCTGGATTCAACTGGATTGAAGATTCGGTCATAAATTCAAGGAAGCAAGGTGAAACTTACCCAAAAGCGTCTGAGGAAGACACTACAGTTGCCCAGGACTCAAGAAGATGATGAAGTCACATCTTCAATGACAAAAGAAGCTCTTCAATGGTATGGACTAGATCCCACCACTAAGATTGAATCATCAATGTAGAGGAAGGGGATGAACTCCCAAGGAAAGTTTCTTTCAAAGATTATGGGAAAAGTAATTCTCTGCAAACCAGGAGGACATGATAGGATCTCAGCCTATATGTCAGCTTAATGACCAGAGTTATTTTCAGAATAAAAACTAACTGGTCTGCTGTGATCTTTGACAATATCAAGGAATGTTTGAAGAATCCTAATTTAGGAAGAATACTAAGTCTGTATCTGGCAATGAATATTCCTGAAGTGATGAACCACACAACAGGATCTAGAATAAACCACATGAGAAGGATGGATATGAAAATTCTATCCAAGTGGGAAAGAGTTCTGACAAAGGATGGTTCTACACCATAGAAACAACCACAACTGAAAAAGAAAAAGACAACCCCCAGGAAACCTGAATCTTCTAGTGATTCAGAAGAACAAGTGATCTTCAGTTCAGATGAATAACAACAAGAATCTGCAAGGAAATCACCTGCCCCTAAGAATGTAGATGATAGTTAGAAATAGGGGGAGCATATTCCAGAAAGCACCATCCAACTGGATCAAGTTCAGGATGTGCTTCCTCTAGGGGGAGCCAATGAGCTTTCACCAGCTCAACAAGAGGCCTTACCTCCAGAAGTTGATCCTAAGAAAGAGCAAGCTATATTAGAGAGTGAAATAGCCACTCAAACTATTCTTGAGGTAATAGATGATATTAATCAAACTATACTAGATACTGAGCCAGATACACTAACTGTGCTTCTATCTGATGTTGAACAGACACACCATGACAACATCCATGCACATCATATATCAATGGATGATACATCTGCATTAGATGATGCTCCATTAACTGTACAAGATACAGATGTTCCTCCAGTTCAACTGCAACAAGAATTCACTCTTGAGGAATTGTTTCCCGATTTACTAGAAGTAAGGACTAAGGAAGTAGTGACAAGGACTGAGGGGGAGGTGCCAGGGACTATGGGGGAGTTATCAAGGACTGACAAGGAGCTGCCCTCTAGTCCAAAGGACATAGTGAACCTTGAAAGTTCTTCTGAATCTGATGATGGAGAAGCAATCAGAGAAAAGAAGAGAAAACTGATGGTTTACAGGAAGAAAAACTCAAGCTATAAGAAAGCTTTACAGACTGCCTCACAACCCTCAGCTCCAGCAGTTGACTTCAGTTCACTGTTGGTTGCTATGCAAGTTAAAATGGATGAGCAAAGACAAGCTCTTGAAAAATATGTGGATGAAAGCCATAAGGAACTTCAGTTTACTTTGGCTCAAGATATAAAATCAATCAGATTTGAAGTCAACCAGAATAAGAAAGAGATGATAGACTGCTTCCATAAAGGAGGTAATGCTGTATTTTATCTGGCCAAGCAGCAACAAGAAGCAAGAACACGGATTGATGATATAGTGGTAAAGCAAGGATATGTCCTAAAAAATTAAATTAGAATGAATGATAATCTTACTGAATCATATAATGTGATTGTTACCGAGTTAAAGAATACTGCAACTGCATTAACTGAGGAAAGGACTAAAGAGAAGTCGGAGTTTGATAAGAAAATTCAAGAAGATTTAGCCACTTTCCAATCTGCCATTTAAGCCTCACAGAAACTCCTCTCTGATCAGCTACAGAAATTCAGATCTTTTTATAAGGAAGGCACCAATTATCTGGCTGAACAAGTAAGATTTCAGAAAGATGACTTAAGAGATCATGTTGAAAGAGAAGTCATAAAGGGGTAGAGGGTGTTAGTTAATGCTAGCTCAGTGCATGCTAAATGGATAACAAATGCTGTTAGAGCAACTCTGGGATATCCACCCCTATGTGATGATGATAATACTGCTGAGTCAGGCATTCAAATTGCTTATAATGAAGGAGCTCAGCAGGTAGTAGCTCAAACTATTTACCCCCCTGCTGATTTTGAAGGTATTCACAATGGTGTTCAACACATGTATAGTCCTCCAAAGGAGGTTCAGAATGTGAATATTGAGGAAGTTGAAATGTCAGAGGCAACATTGAATAAAGAGCAAGAAGCTCAACTCTCAAAGAAAAGGTTTAGAGAGCAGGCTGAAGTGAAGCCTGATTTTGAAAGATGGAGTCCCACCTCCAGAAATATTATACTCACTGCCCGGCAAGCTGTCAAAGATAAAATGCATGATAGAGGCAAGTGGTATTCTGAACTTGAGTGGAGTAAATATCTGCAGAGACAAGATGCTATACATCACTTCAAAAGGGATCACAAGGCTGGGAAAATAACTGCTACAGCTGTGGAGCCCAGTAAATACTTTCCCAAGCCTTATCACTATTTTGAAAGACAAAAAGTTAAGGCTGAAGAACTTAAGAAGAAGGATCTCAAAGGCAAGAAGCCAGCTGAAGATGCTGAAGCTCTAGTATAAGCAAGTGTCCAGTCTGGCAAAGACATAGTGATCAAGGAGCCTGATCAGCCCTAAGATAGATTGACTAGATTTTAGAACATTGTAATCTTCAGTTTTAAGATCTATGTAATCTGTTGTTAACAAATCTTTTTTTGATGTTTAAACAAAACAATGATTCATGCTTATTATGTTTGTATCATATTCTGCGATGATATAATATACTTGTTTTGTTTATATGTTACCCTGTCATTGAATGTTTTTATACATCATATTGTTTATTTTATTATAAGTGATGTATATCATTGACTAAGGGTTATGACTTCTCCAAATAGGGGGAGACTGTTGGGTACATTGGAAAATGTGTACCAGATTTGGAGAAGCCTCACCTAACTCAATGATATACATCAAGTTGTATTTGATGTTGTGTTGAGTTATCGTGTGCATGTTAAGTAAATGGAATGAAAATTTTCTAAGTACAAGTGTCGACACTTGGGAATGGCTGTGTCGACACCAAGGGTCAGATTGTGTCGACACCCAGAATTTGTGTGGACACACAGAAAATCTGTCGATAATGTTGTGTCGATACCAAGGGCCAGATTGTGTCGACATCATCAGGATTTGTGTCTACACATAGAGAAACTATCGACACATTCCAGAATTCTGTCGACAATGACTGTGTCGACCCACAGAACTTGTGTCGACACACACCAGAATTCTGTCGATACCAACTTTGTCAAGACAAGGAGTGTTTGTGTCGACACACAGGAATTGTGTCGACACATTCCACAGAAGCTGTGTCGAGAAGTAAAAATGAAGTTGTGTCGACATCATCAAGACTTGTGTCGACACATGGACTATGTGTGTCGACACATGTGAAGTATTCACTCGACATTCTCTACTGCTTTGTCAAAGTCTAATGAAGGTTGAATTAATACAACTAGAAACTTGACAGCTGTCATTACTGACATTGCTGTCACATCTGTTAGATGTGTCAGAAGAATATTTGGAACCAAAATAGCCGGTAACCATGGATGAAGCCTATATATACATATGCTCTCTCAACAATAAACAACTAATCAATTATCGATTATGAAGAAGTGATTGTGAACACGATCAGTGAATAAAGAATAATCTATGAAGGATTGAGGATCCAGAAGAAGAGAAAGAAGAAACAGTCAACAGATTGTAGAGAGAGAAAAATAAGAAGGAGAGAAATCCTCATCCAGTGAAGGCAGATCCTAAACAGTCTGCCAGAAGAATTCAGATCAATTCTGAAGAAGAATTCAGATTAATTTCTGAAGGAAGCTGATTGAAGATCAACTCCAACACCAAGAAGATCAACCTTACTTTGTTCAGATTCAAGAAGTTTTGAAGAAGCTAAGACAGGTTGATCCTTAAGTAATCAGTTCTATCAAGAACTGATCAAGAAGCCTTCAACCAATTCTCTCTCCATCTGGTTGAAGATATTATTATCTTTTCATCAATAACTTTTGTAGGATCTGTAATAGATCTGAGTGTAGGAGATTTACTTCTTTGAGTTGTAAGCCTAAATTATAAAGGCTGAGGTAGAGCTGAGTGCCTGAGGTGGGGGAATCTGTTCCCTGAGGTGTAGGCCTGTGAAAGAGCCTGAGGTAGGGCTTTTGCCTGAGTTGTAGGAGTGAGGTGTCACTCTGAGTTGTAGGCCTGTGGAAGAGGCTGAGGTAGGGCTTGTGCCTGAGTTGTAGGAGTGTGGATTCACTCTGAGTTGTAGGAACCAGCCTTGGTTCTGAGCTATAAGATCTGCGGATCTGAGAAGAAAGAAGGAAGTTAGGCCGAATCTAGTACACTACTAGATAGGCGAAGTGGGAAAGTGGATGTACCCATCATTTGGTGAACCGCTATAAATATGGCATGCAATCTGTGAAATGCTGTATGTATGTGAATGTTGTGCTTTGTTTTCTGCTGAATAAATGGCTAAACTACATAGATTTGTCTGCCTAAGTTAGAAAAAGAATTGAACCTATTCACCCCCCTCTAGGTGTTTAGAACATCTTGAAACTAATTCTTTTAGATTAGTAATAAAATCACCAACAGTAATTATTTCTTCTGTTACTGACTCATCTATATCCATGTCAGTTTCAATAAAATGAATAAAATCAAATAAATCTTCATCATCTGCTGGAAATAAATCTGCATCATCTGCTGCTACTGCTACTGCATCTGCTGAAGCTGTTACTGCAGCAGCTTCTTCATCAAGTATCTCCCCCTGCCTGGTTTCAGGTCTAACTGGAGCCAGGCCCCTAACTGAGGAGGGGGCAGCAGAGAGGGCATGTATTTGAGCAGCAAGAGATGATATAAAAGTAGCAAAAGGTGTAATGGCCTCTGCTATGATGGTTTTTAGGAGTGGAGTAATGAGGGTAATGAGAGAGGAGATGGTGGAGGGGTCCAATGGTGGAGTTGCAGATGGTGTGACAGAAGGTGTTTGAGTGGAAACAGATGGAGGGATGGTAGTAGTTGGTGGTATTGGAGGAGGAGCATGTTGCATTTGGTCATCTTGTGGGGAAGGAGAATTGAGGGGGTATAACAAGTTTAAGGATGGTATGGAGGACAAATGTGGTGGAAGATGAGATGAAGGTGGTGACGGAATGTGGGTATTATGGGGGGACTGATGTGGGGTTGGTTGTGGTGATTGAGATGGAGAAGGTTGTAGAGATTCCTGAGGAGGGGAAGAGGGGATGTCAGGAAGATCTATTTGTTGAGAGGTGGCAGGAGATGTAGCTAGAGAAGGAACCTGAGTAGGTTGTTGGGGTTGTTGTTGGGGTTGTTGGTTTGGTTGGTGTAGAGAAGGGATTGTGGAAGATGATGAAGGTGCAGGGGGGATCTCTTCAGATGGGTGGGGAGTGGCTGGAGCAGCCCTTGTACTTTCAGAAGCTGTGGTGGCAGAGGAGGAAGCCTTAGAGGGTTTTGTGATGGTCCTCTCCCACCTGCCAAACAAGGCACAAGTAATCCTTTTGCTGGCATTAATGAATATGGTCGGGGAGACCAGGGATTCAGCAGCTTTTTCTTTCAAGAAGATCCCCAAGATCCTTCCAAAACTGACTTCTTTCTTATTATTCTTTTTCTTTTATCAAATCAAACATGATTTGAGCCCAGTTTAACTGTTTCTTGTTCACCACTACACACATAACCAGAAATTGATGCCTAGTTATATAGTCGTGTGCAGTGTGCTTGCCCAGCAAGACTTTCCCAACTATGTCTGCTAGAAACTTAAATTTCTTAAAGAGATGTTTCTTCAGTAACTTGTTTGGGGTTTGTCCAGAATAACCCATTAGACTTAGCATCTCATCATACTCATCAGTATCCATGTCTAAATGCTATTCACCATTACTTAAGTCAAATATTTCTGTTAAAATGGCAGGAGTGAGAGCAATGACATTACACTTGATTGTGCCAGTCATGGTGGTATCATCTGTTACAGAAGAAGTATATACTCATTCCCTGATTTCTGCGCCAGAGATCTTTATCCTGGTGGAGAGTAGAGTTTTCAATTTCTGATCTTCAAGAAGTTGTAGGATGTCTAGGAAGATGGGGTCAGAATGTTGGAAAGAGTCGAAATCGACATCAAATCTAGTATCGAATTTCATTGCTGTAAGGGTTCCCACTGGAATCGCCATTTGAGTACCTGCAAGAGAAAAATGACGATCAAGTGCAAAGGAATCTGAAGGCGCGGGACAGAGGTCGAAGAAAACCTAGATATAGGATTTTCCAGAATATGAATCGATAAACTCCGTTCCACAAAAATTAAAAAAATTCTTCGATCTGAGTTCGACGAAATAATTTAGAGTTAAATAATTTGTCGAGCTCAGTCTGAAGATTTGAAGACATTTCGTCGAGATCCGTTCGACGAAAGTTTTCTAAATCAGATTCATCGATCTCCGGTCGACGAAAATTGGTTCACTCACAGAGAGTTCGTCGATCTCCGTTTGACGAATGTCCAAGAACTTTTCCCAGATCGTCAAACTCTGTTCGACGAATTGTGAAAAATTCTTCGAGTGCAGACAGAAACTAAACTAAGTCTTCTCCATTGATCATTCCAAGCTGATTTATAAAGAACAAGTGATTTCTCTCATCCAGAGGTTTGGTAATATATCAGCCCTCTGTAAATCAGTGTAGATATAGACAAGATTAACTTTGTTTTTGTCTACACACTCTTTAATGAAATGATTCCAAATATGTATATGCTTGGTCCTACTGTGATGAACTGGATTTTGTGTTATGGCTATAACACTTGTGTTATCACAAAATAGAGTTGAATTACTTAAGTTGAGACCATAGTCCAGTAATTGATTCTGAATCCACAACATCTGTGAACAATAACTACCAGCTGCTATGTATTCTGCTTCAGCAGTTGAAGTGGACACAAATGATTGTTTCTTATAGAACCAAGACACTAATCTCATACCTAGGAACTGGCAAGTTCCTGAGGTGCTTTTTTTGTCCACCATACATCCTGCAAAGTCAGCATCTGAATATCTAGTTAAATTAAATTTTGACTCAGTAGGATACCATAGGCCTAGACTAGGAAGACTCTTTATATATCTCAAAATTCTTTTAAAGAAAATTAGGTGAGATTCTTTAGGGTTCACCTGGAACCTAGCACAAAGGCATGTGACAAACATAATATCAGGTCTGCTTACTGTAAGGTATAGTAGGGACCCAACAATGCCCCTATATAGTTTCTGATCCACAGGTTTCCCATGTGCATCAGAGTCTATTATAACATTTGTAGTCATGGGTGTTTTCTTTGCTGAGGCATCAGCCATCCCAAACTTCTTTATAAGCTCTTTAGCATATTTAGCTTGGGAGATGAAGATGCCATCAAGGAGCTGCTTCACTTGGAGACCAAGGGAGTAGGAGAGCTCACTCATGCTACTCATTTCGAATTTTGAATGCCTGAGGTCAGAGAACCTCTTGCATAATTTGGAATCAGTAGAACCAAATATGATGTCATCCACATATATTTGTACTAACAAGTTTTGGTCCTTATGATGTCTAGTGAAAAGTGTTTTATCTACTATGCCTCTAATGAATTTATGCTTTATCAAAAAGCTAGCTAGGGTCTCATACCAAGCTCTTGGAGCTTGCTTTAGACCATAAAGAGCTTTATGCAATTTAAAAATATGATAAGGATGAGTTGGAGAGACAAAACCTGGAGGTTGTTCAACATAAACCTCTTCTTTAAGTACTCCATTCAGAAATGCACTCTTCATATCCATCTGATACACCTTGAATTTCTTGTAGGCAGCATAGGCCAGAAAGATTCTGATGGCCTCTAACCTTACAACTGGTGCGAAGGTCTGATTATAATCTATACCTTCTTCTTGTTTGTATTCTTGAGCAACAAGCCTAGCCTTGTTCCTCACAATTGTACCTTGGGCATTCGTTTATTTCTGTATACCTATTTGGTTCCAATGACTTGGTAGTCTTGGGGTCTTGGAACCAAATTCCAAACTCTACATCTCTCAAATTGGTTAAGTTCCTCTTGCATTGCAATGTTCCAGTGGGGATCCTGCTCAACATCTTTTATGGATTGAGGTTCAACCTGAGAGAGAAAACAGGCATGTATCAAATCTTGGTGGAGTTGATGCCTTGTCTGTACACCTTTTGATTTGTCTCCAATCACTTGGGATCTGGGGTGATCCCTGAGTGTGACAAAGTCAGTTAGTGGAGTTGGTTGTGCAACATCATTTTGAATTAATTCCTTTTGTGGAATTGAGTTTGCTGTTGGATGAGGTTCAGTCACTTCAGTTCCTTCTTCTTCACTTTCTTCTTCATCTTGTGGTGAAGGATGTGTTGGAGCCTCTTGGGTGAGGCTTAGTCCATCCAAGTTCTCACACAAGTGAGGTACCTGCAAAGGATTACTGGTAGATACTTCTTTCTCCTTGCAAGACATGTTAGCTTCATCAAAGGTAACATGAATAGATTCTTCAATTTTTAAAGATGATTTATTGAATACCCTATAAGCTTTGCTTTCTTGGGAATATCATAGAAAAATTCCCTCTTCAGCCTTAGCTTCAAACTTTCTAATGTATTTCTTGTTGTTATTATGTATATAGCATATGCAACCAAATACTTTAAAATAGTTAATTTTAGGTTTCTTACATTTAAGTAACTCATAAGGAGTCCTATTCTTCAGTTTATGTATCAAGCTCTTGTTTAGAACATAGTTTGTTGTGCTTATAGCCTCTGCCCAAAAGGTTAGTGGCATGTAAGCATCTGCAAATAATGTACCTGCAGCTTCAATTGGGGTCATATTTTCCTTTCAGCTACCCCATTTTGTTGGGGAGTTCTAGGAGCTGAGAAACAGTGCTTGATACCTTCCTTCTCACAGAACTCATGCATAAGAAGAGACTCAAACTCTGCACCATGATCACTTCTGATCAATGCAATATGAGTATAGTCCTCAATCTGTATGGTCCTGAGAAAATCTATAAGAACTTTAAAGGTATCTGACTTAGATCTCAGAAAGGACACCCAAGTGAACCTTGAGAAGTCATCTACAATAACTAAGGTGTAGGATTTCCCTCCTAGGCTTTGTACAACAATGGGTCCAAAAAGATCCATGTGTAGCAAATACAAAATCCTAGGTGAATCACTTTTATTTACTGATTTAAAGCTAGATTTAGTTTGCTTGCCGAATTGATAACCCTGCAAAGGCCTTCCTTCTTGTAGGGACCAGAAGGTATGCCTCTTACAAGACTGTCTTTAGATAACCTAGCAATGTTTTTCATGTTAACATGACCTATCCTTTTATGCCATAATTCATTCTGAGTACTGGTTATGTTGAGTATGAATATATCTGAATTGGCAGAATGGAAATTAACTAAGTAGATGTTGCCTTGTCTATTTCCAATTAAAACAATTTGTTTTTCTTTATTAGAGATAATGCAGGAGGTTGAGTTAAAGTGTATCTCATAACCTTCATCACATAATTGACTTATGGAGATGAGGTTATGTCTGACTCCTCTGACATATGTCACTTTCTTGAAGGTGACAGCTCCAATTTTCACTTCTCCATAACCTTCTGACTGGCCACACTTTGAATCACCAAAGATTACCTTTGGCCCCAGCTTTGACTTGTAGTTGATTAAATTTTCCTTGCTTCCAGTCATGTGTTTGGAGCATCCACTGTCCAGGTACCAGATTTGATTAATTACTAGACAACCCTTTTCCTGGTCAGCTTCAGATTCTTTAGCTTCTTCATTATCAAACTCTTCTTCATCTGATTGCCTCCTGGAAGCATCAGTGGCCATAAGGCAAACTTCCTTGGCCCTTGCTTCTTCTTATTCTTCACTGGAGCTAGAAGATGTTGATTCATCTTCAGTTTCACTCCAAGATTCAGCTACAAATCCTTTCTCCTTCTTCTTGTATCTGCTGGAGGAAGGTCTTGAGCTGTGTTGTTTTCTAGTATCCTTCTCTCTTCTCTTATCCTTCTTTTGATTTTCTGGACACTCTGAGATGAAGTGTCCAGGTTTCCTGCAGGCAAAGCACACCACTTCTTTAGTGGGGGTTTTATCATACCTTGACTTGTCATCCATACTAGATGACTTTCTTCTGAAGTCTTTCCTTGCCAGCTTGTAAAATCTTTTGGTAAGTAGACCCATCAGCTCTTCATTTATTGTTGGTGCCTCTGTCTCCTCAGCAGCCTTGAATGCAATGTTGTGCTCCTTCCTTGTTGGTGGAGGTGTTCTTTGCTCAGCTGCCTCTCTGGATTTGATGAGCTATTCATAGGACTTCAGCTTTCCTAAAAGTGATTTAGTGGAAATCTCATTCAGGCTCCTGGCCTCCTTGATGGGACAGATCCTTGAATCCCATGTGCTTGGGAAGCACATAAGGATTTTATAATTCACCTCTGTGAGGGTGATGTCCTTGTCTAAGGTTTTCAACTCATTGATGATTGAGCTCAACCTATTATACATCTCTGCAACTGATTCAGCTTCTTCTTTCTTGAAGTTCTCATATTGTGATATGAGATTGGATCTCCTATCCTTTCTTTCATCAGTAGATCCAGCCACCATTTGATTGAGGGAATCCCAGATGGCTTTGGCTGATGTGCATTCAACCACTTTTTGAAAAATGTCATCTGACATTGTTTGGGCCAGAATATTCATGGCCTTGGCATCATCAATTTTTGCCTTCTTCTTGGCCACAGTCCACTCAGGTGGTGGTACTGCATTGTTGTTGGATGTTGTTGTAGAGGTGGAGGCAGATGGTTGAGGAGGACCTATCACAATGGAATTAAAAATATCCTCATCAATAGAGTTCATATATAACTTGATTCTTGCATTCCAGATGACAAACCTGTTTAGGTTGCAAACTGGAGGTCTGGTGTTTGCATAGTATTTGTTTTGTGCCATGATGTGTGTGAATATTTAATAGAAATGAAAAGATAGATCTAACATAGGATCTTTAGTTCAAGGGTTAGCTTGTACAACCAAGGGAATCCTCCTCTGATACCAATTGAAAGTGAGGGATTAGACCTGGAACACTCTAGAGGGAGGGGGGTGAATAGAGTACTTAGGGTTTTTATAAAATTTTCTAACTACTTCAATCTAGTCCTAGTGTTTTAGGAATAAAATTAAAGCACAAACACAATTATCCTAACTATCACAACCACAGCAAGAAATAAAAGAAAAGAGCAACCAGACAACACAAGAAATTTATAGTAGTTCCCCAACCTGGGTACATCCACTCTTCTACCACCCTGGTAGGAATCCACTCAGATTTTTGATCAGGTGCCTGACACCAATGAGCTTTTGATCAGGTGCTCAAAAACCAAATCTCAAGTATTTTGGTCAGGTGACTTGCAACCAGGAATAACTTTTGAAGAGAGTTAAGAACCCTTTATACAGTGGGGGAATGAGACATGATTTTGTCTTCTCTTTCTCAAGTTACAACTGAGAAGACTCAATTGGATATGATGTTAGCAAAAGGCTCCCCCTGAGATGTTGAATGGTTCAGGGAGATGGAGCTTTGCTTCAGGGTGATAGGCCTTCAGTCTTTCAGCTTTGACCAGACAAAGTACAGGAACTTCTTGACAGATAGAGGATTTGTTGTCCTTTGAAGTGTCCTGAAGTGTAGAAGAAAGAAGACTCTTGATTTTGATTTGATTTTCTTTTTCTTCTTCAAATTGTTGATATTCTTCTAGTCTAGATCTTGTATTTTTGTATCAGCTTTCTATCTCTTTTTGTCTCAGAGTGTTGTTGAGAGAGAGAGTAGCAGAAGATTCTTGATTCCTGAATCACAAAACTGACTGACTGTCCCCTTTTTGTGTGTTCCTTACAGAGAAGAAGATGGAAAATCCTTTTTTGTATATTCCATATTATCTTCCTTTTGAAATTTGAAATTCTTCTGCATTCAGTGTTGACGGCCTGGAGAATGTTTTGCATTGATTGAGTTTACCCAACTGTCCCATGGAAAAATGGCAATCAATAATCCTGATGAAGACCGTAATTAATGCTCCGTCTAACGGTAATATTCAGAGAATATTTTAGCATTAATTACTCAGGAATTATTTCAGTAGGAAAGGGACAGAAGGATGGAAATGACCAAGTCTGGATTCGTCGAACAAAGAACAGAAATCGTTGAGCTGAGTCCAAAGTTTGTCGAGCTGAGTTGTGTTCGTCGACCAGATGGCTTCTGTTCGTCGAGCTGAGTTCCAAAATCGTCGAGCTGAGAAAAGATAACTGCATTCTCTAGAACCTTGCCTTTTCTGTGCATGAAGTTCGTCGAGCTGATAATTTGACTTCGTCGACCAGAGTTCAGTGAAGTGTTTTTGGACTTAGATATTTCTGGAATGAAATGCTGAAGTAGAGTATCCAGAAATCGTCGACCTGAGAACTGGGTTCGTCGAACTGAGAACTAGTTTCATTGGAATGTGTCGGCACAAGTCCTATGTGTCGACACAATTGCTTCTTGTCTCGACATAGTTGTTGTTTTGACAGAAATCTGGAGTGTGTCGACACAAGTCCTGTGTGTCGACACAATTGCTATTGACAGATGTTCTGTGTGTCGACACAAGTCCTGTATGTCGACACAATCTTGCTTCTAGTGTCGACAGATGTTCTGTGTGTCGACACAAGTCCTATGTGTCGACACAATCTGGCTTCTGGTATCGACAAAGTTGATGTCGACAGATGTTCTGTGTGTCGACACAAGTCCTGTGTGTCGACACAAGTCCTGTGTGTCGACACAATCTGGATTCTGGTGTCGACAATGTTGATGTCGACATATGTTCTGTGTGTCGACACAATCTAGCTTCTGGTGTCGACACAACATTTCCCAAGTATCGACACAATTGTTTGAGTCTCTGGCAGTCTGTTGAAGGCTGGTCCATATGATGTTGATTCTAAGAACTTGGCCTAGACTCAAGGACACAACCATGACCCTGGCTATACATGATGGGTTATTTGATACTAACTTAGTGAACCTAGCCCAAATCCAACTAGGGATCCAACAGATAACTGGTTCATCTTGTAACCAGCGCTGAAATGACAAAAGCACAACAACCACTAGCGCTAGCCCTACAGCTGGGTGGTAGCTCATTGAGAGCTTTGCCAAATAAATCAGCCTTGCTACTGCTGCACGATAACAACCTACCATCGCACGATAGACAGTGTGTCACATCAACACGCCGCTCTTGTTGCTCTTGATGCCTGATGCTACCACCACGCGGTATCGCTTCCGCCATGCAGTATCGCTACCGCCACGTGGTATCGCTACAACCATGCGGTACATCACAAAGAGGTATTCTGGCTTAGACAGCTTCGTTATTGCCGACGTTAACCCTACCGTCGGGCGGTATCTCAGAGAAACTATTTCCTGCTTCAGGAAACTTGGGGCATTACACCGGGACTTCTAAAATCATATTACGCTCACTATATAACATGGATAATCAACTTAGGATATAAAATCACTTAAATTAATTTATTAAGGTAAATCATTAGGGGTTTTCTATAAGACCCCCCCTCCCGGATCCCAAAACACGGCACGAAGGGGGTCTTATGCCCGGAATAGCCGCCTTGCAGTAACATTAGCACACGGGCTAACTTGTACCACAAGATGCCTATTCCGGCGGCTATAACCAATATCAATATATACATGCCAACCCAACCATAATATAAAAGGGAGAGAGAAGTCAAATCCACACTAAGCATATATGTACAAATACATCAAATAAGAGAAGCTAAAACATGCTTCTACAATATCAGAGTACAGCTATAAAAATTGCCCAAACTGGCTACATCAGAGTCGCTCAACACTCACATCCGTAACCGATGGTAGCGACGACGCCGTCACTTTAGGCCCTGTCGTCCTGGCATGGCTGTCTTGCTGCAAAGTCTGCGACTGATCTACCTGCTGTGTGACCTCCTAAAAAGGAAGACGTAGCAACCATTAGTCGAAAAGACTAAGTGGCTTCACATCCGCTCCCTCGGCGACTCCTCGGCACCGGGCGGAGAAAGGAACAAGGGTACAAGTATAATAATTTGTATAACATGTACAAGCAGGTGCTAATGGTACAATAAGATTAATATCATTATATTCTAGCAGCTCTACATAAAAAATAACAAACTATCAAGTACAAGTATCTACAACAGGAAAGTAACTTAACTTATAAGGATGCCCATACAAGCTTATAAGCTAAGGATCGGGTTACATAAAAGTAACTCATCGTATAAGAGTGCCCATACAAACTTATACAAAGAGGATCTTGTTTGTGTAATGCTATGTAATGGTATATATGCTATGCAATGACTCACCCATGATCACACACATGCAATTGCCATGTCGACACAGACTATAGTTCCCACTATTCAAGCAGGTAGCTAACCTCTCAGGCATCAACCGCCGTGGCCAGGCGGTGACAGTAGAGCGGGCATCTCTGCTACTAGGCGGGTATCCACACTACTTCACCTAGGCATCCGTACGCCTCAACTCTAAGAACACAATAGCGGAGCCCATGCGTACTACGGCCCATCGGGTTCTCGGGTAGATGTGTACCGAGAACACAACCCGAACTGGCTTTGTGTGACCCAGAAGGGTCCTCGGAAGAAAGTACGAGGACACAGCCCAACCGTTCACTTGGCATGGAAGGGGCCCCGGGACATGAACACCAAGGACACAGCCCAATCACCCAAAGTCTAACTATCAACTCCCGTCGGTGTGATGATCGGCAAGCCCGTAGACCTGCCACACTATCCTTAACCCAGGATTATGACACCACGTGTCGACTCACACTGCATGCAAATGCCACATCACCGTGATATAGAAGGGGCCTCAGAAGTGAGCATGAGGACACAGCCCAACCATCCACTCAGCACGGAAGGGGCCCCGGGACGTGAACACCGAGGACACAGCCCAACCGCCCATCTATACCTCATCTCAACACTAACCCAACTAGTGACGGTCAACACCGCACTTACATCCTTCCACAATACTATCCGTAGGGAGACTACGCTCTAAGTATTAGACTACTAAATTTCATTCCATCCATCAAACATACACCTTGCCATAGTTTATCCTTCTATATGTCATTCCAAATGATTTCAACATAATATAACATAATGCGCATAAATAATAGTCTACCAATTTCTAACAAGTCGTTTTGTTTAAGTAAGCTTGCTTCACAATTCAGTTATATGAAAACCAATTAATAATCTTCATCATTCATAGCACTACGGTGGTTGACATATAATAGTTCACCAAAATCTTGAGTTAGTTTGCAACATCAATTCCACCGAATCCAAATCCATATTATATAAAAACCCAGAATTTAAGTGCAGAATAAATCTGGACAGCAACTTCAACCGGAGATACCTGAAGCTACAGGAATCTAGTGAAGGCGTGTAACCCCTCGATGGAAAGGTCTTTCCATGAGTTACACCTTTCATATTCAGACCACAACCCAGATTGATAGTATCATACTTGAAATCGGCCTTGAAGTCCGCTGCATACAGAACACAATTTCCGCATGCAGGATTTATCGGACGTCATATTCGTTCAGACTTTCCCGTAGCTACAGACTTCGCCAGAAGTCGTGTAACCAGACGTTGGAAAGGTATTTTAAAGGACTTCAACTGTTATATTTAGTTGACAGCCCAGATCTGGACATATAAGATCTGAAAATGGCCAAGAAAATTGTTGCGCGCAGAACACAGATTCTGCACGCATCTTAAAGAGGAATGAACAACATCGGTTCATCTTCCTCCTCAAGTCGGACTTCCAAAATCACATCAGAAATTCCTCCTCCCTTATTCAACCCCAAGAGGCCATGACTCTTCACGAAACCATCCCCCATCTTCACATAGAAGGTTGGAGAGGTTGAAGACACCACTAACCTTAGAGCACAAGTCCTAGAACGACCTCTTCCTAGAGAAATCACCATCTTGCAAGTATAGACTCTTTTGAGTCGACATCTCGCCTAGATAACTACAAATCTAGCACCAAGGGAGAGGGGAGGAAGCTCACCTCATTTCCGGCGTTTCCACTATTCCCGACCATGGATCTTGTGACTCTTCTCGGTGACATCTTCTCTTTCTCGACGGTGGCAGATCTCCTTCTCCAAAACTTGCTCTAGCAACTTCCTTCTCTCAACAGAAGTTTCTCTCAGAAAATAGGGGATGAAATGAGCATGAAAAATGCTAGAGTTTTCAATTCCCCTTTTATATAAAAAGTGACATGGGTAGGGACACGCCCGTGTCTCTACCTGTGTCATACACCAGTGTGTCGACACCGGTGTGTCGACACCGGTGTGTCGACACCGGTGTGTCGACACCGGTGTGTCGACACCGGTGTGTCGACACCGGTGTGTCGACACCGGTGTGTCGACACCGGTGTGTCGACACCGGTGTGTCGACACCGGTGTGTAGACACCGGGGTGGCGACACCGGGGTGGCGACACCGGGGTGGCGACACCGGGGTGGCGACACCGGTTTGCCGACACCGGGGTGCCGACACCGGGGTGCCGACACCGGGGTGCCGACACCGGGGTGCCGACACCGGTGTGCCGACACCGGTATGCCGACACTGTTGTGCCGACACCGGTGTGCTGACACCGTTGTGCCGACACCGGTGTGCCGACACCGGTGTGCCGACACCGGTGTGCCGACACCGGTGTGTCGACACCATTGTGTCGACACCGGTGTGCCTACTAAAGACTCGGGTGTTACAAGTCCTATTCACATGTGTTGCCCAGTTGTCAGTACTCCCTTGAACCCCAGTCAGCTCTCCTGACTCAAAGAAACACGCATGAAGGGCCTAGGGCGATTTGGGACATTACAAATCCTATAAACAAAATAAAAGATTTCGTCCCCGAAATCAGGCTTAGGATATGGGGAGAAAAGCATAATAGAAAATATAGTATGCTTTTAAATAAAATTACCTTTAGCAAACAACTCCGGATAGCATTTTTGCATCAAATCCATTGGCTCCCATGTATATTCCTCCTTCCCATGTTTAGACCATAGCACCTTAACCAAGGGAACACTTTTGCGGCGCAATATCCTTGTCTCATTATCTACGATCCGCACCGGCTCTAGTCGCACAGACCTATCAGACGGCACAACAACATCAGTTGTGGGGATATATTGATCGGGCCGCAACAACGCCTTCCAAAGCGACGATACATGGAACACTTCATGGATGTTCTCTAGCTCCGATGGTAACTCCAACCGATAGGCCAACGAGCCAACCCTTTCCAATACAGTATAAGGTCCAACATACCTTGGGCTGCGCTTTTTCACACCACGCACACATGACACTCCATGCATCGGTCGGATTTTTAGGAACACCTTATCACCCACTTGAAACTCCACCATCTGGTGCCTTGCATTATAATACTTCACCTGCCGACTTTGAGCCTTCAACATGCGATCCCGTATCAGTCTAACCGCCATATCGGTATCATCAATATATTCAACCCCAAAGCCTTCGGGTCTTCATCTTACACTCAAGACAAGGGGGTTCTACACCTCCTTCCATAAAGAGCTTCATGAGGAGCCATGCCGATGCTAGCCTGGTAGTTATTGTTGTAGGAGAATTCTACCAACGGTAAGAGCCTTTCCCATGGCTCTCCTCTATCCAACACACATAATCTCAACAAATCTTTCAATGTCCGGATGGTCCTTTCAGATTGCCCGTCCGTCTGAGGATGAAATGCGGTGCTGAAGGTAAGGCGCGAGACCAAATACGCCTGTACCGCTCTCCGCTCCTTAGAGGTAAACCGACCATCACTGAAAGTCCACTTAGTGTCAACTACCTTCACCTATGGGGGGGGGGGGGAATAGGTGTCTTGCAGCGTTTTTGCGGAATTAAAATCATACCTGCACAAGAAAACAAAACAACACAGCACAGAAAAGACACAAGCAAATTATAGTGGTTCCCCGATTTGGGTACATCCACTTTCCCCCTTCGACCTATCTCCCAACCAGGGACGACTCGGTCACTTCACCAACATGATTGAAATCCAATCCCTACACTAACGGAAGGAACCCTTCCACACGTAGGAGTCACCACTCCCACAACACGGGTTGTACCCAACCCTTACAACTAGGTACTAACGTTCCTTTACAACAAAATAGAAAATAGATTGTATAAGAAATACAAACAACTTATGGAGACTAAGGTGTCCCTCTTCGTTCGATGACGTGTTATTGAAGTCAACGAAGAGTCCACAACCCTAGATCTCACTTAGAGAGAATCTCTCCCGAAACCGGCGGCGGCAAGAAGGGCGGCGGCTTGGTTCTCGGGATCGGCGGCGACAACGGTGTGCTGCTGTTGTACTTTGGAGATTCAACTTTCATAGCAAAGCTAGCAAGGTCTTCGAACGGTCACACTAGGATCGATCGTCTCGATCGATTCGGAAGGGGAAGGTTTTCCCGAACAAAGAATCAAGAGACAAAGGATCTATGGTTAGACGCGTGAGACGCAGTGCTTGGCTGAGCTTCTGTCGCCGGGAGATCTGGAAGAAACCACGATCAAAAGCTGGCGATCAACTGCACGAATGGCGACGAGGCGGCGGAGAAGGATTTCTGATATAGGTCACGTCGGCGGCTCAGCTTCTTCCTTTTTCAAAATCGTGTATTTGTTTTTCTGTCTTCTACTTCTACTGTTCAAAAATACAGATGTATTTATACATTAGGTCTTCAAGATGACCGTTGTGGGCCCCACCAACAAGAAACCCCAAGCCCGGTTCAAAATAGCGCCAGTGGCTGAGTCCGGTCCAGCGGGTTCCAGAAATTCGCCTAAGTCAAAATCGGCGAGAATCGAAGGTCATTCGGCGAGAATCAGCTAGTGATTCTCGACGATTTTGACTTAGCGACAGATTTGCACGCTCTGATTTAGCCGGATAGAGACGGCGAGAATCAGCCAGTGATTCTCGACGATTCGGCGAGAATCACTAGTGATTCTCGCCGAATCGGCGAGAATCACTTGGTGATTCTCGTCGATTATTACTTAGACGATTTTTCGTCTTTCCACCCATGAACTGCTCTTTGACCCCGAATCGGCGAGAATCACTTGATGATTCTTGTCGATTATTACTTAGACGATTTTTCATCTTTCAACCCATGAGCTGCTCTTTGACCCATCCATGCTCCTTGTCTGCTCTTGCATTATCACAGCCCTGTACTTGAAAATAAGTACACTCCAATAGAGAGAGTACACGTAGGCCAACATAGTGATCTGCTCAACGTGGGATTACGTCGCGCAGACCCGTGTATATTGACCTACTGCACCCTGACATTGGTGTGTACTTAGCGTGGAATAACTGCAAGCACAACTTGAAAGATTTCATCAAATACATTGTCTATTTACCTTAGCTTTTTCATGGGCTTCTTCAAATCAGGTACGTTGTGGATACAATACCCAACAATCTCCCCCTATTTGAAGAAGCCTAAACCCTACAAGCTAAGGTGAATGGAGCGTATGGGAATGAAAATCATAAACTTAAAATTGAGTTGAGAGAGATATTCATTACCAATACCAATTTCTTGAGAGCAAACTTGGAGCCACCAAGTTAGCCTTAGCCGAGAGGGTAATCTCCCCCTTTTCGGCTTCTGCAAATCTGGGCCTGTTGCATTTGACCCCTTGCTCCCCCTCAGTTCTTGCACCTGTGCTCACACTTGAGTTCCTGGCAGAGGCTCCCCCTTTTTGGCTTCGACGGTAATGGAGTTTGCATAATAATGCAGTGACTCATCAATGTGCTTTGTAGTCTTGGAGAACTCGGTAATCAAGGCTTGTTGATTTCCGTTAAGAAGCACCATGTTGGCATCAAATTGTTGGATGTTATTTGCCACTACATGAGCATTCTGATTAACTACTGCGAGAGTATCTATGTTCTTTTTCAATCCTTCCATAAGAAGAGTTACAGCTTGGCCGGCTGCTGTATCTTTGTCTTCGAACTTCTTTTCCATCAAATCCAGTTTGTGATTAATTTCCACAACGTTCTTGAGCATTAGATTCTCAGATTTCTTAATTCTTTTTAACACTTTATTTTGAGCTTGCTCAAAAGACACTTTGAGCTCATCCACTATACCTTGAATAACATTCACTGTGTGATTAGCTAGATCAGCTCGTAGTGGATGACCCTGAGGCATTCCTTGGCCTTGCTCTTCAGCAGATTCACTTGTAGAGCTGGACACTTGCATAGTCTCTAAAAGGGGAATATTTACAGTGTCAGTAGATTTCTTAGAAATACTTAGCAGCCTCTGCTGAGAGGACTCCCCCTCCACTGTTGCACTAGTTTTCTCAGGAACTATCTTAGGAGCTTGCTTTTCAGATGGAACTTCAGTGTCGTCCTGAGGCTCCATTACTTCCTGTCTCTCATTTCCTTCTTCCTCATCCTCATCATCCATGATGTCATTCTCAACTACATCATCTTCCAAACCTTCCTCATCATTCTCCTCTACATCACCTCCGGCTCCTAGATCATTCACATTCAGGGCCGCCTCATTTTCCACCACATCTTCACTTTCTTCTTGCAGATCCGCAACTGCATCTCTAGCTATCTGAGAGATGCTAGATATGACATTAGCAGAAGCGGGTAGAGGCTCCCCCTCAATTCCTGCAGTCAGTGCATTAGGAACTTCACTGGGAATAGCCACGGAATCTGCTACAGTTCTGTCCTCGGCAGGAGATTCTTCTTGTTCTACTACCACTACAGCCTGCCCGATGCGTCGCTCCCATCTGTCAAATACGTTGGAGTCCATTTTCTTCAAATAATGCAATGGAACTCCTTTACTCATGTCGAACCTATCTCCGTTCAACTGATTAAGATATAGGCAGATGATTCTTCCAAAACTTGGAGATCTAAGAGTGTCCTTAATCTTCTCAAAAAGCATAGCCCCCCAGTTGAATCTCTTTCTGCAGACAATCGCCACAAGAATCTTGAACATGTAAGCTGAGATGTGGTCATGTGAGCCGGGTTTGCATATCAGTACTTTCTCAATGATGTCGGACAAGAGTTTCCCCTCCTCATTCATTTCTTTTCTCTTTATCGATCTGGTTCCTCTAGCTAGTCCACAGAATAATAATGTCATGGCTTTATCATGTTCCTCCAGATAATCCTCGTGCTCAGAACTGGTGAGCTGCAAGTATTGGGTCAGTTTGCTTGCAGACATCTTGATCCTTGCACCTGCAACCTTACTCTTGATGATAGAGTCTTCATTCCGAAGTTTGGCGGTTGCGAAGAACTCCATCACTTTCTTGTCCAAAATTTTGCAGGGGTGCTCCAGTATAAAAGAGAGTCCAGCCTCTTCAAGCATGATGATGATGTTTCTGAACTCATCCGAGGCATGTGAGAACCCGGTTCGAACCAACTCACATCCAGTGACCAGGCCGGCGGTGGTCCTTGGAGTCATTGCAAACCCAAAAGCGGAGGAAGCGAGAGTTGACGGAGACGACGGAAAACCTGGAGCTCGCTTCCTTGTTTGATCGAAACCGCGGAGAATGAATACCTGGACGAGCACCCTGGATGCGAGAAGAGAGGTCTACGGAATCCGGAACGAGGTCGACGAGCTTTGGAACCTAAGATGCGGGAAGTCGCTGGGAGGAGGGAAGGAAAAGTCGACGGGATTCCTGCGGGATATCGATGGGTTTCTTTGCGAAATGCGGAATACGAAGAGTCGGCGGTATTCCTGCGGGATATCGACGGGTTTCTTTGCGAAATGCGGAATACGAAGAGTCGGCGGGAGTTTTTCTAAATAGAAATTGATGGGATTCTTCAATAGAAATCTACGGGTTAAGAGGCATGCCAGATTATCTAAATCTTCTGATATTAAAGGGTTTAGAAATCTTCTAAATATATATTTCTTAATACCAATCTATTTGGGGTTTGAAAGGGGTTTTCCACACATTTCTTGATGTCAATTGTAAGGTTTAGTGACTTCCAATGACGTATCTTCTTTAATTTTCAGTGGACTGATTTATGCCTGTAGAGGTTCATTCTCGAATCTACCAGTGAATTTACAGATAAATCTTTAATAATGTATCTAAGGGTTATTTTTACAGTGTTAACCTTTCCTTAGGTGTACACACATATATGTGTATATATAAGTATATATATGTAAATGTCGACACAATATGACTCAAGTATTGGAGTTGATCAAAAATACCTGGGATTATAAGATTTATCATTTAGCCCCTCTGGTTAAAGCATATCAGGTGTTCAATTTGAGTATACCATTGTAGATAGTACTTCTGTTATTCCAGATACTTTTTCCAATTCATTCTTGAAACATCTTCTGTCTAGTTCCCATCATATTTACGGGAACCTAGACTACCCTGCAAAAGAGTGTTACCTTACCTTCAGAACCCAATATGTATTGGGTCCTCGGTTCTTGTTAGCATAAAAACTCGAATGCCTTCCCTCAGAAATCCTATCAGGAAGACTACCTCTGCCCAAAAGAGGTGGATAAGCCCTTGCCCTTGACACAGAGGGGTTGTGCCAACAGTCTATGGCAAAGTGTCCCACCTTGCCACAGCACCAACACGTGTGAATGTTGTACCTCCGTTTCTGACCTGATCCAGTGACTAAGGTAGTCATGGTCCTAGGTCTAAACGGGATAGAGCCGGATCTGCTCACAAAATTGCCTCTTCCACCGTGACACTTGGAAAGGTGGAAGGAATGCATGTAGCGAGCGTCATGAGGCCTGGGAGGTGGTGCCTTCCTTTCAGTCAGCACCCTTCCAGATGCCCCATGAGAACTAACTGCATGACTTCTAACCTCCCTTTCCTGTGTCCTAGGGTGGTGAGAAGCGCACTAGGAGCTGATACCAGCAGATTCATGCCGAGTTGGGGCAGTGGCCGAGAATACAAAGGGTTCAGAATGAGCCTTAGGTATTCTCTCAAGGGTGGCCATGACAGCCCTTGCACTATGGGTGTCTCCACATGAGGGCAGATCACCCTTGTAGTGACCACGGTTGTTCCTGTGATCATACCTGAAGGCATGATGAGTACTCTTCCTGCCTGGAGTGGGGGGTCTGAATACCGTTTCCCCATTTCTCCATGAATTGATAATTCGGGAGATCCACTCATTTTCTTCCTTTCTCTTGATAGCATCAACCTTGGAAAAGTTGGATACTATCCTTTTCTCATTCTCTAGACTACTCTCTAGATCTGAGATTTTAGAGTCCTTAACCTTGTTGGAGGCCAATTGGAGAACCAACAAGATCTTCAGCCGAGCAATTTCCTGAGCTTGCTGCTCAACAAGTAGGTTGCTTTTCTGAAGGGCTCTCTTCAGGGAATCAGGATTTTCTGAAGGGTAACAATTCCTGTCTTTAGGAACTTCAAGAGAAAAGGGGCAAGATGAAAACGTTACCTGCTCTTCAGAGTTACTCTTACTATTGCCAGAGACCGTTGTGTCAGCTTCATCAGAACTGCTTTCCTCAATTTCTTCTTCAGTCTCTGACAAGGACACCGGAGCCCTGATGCTGTCCGATTGATCCTTGCCTTCATCTTTAGAGGCGAGGACCCCCACATAGGCTTCATCCTCTTGCTGATAGTAGATCCCTGCTTTCTCTGATCCCTCCATGAGATCTGAGATGGTTACCCACATAGAGTTGGCCGTCCCACACTTTTCCAATCTAGATCGAGAAGGTCCAGACCAGACATCCAAGATGATCTGACGAATCATCTTGTCCAGATTAAATAATGAGAGTTCAGTCTCCGACATCTCAGTAATACACTTGGGAATTTCGATATCCTTTCCAGAGCCGGAGGTCTTCATAGGAATGAATGGACCCTCTTCCAAGATGAGAGATGCTCGAGGATCGATAGCCTCCAAGTGATAGGACACTCTCATCTTCCAGACTGGATAATACTCCTTTGTGCACATGGGAAGTCTTAGTGGAGAGATCCCATGATCCAGCTCCATGCCTTTGACACTGGTGGCAGGATTCTACTCAAGGTGTGAACCTTTTGATGAGTAACCTGGCTCTGATACCACTTGAAAGTCCACTTAGTGTCAACTACCTTCACCTATGGGGGGGGGGGGGAATAGGTGTCTTGCAGCGTTTTTGCGGAATTAAAATCGTACCTGTACAAGAAAACAAAACAACACAGCACAGAAAGGACACAAGCAAATTATAGTGGTTTCCCGATTTAGGTACATCCACTTTCCCCCTTTGACCTATCTCCCAACCAGGGACGACTCGGTCACTTCACCAACAGGATTGAAATCCAATCCTTGCACTAATGGAAGGAACCCTTCCACACGTAGGAGTCACCACTCCCACAACACGGGTTGCACCCAACCCTTACAACTAGGAACCAACGTTCCTTTACAACAAAATAGAAAATAGATTGTATAAGAAATACAAACAACTTATGGAGACTAAGGTGTCCCTCTTCGTTCGATGATGTGTTCTGAAGTCAACGAAGAGTCCACAACCCCAGATCTCACTTAGAGAGAATCTCTCCCGAAACCGGCGGCGGCAAGAAGGGCGGCGGCAAGAAGGGCGGCGGCTTGGTTCTCGGGATCGGCGGCGACAACGGGGTGCTGCTGCTGTACTTTGGAGATTCAACTTTCGTAGCAAAGCTAGCAAGGTCTTCGAACGGTCACACTAGGATCGATCGATTCGGAAGGGGAAGGTTTTCCCGATCAACGAATCAAGAGACAAAGGATCTCTGGTTAGACGCGTGAGACGCAGTGCTTGGCTGAGATTCTGTCGCCGGGAGATCTGGAAGAAACCACGATCAAAAGCCGGCGATCAACTGCACGAACGGCGACGAGGCGGCGGAGAAGGATTTCGGATCTAGGTCACGTCGGCGGCTCGGCTTCTTCCTTTTTCAAAATCGTGTATTTGTTTTTCTGTCTTCTACTTCTACTGTTCAAAAATACAGATGTATTTATACATTAGGTCTTCAAGATGACCGTTGTGGGCCCCACCAACAAGAAACCCCAAGCCCGGTTCAAAACAGTGCCAGCGGCTGAGTCCGGTCCAGCGGGTTCCAGAAATTCGCCTAAGTCAAAATCGGCGAGAATCGAAGGTCATTCGGCGAGAATCAGCCAGTGATTCTCGACGATTTTGACTTAGCGACAGATTTGCACGCTCTGATTTAGCCGGATAGAGATGACAAGAATCAGCCAGTGATTCTCGACGATTCGGCGAGAATCACTTGTGATTCTCGACGATTCGGCGAGAATCACTTGTGATTCTCGCCGAATCGGCGAGAATCACTTGGTGATTGTTGTCGATTATTACTTAGACGATTTTTCGTCTTTCCACCCATGAACTGCTCTTTGACCCCGAATCGGCGAGAATCACTTGGTGATTCTCGTCGATTATTACTTAGACGATTTTTGTCTTTCCACCCATGAGCTGCTCTTTGACCCATCCTTGCTCCTTGTCTGCTCTTGCATTATCACAGCCCTGTACTTGAACATAAGTACACTCCAATAGAGAGAGTACACGTAGGCCAACACACTGATCTGCTCAATGAGGGATTACGTCGCGTAGACCCGTGTATATTGACCTACTGCACCCTGACATTGGTGTGTACTTAGCGTGGAATAACTGCAAGCACAACTTGAAAGATTTCATCAAATACATTGTCTATTTACCTTAGCTTGTTCATGGGTTTCTTAAAATCAGGTACGTTGTGGATACAATACCCAACAATCACGATCAGACATGATTGTCTTAGGCACGCCATGATACCGTACGAATTGCTCCACAAAGAGGCGTACTAAGACATCCACATGAGATTCTTTCTTCATTGGGATAAACTGGGCAACTTTCGTCAAGCGATCAACTATTACCCACATGGAATCATTTCCTGAGCGTGAGCGAGGTAACCCATGGACAAAGTCCATGGAGATATCCTCAAACTTCCACTCGGGGATGGGCAATGATTGTAGCAAACCACCGAGACTCTTGCATTCCGCCTTCACCCTTTGACAAGCTTCGCAATGTGTAACAAAATATCGGATATCCTTTTTCATTCCCGGCTAACACATGGTCTTCCGTAAGCCAGCGTACATCTTAGCAATGCCCGTGTGCACTGAATATTGAGAGCAATGAGCCTCTCTCAAGATATCCTCCCGGATTTTACCGCCCATGGGAATGTAGAGCCGACCACGAAAATAAATGAGGCCGTCTTTTAGCGTATACTCATCCGTAGTCCCATCTTCGATTGACCTGATTGCCGGGGCCAGCGCCGTATCCATACCTTGCTCCACTCTGATTCGGTCCCGGATATCACAAACTATGCTCATGCTTGCCAAGTACTCTGTATACTCTGCCGAAGGAGCCTTAAATATCAATGTAATATCCATCTCCTCAATCATCCGAGCCAACTCCATACTCATCAACCGAGACTCTAGGCTAGAACCTGGTACCTTTCTACTCAATGCATCGGCCACCGAGTTCGCCTTTTCGGAGTGGTAATTCATGGTGAACTCATAGTCGCATAAACATTCTAACCACCGCCGTTGTCTCAAGTTCAACTCCTTCTGAGTATGAACGTACTTCAAGTTTTTGTGATATGAAAAGATCTCACAGTGGACGCCATATAGATAATGCCTCCAAACCTTCAAGGTGAACACCACTGCTCCCAGCTCCAAATCGTGAACCGGGTAATTGATTTCATGTTTCTTTAGTTGTCTTGAAGCATAAGCAATCACGTGTCCGTGCTGCATCAATACCGCTCCCATCCCTTGATATGACGCGTCGGTGTAGACTTGAAATCCTTCCTTACCAGACGGAAGTGCTAGGATGGGGGCGGAGGTAAGTCTATCCTTCAGCTCTTGGAACGTTGCTTCGCACTGGGGTGTCCACTCAAATGGCACACCTTTCTTTGTCAAGGAAGTAAGAGGAAGAACAATATTTGAAAATCCTTTTACGAACTTACGGTAGTACCCGGCAAGTCCAAGGAAGCTCCGCACGTCGGCCGCCGACTTCAAGGGCGACCACTCCTTCACGGCTCACACCTTGGCTGGATCCACCACTAGTCCTGCTCCACTGATCACAAGCCCCAAGAAAGCAACCTCTTTAATCCAGAATTCACACTTGCTGAACTTGGCAAACAAAGCGTGCTATTTTAATTTCTTCAATACCAAGGTCAAGTGCTTAATATGCTCCTCCTCCGTCTTTGAGTAGACCAAGATGTCATCGATGAAAATAGTGACAAAGATATCCAAATAAGGTTCAAACACCTTGTTCATCAGGCTTATGAAGGCCGAAGGGGCATTTGTGAGCCCAAACGGCATTATAGTGAACTCGTACAGTCCATATCTTGAACTAAAGACCGTTTTTTGGATGTCACCTTCTTGTATTCTCAACTGATAATACCCCGAGCACAATTCCAGCTTAGAAAACCAGTGCGCTCCCACCAGTTGATCGAACAACTCGTCGATCCGAGGTAGAAGATAAGTGTTCTGCACCGTCAGCCGATTGAGTTCCCGATAGTCTCTGCACAAACGCAGGGTTCCATCCTTCTTCTTCACGAACAATACAAGGGCTCCCCAGGGTGATGAACTGGGGATAACGAATCCTGACTCCACCAGTTCTTGCAGTTGAACTCTAAACTCCGCGAGTTCCTTCGGGGACATTCGGTAAGGGGCCTTGGATTCCGGCTTGGCACCTGGTACTAGATTAATCTTGAAGTCAACCTCTCTATGCGGGGGTAATCCTGACAGTTTCTCAAGAAATACCTCGGGGAAATCCCGCACTACCCGTACATCTTTCATATCCAACGCCATCTCCTTCAACTCGAACCAGATCATGAAGACTTCATCCCCTTTCATATGGGCTTTTACTGTCTGAACTAAAGATAACAATATACGAGGTGCGAACCTAATACCATGGAAGATGACATCCGAGTCCCCATGTCTCAAGTTGATTCGTTTCTCTGCACAGTCAATCCTTGAAAAGTGCCAGTCCAACCACGCCATGCCAAAAATGATGTCAAACACCGACATTCTCAAGACCGTGGCAGGCGTATCAAAGGCCTTTCCTTCAATAAATATCTCGAACTCGCACTTAGAGGTTGCAATCATCTCCGAGCCGTCCAGCAGGCACACTCGTCGGGCTATAACAGTAAAGTATTGTATGCCCTCCAGTTTTTTAACTAATTCCGCCATACAAACGAGTGTGTGGCACCAGTATCGAATAGAGTGTAGGCCGATTTCTCACTAACCATTACGCCTAAGTATCAGAATTGTGAAGGCTCAAGCCAGATTCCTAGAGAAATCACCATCTCGCAAGTCTAGACTCTTTTGAGTCGACATCTCGCCTAGATAACTACAGATCTAGCACCAAGGGAGAGGGGAGGAAGCTCACCTCATTTCCGGCATTTCCACTATTCCCGGCCATGGATCTTATGACTCTTCTCAGCGACATCTTCTCTTTCTCGACGGCGGCGGATCTCCTTCTCCAAAACTTGCTCCAGCAACTTCCTTCTCTCAACAGGAGTTTCTCTCAGAAAATAGGGGATGAAATGAGCATGGAAAACACTAGGGTTTTCATTTCCCCTTTTATATAAAAAGTGACACGAGTAGGGACACGCACGTGTCTCTACCCATGTCATACACCGGTGTGCCGACACCGGTGTGCCGACACCGGTGTGCCGACACCGGTGTGCCGACACCGGCGTGCCGACACCATTGTGTCGACACCATTGTGTCGACCAAAGACTCGGGTGTTACAAGTCCTATTCACATGTGCTGCCCAGTTGTCAGTACTCCTTTGAACCACAGTCAGCTCTCCTGACTCAAAGAAACTATTGGGTACATTGGTCAAATGTACCTGATTTGAAGAAGCCTCACCCATCTCAATGATATACGTCATAATGTATTTGATGTATGTTTGAGTTACTTGTGTAGGTTAAGAAAGTACTGAACTGAAGCAAAAAGTTTCTAAGTCCATGTGTCGACACCCAGAGGGAAAGTGTCGACACTTGAGAAGACTATGTGTCGACACCCAGACAAGCAGTGTCGACACTTGGAGTCATTGTGTCGACACCTGGGAAGCAGAGTCGACACCAGACAGAAAGTGTCGACACTAGGAGCTGTGTCGACACTCAGTGAAGAAAAGTGCAGACAGAAAGTGTCGACACAAGGAGCTGTGTCGACAGTCAGTGAAGCTGTGTCTACACCAGAAAGTGTCGACACTTGGAGCTGTGTCGACACTCAGCAAAAGTCTGCAGAGTCTAAGTACAAGTGTCGACACTCAACACAATGTGTCGACACTATGCAGAAGAGTCAGCACTTGAAGTAAGTGTCGACACTCAACACAATGTGTCGACACTATGCAGAAGAGTCATCATTTGAAGTATGTGTCAGAACAATGTGTCGACACACAGCTGAAGACTCAACACTGGAAGAAAGTGTCGACACAAGGAGCTGTGTCGACACTTAACAAAGAACAGAAAGAGCAGCAAATTATTCTAAGTACAAGTGTCGACACTAAAGGAATGTGTCGACACTCAGCTGAAGTCTCAACGACAAGACTGTGTGTCGACACAAGGAGCTGTGTCGACACTCAGCAAGATTCAACATAGAAGACTATGTGTCGACACCAAGAAGCAGTGTCGACACTAGACAGATTCAACACAAGAAGTTCTGTCGACACAAAGGAGATGTGTCGACACTTAGAAGAATATAGCATAAGCTAGAAGAACAAGTACTTGTGTAACGCCCCGAAACTCAAAGGAGCAAAGGGGGACGTTTTGGGCCAGTTTTGGTTTCTGGCTGAAAGCACACGGCCTGGGACACGGGCGTGTCCCAGGGCGTGTCAAGCGTGTGTCGACACTTAGCCGCGAAGTCGTCGAGTTATTCTCGACGATTCGTCGAGAATGGGCACACGGCCTGCGACACGGGCGTGTCGCAGGGCTTGTCGACCCGTGTCGACACTTAGCCGTGAAATCGTCGAGTTATTCTCGACGATTCGTCGAGAATGGGCACACGGCCTGCGACACGGGCGTGTCGCAGGGCGTGTCGACCCGTGTCGACGATCGTCAAGGTGAAATCGTCGAGATTCACTCGACGATCGTCGAGACAAGGCACACGGCCTAGGACACGGGCGTGTCCAAGGCCGTGTCATCCAGTCGTCGTTCTCCCCTCGACGAAATGTCCCGTGTACACGTCCTGGGGGCCCAGGCGTGTCAATGTGACACGGGCAAGGACACGGGCGTGTCCTAGAACCCGTGCAGTGCTCGGGTTGGAAACGGGGGAAAAATCATGGGGTACACGGCCGGCTACACGGCCGTGTCAGCTGGAACACGGGCGTGTCAGCTCGAACACGGGCGTGTTCGATACCCGTGTGCGTGTTCAGAAGATTCGATTTTGACGGCGAATGCGGCACACGGCCCTGGACACGGGCGTGTGCCAGGCCGTGTTCGGCCCAGATTGGGCATTTCAGCCCCGAATCAAAGCCGCTCGTTTTCTTAGGTTGAGATCCGATGGCTGGGGATGGTTCCTGGGAGGATATACACGGGTTTGACTTAAGAAAAATCCATTTTCCTTCACTTGATCATCTCTCCAAACCCTTGGAGAAAGAGGAAAGCTATTGGAGGAAGAAGAGCTAGATCCGCCATTGGAGGAGCTTCGGAGCTCCGAATCGCAAGCCGACTCCGGATCCACGGAGGCAACGCAAGCGCGGTGATTTCTATCCGATTACATTTCGATGGCGCCAAAGAGGAACGCAAGGGTAACGATCCTCACTTGTGAGCATGATAGCTCTCTTTCTTAGCATAGGAAGCCCTCTCTCGCGAGTTTGCGAAGAGTTGCAGGCGTTCCTGTGGGTAGATATGTAAAGTCCCCGTTGTTTAGCGTCCGTATGCGAGAATGGACATAGGCATTTTGGTTGAAGCCTACCCGGACATGTAGTTCGGATCGGTGATGTTGCATTGCATAAGGCCGGAGAAGACTCCGTGCTATTGGGTGTTTTTCGGGTTTTCTACGCGGTAGATTGCAGCAGGGAGCCTTGGGGACTAACCCAAAGGTGCACCCGGAAAACTGGGCGGACACGAGGTCTTGCCAACTTGGTGGCCTGAGAGCCAACTTGAACATAACGGGGTTATGTGATTTGTGGTAGAATGGGAATCGGTGAAAGTTTGACCCGCGCAGATGGCTTAAATTGCCGTTGCGATGTGAGCACGGGTTAGATGGAGCCGTACCCGCTTTATGTCGTTCGGGTTAGAGAGACCTAAAGTTACATGGCACTCGCCGTTGGCATAGATGTGAGTCTTCGGTGGTCGATGGCTTAAATTGACGTGACCAATACCATGAAGACAAATTGCTCATAGGAATGACCGTCTAAGTGGCGGTGGTGAGTCCGGAATGTTAATGGCTTTAATTGACGTAACATCGACCGGTTCACCGAGAATGTGCCCTGAGTGCACGGGACGTGTGGCCGTACGAGCCAACGTCTGTGATGAATTGGCTATGGTTATATGCATTGCTCGCTTGTGCTAATGAAATGCAGGGAAGGAGCATCGCCGCCCCGAGTTGGGGGCGGGATCGTTATAATTTGGTCAGCATTGCTGACCGTTGTTTTGTTTGCCACCGTGCGGTGGTTTGTTTGCTTGCAGGTGCAGCTGGACCAAGCGGTCAATAGCGGGCTAAAGCCCTTTTTGCGAAGCTGGCCCTCGAAGGCCCAAGTGGAAATGTTTTATGTTTTATTCATGTATGGCCGGCCTGCGAGCCGAGGTTTGGAAATCATGTAAAAGACAAGTGAAACATTTTGTAAGGCCTTAAGGCCGACTTTTGAGTATTTTGTAATAACATTCCTATTATCTTGTTAGTGGACATTCATGCTTGTTGCTGGGTTCTTGTTTTGCAACTTTTATAAACTGCTTCCGCTAGAATGCTCTGTGTAGGACGTTGAGATTGGTTGGATGGTTTCCATACGTAACCACCCGGTCTGTCTGTGGTATATGGCGCCGGGCCCCGACCGGACCTACTGTTATATGATATGCGACGGATAGGGGGTGTTACAATTTGGTATCAGACTACTGGTTTTGGTTGGGCTTGAATTGAATTCGTGGGCGAATTCTTTTTAAGGGGTGGTGAGCACATTGTGTGCGTCATCGTTATAATCGTAAAAGAACCCATGAATGTCCACTTAGGAATGAAAATACTCGTGTTTGAGGAACCTGCGTGTTCCTATAATTACTGTTTGCAATGTTATGTGGTCGCTTAACGGTGTTTTGTACCACTATAGGTGACCAGAAGTGGTGTTGGGCCGTCAGAACGCCGAGTTTCTGAGGCAAGTAGTGCACCGGATGTTGCTCCCGCAACACCTCTGTCGGCTGAGAATATTAGATTGGTTGCTGAAGCGGTGTTGGCCGTGATAAATGCGCAGCCTGGGAGGCAAGCGCAGCAGCCCGCTCCTGTGATGGAGCAAGTACCTCTTCAAGATGCTGAGCTGAGGAGGGTGGAGCAAGTGGTTGTGGAACCATTAGTGCCAAGGAGGGCGACTGAGAGGCAGTTGAAGCATGTAATGAGCTTTAACCCTCCGTTATTCTCGGGGTTGGGAACCCCATCGCAGGCTGAAGACTGGCTCTCTAGGGTGAAGAGAGTCATGACAGCGACGGAGACGGAGGAGTGGCAAATGACCACCATCGCTACGTTCCTTCTGGATGGGGAAGCGAGGATGTGGTGGGAAGGTTTGGAGCTGCATCATTTGAGAGGTAGACAACTGATAGACGTTCCGATGGAAGAGTTCTCGGAATTGTTCTTAGCAAGATACCTCCCTTCTACTCAGAGGATTTCAATGGAGAATGAGTTCCTGAAGTTGGTGCAGGGTGAGAGGAGCGTGGATGAATATCTCCACGAGTTTACGCGATTGAGTCGTTATGCTAGCTCCATCATCATGGATGAGGAGCGCAAGACTAATCGTTTTTATGAAGGCTTGAGGGATGAGCTGAGACTGTTACTGTCGGGGCCGATGACGCAAGGTTTCTTAACCTTGGTCAATACTGCCCGATCCTTGGAGAAGGACATGAAGAGTGTACAAGCGAAGAAAGGCTTGGCTGATAAGAAATCTGAGTTCAGAGTGCCGACTACCTCAAAGTCAGGCTATCGGAGGACTTTCAAGAAGCATAGGGCTTCGGGTCCAGCTCCTTCTGGCGCTTCTGGGGCGACTACGGGTCGGACCCCGGGTGCGTGCTTTACGTGTGGAAAGACGGGGCATTTCGCCCGTGACTGTTGGAGCGGACGTCCTAAGTCCGAGCGGAGGCCAGGAGCTACTTATGAAGAGAAGGGAAAGGCGGTGGAGTCGACCGCATCCCACTATGCTCCGGCCCAACCAAGGGTTTACAATCTTGGCCAACAGGAGGCCATTAAACAAGCTGATGTGGTGACAGGTACGGTTTAATTTATAGCAAGTCAATTCCTTTATATGCTTGATATGTATATGTTACCTTACCACTGCTTGTTTAGGATTTGTGTTGATTTGTGAAAACCCGGCACGAGCACTCTTTGATACGGGAGCTTCACACTCCTTCTTGTCCGAAGGATTTATATCACGCATCGGAGTCCCTTCTTCGATGGCGAAGGACAAGTTGGATGTGTTGTTGCCCAATGGGTGTTCGATGCGAGCGGTTAGGATCTGCGAGGTTAAGACTCGTATTGGAGAGCAGGAGTTCGACCTGCGGGCGTCTTTACTTCCGTTAGTGGAGTTCGACGTCATATTTGGCATGGACTGGCTCTCGGAGCAGCAGGCCCATATAGATTGCGGTAGCAAGGAAGTCAAGCTGGGAGCGAGTCGTGAGACGACTTTTACGGGCTTAAAGGGGTCGAGCAAGACGTTGATGTCTGCTCTTCAGGTGGTGAAGGCGGTTCGTGCTGGAGCAGAACTGTTCTTTACACTAGTGGAGGTTGCAAAGCCGAAGCCCGCGTTGGATTGTATTTCAGTGGTATCGGAATACCCTGATGTGTTCCCCGCAGATCTTCCTGGAGCCCCGCCTCAACGGGAGATAGATTTTACGATCGAGCTAGTGCCAGGTGCAAAGCCTGTGTCACGATCTCCGTATCGGCTAGCGCCTAAGGAAATGGCGGAGCTGAAAGTTCAACTGCAAGAGTTGTTGGAGCAAGGGTATGTGCGCCCGAGTTCTTCGCCTTGGAGCGCACCGGTCCTCTTTGTTAAGAAGAAGGACGGAAGCTTGAGATTGTGTATTGATTATCGGGAGCTAAACAAGCTGACTGAGAAGAATAAGTACCCGATCCCTAGGATTGATGATCTCTTTGATCAGTTAGTCGGGTCGACGGTGTACTCGAAGTTAGATCTCAAGTCTGGGTACTATCAGCTGCGGATAAGGGAGAGTGATATCCCGAAGACAGCGTTTAGTACGAGATACGGGCATTATGAGTTTACGGTCATGCCGTTTGGGCTGACTAATGCGCCGTCAGTTGTTCATGGATTTGATGAACAGGACGTTCAGGGAGTACTTGGACCATTTCGTGATCGTCTTCATCGACGATATTTTGGTGTACTCGCAAAGTGAGGAAGATCACTTCAAGCATCTTCATTTGGTGCTGGAGACGCTAAGGAGAAACCAGTTGTATGCCAAGTTCTCGAAGTGCGAGTTTTGGCTATCCTCAGTAGCGTTCCTCGGGCATATAGTGAGTGGAGAGGGTATTGCGGTGGATCCGGCGAAGATTGTTGCGATACGGGAGTGGCCTGAGCTTGCTACGGTAGCAGAAGTCCGGAGCTTTTTGGGGCTTGCCGGTTATTATAGGCGCTTCGTAGAGAACTTCTCGCGGATAGCGCTACCTCTCACTACTTTGACGAGGAAGGAGCATAAGTTCGTTTGGACGCCGGAGTGCGCGCGAGCTTTTGAGGAATTGAAGTGTCGGTTGACCACGGCGCCTGTGTTGAGTTCGCCGGTTGGGACCGAAGGCTATGAGATATATAGCGATGCTTCAGGCAGCGGTTTGGGTTGTGTGCTACTGCAGCACGGAAGCGTGATAGCTTATGGCTCGAGACAGCTAAAAGTGCACGAGAGGAATTATCCGGTCCATGACTTGGAGTTAGCGGCCGTGATTTTTGCCTTGAAGCTGTGGAGACACTATTTGTACGGTGTGAAGATTGATATCTACACCGATCACAAGAGCCTAAAGTATTTGATTGATCAGAAAGATCTGAATATGCGGCAGCGTAGATGGATGGAGTTCTGAGGGGACTATACATTCAAGATCCACTACGTGCCTGGCAAAGGGAATGCGGTTGCGGACGCGTTGAGTCGCCGAGCCCCAGCTCAAGCAAATTGGCTATCAGTGCATGATGAGCGGTTGGTGCAGGAGCTGGAGGCGTTGGAGATTGTTTGTGTGGATAGACAATCTAGTGCTGAAGCAGTGCTGAATTGGACTGAAGTCCAATATGACCTGGCTGATCGGATTCGGCAGGCTTTGGATATGGATGCTCATATGAAGCAGTTCATGATAGAGGCTCTGGATGGGTCAAATTCCCAATTCGTCGTGGAGGACGGGATTGCTGTGGAAAGACGGTCGTCTGTGCGTCCCAAGCGTGGGCAATTTACGGGTGGAGTTGTTGTACGAGGCACACCATACCAAGTACTCGATTCACCCGGGGAGCACGAAGATGTACCGCGATGTAAAGAAGCTATTTTGGTGGCCGGGTTTGAAAAAGGATGTGGCGCTATACGTAGCGAAGTGCCAAACCTGCGCCTTAGTAAAGGCGGAGTGCCAAAAGCCGGGAGGATTTCTTAAGTCCTTGCCTATTCCGGAGTGGAAATTCGACGACATCTCTATGGACTTTGTGCATGGTTTGCCAAGGTCGCAGAAGGGGAACGACGCCATTTGGGTGGTGGTCGATCGATTAACGAAGGTGTCGCATTTTATTCCGCATAGGAAGGATGATCCGGTGGAGAAGCTGGCGAAGCTTTATGTGGATAACATAGTACGGCTTCATGGTGTGCCCCGCAGCATCGTGAGTGACCGAGATGGGCGGTTCACGTCCAATGATTGGAGGCTGGTGCAGCAAATGTTGGGAACAAAGCTGAAGTTTAGCACAGCCTTCCATCCGCAAACGGATGGGCAGACCGAGAGGGTTAATAGAACCATGGAAGACATGCTTCGCATGTGTGTCTTGGATTTCGGAAAGCAATGGGAGGACCACCTTTATTTGGTGGAGTTCGCATACAACAACAGCTACCAAGCAAGTATTCAGATGGCGCCTTTCGAGGCCCTATATGGTAGAAGATGTCGCACGCCGTTGTCTTGGTTAGAAACGGGCGAGTCGAAGTTGTATAAGCGATCGGAAGTGGATGATGCTACTTCTTTGGTGAGAACCATTCGGGAGAGGTTACTCATCGCTCAGGACCGGCAAGCAAAGTACTATAATGCCAAGCACAGGAACGTGGAGTTCGCTGTGGGTGATTATGTGTACCTAAAGATCAAGCCGTTCAAGGGTGTCTCGCGGGTGCGACGATTGAAAAAGCTAAGCCCGAGGTACCTTGGACCGTTTGAGGTTCTGGAGCGAGTTGGAGAAGCGGCCTATAGGTTGAAGCTTTCTGTGGAGCTAAGTGGTTTACACGATGTATTCCACATTTCGGTGCTTCGGAAGGCGGTGCAAGAGCCTACGCAAGTGATCGCGGTCGATCAAGTGCCGGTGGATAGTGGGCTAACGACAAAGGTAAAGCCCGTGCGGATTGAGGACTCGGAGGTCAAGCGGCTACGCAATAAAGAGATCAGGATGGTCAAGGTCCGATGGGACAATTGCGGTCGTGAGGAGCTCTCCTGGGAGCGAGAGCAGACTATGCTTGACGAGTATCCGGAGTTGTTCCGCTCAGGTACAAATGTTGTTTTTGTATATCTTTCCTTTATGTAATTTCGTGGGCGAAATTCTTTTAAGAGGGGGAGAGTTGTAACGCCCCGAAACTCAAAGGAGCAAAGGGGGACGTTTTGGGCCAGTTTTGGTTTCTGGCTGAAAGCACACGGCCTGGGACACGGGCGTGTCCCAGGGCGTGTCAAGCGTGTGTCGACACTTAGCCGCGAAGTCGTCGAGTTATTCTCGACGATTCGTCGAGAATGGGCACACGGCCTGCGACACGGGCGTGTCGCAGGGCGTGTCGACCCGTGTCGACACTTAGCCGTGAAATCGTCGAGTTATTCTCGACGATTCGTCGAGAATGGGCACACGGCCTGCGACACGGGCGTGTCGCAGGGCGTGTCGACCCGTGTCGACGATCGTCAAGGTGAAATCGTCGAGATTCACTCGACGATCGTCGAGACAAGGCACACGGCCTAGGACACGGGCGTGTCCAAGGCCGTGTCATCCAGTCGTCGTTCTCCCCTCGACAAAATGTCCCGTGTACACGGCCTGGGGGCCCAGGCGTGTCAATGTGACACGGGCAAGGACACGGGCGTGTCCTAGAACCCGTGCAGTGCTCGGGTTGGAAACGGGGGAAAAATCATGGGGTACACGGCCGGCTACACGGCCGTGTCAGCTGGAACACGGGCGTGTCAGCTCGAACACGGGCGTGTTCGATACCCGTGTGCGTGTTCAGAAGATTCGATTTTGACGGCGAATGCGGCACACGGCCCTGGACACGGGCGTGTGCCAGGCCGTGTTCGGCCCAGATTGGGCATTTCAGCCCCGAATCAAAGCCGCTCGTTTTCTTAGGTTGAGATCCGACGGCTGGGGATGGTTCCTGGGAGGATATACACGGGTTTGACTTAAGAAAAATCCATTTTCCTTCACTTGATCATCTCTCCAAACCCTTGGAGAAAGAAGAGATAGATCCGCCATTGGAGGAGCTTCGGAGCTCCGAATCGCAAGCCGACTCCGGATCTACGGAGGCAACGCAAGCGCGGTGATTTCTATCCGATTACATTTCGATGGCGCCAAAGAGGAACGCAAGGGTAACGATCCTCACTTGTGAGCATGATAGCTCTCTTTCTTAGCATAGGAAGCCCTCTCTCGCGAGTTTGCGAAGAGTTGGAGGCGTTCCTGCGGGTAGATATGTAAAGTCCCCGTTGTTTAGCATCCGTATGCGAGAACGGACATAGGCATTTTGGTTGAAGCCTACCCGGACATGTAGTTCGGATCGGTGATGTTGCATTGCATAAGGCCGGAGAAGACTCCGTGCTATTGGGTGTTTTTCGGGGTTTCTACGCGGTAGATTGCAGCAGGGAGCCTTGGGGACTAACCCAAAGGTGCACCCGGAAAACTGGGCGGACACGAGGTCTTGCCAACTTGGTGGCCTGAGAGCCAACTTGAACATAACGGGGTTATGTGATTTGTGGTAGAATGGGAATCGGTGAAAGTTTGACCCGCGCAGATGGCTTAAATTGCAGTTGCGATGTGAGCACGGGTTAGATGGAGCCGTACCCGCTTTATGTCGTTCGGGTTAGAGAGACCTAAAGTTACATGGCACTCGCCGTTGGCATAGATGTGAGTCTTCGGTGGTCGATGGCTTAAATTGACGTGACCAATACCATGAAGACAAATTGCTCATAGGAATGACCGTCTAAGTGGCGGTGGTGAGTCCGGAATGTTAATGGCTTTAATTGACGTAACATCGACGGTTCACCGAGAATGTGCCCTGAGTGCACGGGACGTGTGGCCGTACGAGCCAACGTCTGTGATGAATTGGCTATGGTTATATGCATTGCTCGCTTGTGCTAATGAAATGCAGGGAAGGAGCATCGCCGCCCCGAGTTGGGGGCGGGATCGTTATAATTTGGTCAGCATTGCTGACCGTTGTTTTGTTTGCCACCGTGCGGTGGTTTGTTTGCTTGCAGGTGCAGCTGGACCAAGCGGTCAATAGCGGGATAAAGCCCTTTTTGCGAAGCTGGCCCTCGAAGGCCCAAGTGGAAATGTTTTATGTTTTATTCAAGTATGGCCGGCCTGCGAGCCGAGGTTTGGAAATCATGTAAAAGACAAGTGAAACATTTTGTAAGGCCTTAAGGCCGACTTTTGAGTATTTTGTAATAACATTCCTATTATCTTGTTAGTGGACATTCATGCTTGTTGCTGGGTTCTTGTTTTGCAACTTTTATAAACTGCTTCCGCTAGAATGCTCTGTGTAGGACGTTGAGATTGGTTGGATGGTTTCCATACGTAACCACCCGGTCTGTCTGTGGTATATGGCGTTGGGCCCCGGCCGGACCTACTGCTATATGCTATGCGACGGATAGGGGGTGTTACAACTTGTGTCGACACTCAATTTCAGTGTCGACACATGCAGAAGAATCTGTGTTGAGACATACAAGAAATTGTGTCGACACCTTGTAGACTTGTGTCGATACTTATACAACATGTGTCGACACTTGGACTATAAGTGTCGACACTTAAAGACAGAAAGTCTCGACACTTATAAACAGTTAGAGATTTTCAAGAAGTGACTGGTTGACATGACAGCTGCCGATCCAGCCGGTCTACAGCAACTGTCAGAGATGTCAGAAGTCAGTTATGAACCGGACCAGCCGGTTACCATGAAGAAGGGCTATAAATAGGCACCCACAGTTTACAGAAACTGTTGTTGAAAGAATTGATCAAGTGATTAACAAGTGGTACAGATTATTCAAGTAATCAGAAAAGTGGTACACAAAGTATCAACACAAGAAGATCTTGCATTCCATCTGCAGATCTAAGAAGTTGGAGAGAGAGGGCTCCTTCCAAGAAATCAGCCTCAGGAACTAGGCTGAGAAGAAGGATTCAGAATCAATTCTGGATCTTAAGTAGCAGAGGTCAAGGAACAACTGCAGAGGATTCAGCCTTATTCAGTTCTACTCAAGAAGCTTTGAAGAAAGCTAAGTCAGGGTGAATCCAGCTGAGTTCTTCCAAGAACTCATCAAGAATCTCTCAACTCCCCTCCTGTAATTCTGAGTTGTAGAGTCATTATCTGTATTACATTTGTAACTTGTAGGATCGATTGGATCTGAGTGATTGTAAGCCTATATTTATAAAGGCTGAGGGTAGGGCTTGTTAGCCTGAGTGTAGGAGATATAGATCTCTGAGTGTAGGCCTTGGATTGGCTGAGTGTAGGCCTTGATTGGCTGAGTGTAGGCTTTGGGATAAAGCTGAGTGTAAGGCTTTCGGCCTGAGGTAGGAACCAATTTGGGTTCTGAGACAGTGGAGAAGTTAGGCCGAATCTAGTACACTGCTAGATAGGCGAAGGGGGAAAGTGGATGTACCCATATCTTGGGGAACCACTATAAAACACTGTGTGCTGTGCTGTGTTTGTGCTGTGGATGATCTGTGTTTGTTTGATTATTGTTGATTGCTGTAATAAACTAGTTAGAAATCTGTGATATAACTATTTGGCTGCCAACAAAGTTAGAAAAGGATTAGGTCACCTATTCACCCCCCCTCTAGGTGTTTAGGTACCATATCTTTCAAGTGGTATCAAAGCGAGATTCCTCAAAACAAGGACTAACAGTCTAAGGAGATCCTGTTTGGCAGAAACAGTCTAAGTCAGAAAACAGATTCAAGAAATTCAAGAACTTCAAGAAACATGGGTTCTTATGAGAATCACAAAGAGTTGGGTTCCATGAAGTTACCCATATGCAGGAAGGAGATCTTTGGAATCTGGAAAGAGAGGGTAAGGCTATTTATGGAAGCCTCTGACCCTAGAATATACATCACAGTAAAGGAAGGGCCTTTTGTGCCAATGAAGATTTCAGTATTGGATGCAAATCAGAGGACTCCAAAGGATTTCTCTGAGATGACCAAGGATGAAATTGTCCTAGCCACCATGGACAAGAGGGCTCAGAACATAATAGTGAGTGCCATTGATGATGCCACTTTTCAGAACTTAATTAACTGTAAGACAGCAAAAGAGATGTGGGACACTCTTATAGTGTATATGGAAGGATCTGAAGAAGTTAGGCAAGATAGGAAGTCCTTGCTTAATCAAGAGTATGAGAGCTTTAGGCAAGGAAAGGGAGATAGCATCACTGAATGCTACAAGAAGTTCTATAGAATAGTTAATGAACTCATGTCTTATGGAAGAGAGTTCAGCAACTATGAACTGAATGACAAATTCCTAAGGTCCCTAACCAAAGATTGGGACACCAAGATCTGTGCCATAAGAGAAATGGCAAAGTTCGGAGAAATTCCACCTCCTACACTGTTTGGCAAGTTATTGTCATATGAGATGCAGCTGACAGTGAGGAAAGAGGAGGAGAAATCTACTAGGACTGAGCACAAGGAAAGGACTGTTGCTTTCAAGACAGAAGTTCCCAGAAAATGCAGGACTAAGTCATCAACTCCACCTCCAGAAGTAGTTGAATCTGAGTCAGAAGAGTATGTCAGTACAAAGTCTATAAGCAGTGAAAGTGATGAAGACTTTGCTGCCTTCACTAGACACTTTCAGAAATTCCTGAAGAAGAAACAGTGGAGGTCCAGACCATCTACTTATAAGGGAAAAGAAGTCTTGTATTAGGAGAAAAAGCCTTCAAAGAAGGACAGGAAAAAGACAAAGACAAGCAAGGCAACTGGATCAAAGATTGTGTGCTACTGCTGCAATAGACAGGGTCATGTTATTGCAGATTATCCTGAGAAAAGAAAAGAATCCAGTGACAGGAAAAAGACTCACTTCAAAGGGAAGAAAGAGAAGTCTTTTGTTGCCAAGAATGAGAAGACTCTTTCAGATATTTCTTCTTCAGACACTGATACTGATGCTGAAGCCTACATAGGGCTATTTGCTGAAGAAGAAGAGGAAGAATTCATACAGATCTTGGAGTCAATTTATGAACAAGAAGACAGTCATTGCCAAGGACTAATGGCTTTGACAGACAGTGCCAAAATCCTGGAGCAGCCAGGACCCAGTCAGGTACAAGGTTCATGTTCAAGTTCAGTTTCTTGTTCAAGTTCAGAATCAGATTTTTCTTCATCAAGTGATGAGAATATATCTGAGTCTGAGGAGGATATTCATCAGCTCATAGATGAATATAAGGTGCTGTTACAGGCTTATAAGAAAAGCAAATCCCTTGCCAAAAGTCAGGCAAAGGAAATTGCTGAACTTAAAGCTGCTGCAACAGATTTTGAGAAGCAATTTGATCAAAAACTGAATGAGGTAGCCAGGCTGAAACACATTACTGTGATTCAGATGGGAACTATCACTTTTAAGAATGATCAAATTAAGTGTCTGGAGAACAATCTTCAGAAGGAGAAGGACTTGGTTGCTAGGTTTTCAAAACCTAAATCAGTGCTACCTTTAATTGATGAATTTGTTCATCATAAAGGCAAGGCTGGACTGGGTTTTGTTAGACCTGCAGGGACTGAGCAGTCCAAGTTTAAGTCCAAGGGCAAAGCCCCAACATTCAACAAGCCTGCTGTAGTCAAGACAGCAAAGGTTGTACCTAAGCAAAGGTACAACAAGTTTGAATGCTGGTGTTGTGGCAAGATTGGCCATTTTGCAATGGACTGTTGGCACAATGCCAGTGCCAAGGTGAGTAGCAAGTTACCTGGTGGAAATCCAGTAGGTAGCATTGTCAAGTTGCAAACTAACAATCACCAAGGACCCAAGATTACTTTGGGTTCTAAGGTTCATTAATTTGTTTTGCAGGTGAATCCAAGTGGCCATACCCCAACATGGTACTTGGATAGTGGATGTTCCAGACATATGACTGGAATAAGGGGACTACTGAAGGACTATATTCCAATTAAAAATGGTCCTAAAGTGACCTTTGGTGGTTCTGAAAAAGGAATCATCAAAGGGTTTGGTAACATTTCTTCAAACCTTGTTACCATTACTCAAGTGGCTTATGTTAAAGGGTTGAAACACAACCTTATAAGTATAAGTCAGTTAAGTGATGTAGGGTATGACATCTCATTTGTTAAAAATGGTTGTCATATCAAGAGGTCAAGTGATCAAGAGATCATTTTGACAGGATATAAAAAGAGGAATGTCTACTGTCTAGACATTATGATTGAGAACAATGGTTCTCCTGTTTGTCTTATAGCTGATGAGACAGTCTCTCATTGTGTCAAGTGGCACAAGAGGCTAGCTCATCTTAACTACAAAACTATTAGCAAACTCTTTAGCAAAGAGTTAGTAAGGAATGGTCCTCAAGTTAAGTGTGTCAAAGATGGTATTTGCTCAGCTTGTCAAAAGAGCAAGCAGACTAAATCCACCTTTAGAAGCATAGATAACAAAGATGCTGTGAGGTGTTTATACCTCTTGCATATGGATCTATTTGGTCCAATGCCAGTTCACAGCTTAGGTAGGAAGGTCTATACCTTTGTAGTTGTTGATGACTACTCAAGGTTTTCCTGGGTGTTCTTCTTAAGGCAGAAATCTGAAACACCTAGTGTCTTCTCCAGCTTTGTCAAGCAAATTCAGAATTAACTAAATAGTACTGTGGTCAAAATTAGAAGTGACCATGGTACTGAGTTTCAGTCTGAAAGCATGACAAAACTATGTGAAGACTTTGGGATATTTCAAGAATTCTCTTCACCTAGAACACCTCAGCAAAATGGCATTGCTGAAAGAAAGAATAGGACCTTGATAGAGGCTGGTAGAACCCTACTTAGTGATACATCACTGCCAGAATATTTCTGGGCTGAAGCAGTTAACACTGCATGCCATGTGATAAATAGGGCTACCATCACTAAAAGGCTAAACAAGACCCCCTATGAAGTAGTGAAAGGCAGGAAACCAAACCTATCCTATTTTAGGATCTTTGGTTGTAAATGCTTCATACTTAACAATGGGAAGTCTTACTTAACAAAGTTTGCTGCCAAGTCCCAAGAGGGAATATTTGTTGGGTACAGCAATAATAGTAAGGCTTATAGAGTCTACAACTTGACTACACAAGTTGTAGAAGAATCAGTGCATGTAGTTTTTGATGAGACAAAACTAATTAACAATGAGTTGTCTAGCAATGTATGCAGCCCCACAGGTTTGACAAAGAAATTGGACAAGCTTACTATAGAAGAAGTACCAGCTGCTAGACAGCAAGGAGAGGAAAGTAGCTGCTGTCCAGGGGGAGAACTACATGTGCCAGTTGCTGAAGAAATCCAAGGTATACAGCATGATGCAGATGCTGAAGAGGTTCAACCTGAAGCTAGGATGCCTCCAGCCCACAGGCATCTTAGAGATCATCCAGTAGAGCTGATTATTGGGGATCCAAGACAAGGAGTTCAAACAAGGAGCAGATATCAGAATGCTGCAATTTATTCCAGCTTTTTGTCTCAAGTTGAACCTAAAAGATTTGAAGAAGCAATACAAGATCCACAATGGACTGAAGCTATGCAAGAAGAGCTAAATCAGTTCAAGAGATGCAAGGTCTGGGAATTGGTTCCAAAACCTAAAGACCACAATGTAATAGGAGTTAAGTGGATCTACAGAAATAAGATGGATGAACAAGGGGTCATCATAAAGAATAAAGCAAGACTGGTTGCAAAAGGATATAGGCAAGAAGAAGGTATTGATTTTGATCAAACCTTTGTCCCAGTAGCCAGACTAGAGGCCATAAGGATGTTCTTGGCCTATGCAACCTATCAAGGACTCAAGGTTTACCAGATGGATGTCAAGTCAGCATTCTTAAATGGTAATCTTAAAGAAGAAGTCTATGTGGAGCAGCCTTCAGGTTTTGTTGATCCAACTCTACCTCATTATGTCTATAGACTTAGGAAAGCTTTATATGGGTTAAAGCAAGCTCCTAGAGCTTGGTATAAAACCCTATCTAGTTTCCTCATTGAGAACAAGTTCTCAAGGGGGAAAATAGATAAGACTCTATTCCTTAGGGAATCTAGAGGCAAAGTCATACTTGTCCAAATATATGTAGATGACATTATATTTCGGTCTACTGAAAGCAGCCTTTGCAAAAAGTTTGCAAAACTTATGCAAGGTCAGTTTGAAATGAGTAGTATGGGAGAGCTGAAGTTTTTCTTGGGTCTCCAAGTTAAACAGACTGAAAGTGGTTTGTCCATTTGTCAGTCCAAGTTCACCCTAGAACTCATAAGGAAGTATGGTATGGATTCATCCAGCATCATGAAGACTCCTATGGGGTCAAGTATGTCTCTTAGCAAGGATGATGCAGGGAAACCTGTGGATGAAACCTTGTATAGAGGGATAGTTGGCTCCCTATTGTACTTAACTGCTAGTAGACCAGACATCATGTATGCTACATGTGTTTGTGCCAGGTATCAAGCCAGCCCCAAAGAGTCTCACTTGACTGCAGTCAAGAGAATTTTGAGATATCTAAAGGGCACTCCCTATCTAGGCCTCTGGTACCCTAGGAATGGAGACTTTGATCTAACGGGATATTCAGATGCAGACTTTGCAGGATGCAAAGAGGATAGAAAGAGCACTACTGGAACCTGTCAATTCCTAGGTGGAAGACTAATTTCATGGAGCAGCAAAAAGCAGACTAGTGTGGCTATCTCCACAGCTGAGTCAGAGTATGTGGCTGCAGGAAGTTGCTGTGCTCAACTTCTATGGATTCAACATCAGCTAGAGGACTATGGATTTCAGGTAAGTAGAACTCCACTTTACTGTGATTCTACAAGTGCTATTTCAATAGCTAATAACCCTGTATCTCATAGTAGGACAAAACATATTGAGATTAAATATCACTTTCTTAGAGAACATGTAGAAAGAGAAGATATTTCACTTGAATATGTTAAAACAGATGAACAAGTAGCTGATATGTTTACTAAGCCACTAGAAGAAGCTAAGTTCAATAGATTCAAAATTGAACTAGGTATGATAAACTTAGACTAAGTTTACAGACTAGAAAATTGACTAAGTAAAAAGGTGTCGACACATAGACAAGTCTATGTCGACACAGAATAGTGGTGTCGACACTTCAGGAAAAACGTGTCGACACATCTAGGAATGTAGTGTCGACACTTCAGAATGTTAGTGTCGACACATGTCAAGTAGGTGTCGACACATCCAATATGGTGTCGACACTTATGTTTTACTCAGAATTTTCTAAGTAAAGTCTCGACGATGTATCGAGTTATGTTGTGTCGACACATAACCAAGTGTCGACACATAATATCTGTTGACTAAACTTGTGTCGACACATGCGTGTCGAGACATTATAAGTCAGTGTCGACACTTATTGCCAGTGTCGACACATATTAATCTAGCTGTCCCGCCTGTTCACCTTCAAAATCAGAAAGGTATAAATAGGGTTCTGTCTCTGATTGTCGACACGCTTTCAAAGTTTCGAGACCACAACTATTGTGTCGACATTTCTCTTTTCTCAAGACTAATTCTCCAAACCCTAATGGCTCCCAAGCTCGAGGAGAACGTTAACGAAGGCTATGAACTTGTGCGCGGCGCATTCGATGATGGAGATCAAGAAATCCAATCGGTGGTAACCCTAGTCAGCGATTCTGGACTAGAATATTTGGTTTCAGAACCAACCAAGATTTGGAAGAAGGAAGTTCTTGAATTCCTTACTGGAGCTACAGTTGATGACTCTGGATATAGAATCAAATCCAGAGTGCATGGATCCAAAGTCAAGGTCTCACCAAAAAGTCTAAGGAAGGTACTCCAGCTACCTAAGACTCAAGATGAAGAAGAAGTTTCTACATCCAAGACCAGGGAAGCTCTTACCTGGTGTGGACTTGATCCAAAGCTGAAGATAGGTTCTGTCTTTAACAGGAAAGGCATGAACAGTCAAGGAAAATTTCTGTCTGAAATTGTGGGAAAGGTCATTCTCAGTAAGCCTGGAGGGCATGACAGGGTGTCAGCCTCAATGTTCAATGTCATGACAAGAATTATCTTCACCATAAGAACAGATTGGTCAATGGTAATCTATGAGAAGATCAAGGAAAGTCTGAAGAAGCCCAATTTGGGCAGAATTATAAGTCTCTACCTGGCTGGTACAATACCAGAGGTAATGAGCACAGCTGCTGGAAGCAAGATCAATCATATGAGAAAGATGGATTCTAGGATATTTTCTAGGTGGGAAAGAGTGCTGTCAAAGGATATGCCTACCCCTGAGAAGCAAGTTACTGAGAAAATCACTCCTCCCAGGAAGAAGAGAAAAACTACTGCTATGGCACAAGAGTCCTCCAGCAGTTCTGAAAGTGAAGAACAGGTGGTGTTCACACCTGATGATCAGGAGGAAGAGACAGTGGTAAAGACTCCTGCTCCTCAAGATGTAGCTGAGATCCAGGGGGAGCTGCCTCAAGCTAGCCTCATCCAAAGGGATCCCAGCCAGGGGGAGCTTCCAGTAGTAGAAGAACCATCTACTCTGGACAGTGAGCAAGCCACCATCATTATTCAAGAGGTACTCACTGACTTAAAAACTTTAGAATATCTTATAGAAGATGCTGATTTGTCTGATGTTCCTCAGCAAACTCAGCTACCTAGCCAAGCTCCAGATGTTGTTCTTGAAGACACATCTGCTGTTGTGCAAAATGTTCCAGATACTACTCAAGTAGTTGAAGAACCAAGTACTTCTCCTGCACAGTCACCTCCTGAATACACAATGGAAGACCTCTTTCTGAATTTAGATCAAGAGGATTTTGATATGGACAAGGTTGCTGCTGAAGATAAGAGTGCTGCTGCTGAGGGGGAGCACATATCAGTTCAGGATGAGCCTTTAAGGCCAGAGACTGAGAAGGCACTTGATGTGCAAGCAGACAAACCTGAGAGCCCTAAGAATAGAGTTGATATTGCCAGCACTTCTGCCTCTGAGGATGAGGAGAGTGCTAGGGCCAAGAAGAAGAAAATCTATGTTTTTAAAAGAAGAAGTCAGAATTACAAGAAAGCCTTGCAATCCATTGCCCCACAGCCTATAGTTCAACAAGCTCCAACAGTTGATTATAGTGCTATGATGATTGTCATGCAGATCAAGTTGGATGAGCAAAGGAAGGCAATAGAGGCTTATGTGGATGAAGGGCACAAGTCCCAACAGTTTGACCTTGCACAAGATATCAAGTCAATAAGGTTTGAAATGAACCTGAACAAGAAGGAGATGACTGACTGCTTCCATAAGGGTGGGAATGCAGTAGTCTATTTGGCAACTCACCAAGAGAAGATCAGGGCTCAGGTAGATGATGTAGCATTAAAGCAAGGATATGTGCTGGAGAATCAGTTAAGAATGAATGATAATTTGACTGCCTCCCACAATGCTATAGTCACTGAGTTGAAGAATAAGTCTGCTGAACCTTCTACATCTGCTGCTGCTGCAAAGGCTGACTTTGATAAAATATTCCAAGCTGAGATTACTGCTGTCAAAACTGCAATACAAAATTCCCAGAAAGCAATCTCTGAACAACTTACAAAGCTTAGACCTTATTTTAAAGATGGAATCAGGTACTTGGATGGTCAAATCCGATTCCAGAAGGATGATGTAAGAGATCATGTTGCCCAAGAAGTCATAAAGGGGGAGAGAGTGTTAGTCAAGGCTAGTTCTGAACATGCTAAGTGGATATCCAATTCCATCAGGGCTACACTTGGATATCCTCCCCTGTGTGATGACAATGAAGTTGCTGAATCTGGACTGAACCCTGCATATTTTGGAGGTGAGCCACAAGAAGTAGCTCAAGTCATTTATCCACCTCCAAAATTTTGAAATGATTCAAGCAGAGGTGAGCACAATGTATAGCCCACCTGAGGGCAAGGACAATGTCCATTTAGAAAAGGTTGTTCAACCTATCACAGCAGCTATGCAAGAGGCCTTAGACAAAGAAGAAGAGGCAAGGTTGTCAAAGAAGAGGTTTAGGGAACAAGCTGAACTAAAGCCAGACTTTGAACAATGGAGTCCTACCTCTAGAAACATAATTCTTACTGCCTGGAAAGCTGCTAAAGACAACACTACTGATAGAAACAAGTGGTTCTCTGAAGCAGAATGGAGGAAGCATGAGATCAGGCAAGAAGCCATTGTTCAGCACAAAAGGAAGGCTAAGATGGGAAAGCTACCTCCTACAGCTGTGGAGCCTAGCAAGTACTTCCCCAAGCCATACCACTATTTTGAGAGACAGAAAATCAAGGCTGAAGAACAAAAGAAGAAGGACTCAAAAGGCAAGAAGCCTGCTGATGCTGAGCCTACTACTGCTGCTGCTGTCAAGGCTAAAGTCAAATCTGGCAAAGGAATTGTTATCAAAGAACCTGATCAGAAATAGATTAGGAATTAATTTGAAGATTGTTGTAATCTTTTGTATGAGAAACATTTTTGTAAATCATTAAAGATGTATTAGAAAAATGTTAGAACAATTTATGATAAATATATTTTCATGATTGTTCTGAGTATGTGTCTATTTCTTGTTCATTCTGCAATATTGAATGTGTATATGTGAAGTTTTACATGTTCATGTTAACCCTGCTGATTATAATCTGCTTTACATCATTTTGTAATTTTTAATTATGAATGGCGTATATCATTGACTAAGGGTTATGACTTCTCCAAATAGAGGGAGATTGTTGGGTACATTGGTCAAATGTACCTGATTTGAAGAAGCCTCACCCATCTCAATGATATACATCATAATGTATTTGATGTATGTTTGAGTTACTTGTGCAGGTTAAGAAAGTACTGAACTGAAGCAAAAAGTTTCTAAGTCCATGTGTCGACACCCAGAGGGAAAGTGTCGACACTTGAGAAGACTATGTGTCGACACCCAGACAAGCAGTGTCGACACTTGGAGTCATTGTGTCGACACCTGGGAAGCAGAGTTGACACCAGACAGAAAGTGTCGACACTAGGAACTGTGTCGACACTCAGTGAAGAAAAGTGCAGACAGAAAGTGTCGACACAAGGAGCTGTGTCGACAGTCAGTGAAGCTGTGTCTACACCAGAAAGTGTCGACACTTGGAGCTGTGTCGACACTCAGCAAAAGTCTGCAGAGTCTAAGTACAAGTGTCGACACTCAACACAATGTGTCGACACTATGCAGAAGAGTCAGCACTTGAAGTAAGTGTCGACACTCAACACAATGTGTCGACACTATGCAGAAGAGTCAACATTTGAAGTATGTGTCAGAACAATGTGTCGACACACAGTTGAAGACTCAACACTGGAAGAAAGTGTCGACACAAGGAGCTGTGTCGACACTTAGCAAAGAACAGAAAGAGCAGCAAATTATTCTAAGTACAAGTGTCGACACTAAAGGAATGTGTCGACACTCAGCTGAAGTCTCAACGACAAGACTGTGTGTCGACACAAGGAGCTGTGTCGACACTCAGCAAGATTCAACATAGAAGACTATGTGTCGACACCAAGAAGCAGTGTCAACACTAGACAGATTCAACACAAGAAGTTGTGTCGACACAAAGGAGATGTGTCGACACTTAGAAGAATACAGCATAAGCTAGAAGAACAAGTACTTGTGTCGACACTCAATTTCAGTGTCGACACATGCAGAAGAATCTGTGTTGAGACATACAAGGAATTGTGTCGACACCTTGTAGACTTGTGTCGACACTTATACAACATGTGTCGACACTTGGACTATAAGTGTCGACACTTAAAGACAGAAAGTCTCGACACTTATAAACAGTTAGAGATTTTCAAGAAGTGACTGGTTGACATGACAGCTGCCGATCCAGCCGGTCTACAGCAACTGTCAGAGATGTCAGAAGTCAGTTATGAACTGGACCAGCCGGTTACCATGAAGAAGGGCTATAAATAGGCACCCACAGTTTACAGAAACTGTTGTTGAAAGAATTGATCAAGTGATTAACAAGTGGTACAGATTATTCAAGTAATCAGAAAAGTGGTACACAAAGTATCAACACAAGAAGATCTTGCATTCCATCTGCAGATCTAAGAGGTTGGAGAGAGAGGGCTCCTTCCAAGAAATCAGCCTCAGGAACTAGGCTGAGAAGAAGGATTCAGAATCAATTCTGGATCTTAAGTAGCAAAGGTCAAGGAACAACTGCAGAGGATTCAGCCTTATTCAGTTCTACTCAAGAAGCTTTGAAGAAAACTAAGTCAGGGTGAATCCAGCTGAGTTCTTCCAAGAACTCATCAAGAATCTCTCAACTCCCCTCCTGTAATTCTGAGTTGTAGAGTCATTATCTGTATTACATTTGTAACTTGTAGGATCCATTGGATCTGAGTGATTGTAAGCCTATATTTATAAAGGCTGAGGGTAGGGCTTGTTAGCCTGAGTGTAGGAGATATAGATCTCTGAGTGTAGGCCTTGGATTGGCTGAGTGTAGGCCTTGATTGGCTGAGTGTAGGCTTTGGGATAAAGCTGAGTGTAAGGCTTTGGGCCTGAGGTAGGAAACAATTTGGATTCTGAGACAGTGGAGAAGTTAGGCCGAATCTAGTACACTGCTAGATAGGCGAAGGGGGAAAGTGGATGTACCCATATCTTGGGGAACCACTATAAAACACTGTGTGCTGTGCTGTGTTTGTGTTGTGGATGATCTGTGTTTGTTTGATTATTGCTGATTGCTGTAATAAACTAGTTAGAAATCTGTGATATAACTGTTTGGCTGCCAACAAAGTTAGAAAAGGATTAGGTCACCTATTCACCCCCCCCCCTCTAGGTGTTTAGGTACCATATCTTTCAGAAACATGCACGAGGGGCCTAGGGCGATTTGGGACATTACATTTTCCCAGCAATCTCCCCCTATTTAGCTTAATAAATTTTACAGAATTTGAAAGGTGATTTAATAAAGACAAATCAGTAGGATTACAAAAATTTACTTACATATTACATGTAAATGACATAGATTAAATTGAAAAGGAGCATAAACATGAGAGACAACTGAGTATATCAGGCTCTAAAATGAATTTTATAAAATGCCAACATAGTTCTTAATGAACACCATAGTAATATACCTGCAGAATATATTTGTTCTAAAAAAAATTTCTTTTTTCTAGAGAACATCATATACGCATCCTTCTTCCTTTTATGCTTTGGTTGATGCTCCCCCTAAACTAACACAACAACATCCACAACTTCTCTGGCAATCATGAGAATATCATCTAAATTACTTTGCTCTGCCTTCCCCCGGACAGATGCATCAGTATTTTGAACAACTTGAACATTATTTTGCTCTGTCGCCCTTTGGACAACTTGATTTTCAGCTTCAGAAATACGAGCTATTGGTTCATCAACTTCTTTGCTTAGTAGATCTTTTTGAGCTTCTCGAAGAAGAGCCTCATCCTCTCCTTAAGGTTCCATGAACTGATCTTCCTCAAATATCTCCCCCTTCTGAACCTCATAAGCCAAAGAGGTTAAGAAAGACTTGGTCACTTATGTGGAAGTTAGTTTTATAACACCCCAAAATAAGTTGGCAGATTGAATATCATCAAGCAGAGCTTGGCGGAAGTCGTCGAGCGGAGCTCGACAAAATGTCGAACAGAACTCGGCGAAGAGCGTCGAGTGGAGCTCGACGAAGAGAGTCGAGTGGAGCTCGACGAAGGGATCATCATCGAGTGGAGCTCGACGAAATGTCGAACAGAGCTCGACTAAAATAATGTGCCTATTGTAATGGCCAGCTCGACGAACTCAGCGCAGTTCGATGAAATCTATCTTGTTTGATGAATTCTATTCGACGAAATGTCGAAATCGTATATCGCTTAGGCGGTGATTCGTGTCAGGTTGGTGTTATACGGCAGCTGAGCAGTGCTTATCTGTTCAGCCTTATCCCGAGCCGTTGATGTGTCTTGGATGGGCAGAAATCGTGTGGCTGGGGAAAACCCTGATGCATTATCTGTAGAGGATTGAAATTTGGGAAATCATTCCTCCTTTTTGTTTCTCTCTCTTTCTTCCCGAGTGTTGGAGCAAGAAGTCTCGACTTAGGGTTGAGTGCTCTGATGGTGCTGCTGGAGGCAAGTTTGGGGCTAGAATTTCAAGCCAAAGAGAGAGTTGCGAAGTGGAAAGGGAGACGATCATTTTTGTCCTCGTAGAAACGCTTTACTATGGATCCAAATAGTTCGTCAAGGGTAACGATATTTCTTCCTTGGACAAGTGAAGTCCTTTATTTGGAATATGCATGGATTTCCCCCTCACTAAAAGGTGGAAGAGTGAGGGATTTCTGTTAGGCTAATTCTTGATATTCCCAAGATGTCTTGCATGTAGATCTAGAAATGTGTAGTACGGAATAAGCATACTGTCTGAAGCCCATCTAGACATGTTGGTCTGGATTGGTGATGTTTTATTTTTTGCACCGGAGATGACTCCGCATAAAAATGAGTATTGTGTGGAATCAGTGGGTTGTGCCTGTGACGTTAAGTAGCAGGAAGTACTGGCGTGGAATGCTAGGAAAATACCCTCAGAGTGCGTATGTTGTATGCTATGAAAGCCCAGTTTTTCTGGCACTGTAGGTGGCTACAGGGATTTCTGGATGGTTGATCCAGATATGGTTAGGGCTGCATACAGAAAGAGAGTTCTGTCGCTAACGCCCGGCGATAGTGATTTTTGCGGGCGATAGCTCTTAGCTAACCTGTAATTGTGCAGCCAGCCCTTAGGGGACAGTTTGGTTATTGTGAGCTATTTGAGCTCTTAAAGGCCAGTGAGCCGAACGGACAAGGGGATGCTGACCCGCATCAGTCTATACATTGAACTGGCAATTTGAGCAACGGGCAAGGGCTGAACTGTATCTATGTGATGGTTGTCTAACTTGAGTGCCTAAAACGTGGCTTCATTAGGATCACATCATGAGCATCTTGGGATATACGCCATCAAGACTAAAGTCTCCGACCGTGGGCCATGGAGCATGAATGCTCAAGTTTACTGTTGGGTTTGAAGCCCGAGAATGGTGGTGGGACCTGTTTTTCTTGTACACCAAGAATGTGCCCTGAGTGCACGGAGCGTCGGGCTGTATGGTCGACGTTTGTGATATATTGATGGTGCGTGAGTGCGCTTCTTGTGATATATCTTCTTGTGAAATGCTATGCCTGCAGGAAGGAATACTGCTGCCCCGGGTAAGGGGTAAGGTCGTTGTAAATTGGTCAGCTGAATGCTGACTGTTGCTTTGTTTGTCACTGTTGCGGTGGATTGTTCCCATGCAGGTGCTGAAGAGCCAAGCAAAAAATAATGGGCTGAAGACACTGCTGCTGTTGCTATGCTGGTCCTCGAAGGCCAATGAAAGAAATGTGTTTTGTGATTTTTATGTGTGGTCGGCCTGCATGCCAACATATGTAATCCACTCGTATAAAGAAAACTTGTAAGGCCTTAAGGCCAAACACTTTCATGTAAGTTGTATACATTCCTGTGGGATATATATAAATATGGTGGTTTATATATAGTGGACATTCATGGCTAATGAGTTCAAGTTTAACCCCTAATGCTTCCACTAGAATGCTCTGAGTTAGGATGCGTGGTTTAGTCTTTGATATTAACCTGTAACCTCGCCGTCTATTTTTGGCATATAGTGTGGGGCCCCGGCCGAAACTTCTATTATATGTCATGTAACAGATGAATGCGTTACAATTTAGTTTCAGCTTGTCTTGGTCTTCCTCATTCGAATTCGTGGTCGAATTATTTTTAGGGGTGGCACGCACGTGTATGTGCGACCCGTTATAACTCAAAATGAACTCAAGAATGTCCACTAAAGAATGTAAATACATTTGTTTGAGGAAGCTGTGCATTCCTATATTGTTGTTGTTGCTTTTTTCAAGTCGCTAAAGTGTGTCTTTTACACAAATAGGTGATGTGAAGTGGTGCAGGGCAGTTTGAGCCCCAGCGTTCTGATGAGAGTACGACACCAGCTGAGGTGCCTACACCTCCTCCTTCTACGGAGACTAATAGTTTGTTTTGTATTTATGCTATTAGAGTTTTGTTTAGTTCTTTATTTTGCAAATCTTGTCTTATTATCTTATATGTCCCTTCTTCTTGTATTTATTTATGCCACTAATGTTTTTGTTCTCTTTTGCAGGTTTTCTCAATTTTCAGGCAAAATAACCTTACACGGCCACAAACACGGCCATATCATGGTGCGTGTCACCTGTTCCCAAAGAATCAACAACTAGAGGAAAGTTCAGAGTTCATCCCGACCAGGACAGGGCCTCCAACATGGCTGTGTCGCTGGTCGTGTCTCTGGCCGTGCCAAGCTGGCCGTGTAAACATGGACCGTGTCACCAGGAGTCGATGAATTTCCAGAGCAGGACACGACCACTGACATGGCCGTGTCGCCAGGCATGTCGCCACCTCATCAACGTATGGAACCCGCCATTAATTCACCCCCATCGAAGCCCATCAACCACAGAGGACACGACCACCAATACGGCTGAGTCGTTGGCCATGTCAGCATGGGCATGCCCGCCAATTCGACGTTGCAATGATCATTTCCTGCCAGAACCAGAGCGTGAAGTCAACCAGCACGGGATACAGCCACCAACACGGCCATGTCATTGGCCATGTCACCCCCTCTTGAATTTCCATAAATTCATCCCCTCCCCCTTGTTTCAAAGGGAGTCCTGGAGTTTGTAAGGAAGTGCTGCCCTTTTGCTTTCTGAAGTTTTTCATGTTTTTTATGTCTCTCTCTCTCTCTCTTTCTCACTTTAGTTTAGTTTAATTCTAGTTTAATTTAAGCTTTTGTATTAGCTTTTGCAATTGCTTTAGTTGCTAATTGTAGGGCTAGAATAGGATTTTACTTTCCATGCACTTGTAATCTTTTGGTTTCACATTGTAAGATCCTTGTTTTCATTAATAAAGAAGTGTTGTTTTCTCATCCCTTTCTACTTTGTGTTCTTATTGCTTCACTACTCAGCCCCCCTCCTCCACTTCACCATGAGTAACTAATCCTCCTTACACTCGATCTTGATGATCCGAGGTTCGAGTGATTAAGTTATGATGCTTTGAGTTCACCTTCTCTTTTTAGGTTTTAGGCCTTGAATTACTCTTGATTTATCATGGGTTGGAGATATATTATCGATATATATTTTCCACCCTTGCTTTCATTCTTGGCTAGACGAGAGGCCGATAGTTTGAAGTGAGCATTCAAGAGTGAAGGGAGATGTACGCACCCCTCGAGAGAGGCAGACATCTAAATCTCCCGGATTGGAGTAAAATCCAATAGTGGGGTTCACCGCGTAAAGCGAACTTTAGGCCTCCGATTTAGACTAGAGTCGGTTGGACCTGCCTAAACTCAGTTGGGCACGACTTTGAGAGAAGCATGTTCAAGCTTTAGGAACCTCCATGGTCAAGGACCTTTACTCTATTAAGCTTATGTTTATTTATCATGTTTTTAATCGACTCTTGCCTAGGTGATTCTTGATCGAGTGCATTTACATCTCATCATTCTAACCCTTCAGTGTAATCGTTTCTTTTATGCTCTCTTTATTTTTATTGCAAGTAGTCCTTTTTTATGCAATATTTCCTTTAGTGCATTTAGCTTTCTTTTAACCCTAGATTTTCCATCGATGAAATAATAGCCTTCGTGTGAGTAGGTTTACTCAACAGTTCCTGGATTTAAATACGACACTTGTGTCCCCTTACTACAGTTCGATAGATATATTTGCCGAGTTGGATTGCTAGTTCGGCTGCTCTCTTTTCATAAGCGAAAGGCCGGTCCACCAAGTTTTTGGCGCCGTTGCCGGGGAACAACTTTCATTGATAAATTGAAAACACGAACCTATTAATTTTGTCATTTCTCTTTCTCATCCTCCTTCTAAAAAAATTTTAAAATAAAAGAAAATTTATTACCGCTCTTAATAGAAATCCACATCACAATTTTTCTACACCACCTAACTCTCTCGAAAAGGGCAAAGTGGCTTTAAATGCCACTATCTTGTCTAGTACCTTGCGAACCCTTCACCAGGTAGCCCTTGGGAAGTTCGGGAGTTAAACTTAAAAAAATTTTATTTCAAAAAAAAATTATTAACCCTCTTTTCTAGTTTATTTATTTCTCTTCCTTCTCTTCTCTTCTTTTAGTGCATGACCCGCAGGAATCCATCAGATATTTTGGACCTAGACAACGAAATTGAGTGTACTCTTCGAATAAAATTGCGATTTCAAGGCCCTACTCTCCAAATACCGGTTGAGGATTCCGAGTCATTTTCTACTTTAAGAATGGAAGAACCCCACGTGGAGGAAGTCGTGCAAAGGCCTATGTTTTATTATGCACGGCCGAATCTCGAGGGTACATAATCTAGCATAGTTCGCCCTGCGATAGCAAATAATAACTTCGAACTGAAGCCTTGCATAATGCAAATGGTGCAGCGTATGTGCAATTTGACGGACTTAAAGATGAAGATCCGAACGCACATATAGCAAGCTTTCTTGAGATTTGTGACACCTTCAAGATAAATGGTGTCACAAATGGTGCTATTAGGCTAAGATTATTTCCCTTCTCCCTTAGAACTAAGGCTAAGTAGTGGCTGAACACTCTACCTAAAAATAGCATCACAACCTGGACTCAATTAACTGAAAATTTTTTGGCGAAGTATTTTCCGCCAGCTAAAACTGCAAAACTTAGGAACGATATTTCTACCTTTGGACAAATAGACTCCGAAACCCTTTATGAAACCTGGGAAAGATTTAAAGAATTATTAAGACGATGCCCACATCACGCTCTGCCTGTATGGTTACAAGTGCAGACGTTTTATAACAGACTAAATCAAAGTACAAAGAAAATAATAGACGCAGCTTCTGGCGGTACTTTAAACCGTAAGAACCCGGAAGCAGCTCTTGAGCTTTTTGAGGACATGGCAATGAACACCTAGCAGTGGAATGTGCCTAGGTCCCGCCCAAACAACTTGCAGGTATTTTTGAAGTGGACAACATCTCCCAGCTAGCTCTACAAGTAGAAATATTAAGCAAACAAATTACGGAGATGACTGCTGCCTCCGCCCCTCAGGTATGGGAATCTGCAACTCCAGCTCCAGAACAATTAGATTATGTTAATAATAATATGCCTATAAATTCTTTCAATAATATTTCTGCTGCAAATTTTCATCCTCCTGGTTTTAATTTTCCGAATAGTTATAATCCTACTTTAAGAAATCACCCGAATTTTTCGTGGAGTAATCCTTCGAGCGCAATGCGCCCACCACCTCAAAATGATTTTTTTGCACCGCCTCCACCACTTAAGAACTTTCCAAAACCTCCAACGTTGGAGGTGTTACTTTCTAAATATATCACCACAAATGATGCTACGATAAGAACCACAACTGGAAGCGTTAAAAATTTAGAAAATCAAGTAGGACAGCTCGCTAAATTAATTTCTGTGCGACTCGCAGTGTCTCTTCCTTCCAATACCGAGCCCAACCCAAGAGAGCAAGCAAAAGCTATAACTCTTCGGAGTGGGAAGCAAGTTCCCGGTATGGCCAGTGAAGAGCCCGAGGCAAGCTCCGCTCCCGCTTTAAAAAATCAAAGCTCCGCTCCCATTTTAAAAATTCCACCCTCTGCCGAAGAAGTTATCACCCCTATTTTAGAAAAAGAACTCACTCCAACACCCGCCTTTAAAAATAATCCAACCCCGCCATACCCTTCTGAACTTAATAAACAATGTCAGGACGATCAATACACCAGTTTCTTAGAAATGTTTAAACAAATCCACATAAATCTGCCCTTTCACGAAGTGATATCCCAGATGCTGAAGTACACTAAGTATCTTAAGGACCTCCTATCCAACAAGAAGAAGTTAGAGAACCTTTCGCATGTCACGTTAAATACCGAGTGCTCGGAGGTCTTGACAAACGGTTTACCAAAGAAAATCAGTGAACCGGGTAGTTTTTCTATTCCGTGTGTCTTTGGTGATCTTTTTGTCAAGCACGCATTAGCCGATTTATGTGCGAGTATTAACCTGATGCCCCTCTCATTGTTTAAGAATTTAGGAATTGGTAACCTCAACCCCACACGCATGAGTATCCAACTAGCTGATAGATCTGTCAAGTACTCGTTAGGATTAGTGGAGGATGACCTAGTAAAAGTCGGCAAGTTCATCTTCCCGGTGGACTTTGTCATATTGGACATCGAAGAAGACGTCGAGGTTCCCCTGATCCTTGGCCGACCCTTCCTTGCCACCTCCCGAGCCATCATTGACATAAGCAATGGTAAGCTCTTCCTTCGCGTAGGTGACGATGAAGTAACTTTCTCTACCACCCCCTCGATGAAGAACACCCTTGCAAATGATGACTCTTGTTTTTTTATAGATGCCCTAAGTGAAGAATCCTCCCGTCGCCTCTCTAATTTTGAAAAAGAATTTTCTGATTTTTGTTCCTCCTCTACTCCTCCAACTGAATCACTACACCTAAGTGAAGAATCCTCCTATCACCTCTCTGAATTTGAAAAAGAATTTTCTGATTTTTGCTCCTCTTCTACTCTTCCAACTGCATCGCTGCAAGAAGCCGTCATGGCCGCTAGTCCCACCCTTTTTAATTTTACACATAAAAAAGTCTACGAGGACATAGTTTTTGAAAAAGAAAGAATTTCTAAAACCTCGTATGAAGACCCCCTACCTTGGAATTGAAAGAAATACCCGAGCATCTTAGATAAGCTTTGACAACATCTATATCCACATAGTCTTCTCAGCTGCTTGGAGAAAGAGAAGACTTCCATCACTCTCTCATCCCCATCTCTGTAAAGGGTTTCTCAAACTCCCTTCAAAAGTTTGTGCTTGGTTTTTGAGCACCTTATCAAAAGCTCATTGGTGGCAAGACACCTGATCAAAAAATCTGATTTGGTTTTTGAGCACCTTATCAAAAGCTCATTGGTGCCCAGGACACCTGATCAACTCATCCTGCAGTGGATTCCTACCTAGGGTGGTAGAAGAGTGGATGTACCCAAGTTTAGGGGAACCACTATAGCTCCTTGTGTCTTCTGGTTGCTTGTCTTTATTTTTGTTTCTGGCTGTGATTGATCTGTGATTAGTTTCTTTTGTAGATTGTGATTAGATAGGTTCTGTACTATTTGCTTCCCTGTTCACTCAGATTACAACAACCGTTGTAAAAAGTTTTTAAGCACCATACTCTATTCACCCCCCTCTAGAGTATATCAGATCTAGCTCACACTTTCTACTGATATTGTTGATATTGCTGTTAATTCTGATGTTTCAGTATCTGAGGACATACATATGACAGAGGCATTTGAATTTGAGCCTGCTGTTACTACTAATGTTATTTCTGTTACTGAACATGTTATATCTGAAAGTATTTTATCTGTATCTACTGCTGCCCCAGTTACTGCTGTATCTACTGCTGTTGTACCTTCCATTTTTGAGAGTGTTACTTCTGAAAGTTTTGTATCTGCTGATGTAATCTCCTCTGCTAGTATTGCTTCTATTCCTCCTTCTACTGTTGCTGCCACAACGGCTATTACTACTGTTACCTCTGCTCAATCCCAACAACAGATAGACTATTTTAAAAGGATTGATGCACTGTATGATGAACAAAGCTCAGAAAGTGATCAATATAGGACTGATTCAGATGACTCCTCTGCAACTATTGCAAGGAAAAGAAAGGCAAGAAGCAAGGCTATGAAAAGGGTTCCTCCAGCAAAATTCAAAGATACCAATGATATTCTTTATTACATACTGCATAACTGTCCTATCACAGAACACTGGATGCAATACTCCAAGAATCAATTGAAGGCCATGAAGAAAAAGAGAAAGTATGAGAAAGGTTCCTCTCAGTTCCGTCATCCTCCTCCTCCTCCTCCTGATGCAGGTGCAGGTGGTAGCTCTGCTGTTCAACCCTCTGCCAGAAGCCAAACCCCTTATCAACCTTAAGGTAGATCCCAGTACAGGGGAAGTCAATCCAGAGTCTACCAATCAAGGAGAGGAAACTATAGAGGAAACCAAAGAAAATTTCAAGTATACTCCAAAGGCTATTCCAGGCAACACCCTTATCCAATGGAAGGACAAGCTTCCTCTGATACTACTTCAGGTCCCTTTCCCTACAATCTTAAAGAGTTAGTCTCATCCAGAGCTCCTCCAGACAATTCTTCAAACAGATATGAGCCTCCAGTTCCTTTTGAGGATCCAGAGAACAATCCAACTTCATGGATAGCCAAGATGAAGGAATTAGGTGCTTTGGATCAAATTAAGAAAGCCAGAGAACAAGGCAAAGACACTTCCAGTATTACTACTTTATCAGAACAAAGGAAAAAGGAACTTGAAAGATATGCTTCCAGCAAGTTTTTTGATTCTGAAAGCTACATGAAGCTGCATCCTGAAGCTGTAGTGCCCAGGCCTAAGCAACAAACCTCTTTAGGTGCAGCTGATGATAGGAGATCTAAAAAAGAAGCTCTCAATCCAAATAGAGAAATAGTACTTATAAAGAGCAAAGAAAAGGAGTAATTCTGTAAGGTGATAATATATGCTGTTTTATGATCTGTCTGAGATAATATCTGTGATTCTGCAATGTCTTGTTTATTGTATTTTTGCTTTGTATATTGTTGTTTTTATTTCAATATCTGTAAATAGTAATCTTAACCCAAATAAGGGGAGATTGTTGGAACACCCTATTACTGATTTGGGTCAGGATCGCTATGTCTCTTAGGAAACATGTTTTGACCTCATTGTATAGATCTAAAGGTCAAGTAGAATTGAGTCTAAGGGTTAGTAGTTAGGTTTGGAAGCTGCCCTCAAGACCAGGTTTTTCAGTTTCTGGAGACTAAGTCATTTCGTTGAGCTCAGTACGACGAATCGTCGAACTCCATTCGACGATCAGTGAGCTCACTTCGACAAATCATCGAACTCCATTCGACGATCTTTGAGCTCAACTTCAACAAGTCGTCGAACTCCATTCGACGATCTTCGAGCTCAGATCGACGATCTTGACTTCAGTTTGGTTCTCAATCTCTGAGCTCAGTTAGACGATAGTTGAGCTCAGATCGACGATCACTGTTTCTGTCTAAGTCCAAATCTCTGAGCTCAGTTCAATGATAGTGGAGCTCAGTTCGACATTTTTCTGAAGAGTTCAATGATTTTCAAGATTCAAATTCATACAGTTAAAGAATTGTTCTCAGCAATTAATTCAGAGATCTTGTAGCCGTTTTTAATTAATCTGGAGCAAGTTTCAAGGAATTATCAAGGAATGTTTTATTGGACTTTCCTCTAGAAGACAAAAGCAATTAAGGAAGTAATTTATGATAGGCCAACGGCTCTCTTGGACAATGGATCATTTATATTCAGACAGATGGAATAAAAGACAGAATTGTTCTCTACAACAAAGAGATAGAAGAAGAAAAAAAGAATAACAAGAATCTCTCTCTACAACAACAACTCTTATACAACAACAATCACACAAGAGAAAGAAAAAAGAGTTGCAGACATTCTCAGTCTCAAAGATTCATACAAGAACACCATCACCAAAGGAGATCAACAAACTGAAATCTTTAGATCTCTTTTGATTCAAGTGTTCAAAGGCCATCATCATTCAAGACTCCAGACACCTCACATTTCAGTTGCTGCTGAAATCATCTTTTGCTGGAGATCAATTTTCTGAAGGCCTATCACCCTACTGCAAAGCTTCACTTCCTGAACAACTACAGATCTCAGGGGGAGCTTTGACAACATCCACTATCTTCTCTCTGACTGTTGACAGAGAAGATCATCTCTTTCTCTCATCCCTCTCTCACTCTCTGCTGTAAAGGGTTTTTCAAACTCCCTTCAAAGGTTTATGTTTGTTTTTTGAGCACCTTATCAAAAGCTCATTGGTGGCAAGACACCTGATCAAAAATCTGGTTTGGTTTTTGAGCATCTTATCAAAAGCTCATTGGTGCTCAGGACACCTGATCAACTCATCCTGCAGTGGATTCCTACCTAGGGTGGTAGAAGAGTGGATGTACCCAGGTTGATTGGGGAACCACTATAGCTCCTTGTGTCATTTGGTTGCCTATCTTTCTTTTGTTTTCTGGCTGTGCTTTGTGATTGCTTTGTGTTTGATCTATGACTAGATAGTTGCTTCTTCTTTAGATTACTTTATATTATTTTCTTCCCTGTTCACTTAGGATTACAATAACTGTTGTAAAAAGTTTTTAGCAAGCACCATACTCTATTCCCCCCCCCCCCTCTAGAGTATATCAGATCTAACTTGCTCTTTCAATTCTCAATGGCAAACTTGAGCATTTCGCTCCACGGCCTACAGCCGGATACTTTAGTCTTAATGGCGTGCAAGCCTAAGACTCTCATTATGTGAACCTGATGAACGCCAATATATTAGGCACTTATGTCAGACAACCATAACGCGGATACAGTTCATCCCTTGCCTGTTGCTCAAATTGTCAGTTCAATGAATAGACTGATGCGGGTCGGCATACCTCGTCCATTCGGTACAAAGCCTTTTTAAGAGCTCACATAGCTCACAATAGCCACACTTTCCCCTAAGAACTGGCTTCACAATCACAGGTTAGCTAGGAGCCATCGCGAACGACACTGAATATTGCCCGGCGTTAGCCACAGAACTCTCTTTCCGTCCCCAGCCCTAACCTTATCTGGACAAACCATCTAGAAATCCCTGCAGCCACCTGTAGTTCCAGAAACACTAATCTTTCATAGTATACAACACATGCACTGAGCGGGTATTTTCCGGGAATTCCACTCAAGACTTCCTGCTACTACCCTTCACAGGCACAACCCACCGACTCTACAAAATACTCGTTTAAATATGGAGTCTTCTCTGGTGCACAAATTGAAACATCACCGGTCCAGACCAACCTGTCCAGATGGGCTTCACACAGTATGCACGTTTAGTACTACACATTTCTGGATCTATATGCAAGACTCACTATGGATTTCATGAATCAATGCAAAGGAACTCCCTCGACTTTCCACCTTTTTGTGGGTGATTCCATGCATATGCCAAAAGAAGGACTTCACTTGTCCAAGAAGAAAGATCGTTACACTTGAAGATCTCGTTGGAGCTATGGCAAAGCGTTTCTACTCGGATGGAAATGATCGTTACACCTTCCTCTTCGCAAATCTCACTTTGGCTTTAGATTCCAATCCCAAATCCTCCTTCAGCAGCACAACCAGAGCACTCAAACACTACTAACCGAGAGAGCCTGCTCCAGAACTCGGGAAGAAAGAGAATAGACAAAGGAAATAATGATTTCCAATTTCCATGCTCTACAGATAAGGCATCGGTTACCTTCCAGCCACACGCTTTCTTCCCCTCAAAACACATCAACGACTAAGGATTGAAGCTGAAAAGTCAACCACCGCTCAGTGGCCGCACACCAGCCACCTGACACGAGACACCACTCGGTCATATCCATATTTTTGACAATTCGTCGAACCGGGCAAAACACGTCAAACGAAATTCGTCGAACGGGCTCATTTCGTCGAGCTCCGCTCAATGATTTTCATCGAACTCCGCTCGACAATTTTCTTGCCCAGCCATGCCAACTCTTTTCCTGTTTCATTTTGGGGTGTTACAAGAGCAGTGGGAGAATTTTCACCTAGCTGTGAGCAAAAGTGTCGGATGTGGCCCGGCTGATTGCACTGGAAGAAAACTCGTTCGTGCTACTCCCTAGGCTGTATGTACAATTGTTGCGGTGGAGGTAGAGTTGGCTGCGAGGTTGGACGCTCCATTCTAAAATTCTAACGGAAGCGAGCCCAGCCTCTATTATTTCCTCTCTCTCTCTGTTATCCTACCTCCTCCTATAGCTAGGACCGGCCACAATCACACCCTCAGCGGGTCTCTTATTACTCCCCAAATGATCTTCCTCCAGCATTTTCGCCATGTCAATGATCTCAGCCAAACTCGAGTCCGCTATAAATAAAAGGGTTTGCCTCAGGGGATCTCACAAGCCTTTGTAGATGAAAGATAGGGGATAGATTTGATTACTCTCGAGGATGGGGGTGAATTGAGTAACTTAAAACTTTTGGCTGATTTTAAAGTTTATCAGAGTAAAATAGATGATAATAGAGTAGTATAAAAAGAAATACAAACTAAGCTAATCTATTACAGCACATCAAGAACAAAAATAGAAAATGATCACACATAGACAACACACGAATTTTATAGTGGTTCCCCAAACTGGGTACATCCACTCTTCTACCACCCTGGTAGGAATCCACTATCAAGTTTTTGATCAGGTGACTGCCACCAAAAGATCTATTTATTGGGAGATCTCACAACCCTTTAGGATTTTGATCAGGTGCCCAAAAACCAAGAATAAACTTTTGAAGGGAGTTAATAATCCCTTTTACAGGAGGTTAAGAGAGTTGATGTTGTCTTCCCTTTTCTCTATACAATATAGAAGACTAGTGGATTGCTGGAAGATTCCTTTTGAAATAAGAATGGTTCAGAAAGCTTGGAGCCTTGCTCAGGGTGTAGGTCTTCAGCCTTGTCTTGAAGTGATCCAGGAATTTCTGACTGATTTAAATTTGTTGTCCTTGAAGGTTCCTGGAGTAGAAGTTGAAGAAGACTCTTGATGTTTGATTGTTGTTCTTCTTCAGTCTTCAGAAAGTACAAGGGGAAAACAAAACGTTTTCTGCACAGGGAGAGAGTTCTGGATCTTTTTTTCTTTATGCTCTTTCTTGCTTGTATGATGTCGAGCCTCTATCTTTCTTATGTTACCACTATATGTCTAAAAAAAGAAAAACTCTTTTATATTCTGCTATCAAAATTCTCCTTTGAAAATTTGAATTCCAAGCATTAAATGCTGATTGATCTAGAGAATGAAACGGCTGGAATATTCATTAAAGAGTTTCCCCAACTATCCCATTAAAATAAGCAAGTAATTAACCCTGATGAAGACCATAATTAATGTTGTCAATAACGACAATATTCTTGAGAATATAAGCATTAATTACTCAGATAATTACTGCTAAATAATATAAGAAATAAGGACATAATAAGGAAAAACTTCTAAGTCTGGCTAGGGACAGAATTCGTCGAGCTCTGAACAGAATTCGTCAACTGGATTTCCAAGTTCGTCGAGCCGATAATTCCTTTAGGTCGACCTGAGATCAGCGAACTGCATTCTGGAAATAACTAGCCAATTCTGCTCTCTAAGTTCGTCAAGCTAAGAATTTGTATTCGTTGAGCAGAGTTCAGAGAAACTAAACTGGAAAGAATCTGTTGAAGTTAAACTCCAGAATTTGTCGAGCAGAGAATCTGTCTGAATGAAGAGACTGTCGATCTGAGCTCGAATATTATCGAGCTCAACTCAGAGAAACAACTCTGAGTTCTTCGATCTGCGATTGACGATCGTCGAGATGAGTTCGAAGAATTTCGAACTGATAATTTTTAACTCATAATTCTTCTAAGTCTGGGTCAACTGAGGTCCTCTGCTGGCCGGTCCATGAAGGTTGAACCTAGTGACTTAACCTAAACTCTAGGACTCATAGACTTGACCCTGTTATACAATGTGGGTCAAACTCATCTTAATGAGTGAACTTAGCCCAAATCCAAACTAGGGATCCAACAATCTCCCCATATTTGGGTGAAGTCACTAATACGAACAAAAGACAATAATCATAAAGCAAAAATAAAAATATATCTGGCAGAAAATAAAATATCCAGCAGATATGTACATAAGTGCTTCATGATTAACAGATAGAGTTCAGAAAATAAAAACTAAACATAACAGTTATTTGTTCTTCTTTGGCTTTTCTTTCTCAGCTTTGTCAGATTTATCAGAGGGTTGTCAGAATATGATTTCGCTATTTGGATTTGCAGCTTCTCTTTTAGACATAGTCATGTCTGACGCTCTAATGATATTGATAGAAGTTGATCTTGGAACAACTGCTTTTGGGGGTAAACTCATATAAGCATCAACATTGAAAAGTGCTTAACTTTGTCATACCTTTTTAATTCTTCACTTCTGTAGGAAGATATTGTAGTATATTGAGAGAGATCTTTGCCTTCAGCTTTAGCTTTGTTTATCATAGAGAGACCAACCAGTTCTGGAAATCTTGCCATCTTTCAAGTATTTTCTTGTTCAGGATCAACAAAGGGAACTGGTGGAGATTCAAGTCTTTCAGAACTGTTATCTTTTTCAGATTGATCAACTCCAGATACTTTCTTTTATATTCCTTGCTTCTGATATTATTATTGTTGTCTGCTGCTGCTTGAGAAATATTTCTGCTGACTGCTTCCTTGGAAATGAGATATTGAAGATCTGCCTTGTTGCCTTTGGTATGTTTGAATGTGAGAGGTAGATCTCTGAGACACATTCCCTGAAGCACCTACTGCTAGAGGAGGAGGAGGAGGACCTCTCCAATTCCTTTGAGAAGGAGGAGGAGGAGGAGAGTACCTTTTACATTTCTTCCTTATTTTTTGCTCATTCTTAGATAGCCACATCCATGAAGGCATCTCTAGGTAAGGAGTAATCTTCTGTAGAATGTAGTAGGGAGTGTCTGCATTGGGATTGGGCTTAGGAACAGCCTTTGCAGGAGCTTTCCTTTTCTTATCAATCTTCTTCTTAGCTTTTGGATCATTAGATTCATCAGAGTCTTCATCATCATTGTCATCATCAGAGGATCCTGGAGGGTTATCATATATAACATCAATTGCCTTCAAGGCCTCCTTTGAAATTTGCTTCTCAGCTTGAGGAAGCACTTGAGATTCTGCAACCTCTGGTACAGCCATACTTTCATAAAGTGTCTTATTTTCTTCTGCTATATCTGCAAGGATGATATCATCCAGGTTTGGTAAAGGACTATCATCCATTTTATAAGTAGGAGGGGAAAGAGCTTTTTGCTCTAGAGTAGAGACTAGTTCAAGAACATTCTCAGTCACATGTTCTTCTGTAATTACTGGCACTGAAAAACTTGCCTTTAGGTTATTAACAACTTCAGGGCTTATTGGAGAAGTATAGGGTACAATAGCTCTAGATTGTTGTACATAAAAACTGGGTAGAATATTGCTGTAAACAAAATTGAAAGAATCTAGTAAAGAATCTAGATTAACTATGGGATTTATAATGTAATCACCAGCAGTAGTTTTTTTTCCACAACTGTGTCAGTCATGTCTATATCAGAATTAATTAGATCAATTATTTCTATTGGAGGGGCTGCCTCTGCTGAATCATCAGACATATCAGAATCTGCTACTGCATCTTCACAGAACAACTCCCCTTGACTGGGTTCAGAGGGTCCTAAAGCCAGTCCTCCAGAAGAAGGGATAGAAGAGAGGGCAGCAATTCTGGAAGAGATAGAGAGAGGATGGAAGCAGAGAGAGGAGTAATAGCATTAGCTATAAGTTGCTCAAGAGTGGGGGAAATAAAAGCAATAAGATCTTTTGCTATATCAGAAAAATTAAGGTAGAGGGGTTTACGAGCAGAGGAGGTGTAGGGAGTGTGATGTCCACAATTTGAACACACAGAGAAGGCATATGAGAAGTCTGTGTGGGTGTATTCTGGAAAGGTGGAAGGGATAATGGCTGGAATGTCAGTAGATGAAGTAGGAATTATGGTAGTGGGTGGAGATGTGGTTACCTGAATTGGAGAGTTATGTGGAGAAGGTTGAGGGGACAGCAGATTGAAAGATGGTTGTGAGGTAGATGGAATGTCAGATATATTAATTTGAGGAGGTGATTGAGGAGGTGAAGATGGAGTATCCTCATGAATGACTGTAGGGGAGTGTGGAGGGGATGGTACAGGAAGAGGTGAAGTAGGAGGGATAATGGAGGATGGTTGTTGTTGTGGAGAAGGTCAAGGAATTTTGGTGGAGGGAAGGGCATCTTCTGGAGGTAGAGGAGTGGCTGTTACTACCCTAGTGCTCTCAGAAGTCCTGGAAGAGGAGGAAGCCCATGATGGCTTAGTTATGGTCATCTCCCATCTCCCAAAGAGGGCACATGTGAGTCGTTTGGAGGCATTAATGAATATGGTCTGGGAGACCAGGGATTTAGCTGTCTTTTCCTGTAGGAAAATGCCCAGAATTCTTCCAAAACATACTTCTTTCTTAGTATTTTTCTTTTTGATCAAATCAAATAGTAGATTTCCCCAGTTCACCGCTTTCTTATTTACCACAGCACACATCACCAAGAACTGGTGCCTGGTAATGTAGTCACGGGCTGTGTGTTTGCCCAGCAAAACTTTTCCAAAAACATCAGCAAGGAATTTGTATTCAGCGACAAATTCTTCTTAAGCAGTTTGTTAGGGTTTCCTTCAGAATGGCCCATTTTGATCAATATGTTATCGTACTCAATACTATCCATTTCAATATCTTCATCTCCATTAACCAAACCGAAAATATCTGTTAAGATGGTGGGGGTTAGAGTAACCTTATGTAAGACCCCATTTTTTTGCAACAACCACCGGGGTGTTAGGCCCAGAACCGTCGCTTTGCAGTGACACCTTCACACCCGGGAAGGTCATCACTACAAAACGCCGATCCTGTCGGCCAAATCGATCACCATCGATAGAATGTATAATGAATGAAAGTGTAAGCATCCAAGTCCACAATAGAAAGAGGAAATCACATGACAAATAAATACTCCACATCGCGAGAAAGTGAATACGGGCTTAAGCCCGGTACATGATAACCTCACTACAAACCACTCATAAAAGTAAAACAACTAATACTCGGCTCCACTCACGGATCCGGATTCCTGTCCACCCGAGCTACCCTGGCCCATCTCCATATGCACCATACCCTGCTGGTGTTGTGTCTCCTGGGGCTGTTCCCTGTCTCCCATCCGGAGCACCTAAAATATGGTGGTCAAACGACCGTCAGTCAAACTAGACTCAGTCAACAATCCCACACCACTCTACCCGTGGCTCCTAGGAACCGGGCGTAAAGGAGTGAAAAGGAGGACCAAAAGCAGGGCATAATCAAGCAGGTGACATCTACCCTAAGGAATAAAATAATAAAGTATGGCAGGGTATCACAATAATTATACATGAGTAAACAAGTGTGTAACAAAAGTAAACCGTAAGGAGTAGCAAGTAAAAGCAGTAAGAAGAGTAAGTAAGAGCAATGAGAAATATAACTGTTGATTTATAGGGATTACCCCTATAGATCAAGGGGTCGTTTTGCAGGGCCTATCGTATAAAACATCCCATACCATTTTATACGATAGGTGTCAGGGGTTAAATGCAATGATTATGCTATAACGTGCAAGTATGCTATGGTATGCACATGCAAGTGCAACTCACACACACGACTCTATGCGCACAGACCTTTAGTTCCCCTTTTTGGAGTTAGCTAAACTCTCAGGAGCCTCCCGTGGTGGCCAATGGAGATAGTGGGTTGGGCCTCTCCACTCCTAGACTGGTAAGCATACTACCCAGTCTAGCCCCTCTCGTACGTTCCCGTACTATTCCTAGCATACCAGCCAGTCTCCTCGAGTCAACGTACAGACGACAGTGTGTTCGATCATCCAATACTGAGGACCCACCACTGTTATGCACATTCAACCATAATAGTTGTATCTAATTATAGTACTGAGCCTCCAGCTCTTTAGACTACCAAGCCTACTAGTTCACCATATTCCCGAGCCCACGTCTCCCTGGACTAATCAAGTCTCCTTTTTTTCCAAGTCCCTGAGCATCCAACTCCCCGGACTTCCAAATCAATACCGAGTCCATTTAACTCTACCAGTAAGCGCTTATGCCACGGGCCTACGCTATCCTTTCACTCCCAATTCATCTCCCTACGTGTACAAGTGTGAGTGTAAGGTGAAACTATTATTAGGATTACTCTTGCCCAAATTATTCCTAAGGTTTACGTTAGCCCAGGACTGCCCAAGGTATTCCCCGTGAAGGGCTCTCGAAGGCACTAGGAACTATGATGAGATTACGCCCAAAGCTCCCTTTCGCAAGGCGCTTAATATTATTGAATTCTACCCTTGATCAGATCTCTCATTTATTTACCCAAACTAGCAACCTACTAAGCATTCAACTCTTCAAATTCATTACCCACTCTAGTTCAGTTTCCGCAGTTACTATATGCAGACCACCCTATACTATATGAGATGTATAAAGGAGGTACTCCGGATTTTCTTCCAAATCTCCTATAAAATTTACCAGAGGTATATCATAACAAGTTTAGTCTAAAATCAGAGAATCATAATTTTTCTAATTAATTTGATATTTATTGAATTTTCCCAAATGTTTGGTCATGGGCAATTTTGAACGTGAACCATATGATCTACTAAAGTAATGGCCACCAAAAAATTGTGATCACTAAATAATAGAGATATATTACTAGATACTAATTTCCATAATTTTTCAGAAAATATGTGACCTCTAATTAATTTATCCAAAATAATTCCCTTAATCGCATGTAAAGAAGGAAGTACCAAAATTATTCATCAGAAAATTATATAAAAATTACAGAATCTTAATATGGTACAGAAAGTGTCATTGTGCAAAACTCATAATTTTTCAGGCTTGCTAGACACCAAAATAAATTTAATTAATTTTCATGGGAAACACTACTTAATGAAGCAACCCTTATAAATAGTCTTCCAAAAATCCCATAAAAATTCACAGAGCTTTAAAACATAATAAGGATTCCTTCGGCAAAAGTTCATCAATTTCCAGCAAGTATTTACTTCATAATAAATTTCTAAGTAAATAATACAAATTACTAAATTGTTAATAAAGTATCCAAAATAATAATCCTAAATTCATAATAAAATCTCCAGAGCTTGCACTAACTTTAAACACTACTCTGCTGAAATCTCATCACTATTCAGTGAGTTTTAATGATATTTTCTATCACTACAAGGTTTGTGCCCTAAACTATGGTTAGAGTTTTGAGGGAGCTACCTTAGAATCTATTTTAGATTCCTTCCATAAGATTCTACCTACCCTAGAATTCTCTCTCCCAAGTTTCAAATCCTTTCAAGGTCAACTGACCCCTTGCCCTTCACAACCCTCAAAAGCCCTCCCTTAGGGTTTGAGTTTGGATCCAAGGGTAAAACAATCCTAAACCACTCCATATTCCCTAAGAGGGTGATAATGGTCCTACCAAGTCAGTGGTCAAAATCACAGCCTCTGTTGAGGTGATTTGGCCACTCAAACATCAAAAATAGCTCTTTAACCTAAATAACCCTATAAGGGCATACCTAGGGTTGGATCAATACCTAACCAAAACATCTCCAAAGGAGATGAAATTTTTACCAGAGCCCTAACATGCTCTCTAAGACCAACCACCCAAATTTGGGGGATTTTGAGGTGTTTATGACACCTAATTGATTTATAATTGATTTATTAAATTTTTCTAAAAACTATAGAAAACTTTTTCCAAAAATTCTTATTTTTTGACAGTCTAAGAGGTAGGCTATGAGGAGCCTATGTTCAAAATTCCAAAACATTTGGATGAGTGGTTTGGTGTGAGCACTAATTCTAATGTCTGGTCATGCCTATGTATAGGTTGCACCAAAACGAGCACTATGGTCATACCAGGACTCCAAATTGAGTGAAATCAATTTTAAATTACACTAGACATCAAGGGCTACATTGTTCATGTTGGACACTTTTACAGTAGAGGCCTTTAAGTATTTTTAATAATTAAAACCATCTACTGCTAATAATCTCCAAGAAATCAATTAATATCATGAAATTACTTGATCAAAAACGGACGGCATCCGTTGATCCTCAACCTCCAGCCAAGGGCTGACATTGGCCCGACCTAGAGCCTCTTCCAGCCGACTTTCCGGCCACACCGACCACCTCCCTGGCCAGACACCATCACCACCGCCTCCGTCGAGTGGTGGCTATCGTCTGGCGGCGACACGGCCGCCGGAGGGGCCTACTCCGGCGAACCCGATAGGTTCGTTTTCGTGGAATTTCGGTGAGAAATTTCTCCCCGATCGGGCTCAGTTGAGCCTGTTCTCTTTAGCTGATTGATCCTAGATCTAGCATAGACAGAGAGGAAGAGGATTGGACCTTGCCGACAGCCTGAAGTCGGGAAGATCGTCGGGAAGCCATTTCTGAAATTGGCGTCGCTCTATTTCTGCAACTGCAAGGTGGGTAGGCTCGATTTCTTCGGGTAATGATTGGGAAAGGCTCCTCTCAATTCACTGGTCGTATTTAGAGCCTTAGATGGGGAGAGGATGGGCTGGATCATTAATGTCCTTCAAAGCCATTAATGGCTAGGCTCGGCCATGGCGGAGGGGGGCTGAACCAAGTCTGACGGCCAGGGAAATGGCTGGAAACTTCTCCCCTTCCCTAGGGAATTGAATTCAGCCATTAAATGTGGCCTTTGGCCTCCCCTTGGCCGAACCATTTACTTCCCTCTTCTTCCTCATTTCTCTCTCCTCCATTATCATGGAAATGAAGCTCACTGTGACACGCGGTACACGCCCGTGTAGGCCAAGACACGCCCGTGTCGGCCAAGACACGCCCGTGACGCAGGGTGTGTAACCCACTCAACACCCAGTCGAGAGAAAATCGTCGACCTCTCAACACAGCGGGACACGCCCTGTGACACGCCCGTGTCACAGGCCGTGTACCCCATGCTCGACGATCGACACTCGACGATCGACGATCAAAACTCGACGATTGACGATCGACACTCAACCTTTCGACACAGCAGGACACGCCCTGTGACACGCCCATATCACAGGCCGTGTACCCCATGCTCGACGATCGACACTCGACGGTCCACACACTCGACGATCATCGAGCACAGTTCGTCGAACCGAGGGGACACGCCCGTGTTATAGGGCGTGGCCACCCAGAAACTTTGTCGACCAAAATTCGTCGACCAAGCGCCCAACTCTTCAACCCGAGCGGGACACGCCCTGGGACACGCCCGTTTTCCAGGCCGTGTCACCCAAATTTTGCTACTCCCAGAATTTGGGTTGTTACACTCACCCTCTCTCATAGTCACCAAGTTGACTTGGTCAATCTGAAGGAATATTTGCATCCCTTCCACGCACATTATTCCATAAAGAAGCCATATGAGGAGGTTTGAGCTTGGGTTAGCCTATTTGGGCTAGGTTGACCAGAAATAGGGTTGGGTTGACCTAGGTCTCTTTGGGGTTACTTTGGTTTTGTCATGATCTAGTCATGACAAAACCATTCCTAGGGGTCTAGTTGTTTGAGGGATGTTACAAATCCCAATATATAACAAAACATTTCGTCCTCGAAATTCTAGTTAGGCCTACGGGGTTTCAAGTATGCAAGAAAAATTGTAACATCCCGAGTGGTTGATAGTAATACCTGACTGAAAAGTTCCGGGTAGCGCTACTGCATCAAGTCCTGGGGCTCCCAAGTGTGCTCATTCTGGCCGTGATTTCTCCAAAGAACCTTGACCAGTGGGACATTCTTGCGGCGCAAGACCCGCATACCCGTGTCGTTAATCCGGATCGGCTCCATGTGCACTGACTGATCAGATGCTACTGGCCCATCCGTGGTGTCTATCTGCTGCTCTGGATGTAATAGGGCCCTCCTGAGGGAGGAGACATGGAAAACATCGTGCAAGCCTTCCAGCTCTGGCGGCAGCTCCAGCCTATATGCTAAGGGGTCGATCCACTCCAGGATCCTATAGGGCCCCATGTATCTCGAGCTGAGCTTCTTCCTCTGCCTGCAAACTCGAGAGACTCCGTGCATCGGCCGTATCTTCAAAAACACTCTGTCTCCTACCTGAAACTCCACCTGTCGATGTCGCGCGTCATAATATTTGGCCTGTCTGCTCTGCGCCTCCAACATCTGGTCCCGTATCAGTCTCACTTGGGCCTCGGTGTCCTCCACAAATTCCGAGCCCAGGACCTTTGGGTCTTCATCCTGTATCCATGACAACGGAGTCCTGCACCTCCGTCCATATAGGGCCTCATAGGGGGCCATACCTATACTGGCTTGATGACTATTGTTGTATGAGAACTCTACCAGTAGCAGCATCTTCTCCCATGGCTATCCTCGATCTAGAATGCACAGTCATATCAGTTCTTCCAATTTCCGATTTGTGCGATGTCTGCCCGTCCGTCTGAGGGTGCAAGGCTGTGCTAAAGGTCAGTCGGGTGCCCAAGTATGCCTGATCTGACCGCCACTCCCTGGATGTAAACCGCCCATCACGATCTGACACTATTGACCTGGGCACGCCATGATAACGAATGAACTGCTCCACAAACTTCCGCACCAGAACTCCCACTGAATCGTCCTTCCTGATCGGTATAAATCGAGCCACCTTCGTCAACCGATCAACGATCACCCAGATCGAGTCATTCCCTGTCCGAGACCGGGGAAGCCCATGTATGAAGTTCATGGCTACGGCATCAAACTTCCACTCCGCCATCGGGAGTGGCTGCAACAATCCTGCAGGGTTCCTGCACTCCGCCTTCACTAGCTGATATGTCTCACAATGGGTCACGAAGTAAGTGACATCCTTCTTCATGCCCGGCCAGAACATAGTCTTCTTCAAATCAGCCGTCATTTTTGTGATCCCCGGGTGCACAGAATACCGACTGCAGTGCACCTCCATCATAATGTCCTCCCAGATCTGACCTCCCTCCGGTATATACACCCGTCCTCTGAAGTACACCAGGCCATCCCTCAGGGTGTAGTCTCCTGTAGTACCTGCCCCTATGGCCTGGAAGATGGGCTCTAACTTGGCATCCTGCCTCTGTCCCTCTCTAACTCAGTCTCTGATGTCATCGGTGACACACATCGCGGCCAAGTACTCCTCATAGAGCTCAGGGTCGTCAGATGACACCAGAGTAATGTACATGTCCTCTAGTCTCTACAGCAGTTCCATAGACATCAGCTGGGGCTCTGCTCCCGCTGTGGCGGCTCTCCTACTCAGTGAATTTGCTACCACGTTCGCCTTCCCCGGGTGGTAGTGTATCTCACACTGATAGTCAGATAGAAACTCCATCCACCGCCTCTGCCTGATGTTTAGTTCCTTCTGCGTGTTCACGTACTTAAGGTTCTTATGATCTGAGTATATATCACAGTGGATTCCGTAGAGGTAATGTCGTCATATATTCAGTGCGAATACCACTGCTCCCATCTCCAGGTCGTGCACAGGATAGTTCTTCTCATGGGTCTTCAGCAGGCAGGAGGCATATACTATGACGTGTCCATTTTGCATCAGCACCGCACCCATCCCCTGATATGATGCGTCGGTGTACACCTGGAATCATTCCTTCCCAGATGAAAGGGCTAGGATAGGGGCTGAGATAAGTAAGTTCTTCAGCTCCTGGAAGGCTGCCTCATACTGTGGCGTCCATACAAAGGGCACGTCCTTCTTCTTCAAGGATGTGAGTGGAAGGGAGATCCAAGAAAACCCCTCCACAAATTTCCGGTAATAACCGGCAAGCCCCAAGAAACTCCGCACATCCGTGGCCGTCTTCAGTGGTGGCCAATCCCTAACTGCCTGAATCTTTGTCGGGTCCATCGCTAACCCGGCTCCACTGATAATGTGGCCCAGGAAAGCCACCTCCTTCAACCTGAACTAACACTTGCTAAACTTCGCATAGAGGTGATGCTCTCGCAATCTCTCCAAAGTCAGTGCTAGATACCGTGTATTGTCCTCCTCCGTCCTAGAGTAGATAAGGATGTCATCTATGAATACTATGACAAACGCATCCAAATTAGTCTCGAAGACCCAGTTCATGAGGCTCATAAACGCTGATGGAGCGTTCGTGAGCCCGAAAGGCATCACGGTGAACTCGTATAGGCCATATCTTCTACTGAAGGCCGTCTTCGGGATATCTTCCTCCTGGATCCGCAGCTGGTAGTAGCCTGACCTCAAGTCCAGCTTCGAGAAAAAATGGGCTCCCTCTAGCTGATTGAACAACTCATCTATCCTTGGGAGCGGGTAGGTATTTAGGACGGTCAGCCTGTTTAGTGCTCGATAGTCAATGCACAGTCGAAGTGTCCCATCCTTCGTCTTCACGAATATGGCCGGAGCTCCCCACGGTGAGAAACTCGGTCTGACGAATCCTGCTTCCACCAGCTCCTACAACTGTGTCTGAAATTCTGCCAGCTCCCTTGGGGCCATCCGATAAGGGGCCTTGGAGACCGGCTTAGCCCCTGGCACCAACTGAATATGAAAGTCCTTCTCCCTATGCGGAGGCAGTCCTGGTAGCTTCTCCGGAAATACATTGGCGTAGTCACAGACCACCGGAATACTAATAATCGGGTCCTTCTCATCAGTCATCTCGAACAGCACCTGATATACCTCGTCTCCCTGCATGTGGGCCTTGACTGCCTGAATAGATGAAAGGAGGCGGCTGGAAACCAGAGTAGTACCTTCTAATGTCGCATAAGTGTCACCGTGTCTCAGCACGACCCTCCTCGCCGGGCAGTCAATCTGGGCATGGTTCCAGACAAGCCATGCCATGCCCAAGACAAGGTCGAAGTCCGGCATTCTCAGGATCGGTGTCGGGGCCTCGAGTGTTAACTCGTCTATGGTAACCGTCAGGAGGCACTTCTCTATGGACTAGATCTCCATCCCATTGGGGAGATGCACCCTCCTGGCATCTCCCGTATATTATCGAATCTAGCCCAGATCCTTGATGAAATCCTCCGACACAAAGTTGTGAGATGCCCCCGTATCGAACAGGGTACGGGCAGGTTTGCCGCACGCCATCACTATTCCTAAATTAGTTAAAGGAAAAACAGCTTAGGTCTAAAGTTTTCTAACCTAGGTTGTGTAATTATTCTACCAATACTAAAAATTACTCTCATACCTGCAATAACCCTGTTCGGGTTCCGGGGCTGCGCTAAGTCCAGAGCGTAGACCTGCTCCCCATCCTGCTTGTGTTCACCGCCCTAAAATATTCGTTCGCAACCATGTCCACGACCTCCCATCTTGTGAGCCGATGGGCCACCCTGTGCAGCAGGTATGGCCCCATTCCTCGTCGGGCGATTAATCCGAATGTGCCCTGGCTGATGGCAGTGATAGCACCGCTGTGGTGTGGGTGGTCCCTGTCCTATCCTGGGAACCTCCCTCATCTGTAGCGGCTGTGGGGCCAGCACTGCCTGCTCCCTTGGTTCCTGCCTTTCCTCCTGGCAGGTGATCCCGGTTCCTTCTCTCTCCCATGACCCGGCCCCTCTGCGGGTCCCTTCTCCCTCCTAGCATTGCATCATCCCCATGTCTCTTCATGCCCCGGACTACAAGTTGGTCCGCCTCCAGCTTCTTGGCCATCTCCAAGATCCTGTCCATGGTACGATCAGACATGAATAAGAGGGTCTACCTCAGGTCATCACGGAGGCCCTTGTAGAACCTCTTAGCATAACCCACATCATCCAGCTTGTAAGAATCTGCAAACCGGGCCAAATGAGTAAACTCCCGGTGATATTCCAGAACTATCATGTTCCCTTGCTTCAACTGCAAGAATCTATCCTTCAATTCATCCCTTGCGGACTGCGGCACAAAATGCTCCAGTAGTGCCTCCCTAAACTCCTCCCAAGTAATGTCTGCGATCTTCACTCCTGTATAAGTGGTGTCCATCACCGACTTCCACCACCTCTTCGCATGCGAGTCTAGACAAAAAAACACCAACGATACTTCGAGGTCCACCGGGCACTGTATTCCCACCATCATCTCGTATATAATGTCTAGCCACGCCTCCGTGCGCACTGCCGTCTCTGTCCCCAAGTAGGATGGTGGGGCAAGGCCCCGGAATGCACTCAACCAGTTTGCTCCAGGGTTCGGCTGAGGAGCCGGAGCCTACTATGCCCTAAAGGCCTCCAAGATGGTCGTCAAAGTTTGTCCCAGCTCTGTATGCTGCAACGGGGTCGGAGCCGGCGGGGGTGGAAACACATTCGGGGCTGGAGGTGTCCCCTGCGGCAGGGGAGGATTCGTCGTACCCTACAAAAGATGGTCTTAAGTTTAGTAAATTGACCTAAACCTCTTTGTTACTAGTAAGCATTACACGTGATTCCTCCCATGGGTACACCATTGCTTCCACTGCTAGTTTGTCCTCAAACTAAGCCCGTGCGGGGTGTCCCATGTTTTGTGGACTACATTCTATCGTATTGAAGTTTCCCTCTGATACCACTTGTAAAACCCCTTTTTTTGCAACAACCACCGGGGTCTTAGGCCCAGAACCGCCGCTTTGCGGTGACACCTTCGCATTAGGGAAGGTCATCACTACAAAACGCCGATCCTGCCGGCCAAATCGATCACCATCGACAGAATGTATAATGAATGAAATTGTAAGCATCAAGGTCCACAATAGAAAGAGGAAATCACATGACAAATAAATAGTCCACATCGCGAGAAAGTGAATACAGGCTTAAGCCCGATACATGATAACCTCACTACAAACCACTCATAAAAGTAAAACTACTAATACTCGGCTCCACTCACGGATCCGGAAGCCTGTCCACCCGAGCTACACTGGCCCATCTCCATCTGCACCATACCCTGCTGGTGTTGCGTCTCCTGGGGCTATTCCCTGTCTCCCATCCGGAGCACCTAAAATATGGTGGTCAAACGACCGTCAGTCAAACTAGACTCAGTCAACAATCCCCCACCCCTCTACCCGTGGCTCCTAGGCACCGAGCGGAAAGGAGTGAAAAGGAGGACCAAAAGTAGGGCGTAATCAAGCAGGTGACATCTACCCTAAGGAATAAAAAAATAAAGTATGGCAGGGGTATCACAATAATTATACATGAGTAAACAAGTGTGTAACAAAAGTAAACCGTAAGGAGTAGCAAGTAAGTAAAAGCAGTAATAAGAGTAATTAAGAGCAACGAGAAATATAACCGTTGATTTATAGGGATTACCCCTATAGACCACGGGGTCGTTTTGCAGGTCCTATCGTATAAAACGTCCCATATCATTTTATACGATAGGTGTCAGGGGTTAAATGCAATGATTATGCTATGACGTGCAAGTATGCTATGGTATGCACATGCAAGTGCAACTCACACACATGACTCTATGCGCACAGACCTTTAGTTCCCCTTTTTGGAGTTAGCTAAACTCTCAGGAGCCTCTCGTCGTGGCCAATGGAGATAGTGGGTTGGGCCTCTCCACTCCTAGACTAGTAAACGCACTACCCAGTCTAGCCCCTCTCGTACGTTCCCGTACTATTCCTAGTAAACCAGCCAATCTCCCCGCGTCAACGTACCGACGATGGTTTGTTCGATCATCCAATACCGCGGACCCACCACTGTTATGCATATTCAACCATGATAGTTGTATCTAATTATAGTACCGAGCCTCCAGCTCTTTAGACTACCAAGCCTACTACTTCACCATATTCCCGAGCCCACGGCTCCCTGGACTAATCAAGTCTCCTTTTTTACAAGTCCCCGAGCATCCAGCTCCCCGGACTTCCAAATCAATATCGAGTCCATTTAACTCTACCAGTAAGCCCTCAGGCCACGGGCTTATGCTATCCTTTCACTACCAATTCATCTCCCTACGTGTACAAGTGTGAGTGTAAGGTGAAACTATTATTAGGGTTACTCTTACCCAAATTATTCCTAAGGTTTACGTTAGCCCAGGACTGCCCAAGGTATTCCCCGTGAAGGGCTCTCGAAGGCACTAGGAACTATGATGAGATTACGCCCAAAGCTCCCTTTCGCAAGGTGCTTAATATTATTGATTTCTACCCTTGATCAGATCTCTTATTTATTTACCCAAACCAGCAACCTATTAATGATTCAACTCTTCAAATTCATTACCCACTATAGTTCAGTTTCCGCAGTTACTATATGCAGACCACCCTATACTATATGAGATGTATAAAGGAGGTACTCCAGATTATCTTCCAAATCTCCTATAAAATTTACCAGAGGTATATCATAACAAGTTTAGTCTAAAATCAGAGAATCATAATTTTTCTAATTAATGTGATATTTATTGAATTTTCCCAAATGTTTGGCCATGGGCAATTTTGAACATGAACTATATGATCTTCTCAAGTAATGGCCACCCAAAACTTTTGATCACTAAATAACAGAGATATATTACTAGATACTAATTTCCATAATTTTTCAGAAAATATGTGACCTCTAATTAATTTATCCAAAATAATTCCCTTAATCGTATGTAAAGAAGGAAGTACCAAAATTATTCATCAGAAAATTATATAAAAATTACATAATCTTAATATGGTACAGAAATGGTGATTGTGCAAAACTCATAATTGTTCAGGCTTGATATACACCAAAATAAATTTAATTAAATTTTTATGGGAAACACTACTTAATGAAGCAACCCTTGGAAATAGTCTTCCAAAAATACCATAAAACTTCACAGAGCCTTAGAACATAATAAGGAGTCCTTCGGCTAAAGTTCATCAATTTCCAGCAAGTAGTTACTTCATAATAAATTTTTAAGTAAATAATACAAATTACTAAATTGTTAATGAAGTATCCAAAATAATAATCCTAAATTCATAATAAAATCTGCAGAGCTTGTATTAACTTTAAACACTACTCTACCCAATTCTCATCACTGTTCAGTGAGTTTTAGTGGTATTTTCTATCACTATAAGGTTTGTGCCCTAAACTAGTGTTAGGGTTTTGAGGGAGCTATTCACCTTAGAATCTATTTTAGATTTCTTCCATAGGATTCTACCTACCCTAGAATTCTCTCTCCTAAGTTTCAAATCCTTTCAAGGTCAACTGGACCCTTGCCCTTCACAACCCTCAAAAGCCCTCCCTTAGGGTTTGAGTTTGGATCCAAGGGTAAAACAATCCTAAACCACTCCATATTCCCTAAGACGGTGATAATGGTCCTACCAAGTCAGTGGTCAAAATAACAGCCTCTGTTGAGGTGATTTGACCACTCAAACATCAAAAATAGCTCTCTGACCTAAATAACCCTATAAGGGTATACCTAGGGTTGGATCAATACCTAACCAAAACATCTCCAAAGGATATGAAATTTTTTCCAGAGCCCTAACATGCTCTTTATGACCAACCACCCAAAATTGGGGGGATTTTGAGGTGTTTATGACATCTAATTGATTTATAATTGATTTATTAAATTTTTCTAAAAATTATAGAAAACGTTTTTCTAAAAATTCTTATTTTTGGACAGTCTAAGAGGTAGGCTATGAGGAGCCTATGATCAAAATTTCAAAGAATTTGGATGAGTGGTTTGGTGTGAGCACTAATTCTAATGTCTGGTCATGCCTATGTATAGGTTGCACCAAAACGAGTGTTGATGTCACACCATGACTCCAAATTGAGTAGAATCAATTTTAAATTACAATATACATTAAGGGCTACATTGTTCATGTTGGACACTTTTACAGTAGAGGCTTCTAAGTATTCTTAATAATTAAAACCATCTACTGCTAATAATCTCCAAGAAATCAATTAATATCATGAAATTACTTGATCAAAAATAGACGGCATCTGCTCATCCTCAACCTCCAGCCAAGCGCTCAGATTGGCCTGACCTGGAGCCTCTTCCAGCCGACTTTCCGGCCACCCCGACCACCTCCCTGGCCGGCCACCACCACAACCTCCTCCGTCGAGGTGGTGGCTATCGCCTGGCGGCGACACGGCCGCCGGAGGGGCCTACTCCGGCGAACCCGATAGGTTCGTTTTCGTGGAATTTCGGTGAGAAATGTCTCCCCGATCGGGCTCAATTGAGCCCGTTCTCTTTAGCTGATGGATCCTAGATCTAGCACAGACAGAGAGGAAGAGGATTGGACCTTGTCGGCGGCCTGAAGTCGGGAAGATCGCCGGGAAGCCATTTCTGAAATTGGCGTCGCTTTATTTCTGCAACTGCAAGGTCGGGAGGCTCGATTTCTTCGGGTAAGGATTGGGAAAGGCTCCTCTCAATTCACTGGTGGTGTTTAAAGCCTCAAATGGGGAGAGGAGGGGCTGGATCATTAATGTCCTTCAAAGCCATTAATGGCTAGGCTCGGCCATGGACGAGGGGGGGCTGAACCAAGTCTGACGGTCAGGGAAACGGCTGGGAACTTCTCCCCTTCCCTGGGGAATTGAATTCAGCCATTAAATGTGGCCTTTGGCCTCCCATTGGCCGAACCGTTTCCTTCCCTCTTCTTCCTCATTTCTCTCTCCTCCATTATCATGGAAATGGAGCTCACTGTGACACGCGGTACACGCCCGTGTCAGCCAAGACACGCCCGTGTCGGTCAAGACACGCCCGTGACATAGGGCGTGTAACCCACTCAACACCCAGTCGAGATAAAATCGTCGACCTCTCAACACAGCAGGACACACCCTGTGACATGCCCGTGTCACAGGCCGTGTACCCCATGCTCGATGATCGACACTCGACGATCGACGATCGAAACTCGACGATTGACGATCGACACTCAACCTTTCGACACATTGGGACATGCCCTGTGAAACGCCCGTGTCACAGGCCGTGTACCCCATGCTCGACAATCGACACTCGGCGGTCCACACACTCGACGATCGTCGAGCACAGTTCGCCAAACCGAGGGGACACACCCCCTGCCATACCCGTGTTATAGTGCGTGACCACCCAGAAACTTCGTCGACCAAAATTCGTCGACCAAGCGCCCAACTCTTCAACCCGAGCGGAACACGCCCTGGGACACGCCCGTGTCCCAGGCCGTGTCATACAAATTTTGCTACTCCCAGAATTTGGGCTGTTACACTCACCCTCTCTCCTAGTCACCAAGTTGACTTGGTCAATCTGAAGGACTATTTACAGCCCTTCCACGCACATTATTCCCTAAAGAAGCCACATGAGGAGGCTTGAGCTTGGGTTAGCCTATTTGGGCTAGGCTGACCAGAAATACAGTTGGGTTGACCTAGGTCTCTTTGGGGTTACTTGGATTTTGTCATGACCTGATCATGACAAAACCATTCCTAGGGGTCTAGTTATTTGAGGGATGTTACACCTTATTCCCTAAGATGGTGCCTGTCATTGTGTTTGTATCAGGAGTTGAGGAGTTGAACACCCATTCCCTTATTTCAGTACCCGCTATCTTGATTCTGGTTGTCATGAAATTCATTAACTATTGTTCCTCAAATAGGTTCAGTATATCCAGGAAGATTCGATCGGAATGTTGGAATGATTCAAAATCTATATCGAATCCCATGTCAAACTTCATCGCCGCCAGAGAGCTCGCCGGAATCGCCATTGATTGCCTGCAAAAGGAAACAGAAAGATCAAGTGCAAGAGGAACAAAAAGCACGGGATGGATCTCGAAGAAAACCTAGTTATATGCTTTTCAGAATATGAAGCGACAGACTTCGTCCTGCGAAATAAATAAAATTCTTCGGTTTGAGTTCGACGAAATATTTTATTGACAAAAGAGTTCGTCGATCTCAGTCTGAATAAGGGAAAACATTTTGTCGTTCTCGGGTCGACGAAAATTTTCTAAAGCAATATCGTCGATCTCCATTTGACGAATAAAACTTCACACACAGAGAGTTCGTCGATCTTAGGTCGACGAATTTCTCAAGTACTTTTCTCAGTTCGTCGATCTTCGTTCGACGAACTGTGGCAAATTCTTCGACCACAGACAGAAAGTTAAATTAATGCATATTCATTTATCATACCTAATCGATTCATAAAGAATAGATGTTTCTTCTCATCCAAGGGTTTGGTGATGATATCTGCCTGTTTCATATCAGTAGAGACAAATGTGAGATTAACTTTCTTTTTGTCAACACACTCTCTAATGAAATGATGTCTTACATCTATATGCTTAGTTCTACTATGATACACTGGATTCTATGCAATGGAAATTACACTGGTATTATCACAAAGTAGAGTTGAACTATTTAAGTTGACACCATAATCTAGGAGTTGGTTCTAAATCCACAGCATCTGTGAACAATAACTACCAGCTGCAATATACTCAGTTTCTGCTATTGAGGTATACACATATGTTTGCTTCTTGCAAAACCAAGATACTAGCCTATCACCAAGTAACTGACATGTCCCTGATGTGCTCCTTCTATGCACTCTACATCCAGCAAAGTCAGCATCAGAGAATCCAGTTAACTCAAATTCTGACTCAGTTGGATACCAGAGTCCTAAATTAGGGTAACTTTTTATATATCTCAAAATCCTTTTTAAGAAAATAAGATGAGATTCTTTAGAGTTCACCTAGAACCTAGCACAAAGACATGTAGCAAACATAATGTCTGGTCTGCTTGTTGTAAGATATAACAGGGACTCAATAATGGCCCTATATAATTTTTGATCTACAGGTTTCCCATGTTAATTAGAATAAATTACAACATTTATAGCCATAGGTGTTTTCTTTGCAGAAGCATCAGCCATCCCAAACCTTTTGATCATCTCTTTAGTATATTTGGATTGGGATAAGAAGATGTCATCAGGGGACTACTTCACTTGGAGACTAAGGAAGTAGGAGAGCTCACACATGCTACTCATTTCAAATTTGGAATGTATAAGGTTGGAGAACCTTTTTCATAGTTTGGAATCTGTAGAGCCAAATATAATGTCATCTACATATATTTGTACTAATAAGATTTTATCATGATGATGCTTAATAAATAAAGTCCTATTTACTATGCCTCTAGAAAAATTATGATCTAAGAGAAAGCTAGCTAAGGTTTCATACCAAGCTCTTGGAGCTTGTTTTAGACCATAGAGAGCCTTATGCAATTTGAAAATATAAGAGGGATGAGTAGGAGAAATAAAACCTGGTGGTTTTTCTACAAAGACCTATTCTTTGAGTTCGCCATTTAGGAATACACTCTTAACATCTATTTGGTATACTGTGAACTTCTTGTATGCTGCATAAGCTAAGAATATCCTTATTGCTTCTATCCTTACAACAGGGGAAAATGTTTGGTCATAGTCTATGCCTTCCACTTATCTATATCCTTGAGCAACCAATTTTGCCTTGTTCCATATGATAAGACCTTGAGCATCAAGTTTGTTTCTAAATACCCATTTAGTTCAAATGACTGGGTAGTCTTTGGGTCTTGGAACTAAATCCAAAACTCTACATCTCTCAAACTGGTTGAGCTGCTCTTGCATTGCAATTATCTAGTGTGGATCTTGCTCAGCAACTTTGATGGATTGGGGATCAGTTTGAGATATGAAGCAGGCATGCATCATGTCCTGGTGGAGTTGATGCCTTGTCTGCACACCCACTGATATGTCTCCAATCACTTGAGATACAGGGTGATCTCTAAGTGTGACTAATTCAGTAGGAGGAGTTGGTTGAGCAACAGCTTGGGAAATTAATTCCTCTTGTGGAATTATAGATGTTGTTGGCTCTTCGCTAAGTTCAGTGCCTTCATCTTCACTATCTTCAGCAACATGTGGAGAAGGATGGCTAACAGCCTCATTGGTGAGGGTCAATTTATCCAACTTCTCACACAGATGTGGTTCTTGCAAGTTCTCACTAGTAGAAGGAATCTTCTCCTTGTAAAACATATTAGTCTTATCAAAAGAAATGTGAATAGATTCTTCCATTTTCATAGTTGATTTATTATAAACCCTATAAGCCTTGCTTACTTGGGAATATCTAAGAAAAATTCATATTTTAGCCCTGGCTTCAAACTTTCTAATGTATTTCTTGTTGTTGTTATGAATGTAACAAATGCAACCAAAGATTTTAAAGTAATCTACTTTAGGTTTCTTCCCTTTGAGTAGTTCATAGAGGTCTTGCCCTTAAGTTTATGTATCAAACTTCTATTCAGTACATATTTTGTTGTGTTCATAACATCTGTCCAAAAGGATAGGGGAATGTGAGCATCTGCAAGTAATGTGCCTGCAGCTTCAATCAGTGTTCTGTTTTTCCTTTCAGCTACCCCATTTTATTGAAGAGTTCTAGGAGTAGAGAAATAATGTCTGATACCATCCTTCTCACAGAATTCTTGAATGGGAAGAGACTCAAACTCAGTACTATGATCACTTCTGATCAATGCAATTGGAGTAGAGTACTCAATCCTTATGCTCTTAAGAAAATCTGTAAGAACCTTGAAGTTATCTGACTTGTTTCTTAAGAAGAACACCCAAGTGAACCTTGAGAAGTCATCAACAATTACTAAGGTATAAGACTTCCCTCTTAAGCATTGTACATCAATGGGTCCAAAAAGATCCATGTGTAGCAAATACGGAATCTTAGGTGAATCACTCGTATTAAGTGACTTAAAACTATTTTTAGTTTGCTTGCCTAACTGACAAGCCCTGCAGAGGCTTTCTTTCTTGTAGGGGAAAGAAAGCAATCCTCTAACATGGTTGTCCCTATAGAGTTTTGCAATGTTTTTTAGATTTACATGTCCTAATCTCTTATGCCAAAGATCATTATTATTACTAGTTTAGTTAAACAGGCATATTTCAGTTTTAGCAGACTTAAAATTAACTACATAAATATTTCCTACTCTAGTACCAGTTAATACTACTTGGTTATCTATAGAAGTAATAATACAGGAAGTTTTGTTAAATTATACCTGAAACCTTTTATCGCATAACTGACTTATGGATATAAGGTTGTGCTTCAGTCCACTTATATAAGCTACATTCCTGAAGATGACTGCTCCAATTTTGACCTTTCCATAGCCTTCAGTCTGTCCACAATTGGAATCACCAAATACTACTTTGGGTCCTAGCTTAGACTTGTAGTTGATTAGGTTATCCTTGTTTCCAGTCATATGTTTTGAACAGCCACTATCCAGATACCATTGTTGCTCTGTGGTGGGATAGTCTTTCACCTACAATAAAATAGATTAGCTATTCTTGACCCAGGTTACCTTGGGTCTTTGTTTATTTACGTAATTAAAGCTGGAAATGTAAGAGTATTTAGGTTGATTTTTATACTCTAAGGGGTAACTCTTCTAGGTGGAATTATCCACTAGGTGCATGGATTATCATATTGTCTTGGTTGATTAAATGTTCTATATGAATTAAAGTTTTTGTTATAATGAACTGGGTTCGAAGAATTCAGGTAAGTTCGTCGATCTGAAGTCGACGAATGGGGATGAGTTCGTCGAACTCCACTCAGAGAATGAAAGTATTCATTCTCTGGGCCCCAAAATCATCAATCTCAGGTCGACGAACCATACTGGTTTCATCGATCATAGTTCAACGAATAATTATAATAAAAGTTTGCGTTCGAAGTTCGTCGACTTGAGTTCGACGAATTGTAAGCATTTCGTCAATCTGAGTTCGACGAAATCTGTTGAACATTGTTATGGTTAGGATCTTTCTTATTCTTTCTCTTTTTGTTATTCTTTTATTTTAATTCTGGTTGTTTAACATTATTATTATCTATCTTTTCCTTGCCCTTTTATAAAACAAATTTTATTGGAGTTGTTAGAATATTTTTCTTTACTATGGGGGATAAGCTTGATGAAGCACCTAAGCCCAGCTTGCCATTTAATCTAGCATTGACTGTGCTTGTGATGTCCATCAGCTTAAGGCTTCTCTCATTGAGAGATTCCTCAAATTGATTTGCCTCACTTATTTTAGTTTTAAGTGAAATGATTTGTTCATTGGCTAAATCTAAATCATTTTCAATTTGATATTTTTAGCAAATAGGTTATCAAATTTAACCTATCTCTAAGTATTTTGATTTCCTTTTCTGACTTGATTAAATCATTACACAAAGATTTAAATTCAATTTTGATATCTTCTGAATTGAAATCAAATGAGGAGATTACCTGATCCTCCTAATATTCTGATTCTTCTTCTGATTCTTCTGCTTGTCCTCAGCATCAGATTTGCTGCAGGAGGCATTGATAGTCATAATGCAAACTTCCCTTCCTTTTGCCTCCTCTTCATCTTCACTAGAGCTGGAAGATGAGGATTCTTCATTTGTGTCACTCCAGGTCTCAGCAATGAAACCTTTCTCCTTCCTTTAATTCTTGCTGAAGGAGGACTTATTGTAGTGTTGTTTCATGGTTTATTTTTCACTTCTTCTCTCCTTCTTTTGGTTCTCTGGATACTCTGATATGAAGTGTCCTGGCTTCCTGCAACCAACGCAAACAAATTCTTTAGTTGGTGTCTTGTCATAACTTGGCTTGTCATCTTGCCTAGATGACTTTCCACTGAAATCCATCTTTGCCATTTTGTAAAATCTCTTGGGTAAGAGACTCAGAAGTTTTTCACAAGCTGTTAGGGCTTCTGATTCTTCAAATGCATTGAATGCTATGCTTTGCTCCTTTCTTGCTTCTGGAGGAGTCTTCTGCTTTGCATTTTCTCTTGTCTTTATTAGTTGCTCATATGATTTGAGCTTTCCAAGAAGAGATTCAGTGAAAATCTCATTTAAACTTCTAGCCTCCTTGATTGGCCATATTTTAGAATCTCATGAGCTAGGGAAGCACATGAGAATTTTGTCATTTAATTCTGTGAGGGTGATGTCCTTGTCCAGAGTCTTCAGCTCTATAACACCCCCATCTGTCACATGTGATATAACAGAAGGTCTGGTCGGGGACCCACGCCATATACCACAGACAGCTAATGGAGTTACGTAATAATACCAAATTACTGCTACAGGAACACGCATCCTAACCCAGAGCATTCTAGCGGAAGTTTTTTAAAACAGTTATAAGAACCCAAACCACAAGATGAATGTCCAATAAGAACCCACAATAGAAATGAGCGTATAAATACACAAAGTACTTGGCCTTATGGTGTGTAAACCCCCATCCGTCGCATGGCATATAACAGAAGGTCCAGTGGAACCCGACGCCATATACCACAGACAGTCGGAAGGGTTACTAAATGAATAAATCAAACCTTATGACTACTCGTCCTAATCACAGAGCTTACGGAAGATTTTAAAGAGAACCCAAATTTTACAATATGAATTCCACAGCTACAACAACAGGAAAGAACCCCAAATAATAAATATCTTCCAAATGTTCATAAATATCAGTCTTACATACATCGGCTCGCAGGCCGGCCACACATGAGCATAAAAGTAAACATTGGCTTTTGGCCTTTAAGGGCCTGCACAGCAACCAGGGCTTCACCCCGCTACTTGCCACTAGGCTCCGCAGCACCTGCAATCAACATTCCACTGGAGTGGTGGCAAACAAAAGCAACGATCAGCTAAGGCTGACCAAATTATAACGACCCCACCCCTAAATCGGAGTGGTGGTGCTCCTTTCCTGCATTATATTAGTATAACAAAACAAGATAGTGAAAGTACAATTTAAGCACACTTCACCACATGCGTAGGCACGCACGGACATACACCCGTGCTCTCAGGGCACATTTTCGATGAACCCAGTCCACCACTGCCCCAAGGACGGCAACATCGTGAATATTTGAGTCTTTCCGGCCGAAGCCTAAGTCCCGCCCTCTATGCCATCGGTAGACCCCGACCCTTAAACCGAAAAACATAGAGCGGGAACGGTTCCACTCAACTCATTGCTCACATCGCCACATCAATTTAAGTCATCGGCGCGGGTCAAGCTTCCCTGAAGCTCGAGTATCGATCACACAATATTACATAACCTAGTTATGTACAAGTTGGCTCCTAGGCCACCAAGACGGCAGAACCATGCATCTGCCCAGTTTTTCGGGTGCACCTTGGGGTTTGTACCCAAGGCTCCCTGTTGCAATCTACCACGTAGAAAACTCGAAAAACAACCATCAGCACAGAGTCTTCTCCGGCTATTCATGCATAATGAATCATCACTAATCCAGACCAACTTGTCCGGGTAGGCTTCACACACCATGCCTATGTTCATACTTCGATTTCGGACTCTACATGCAAAACTAGGAGGACTATTCCTATCCACCCAAAGGAACACCTCACACTCACCGCATACTCGCGAGAGCGGGCTTCCTATGCAGAAAGGAAGATGACTTCACATGTCCAAGAAGAGAATCATTCCCCTAGAAGTTCGCTTGGGCGCCATGGAAAACTAGACGGATGGAAAGCACCGCAACAGCCTCGCCTCCACGAATCTAAACTCGGCTCGCGATTTGGGGCTCCGAAGCTCCACCGGCGGCCGGATTTCTCCTTCTCCTTCTTCCTTGCTCTCCCCTCTCTCTAACACTTTAGAAAGAGAATGGTCAAAGGAAAACGAGGAGTAAACCCTACACTCCCGAATATGACATACCATGGAGCACTCCAGGCCATCGTATCATTTCCAAATAGAACGAAAGGCCCTGATTCGCTCTTAAAATCAACTTCCTCGGCCGAACACGACATGTGACATGGGCCCCGTGTCACAAGTCGTGTCTCACGATCTGAACACGATCGTCGAAAGCAGAATAGGACACGGGCTCAGACACCCCCGTGTACTGCTTGACACACTCATATCAGCTTATGACACGCCCATGTCACGGGGCATGTCCCTCAAGCGACACAGAAAACTGTCACGTCCTGACCAGGACACGGGCTTAGACATGCCCGTGTCGACAAGTGCACGACCATGTTCCAGACTGTGTCCCTTACTAGACAATGCCATGACGACACAGAGTAGGACACGGCCCTAGACACGCCCGTGTCTGAGTCCGTGTGCCTGAACTCAAAATATCGTCGAACATATTTCGTTGACCACACGGAAAATCGTCGAACTCGTAGAAGGACACGACATTGGACACGCCCGTGTCCCAGGCCGTTTGACCCTTATCAGGCCTTAAATTGGCCTTAAGACGCTACAAGTTCATTTCTGAGTTTTGGGGCGTTACAACTCCCCCCCCCCCTAAAAGAATTTTGTCCCGAAATTATAGAATGAAAAGTACTCAAACTTAAATGGTACCTGAGTTGAAGACCTCGGGATACTTCTCAAGCATGGTTTGCTCTTTCTCCCACGAAAGCTCCTCACGACTGCAATTGTCCCATCGGACTTTGACCATCTGATGTCCTTGTTACGAAGTCTCTTGACTTAAGAGTCCTCAATGCAAATGGGCTTGACCTTCATCGTCAACCCACTATCAACAGGTACTTGATCGGCCGTAATCACTTGCGAAGGCTCTTGAACCGCCTTCCGCAACACCGATATGTAGAATACACCGTGTAGACCACTCATCTCCACCGATAACTTCATTCGATAAGTTGCTTCACCAATACGCTCTACAATCTTAAACGGTCCAAGGTACCTCAGACTCAGCTTCTTCAAGCGTCGTACCCGTGAGACACCCTTGAACGGCTTAATTTTCAAATATACCCAGTCACCAACAATGAACTAAACAATCCTGTGCTTGGCATTATAATATTTAGCCTGCCTGTCCTGAGCGATTAGCAAACGTTCTCGTATTTTTGTACCAACGAAGTGGCACCTTCCACTTCTTGTCATTTCTACAGCTTCGACTCACCCGTCTCCAACCATGAAAATGGCGTGCGACATTTTCTACCGTAAAAAGCCTCAAAGGGCGCCATTTGAATACTCGCTTGGTAGCTGTTATTATAAGCAAACTTCACCATGTACAGGTGATCTTCCCACCGCTTTCTGAAATCCAAGATGCACATGCGAAGCATGTCCTCCATCGTCCTGTTGACCCTCTCGGTCTGACCATCCGTCTGCAGATGAAAGGATGTGCTGAAACTCAGCCTGGTTCCCAACATTTGTTGCACCAACCTCCAGTCATTGGACGTGAAGAGCCCATCCCGGTCACTCACTATGCTGCGGGGCACACCGTGTAGCCGAACAATGTTATCCACGTAAACTTTTGCCAGCTTATCCACCAAATCATCCTTCCTATCCGGAATGAAGTGCGACACTTTCATCAATCGATCTACGATAACCCAGATGGAGTCGTTTCCCTTATGCGACTTTGGCAAACCAAGCACAAAATCCATTGAAATATCGTCAAACTTCCACTCCGGGATAGGTAAGGACTTCAAGAAGCCCCCGGGCTTCTGGCACTCCGCCTTCACTAAGGCACACGTTTGACACTTCGCCACATAAAGTGCCACGTCCTTCTTAAGTCCTGGCCACCAGAACAACTTTTTCATATCACAATACATTTTCGTACTCCCTGGGTGAATCGAGTACTCGGTATGATGAGCCTTGTACATCAATTCCTCCTGCAGTTGGTTGGATCCCTAGTTGGATTTGGGCTAGGTTCACTAACTAGGATTACTGACCCACAATGTATAGCCAGGGTCATGTTTTTAAGTCATATAGTCTAGGCTAAGTCTTTAGGTTCAACCATATATGGATCAGCCAGCAGAAGACTCAAGACTTAGAAGAAAATCAAGTTCAAAAAGTGAGTTCGACTTTCGTCGAACTCAACTCGACGATATTCGTGCTCTGCTCGACGAACTCAGAGTTAATTCTCTAAGTTAAGCTCGACGATATTCGAGATCAGGTCGATGAAGTTTGGATTTCAACTTCAACACAGAATATTTTCTCTGAACTCAACTCGACAAAGGTATAATCTGTGCTCGATGAACTTGGACTGCAGAATTGACAAGTTATTCACAGAAAGCAGTTCGCTGAGCTCAGGTCGACGAACTTGGATCTCAGGTCGATGAACAAGTTTTCTCAGGTCTGTGAATAGGATTTCTCAGCTCGTCGAACTTATATCTCAGGTCGACGAAATCTGTTCTATGGTCGACGATTTCTGTACAAATCCTGACTTAGAGTTTTCCCTCTTTTCCATCCATATTTCATATATTATTTGGCAATAATTTCCTGAGTAATTAATGCACATATTCTCTGAATATAGCCGTTATTTGGTATCATTAATTATGGTCTTCATCAGGTTAATTACTTGATTAATTAATTAAGACAGTTGGGGAAACTCATCAATGCAAATATTCTCCAGCCGAATTTCATTCTCCAGGCCATCAGCAATTAACACAGAGAATTCAAAAATTCAAAGGAGAATTTGATAGACATATATAAAAGAGATTTTCTTTTTAGAAGAGAAAAAAGACAGAACAGTACACAGAGAAGATTTACAGAAACATACTCAAGATCATCAATTTCTTCACTACATAGAAAACACTTTGTTTTCTTCTTGATCATTCAGAAGAATAAGAAGAACAATCATCACAATCAAGAGTCATCTTTAACTTCCATTCCAGGAGCTTTTAAGGACAACATATTCAAATCAGTCAGAAGTTCCTGAATCATATTCAAATCAAGGCTGAAGACCTACACCCCGTACAAGGCTCCAAGTGATATTGAAAGGAGCTCTTGACAATAGCAATCCAATTGTCTTCTCAGTTGTTTGAGATAGAGAAGACACCATCAATCTCCTTCCCCCCTCCTGTATAAAGGGTTTATTAACTCCCTTCAAAAGTTTATTTGGTTTTTGGGCACCTGATCAAAAGCTCATAGGTGTCAGTCACCTGATCAAAAAACTGCTAGAGGATTCCTACCAGGGTGGTAGAAGAGTGGATGTACCCAGGTTGGGGAACCTCTATAAAATTTCTTGTGTTGTCTGGTTGCCCCTTTTCTTGTTGTTCTTGCAGTGGCTGTGTTAGGCTAGTTGTGTTGTGATATTTTGCTGTGGTAGATTAGATTAAAACATCATTTCCTTTTATTACTCTACTGGTATCACTGATATACTCTAATAAAAATATAAAATATCCAAAGAGTTTTAAATACTCAATTCACCCCCCCCCCCTCTAGAGTAAATCAGATCTAACCCCCATCTTTCAATTGGTATCAGAGGGGTTTTCCTTTGGTTGTACAAGCTAATACTTGAACCAAAAGATTCTTTGTTAGATCTGATCTTAGTTTTATTTATTACACAGCATGGCACAAAACAAAGACTATGCAAGCACTAGACCTCCAGTCTGCAATTTGAATAAATTTGCAATCTGGAAGACAAGAATCAGGCTATATATGAATTTCATTGATGAGGATATCTATAATTCTATTTTTACAGGTCCTCCTCAACCAACAACTACTACATCTATATCTACATCAAGCATTCATGTTGTTCCACCAACTGAGTGGACAGATGCACAAAAAAAGGCAAAGATTGCAGATGCTAAAGCCATGAACATATTGGCACAAACTATATCAGATGACATATTTCAAAAAGTGGCTGAATGCACTTCTGCCAAAGCAATCTGGGACTCTCTAAACCAGATGGTCGCTAGCTCAGCTGATGAAAGAAAGGATAGAAGATCAACTTTCTTCTCCCAGTATGAGAACTTCAAGAAGGAAGAGACAGAATCTGTTGGTGTTATGTACAACAGATTAAGCGCAATCATCAGTGAGTTGAATACCTTGGACAAAGACTTCTCTCTCACTGAGATCAATGACAAGATCCTCATGTGCTTCCCATGTTCATGGGATTCCAGGATATGGCCAATCAAGAAGGCTAGAAGTCTTAATGAGATTTCCACAGAATCTCTCCTGGGAAAGCTCAAATCTTATGAGTAGTTGACCAAGTCCAGAGAAGATGCAGAACAAAGGACTCCTCCACCAGCAAGAAAGGAGTAGAATATAACTTTTAAAGCTACTGAAGAAACTGAAGCTCCATCACCAAATGAAGAACTCCTGAGTCTCTTAGCCAAGAGATTCTACAAAATGGCAAAGAAGGACTTCAGGAGAAAGTCATCCAAACATGATGACAAACCTAGGTATGATAAAACTCCCACTAAGGAAATTGTGTGTTTTGGGTGCAGAAAGGCAGGACATTTCATCTCAAAATGTCCTGAGAATTAAAAGAAAGAAAGAAGAAGAGAGAAGGTGTAACCGCCCAAATTCGGAAATTGGCAAAATTGGGTGACACGGCCTGGGACACGGGCGTGTCCCAGGGTGTGTCCCAGGGCGTGTCCCACTCGGGTTGCGTCGTGAGGCGCGAGGTCGATGATTTTTCGGTCGACGAAATGTTTGGGTGGTCACGCCCTCTAACACGGGCGTGACAGGGGGCGTGGCAGGGGGCGTGTCCCATCGGTTCGACGATTTACTTGTTGATCGTTGAGCGGAGATCGTCGAGCGCGGAATCGTCGAGCACGGAATCTTCGAGCAGAGTTCGACAATCGCTGGCGAGCTTGACGATCGCTGCCTGATCGTCGAGCGAAGATCGTAGAGTGGGTGTCACGCCCGGTGACACGGGCGTGACTGGGCTGACACGGGCGTGATATGGATGTGTCAGCTTGGCATGGATAAGTTTGGATAAGTCTGTTTGTGCACAATTTTGGGGGACACGTCCTGTGACACGGGCGTGTCACAGGGCGTATCAGGGCCGAAACATGATTTTTCAGTGTTTTTCTGGCCGTTGATTTCTCTGTTCTGGATCCAAGGGATTAGGATTTAGCCAGGTGGATTTCTGGCCGAGATCTGAGGTTTTAAGCCCTTCTTCTTCTTCTTCATCTCATTTCAAGAGAGAGAAAGAGAAGGAGAGAGCAAAGGAAGGAAGGAGGAAAGTAAGCCAGCTGCTGGAGGAGCCGCGGAGTGCGGAGTGAAGATCTGAGAGCAGATTCATGAAGGCAGAGCCGAGGCGGTGACTTCCATCAGGCTACTTCATGGCACCGAAGCGATCTTCGAGGGTAACGATCTCCTTCTTGGACATCGAAGTCCTTTCTTTATGCATGTGCTTGGAATCCTCCACCAAGAGGTGGATTTCGAAAGTGATTCCTTTGTTGAGTCTGTATCTAGAGTCGGAAGTGTGGAGTATGGCATAGGCATGCAGTGTTAAGCCCATCTGAACGGGTAGTCTGGATTGGTGATGTTCATGGGTAAATCGGAGAATACTCCGTGGATTTGATGATATGCAAAGAGATTTATGATTGTGATGAATGTATGAATGTGATGATGGATGTGAGGAGGCTTTGGTTAAGCTCCTGGTTGAAGAGAGATCAATTGTTAGTGTGGCCGGGAAGCGAGTACCCGACCGACTACACCACTAGGGTGGGTTGATCTGGTTGGTTTGGTTAGAAGGGATCGATTGGTGGCATGATCCGGGAAGCGAGAACCCGACTTGCTGCACCATAATGGTGGGTCGATCAGGAATAGGTGAGGGCTCGATTGGTAGTGAATGCTACACCACATTGGGTGGGTCGATCTGCTATAGTTGTTTATGGATGCTGTGAGGTTGTACCTTTGAGTGGTTTGGGCGGTATGTCGCCAGCTTGCGAGACTGGTGGACAAGGTCCGGTCAACCAACAAGTTAAAAACTCTGATCGGCGGTGTACGACTGGGAGATCCGGTACACCAAGAAGTTGCCCTGAGTGCACGGAGCGTCTGGTGGATTCCAGCGTTTGTGATGTGATGTGCTTGATAGATTGATAAAGAGAATGATACATATGATGCTTGATGATAGATGATGGCAATGCATACAGGGAAGGAACCACTGTCCTGGGTAGGGGGTAGGGTCGTTATAAATGGGTCAGCGAATGCTGACCGTTACTTTCTTTTCTGTTTTGGCTTGGATGGCAAATTGCAGGTAGAATGACCAAGTGGAATGGATGGATTGCTGCTAAAGGCCCTTGAAGGCCATGCGAAGAAGTGTGTTTGGATTTCATGTGTGGCCGGCCTGCGTGCCGATGTACGAACATGTAATTGTGTGAAAAGAGGAATTTGTAAGGCCTTAAGGCCAGTGTGTGTGCATTGTATACATTCATGGTGTTGTTATATAAATGTGTAGTTTATATAGAGGTGGACATTCTCTGAGATGAGTTCTTTAACTTAAAACATGCTGCGATAGAATGGATTGAGTTAAGGATGCGGATAGAATTTGATTTCCACAAGTAATTCCACTACTTGTCTGTGACATATGGCGGGGGCCCCGGCCGGACCCACCGTTATATGCCATGTGATGAATAGGGGCGTTATAAAGTGGTATCAGAGCCAGGTTGAGATTGTTTGGGAGGGAGAGAACAATATTGAACTCATGAATGTCTACTAGGAATGCATTTCATGTACGTGCGGTACATGTGCGTGTAGTCAATGTATAATTCTCGTTATGCCATGGATGATTAATCGTGTTTTGTATATTGACTATAGGTGGCGAGGAGTGGAGCTGGGCAGTCTGAGCCCCAGTAGTCTGATGAGAGTGCAGCACCTGTTGAAGCGCCTACGCCTCCTTCGGCGGAGACTATACGGGTGGTGATGGAGACAGTGCTTGCGGTGTTACAGGCACATCCTACTGGACAGGCATGGCCTGGTATAAGACAAGAGTGTGCTGTAATTGTGGTGGAGGTGCAAGCAATCGATGAGTCATTGAAAAGCTTTATAGAATTTCATCCACCTACGTTTGGTGGGGCGATTTCCCTAATGTAGGCGGAAGATTGGTTGGCTAGAGTGAAGAGGATCCTGACTACAATCAGGACGGCAGAAGAGCAGAAAGTGACCTTAGCCACTTTTCTGCTGGAAGGAGATGCGAGATTGTGGTGGGATGAGATAGAAGTTCATCATTTGGCAGGTCGAGGTTTAGCGGAGGTTTCAATGGAGGAATTCTCCCGATTATTTCTTGCCAAATATTTGCCGGTGTCGCACCGGATTGCGATGGAGAACGCGTTTCAACATCTGGTGTAGGGTGCTATGGATATTGATACGTACCTGCATGAGTTTACCAGACTTGGTTGTTATGCGGGGTCTACCTTCACGGAGGAAGCGCGAAAGACAAATCGCTTTTATGAGGGACTGCGGGATGAGTTGAGACTATTACTCCCTAGTTCGGTAAACCAAGGCTTCTAAGCATTGGTAGATACGGCCTGTGCCCTGGAAAAGGATTTGAAGCGGGTACAAGAAAAGAAGAAACTGGTAGTGGAGAAGCCAGAATGCAAAGTGCCACAGTCGGAGTAGGAGTTGAGAAGATGAGAGAAGAAAAGGTTTAGGCCTGATGATTCAGCTCCGTCGACTGTTTCTTCGGGGGCGACCTATGGGCAAGGACGTGTTGATACACGTATCTGTTATAAGTGCGGAAAGCAAGGGCACATAGCGAGATTTTGTTGGAATGCTCCCGCAGGAAGTGAGCAAAAGACAGGTGCATCGTATGAAGAAAAGGGTAAAGTAGTGGCCGAGTCATCTGCATCCCGGACGCAGCCTCGATTACATAATTTGGAAGTGCAAGAACCACAGAGTTCCATTGGAGAAATTCAGCTTCGAGTGTTTAATTTGGCTCTTTTGCGAGAATTGCAAAATAAGGAGGTTGAGAGAAAGTGAATCGTGATTTGTATCACTTGAACAATCTGTGTATTGTATATATCTGATCATGTGTTCTATGTGAGAACAATGTAATGTTGGTGCATACTTGGTGTTATGATATAGATATAGGCTGTTTGAGGGGATAAAATGCTATTTGAGGGGATAAACTGTTTGTTCATTTGCTGAATTGCTGGATGGATGTGCACAGGTGGACAGAACAAAGGTTGTTGTAACCTATGATTTTGGTTGTTGTAATACATATGATGCTTGATGATGCTTGATAATAGATGATGGCAATGCATATAGGGAAGGAACCACTGCCCGGTAGGGGGTAGTGATTTAGCACAATCCCGGGAATTGGATTAAGGCACGAAATGACAAAGGGGTTCCTAAGGGGAATTTAAACGAACACGTGGTGTGCGCATAAAACTTAAAATTTCGGCAGAGTTTCGTCTATAATGTTGCGATCTCACAAGGGGAATTTCCATCCAAACCTGCACGAGACATTCACATACATATTTTCATAACCTAGCCATACATCTAGTGTCATATCACCGCATTTCATCCATATGGAGAGCGCTCTGGACTAAGAAATTCGATTCGGAAAAAGTCCAAATGCAGCCCTCAAAACCAAATCAAACGAGGATATACCAAATCCTCTTGATCCGCTCGAAACCAAAGGCTAAACCACCCCGGCTTGCAAACGTCCAAGGGGACCTATCCTTGCAAAAACCTTCGCGAAAATTCGGAAATAAAGCAATACAAATTCAGATTTTTGCAATGCAAATGAGGATCAAACTTCAGGAAAAACATGATATCAAGTTTCCACATCTCTCACAATCTAAGATGAATCATTACCCAAGTTTGAGAAGAGGAAATCGTTACCAAATCTGAAAATGAAGAGGAGGAGGAGGAGAAAGATAACTATGGAAGAGTCACACTTCCACGAGTCCACCGGAGTCGCACCGGATGGGGAGAACTGAGCCACCTTCTTCGGAGTCACACCGGAGGAGGTAGGAGATCGCCGGAGCAGCGGGAATAGCCACCAAGAAGGGGGGCGGCAGCAGCTTTTTTCTGCGATTTCCAGGGGCGCGGGTTCGGGTTCGGCCAGGCCGAATGGGGGGCTGCTTCACACAACTCAGGATTAGTTTTTTTTTTCTCTTCCAACATAATATCTCCAACTCCTCAAACACATATATATGTTGTCACACACCTCTCCATCCACCCTTCATCAAAGTATAACCAATCCTAACCACTAGTGTTTAATATGACATAAAACATACACTTGTAAAATAACATAGTTATAAATTTTTATAATTTTGAAATTTATAAATCTTAGGACTTATAAATTCATAAAACATTAGGAATATAATATTATTTCAAAATGGAAATAACATTATATTCATAATGACGGTGTAGGCGGCGGCGGCGGCGGCGACGGCGGCGGCGGCGGCGACGACAGTTGCGGCAACGGCCATCAATGTCCACGAACATGTAGCGGCGACGATCAATGAGATCCATGTCGGAAAGAGCAAATGGCGGGCATCCGCGCCATCAATCCTCCCCCGCTCAAAATCACTCATCCCCGATGAGTGGCCAGGGAGAGAATAGCAGGAGACAGCAGCTTCCACAGGTAGCATACCAAGAGCGAACATCCACGGGGCAGGACAAGCAGTGCAGGCATCCACAATAGAACAGAACCTGTGATGAGCAAGAACAGCAGGAAACCTCGTAGATGTGTCAGCATAAAGAAAAGCAGTACAGATCTTACCATCCAATGCGAGAACCAGGAAACCAAATGGAAGTGCGACACGAAAAGAATCTCACCTCTCAACCCAAGAGAATCTGAAGTGGAAGAGAGAAACGTCGGAGAAAACCACTCGGGTGGAAACAAGATATGCAAAATTAAATCCGTAAAATTGAACCACGGCGAAACACTGATTGCATCATAAAAATCCAAAAAAATTGCGTTAAATCCAAAATTGTTGAAGATAATGAAAGGATCGGCGCTCCAACGTAATAATTTTGTTACGGAACCCGAAGGTATCCACTCGTGGGCTAACCAGACTAAATTGGAATCAACAATTCTGCAGGCAGGAGCTCTCGGAGGTGAACAGTCGTGAAAGTGACGCAACCCACCGACACTGGCATAAGGCAATGACATGTGTACGTGCAGATCGTGCCAGGATGGATGAAAAATATGTGCAATTTGAGTTGATGGGTAATAATGTCGTGAGGACACCAAATCAAATGGCACAGTCACCGTGAAATCACACGCAGTCGTAGACGAAGACATGTCCGCATACGGGCACTCACTAATGCATAGCCCACAAGTCAAGTCCAACGTCATAGTTGTAAATGTTGATTTTAAAAGGTCAGAATAAGTGCCAGCGAAAAATGCTCACCACCAACTATAGATTTGGACGCTCCCGAATTTGAAAGGGCGCACGTGCGATACAACTCAACAGATCCAACTAGGTTCACTAACGTGTGCATGCACGGATCATCAAAAGGTGGAGGATAAATGCGTGCGACCGGGCTTCGCAAATAAGTGTGTCTAGGGGACACCACATCAAAAATCCCCAGAGCCAAGGAAGCACTAGCAGTCCAACACAAAGCCTCACCAAACGCCGAGCGGTCAGATGAACGGCCCATCCTAGGAAAAGCATAGTCAGATCTATGAACTGGAGTGGCAGGACCGAATGCGACAACCAACAACTCGCCCACACACATCTGTCCAGGTAAGTCTAACGAGGGAGCTAGATAAATAGGCACCTCCAAATATCTCGGACTAGAAATGACAAGCTCGGTCCCTAACAAATCATTTAATCGAGTCAAGTGAACCGGAAGGGGAGTCGTCAGGGTCGATGCCGGAGGAGGAGCTAAGTCATACTCACCGTCAAAACACGGATTTAACGTCCAAGAAAAATCCACCGGGTGCCAGCCCACAAAATCAAGAGGAAGATCAAATAGTGGATTCGTCCTTATAGAAAACTCAACTAGATCGTCATCACCTAACTCACTCTCAGATAAACATTCATCACAGGTGGACTCTACCAACTCAACCAAAAGGTCTTCCAACCCACTAGATATTACAGCCAAATCATAATCAGTAACGATCTCTAAAGTAGGCAAAATCGAACCCGACAATTTTTTTATTCCACATGGGGCTTCAGGCAACGGAGATAACATCAAAGTAACATCTTTCCGGTCCTCAGCGCTAACATCATCCAAAAATAATCTTCCCTCGTCAGGTACATCATCCAATATAATAGGTACATCCGTCGACTTAGGGCCAGCGAACGATCCCCCAACGGTCGTAGGAGACGGGCCTGAAATAAGGTCGAGGGGAAATGGGTTAATCCCAGGGAGGGATATCTCAGGGGAGATATCATCATCCAAGTCACTAGGATATCCACTCTCCTCTTCGTCACTACAGTCGTCGGAAAAATTGACATCGCCCTCAGTGGCGGGCTTAGATGTCGACGCTAAAAGAGCCAAAACCCTAGGCTTAGTGGGGCACTCCACAGCATAATGGCCAATCAACCCACAAGCATAACAGGTAGCGTCTTCCTTGCAAATCTTAACTTCTTTCCTAGGCTTCCCCGCGGTTTTATAACTTTCTGAGTAGTGACAATGATTGGTGGCGGGACAGATGGCCTAACCTTTTCTTTCTCCCTAAAGGTTGGAGTACGTGTGCTCGAAATAGTTAGATCAGGGTGGAGCAAGGATCTAGCGTGAGGCTTATAGTCGCTCCTATGATCAAAAACGGGTCTAGTGCCCTGGCAGGGAGAAACAAAATCATGAGATATCCGAGTATGGGAGTACGAGGGGACATACTGGTTCGACGTAGGCAAAGTCGTAGGCGGCGACTCATTCAGATAATCAGAAAAGTGGGGGCGACAGTAGGGAGGGTAATACTCATCCGTTAATAGATTCTTCATAATCTTCCAACCTACAAGTGAGTCGTCGAGGGACGTCCCAAAACGTCTCTCCTCATTGAGCCAGAAGGTTTGGGCTCGATCTAATAATTGTAGTCTCGCAACGGGAATCCTGTGGGGGTCCATAATATGATACTGCTCAAAATAACGTTCAATATCCTTCACCCAACCTAAAAATACTCGCGGTCCACCTATCCCATCATAGGTCGGAACAGGAACTCTAACAGGCCTACAGGTGCGCGGTGGTGGTGTCAAATACTGGGCTAACATAACGTTTCGATCAACGAATGAAGGTGAGTGAGCGGAACTCCCAAGGTGCGTCATAAAGTCTAAAGGAAAACTCAAACTAAGGGAACACGAAAAACATTTTTTTTGTTTTTTGAGATATTTTAGGAAACACAATTTGTTTTTATATATAACTAAGAAAATAAATAGAAGACCAATAAGTGTGCCCTTAGTGCAAAAAAAGGGTAAAGCTCGATACGAGCGGATCGTTGCCAAGTTGAGAAATTGGCAAACCTGTTTCCCGAAGGTGAATAAATTGGGATGTGTGTGCATAAAGGTAGGGAAGTGATGCGGGAGGACCGACAAAGATTAAGAAAGCTTTGTGCCGCCTCTGATACCAAATTGATGTAGCACAATCCCGGGAATTGGATTAAGGCACGAAATGGCAAAGGGGTTCCTAAGGGGAATTTAAACGAACACGTGGTGTGCGCGTAAAACTTAAAATTTCGGCAGAGTTTCGTCTATAATGTTGCGATCTCACAAGGGGGAATTTCCCATCCAAACCTGCACGAGACATTCACATACACATTTTCATAACCTAGCCATACATCTAGTGTCATTTCACCGCATTTCCATCCACATGGAGAGCGCTCTGGACTAAGAAATTCGATTCGGAAAAAGTCCAAATGCAGCCCTCAAAACCAAATCAAACGAGGATATACCAAATCCTCTTGATCCGCTCGAAACCAAAGGCTAAACCAACCCCGGCTTGCAAACGTCCAAGGGGACCTATCCTTGCAAAAACCTTCGCGAAAATTCGGAAATAAAGCAATACAAATTCAGATTTTTGCAATGCAAATGAGGATCAAACTTTAGGAAAAAACATGATATCAAGTTTCGACATCTCTCACAATCTAAGATGAATCATTACCCAAGTTTGAGAAGAGGAAATCGTTACCCAAAATCTGAAAATGAAGAGGAGGAGGAGAAAGATAACTATGGAAGAGTCACACTTCCACGGGTCCACCGGAGTCGCACCGGATGGGGAGAACTGAGTCGCCTTCTTCAGAGTCACACCGGAGGAGGTAGGAGATCGCCGGAGTAGCGGGAATAGCCACCAAGAAGGGGCGGCAGCAGCAGCTTTTTCTGCGATATCCAGGGGCGCGGGTTCGGGTTCGGCCAGGCCGAATGGGAGGCTGCTTCACACAACTCAGAATTAGGTTTTTTTTCTCTTCCAACATAATATCTCCAACTCCTCAAACACATATATATGTTGTCCCACACCTCTCCATCCACCATTCATCAAAGCATAACCAATCCTAACCACTAGTGTTTAATATGACATAAAACATACACTTGTAAAATAACATAGTTATAAATTTTATAATTTTGAAATTTATAAATCTTAGGACTTATAAATTCATAAAACATTAGGAATATAATATTATTTCAAAATGGAAATAACATTATATTCATAATGACGGCGTAGGCGGCGTAGGCGACGGCGGCGGCGGCGACGGCGGCGGCGGCGACGGCGGCGGCGGCGACGGCGGCGGCGGCGGCGACGACAGTTGCGGCAATGGCCATCAATGTCCACGAACATGTAGCGGCGGCGATCAATGAGATCCATGTCGGAAAGAGCAAATGGCGGGGCATCCGCGGCATCAGGTAGGGTCATTATAAATGGGTCAGCGAATGCTGGCCGTTACTTTGATTTCTGTTTTGGCTTGGAATGCAAATTACAGGTAGAATGAACAAGTGGAATGGATGGATTGCTGTTAAAGGCCCTTGAAGGCCATGCAAAGAAGTGTGTTTGGATTTCATTTGTGGCCGGCCTGCGTGCCGATGTACGAACATGTAATTGTTTGAAAAGAGGAATTTGTAAGGCCTTAAGACCAGTGTGTGCATTGTATACATTCCTGGTGTTTCTATATAAATGTGGAGTTTATATAGAGGTGGACATTCTCTGAGCTGAGTTTTTTAACTTAAAACATGCTGCACTAGAATGGATTGAGTTAAGGATGCGGATAGAATTTGATTTCCACATGTAATTCCACTACTTGTTTGTGACATATGGCGTGGGGCTCCGGCTAGACCCACCGTTATATGCCATGTGACGAATAGGGGCGTTACAGAAGGACTCCAGGAAGTAGCACTACAGCAGGCCTTCCTCCAACAAACATAAAAAGAAGGAGAAGGGCTTTGTGGCTGAAACTTGGAGTGATACTGAAGAGGAATCTTCATCTTCCAGCTCCAGTGAAGATGAAGAAGAAGCAAAGGCAAAGGAAGTGTGCTTGATGGCTATCAATGCCTCTTGCAGCCCTTTAGATGCCGAGGAACAATCAGAATCAGATAATGAACCTTCAGAATATGAGGCTGATCATGTATTATCATCTTTTGATTGTAATTTTGATAATTTTAAAACTGAATTTAAATCAATGTGTATAGATTTAATAAACTCTGAAAAAGAAATCAAAATGCTTAGGGAAAGACTATCAGAACATGAAAACTATACCTCTAAAAATGTTAAGTTAAAAGATGAATTAGCTTTAGCATAAGAGCAAATTATATCACTAAAATCTAAATTAGCTGAGGCTAGGAAACTTGAAGAATCCCTAAATGGGAGAAGCATCAAGCTGATGGACATCACAAGCACAGTCAATGCCAGACTTAATGGCAAGCTGGGCTTAGGTGCATCATCAAGCCAACCCCCACTAATTCAGAAAAATATTTTGACAACTCCAATTAAATTTATTTCTAAAAAAGTAAAAGAGAAAATAAATAATAATAATAATGTTAAACAAACAGAACCAAAGCCTAAGAATAAGAAAAGGAAAAATCCTAACTATAACAATGTTCAACAGATTTCGTCGAACGCGGATCGACGAAACGTGTACAGTTTGTCGAACTCCAGTCGACGAACTCCGAACGCAGATTTCCATTATAATAATTCGTTGAACTACGATCGACGAAACCAGTATGGTTCATCGACCAGAGATCGATGATTTTGGGGCCCAGAGAATGACTACTTTCATTCTCTGAGTGGAGTTTGACAAACTCACCCCCATTCGTTGAACTCAGGTCGACGAACTCACTTGAATTCGTCGAACGCAGTTCAGTATAACAGAAATTTTAATTCTTTCAAATCTTATAACCAACCAATATCTTCCTATAATCATTTTAATCAATGGATCATACCACCTAGGAAATATCACCCTTTAGGTTATAAAATCCAACATGAATATTCTTATATCTCTAGCTTTAGCTATATGAAGTGTAATGCCCCGAAACTCAAAAAAGCAACGGGAGGCATTTTGGGCCAAATTTGGAATTTGGCAGGGGGCACACGGCCTGGGACACGGGCGTGTCCCAGGGCGTGTCAGGCTCGAGTCGATGATTTGGCCGAGAGATCGATGAATTTTGGATTCGACGATCGTCGAGCAGCGAACACGGCCTGAGACACGGGCGTGTCTCAGGGCGTGTCGAGCTCATTTCGACAATCGGCCCGGGAAGTTGACATTTTCGCTCGACTATGTGTCGAGACAGAGAACACGGCCTAGGACACGAGCGTGTCCAAGGCCGTGTCGGGTGGTCGACGAACTGTGCTCGATGAAGTGTAGAGACAGTGAACACGGTTTGGAGCCCAGGCGTGTTCGGGTTTGACAAGGGCATGTCAAATAGGATATGGGCGTGTCCAAGACCCGTGTGAGTCTCGGGTTGGTTTTGGTCCTGTGTTGATGGGGGAACACGCCCAGGAACACGGGCGTGTCAGGTTGAACACGGGCATGTTGGATGCCCGTGTCTTTTTCGAGATGCATCGATTTTGACGGTGAATGAGGGACACGGCCCTGGACACGGGCGTGTCGCAGGCCGTGTTCGGCCTAGGTTTTACATTTCAGCTACGGATCATAGCCATTCGTTTCCTTATTTTGGGATCCGACGGTTGGGGGTTGTTCCTACTGGGATATACCCGAGATTGGGCCTTTGAAATCATCATTTCACTTGAGTGGTTCTCTTTATAAGTCTAGAGAGAGGGGAGAGCAAAGGAGGAAGAAGAAGCCTAGATCCGGTCACCGGCGGAGCTTCTGAGCTCCAAATCGCGAACCGGCTTCGGATCTACGGAGGCAAGGAGAGTGCGGTGCTTTTCATCCGCTTACATTTCCATGGCGCCAAGGAAGAATGCTAGGGTAATGATTCTCTACTTGAGCATGTGAAGCTCTACTTCTTTTGCATAGGGAAGCCCGCTCTCGCGATTTTGCGGTGAGTTTGAGGCGTTCCTTCGGGTAGACATGAATAGTCCCTGTCGTGTACATGTAGAGTCCGTAATCAAGAACAGATATAGGCATGATGTGTGAAGCCTACCCGGACAAGTTGGTCTGGATCAGTGATGTTGCATTGCATAAATGGCCGGAGAAGACTCTGTGCGAATGTTTGTTTTTCGAGTTTTCTACGTGGTAGATCCCAATAGGGAGCCTTGGGGATTAACTCTAAGGTGCACCCGGAAAACTGGGCAGATGCGTGGTTCTGCCAACATGGTGGCCTGGGAGCTAACCTGAACATAACTGGGTTATGTGATTGTATGGGAGATAGGGACTCGGGGAAGCTTGACCCGCGCAGACGACTTAATTTACGTTGCAGTGTGAGAAACGGGTCAGGTGGAACCATACCCGATCTATGTCGTTCGATTAAAGAGACCTAAAGTTACTTGGCACTTCCATTGTCATAGATGGAGGGTCTTATGCGGTGGCCAGAAAGACCAGATGCTCACGAGTTATTGCCGTCCTGGCGGCGGTGGTGAGTCGGCGGACTTTGACCGTGATCACCGAGAATGTGCCCTGAGAGCACAGGGTGTATGGTCGTGCGTGACAACGCCTGTGATGCAATGTATTTATATAATGCTTGGTTATGCTAATAAAGTGCAGGGAAGGAGCATCTCCGCCCCGAATTGGCGGCGGGATCGTTATAATTTGCTCAGCATTGCTGACCGTTGCTTTGGTGTGCCACCGTTACGGTGGATTGTGCTTGAAGGTGCTGCGGAGTCGAGCGGTAAATAGCAGGTTAAAGCCCAAGTTGCTGAGGCGGCCCTCGAAGGCCTAATGTTTTGAGTGTTTTCTTTTATTCATGTATGGTCGGTCTGCGTGCCGAGGTTTGAAAAAAATGTAATTTGAGGAAAACAATTGTAAGGCCATAAGGCCTGTACTTGTGTATTTTGTACTTCATTCATTTTGGCTTATTAGTGGACATTCATGCTAGTGTTGGGTTCTTTATTAATGGAACTTTTAATTGCTTCCTCTAGAATGACTCTGTGTAGGTCGTTAGATTGGTTGGATGGTTTCCATTGAGTAACCACCCGGTCTGTCTGTGGTATATGGCGTCGGGCCCCGGCCGGACCTACTGCTATATGCTATGTGACGGATAGGGGGTGTTACAATTTGGTATCAGACTACTGGTTTCAATCAGGCTTAAAATGAATTCGTGGCTGAATTCTTTTAAGGGGTGGTGAGCACATGTGTGTGCGTCATCGTTATAACATCAAAAGAACCCATGAATGTCCACACTTAGGAATGAAAAAATACACGTGTTTGAGGAACCCGCGCGTTCCTATAATTGCATTTTGTAATTTTGTTTGGTCGCTTAACAGTGTTTTGTACCACTATAGGTGACCAGAAGCGGTGTTGGGTCGTCAGAATGCCGAGTTTCTGAGGCTAGTAGTGCACCAAATGATGCTCCTGCAACACCTCCATCGGCTGAGACCACACAATTGGTGATCGAAACCGTGTTTGTCATGATCAATGCGCATCATGCAAGGCAAATGCATCAGTCCGCTCCTGCGATGGAGCAGGTACCTCTTCAAGAGGTTGAGTCGAGAAGAGTGGATCAGGTAGTAGTGGAGTCGTTGGTGCCAAGGAGGGCAACCGAGAGACAGCTCAAACATGTCATGAGCTTTAATCCTCCGGTATTCTCGGGGTTGGGAACCCCATCTCAAGCTGAAGACTGGCTCTCCCGTGTGAAGAGAGTCTTGATAGCGACGGAGACAGAGGAGTGCCAAATGACCACTATAGCTACGTTCCTGTTGGATGGAGACGCTAGGCTGTGGTGGGAGCGTTTGGAGCTGCATATCTTGAGATGAAGGCAACTTACAGACATCTCGATGGAGGAGTTCTCGAGACTGTTCTTGGCTAGGTACCTCCCTTCGACTCAAAGGATAGCTTTGGAGAATGAGTTCTAGAGGTTGGTACAAGGAGAGAGTAGCGTGGATGAGTATCTCCACGAGTTTACCCGATTGGGTCGGTACGCTAGCTCCATCATCGCGGATGAGGAGCGCAAGACGAATCGATTCTATGAAGGTTTGAGAGATGACTTGAGGCTACTACTCTCGGGGCCAATGACGCAGGGTTTCTTGACCTTGGTCAACACGGCCCGGTCCTTGGAGAAGGACGTGAAGAATGTTCAAGCGAAGAAGAGCTTGGGTGATAAGATGACTGAGTTCAAGGTGCCGGCTAACTCAAAGTCTGGGCACCGTAAGTTCTTTAAGAAGGCTAGGACTTCGGGCCCAGCTCCTTCTTCCGGTGCTTCTGGGGTGACCACGGGTCGGACCCCGGGTGCATGTTTTACTTGTGGGAAGCCGAGGCACTTTGCCCGTAACTGTTGGAGCGGACGTCCCAAGTCTGAGAGGAAGCCGAGAGCAACTTTTGAAGAGAAGGGCAAGGCGGTGGAGTCAACCACGTCCCATTATGCTCCGGCTCAACCAAGGGTTTATAATCTTGGCCAACAGGAGGCCATCAAACAAGCGGATGTGGTGACAGGTACGATTTGAATTTATAGCAAGTTAAATTTCTTTAAATACTTGTTATGCGTATGTTACCTTACCATTGCTTGTTTAGGATTTGTTTTGATTTGTGAGAATCCGGCAAGAGCACTCTTTGATACGGGAGCTTCACACTCCTTCTTGTCCGAAGGATTCATATCGCGCATCGGAGTACCTTCTTCGATGGTAAAGGACAGGTTGGATGTGTTGTTATCGAATGGGTGTTCGATGCACGCGGATAAAATCTGCGGTGTTAAGATTCGCATTGGGAATCAAGAGTTCAATCTGCAAGCATCGTTACTATCGTTGGTGGAGTTCGACGTTATATTTGTCATGGACTGGCTCTCAGAGCAGCAAGCCTATATTGATTGCGGTCGCAAGGAATTCAAGTTGGGAGCAAGTCATGAGACGACTTTTACGGGCTTGAAAGGGTCGAGCAAGACGTTGATGTCTTTTCTTCAGGTGGTGAAGGCGGTTCATGCTGGTGCAGAGCTGTTCTTTACACTAGTGGAGGTTGCAAAGCCAAAGCCTACGTTGGATAGTATTTCAGTGGTAGCTGAGTACCCTGATATGTTCCCCGCAGATCTTCTTGGTGCCCCGCCTCAACGGGAGATAGATTTCACTATTGAGCTAGTGTCAGGTGCAAGCCTGTGTCACGATCTCCGTATCGGCTAGTGCCTAAGGAAATGGCGGAGCTGAAGGTGCAACTTCAAGAGTTGTTGGAGCAAGGGTTTGTGCGCCCAAGTTCATCGCCTTGAAGAGAACCGGTCCTCTTTATAAAGAAGAAGGACGGGAGCTTGAGACTTTGTATTGATTATCGGGAGTTAAACAAGCTAACGGAAAAGCACAAGTACCCAATCCCAAGAATCGATGATCTTTTTGTTCAGTTGGTCGGGTCGACGGTGTACTCTAAGTTGGATCTCAAGTCTGGTTATTATCAGCTGAGGATAAGGGAGAGTGATATCCCTAAGACAGCGTTCAGTACAAGATACGGGCATTATGAGTTTACGGTCATGCCGTTTGGGCTGACGAATGCGTCGTCAGTGTTCATGGATTTGATGAACATGACCTTCAGGGAGTACTTGGACCATTTTGTGATCGTCTTCATCGACGATATTTTGTCATACTTGAAGAGTGAGGAAGATCACTTCAGACATCTTCATTTGGTTTTGGAGATGTTAAGGAGGAATCAATTGTACGCCAAGTTCTCGAAGTGCGAGTTTTGGTTGTCCTCAGTGGCGTTCCTCGGTCATATAGTGAGTGGGGAAGGTATTGTAGTGGATCCGGCGAAGATTGTTGCGATACGAGAGTGACCTGAGCTTTTTACGGTAGCGGAAGTTCGGAGCTTTCTGAGGCTTGCCGACTATTATAGGCTCTTCGTAAAGAACTTCTCGTGGATAGCGTTACCTCTCACTACTTTGAGGAGGAAGGATCAGAAGTTCGTTTGGACGCCGGAGTGCGAGCGAGCTTTTGAGGATTTGAAATGTCGGTTGACCACGGCGCCTGTGTTGAGTTCGCCAAGTGGGACCGAAGGTTATGAGTTTTATAGCGATGCTTCGGGCAGTGGTTTGGGTTGAGTGTTAATGCAACATGGAAGCGTTATAGCGTATGGCTCGAGACAACTGAAAGTGCACGAGAGGAATTATCTGCTCCATGACTTGGAGTTAGCGGCCGTGATTTTTGCCTTGAAACTGTGGAGGCACTACTTGTATGGGGTAAGGGTCGATATCTATACCGACCATAAGAGCCTGAAGTATTTGATTGATCAGAAAGATCTGAACATGCGGCAGCGTAGATGGATGGAGTTCCTGGGGGACTATACATTCAAGATCCATTATGTGCCTGGTAAGGGCAATGCAGTGGCGGACGCGTTGAGTCATCGGGCCCCAGCCCAAGCCAATTGGCTGTCGGTCCATGACGAGTTGTTGGTTTGGGAGTTGGAGGCATTGGAGATATTTTGCGTTGATAAGCAGTATTGAATTGGACTGAAGTCCAAAATGACCTGGCTGATCAGATTCGGTAGGCGTTGGATATGGATGTCCACATGAAGCAACTAATGATAGAGGCTATGGGTGGGTCAAATTCCTAATTCATTGTGGAGGATGGATTACTTTGGAAAGACGGTCGTCTGTGCGTCCCAAACATGGACAATTTACGGGTGGAATTGTTGTACGAGGCGCATCATACCAAGTACTCAATTCACCCGGGGAGCACGAAGATGTACCGCGATGTTAAGAAATTGTTCTGGTGGACAGGACTGAAAAAGGATGTGGCGCTCTACGTGGCGAAGTGTCAAACTTGCGCCTTGGTGAAAGAGGAGTGCCAAAAGCCGGGAGGATTCTTGAAATCCTTGCCTATTACTGAGTGGAAGTTCGACGACATTACTATGGACTTTGTGCACGGGTTGCTACGGTCGCAAAGGGGAACGACGCCATTTGGGTGGTCGTAGATCGTCTAACGAAGTTATCGCATTTCATTCCGCATAGGAAGGATGATCTGGTTGAGAAATTGGCAAAGCTATATGTGGATTATATTATACGGCTTCATCGTGTGCTCCGCAGCATCGTGAGTGACCGAGATGGGCGGTTCATGTCCAATGATTGGAGGCTGGTGCAGCAGATGTTGGGAACAAAGCTGAGTTTTAGCACAGCCTTTCATCCGCAAACGGATGGGCAGACCGAGAGGGTCAATAGGACAATGGAAGACATGCTTTGCATGTGTGTCCTGGACTTTGGAAAGCAATAGGAAGATTGCCTATACTTGGTGGAATTCGCTTACAATAATAGCTACCAGGAGAGCATTCAAATGGCGCCCTTCGAGGCCCTTTATGGTAGAAAATATCGCACGCTGTTGTCCTGGTTGGAAACGGGTGAATCAAAGTTGTATAAGCGAGTAGAGGTGGAGGATGCTACTTCTTTGGTGAGAACCATTCGGGAGAGGTTGCTAATCGCTCAGGACCGCCAGGCTAAGTACTATAATGCCAAGCACAGGAACGTGGAGTTCGCTGTTGGCGATTGGGTGTACTTGAAGATAAAGTCGTTCAAGGGTGTCTCGCGGGTGCGGCGCATGAAGAAGCTAAGCCCGAGTTACCTTGGACCGTTTGAGGTTCTGGAGCGGATTGGTGAAGCAGCGTACAGGCTGAAGCTGTCAGTGGAGCTTAGTGGTCTACATGATGTATTCCATATATCGGTGCTACGGAAGGCGGTGCAAGAGCCTACGCAAGTGATCGCGGTCGATCAAGTGTCGGTTGATAGTGGGTTGACGACGAAGGTCAAGCCCGTACGTATTGAGGACTCGGAAGTCAAGCGGCTATGCAATAAAGAGATCAGGATGGTCAAGGTTTGTTGGGACAATTGCGGTTGGGAGGAGCTCTCTTGGGAGCGAGAGCAGACTATGCTTGAGGAGTACCCGAAGTTATTTTGCTCAGGTACCGTTTAAGTTTTATGCTTATCTTTCCTTTAAGTAATTTCGTGGGCGGAATTCTTTTAAGAGGGGGAGAGTTGTAATGCCCCGAAACTCAAACAAGCGACGGGAGGCGTTTTGGGCCAAATTTGGAATTTGGGAGGGGGCACACAGCCTGGGACACAGGCTTGTCCCAGGGCGTGTCAGGCTCGAGTCGACGATTTGGCCGAGAGATCAACGAATTTTGGAGTCAACTATCGTCGAGCAGCGAACACGGCCTGAGACACGGGCGTGTCTCAGGGATTGTCGAGCTCGTTTCGACAATCGGCCCGAGAAGTCGACATTTTTGCTCGATGATGTGTCGAGACAGAGAACACGGCCTAGGACACGGGCGTGTCCAAGGCCGTGTCGGGTGGTCGACGAACTGCGTTCTACGAAGTGTCGAGACAGTGAACACGGCCTGGAGCCCAGACGTGTTCGGGTTTGACACGGGCGTGTCAAATAGGACACGGGCATGTCCAAGACCCGTGTGAGTCTCGGGTTGGTGTTGGTCCTGTGTTGATGGGGGAACACGCCCGGGAACACGGGCATGTACTGGCTGACATAGGCATGTCAGGTCGAACACGGGCGTGTTGGATGACCTTGGGTTTTTCGAGACGCGTCGATTTTGACGGCGAATGAGGGACACGGCCCTGGACACGGGTGTGTCGCGGGCCGTGTTCGGCCCAGGTTTTACATTTCAGCTACAGATCGTAGCCGTTCGTTTCCTTATTTTGGGATACGATGGTTGGGGGTTGCTCCTACTAGGATATACCCGGGATTGGGCCTTTGAAACCCTCATTTCACTAGAGTGGTTCTCTTTCTAAGTCTAGAGAGAGGGGAGAGCAAAGGAGGAAGAAGAAGCCTAGATCCGATCACCGGCGGTGCTTCGGAGCTCCAAATCGTGAACCGACTTAGGATCTATGGAGGCAAGGAGAGTGCGGTGCTTTTCATCCACTTACATTTCCATGGTGCCAAGGAAGAATGCTAGGGTAACGATTCTCTACTTGAGTATGTGAAGCTCTACTTCTTTTGTATAGGGAAGCCCGCTCTCGCGAGTTTGCGGTGAGTTTGAGGCATTCCTTCGGGTAGACATGAATAGTCCCCGTTGTGTACATGTAGAGTCTGTAATCGAGAACAGATATAGGCATGATGTGTGAAGCCTACCCAGACAAGTTGGTCTGGATCGGTGATGTTGCATTGCATAAATGGCCGGAGAAGACTCCGTGCGAATGTTTGTTTTTCGGGTTTTCTACGTGGTAGATTGCAACAGGGAGCCTTGGGGATTAACTCCAAGGTGCACCCGGAAAACTGGGCAAATTTGTGGTTCTGCCAACATGGTGGCCTGGGAGCCAACCTGAACATAACTGGGTTATGTGATTGTATGGGAGATACGGGACTCGGGGAAGCTTGACCCGCGCAGACGACTTAATTGACGTTGCGGTGTGAGCAACGTGTCAGGTGGAACCATACCCGATTTATGTCGTTCGGTTAAAGAGACCTAAAGTTATTTGGCACTTACAGTTGGCATAGATGGAGGGTCTTAGGCAGTGGCCAGAAAGACCAGATCCTCACGAGTTATTATCGTCCTGGGTGCGGTGGTGAGTCGGCGGACTTTGACCGTGATCGCCGAGAATGTGCCCTGAGAGCACGGGGCGTGTGGCCGTGTGTGCCAACGCTTGTGATGCAATGTATTTATATACTGCTTGGTTTTGCTAATAAAGTGCAGGGAAGGAGCATTGCCGCCCCGAATTGGGGGCGGGATCGTTATAATTTTGTCAGCATTGCTGACCATTACTTTGGTTTGCCACTGTTGCGGTGGATTGTACTTGCAGGTGCTGCAGAGCCGAGCGGTAAATAGCGGGCTAAAGCCCAAGTTGCTGAGCCGACCCTCGAAGGCCTAATTTTTTTATTGTTTTCTTTTATTCATGTATGGACGGCCTGCGTGCCGAGGTTTGAAAAACATGTAATTTCAGGAAAATAATTGTAAGGTCATAAGGCCTGTACTTGTGTATTTTGTACTTCATTCCTTTTGGCTTATTAGTGGACATTCATACTAGTGTTGGGTTCTTTATTAATGGAACTTTTAATTGCTTCCGCTAGAATGACTCTATGTAGGACGTTGGATTGGTTGGATCATTTCCATTGAGTAACCACCCGGTCTGTCTGTGGTATATGGCGTCGGGCCCCGGCCAGACCTACTACTATACGCTATGTGACGGATAGGGGGTGTTACATGAAGAAAGAAAGACCCATGGTAACCCGGTTCAAGAATAGCTAATCTATTTATTTGTAGGTGAAAGACTATCCTACCATAGAGCAACAGTGGTACCTGGATAGAGGTTATTCTAAACATATGACTGGAAACAAGGCTAACCTAACTCATTATAAGTCAAAGCTAGGACCCAAGGTAATATTTACTGACTCTAATTGTGGACAGACTGAAGGCTATGGACAAGTCAAGATTGGAGCTGTCACCTTCAGGAAGGTAGCCTATAAGTGGACTGAAACATAACATTATCTCCATAAGCCAATTATGTGATGAAAGATTTCAGGTATCATTTACTAAAACTTCATGTATTATTACTTCTCTAGATAACCATGTAGTTTTGACTGGCACTAGAGTAGGAAATATTTATATAGTTAACTTTAAATCTGCCAAAACAGAAATATGCTTATTTAATTCAACTAGAAATAACAATGACCTTTGGCATAGGAGATTAGGTCATGTAAACTTGAAAAACATTGCCAAATTATCCAGGGACAACTTTGTTAGAGGATTGCCCTCTTGCCCTACAAGAAGGAAAGCCTCTGCATGGCTTGTCAATTAGGCAAGCAAACTAAAAATAGTTTTAAATCAGTAAATAAAAGTGACTCACCTAGATCATTGTACTTGCTATATATGGACCTTTTTGGCCCTATTGTAGTACAAAGTCTAGGAGGGAAATCTTATACTTTAGTGATTGTAGATGACTTCTCTATATTCACTTGGGTATTCTTTCTGAGATCTAAGTCTGATAACATCAAGGTTCTTACAGATTTTCTCAAGAACATACAGATTGAGTACTCTACTCCAGTTACATTGATCAGAAGTGATCATGGTACTGAGTTTGAGTATCTTCTTATGCAAGAGTTCTGTGAGAAGGTAGGTATCAAGCACTGCTTCTCAACTCCAAGAACACCGCAACAAAATGGGGTTGTTTAAAGGAAGAATAGAACGTTAATTGAATCTGCGTTCGAAGTTCGTCGACTACTTCAAAATTTTTGGTTGCTTATGTTACATACACAACAACAATAAGAAACACATTAGAAAATCTGAAGCCAAAGCTGAAATGGGAATCTTTCTTGGATATTCCCAAGTAAGCAAGGCTTATAGGGTCTTTAATAAATCCACCATGAAAATTGAAGAATCTGTACATATTATATTTGATGAAACTAACATGTTTTATAAGAAGAAAGAAATTTCTACCAGTAACTCTTTGCAGGAACAAAATGTATGTGAGAAGCTGAATGATTTAACACTCACCAATGAGGCTGTTAGTCATCCTTCTTCACAAATTGCTGAAGACAATGAAGCTAAAGAAAGTGAAGATGAAGACAGTTGAATCAGTGAATAACCTCCAACAGCTAATATAATTCCACAAGAGGAATTTATTCCCCAAGCTGTTGCTCAACCAACTCCACCTACTGAATTTTCCATACTTAGAGATCACCCTGTATCTCAAGTGATTTGAGACATTTCAGTTGGTGTGCAGACCAGACATCAACTCAACCAAGACTTGATGCATGCCTGCTTCATATCTCAAATTGATCCCCAATCCATTAAAGATGCAGAGCAAGACCCCCACTGGATTGTTGCAATGCAAGAAGAGCTCAACCAATTTGAGAGATGCAGAGTTTGGGATTTAGTTCCAAGACCAAAATACTACCCAGTCATTAGAACTAAATGGGTATTCAGGAACAAGCTTGATGCCCAAGGTGTCATAATAAGGAACAAGGCAAGGATAGTTGCTCAAGGCTACAGGCAAGGGTAAGGGATTGACTATGATCAAACATTTGCACCTGTTGCAAGGCTAGAAGCAATCAAAATCTTCCTTGCATATACTGTCTACTTACCAAATGGATGTCAAGAGTGAATTCCTTAATGGTGAACTTAAAGAAGAGGTTTATGTTGAATAACCTCGAGGTTTTATTTCTTCTACTTATCCCTCATATGTTTTTAAATTGCATACAGCTCTCTATGGTCTAAAGCAAGCTCCAAGAGCTTGGTATGACACCTTTGCTAGCTTTCTTATAGAGCATAAGTTTTCTAGGGGTAGAGTAGATAGGACATTGTTCACTATACACCATAAGGATAAAATTTTGTTAGTACAAATTTATGTATATGACATTATTTTTGGGTCTATAGATTCCAAACTATGCAAGAGGTTCTCTGACCTCATGCATTCAAAGTTTGAAATGAGTAGCATGAGTGAGCTCTCCTACTTCCTTGGTATCCAAGTAAAGCAGCTACCTAATGGAATTTTTATATCCCAATCGAAGTATGCTAAAGAGCTTATCAAAAAGTTTGGGATGTCAGATGCCTCAGCCAAGAAAACACTTATGGATACAAATGCTGTAATTGACTCTGATGAACATGGGAAACCTGTTGATCAGAAATTATATAAGGTCATTGTTGGGTCCCTACTATATCTTACAGTAAGTAAACCTGACATCATGTTTGCTACATGTCTTTGTGCTAGTCTAGGACTCTAGTATCCAACTGAGTCAGAGTTTGGGTTAACTGGATATTCAGATGCTGATTTTGCTGGATGTAGAGTGGACAAAAAAAGTACCTCAGGGACATGTCAGTTCCTTGGTATGAGATTAGTGTCCAGGTTTTTCAAGAAGCAGTCAAATGTGTCTACATCAACTGCTAAAGCAGAATATATAGCAGCTGGCAATTGCTGTTCCCAGATGATGTGGATTCAGAACCAACTCCTAGATTATGACTTCAACTTAAATAATTCAACTTTACTATGTGACAACACAAGAGCAATTTTCATTGCACAAAATCCAGTCCATCACAGTAGAACTAAGCATATAGATATTAAACATCATTTCATTAGAGAGTGTGTGGAAAAAAATATAATTAAGCTTGTCTACATCTACACTGATTTGCAAAGAGAAGATTTCTTCACCAAACCCTTGGATGAGAGGAACCATTTGTTCTTTATAAATCAGCTTGAAATGATCAATGGAGGAGCCTTAATTTAATTTCTGTCTGTGGTCGACGAATTTTTCAAAGTTCGTCGAACGGAGAACGATGAACTGTGAAAACTTTTAGAGATATTCGTCGAACGGAGATCGACGAACTCTCTGTGAGTGAAGTTCTTTCATCGAACAGAGATCGATGAATTTGCTTCAGAAAATTTTCGTCGAACTGAAGTCGATGAAATGTTTTCACTTCTTCTAACTGAGATCGGCGAACTCTTTTGTCTATAAAATATTTCGTCGAACTGAGATCGAAGAATTTTATTTATTTTGTCAGACAGAGAATGTCGCTTCATATTCTGAAAACCATATATCTAGGTTTTCTTCGAGTTCCGTACCGCACTTTCTGTTCCTTTGTACTTGATCTCTGTTTTTCTTATGCAGGCGAAAATAATGGCGATTCCGACAAACATCCTTGCTGCGATGAAATTTGACATGGGATTTGATATTGACTTTGAATCCTTCCAGCATTCCGACCAGGTTTTTGTGGAAATTCTGAAACTGTTTGAAGAGCAAAATCTGAATAATTTCATGACTCAACAAATAAAAATAGTAATGACTGAGATTAAGGAATGAGTCTTTACATCTACAACATCAAAGGAAGATACACTGACAGGAACGATATCTGGTAATCAAGTTGCCCTTTCCCCCGCTATACTAACTGAAGTTTTTGGTCTATTAAATGGAAATGAAGAAATAGAGATGGACAGTGATGATTATGAGAATATGCTCATCAAGATGAGTCACTCTAGCGAAAACCCAAACAAACTGCTGAAGAAGAATTTATCTTTTAAATACAAGTTCTTAGCCGATGTAGTTGGCAAAGTGTTACTGGGCAAACACACCGCCACGACTACATCACCATGCACCAGTTCTTGGTGATGGGTGCTGTGGTTGAGAAGAGAGCAGTAAACTGGAGCAAACTTCTATTTGATTTAATCAAGAAGAAAAACAATAAGAAGGAAGTGTGCTTTGGATGGATTCTGGGAATGGTCCTTCAAGAAAAGGCTCCTGAACATCTGGTCTCCACGACAGTATTCATAAATGTCTCCAAAAGGCTTACATCTGCACTGTTTGGCAGATGGGAGAGGAAAATCACCAAGCCATCCAAGGCTTCATCCTCTACAAGGACTTATGAGAGCACCAGGGCCGTAACAGCCGCTCCTCCACCTCCAGAAGATGTCCTCCCTTCCACCCACATTCCTTCACCTCATACTCAACAACAACCATCATCTTCTCCAGTTCATACACCACCAACTCAACAATAACATCAACCCACAGAAGTATTAACACCAGTTCCATCTCCTGAGCACATCACTCCACCTCAATCTCCACTTCCACCTCATTTAAATGAAATACACCCTGACACATTTATGTCATCCCTCACCTTCAATCTACTGTTTCCTCCACCATCTCCACATCAGGAACCCATTTCCTTCACCACAACCTCAGTCCAACCTTCTACTGCTGGAACTCCCTCTATTTCCATCCCTCCACTCACCCACACTGACATACCATTCACTGCTCAAGACACCACACATATAGATCCTTCCACTCTATTCTCTGTATGTTCAAATTGTGGACATCACACTTCATACTCCTCCACTGCTCTAGAATCTCTTTATCTCAATTTTTCTCATATTGCTAAAGACCTTCTAGCATTTAATTCTCCCACCCTCAATAAGCTTATAACTGATGTTATATCTCCCCTTTCTGCATCCATCACTACCCTTTCATCCAGAATTGCTGCTTTGTCATCTGTCCCTTCTTCTGGAGGACTGGCTTCAGGACACTCTGAAACCAGTCAGGGGGAGATGCTCTGTGATGACGAAGCTCCAGTTGTGACAGCAGTAGAAGAAGCAACAAAAGATTTTGGGATGTCTGATGACTCAGAAGAAGTAGTTATTCCAGCTGAAATAATTGATCTAGTTGATTCTGATATATATATATGAATGATTCAGTTATGCCAGAAATAATAACTGTTGGTGATTGCATTATCAATCCCACAGTTGATTTATTCAGCTTATTAAATTCTTTTGATATAATTCATTTGACTTATCTTCCATTTGTTTGCCCAAAGCCCTCTATGGCTTTAGTTCCATATACTACTCCAAAAACCCCACAGTTGTCATGTAACTAAAGGCTAGTTTTGCAGTAGCAGAGCCTACAAAAGTATCATCCCCTCCCAAGGCTAGTTCTTCTCCAAAATCTATCTCTCCAAAGGCTCCCATATATACAATGGATGATAGTCCTCTTCCAGACTTAGATGAAATTATTATGACAGATATTGAAGAAGAAAATAAGTTAATGTCTGAAAAAGTTGCTGTAACAGTTGCTCCAGAAATTGAAGTTCTAGAACCTCTAGTACAGCCTCAAGCAGAAAAGCAAATATCAGAAGATCTTCTAAAGGCACTGGATGATTTATATGACAATCCTCAGGGATCTTCTGATGAAGAAGAGGATGATGATTCTGATGATGATGATAGCTCTGCTACCAAGAATAAAGTTTCTAAGAAGAGAAAAGTTGTCCTCATTGCTGCTCCCAAACCAAACCCTACTCATGATACACCCGATTATATCTTACAGAAGATCACTCCATATCCTTGGATGTCAGTATGGATGTGGCTTTCAGAGAATAAACAAAAAGCATAAAGAAAAGCAGGAGGTACTCTCCTCCTCCTCCTCAAAGGAACTGGAGAGGTCCTCCTCCTCCACCTGCTGTTGGTGCTTTAGGAAGCAGTTCTCAGAGGTCTACCTACTATGCTAAAACTTATCAAAGACATCAAGGTAGATCCTCAAGATATCAAGAAAGCAGTCAGCACAGGTATTCCAGTAGACAGCAACATCAACAATAACATCAACAACAACATCAGCAACAGCAACATCAGCAACAACAACAACAACAACAACAACAACAACAGTAGCAGCTACAACAAGCTTCTGAAACAAAAAAGCTGAAAGCCTAAAAAGGCCTGAATCTCCACCTATTCCATTTGTGGATCCTAAAACTAAAAACACTTCAAGAATGGCCAGATTTTAGGAGCTTGTTGGATGTTCAGTGATCAATAAAGCTAAAGCTGAAGGGAGAGATCCATCTCAATACTCAACAATATCAACCTACAGAATGAAAGAATTAAAAAGGTATGATAAGGCTAACATATTTTTCAATGTTGATGCTTACATGAATCTGCATCCAGAGGCTGTTATTCCCTGAGCCACTTCTCTCAATATTATTGGAGCTGCTGATATGACCATGTCTAAGAGAGAAACAACTAATCCAAATAGAGAAATCAAATTTACACAACCCTCTGAGAAAGACAAAGATGACAAGCAAAAGAAGAAGAAGAAATGATTTACTATGGTTAATTTTGATTATCTGAACTTTATTTGTTAACTGTCACAAAGTTACTAATTGTATATATCTGCTGAATGTTTCAATTTTCTGCAAGATATATTTTTCCTGCTTTGTGAATGTTTTTCCTTTTATATTATTAGTGAACTCACCCAAATAGGGGGAGATTATTGGATCCCTAGTTGGATTTGGGCTTAGTTCACTAACTAGGATGACTGACCCACAATGTATAGCCAGGGTCATGTTTTTGAGTCCTAGAGTCTAGGCTAAGTCTTTAGATTCAACCATACATGGACTAGCCAGCAGAAGACTCAAGACTTAGAAGAAAATCAAGTTCAGAAAGTGAGTTCGACTTTTGTCGAACTCAGCTCGATGATAGTCGTGCTCTGCTCGACGAACTCAGAGTTAATTCTTTGAGTTAAGCTCGAAGATATTCGAGCTCTGGTCGACGAAGTCTGGATTTCAACTTCAACACAGAATATTTTCTCTAAACTCAGCTGACAAAGGTAGAATCTATGCTCGACGAACTTGGACTGCAGAATTGGCAAGTTATTCACAAAAAGCAGTTCGCTGAGCTCAGGTCGACGAACTTGGATCTCAGGTCGACGAACAAGTTTTCTCAGGTCGACGAATAGGATTTGTCAGCTCGACGAACTTGGATCTCAGGTCGACGAAATCTGTTCTATAGTCGACGATTTCTGTGCAAATCCTGACTTAGAGTTTTCCCGCTTTTCCATCCAAATTTCATATATTATTTGGCAATACTTTCCTGAGTAATTAATGCACATATTCTTTGAATATAGTCGTTATTTGGCAGTATTAATTATGGTCTTCATCAGGTTAATTACTTGCTTAATTAATTAGGACAGTTGAGGTAACTCATCAATGCAAATATTCTCCAACCGATTTTCATTCTCCAGACCATCAGCAATTAATGCAGAGAATTCAAAAATTCAAAGGAGAATTTGACAGACATATATAAAAGAGATTTTCTTTCAGAAGAGAAAAAAGGCAGAACAGTACACAGAGAAGATTTACAAAAACATACTCAAGATCATCTGTTTCTTCTCTGCACAGAAAACACTTTGTTTTCTACTTGATCATTCAGAAGAAGAACAATCATCACAATCAAGAGTCTTCTTCAACTTCCATTCCAGGAGCTTTCAAGGACAACATATTCAAATCAGTCAGAAGTTCCTGGATCATATTCAAATCAAGGCTGAAGACTTAGACCCTGTGCAAGGCTCCAAGTGATATTGCAAGGAGCTCTTGACAATAGCAATCCACTTGTCTTCTCATTTGTTTGAGAAAGAGAAGACACCATCAATCTCTCTCCCCCTCTTGTATAAAGGGTTTATTAACTCCCTTCAAAAGTTTATTTGGTTTTTGGGCACCTGATCAAAAGCTCATAGGTGGCACTCACCTGATCAAAAAACTGCTAGTGGATTCCTACCAGGGTGGTAGAAGAGTGGATGTACCCAGGTTGGGGAAACACTATAAAATTTCTTGTGTTGTCTGGTTTCCCCTTTTCTTGTTGTTCTTATTGTGGCTGTGTTAGGCTAGCTGTGTTGGGATATTTTGCTATGGTAGATTAGATCAGAACATCATTTCCTTTTATTACTCTACTGGTATCACTGATATACTCTGATAAAAATATAAAATAGCCAACGAGTTTTAAATACTCTATTCACCCCCCCCCCCCCCCCTCTAGAGTAAATCAGATCTAACCCCCATCATTCACAGTTTTCTCATATTGGGGATACACAGATGACTGTCCCTCCATAACAGTCCATTAACAACAACAAATTCGGAATTTGACCCATCTAAAGCCTTAACCATGGTCTGCTTCATGTTGTTATCCAAGTCCAGAGCCTGTCGAATCCTATCAACAAGGTCATATTATACCTCTGTCCAGTTCAATTGTGCTTCGACACTCGTCTGCTTGTCAACACAAGAGATCTCTAATGCCTCCAAATCATGAATCAAACGCTCATCATGAACCGACAACCAATTTTCCTGTGCGGGGGCCCTGTACTGCAGTGCCTTTCCCAGGAACATAATGTATCTTGAATGTGTAGTCACCCAGGAACTCCATCCACCTCGGCTGACGCATATTTAGGTCCTTTTGATCCAACAAGTACTTTAGGCTCTTGTGATCTGTATAAATATCGACCTTCACACCGTACAGGTAATGCCTCCATAGCTTCAGGGCAAATATCACGGCCGCTAACTTCAAGTCATGGACCAGATAATTCCTCTTGTGTACCTTCGGCTGACGTGAGCCATAAGCTATTACACTCCCATGCTGTAGTAAAACACAACCTAAGCCACTGCCCGAAGCATCACTGTAAATCGCAAACACTTTGGTCCCACTTGGTGAACATAGAATAGGCGATGTGGTCAACCGACTTTTCAGTTCTTCGAAAGCTTGCGTGCACTCCAGCGACCACACAAACTTTTGATCTTTCCTCGTCAAAGTCGTGAGGGGTAACGCTATCCGTGAGAAGTTCTCTACGAAGCGCCTGTAGTAGCTCGCAAGTCCAAGGAAACTCCGGAATTCTGCCACTGAAGATAACACGGGCCACTCCTGTATCACAACTATCTTCGCCGGATCTACCGCAATCCCTTCTCCACTAACAATATGACCAAGGAATGCTACCGAGGATAACCAGAATTCGCATTTTGGAGAATTTGGCATAAAGTTGATTCCTTCTCAATGCCTCCAAAACCATATGCAGATGCTTGAAATGATCCTCCTCGCACTGCGAGTACACCAATATATCGTCGATAAAGACTATCACGAAGTGGTCCAGGTAGTCTCTGAACGTTCTGTTCATCAAATCCATAAACACGAATGGCGCATTAGTCATCCCAAACGACATGACAGTGAACTCATAATGCCCATACCGTGTGCTGAAAGCTGTCTTGGGGATATCACTTTCCCTTATCTGCAGCTGATAGTATCTGAATTTCAGATCCAACTTTGAGTACATAGTCGACCCCACCAGCTGGTCGAACAGATCATTAATTCTTGGGATCAGATACTTATTCTTCTCCGTTAACTTATTCAACTCTCGGTAATCGATACAAATCCATAAACTTCCGTCCTTCTTCTTAACAAAGAGGACTGGCGCGCTCCAAGGCGATGAACTTGGACGCACATAACCTTGATCCAACAGCTCTTGCAGCTGTAATTTCAACTCTGCCATCTCCTTAGGCGCTAACTGATACGGAGAGCGTGACACAGGTTTTGCACCTGGCACCAGCTCAATAGTAAAGTCGATCTCTCGCTGAGGCGGGGCTCCAGGGAGATCATCAGGGAACATATCAGGATACTCAGACACAACTGGGATACTGTCCATACTAGGCTTGGGCTTCGAAGCCTCCACTGAAGTGAAAAATAGCTCTGCACTGGCACGAACTGCCTTAACCACCTGGAGAGCAGACATCAAAGTCTTGCTCGACCCTTTCATGCCTGCAAATGTCGTCTCACGATCAGTTCCCAATTTTACCTCCTTGCGGTTGCAATCAATGTATGCCCGCTGCTCCGAGAGCCAGTCCATCCTAAAGATCACGTCGAACTCCACTAACGGCAGTAACGACGCTTGCAAGTCAAACTTTTGACTCCCGATCCGTACCTTTATGCAACAAACTTTATCCGCGGGCATTGAACACCCATTAGGAAATAACACATCCAATTTGTCACTTACCATCGAAGAAGGTACTCTGATGCGCGATATAAAGCCTTCGGACAAAAAGGAATGTGAAGCTCCCATATCGAACAGTGCTCTCGTCGGATAATCGAAAATCAAAACAAAGTCTAGCACAAGCAGTCATAAGCTAACAAGCAAATGGTAGCAAATATATAAAGCCAAACTTCTATTATTTAACTCATACCTGTCACCACGTCAGTCTACTTTATGGCCTCCTGAAGGCCAAGATTGCACACTTTAGGCTAAGCTGGAGCATAGTGGGATGCAGTTGACTCCACCGCCTTCCCCTTTTCCTCGTATGATGCTCCAGGCTTCCTCTCAGACTTTGGACGTCAGCTACGGCACTCTCGGGCATAATGCCCCGGCTTTCCACAGTTGTAACATGCGCCCTGGGTTTGACCTGTAGTTGCCCCAGATGCACCAGAAGAAGGGGCCGGACCTGATGTCCCAGCCTTCTTATTCCACTTACGGAACATATACTTTGAGGAGTTCGGCATCTTGAACTGCGTCTTCTTCGCACTCAAGTCCTTTTTCTCTTGGACTCTTCAGATCCTTCTCCAAAGATCGGGCCGTATTGTCCAGGGTTAGGAAGCCCTGCGTCATAGGCCCCGAGAGTAGTAGCCTTAGGTCATCCCGCAAACCCTCGTAGAACCGGTTGGTCTTACGCTCCTCATCAGCCAAAGTAGAGCTAGCATAACAACCCAACCGCGTAAACTCATGGAGTTACTCATCCACACTACTATCTCCCTGTGTCAGCCTCTGGAATTCATTCTCCATAGCGATCCTGTGAGACGAGGGGAGGTATCTTGCCAAGAATAATCTCGAGAACTCCTCCATCGAGGCATTCGTGAGTTGCCTTCCGACCAAGTGATGCAGCTCCAACCCTTCCCACCACAACCTCGCTTCTCCATCCAACAGGAAGGTGGCTATGGTGGTCTACTGCCATTCCTCCGTTTCCATGGCTGTCAAGACTCTCTTCACCCAAGAGAGCCAATCTTCAACCTCGGTTGGAGTTCCAGTTCCCGAAAACACCGGAGGGTTAAAGCTCATTACATGTTTGAGCTGCTTCTCTGTCGCTCTTCTAGGTATCAATGGCTCTATCACCACTTGTTCCACCCTTCTGGGTTCTGCTTCTCGAAGAGGTACCTGCTCCCCTGCAGGGGCAGGATGTTGCACTTGCATTCCATGTTGGGTTTTTATCATCGCAATCATCGCTTCATCCACCAGTCTAATGGTTTCTGCTGAAGGAGGGGTTGCAGACACATCATTAGGTGCACTGCTCTCCGCCGATTGCGGATGTTCCGCCTGTCTAGCATCGCTCCTAGTCACCTATTATAGCAAAAACCCTCAATTAGGCGATAAACAGGTTGTTAAAAGCAATCACAGGAACACTCAGGTTCCTCAAAATAATTGTATTTTCATTCCTAAGTGGACATTCATGGGTTCTTTTCATGTTATAACGATGACACACATACATGTGCTCACCACCGCTTAAAAGAATTCGCCCACGAATTCAAATAAGCAAGACTGAAGCCATAGTCTGATAGCAAATTGTAACACCCCCATCCGTCACATGGGATATAAAAGAAGGTCCGGCTGGGGCCCCATGCCATATACCACGAACAGCTAGTGGAGTTACGTATTAATACCAAATTACTACCAAAGGAACATGCGTCCTAACTTAGAGCATTCTAGCGGAAGCTTTTTAAAATAGTTATAAGAACCCAAACTACATCATGAATGTCCACTAAGAACCCACAATAGGAATGAGCGTACAAATATACAAAGTACTTGGCCTTATGGCCTTACAAGAGTTTACTTTAAATAATAAATGTCTTCCAAACATCGGCACGCAGGCCATCCACACATGAGCATAAAAGTAAATATTGGATTTTGGCCTTCAAGGGCCTATACAGAAACCAGGGCTTCAGCCCGCTACTTGCCATAAGGCTCCGCAGTACCTACAATCAACATTCCACCACAGCGGTGGTAAACAAAAGCAACGGTCAGCTAAGGCTGACCAAATTATAACGACCACACCCCTAAATTGGGGCGGCGGTGCTCCTTTCCTACATTATATTAGTATAACAAAACAAGATAGTGAAAGTACAATTTAAGTACACTTCACCATAGACGTAGGCACGCACGGCCACACACCCCGTGCTCTCAGGGCACATTCTCGGTGAACTCGATCCACCACCGTCCCCAAGACGGTAAAATCGTGAGCATTTGAGTCTTTCTGGCAAAAGCTTAATACCTGCCATCTATGCCATCGGTAGGCGCCTTAAACCGAACCACATAAAGCGGGAACGGTTCCACTCAACCCGTTGCTCATATCGCCGCGTCAATTTAAGTCATCGACGCTGGTCAAGCTTCCCCGAAGCCTGAGTATCGATCACACAATATTACATAACCCAGTTAGGTACAAGTTGGCTCCCGGCCATCAAGATGGCAGAACCACGCATCTGCCCAGTTTTTCGGGTGCACCTTGGGGTTAGTCCCCAAGGCTCCCTATTGCAATCTACCACGTAGAAAACCCTAAAAACAAACATCAGCATGGAGTCTTCTCCGGTTATTCATGCATAATAAAACATCACCGATCCAGACAAACTTGTCCGTGTAGGCTTCACACACCATACCTATGTCCGTACTTCGATTCCGGACTCTACATGCAAAACTAGGAGGACTATTCATGTACACCCGAAGGAACACCTCACACTCGCTGCATACTCGCGAGCGCGGGCTTCCTGTGCAGAAAGGAAGAGGACTTTACATGTCCAAGAAGAGAATCGTTACCCTAGAAGTTTGCTTGGGCATCATGGAAAACTAGCCGGATGGAAGGCAGCGCAACGGTCTCGCCTCCACGGATCTGCACTAGGCTCGCGATTTGGGGCTCCGAAGCTCCACCGGCGGTCGGATTTCTCCTTCTCCTTCTTCCTTGCTCTCCCCTCTCTCTAACACTATAGAAAGATAATGGTCAAAGGAAAATTAGGAGTAAACCCTACACTCCTGAATATGATATACCAGGGAGGACTCCATGTCGTCGGATCATTTCCAAATAGAACAAAAGGCCCTGATTCACTCTTAAAATCAACTTCCTGGGCCGAACACGGCTTGTGACACGGGTGTGCCCGTGACACGGGTGTGCCCGTGTCACAGGCCGTGTCTCATGATCTGAACACGATCGTCAAAAGCAGAACAGGACACGGGCTCAGACAATCCCGTGTACTGCTTGACACGCCTGTGTCAGCTTATGACACGCCCATGTCACGAGGCATGTCCCTCAAGCAACACAGGAAACCGTCACGTCCCGACAAGTACAAGGGCTTAGACACGCCTGTGTCAACACTTGACACGCCTGTGTCGATAAGTACACGGTCGTGTTCCAGGTCGTATCCCTTGCTGGACACCGCCATGCTAACACAGAGCAGAACACGGCCCTGGACATGCCCGTATCTGAGGCCGAGTGCCTAACCTCCAAAGATCGTCGAACACATTTCATCGACCACATGGAAAATCGTCGAACTCGTAGCAGGACACGGCCATGGACACGCTCGTGTCCCAGGCCGTGTGACACTTATTTGGCCCCAGATTAGCCTTAAGACGCTACCAGTTCATTTCCGAGTTGTGGCATGTTACAAGCTTATTGATGATTGAGCTTAGTCTGTTGTACATGTCACTCACAGATTCAGATTCTTCTTTCTTCAAATTTTCATATTGGGAGATGAGATTTGATCTCCTGTCCTTTCTCTCATCTGCAGATCTAACAACCATCTGGTTGAGAGAATCCTAAATAGTTTTGGCTGATGTGCACTCATCCACCTTCTGGAATATGTCATCTGACAAAGTCTGTGATAAGATGTTCATGGCCTTGGCATCTGTTCTCTTGTCTTTCTTCTGTGCATCTGTCCACTCAGGTGGTGGAACAACATGTGTGCTGGAAGTTACAGTAGTGGTAGCCACTGGAGCTGGTGGTCCTGTCAAAATAGAATTGCATATGTCTTCATCAATAGAGTTCATATAAAGCCTAATTCTTGCCTTCCAGATAGCAAACTTATTCAGGTTGCAAACTGGAGGTATGGTGCTGTATAATCTTTGTTCTGTGCCATGACATGAAATAAACAGAAAAACTAAGAGAAAAGAAAATCAGATCTAACATGGATCTTTTAGTTCAAGTGTTAGCTTGTACAACCAAATGAACACTGCTTTGATACCAATTAAAATATAGGGGATAAATCTAATTACTCTAGAGGGGGGTGAATAGAGTAACTTAAAACTTTTGGCTAATTTGAAAGTTTATCAGAGTAAAATAGGTGATAATATAGTAGTATAAAAAAAATGCAACCTAAGCTAATCTATCACAGCACAGCAAGAACAAAAACAGAAAATGATCACACACAGACAACACAAGAATTTTATAGTGGTTCCCCAAACTGGGTAAATCCACTCTTCTACCACCCTGGTAGGAATCCACTATCAAGTTTTTGATCAGGTGACTACCACCACAAGATCTATCTACAGGGAGATCTCACAACCCTTTAGGATTTTAATCAGGTGCCCAAAAACCAAGAATAAAATTTTGAAGGGAGTTAATAAACCCTTTTACAGGAGGTTAAGCGAGTTGATGTTGTCTTCTCTTTTCTCTATACAATAGAGAAAACTAGTGGATTGCTGGTGTCAAGGCTCCTTCTGAAATAAGAATGGTTTAGAAAGCTTGGAGCCTTGCTCAGGGTGTAGGTCTTCATCCTTGTCTTGAAGTGATCCAGGAATTTCTGACTGATTTAAATTTGTTATCCTTGAATATTCCTGGAGTAGAAGTTGAAGAAGACTCTTGATATGTGATTGTTGTTCTTCTTCAGTCTTCAGAAAGTACAAGGGGAAAACAAAATGTTTTCTACACAGGGAGAGAGTTTTGTATCTCTTTTATGTATGCTCTTTCTTGCGTGTATGATGTATAGTCTCTATCTATCTTGTGTTACCACTGCCTGTCTAAAAAAAGAAAAACACTTTTATATTCTGCTGTCAAAATTCTCCTTTGAAAATTTTAATTACAAGCATTAATTGTTGATTGATCTGGAGAATGAAATGGCTAGAATATTCATTAAAGAGTTTCCCCAACTGTCCCATTAAAATTAGCAAGTAATTAACCCTGATGAAGACAATAATTAATGCTGCCAATAACGGCTATATTCTTTAGAATATAAGCATTAATTACTCAGAGAATTACTGCTCGCTGGTCAATGAAGGTTGAACCTAGTGACTTAGCATAAACTCTAGGACTTATAGACTTGACCCTGGCAATATAATGTGGGTCAAACTTATAACACCCCAAATCCCAAATTTGGGTTCAGGTTAAACGACACGGCCTGGGACACGGGCGTGTCCCAAGGCTTGTCCTGCTCGGTTGAGCAGCCTGTTGAGTGCTCGACGAAATGCACTCGACGAAGTTCTCAAGAGGGAACACGATCTGCGACACGGGCGTGTCAGCGGGCGTGTCCTGCCCAACTACTCCAGTGATTGTCTCGAGTAGGTCTCGAGTGGGTCTCGAGAGCCAGACACGGGCATGTCATCCATGGGACACGGGCGTGTCAGCCATATGACACAGGCGTATTGTAACACCCCATATCCGTCACATATCATATAGCAGTAGGTCCGGCCGGGGCCCGATGTCATATACCACAGACAGACTAGAAGGTTACGTAATGGAAACCATCCTGCCAATATCCAACATCCTACACAGAGTACATTCTAGTAGAAGTAATTTAAAAGTCGCAAATAAAGAACCCAGCCAACAGCATGAATGTCCACTACAAAAAACCAACAGGAATGAACGTACAAATACACAAGTATTTGGCCTTATGGCCTTACATGAGTTTACTCAAATAAAAGTGTCTTCCAAACCTCGGCACGCAGGCCGGTCACACATGAGAAATAAAGTAAACATTCAAATAGTAGGCCTTCGAGGGCCGGCTCAGCACATGGGCTTTTACCCGCTATTTGCCACTAGGCTCCGCAGCACCTGCAAGCAACAATCCATCGAAGTGGTGGCAAACAAAAGCAACGGTCAGCTAAAGCTTACCAAATTATAATGACACCGCCCCTAAACTCGGGGCAGCGATGCTCCTTCCATGTAGTGCATTAGTAAAACCAAGCAAGATAGTGAAAGTACAATTTAAGCACACTTCACCACTGGCGTAGGCATACACGACCACACACCCCGTGCTCTCAGGGCACTTATACGGTGAACTCGGTCCACCACCGCCCCTAGGACGGCAAACTCGTGAGCATTTGAGTCTTTCCGGCAAAAGTCACGTCAATTTAATACATCGACAGCCTCAAACCCTCCCTCTATGCCATTGGTAGGCCCCTAAAACCGAACCGCATAGAGCAGGAACGGTTCCACTCAACCCGTTGCTCACCTCGCCACGACAATTTAAGTCATCGACGTGGCTCAAGCGTCCCCGAAGCCAGAGTATCGAACACACAATATTACAAAACCAAGTTATGTACAAGTTGGCTCCCAGGCCACCAAGATTGTAGAACCACGCTTCTGCCCAGTTTTTCGGGTGTACCTTGAGGTTAGTCCCCAAGGCTCCCTGTTGCAATCTACCGCGTAGAAAACCCGAAAAACAACCATCGGCGCGGAGACTTCTCCGGTCATTCATGCAATGCAACATCACCGATCCAGACCAACTTGTCCGGGTAGGCTTCACACATCATGCCTATGTCTGTTTCTCGATTATGGACTCTACATGCAAAACAATGGGGACTATTCATGTCTACCCGAAGAAACAACTCACACTCACCGCATACTCGCGAGAGCGGGCTTCATATACAAGGGAAAAGAGGGCTTCATATGTCCAAGATGAGAATCATTACCCTAGCATTCCTCTTCGGCACCATGAAGATCTATGCGGATGAAAAGCATCGCAACATCCTCGCCTCCGTAGATCCAAACTCAGCTTGCGATTTGGGGTTTCGAAGCTCCACCGGTGGCCGGATCTCTCCTCCTTCTTCTTCCTTGCTCTCCCCTCTCTCTAGAACTTTAGAAAGAGAAAGATCAAATAGAATTAGGATTTCTAAACCCTATTCCCGGGTATATCCCAGCAAGGATAGCCCTAAGCCATTAGATCCCAAAATAAGGAAACGGACGGCCACGATTCGCGCTTAAAATCCAAAACCTGGGCCGAACACGGCTTGTGACACGCCCGTGTCCAAGGCCGTGTCCCCATTCGATGCCGAAATCGTCGCATCCTGAAAAGTGCACAGGCTCTCGACATGCTCGTGTCAGGATTGACATGCCCGTATCATCCAGTACACGCCCATGTAGCTGGGCGTGTTCCTCCATCGACACAGGACCAACACCAACCCGAGGAGAACACGGGTATTCGACACGCCCGTTTCTCCCGCGACACAACTCGGCCAACTACCCGAGTAGGACACGGCCTGTGACACGTCGGTGTCTCAGGCTGTGTTTGCTGTTCGACGATCGTCGACTACAATTCCGTCGACTACACGGCCACCGTCGAACCCGAGCACAATTTGGCCCAGGTACACGCCCGTGTCCCAGGCCGTGTGACCCCTAACAAGTTCCAAACTTGGCTCAAAACGCTACCCGTCCCTCTTTTGAGTTTCGGGGCATTACAACTCTCTCCCTTTTAAAAGAATTGAGTCCCAAAATTACAGAAAGGAAAGATAAAAACAAAACTTAAAACGTACCGAAGTGGAATAACTCTGGGTACTCCTCAAGCATGGTCTGCTCTCGCTCCCACAAGAGCTCCTCCCGACCACAGTTGTCCCAACCGACCTTGACCATCCTGATTTCATTGTTACGCAATCTCTTGACTTCCGAGTCCACAATGCGGATGGGCTTGACCTTCATCGTCAACCCATTATCAACTGGTACTTAATCGACCGCAATCACTTGCGAGGGCTCTTGCACCACCTTCCGCAGCACCGATATGTGGAATACATCGTGTAGACCATGTTGGAACACTCTATTACTAATTTGGGTCAGGATCACTATGTCTCTAAGAAACCAATGTTTGACCTCCTGTATAGATCTAAAGGTCAATTAGAATTGAGTCTAAGGGTTAGAAGTCTAGGTTTGGAAGCTGCCCTCAAGACCAAGAATTTTTCAGTTTGAGACTAAGTCATATCGTCGAGCTCAGCACGACGATTCGTCGAACTCCAATCGACGATCGTCTAGCTCAACTTCGACAGATCGTCGAACTCCATTCGACGATCGCTGAGCTCAACTTCAACAAATCGTCGAACTCCATTCGACGATCTTCGACCTCAGTTCGACGATCTTGACTCAGTATTGGATCTCTATCTCTGAGCTCAGTTCGATGATCTTTGAGCTCAGATCGACGATATTTTGTTGTTGTATAAGTCCATATCGCTGAGCTCAGTTCGACGATAGCAGAGCTCAGTTCGACGTTTTCTGATGACTTCAAGGATTTTTCAAGATTCAAATTCAGATCAGTTAAGGAGTTATTCAACAATTAATTCAGAAGATTTTCTAGCTGTTTTCATTTATTTCTGGACCGAGTTTCAAGGGATTATCAAGGAATGTTTCTTTGGACTTTTCTCCAGAAGACATTTGCAATTAAGGATGCAATTAATGCAGGCCAACGACTATTCTTGATAGAGGATGTTTTTCTATTCAGTACCAGAGAATAAAACACAAGATTTTTGAATCTCTCTCAGACACAACTTATCCTCAGAACACAGACAAGAAGAAGAAGAAGAACAAAATATTCTCTGTCTCAAAGAATTCTCTCAAGAACACACACAAAAGGAGATCAATAAATCTGAAATCCTCTGATCTCTTGTCTCAAGTGTTCAAGGCCAACATCTTTCAAAGACTCCAGACACCTAACATTTCAGCTGTTGCTGAAATCATCATTTGATGGAGATCAACTTCTGAAGGTCTATCACCCTACAACAAAGCTTCTTTTCCTGAACATCTCAAGGACTCAGGGGGAGCTTTGACACCATCAAATCCACATAGTCTTCTCAGCTCCTTTGAGAAAGAGAAGACTTCCATAAATCTCTCATCCCCATCTCTGTAAAGGGTTTCTCAAACTCCCTTCAAAAGTTTGAGTTTGGTTTTTGAGCACCTTGTCAAAAGCTCATTGGTGGCAAGACACCTGATCAAAAAATCTGATTTGGTTTTGAGCACCTTATCAAAAGCTCATCGGTGCCCAGGACACTTGATCAACTTATCCGGCAGTGGATTCCTACCTAGGGTGGTAGAAGAGTGGATGTACCCAAGTTTAGGGGAACCACTATAATTCCTTGTGTCTTCTGGCTTGCTTGTCTTTATTTCTGTTTCTGGCTGTGATTGTTCTGTGATTAATTTATGTTGTAGGTTATTCTGTGATTAGATTTAATAATTGCTTCCCTGTTCACTCAGATTACAACAATTGTTGTAAAAAGTTTTCAAGCATCATATACTCTATTCACCCCCCCCCCCTCTAGAGTATATCAGATCTAGATGCACTTTCATTTGGTATCAAAGCGAGGTTGGTTAAACATACCACACCTTGGTGGTTGCACAGGCTAACACCTGAACCCAAAGATTCCTAGTTAGATCTGTTTTCTTTTGAGTTTATTATTAGATTTTGTTTTCACAAATCATGGCCCAAAACAAAGATTATGCTAGCACCAGACCTCCAGTGTGCAATCTATCCAAGTTTGCACTTTGGAAAGCAAGGATCAGATTATACATGAATTCTATTGACGAGGATATTTTTAACTATGTTTTGACATTTTGTCCAAGACCTCCAGATAACTCAAGTACAAATGTTGTTCCACCTCCATCAGGAACAGATGCTGATATCAAGAAATGGAAGATAGGTGATGCCAAGGCTATGAACATCTTAGCCCAGACCATTTCTGATGACATCTTTCAAAAGGTGGCTGAATGCAATTCAGCAAAGGAAATCTGGGATAAACTCTCTGAAATAATCTCAGGCTCAGGTGATAAGAGAAAGGACAGGAGATCCCACCTCATATCTCAATATGAGAATTTCAAGAAGGGAGAAACTGAATCAGTTGGAGATATGTACAATAAACTCAGTCTAATAGTCAGTGAACTCAGGACCTTGGATAAAGAGATCTCACTAACTGAACTTAATGACAAAATTCTAATGTGCTTCCCTAGCACTTGGGATTCAAGAATCTGGCCAATCAAGGATGCCAGAAGTTTGAATGAGATCACCACTGAAGCTCTATTGGGCAAGCTCAAATCTTATGAGCAACTCATCAAGAATAGAGAAGAAGAACAGAAGACTGCCTCATCAGCCACAAGAAAAGAGAAAACAATAGCCTTCAAGGCAACTGAAGATCAGTCTGAAGACAAAGTCACAGGCAATGATGAACTGCTCAGTCTGTTGGCCAAAAGATTTTACAAGATGGCCAGAAAGGACTTCAGAAGGAGATCATACAAGGAGCATGATAAGCCAAGGTATGATAAGTCGACTAATAATAAAGAAATTGTTTGATTTGGTTGCAGGAAACCAGGGCACATTGTTCCTGACTGTCCAGAAAACAAAAACAAGGACAGAAGGGACAAGAAAGAAAGAAGAAAGGAGAAAGACTCCAAGAGGAATGGCAATGACAAACCCTCCTCAAGCAAAAACAAACACACAAGAAAGGGGTTTGTTGCTGAATCCTGGAGTGAGACTGAAGAGGAGTCAGAAGCCTCATCCAGCTCCAGTGATGATGAAGATGATGCAGAAGAGAACGAGTTCTGCATGATGGCAATCAATGCCTCACAACATAATTCAGATGAAGAAGAGTCAGAGTCAGATTCAGAGACTCAACCTGAAGAAGATCAGGTAATTAGTTCATTTGATTTTAATTCAGAGGACTTTAAATCTGAGTTTAAAGCATTATGTTTAGACCTGCTAAAATCTGAGAAAGAAATTATCTCTCTCAGAAATCATTTATCTGAACATTATACCTTAAAGTCAGAAAACCTTAAACTCTCTCAGGAGTTGGAGTGCTATAGGGAGCAGATAACTTCACTGAAAGGTGAGCTATCTGAGGCCAAGAAGCTTGAAGAATCCCTTAATGGGAGAAGTATCAAGCTGATGGACATCACAAGCACAATGAACTCCAGATTTAATAGTACACTGGGCTTGGGTGCTTCATCCAGCCAACCCATAGTTCTAACAACTCCAATCAAATTCATTTCTGATAAAGGAAAGGGAGTTGTAGAGGTAGCTAGGAAAAATTCTGATCTGCCCAAGAAAACTAAGTCCCAGCAGAAATCGTTGAACGGAGATCGACGATCGTCGAACACAGATCGACGATCTCAGGCAAAATCGTAGAACTCAGGTCGACGATCTCAAGTTCCTGAACTCTGCCATACTCGACCGTCGAACGGAGCTCGATGATCTGACCCAAGATCGTCGAACGCAGCTCCACGATCGTCGAACAGAGGTCAGAGCTCTGGAAATTCTTTCAAGGGCAAATCAAAATCCAATCCTAAGGGTCCTTCATCCCAAATCTTTAACCCTTATACTGAATGGATTATACCTCCAAGGATATATCATCCTGAAGGTTATAAGAGTCAACCTGGGATGTCTTTTATTTCAGAATTTAAAGGTTATCAACCTAGGCCCAAGGTAAACTGGGTCAAAAACAAATGAATTATCTTATGTGCAGGTGAAGACCTATCCAACATCTAACCAGCAATGGTATTTGGATAGTGGGTGCTCTAAGCACATGACAGGAAACAAGGACAACCTCACATCCTTTAGAGCCAATCTTGGACCCAAAGTTATCTTTGGTGATTCAAACTTTGGACAAACTAAAGGATATGGTGCAGTCCAGATTGGATCAGTAACATTCAAGAAGGTAGCTTATGTGGAAGGACTGAAGCACAACCTAATAAGCATCAGTCAGCTGTGTGATGAAAGCTACCAGGTGACCTTCAGCAAAGCATTATGCAAAATCAAGTCAGAGGACAACACAACTGTGTTGACAGGTAAAAGGAAAGGTAACATCTATCTAGTAGATTTTCTTTCAACAGATGAAGATATTTGTCTGTTCAATTCTGTTTGTAGACCAAATATTTTATGGCATAAGAGACTAGGACACCTAAACCTTAGAACTATTTCTAGGCTATCCAAGGACAACTTTGTTAGAGGATTACCTTCTGGCCCCTACAAGAAGGAAGGACTCTGCAGGGCTTGTCAATTAGGCAAGCAAACTAAAAACAGTTTTAAGTCACTTAATAAGAGTGATTCACCTAGGATATTGTATCTGTTACACATGGATCTTTTTGGACCCATCACAGTACAAAGCCTAGGAGGGAAATCTTACACTTTGGTAGTTATAGATGACTTCTATAGATTCACTTGGGTGTTCTTTCTAAGGAAGAAGTTTGATAACTTTAAGTGTCTGACAGAGTTTCTCAAATGTATACAGATTGAGTTCAATACTCACATTGCCCTGATCAGAAGTGATCATAGGACAGAGTTTGATTCTCTTCTTATGCAAGAGTTATGTCAGAGTGAAGGGATCAGGCATACTTTATCAGCTCCTAGAACTCCTCAACAAAATGGGGTAGCTGAAAGGAAAAATAGAACCCTTATTGAATCTGCCACTACATTGTTGTCAGATGCTCACCTTCCTCTATCCTTTTGGCAGAGGTAGTGAACACCTCCAACTATGTGCTGAATAGAAGTTTGATACATAAACTAAAGGGAAAGACTCCCTATGAGTTACTCAAAGGGAAGAAACCTAAAGTTGATTATTTTAGAGTTTTTGGTTGTATTTGCTACATACATAATAATGACAAGAAATATTTAGCAAAATTTCAAGCTAAAGCTGATGAAGGAGTGTTTCTGGGATACTCCATGATCAACAAGGCTTATAGGGTTTATAATAAATCATCTCTAAAAATTGAGGAATCTGTTCATATATCATTTGATGAATCTAACATGTCTTTCAAGGAGAAGATCTCTTCTACCATAGAACCTTTGCAGGAACATTCTCTTGTTGAAGACTTGAACAAGTTACATGTTACTCAAAAAGAGGAAAGCAGTGAAGATGAAGAAAGTATTCAACATATTGAAGAACAACTTGAAGAGCCAGTTGTTGTACCACAAGAGGAAACAACAACACAGGTTGGTGAACAATCAACACCCCCTGTTGATTTAGTAACATCAAGAGACCATCCAATTTCCCAAATAATTGGAGACATCTCAGCTGGTGTGCAAACCAGAAATCAGGTCAACCAAAACCTGTTGCACACCTACTTCCTATCTCAAATTGAACCTCAGTCCATTCAAGATGCAGAGCAAGATCCACACTGGATTATTGCAATGCAAGAAGAGTTGCATCAATTTAAAAGGAACAAAGTGTAGGAACTAGTGCCAAAGCCTAAGGATCACTCCATTGTTGGAACAAAGTGGGTGTTCAGAAACAAACTGGATGATCAAGGAGTAATTGTAAGGAACAAGGCAAGGCTAGTTGCTCAAGGATATTCTCAAGAAGAAGGAATAGACTATGACCAGACTTTTGCACCAGTTGCAAGATTGGAAGCCATCAGAATATTTTTGGCTTATGCAGCACATAAAGGATTCAAGGTATATCAGATGGATGTCAAAAGTGCATTTCTAAATGAAGACATCAAAGAAGAAGTATATGTCAGACAACGTCCAGGTTTTATCTCTCCAACTTATCCTGATTATATTTTTAGGTTGAACAAAACATTATATGGTCTCAAGCAAGCTCCTAGAGCATGGTATGAGACCCTAGCATGTTTTCTTTTGGAAAATGGATTTATAAGGGGTAGAGTAGACCAAACTCTTTTCATTAGAACCCATAAGTCCCATACCCTACTAGTACAGATCTATGTAGACGATATTATTTTTGGTTCTACTGACTCAAAATTGTGCAGAAGGTTTTCCAACCTAATGCATTCTAAATTTGAAATTAGTAGCATGGGTGAGCTATCCTTCTTCCTAGGATTGCAAGTCAAACAGCATGCTGAAGGCATCTTTATTTCTCAAACCAAGTATGCAAATGAATTGGTTAAGAAATTTGGCATGTCTGAAGCATCTTGTATGAAAACCCCTATGCCTACTAATGCTGTATTGGATGTTGATGAACATGGGAAACCTGTTGATCAGACAACATATAGAGCAATGATTGGCTCTTTACTGTACCTTACAGCTAGTAGACCAGATATAATGTTTTCTACATGTATATGTGCTAGGTTCCAAGTAAGCCCTAGAGAGTCACACCTAACATTAGTCAAGAGGATTCTCAGGTATGTTAAGAGTTGTCCAAATCTAGGTCTTTGATATCCAAAAGATTTAGAATTTGATTTAACTGGATTTTCTGATGCTGATTATGTTGGATGCAGAATTGACAGGAAAAGCACCAGTGGAACTTGTCAGTTCCTTGGTGACAGACTTGTCTCTTGGTTTTGTAAGAAACAAACTTTTGTGTCAACTTCAACTGCTGAAGCTGAATATATGGTTGCAGGCAGTTGTTGTTCACAAATCTTATGGATTCAAAACCAACTCCTAGACTATGGCTACAACTTAGAGAAGTCTAAAATCTTTTGTGATAACACCAGTGCTATTTCTATAGCTCAAAATCCAGTCCTACATAGTAGGACAAAACACATAGAGATTAGGCATCACTTCTTAAGGGATAATGTTGAAAAGAATAAAATTGAACTGCAATATATCCCAACTGACTTACAAAGGGGAGATATTTTCACCAAGCCCTTGGATGAAAAGAAACACACCTTCTTCCTAAATCAGTTATGAATGTTAGATGGAGGAAGTCTTAAATAATATCCAAGATTTTAAAAGTTTAAAAATTGACCAAGACTAGGCAAACATCTTGATTTTTTCTTAGTGTCTAGAGTTTTTCAGGTCTCTGAACTGCGCTCGACGATTTTCCCCCAGATCGTCGAACGGAGATCGACGATTTCTGAAATCGTCGACCTGAGTTCAGCATTTCTCAGATAGTATGAACTATCACTTCCGGTCAGCGATCGTCGAACGGCGCTCGACGATTTTGTTCTTTGAACGATCGTCGAACAGAGCTCGACGCTCTCCAATATCGTCGAACGGAGATCGACGATATTGAAGACTCTTCAGATTCCTTTAGAAGCCCCGATCGTCGAACTAAGTTCAACGATCTTTCCATTTCTGCGTCGAACCCTAATATAAAATTCATTTTTCGCCATCGTTCTCCTTTTGCGCTTTCGATTTCTCTGCAAACACTTTCTTTCCCTCCAAACATTTCTGCACTTGGTCGTTTTGTTTGTTGAATCTTTGCAGGTAACTATGGCCGTTTCTGTTGCTATTCTCGCCGCCATGAAATTTGATGCCGGCTTTGACATTGACATGGAGTCCTTCAGCATGACAGATCAGGTTTTCCAGGACATCTTGGAGTTGTTCAAAGAGCAGAAGCTTGCTACAATCATGACCACCGGGATTAAACTCGCTGCTTATGAAATTAAAGAATGGGTTTACACTGCCCATAATCAGGATCAAAACACAATTGTTGGATCAATCTCTGGCACACAGGTACCCTTGACCCCGGCAATTCTAACAGAAGTTTTTGAGTTAAGTACTGGTGGAGATTCTGCTGATTTATCTGGAGAAGAATATGCTGATTTGCTTGCAAGAATGAGTCATTCTGAGGCTAACCCTAGCAAGCTGTTGAAGAAGAATCTGTCTGTGGAATATAGATTCCTGGCTGATGTAGTTGGTAAGGTCCTATTGGCTAAGCACTCTGCCCATGATACTATTTCCAGGTATCAGCTCTGCTTAATGAGATCCATAGTGGACAAGAAGAATTTGAACTGGGGAGAGGTCTTCTTTGACCTAATTAAAAAGAAAATTAATAAGAGTTTTGTAAATTTTGGGAGAATTTTAGGCCTTTTTCTACAGAATAGATGCCTTGCATTGCTAGTATCTTCTGGGATACACATTAATGCTTCCAAGAGACTGTCTTGTGCTCTATTTGGTAAATGGGACAGGCAGATCACCAAGCCTAGCAGGCCCTCTTCAGCACACCTTCAGGCACCAGGACTGCCATAGTCACTTCCCCTCAGGTCTCTGCCCCTGCAGATGACCTGCCTGCTGCTGCCTCTCCTCCTCCTCCTCCTCCAATTCCATCTCTTCCAATTCCATCCACCATTCAAACTCCATCCACTATTATCATCTCCTGCCCTTCTCAAACATCTATACCATCTCCAATTCCAACTGTCACAAAAGAACCATTCCATCCATTATACTCCTACTCTCAACCAGACTCTGCCACTTCACCCTCCATTCCCTCATTCAAACTTATTGATGATTCCTTCATGGATGACTCACCCTCCTCACCTCCTGAGCTACCCTCATCATCAACCTCTTACCAAGACCTTCTACAAGAGATCATTGACCAACCCACCTTCACACCATCTATCTCCATCCCACTGTCCTCCATCACCACTTTACCCACACCTCAACCATCTCTTCCCCAATACACTAGCTCTCCTCTACCATCACCAACAGCTACACCTCCATCCTCTACCTCTGCTCCAGTCACTGCTGAGCAAGTAGATCTTTCAGCCCTAGCTGACAGGATATATGAATTGCTAGCCCCCGGGCTATCTCTTCTTTTGGAGACCTCCTTGGCTCCCTTACTCCAGTCAGTGGCAGCTCTTTCTGCCAGGCTCTCCTCCTTAATCCCTCAGGCAATCCCTTCAGCAGTGTGCCTTGATCCAGCTTTGTCTGAATCTAGGCAGGGGGAGATGCCATATGAAGTGAGCTTGCCTGCTGTGTCTGTTGTTTCTTCAGCTTTTGTTGCTGTTGCTGCTGCTGTTCTTCAAGATCCAGTTCCACCTCCTATTGAAGTCTTTCCAGTGGACATCAGGTCCTTGCTCTCAGAATTTGATTCAATATATTTCAGTTGTCTGCCAGAGAAAGCTTGTTTTCCAGAGAGAGTTGCTATCCAGCCCCCAGAGGATCTCTCCAAGGCCCTTGTGCCCTTTTCTTGCTGTGATACCAGCATTATAACTTCCTTTGTTAACTCAGTATATGCTGCTGCTACTCCTGCTGAAAGCAGTGTTGATGTTTCTGATGCTGCTGTCCCTCCTGCTGAAGATATTGTTGTTGTATCTGTTGCTATTAGTGTTGTCAGTGCTGCTGCTACTGTTGTTCCAATTTCTGCTGATATCCTTATGACAGAGGCACATGATTTTGAGCCTTCTGTGTTTTCTGATGATATTCCTGCTGCTGATATTATTATTTCTGAAAGTGAAACTGTTGCTGCACCAACTGCTGTTATTACTGCTCTAGAACCTTCTGTATCTGCTGTTGTTACTGCTGCTTCAACTTCTGTTACCAGTTCTGTATCTACTTCTGCTTCAACCCAGCTCAAGAAAGATTTGATGAAAAAGATTGATGCTCTTTATGATGAACAAAGTTCTGAAAGTGATGAGTTCAAGACAGATTCTGATGATTCTTCTGCTACTATTGCCAGAAAGAGAAAGGCAAGGAGAAAAGCCATGAAGAGAGTACCTCCAGCCAAGGTCAAGGACAATAATGACATACCATATTATATTCTTCATGATTGCCCCATAACTGAGCACTGGATGCAGTATTCAAAGAATCAACTCAAAGCTATGAAGAAAAAGAGGAAATATGAAAAAGGATCTTCTCAATTTCAACATCCTCATCCTCCTCCACCACCTCCTCCTGATGCAGGTGCAGGTGGAAGTTCAGCTGCTCAACCCTATGCTAGACGTCAAACCCCATATCAGCCACATGCCAGATCCTATCATAGGGGAAGCCAGTCCAGGGGCTCTCAATCTAGAAGAGGAAATTATAGAGGAAATCAAAGAGAATTCCAGGTTTATTCTAAAGGATATTCAAGGCAACATCCCTACTCCAGGGAAGGACAAATCTCATCTGACACAACCTCTGGTCCTTTTCCCTATAAACTGAAGGAAGTAGTTTCTTCCAGGCCTCCTCAGGACAATCCATCAAATAGATATGAGCCACCAGTGCCATTTGAAGATCCTGAAAACAATCCAACTGCTTGGACTGCAAGGATGAAAGAGCTTGCTGCACTGGACCAGATTAAGAAAGCTAGAGAGCAAGGCAAAGACTCCTCCAACATCACTACATTATCTGAATAGAGAAAGAAAGAGTTGGAAAGATATGGTTCAAGCAAATTCTTTGATTCTGATAGATACATGGAGCTGCATCCTGAATCTGTAGTTCCAAGGCCCAGACAACAAACCTCTTTAGGTGCAGCAGATAACAAAAGATCAAAGAAGAAAGCTCTCAACCCCAATAGAGAAATCAAACTCATTAAGAGCAAGGAGAAGAAATGATTATGTAAGGTGACAATCACTCTGATTTCTAATTATTATCTGGGATGATATATATCTGTGGTTCTGCAATGTCCAGCTTATTGCTTTTCTGTATTGTTGCTTGAATGTTGTTATTTAATTTTTCCTAATTCTGTAAATAGTAATCCTAACCCAAATAGGGGGAGATTGTTGGAACACCCTATTACTAATTTGGGTCAGGATCACTATGTCTCTAGGAAACCAATGTTTGACCTCCTGTATAGATCTAAAGGTCAATTAGAATTGAGTCTAAGGGTTAGAAGTCTAGGTTTGGAAGCTGCCCTCAAGACCAAGAATTTTTCAGTTTGAGACTAAGTCATATCGTCGAGCTCAGCACGACGATTCGTCGAACTCCAATCAACGATCGTCTAGCTCAACTTCGACAGATCGTCGAACTCCATTCGACGATCGCTGAGCTCAACTTCAACAAATCGTCGAACTCCATTCGATGATCTTCGAGCTCAGTTCGATGATCTTGACTCAATATTGGATCTCTATCTCTGAGCTCAGTTCGACGATCTTTGAGCTCAGATCGACGATATTTTGTTGCTGTATAAGTCCATATCGCTGAGCTCAGTTCGACGATAACAGAGCTCAGTTCGACATTTTCTGATGACTTCAAGGATTTTTCAAGATTCAAATTCAGATCAGTTAAGGAGTTATTCAGCAATTAATTCAGATGATTTTCTAGCCGTTTTCATTTATTTCTGGACCGAGTTTCAAGGGATTATCAAGGAATGTTTCTTTGGACTTTCCACCAGAAGACATTTGCAATTAAGGATGCAATTAATGCAGGCCAACGGCTATTATTGACAGAGGATGTTTTTCTATTCAGTACCAAAGAATAAAACACAAGATTTATGAATCTCTCTCAGACACAACTTATCCTCAGAACACAGACAAGAAGAAGAAGAACAAAATATTCTCTGTCTCAAAGAATTCTCTCAAGAACACACACAAAAGGATATCAACAAATCTGAAATCCTCTGATCTCTTGTCTCAAGTGTTCAAGGCCAACATCTTTCAAAGACTCCACACACCTAACATTTCAGCTGTTGCTGAAATTATCATTTGCTGGAGATCAACTTCTGAAGGCCTATCACCCTATAGCAAAGCTTCTTTTCCTGAACATCTCAAGGACTCAGGGGGAGCTTTGACACCATCAAATCCACATATTCTTCTCAGCTGCTTTGAGAAAGAGAAGACTTCCATAAATCTCTCATCCCCATCTCTGTAAAGGGTTTCTCAAACTCCCTTCAAAAGTTTGAGTTTGGTTTTTGAGCACCTTGTCAAAAGCTCATTGGTGGCAAGACACCTGATCAAAAAATCTGATTTGGTTTTTGAGCACCTTATCAAAAGCTCATTGGTGCCCAGGACACCTGATCAACTCATCCTGCAGTGGATTCCTACCTATAGTGGTAGAAGAGTGGATGTACCCAAGTTTAGGGGAACCACTATAGTTCCTTGTATCTTCTAGCTTGCTTGTCTTTATTTTTGTTTCTAGCTGTGATTGTTCTGTGATTAATTTATGTTGTAGGTTATTCTGTGATTAGATTTAATAATTGCTTCCCTGTTCACTCAGATTACAACAATTATTGTAAAAAGTTTTCAAGCACCATATACTCTATTCACCCCCCTCTAGAGTATATCAGATCTAGCTGCACTTTCAGACCACTTATCTCCACTGATAGCTTCAATCGATAAGCTGCTTTGCCAATCCGCTCCAGAACCTCAAATGGTCCAAGGTACCTCGGGCTTAGCTTCTTCAAGCGTCGTACCCGCGAGACACCCTTGAACGGCTTAATCTTCAAGTACACCCAGTCGCCAATAGCAAACTCCATGTTCCTATGCTTGGCATTATAGTACTTAACTTGTCGGTCCTGAGCGATTAAAAATCTTTCTCGAATGGTTTGTACTAACGAGGTTGCATCTTCCACTTCTTGCCGCTTGTATAGCTTCGACTCACCCGTTTCCAACCACGATAACGACGTGCGACATCTTCTACCATAAAGGGACTCGAAGGGCGCCATCTGAATGCTCGCCTGGTAGCTATTGTTGTAAGCGAATTCCACCAAGTATAGGTGAACTTCCCACTGCTTCCCGAAATCCAGGATGGACATGCAAAGAATGTCTTCCATCGTCCTGTTGGCTCTCTCGGTCTGACCATCGTCCTATTGACTCTCCACTGACTATGTGACCAAGGAATGCTATTGAGGACAATCAAAACTCGCATTTGTAGAACTTGGCGTACAGTTGATTCCTCCTCAGCGTCTCCAACACCAAATGCAGATGCTTAAACTGATCCTCCTCACTCTGCGAGTACACAAATATATCGTCGATGAAGACGATCATAAAGTGGTATAGGTACTCCCTGAAAGTCCTGTTCATCAGATCCATGAACACTGACGGTGCATTAGTCATCCCAAACGACATGACCGTAAACTCATAATGCCCATATCTCGTACTAAAAGCTATCTTGGGGATGTCACTCTCCCTTATCCTCAACTGATAATACTCAGACTTAAGATCTAATTTCGAGTACACTGATGACCCAACTAACTGATCGAACAGATCATCAATCCTTGGGATCGGGTACTTGTTCTTTTCCGTTAACTTGTTCAGCTCTCGGTAATCAATACAGATCCGCAAAGTTTCGTCCTTCTTCTTCACAAAAAGGAGCGGTGCGCTCCACGGCGATGAACTTGGACGCACATAACCTTGTTCCAAAAGCTCTTGAAGTTATACATTCAGCTCCACCATCTCCTTAGACGCTAGCCGATACGGAGAGCATGACACAGGTTTCGCACCTGGCACTAGCTTGATGGTGAAATATATCTCCCGTTGAGGTGGGGCTCCAAGAAGATCGCCAGGGAACACATCAGGCTCTTCAGATACCACTAGGATGTTGTCCAAAGCAAGCTTAGGCTTCGAAGCCTCCACTAGCGTGAAGAACAGCTCTATACCAGCACGAACCGCCTAACCACCTGAAGAGCAGACATCAAAGTCTTGCTCGACCCTTTTAAGCCTGCAAATGTTATCTCACGACCAGTTTCCAACTTGACCTCCTTGTGATTGCAATCAATGTATGCATGTTGCTCCGAGAGTCAGTCTATACCAAAGATCACGTCGAACTCCCCTAGCGGCAGTAACGGCGCTTGCAAGTCGAACTCTTGACTCCCAAACCATACCTAAATGCAACAGACTCTCTCCACGCGCATTGAGCACCCATTAGACAACAACACATCCAATTTGTCTTTTGCCATCGAAGAAGGTACGCCGATGCACGATACAAATCCTTTGGACAATGAGGAGTGTGAAGCTCCCGAATCGAACGGTGCTCTCGCCGGATAAATAAAACGTGAAACAAAGCCTAGCACAAATAGTCCTAAGCTGACACGCGCAAGGGCAACAAGTATTTAAAGTTAATCTGCTATAAATTTAAGTCGTACCTGTCACCACGTCCACTCTAATAGTCTCGGGAAAAGTGTCCCAGCTTTCCATAGTTATTGCATTCACCCTGTTTTCGGCTTGAGTTCCCCTCGAAGCACCGGAAGAAGGGGCTGTACATGAAGTACTAGCCTTCTTATGGAACTTACAATACCCAGATTTTGAGGTAGTCAGCATTTTGAACACCATTTCCATTGCACTAGAGTACTCAACTACTCCTGACATAGCTTTCTTTGTCTTCTGAGCACCATCCCAACAATTTCGGGCAAAGTGTCCTTTCTTGCCACAAGTATGACAAGTGTAAGTAGCTTTGCTAGTCGATGTTCTAGCCTCCTTTTCAGCATTCTGCGGAATGCAGATCTTATAGGTCTTGCAGAGTTTGATACCCTGCTCACTGGCATCTGGTGAGTCTTCCTCAAATCTACTTCCAAAGATCTAGCCGACTCCACCAAGGCTCAGAATCCCAATAATTTTGGTCCTAGCAGTAGAATTCGCAGCTCACCACGCAGACCATTATAAAATCTATCGACTATAGACTACTCGTTCTCCAACTCAAAGCATGGGTAGTGGCTTATCATACGAAATTCTTGCAAATATTCGTCAATTGAGTGCGCTCCCTACACTAAACGCATGTTCAACTGCTCACCCGATGGTCTACCAAATGTCATTTGCACCATCATGCCACCCGGCGTTGAAGCCACATCAGGGGCAAAGTGTTGCATGTTCCTTCCATGTTGTGCATTAGTCACAGCGAACACCGCTTCAACGACCCTTCTTATGGTTTCAAATGAAGGAGGGGTCTCGAGCACGTCACTGGGTGCACTATATTCCTCAGAAAGCGAGCGTTCTAAAAGCCTTACACCACTCCTGGTCACCTATAGTCGCACAAAACACTGTTAAGTGACCGAACAAAATTGCACAAAGCAATTATAGGAACACACAGGTTCCTCAAACATGTGTATTTTCATTCCTAAGTGGACATTCATGGGTTCTTTTTATGTTATAACGATGACGTACACGCATGTGCTCACCACCCCTTAAAAGAATTCGTCCACGAATTCATTTAAGTTGACCGAAACCTGTAGTCTGATACCAAATTGTAACACCCCATATCCGTCACATAGCATATAATAGTATGTCCGGTCGGGGCCCGACGCCATATAACACATACAGACCGGAAGGTAACGCAATGGAAACCATCCTGACAATAACCAACGTCCTACACAGAGTATATTCTAGCGGAAGCAATTTAAAAGTTGCAAATAAAGAACCCAGACAACAGCATGAATGTCCACTACAAAAATCCAACAGGAATGAACGTACAAATACACAAGTATTTGGCCTTATGGCCTTACAAGAGTTTACTCAAATAAAAGTGTCTTCCAAACCTCGGCACGCAGGCCGGTCACACATGAGAAACAAAGTAAACATTCAAATACTAGGCCTTCGAGGGCCGGCTCAGCAACATGGGCTTTTGCCCGATATTTGCCACTAGGCTCTGAAGCACCTGCAAGCAACAATCCACTGAAGCGGTGGCAAACAAAAGCAATGGTCAGCTAAAGCTGACCAAATTATAACGACCCCGCCCCTAAACTCGGGGCGGCGATGCTCCTTCCCTGCAGTGCATTAGTAAAACCAAGCAAGATAGTGAAATTACAATTTAAGCACACTTCACTACAGGCATAGGCACACATGGCCATACACCCCGTGCTCTCAGGGCACTTATATGGTGAACTCGGTCCACCACCGCCCCTAGGACGGCAAACTCGTGAGCATTTGAGTTTTTCCGACAAAAGTCACGTCAATTGAAGACATCAATAGCCTCACACCCGCCCTCTATGCCATCGGTAAGCCCCTAAAACCGAACCACATAGAGCGGGAATGGTTCCACTCAACCCGTTGCTCACCTCACCACGACAATTTAAGTCATCGACGCGGGTCAAGCTTCCCCGAAGCCCGAGTATCGAACACACAGTATTACATAACCCAGTTATGTACAAGTTGGCTCCCAGGCCACCAAGATGGCAGAACCACGCTTCTGCCCAGTTTTTTGGGTGCACCTTGATGTTAGTCCCCAAGGCTCCCTGTTGTAATCTACCGCGCAGAAAACCCGAAAAACAACCATTGGCGTGAAGTCTTCTCCAGCCATTCATGCAATGCAACATCACCGATCCAGACCAACTTGTCCGGGTAGGCTTCATAGATCATACCTATGTCCGTTTCTCGATGACGGACTCTACATGCAAAACAATGGGGACTATTCATGTCTACCCGAAGAAACAACTCACACTCACCGCATACTCGCGAGAGAGGGCTTCCTATGCAAGGGAAAAGAGGACTTCATATGTCTAAGATGAGAATCATTACCCTAGCATTCCTCTTCGGCGCCATGAAGATCTATGTGGATGAAAAGCACCGCGACATCCTCGCCTCCGTAGATCCAAACTCGGCTTGCGATTTGGGGCTCTGAAGCTCCTCTGACGGCCGGATCTCTCCTTCTTCTTCTTCCTTGCTCTCCCCTCTCTCTAGAACTTTAGAAATAGAAAGATCAAATATAATGAGGGTTTCTAAACCTTATTCCAGGGTATATCCCAGCAAGGGCAGCCCTGAGCCATTAGATCCCAAAGTAAGGAAACGGACGGACACAATTTGCGCTTAAAATCCAAAACCTGGGCCTAACACGGTTTGTGACACGCCCGTTTCCAAGGCCGTGTGCCCCATTCGAAGCCAAAACCGTCGCATCCCTAAAAGTACATAGGCTCTCGACACGCCCGTGTCAAGATTGACATGGCTGTGTCATCCAGTACACGCCCGTATAGATGGGCGTATTCCTCCATCGACACAGGACCAACACCAACCCGAGGACAATAGGGGTATTCGACACGCCTGTGTCCCATTTGACACGCCCGTGCCAAACTAGAACACGCCTGGGCTCCAGGCTGTGTTTCTCCCCCGACACAACTCGGCCAACTACCCAAGTAGGACACGACCTGGGACACGCCCGTGTCTCAGGCTGTGTTCACTGTTCGACGATCGTCGACTGAAATTCCGTCGACCACACGGTGACCGTCGTACCCGAGCGCAACACAGCTCTGGGACACGCCCGTGTCCCAGGTCGTGTGACCCCTACCAAGTTCCAAACTTGGCTCAAAACGCTACCCGTCCCTCTTTTAAGTTTCGGGGCGTTACACGTATCCTGCTCTGTGTCTACTCGAGTGGGTCTCGAGGGGGTGTCACGAGTATGTCATAAATGTCTCGAGTACTGGTGGGACACGGGCGTGTAAGCCATGTGACACGGGCGTGTCATGACCAATTACTCGAGTGATTGTCTCGAGTAGGTCTTGAGTGGGTCTCGAGAGCTAGACACGGGCGTATCAGCCATGTGACACAGACGTGTAGGCCATATGACACGGGCGTGTCACATGGTTGTGTCCTGTTCTGGATAAGTCAGTTCGTGTGCCGCTTAAGGTATACACCCTGTGACACGGGCGTGTCACAGGGCATGTCAAACCCGAAATAGCTATTTTCAGGAAATTTGTTGCCATTCGTTTCCTTTCTATGGGATCTGATGGCCCATATTTTTCCTTGCTGCTTTAAGGCTGAAAGTGAGAAGAGAAGTCTCACTTTTATTTTTGTCGTTCTCTGTCTAAAAGAGTTAGAGAGAAGGGATAGTAAGGAGGAGGAGGAGGAGGAGAAGGGATCTGGCTACTGGTGGAGCTTGAGAGTTCCGAGCTAAGGTCTGAGGCCAGATTTATGGAGGCAAAGCTGCTGCACTGCTTTCCAACCGGCTAGAATTCCATGGCTCCGAAGAGGTCGTCAAGGGTAACGATCTTCATTCTTGGACATGTGAAGTCCTTCTTTTTGGCATGTGCATGGATTTCCCCCACTAGAGGGTGGATTGCTAAGGGATTTCCTTGGGTTGATTCTTGGAATCCCCAATAGTTTTGCATATAGATCCGGAAATGGAGTACGGAATAGGCATGTTGTGTGAAGCCCATCTAGACAGGTTGGTCTGGATTGGTGATGTTGCATTTGTACACCGGAGAAGACTCCACAGTTAAACGTGTAGTTTGTGGGGTCGATGGGTTGGGCCTATGAAGGGCAGTAGCAGGAAGTACTGGAGTGGTAGTCCCGGAAAATACCCTTATGATGCTTGTGATGTGTGCTATGGCAAGACCAGTTTTCTGGCACTGCAGGATGCTGCAGGGTTTGGGTGGAGTTGGGTGCAGAAAGTGAGTTTTGCGGAACCCACGAAGCGATCATGAAGGACGCTAGCATGAACTCCCCTTGTTGAATGTGAATCCAGTCCCTTGGTGGACATTGTGGCTAGTGTGAAGCCAGTCCTATGGTGGACATCGTTGCAATTATGAAGCTAGTCCTTGGTGGACAATATGGTTATTGTGAGCTTGATGAGCTCTTTGAAAGGCCTCGTGCCGAACAGGAATGGTTAAACCAACCCGCGCCTTATATTTAGCCTCGAGTATGTTGGTATTCGGTGATGGCAAGGCGACTTGAGCAACGGGGGGTGGCTGATCCGTACTTGCATTATGTCTGTCCGACTTGAAGACCTGAAAGTGCGGTCAGTTGGAGCGCATAATGAGAGTCTTAGGCCTGCGCGCCGGAAAGACTAAATGCTCAATTTTACTGTTGGATTTCGGACCTAGAACGGTGGTGGGACCCTGGTTCGCCGGTACACCAAGAATGTGCCCTGAGTGCACGGATCGTCAGGCCTCGTGGTTGACGGTTGTGATGGATTGCTTGTGCGTGAGAGCACAATATGTGATATATATATATATATATATATATATATATATATATATATATATATATATATATATATATATATATATATATATATATATATATATCTGTCGATGAATTACTATGCCTGCAGGGAAGGAATATCACTGCCCCGGGAAAAAAAGGGTAGGGTCGTTATAAATTGGTCAGTTGAATGCTGACCGTTGCCTTGTTTGCCACCGTTGGGTGGGATGTCCTTGTGCATGTTTTGGAGAGCCAAGCGGGACATATAAATGTTGAAGTCCCTGTTGTTGCTACTGCTAGCCCTTGAAGGCTAAGCTGAAAAATGTTATGTTTTGTTCACGTGTGGTTGGCCTGCGCGCCGATATTTGAAATCCACACTTTTGTAATGAGTAACTGTAAGGCCATAAGGCCAAACGGTATTTGCTGTACATTCCTTTGAGAGTTGATATATAAATGTGGATGTTTATATTTATAGTGGACATTCAAGGTTGGAGTTCTATACTATTGTTAAAATCTTTTGCTAGCATGCTCTGAGTTAGGATGCGATTGTGTTATGGTATTAACCTGTAACTCATCCTAATTAGTGAACCTAGCCCAAATCCAAAATAGGGATCTCTTAGCATACCCCCTATAATTCAACTCGTATGCATCAGCAAACCTGGCAAGATGTTAAAACTCTCGCTGATATTTTGTAACTGTCTTGGATTCTTGTTTAAGCTGTAAGAATCTTTCTTCAAGTTCATCCTGAACGGTAGAAGGGATGGAGTGTTCCAAGAAGGCTTCCGTAAACTCACTCCAACTAATCTCCGTGTACACTCGGCCTTGAAAGGTGGAGCCCATGAGGGACTTCCACCACCTCTTGGCATGAGATTTCAATACTGACACGGCTAATGCACAGCCATGTTAGCTGGACATCAGATTCCTGCCATTAGTTCTTGCACTGAGTCGAGCCATTTTTCCGTACGCACGGCCGACTCTGTCCCAAGGTAAGCAGGCAGAGAGAGAGCTTGGAAAGTGCTCAACCAATTATAGCCTGGGGCTTGTTGTTGCACCGTAGTATGTTGGGACCTAAAGGCATCCAAAATAGCCGTAAGGGTCTGCCCTAGCTCCGACTGCTGAAACTGTATGGGTACGGTAGGGGCGGGAGTGCCCACTACTGGATCTACATGAGCTAGGATCTACATATAAGGTACAAACCTAAGGTCAGGTTGGCTAATCGTAGGGTCAAAATTGGACATACTTATTGTGAATTACATATGGGCACACCACTACTTCCGCTAAGTCAGTTTGTTTCCAAACTGACTAATCAAATGGGGGTGACACCATTGTTCAATGACTTCTTTAGTTCAAGATAGCAGCAAGCTGATACCATTTGTAAGACCTCCCACTCGGAACACAAGACACGATCGAGGGAAGTCTTATTCCCAGAATAGCCGCCTTGTAGTAGGGCCAACACATGGGTCGACCTATACCACAATATGCCTATCATTCCGGCTAAAACCAATATCATCATTTCCAACCCAATAAAAGAATTAAAGCAGAAGTCAAAACCCACATAAGTATGTAGTCTAAAACGAATACATCAAATAAAAAGAAGAAGCCAAGGCTTCTATAATATTAGAGTACAACATGTCCACGAAGGCTACAAAATGAGCCTCTCAAAAACTCACATCAGTCATTGACGGCAGCGATGGTATAATCACTTCTGGCTCTATCGTCCTAGCCCGGCAGTCGTCCTACATAACCTTCTACTGCTCTATCTGCAGGGTTTCCTCCTAAAAAGAAAGATGTAGCAACCGTTAATCATACAGACTAAGTGGCTATCACATTCGCTCCCCTGGAGACTCTTAGGCATCGGGAGGAGAAAATAAGAGGGGTACAATATATATATATATATATATATATATATATATATATATATATATATATATATATATATATATATATATATATATACAAGCAGTAGTCCAAAATAAGTGGCAAGGTGCTAAACTATATCAGAGTAATCATCAATTTATCAGAAGTAAGTACAATAATTTATACTAGCAGTTCTGCCATCAATAGCAGTGTATAAGTATGAATAAACAACAGGAAAGTAACTCAACTTATATGAATGCCCATATAGACACATAAGTTAAGGACCGGCTTAACAGTAAAGTAACTCATCATATAAGAGTGCCCATACAAACTTATATGATATGGATCTTATGTATTTAATGCAATGCAATGTTATGAATGACTTATGATGACTCACCCATATTTACACACTTGCATTTGATATGTCGACAAAGACTTGAAGTTCCCACTTTTCGAGCAGGTAACTAAACTCTCAGACGTCATCCGTTGTGGCCAAACGGTGATAGTATGGCGGGCATCTCCACTACTAGTCTAACATCCACACTACCTGGCCTAGGCCTCCGTACACCACAATGCTAAGAACACAACAACGGAGCTCAAATGCGTGCTATGGTTCAGAGGGGTCTTGGGCAGATGTGCACCAAGAACACAACCCAAACTTGCCTACCGGTGTGGCACGGAAAGGGCCTCGGGAATTAGCACCAAGGATAATGCCAATCCATCCACTTGGCATGGAAAGGGCCTTGCAAATGAGCAGCGAGGACATAGCCAAACCGTCCAAAGTCTATATGTCAACTCCCGTCGGTGTGACGACTGGCGAGCCCGTAGACCTGCCACACCATCCTTAACCCAGGATTATGCAACTGCGTATCAACTCACACTGCATGCAATTTCACATTTAAGGGCTCTACTATGATTTTATTTTATTTATTCACATCCCATGCCCAAAAGCACACAATGGCTCCACACCGAGTCCCTTGTCAACACATCATTCTAGTGCGGCAAACACACATGAACTTTCAACCCTTCCAATTTTACATACCACACAAAGATTCATCATTTACACATGTGGCATGCCACCTTACATAGTACATCAAACCCACTCTGCTACCCATTGGGAGACATAACTCTAAGCAGTGGATGACTAAGCACATCTCATAAATCATCAAACCACATGGCCATGCATTAACCTCAACAAATTCCTTTTTAAAGTCAAGCATTCACAATCGATTATGCTTCCACAAGAATATCATTTGTACAATCAAATGTATCAATTTATTTTTTAACTAGCTTGCCCAAACCATGTACTTGTCAACCTTCCTCAAACCGCCAATACAATCATATTCCATCAAACCATTTGTTTATCATGATTATGTGTAGCCTGAGTTTACCAAAACCTCAACCTTATTTACTTTCTTAAGGATCTATCCCATCAGTCCTTTGTTTATCTCAAACATCCATAAATTAAGTTCAGCAATTCACAAAGTTAGTTTGTTATGACCTCTCTACCAAATTCAAACCCGGATCCATACTAACCCGAGAACAACATGTACTTAAGACTTGACTCTATAAAAACTTCGACTGTACATTTCTAAGTCTACAGGACTCGTATGAAAACGTGTAACTATCCGTTTGAAAAGTATTTTTAAGGGCTACGACTTTCATGTTTAGTCGAAAGCCTAGATCTGGCAGTAACATAACTGACAATGACCTCGAAGTTCGTTGCGCACAGAAAATAGATTTTTGCACGCATCTTAAAGCAAGATGAATGACATCGGTTCATCTTCTTCCTTTAGACATTTAATCAAAAATATATACAGAACTTCATCCTAACTTTGTTCACCCTCAATAGACCATTTCTCTTCACGAAGCCAAGTCCACCATCTTCACAAAGAAGTGAGGAGAGGTTGAAGACATCACATCTCTAGGGCACAATCTTTAGCATGCTCTCTACCTTGGAGATCTTCATCTCACAAGCCAAACTCTTTTGAGTCGACATCTCTCCTAGAAAATAACTACAAATCTAGCACTAAGGGAGAGGGTAGGAAGCTTACCTCATTTCTGGCGGTTCCAGCCAAGGATCTCGTCACTCTCCTTGGGGGGCATCTTTTCTCGTTGGTGTTGTTATTTACAGGGAAAGAGAATGGAAAAACTTTCCCAAGAAATCTGACTCTGGCCACTCCTTCTCTTCTGTCAGTTTAGGCAAGTAACGGCTCGGCAAAAATAGCGAAGTGACGACTAGGTTTTCCTGTATGTCTTCTTTTATAATGAGAAATTTGGGTTGAACCTCTTTGCCACGTGTCACCCTACTGTTGGACCGTCTATTATTACATTAAATATATCGTTTTGAAAAGACGTGTCAATTTAGCGTCAATCACGAAATCCAGTTCAGCCCGTGTATAAGAATCAGAAACAGTGGACCGAAAATATGCCAAGTCAAATTCGTCATGTATAGCATACTCACTCGACGAATCGTCGAGATTCGTCGTGATCACTAGACGCCTTATATAAGTACAACACTTCTAAGTTAAAATCGTCGAGAGTGCCTCCTTTACTCGACGAATCGTCGAGTGGCGTCGAGTGCACTCAACACACTCGACGCCTCGTTGAGTACAAATCTTTTTAAGTCAAAAAAATCGCTGAGTTTGGAACCTTCACTCGATGAATCGTCGAGTGGGGTCGAGTGCACTCGATGCACTCGGCGCCTATAGTCCCAAAATAGCTATAAGTAACAAAGCGTTGAGTTCACTTCCCTTTACTCGATGAAACGTCGAGTGTCGTCGAGTGCACTCAACACACTCGACACCTAGAGTTCCCAGAATAATTCTACGTCAAAAGCTTTGAGTGGTGTTGAGTCCACTAAACGCCTCAGCTTAGTCCGTCGAATGGCATTGAGTACACTCAACGCACTCGATGCCATGAGTCCAGAAAATATTCTAAGTAACAATTTCGTCGAGTGGTGTTGAGTCCACTCAACGCCACCACATCCAGAGTACTTCTAAGTTATAATTCGTCGAATGTACTCGAGTGCACTCAACGCACTCAACGCCCTAAGTTTCTACAAGTATTCTAAGTAAAATTTGCTCTATTCGATGAGTCCATTCGACTCACTCGACGCTTCCTGAGCCTGAGTCAATTCTCTTGACTCAAAAAGTGTGTGAGGGGCCTAGCGTGAAACGGGACATTACATAAACACTGTCGGTTTTATTTTTATAGTATCGACTTAACCATTAAGTTGATACTGACACATTTACATCGATATCCAGTATATCGATTTAAGCTTTACTAATATACACAATATTGGTTTAAGCTTAACTGTGTCGACCTAACAATTAAGTCGATATTGACTTGTCGACAGACTATAAAGTTGACATACATTATGTCAACTTGATCTCTAGTTGATATCATAATATTGACTTAAAGTCTAAACGATATAGACTTTCTCCAAATCATTCAAAGCTTGGCTCTCTACTCATTCCCATATGAGTCGGGTCATCCTGACCATTTATATATTTTCTTGTACGTTATTATGTGCGACCCAATAAGCTCATATTACGTTGGAAGTGAGACTTCATTGACTACTTCTAGATCACGTAAGACCCTAACAGGGATAAGTCAAAAAATCTAAGGAAAACAACATCTAAACGATGCAGTTATTTAATTTTGTTAATAGGCCAGAAAGAAGCTTTATGTGAAGAATGAAAACTTGAAGTTATGTGTGAAACACATAATCACGAGGTGGCAAATATGAATATGTTTTTGCTGAAAGATTAAATATCGAGGAATAAAATTTAGTTCTAGACATGTATGCGTCTAATGTGAAATCTAAGAAAATACTTTTCACTCTTAAAAAGAGGAAATAAATAAAAGTTCAGTCATGAAAAATATATGCAATGAGAGACACAGATTGCATAACAAGGAATTAAAAAGTGATACATCAATACAATTTCCATAAAAATGTATAAGTGAAACATGTTAAGTCAGCTTTAGCAAGTTGAATAAGGAGAAAAACAATTTAGAGAGCTTGTTTTTTGTTCAATTGCACATATAATAATAGGTATGACATTAATTTTTTTGTCCTTTGTATTTTTATCAGATGAAACTCAGGGCAATTATAGGTGGACACTTGATCGTTTCAAAAATCATTTTATATTATTATTCATTACCTTTGGTGTAATTTTTTTTATTATTAATCATTACCTTTGGCGCATGTAACCGACATGGAATTGACACATCTTATGTCAAGGGCACATTCATAGAAACATTTTGACAAATTATAAGAAGTTTTTCAAGGAAGAAAAAGAATATGAAAAGTTTCTCGGTGTATAAAAATGGTTGGTTGGTCTTAGAACTGAGATTGAATTCTATATGCGTTAGACATTATGTCATTATATTCTTCTTCATATACTGATATTGTGGCATATGTTAGCTCTACATTGGTGGAATCATACACAGAGTGCTTTTTATTGACATGGGTTGACAAATACATACACATGAGGAACTCAACTAAAAATTGTGTAAATAGTCAATTAAAAAAAATTCAAGAAGTTTCTAATGGCAACTTGATGTAGGCCAATGGTTCCGACGGATTAAACTACGTGCTCTTGGGTTCGACAATTAAAATAGGATACGTAGGGTGCAATATTTCTCTAAGTACGCTACAGTTGATTTCAACTAAATAGTGGCACAAACATTATCACGCACAATGCAAATGGACGCTACCCCTTTTAGAGATTAAACAAGGGCTATATGCCAATGTTTGCTCAAGCGAATAGTACCTACCCGATCTGGATAATTAGCAATTCAAAATTAAATCTATCTGCAAGCATTCACAAAACCAACACGAGAGAATCTGGACTAAAATAGCAATTTAAACAAAGGCTAAATTCAATCTCAAATTAATTTAAAACGAGGTAGCACAAAATCACTTGAATGCAAGGGGAAATCAAGGGTAATGAACCCGATCTCTACTTTTAACATCCCTCAAACAACTAGACCCCTAGGAATGGTTTTGTCATGAGCAGGTCATGACAAAACCCAAGGAATCCCAAAGAGACCAAGATCAACCCAACCATATTTCTGGTCAACCTAGCCCAAATAGGCTAACCCAAGCTCAAGCCTCCTCATGTGGCTTCTTTAGGGAATAATGTGCGTGGAAGGGCTGCAAATAGTCCTTCAGATTGACCAAGTCAACTTGGTGACTAGGAGAGAGGGTGAGTGTAACAACCCAAATTCTGGGAGTAGCAAAATTTGGGTGACACGGCCTGGGACACGGGCGTATCCCAGGGCGTGTCCCGCTCGGGTTGAAGAGTTGGGCACTTGGTCGACGAATTTTGGTCGACGAAGTTTTTGAGTGGTCACGCCCTATAACACGGGAGGGGTAGGGGGCGTGTCCACTCGGTTCGACGAACTGTCAAGCATCGATCGTCGAGTGCCGATCGTCGATCGTCGAGTGTCGATCGTCAAGCACGGGGTACACGGCCTGTGACACGGGCGTGTCACAGGGCGTGTCCCGTTGTGTCGAAAGGTTGAGTGCCGATCGTCGATCGTACAGTGTCGATCGTCGAGCATGGGTACACAGCCTGTGATACGGGCGTGTCACAGGGCGTGTCCCGCTGTGTCGAAAGGTCGAGTGTCGATCGTCGAGTGCCGATCGTCGATCGTCAAGTGTCGATCGTCGAACATGGGGTACACTACCTGTAATACGGGCGTTTCACAGGGCGTGTCCCACTGTGTTGAGAGGTCGACGATTTTCTCTCGACTGGGTGTCGAGTGGGTTACACGCCCTGCGTTACGGGCGTGTCTTGGCCGACATAGGCGTGTACCACGTGTCACAGTAACCTCCATTTCCACGATAATGGAGGAGAGAGAAATGAGGAAGGAGAGGGAAGGAAACGGTTCGCCAAAATCCACATTTAATGGCTGAATTCAATTTCCCAGGGAAGGGGAGAAGTTTCCAGCCATTTCCCCTGGCCTTCAGACTTGGTTCAGCTCCTCCCCTCCTCCATGGCCGAGACTAGCCATTAATGGCTTTGAAGGACATTAATGATCCAGCCCCTCCTCTCCCCATCTGAAGCTTTAAACACCACCAGTGAGTTGAGAGGAGGCTTTCCCAATCCTTACCCGAAGAAACCGAGCCTCCCCACCTTGCAGTTGAAGAAGCCGAGCGACGCAACTTTCAGAAATGGCTTCCCGGCGATCTTCCCGACTTCAGGCCGCCGGCAAGGTCCAATCCTTCTCCTCTATGCATGCTAGATCTAGACTTGTTTAGGTTGAGAAGTCGGGCTCAAATGAGCCGGATCGGAGAGAAACTTTCCTTGAAATTCCATGAAAAATGGTGGTGAGAGTTCGCCGGAAACCGCCGCCTCCGGCGGAATGGTCGCCGCCAAACGCTAGCCACCACCTCAACGGAAGTGGTGGCGGTGGTGGCCGGCCAGGGAGGTGGTCGGGGTGGCCGTAAAGTCGGCTGGAAGAGGCTCCAGGTCGGGCCAATCTTGACCCTTGGCTGGAGGTTGAGGATGAACGGATGCCATCCGTTTTGATCAAGGCGATTCAAATGATATTAATGTTATTGATTTTTCTGGAGATTATTAGCAGTAGATATTTTTAATTATTAAAAAAATACTTAGATGCCTCTACTATAAACGTGGTCAACATAGAAAATGTAGCCCTTGATGTCTAGTGTAATGTAAAATTGATTTCACTCAGTTTGGAATCTTGGTGTGACAACAGCACTCGTTTTGGTGCAACCTATACATAAGCATGACCAAACATTTGAATTAGTGCCCACACCAAACCACTCATCCAAATGCTTTGAACTTTTGAACATAGGCTCCTCATAGCCGTCCTCTTAGATTGTACAAAAATTAAAAATTTTGGAAAAACTTTTCTATAGTTTTTGTGAAAAATTAATAAACCAATTATAAATTAATTAGGTGTCATAAACACCTCAAAATCCCCCCAAATTTGGGTGGGTGGTCTTAGAAAGAATGTTAGGGCTTTGGTAAAAATTACATCTCCTTTGGAGATGTTTTGATTGGGTTTTATCCAACCCTTAGGTTGGCCCCTTTTAGGGTTAATTAGGTCAAAGCACCACCTTTGGGTTTTGAGTGGTCAAATCACCTCAACAGAGGCTGATAATTTGGCAACTGAATTTATATGGCATGTAACACCCTCCAATGGAATTTGGGGTGGTTAAGAGCAGGGTAGCCATAGAACCCTAGGGTAGGTCCCTTAATGGGGATTTTTAGGGTTTGAAGGTCATGGGGCCAAATGACCTTGGAATGACTTGACAATTGGTGGAGAGGACCATAGGGTTGGTATAGTGCTCTAGTTAAAATTTTAGAGAATTTGGAAGCTTCAAACCCCCTCAAAACCCTAACCCTAGTTTAGGGCACCAAAACTAATTTGGAGTATTAGGCTATCAAATCACTTTAAAATCACTTGAAATTTGGGATGAGTGGTGTTTAATGTTTGTAAAAGCTCTGAAGATTTTTGTTATGAATTTAGGATTATTATTTTGGATACTTCATTAACAATTTAGTAATTTGTAATATTTGTTTAGAAATTTATTATGAAGGAACTACTTGCTGGATATTGATGAACTTTAGCCAGAGAACTCCTTCTTTTGTTTTAAAGCTCTATCAATATTTATGGGATTTTTGGAAGAATATTTCTGAGGGTAGCTTCATTAAGTGTTGATTCCGATGAAAAATTAATATAATTTATTTTGGAGTCTAGCGAGCCTCTAAAATTATGATTTTTGTACAATGATATTTTCTGAACCATATTAAGATTCTGTAATTCTTACATAATTTTCTGATGAGTAATTTTGGTGCTTCCTTCTTTTCATATGATTAAGGGAATTATATTGGATAAATTAATTAGAGGTCACATATTTTCTGAAAAATTATGGAAATTAATATCTAGTCATATATCTCTGTTATTTAGTGTTCAAAATTTTTGGGTGGTCATTACTTGAGTAGATCATATAGTTCATGTTCAAAATTTCCCATGGCCAAACATTTGGAAAAATTCAATAAATATCAAATTAATTAGAAAAATTATGATTATCTGATTTTAGACTAAACTTGTTATGATATACCTCTGGTAAATTTTATAGGAGATTTGGAAGAAAATCCGGAGTACCTCCTTTATACATCTCATATAGTATAGGGTGGTCTGCATATAGTAACTGTGGAAACTGAACTAGAGTGGGTAATGAATTTGAAGAGTTGAATCCTTACTAGGTCGCTGGTTTGGGTAAATAAATGAGAGATCTGATCAAGGGTAGAAATCAATAATATTAAGTGTCTTGCGAAAGGGAGCTTTGGGCGTAATCTCATCATAGTTTCTAGTGCCTTCGAGAGCCCTTCATGGGTAATACCTTGGGCAGTCCTGGGCTAACGTAAACCTTAGGAATAATTTGGGCAAGAGTAACCCTAATTATAGTTTCACCTTACACTCATACCTATACAAGTAGGGAGATGAATTGGTAGAGAAAGGATAGTGTAGGCCCGTGGCCTAAGGGCTTACTGGTAGAGTTAAATGGACTCGGTATTGATTTGGAAGTCCGGGGAGCTGGATGCTCGGGGACTTGGAAAAAAAGAGACTTGATTAGTCTAGGGAGCCGTGGGGTCGGGAACATGGTGAACTAGTAGGCTCGGTAGTCTAAAGAGCTGGAGGCTCGGTACTATAATTAGATACAAACTATCATGGTTGCATGTGCATAACAGTGGTGGGTCCTCGGTATTGGACGATCGATTACACCGTCGTCAGTACGTTGACTCGGGGAGACTAGCTAGTTTGCTAGGAATAGTACGGAAATGTACGTGAGGGGCTAGACGGGGTAGTGTGATTACCAGTCTAGGAGTGGAGAGGCCCAACCCACTGTCTCCGTTGGCCACGACGGGAGGCTCCTGAGAGTTTAGCTAACTCCAAAAAGGGGAACTAAAGGTCTGTGCGCATAGAGTCGTGTGTGTGAGTTGCACTTGCATGTGTATACCATAACATACTTGTATGTCATAGCATAATCATTGCATTTAACCTATGACACCTATCGTATAAAATGGTATGGGACGTTTTATATGATAGGCCCTGCAAAATGACCCCTTGGTCTACAGGGGTAATCCCTATAAATCAACGGTTATATTTCTCGTTGCTCTTACTTACTCTTCTTACTGCTTTTACTTACTTGCTACTCCTTATTGTTTACTTTTGTTACATACTTGTTTACTCATGTTTAATTATTGTGATACCCCTGCCATACCTTAATATTTTATTACCTAGGGTAGATGTCACCTGCTTGATCACGCCCTGCTTTTGGTCCTCCTTTTCACTCCTTTCCACCTGGTGCCTAGGAGCCACGGGTAGAGGGGTGAGGGGATTGTTGACTGAGTCTAGTTTGACTGACGGTCGTTTGACCACCATATTTTAGATGCTCCAGATGGGAGACAGGGAACAACCGCAGGAGACGCAACACCAGCAGGGTACGGTGTAGATGGAGATGGGCCAGTGTAGCTCGGGTGGACAGGCATCCGGATCCGTGAGTGGAGTCGAGTATTAGTAGTTTTACTTTTACGAGTGAATTGTAGTGAGGTTATCATGTACCGGGCTTAAGCCAATATTCACTTTCTCGCGTTGGTACTTTGATGAATTGTAAATATACGTATTTTTGTGCACATTAATTTTGTCGTTTTCATTTATTTTCGTCATTTTTACTTATTTTTGTTCAATAAAATGCTCATATTCTTGTAAATTTACTACTAACTTGTTTTATTTTATTTTTCAGAAAAATTCCAAAATCTGCCAAAATTGGGCAGTACACGCCCGTGTCATTTGGATCACGCCCGTGACCGGGGCGTGACAGCTCAAAATCCTGTGAAGTTGCAAATTTCTGAAGTAAAAAGCTTGTCATGCCTGGAGTCACGCCCGTGTCACCCGACACGGGGCGTGACACAAGCCCGTGTCCCCTCCACTCGACGAATTCAGTTCAACGATCGTCGAACCCGAGACACGCCCGGAGTCACGCCCGTGACCTAGGGTGTGACTCAATCTCAGCTCGACGATTTCATCTCGACAATTTCCGCTCGACGATTGTCGAGTGTCGACATCAACCAACACGCCCAGCGTCACGCCCGTGACCGTGGCCGTGACTTCACCAACTGGCCCGACAAGATGCTGCCGAAGACTTTTGACGCAACCCGCACCCGGTTCTACCTCCCCGACACGCCCAGCGTCACGCCCGTGACCTGGGGCGTGACATCCTCGAACTCAGCCCGAAGTCAACTTTCCTGTCAAATCGTCGGCCGCCATCATGAATAGTAGTGACACGCCCCCCCGACACGCCCGTGTCGGAGGGCGTGTACTTAGAATTTTTTGCCTATAAATTGCCCATTTCTGTAAGGTCCAAGGGTTCACATTTTTGAGCCACTTTTTATGTGTTTTGTGGGTTGCATCCGTGATTTCCTTGCTATGTAAGGAGATTTCTTCCCCCTTTTTCTTTCATGTTTGTTTTTGCTTTAGCTTTAGCTTTGTAATAGCTTGTAATAGTTTCCTTTAATCAATAAAAATGTTAGTTTTTCTCTTCTTATTTGGCTTTGGAATGAACTCTTGTGCCCACTTTTCTTCTCATTTTATCCTTAGTTTCACCTTTATTTTTTCTCTTTATGAAAAGTGTGTGTGTGTGTATGAGTGTAACATGTTTAATAGTAATGTTTTTAATTTGTCTTCATGATAGGTTTTGTAGTAGATTTCATTTCCAAGCATGGTATGATGTGGTTATCTCATCTTCAACATGTTCTTCCTTAATGTTTTTTGTTTATTATTTCATACTTATGTATTTGTAAAAGAGATTTGAAAGTGAATTTTATTTTCTTTTCTTAGGTTTTTTGTAGGATTGTAAAACTTCTTTTTGTTCTTTTCATTTTCTTTTTCACTTTTTTATCACTTTTATGAAAACATAAGAATGAAAATCTTGTAATTTTAATTTTCCAAGAACATTGGTTTTTAATTTTTTTTGAAAAAAACTTTTGTTCTCTAAAAAGTTTATTTTGTTCTTTTTATTTGTTTTTGGCAAAACCTAAGCATGAAAAAGTAAATGTTTTAATTTTTAGGTAACTTTCATTTTGCTTTTAATTTGTGTGTGTGAGTGTATGAGAATAATGTTTTGATGCTTTGTTCAATTTATGTACAGTGTGTGAGTGTAGGTGTTAGTTTTTCATGCTTTATTTTTCATGCTTTATTTTATCGTTTTCTTTAATTATGTAGAGTGCGTGTGTGTAGGAGTTAGTTTTATTACTTTCTTTCAATTCTTATAGAGTGTGTGTGTTTGTGTGCATTTATTTCCGCCTACTCGTTAAGAGTTAAATGGCGCATCGTTTTCATTTCCCGCCTACTCGTTTGAGTAGGACTTGTAATTTTTTTTCTTTATTTTTTCGCCTACTCACTTGAGTTAAATGGACGGACTTTATTTCCCGCCTACTCATTTGAGTAGAACTTGTAATCGCATTTATTTTCTCCTACTCATTTGAGTAGGACTCGTTTTCATTTTAGTCTTACTCGTTTGAGTAGGACTTGCAATTTTCATCTTTTATTTCCCGCCCCCACTCGTTTGAGTGGGACTTGCAATTTCAATTATGCAAATTTCTTTCATGTGTAACTTAGTTTCTGTTTTATTTATAATTTGGACTGTGCGTGAGTTCTTGTTTTAGCTAACTTTTCAGCTTTCTAAATGTTTGTTATTTTTTATGTCCTCTTCTTATAATCATTTAGTGTTTAATTTCAAACTCGCGTCTTATTAAATTATAAATCCGTCCCTATACCGATGTGTGGCTAATCGCTATTAGCCTCGGCATCGAAGAGCATTGGGACATTTAAAATGATTTGTAATAATTGAAGCTCTTTATTTTCATTTTAATTTAAGGACTTAAGGTTTACCCCGGGTTAACGACGCGTAGGACCACAAGTCGATGTGTGGGCCCTATTTCCGTTATCCATACACTAGCTAGCCGAGAGGCCGTGCATATGGACAGATCACCCCTAGGTAAATAGAGTTGTGTGCATACCCTCGAGAGAGGACAAGCGTAATTCTACCGGATTGAGTTCCCCACCCAATAGCGGGGTTCTTAGCGTAAAGCGGGCGTTAAGAGGAATCCTTCGTCGGACTAACGTTCGGTCGAATAGTCTTAACGTTCAGGTGAGCAATATTCCTAGAGATAAGTGCGCTCACATTTGTGGAACCTCCACGGCCAAGTTGCCTTTTAATTAATTTGAAAACTAAGTCCCATAATTATTAAAAATTATTTTAGTCTTAATCCGATTCGATACCGAGCGTTAACCCTTCATCGAATATTTTCTAAATCGTTTTTTCTCTCTTTTACTTTTTCCGTCTTTACTTAATTAAAAAAATCCACCTTACTTTCAGTAAAATAATAGTCCTCCCGGAGGAGGAAGAATAGTCAACACGACCCCGAGAACAATACGACCTCGGTATTCCCCTGAATATCGAGTACTACTTGCGATAGGTGCACTTGCCTCCTATAGCACGCCCGCGGCGATCGACTCACCGAACCAACCACAATAAGAATCTGTTCGCGGGCGTATCAAGTTTTTGGCGCCGTTGCCGGGGACTCTCTTCGAGTTGCTATTTCGAATTCCGGAGTCTATTACTTTTACTTATTTTCTATAAACTAAAAAAAACTAACTAAAAACTTTATTTTAAATAAAATCAAAAACAAAAAAAGGGTTTATTTTGTTTTATTTTTGTTTGGGTGTATGACCCGTGGACAACCCTCCGAGTCTGAAGATTTTGACTTCGACCCTGAGATCGAACGCTCTCTTGCGCGTATTCGATCTCAACGCAGAATTTCTTCTTTAGACCCCGAAGAATCTATTGGAGAACCCTCTGTTGTAGTTATGGACGCACCTAACCCTGCCCCGGCGGCCGAGCGTACTATGTCTTATTACACCCGGCCTAACCTTGATGATACTGGGTCGAGTATTGTTCGCCCTGCGGTGGCGAATAATAATTTTGAAATAAAGTCAAGTGTCATTCAAATGGTCCAAAACGCCGTGCAGTTCGATGGAATGCCGGATGAGGACCCGAATGTCCACTTGTCCAATTTCTTGGAGATATGCGACACCTTCAAGATTAATGGCGTTACTGATGACACCATTCGCTTGCGCTTATTTCCTTTTTCCCTTAAGTCCAAAGCCAAGGCATGGTTGAATGCCCTCCCGCGAGGATGTATCACCACGTGGGCTGAGTTGACAGAACGGTTCCTAACAAAGTACTTTCCGCCCACAAAAATTGCAAAGTTGCGGGCGGACATTTCTTCATTTGTGCAAAACGATCCTGAGTCTCTATACGAGACTTGGGAACGGTTTAAGGAATTCCTCCGCCGGTGCCCGCACCACGCGCTGTCAACGTGGTTGCAAGTTCAAATTTTTTATAATGGGCTGAATTTTCAGACGTGTCAAATGATTGACGCGGCTGTCGGGGGTACGCTAAACAACAAAACCCTTGAGGCCGCCCAGGCTTTATTCGAAGAGATGGCTATGAACGCCTATCAATGGAACGTCCTGAGGGGACGCCCAAAGCCGGCGGCTGGTCTTTTTGAAGTGGATGTCGCTGCTCTCTTAACCCTTCAAGTTGAAAGGTTAACGAAACAGGTGGCGGAGATGTCTGTTGCCTCCTCCACTCCGCCTTATTTTATTCCCCCTAACGTCTGCGTGGCTGAAGAGTTCGTGGACTTCATGGGAAATTCGGGTCGTCCTCCCTTCAACCCCAACAACAACCCCTATAGTAATAACTATAATCCGGGTTGGAGGAATCACCCCAATTTCTCTTGGAGCAACCCGAATAATGCTCAGCGTCCCCCTATTTCTTATGCGCCCGGATTTCTGCCTCCTCCTCCTCTTCCAAAACCCTCCCCGATGGAGGAAAATTTTTCGAAGTATATTGCGTCCAACGAGTCAAATATCCGGAACATCACCGGATCGCTAAAAACTCTCGAACAACAGATTGGACAGCTGGCGAGGATGATGTCCAAGCGCGCGCTCGGGGCACTGTCGGGAAACACGGAGCCCAATCCGCGGGAGAACGCCAACGTTATAACCCTCCGTAGCGGAAAGGAGGTGGTCGATCCAAAACGGACCGACCCTCAGGTACATATTTCACCTCCGACCCCTCTTCCCCTTTCTTCGCTTACGCCGCCTTTACCAATTATAAAAGAAAAAATTATTTTAAACAAGACCCTTCCATATCCGCATAAGTTAGATAACGAGCGTCAGGACGCGCAATATGAAAAATTTATTTTATTATTAAAACAAATTCACATTAATGTTCCTTTTTGCGAGGCTATCTCGCAAATGCCCAAATATGCGAAATTTTTAAAAGAATTACTTTCTAATAAACGTAAATTAGAGGATATTTTGCATGTATCTCTCAATGTTGTCTGCTCGGCGGCCCTTACTAATAAATTGCCCACAAAACAAAACGACCCGGGACGGTTTTCCATCCCGTGCCTTTTTGGCGATATATTAGTAAAGTACGCCTTAGCTGATTTAGGGGCTAGCATTAATCTAATGTCGTTCTCGCTCTTTTCGCGTTTAGGTTTGGGTACTCCTAGTCCTACGAATATGCGCATCCAATTAGCGGATCGCTCGGTTAAGTTCCCTATTGGGGTTGTGGAGGACGTCCTTGTCCGAGTAGACAAGTTTACCTTCCCGGTAGACTTCGTCATCTTAGACATCGAGGAGGACGCCGAGGTACCAATAATACTCGGTCGCCCTTTTCTCGCCACCTCCCGCGCACTAATAGATGTTAGTAATGGTAGTCTTCTCCTCCGAGTAGGCGATGACCAAGTTACTTTCTCTATTAATCCCTCGATGAACAATTTGTCATCGAGCGACGATTTCTGCTACTCTTTAGATACCTTTTTCGGAGATCGTTCTTCTCCCGTTTTCGAGTCGGTATTTTTAAACGACGATATTTATGCGCTCGAAAATTTTCAATGCGATGAGGATACTTTTTTAGACTTGCCTTACGAACCAATTGGTAAGAAAGACATGGGCATTAAAACCTCCCTAGAAGAACCGCACATCCTAGACCTCAAACTCTTACCCGCCTCGCTCAAATACGCATTTTTGGGAAAAGGCGATACGCTTCCCGTTATTATTTCTTCGGACTTGAGTGATTCGGAGACTTCCGATTTATTGGAAGTTTTATTTAAACATCGCCACGCAATTGCGTGGCAAATCTCTGACTTAAAGGGGATTAGCCCCTCCTATTGCACCCATAAGATATTTCTTAACGATAATTGCCGCAAAACGATTCAGTCGCAGCGTCGTTTTAACCCAAACATGAAAGACGTCGTTAAAGCCGAAATTATTAAGTTATTAGATGCGGGGATTATCTACCCTATTTCGGACAGTGCATGGGTTAGTCCCGTGCATGTCGGGCCCAAGAAGGGCGGTCTTACCGTAGTGGCGAATGAGCATAACGAGCTCGTCCCAACTCGTACTGTTACGGGTTGGCGTGTGTGCATCGATTATAGAAAACTTAATGATGCCACCCGCAAGGACCATTTCCCTCTGCCTTTTCTGGACCAGATTTTAGAGCGTTTATCCGGTCATCCATATTATTGTTTTCTTGATGGTTTATCGGGGTTTTTCCAAATCCCCATTTCCCCCGATGATCAAGAGAAAACAACTTTTACTTTCCCGTTTGGCACCTTCGCCTATCGAAGAATGTCATTTGGACTCTGCAATGCGCCGGCTACATTCCAAAGATGTATGCTAGCGATCTTTGGCGAGCTAGTAGAAGACATTATGGAAGTCTTTATGGATGACTTTTCTATTTTCGGACGCTCTTTTCCCGATTGCCTTCATAATTTAGATCGTGTCCTTCAACGGTGCGAGGATACAAGCCTTGTATTAAATTGGGAAAAATGCAACTTTATGGTTCGAGGAGGTTTGGTCCTCGGCCATATGATTTCGTCTAAGGGGATAGAGGTGGATAAGGACAAGATAGAAATTATAGAAAAACTCCCGCAACCAACAAACGTAAAATCTATTAGGAGTTTCTTATGCCATGCGGGCTTTTATCGACGCTTCATTCAGGACATTTCAAAAATAACAAAGCCGCTTACTCACCTCTTGGAAAAGGAATCGCGTTTCATCTTTAGTAGCGAATGCGAGTCCGCCTTTAATTTAATAAAACAAAAACAGATCACTTCACCAATTTTAGTGGCCCCTAATTGGTCCCTTCCGTTCGAAATTATGTGCGACGCTAGTGATATTGCCTTAGGTGTCGTTCTTGGACAACGCGTAGAAAAACATTTTCATCCTATTTATTACGGTAGCAAGACGCTCACTTCCGCACAAGTAAATTACACGACAACGGAAAAGGAACTCTTACCCGTCGTTTTCGCTTTCGATAAGTTTCACTCGTATATAACGATATCTAAAGTTATCGTTTTTACCGATCACTCCGCGCTTAAATATTTGTGAGCTAAAAATGATGTGAAGCCCCGCCTTCTTCGATGGATTCTCCTCCTACAAGAGTTTGATTTGGAGATCCGAGATAAGCGGGGAGCGGAAAATCTAGCTGCAGACCACCTCTCCCGTTTAGAAAATCCGGGTGCGGAAGCGCTCGTCGAATCTGAAATAAATGACAGATTCCCCGAGGAATGCCTCCTTGCCATTCATATTTCTTCGTCATCTTCGCCTTGGTTCGCAGATTTTGCAAATTACTTAGTAGCGCGGGTGCTTCCAAAAGAGTTTTCAAGTCATCAAAAGAAGAAATTCTTTTCTGACTTGAAAAATTTCTTTTGTGAGGACGCATTTCTTTTTCGTATCTACGCGGACCAAGCGGTCCGAAGATGCGTTGCGGGTGTGGAGTGCTTGCAAATTCTTAAGCACTGCCACGAGGGTCCAGCCGGTGGGCATTTTCAAGCCAACCGGACCGCTCGGAAGGCGCTAGAGGCGGGCTACTTTTGGCCCACTCTCTTCAAAGACGCGCATAATTTTGTGCGCACATGCGATAGCTGTCAGCGGTCGGGTAACATCTCTCATCGCAACGAGATGCCCCAAAACATGTTTTTAGAGTGCGAAGTCTTCGATTTGTGGTGCATAGATTTTGTTGGCCCCCTACCTCCATCTTTCAAAAGTATGTATATTTTAGTGGCGGTCGACTACGTATCGAGGTGGGAGGAAGCGCAAGCTCTCCCCACAAACGATGTGCGAGTCGTTGTTACATTTCTTAAAAAACTATTTTCTCGCTTCGGCACGCCTCGCACAATTGTTAGTGATAGGGAAACGCATTTCTGTAACGCTCTTATGGCTAAGATGTTAGCTAAATACGGAGTCACGCACAAGCTTGCCACCCCCCACCACCCGCAAACAAGTGACCAAGTTGAGGTAGTAAATCGAGAGATTAAGCGAATTTTAGAAAAAACCGTTTCACTAAATAGGAAAGATTGGTCCGTTAAACTTGACGATGCATTGTGGGCGTATCGGACGACATACAAAACCGCAATTGGTTGTACGCCGTTCCGGTTAGTCTACGGCAAAGCGTGCCATTTACCCGTAGAATTAGAGCATCGCGCTCTTTGGGCTTTAAAACTCTTAAACTTCGACGCAAACTTAGCCGCTCAGAATAGAAAACTGCAACTAAACGAGCTCGATGAATGGCGTGCGAACGCTTACGAGAGCAATAAATTCTATAAGGAGCGTTCTAAGTTATATTACGATCGAAATTTAAATTCCCCAAAAATATTTTCTCCGGGCGATCTTGTCATTCTTTATAATTCACGCCTTAAGCTTTTTCCGAGTAAACTAAAATCTAGATGGTTCGGTCCCTTCTTAGTTGAAGAAGTCTTTCCATCTGGGACCATACTCGTCTCCCACCCGGAAAGAGGTTCGTTTAAAGTAAACGGTCATCGGCTTAAGTTCTACATAGCGGGCGACCCAGTGATCGAGCATTACGAAACCATAACCCTCCTCCATCTATAACTCCGCCAAAATAGTCAAGCTACACGACTATAAACAAAGCGCTCCTGGGAGGCACCCATCGCTTATCTTTTTCGCTCTTTCCTTATTATCTTTGCTGCTTTTTCTAATAAATGCAGGGTTTCTAATCGGCCTCCCCCTACGCGTTTCAGGGAAGTTTCTACCCCCTCTCTCTTTATATATTGTATAAATTATTTTTTCCTCTTGTTCCGCATACTTACGTTACAACATTGGGGACAATGTTGGACTTAAGTATGGGGGTATTTTCGTACTTTACTTTCTGCACTTCAATTCTTCTGCATTTCAAAAATACAAAAAAAAATACATATAACAACAAAAAAAAACAAAAAAAATCTTAAAATGAAAAATCCAAAAAAAAAAAATTAGTTTTCTTTTTCTTTCTTTTTTCCAAAAACTCCAAAAAAAATTGTAAAATAAAAGAAAAAACAAACAAAAACAAAAAAAATTATAAAACAAAAAAAAACAAAAAAAATAATATTTAGTTTCACTTTGTAAATATTTTTTTCTTTGTAAATATTTTTATAATCTTCTCTCTCTCCCTTCTGCTTCCCTCTCATTCTTGTAAATAACTTTTCTTTTTCTCCAAAATCTTTGTAAATATAATGAAAATTTGCTTAAAAAAAAAATACAAACCAAAAAAAAACTTTTTATTTATATATTAATGACATAAACTTAAAAAACCAAAAAAGATAATAGTTCAAAAAATTCAAAAAATTTGAGAAAAACAAAAATACAAAAACAAAGATCATAAATGAAAACACAAAAAAATGATGATGATAAAAACTATAAAAATCAAAAAAATATTTTGAAACAAATAAATCAAATATTCCATCCTTAACTTTCCTGCTATCCAAAAATTCTGTTCTGAGTTTATTTATATGGGAATACTATTAATTCTCTGTTTGATATTCGTTTGTTAATTATTGAGTGAAAAATTTAAATACCCGGGGTTAAGTTTTAAAGAATTCATTATGATTTGTTAAAAATAGCGAGCTCGTTTTAGGCAATACTTCTAATTTTTCATTGATAGGAGCACGTGTATTATGTTAGGAAATAACGAATATAGAATTCAATTATACTTACTTTTAGCTTTCTGAAAAACTGGAACCTACAAATTATTAAGGTTGCTCTCAAACATTTTTAGGATTAAAAATCTAGTTTTCCTTTCTCCCCTTACCTTATCATGACCTACTTGGCATGATAAAATTTTCTATCCTTAAAAGATCCTATGTCAATGGGAATAAGATTTCGTTCCGTAAACATAGGCACCCAATAATTTAAAAAGATTATATATTGAGTAAGAGTATAAAATTCATTACTCCTACAAATATACATTGGGTTAATTTTATTCTTATGAAGTTGAAAAACCAAAATCATATTAGAAAAATAAGATTTCGTTTTCCTAATAATCCAAAAGAAAAAAATGGAGGTTCGAGAAAAAATTATCTCACCTCAAAATCAAAACCCTCTTCATAAACCCACTAACCCCTTATAGCCAATTACACGATTCTAGAATTAATTCAAAAATCTATTTGAGAGCATAATCAGTAAATTGTATTATTTTCAGTAACACTCCTATAAGCTAAAGTTCATATAATTCCAAACTATTTTCGTTAATCTAACCATTACAAATATTGCCTTCTATTTGATTACATCAAGAAGTCTTTTGGCCAAAAATTTTGCGCTATTTAAATCATCTACATAATTTTAGGACTTAACTCTTACACCCCGTATATTTATTTCGATCTCTCTTATAATTGATTAAGCAGTAGCTAAATGTTGGGTATTGTATCCACAATGTACCTGATTTGAAGAAGCCCCTGGACAAGCTAAGGTCAATAGACTATGTATTTGATAAACTTTTTCAAGGTGTACTTGCAGTTTCTTCACGCTAAGTGCACACCAATGTCAGGGTGCAGTAGGTCAATATACACGGGTCTGCACGACGTAATCCCTCGTTGAGCAGATCAGTGTGTTGGCCTATGTGTACTCTCTCTATTGGAGTGCACTTACTTTCAAGTACAGGGCCGCTCATATGCAAGAGAAGACAAGGAGCATGGAGGATCAAGGAGCAGCTCCTAGGTGGAAGACGAAAAATCGTCCAAGGCAAATTCGACGAGAATCACCAAGTGATTCTCGCCGAATCGGCGAGAATCACTAGGCGATTCTCGTCGAATCGTCGAGAATCGTCAGTGATTCTCGCCGACTCCTTCTGGTCATCTCAATAGGGTGCCAAGTAAGATTCGGCGAGAATCACTTGTAATTCCCGCCGAACCTGTGGTCAAGCAGCCCATGAATACCAAGTAAAATCCGCTGAGAATCAACAAGTGATTCGACGAGAATCACAAACGATTCTCGACGAATCGTCGAGAATCACTTGGTGATTCTCGCCGATTCGTCGAGAATCGTCTGCGATTCTCGTCGATTTTGACTTGGCGCTTTCTCAGTTAATTTCCTGAACCGGATTCTGTCTCAGCTAATTCCCTGAACCGGATTCTGCCGCTGTTTAATATCTGGACCGGGATTTGGGGATTATTTCTGTGGGTCCCACAAACGGTCTTATTGGGGGTAGCTACAGTATTTATACTCGGGTATTTTGAACAGTATCATATAGAGAAAGACGCCGAGCTCACGAAAACCCTAAGATCGCGAAATCCTTCCGCCGCCTCCGTCGCCGCTCGCGCAAGTCCGTCGCCGCCACCGATAGATCTTCTTCCCGATCTCCGGCGACAGTAGCTTAGCAAGGCTTGAGTCTCACGCGTCTATCCAGAGATCCTTTGTCTCTCGATTTGTTGATCGGAAACACTTCCCATCCGAATCGATCGAGACGACCGATCCTCGTGTGACCGTTGGTAGACCGAGCTTGCTTCGCAACGAAGTTTGGATCTCCAAGTTCAGCAGCTGCTCTTCATCGTAGCCGCCGATCCCGAAGCTAGCCGCAGCTCGTGTGCCGCCGCCGGTTCCGGGGAAATCCTCTCCAAGAGAGACCAAGGTCGTAGACTCTTCATCGACTTCAAGAACACGTCGTCGAACAAAGAGGAACACCGGAGTCTCCAAGAGAAGTTTGTATCACGTGTACATTCTACTTTTATTTTATTGTAAAGGAACTTTTGTTCTGTGTTGTAAGGGTTGGGTGCAACCCGATTTGTGAGAGTGTTGACTCTCACGTGTGGAAGGGCTCCTTCCGTTAGTGCAGGGATTGGATTTCAATCCCGTTGGTGAAGTGACCGAGTCGTCCCTTGTTGGGGAGATAGGTCGAAGGGGGAAAGTGGATGTACCCAAGTCAGGGAACCACTATAAATTTGCTGTGTTTTCTGTGTGCTGTGTTTGTTGTTTTTATTGTGCAGGTACATCTGTAAATTCCGCAAAAGAACCACACGTCACCTATTCCCCCCCCCCCCATAGGTACACATAACCGACACTAGGTGGACTTTCAAGTGGTATCAGAGCCAGGTTCCTCAACAAAAAGGCTAACACCTTGAGGTGAATCCTGCCACTAGTGTCAACAAGGAGACATACATCTACTATGGACGGGCTCAAGTACTCCGGCAAGATCCCAGTGTGCAACAGACTCAACTTTCCTATCTGGAAGGAAAGAATCAGGTTCTACATGGAAGCAGTGGACCCTCGACTGTTCATGATCGTGCTGGAGGGACCTTATGTCCCCACTAAGGCCTCCACCATTGATCCCACCAAGAAAGTGCCGAAGACACTCTCTGAAATGGATAAGGATGAGATGGTCCTAGTGGGCCTTGACATGAAGGCAAGAAACATCCTGGTCAGTGCAGTTGATGACTCGATGATGCAAAACTTCAGCAACTGCAGGACAGCTCAGGAGATATGGCAGTGTCTGATCATTCTAATGGAGGGCACAGATGAAGTAAGGGATGATCGGAGATCCCTCCTGAACCAGAAGTATGAGGCCTTCCGGTAAGGGCCTAAGGAAGAGATCGGAGTCACATACGAGAACTTCCTGAAGATTGTCAACGCCCTCAAGGGCTATGGAAGAGTGTTCACCAATGGTGAACTCAATGACAAATTCCTTAGGTCCCTTACTAAGGAATGGGACACAAAGATCTGCGCCATCAGAGAATTTGGCAGACTAGCAGAAACTGATCCACAAATCCTGTTCGGGAAGCTGATGTCCTATGAACTTCAGCTGAACACCAGGAAGGCAGAGGAAGAAGCAGAGAAGGCTGCTGCTAAAGAAAAGACTGTGGCCCTAAAAGCCAGTCACTCCAGAAAAGGGAAGGGTGCGGTGTCATACCGTGCCAGAAATAAGGAAGAAGAGGAGGACTCTGATCCATGCTCCTCCAGCTCAGAACTGTCAGAAGAGGATTTCTCCCTCATCAATCGAGAGTTCAAGAAATTCCTCAAGATGAGGAATCAAAGAAAAAGAGACGGCTCCTCTTCCAGACATCAGAAGAAAAACTACTCTTCTGATAGGTATGCATCTAAACCTAACAAACATCATTCTTCTGATATCATTTGTTTTGGATGCAATAAGCCAGGTCACGTTGTGGCCGACTGCCATCAAAGCAAAAGAGATAAAGGGAAAGGAGAGGAGCTCAAATCCTCCAGAGATAAGAAGAAGGAGCGGAGCTACATCGCTAGAAGACCAAAGACACTAAGTGAGTCTGACTCCTCAGACTCCAGTGATGATGAGGAAGCCTACTTCGGGCTGGTGGGTCGCTCAGACTCAGAAGGAGAATGTCCCCCATTTACTGGGAAGGTAAAAGCTCACACCCCTCTCTCCGACTCCGACTCTGATCCTGAGTCTCAGGATGATGAACCTGAGGATGGCCCTTCGGCCCGCGAAGCTGAACTCCTCGAGAAGTATGAGCTTCTGCTCAACACTTTCGACGAGTGTCGTAAGAGACTGAGGGCTGAGAAGAAGGAAGTAAAATTCCTTAAGGGTGAGTGTGTATCCCTAAGGGAAGAGGTCACTAGTTTGATTTCTCTCCGGCAGGAACACCTTGACCTGACTTCAAAGCACTCAGAGTCTTTGCAGCTCCTTGATCTCAAGCAGGAGGAAGTCAACAAATTGGAAGAACTACTTGCGGTAGAAAGGAAGATCGTACAGAGCTTCTCTATGCCAAAAACAGTGCTTCCAGTCGTTGACACCTTCTCTGCTCAGGCCAAAGGAGCTGGCTTGGGGCATATTGGGGCATCTGGTTCTTCATCTAGGAGGAACAAGAACCAGAGGAAGAATAAGGCCGCCAAGAAGGCCTCTGCTGATGAAAAGGGGAAGGCTCCTATTAGTCCTGTTGCGTTCAGAAAGCCTGGCTTTCCTTGCAACCAACATGACTTTGAGTCAACATTTGGGCATCATTTTCGGCCCTCGGTTGCAAAGCCTAAGAGCCGGTATGACGGTTGGAACTTCCCCCGGAACTTTGGTGAGAGTGCCTTCAAGGCACCTTATGAGGAGATCCACATAGGAAATTATGGTCCGTTCTCTAGCGGCCATAATGGAAAGCAGGCGCCAAAAGTCAAGCCTGTTATTCAGAAGGTGATAAAGTCATGTGACTGCCGTCACCATGAGGCCTCCACCTCCAGATCCAAGGCCCCAGCTGTACCCGTTGTTCCCAGGGTAAGGCAGGAGCCTCGGAAGAGATACAACAGGTTCGACTGTTGGTGCTGTGGCAAAGTCGGTCACTTTGCCGTGGATTGTTGGTTTAATCCAAGGAACTACGAGACTCCCCATGTTAACAATGCGAGACCGACCACTCGTAGGGTTAACCGACCGAGGGGGAATGTGCTAACCAGGAATCTAGGACCCAAGTTCGATTGGGTTCCTAAGGCAAATTAATTTTGTTTTGCAGGAATGTCCAAAGGCCACCAAAACGCCAATCTGGTATTTGGACAGTGGATGCTCCCGGCATATGATCGGGACAAGAAGCCTGCTGCGTGATTACACTCCAGTCGAGAATGGACCCAAAGTCATCTTTGGAGGGTCAGATCGAGGAGTCACCAGAGGTTATGGTATGATTTCCAACGGTATAATCTCTATCACCGACGTGGCTTATGTTGAAGGGTTAAACCATAACCTGATCAGTGTAAGTCAGTTATGTGATAAAGGTTATGACGTTAAGTTCTGCAAGGATAAATGTCTGATAATTTCACGTACCTCCTCTGAGACGGTATTATCAGGCATTAGGAGCAGAAATATCTTCTGCTTAGATTTTCTTAGTATAGATTCATCTACCCCCGTATGCCTTGTGGCAACCGGCAGTGCTTCTCTTTGTGAACAATGGCACAAGAGATTGGCACATATTAATTATAAGACAATTAGTATGCTATTTTCTAAGAATTTAGTAAGAGATGCTCCCAGTATCAAGTGCATCAAGGATAGCCCCTGTCATGCATGCCAGATGGGCAAACAGACACGGGCTACCTTTAAGGGCATTGCAGACAAAGACTCTTCCCGATGTCTTTACCTGCTACATATGGACTTGTTTGGCGCAATGCAAGTTCATAGCTTGGGAGGCAAGTCATATACGCTAGTGATAGTTGATGATCACTCACGGTTTACATGGGTGTTCTTTTTGAAACGAAAGTCAGATACTTTTGACATCTTCACTAATTTTGTCAAGCAAGTTCAGAACGAATTTAACTGCTCCGTGGTCAAAATCCGAAGTGACCATGGAACAGAATTCGAATCTGGTGCTATGACAGAATTTTGTGAAGAACAAGGTATCTTTCATGAGTTTTCCTCCCCGCGCACTCCTCAGCAAAATGGAGTTGCGGAGAGGAGAAATAGAACTCTCATTGAAGCCTGCACGACTATGTTGAAAGATGCTTCTCTCCCGGAATACTTCTGGGCAGAGGGTGTCAATACGGCATGTCATGTACAAAACCGAGCTTTGATCAACATACATCATCGTAAGACGCCCTACGAGCTACTGAAAGGCAGGAAACCAACCATGTCCTACTTGAGGATCTTTGGTTGCAGATGCTATGTACTGAATAATGGGAAGTACCCGCGTACTAAATTCGGTGAAAAATGCTTCGAGGGCATATTCATGGGCTATAGTTCCCATAGTCGGGCATATAGGGTCTTCAATAAGAAAACCCTAGTGGTAGAAGAATCAATAAATGTTGTATTTGATGAAGGAAGTTTGCTTAACTGTCATTCTTCCAGTAGTCTTCTTGAAGATGCAGGTGCTAGACTTGACCAGCTGAATCTGGATGAGACCCCTAAAGATGACGCACCCAAGTACATCAAAGTTTCCACCTCCACGTCATCTGAAGATGTTGAAGATCAAGATGGAACAAATCTTTTAGAAGAAAGAGAAGCACAAGAAGTAGCTGAAGCTCCAGACGCCAGACTTCTAGAGCTCCGTCACGTGCGGGATCATCCTAGAGAACAGATCATCGGAGATCCTCGTGTAGGCATCAGAACTCGAAGAGGTACAACTAACGAAGTATTGCATCTCAGCTTCCTGTCACAGGTAGAGCCAAAGAAGTTCGACGAGGCGAACAAGGATGCGGCATGGATTCTGGCCATGCAAGAGGAACTACATCAATTCGAACGTTGCAAGGTTTGGACACTAGTTCCCAGACCATATAAGCAGAATGTCATTGGCACGAAGTGGATTTTCAGAAACAAGCTGGATGAACATGGTGTCATCATAAAGAATAAGGCCAGGCTGGTGGCTCAAGGTTACAGACAGGAGGAAGGGATTGACTTCGACCAAACCTTCGCACCAGTCGCAAGGCTCGAGGCAATCCGGTTGTTCCTGGCATATGCTTCACACAAAGGATTCACTGTCTACCAAATGGATGTGAAATCGGCATTCCTGAACGGAGACCTGAAAGAGGAAGTATACGTCGCTCAACCCCCAGGTTTTGTCGACCCTACTTATCCCAATCACGTTTATTTTCTTAATAAGGCTTTATATGGGTTGAAACAAGCTCCACGAGCTTGGTATGAGACTTTATCTAGTTTTCTTCTTGAGAACAAGTTCTCCAGAGGTAAGATAGATAAAACATTGTTTCTCCGGGAAGTCAAAGGCAAGATTTTGCTGGTGCAAATCTATGTCGATGACATAATATTCGGCTCAACAGACAACAATCTTTGCAAAAAGTTTTCTAAACTCATGCAAGGAAAGTTTGAAATGAGCAGTATGGGAGAGCTCAAGTATTTCTTAGGCCTTCAAGTGAAACAGTCTGAGGATGGAATCTTCATCTCTCAGACGAAGTTCACAAATGAACTCCTTAAGAAATTCGGTATGGAGAGTGCAACCTCTATGAGGACTCCAATGGGATCCACCATGTCTCTGGATAAGGATGAGAAAGGTAAACCTTTCGATGAAACCAAATACAGAAGCATCATTGGATCCCTGCTCTACCTTACTGCCAGTAGACCGGATATTATGTTCTCCACATGCGTATGTGCCCGATATCAGGTGAACACTAAGGAATCTCACTATGTCGCTGCAAAGCGAATTCTAAGATACCTTAAAGGTACTCCTAATCTTGGCCTGTGGTACCCGAGGAACAATGATGTCGAGCTAATAGGCTTTTCAGATGCTGATTTTGCAGGGAGCAGGGATGACAGGAAAAGCACCTCCGGGACGTGTCAATTCCTCGGCAGGAGGCTTATCTCATGGAACAGCAAGAAACAAAATTGTGTTGCAACCTCCACAGCCGAGTCAGAGTATATCTCAGCAGGAAGCTGTTGCGCACAACTCCTTTGGATCCGAAATCAGTTGGCCGATACAACCTTCAGTTCAAGGAAGTTCCAATGTACTGCGACTCCTCCAGTGCAATTGCCATTGCCAACAATCCGGTGTCGCACAGCAGAACGAAGCATATTGAAGTACGCTACCACTTCATTCGGGAGCACGTGGAGAACAAGGATATCTCTCTCTGTTATGTCCCCACGGACAAGCAGATTGCTGATATATTCACAAAGCCCCTAGACGAGGCAAAGTTCAATCTTTTCAAGACAGAATTGGGGATGCTCAATTATGAAGAATGAAGACTACAGAGGCATAAGCTGAGGGGGAGCCGGGAACTCCCGAGTGAGTACAGCTGCAAGAACTGAGGGGGAGCTAAGGGCCAAAGGTTACTTACCCCCGATTTGCCGAAGCCGAAAAGGGGGAGATAACCCTCTCGGGGTCAAGGCTAAGGTGGCTCCAGCTTGCTCCCAAGCACTCGGTATTGGTAAGGGATGTCTCCACTTAATGATGTTAAGTTTATGGCCTTCAGTTGCTTTCCTTTTCATTTGCTCTATTCACCTTAGCTTGTAGGGTTTAGGCTTCTTCAAATAGGGGGAGATTGTTGGGTATTGTATCCACAATGTACCTGATTTGAAGAAGCCCCTGGACAAGCTAAGGTCAATAGACTATGTATTTGATAAACTTTTTCAAGGTGTACTTGCAGTTTCTTCACGCTAAGTGCACACCAATGTCAGGGTGCAGTAGGTCAATATACACGGGTCTGCACGACGTAATCCCTCGTTGAGCAGATCAGTGTGTTGGCCTATGTGTACTCTCTCTATTGGAGTGCACTTACTTTCAAGTACAGGGCCGCTCATATGCAAGAGAAGACAAGGAGCATGGAGGATCAAGGAGCAGCTCCTAGGTGGAAGACGAAAAATCGTCCAAGGCAAATTCGACGAGAATCACCAAGTGATTCTCGCCGAATCGGCGAGAATCACTAGGCGATTCTCGTCGAATCGTCGAGAATCGTCAGTGATTCTCGCCGACTCCTTCTGGCCATCTCAATAGGGTGCCAAGTAAGATTCGGCGAGAATCACTTGTAATTCCCGCCGAACCTGTGGTCAAGCAGCCCATGAATACCAAGTAAAATCCGCTGAGAATCAACAAGTGATTCGACGAGAATCACAAACGATTCTCGACGAATCGTCGAGAATCACTTGGTGATTCTCGCCGATTCGTCGAGAATCGTCTGCGATTCTCGTCGATTTTGACTTGGCGCTTTCTCAGTTAATTTCCTGAACCGGATTCTGTCTCAGCTAATTCCCTGAACCGGATTCTGCCGCTGTTTAATATCTGGACCGGGATTTGGGGATTATTTCTGTGGGTCCCACAAACGGTCTTATTGGGGGTAGCTACAGTAATTATACTCGGGTATTTTGAACAGTATCATATAGAGAAAGACGCCGAGCTCACGAAAACCCTAAGATCGCGAAATCCTTCCGCCGCCTCCGTCGCCGCTCGCGCAAGTCCGTCGCCGCCACCGATAGATCTTCTTCCCGATCTCCGGCGACAGTAGCTTAGCAAGGCCTGAGTCTCACGCGTCTATCCAGAGATCCTTTGTCTCTCGATTTGTTGATCGGAAACACTTCCCATCCGAATCGATGAAGACGACCGATCCTCGTGTGACCGTTGGTAGACCGAGCTTGCTTCGCAACGAAGTTTGGATCTCCAAGTTCAGCAGCTGCTCTTCATCGTAGCCGCCGATCCCGAAGCTAGCCGCAGCTCGTGTGCCGCCGCCGGTTCCGGGGAAATCCTCTCCAAGAGAGACCAAGGTCGTAGACTCTTCATCGACTTCAAGAACACGTCGTCGAACAAAGAGGAACACCGGAGTCTCCAAGAGAAGTTTGTATCACGTGTACATTCTACTTTTATTTTATTGTAAAGGAACTTTTGTTCCGTGTTGTAAGGGTTGGGTGCAACCCGATTTGTGAGAGTGTTGACTCTCACGTGTGGAAGGGCTCCTTCCGTTAGTGCAGGGATTGGATTTCAATCCCGTTGGTAAAGTGACCGAGTCGTCCCTTGTTGGGGAGATAGGTCGAAGGGGGAAAGTGGATGTACCCAAGTCGGGGAACCACTATAAATTTGCTGTGTTTTCTGTGTGCTGTGTTTGTTGTTTTTATTGTGCAGGTACATCTGTAAATTCCGCAAAAGAACCACACGTCACCTATTCCCCCCCCCCCCCATAGGTGCACATAGCCGACACTAGGTGGACTTTCACTAAACTTAGAGTTTTTCTATTCCTCATAAATTCACCTCAAACTTTTGCTCTGGAATAGCAAAAGCTTAAGTATGGGGGTATTTGATGAATTGTAAATATACGTATTTTTGTGCACATTAATTTAGTCATTTTCATTTATTTTCGTCGTTTTTACTTATTTTTGTTCAATAAAATGCTCCTATTCTTGTAAATTTACTACTAACTTGTTTTATTTTATTTTTCAGAAAAATTCCAAAATCTGCCAAAATTGGGCAGTACACGCCCGTGTCATTTGGATCACGCCCGTGACCGGGGCGTGACAGCTCAAAATCCCGTGAAGTTGCAAATTTCTGAAGTAAAAAGCTTGTCACGCCTGGAGTCACGCCCGTGTCACCCAACATGGGGCGTGACACAAGCCCGTGTCCCCTCCACTCGACGAATTCAGTTCAATGATCGTCGAACCCGAGACACGCCCAGAGTCACGCCCGTGACCTAGGGCGTGACTCAATCTCAGCTCGACGATTTCATCTCGACACTTTCCGCTCGACGATTGTCGAGGGTCGACACCAACCAACACACCAGCGTCACGCCCATGACCGTGGGCGTGACTTCACCAACTGGCCCGACAAGATGCTGCCGAAGACTTTTGACGCAACCCGCGCCCGGTTCTACCTCCCCGACACGCCCAGCGTCACACCCGTGACCTGGGGCATGACATCCTCGAACTCAGCCCGAAGTCAACTTTCCTGTCAAATCGTTGGCCGCCATCATGAATAGTAGTGACACCCCCCCCCCCCCCGACACGCCCGTGTCGAAGGGCGTGTACTTAGAATTTTTTGCCTATAAATTGCCTATTTCTGTAAGGTCCAAGGGTTCACATTTTTGAGCCACTTTTTATGTGTTTTGTGGGCTGCATCCGTGATTCCCTTGCTATGTAAGGAGATTTCTTCCCCCTTTTTCTTTCATGTTTGTTTTTGCTTTAGCTTTAGCTTTGTAATAGCTTGTAATAGTTTCCTTTTATCAATAAAAATGTTAGTTTTTCTCTTCTTATTTGGCTTTGGAATGAACTCTTGTGCCCACTTTTCTTCTCATTTTATCCTTAGTTTCACCTTTGTTTTTTCTCTTTATGAAAAGTGTGTGTGTGTGTATGAGTGTAACATGTTTAATAGTAATGTTTTTAATTTGTTTTCATGATAGGTTTTGTAGTAGATTTCATTTCCAAGCATGGTATGATGTGGTTATCTCATCTTCAACATGTTCTTCCTTAATGTTTTTTGTTTATTATTTCATACTTATGTATTTGTAAAAGAGATTTGAAAGTGAATTTTATTTTCTTTTCTTAGGTTTTTTGTAGGATTGTAAAACCTTTTTTTGTTTTTTTTCATTTTTTTTTTGCACTCTTTTATCACTTTTATGAAAACATAAGAATTAAAATCTTGTAATTTTAATTTTCCAAAAACTTTGGTTTTTAATTTATTTTGAAAAAAACTTTTGTTCTCTAAAAAGTTTATTTTGTTCTTTTTATTTGTTTTTGGCAAAACCTAAGCATGAAAAAGTAAATGTTTTAATTTTTAGGTAACTTTCATTTTTCTTTTAATTTGTGTGTGTGAGTGTATGAGAATAATGTTTTGATGCTTTGTTCAATTTATGTAGAGTGTGTGAGTGTAGGTGTTAGTTTTTTATGCTTTATTTTATCATTTTCTTTAATTATGTAGAGAGTGTGTGTGTAGGAGTTAGTTTTATTGCTTTCTTTCAATTCTTATAGAGTGTGTGTGTTTGTGTGCATTTATTTCCGCCTACTCGTTAAGAGTTAAATGGCGCATCGTTTTCATTTCCCGCCTACTCGTTTGAGTAGGACTTGTAATTTTCTTTCTTTATTTTTCCGCCTACTCACTTGAGTTAAATGGACAGACTTTATTTCCCGCCTACTCTTTTGAGTAGGACTTGTAATCGCATTTATTTTCTCCTACTCATTTGAGTAGAACTCGCTTTCATTTTAGTCCTACTCGTTTGAGTAGGACTTGCAATTTTCAGCTTTTATTTCTCGCCCCCACTTGTTTGAGTGAGACTTGCAATTTCAATTATGCAAATTTCTTTCATGTGTAACTTAGTTTCTATTTTATTAATAATTTGGAGTGTGCGTGAGTTCTTGTTTTAGCTAACTTTTCAGCTTTCTAAATGTTTGTTATTTTTTATGTCCTCTTCTTATAATCATTTATCGTTTAATTTCGAACTCGCGCCTCATTAAATTATAAAGCCGTCACCATACCGATGTGTGGCTAATCACTATTAGCCTCAGCATCGAAGAGCATTGGGACATTTAAAATGATTTGTAATAATTGAAGCTCTTTTTTTTCATTTTAATTTAAGGACTTAAGGTTTATCCCGGGTTAACGACGCGTAGGACCACAAATCGATGTGTGGGGCCCTATTTCCGTTATCCATACACTAGCTAGCCGAGAGGCCGTGCATATGGACAGAGCACCCCTGGGTAAATATAGTTGCGTGCATACCCTCGAGAGAGGACAAGCGTAATTCTACCTGATTGGGTTCCCCACCCAATAGCGGGGTTCTTAGCATAAAGCGGGCGTTAAGAGGAATCCTTCATCGGACTAACGTTTGGTCGAATAGTCTTAACGTTCAGGTGAGCAATATTCCTAGAGATAAGTGCGCTCACATTTGTGGAACCTCTACGGCCAAGTTGCCTTTTAATTAATTTGAAAACTAAGTCCTATAATTATTAAAAATTATTTTAGTCTTAATCTGATTCGATGCCGAGCGTTAACCCTTCATCGAATATTTTTTAAATCGTTTTTTCGCTCCTTTACTTTTTCCGTCTTTACTTAATTAAAAAATCCATCTTACTTTCAGTAAAATAATAGTCCTCCCGGAGGAGTAGGAATAGTCAACACGACCCCGAGAACAATACGACATCGGTATTCCCCCGAATATCGAGTATTACTTGCGATAGGTGCACTTGCCTCCTGTAGCACGCCAGCGGCGATCGACTCACCGAACCAACCAAAGTAAGAGTCTGTTCGCGGGCGCATCATACTTAGACTTTCTTCTGGTGTGGACTTGTTTTATCGCATGATTTCCTCCTTTATACTATTGTGGACTTGGATGCTTACACTTTCATTCAATATACATTCTATCGATGGCGATCGATTTGGCCGGCAGGATCGGCGTTTTGTAGTGATGACCTTCCCGGTTGCGAAGGTGTCACCGCAAAGGGGCGGTTCTGGGCCTAAGACACCGGTGGTTGTTGCAAAAAAAAGGGTCTTACACTACTAACATTTACGAGATCTACCCGAGCCAAGTTATACTAAAATATTCAGAGAAAACACGCTTGAAAATTCAGATTTTAATTAAGGCACTAATTTCAATCTAAATCAGGACTAAATACTAGCCTTTTATTCCACCAAAATCTCACAATAATATAGAAGAAACACACAAGAGATGATTTAGAAATCGTTAACCAAATTCCAAGAAAATCCGTCCACAAAGATGAGTGGAGGAAGCACACACGAGGGTGGATGGATCTATTTCCGCACAAATCCTCGGATCCACACCGAAAGGATGAAGTCGCAAGCCATTCTTCCTTTTGCAAAACCCTAGGAGACGGAAACCATGATGGATGAAAATATTCTAGAGGAGAGAGAAAGGTGGTTGCCGGAATTAGGAGAAGGGGAGAGAGGGCTACTCGGTTTTGAGATGAAAAGGGCTGATCGATTTTTTTAGGGAAGAAAGAGGATAGGAAGAGGGTGGTCTGTTTGGTAGAAGGAGGACACTGGCCGAGTGGAAAAGGGGACGGGGAGAGGGTCGCAGCTTGGAGTTGGTCGAGCCGTAGATGAGTGGTGGTGGTCGGCGGCTAGGGGAGAGGGCTTCTCGAGTTTCTTTAGGGATGAGGAGGTGAGGTTGATATTGAGGAGGGAGGAGGAGGGGGAGAGGAGGCCGAGACTTCAGAGGGAGAAAGGTGGCCGGTTTTGGGAGGGAGAAGAGAGTAGAGGTCGGCTTTTCCTTGGGGAAGAAGAGGAGAGGGGGTGGTGGCCGAGAGAGGGAGAGCAAGGAGAGATGTTGGGTGGCCGACGGCTTGGAGAAATAGAGGAGCAAGGTGAGTCCGAAATTTGCCAAGGGAGGAGGAGGAAATTCTAACAAGAATTAGGGTTTTCAATTTTTTTCATCAACATTACAAAATCCTTCATAAGCATGGCCTTATATAGGCTACATCACTCAATCTCCTCCATTCAAAATAAAATAAACATATAAGGGTTATATGCACCCATCATATCATGAAATAAAAACAATACAATGTGATGGTTATATGCACCCATCAACATGAAATAAAAAATACATTAATCAAATCCATGGAATTAAAATACTTAAATAAAAATGCTTAAAATGAAAATTGCTAAACAATATATAATTATAAATATTTAATTTATAATTATATATTTTATTTGAAGGTAACGACGACGTCGTGCAAAACATGTAGCGGGGCTCAGCGTTGACGGTGAATGTCGTGGTAGACTCCCATCTTCAAGTTTGCGACAACGATCGTCCCAATCAATGAACTCTCTATGCGATAGGTCAACCACCGTATCGTCAATGTCATTGTTGAAACCGAAAATCGGTCTCCTGTGGAGTTCGACCCTTGGGGAAGGGGTGACCACGCACCTACTACCCTCAAGCGAACGATCTAGGCACAAGACTAGGAACACAAGGGACAGACCCAAGGTCTCAGCGTGGAGGACCCGCCGCATACCCGGAAGACTAACAAACTCTTCCCCTCCCAAGCCAAGGGCTGAGCTAGGGCACCTTCGGAGGGCTCTCATGGCCGACCGAGACATCTGAGGAGGATCTCAAGATCCACTCCTTAACTAAAGGTGCCACCTCGGGTCTATGTGAAATGTTCCCCGCCCGTCTTACTATTGGCGCAAAACCGCCCAGCAGCCCTACTCTACGCAGCTCCAATTGGGTCGCTAACAACGGAACTCCGCTATTCTGAAAGGATGACAACAGGCCATCAGAGGCTTCCCGACATCTAATCCTCGGGGCCCACACGGGAGGAGCGTTTCACGAACACGCCGCTCGCCCAAGACAGGAGTAAACTACATATTCACAGAGTTCACAGATATGAAAGAATATTACAGGAATATGAATTCCATACTCAGCACGCAGGCCGACAATATAAAAAAGGCCTTCGAGGCCCGGCACAAGTTTGGGCTTAAGCCTGCTACTCCCCGCCTTGTACTGCAACACCTGTATGCCAATGTCTCGACGAGCGGCGGCTAACTAGGCATCGGTCGGCTAACATAAGCGGGCCAAACATATTGCGCACACCCCCTTTTTTGGGGCTTGTAACGCGCATTCACTGCAAACGACCAATAAACAACTTTCTCGGAGTCTTCTCTGGGAACCCCATAACATCACCAATCCGGCTCACACGTCCGGATGGGCTTCACACAGCATGCCTAAACCCGTACTCACGCTTCCGGGTACTAATGCAGTTAACTGTGGGGACGTACACGTCAACCCGTCGGAAAGCTCCATTCCCCCCACCCGTTGGTGGAGAGGGGCTTCCATGCAAATATGTAAACTGAGGGCTTCACCTGCCCAAGTAGAAACATCGTTACCCTTGTCGCGTGTTTGGCGGGGCTACAACTGATCATCATGCAAAATACTAGATGCCCGGAGAGGAGCTCCTAGCTGTTTTTGCTGAAGGCGGTGCCGGCCCTAGCCCTCATCCCAATTTCCACTTTCTTGGTTGGTTGAGCCCTGCTATACACGAGTGGGATAGGAACGAGCTGTGCGACAATCTGGACAGAGGAAGCAGGAAGGGAGCTCGGGCTGCACTTGCCGGCGGCGGCCTGAAAGACATAGGTGCGCTTGAAGGGCCATTTTCCATGGTACTTAACTAGACTGAGACCAAGTGTGGCCCTTTCCTTTTCTCTTTGCATCATACAGTAATAACTACAGTCACCTCGACAGTTCAATTGTTTCCAACTTCCTGTCTTCTCACATTGATCAACACAAGCTCTATAGGTCGGATCAATGTCGCCGACGCTCCCATGAGAGCCTCCGACCAGGAAACCGAGTAGTAGAGGGAATGGAAACCACTGTCTACCCGCCATCATCACCAAATGAAGAAGATCGTATGCTCACCTTCAAAGGAAGAAGATCCTATGCCTACAAATTTTACAGATCTGGAGGATGGAAGCATGCAGTAAACCATAGTCTCCAATGTAACCCCTATCGAAGAAGCAGAGTGTGCAAAAAATCTCCAGATAAAGGAGTTCGTGCATCAAGAGGAAAATGAGAAATGATATTCTTCGTCGGGGAAGGAGGAGGAGGGAGACTCCCAGACACGCAATCTCAGCCGGCGACGGGAAAGGAGCTAAGGCTCGGGTTGGATGCAGGCGGCGACGGGGAGGGAGAGTTGGGCTCGGCCGTCCAAGCTGTAAGCGGCGATGGGGAAGGAGGAAACAAGGCTCGGCCGTTTCGAGCTGCCGGCGTTGACGGGGAAGGAGGTAGCAAGGCCGGCCGTTTCGAGCTCCAGGAGGTAGATCGGAATGGTGAGTGGAAGAAATCTGCGGCTGGCTCGCCCTTTAGAAGAAAACCTGATCCCCCCTTTAGGGTTGCCCCGCCCCTTCTTATTCTTTATTTCCCCCCTTTTGCTTCTCCTGCTATCCTGCCGTCCCCCCCCCACCCCCTCTCCCCTTATCTTATAACATATATCTATTATATATCTAATATATTATATATATTATAATATAATATAAATATATATATATATATAAATTATGAACCTATGTGCATAGAACCCCCGCACGCACGAGGACCCGCACGTCTTCGAACGGGGTCGCACCAACTCGTCGCCCATAACACACCCCTAGGCTGATATTTGGGGAGGGTCCCACTCGCCCGGCTACGGGGTTATATACAATCCCCGCTCTTTGCGAGCTTGGTACAAGCTCGGAAAGAATCATCCAACCCAACGTATCCGGCGAGTGGGAGCCGACCCAAAAAAATTTTGAGAGAAACTGAAATTTGCACTCGAAACATCAATCTCCCCATGACCTTTCTGAATCTTTTGAATCACTCGATACCCTTTGGCTCACTACTATTGAATTGCCCTTATACCATTACTTACAACAAGTATACAATTTCTCGTGATATCGTGAAACAACAAAGCCATATATTTTGTATCCTCTTGTACACGCGGAGCTAATCCTTTCCCCCCAGGTGTGCCTACAACCCTGCCAGCTAGTGAGAGCCTGACAGCGAGTCTACCCGGGGTCCCTTACCCCCCAGGCGAGCCTACGGACCTGCCAGCTAGTAGGAGCCAGACAGCGGGTCTACCCGGGGCCGAGCATCACTCGGGGTCCTGCAAAAACTCTCAAAGAACCAATCCTTTCCCCCCAGGTGTGCCTACAGCCCTGCCAGCTAATGAGAGCCTGACAGCGAGTCTACCCGGGGTCCACTACTACCGCCATCGAGTGACTTCCGGCCCTGCCAGCTAGGTGAGAGCCTGACAGCAGGATCTGCTCGAGGCCCACGGATGACACCGAGTGACTTTCGTCCCTACCAGCTAGGTGAGAGCCTGATAGCGGGATCTGCTCGGGGTCCACTACTACCTCCATCGAGTGACTTCCGGCCCTGCCAGCTAGGTGAGAGCCTGACAGCGGGATCTGCTCGAGGCCCACGGATGACACCGAGTGACTTCCGACCCTGCCAGCTAGATGAGAGCCTGGCAGCGGGATCTGCTCGGGGTCCACTACTACCGCCATCGAGTGACTTCCGGCCCTGCCAGCTAGGTGAGAGCCTGACAGCGGGATCTACTCGAGGCCCACGGATGACACCGAGTGACTTCCGGTCCTGCCAGCTAGATGAGAGCCTGGCAGCGGGATCTGCTCGGGGTCCAAGACTACTCGACTTGACTTTGCTCGAGATGGAGACATCTTATTTACTTAAGAGGTGCTTGAGAGTTAATTGCACCGATGCTTTTACAAATGGAGGACGCATTCTATTCATAAGAGAGATGATCTGGAAGTCGTCAAATCGGGAAACTGGCGTCCGAGCCTGTTCCTACTAATTCCTCCAATCGGAAGAGAGATGCAATCAGGGGGACATAGGCTGACATGCAAGGGGGAGCTGATCTCGACCATCAGTGTAGAGGCTCGGTCTTACAATAACCCTTAAAGTCCCGAGGCATCGTCCCATCATCCGAACTGGGCTATTTAGAAGGAACGGGTCGGCGGCTCGTACCCTGATCTAATGACAAAGATCACTTTCCTCCATGTCACATGTGATTGCTTGGAGAGATCGACCCTTTATCAAATCTGGGAGGTTAGCGTCTAGTCTCGTTCCTGATAATTCCTCCAGTCGGAGGAGAGGTGCGATCGGGAGGACATAGGCCGACGTGCAAGGGGGGAGCTGATCTCGGCCGTCAGTGCAGAGGCTCGGTCTTATAATAGCGCTTAAAGTCCCGCAGCACCGTCCCATCGTCCGAACTAGGCTATTTAAAAGGAACGGGTTGGACGTTTGGCTTCCGGAGTCGATCGCGAGGCTAATCCTTGAAGCCCTCAGAAGCTCGAGGCGAATTGGTAATAAAGAGAAAACTTGACCGCTACTGAATTACAAGTAAGAGATAACATATTACCGCTAGGGAGGGAACCCTCTCAGGTCACCTCGGCTCCTAATACCTCTCAGCTGCTTTCTTACTTGATCTTGAAGACAATAACCTCCAGGCTTCTTGTTGATGTAATAAGTGGGGATACACAGGTTTTCATAGGTAGAAGCACTTCAAATAGGTGCAAATCCTACTCTGAATGCTATGAGATTCAAACAACAACTATGGGAGGGGACAACTCTGAGTATGAGGAACTTACACACAAAGTATCAACGTATGACCCTGGTCGCCACCTGGTTCCACTTCTATAGCCATGACGCTTGTCAGAGTTCTTCTGTGCTGGTCACTCTCCACACTCACCGCACTAAAATGTTGAAACCGAAAATCGGTCTCCTGTGGAGTTCGACCCTTGGGGAAGGGGTGACCGCGCACCTACTACCCTCAAGCGAACGATCTAGGCACAAGACTAGGAACACAAGTGCCAGACCCAAGGTCTCAGCGTGGAGGACCCGCCGCATACCCGGAAGACTAACAAACTCTTCCCCTCCCAAGCCAAGGGCTGAGCTAGAGCACCTTCGGAGGGCTCTCTTGGCCGACCGAGACATCTGAGGAGGATCTCAAGATCCACTCCTTAACTAAAGGTGCCATCTCAGGTCTATGTGAAATGTTCCCCGCCCGTCTTATTATTGGCGCAAAACTGCCCAGCAGCCCTACTCTACGCAGCTCCAATTGGGCCGCTAACAGCGGAACTCCGCTATTCTGAAAGGATGACAACAGGCCATCAGGGGCTTCCCGACATCTAATCCTCGGGGCCCACACGGGGGGAGCGGTTTACGAACACGCCGCTCGCCCAAGACAGGAGTAAACTACATATTCACAGAGCATCACAAATATGAAAGAATATTACAGGAATATGAATTCCATACTCAGCACGCAGGCCGGCAATATAAACAAAAAGGCCTTCCAGGGCCGGCACAAGTTTGGGCTTAAGCCCGATACTCCCCGCCTGGTACTCCAACACCTGTACGCCAACGTCTCGACGAGCGGCGGCCAACTAGGCATCAGTCGGCTAACATAAGCGGGCCAAACATATTGCGCACACCCCCTTTTTTGGGGCTTGTAGCGCGCATTCCCTGCAAACGACCAATAAACAACTTCCTCGGAGTCTTCTCCGGGAACCCCAGAACATCACCAATCCGGCTCACACGTCCGGATGGGCTTCACACAGCATGCCTAAACCCGTACTCACGCTTCCGGGTACTAATGCAGTTAACTGCGGGGACGTACACGTCAACCCGTCGAAAAGCTCCATTCCCCCCACCCGTTGGTGGAGAGGGGCTTCCATGCAAATATGTAAACTGAGGGCTTCACATGCCCAAGTAGAAACATCGTTACCCTTGTCGCGTGTTTGGCGGGGCTACAACTGATCATCATGCAAAATACTGGATGCCCGGAGAGGAGCTCCTAGCTGTTTTTGCTGAAGGCGGTGCCGGCCCTAGCCCTCATCCCAATTTCCACTTTCTTGGTTGGTTGAGCCCTGCTATACACGAGTGGGAGAGGAACGAGCTGTGCGGCAATCTGGACAGAGGAAGCAGGAAGGGAGCTCAGGCTGCACTTGCCGGCGGCGGCCTGAAAGACATAGGTGCGCTTGAACGGCCATTTTCCATGGTACTTAACTGGACTGAGACCAAGTGTGGCCCTTTCCTTTTCTCTTTGCATCATACAATAATAACTACAGTCACCTCGACAGTTCAATTGTTTCCAACTTCCTGTCTTCTCACATTGATCAACACAAGCTCTATAGGTCGGATCAACGTCGCGCGGCGCTCCCATGAGAGCCTCCGACCAGGAAACCGAGTAGTAGAGGGAATGGAAACCACTGTCTGTCCGCCATCATCACCAAATGAAGAAGATCGTAAGCTCACCTTCAAAGGAAAAAGATCCTATGCCTACAAATTTTATAGATCTGGAGGATGGAAGCATGCAGTAAACCATAGTCTCCAATGTAACCCCTATCGAAGAAGTAGAGTGTGCAAAAAATCTCCAGATAATGGAGTTCGTGCATCAGGAGGAAAACGAGAAATGAGATTCTTCGTCGGGGAAGGAGGAGGGAGACTCCCAGACACGCAATCTCAGCTGGCGACGGGAAAGGAGCCAGGGCTCGGGTTGGATGCAGGCGGCGACGGGGAGGGAGAGTTGGGCTCGGCCGTCCAAGCTGCAAGCGGCGATGGGGAAGGAGGAAACAAGGCTCGGCCGTTTCGAGTGCCGGCGGTGACGGGGAAGGAGGTAGCAAGGCCGGCCGTTTCGAGCTCCAGGCGGCCGATCGGGATGGTGAGTGGAAGAAATCTGCGACTGGCTCCCCCTTTAGAAGAAAACCTGATCCCCCCTTTAGGGTTGCCCCGCCCCTTCTTATTCTTTATTTTCCCCCTTTTGCTTCTCCTGCTATCCTGCCGTCCCCCCCCCCCCCCCCCCTACACCCCTCTCCCCTTATCTCATAACATATATCTATTATATATATAATATATTATATATATTATAATATAATATATATAATATATATATAAATTATGAACCTATGCGCATAGAACCCCCGCACGCACGAGGACCCGCACGTTTTCGAACGGGGTCGCACCAACTCGTCGCCCATAACACGCCCCTAGGCTGATATTTGGGGAGGGTCCCACTCGCCTGGCTACGGGGTTGTACAGTCATCATGAACCAGTGGCGGGACAACGTCGCCATCACAACCTGACTACGGTTTGGAGGGCTTTAGATGATATGATTGATTTACAACATACCAAAATTATGAAAACGTTAGGTCATAGTATAATATAGTTAGAAAAATAGTTTAATAGTCTATTATATTTTGATCTATTAGGTCTATAAAGGAAGAAGAAAAAAATATTGCCGCAATAAGTATGCTCATGAAGAAGAATGCACACATGTAAGTCGATACACAATGGGACTATCATGTGCTCGTGAGTTAATTTTTCATATCACACAAAATAAATCTTATCTTTTTCGCTATGGTTAATACATAAGCATTGAAAACAGTTAAATATATACGACGTTGACTTTGAGTTCAAAATCCAAATAAAAGAAAAAAAAATGAGAAATGCGACATAGACATTGAGATTGAGAGAAACAAAAGAAGGCATGAAAACACTTTTCAACATCAACAATAAAAAATGAAGTGAAAATTATGTGAAATCATCGATCCGGGTTCAGACCATACAATAGAGTCATATTTACCTTTCAAGTTAAAAGAAAGACCAAAAGAAAGTACAACAAAATTTAAAGAAGATATAAAAAGTACAAAGCACGAGCATTCCCTTTTTGAACACGTGTTGTCAGATAATCCTAAATTAATGAGAAACTTGAAGAAATCATCTGAATGTCAAACACGTCAAAACAAACAATTTTTTGTCCAGGTGTACAACTTCCTCTACAATTTACAGAAAATATGGTAGATTTTTCCAATGCGACATCTAGTGGAGACTGTGGTTACCATGTAATTGCAAAAGTTTTGAACAATTCTGATTGAAGGATTAAAGTTAGAAGTAATCTCTCTACTAAATTGAATACAAAGAAATGTTTCTATGGTCACATTTTGGTAGCTTCAAGATGCAAGTAATTGATCGATTCACTACATTGTCTAATTGTTCCCGCACCTTCAGGGACGTGGTTGCCCAGCCAGATATGAGATTGAATATCTCTTCATGTTATAATATTGGAGTAGTCATTGTATCAACAACTCAAAGTATAACATTTTCCCATTGGATTCAACAATGTTTTCATTCAGAATCTCATTTTTATCAAATTTATAAATAATAATCATTTTGTACGGATATGAATAAAAAGTGGATGTTTGTTAACTCAAATCAATTCTACATTGAGGAGTTTTCGTCATCCTCTTGCAACTCTTTGGGAAAGTTCTTACACTTCAAGTTTGCAATACTGAAAAAGTCTTAATATCATATTCTCGTTTTTAACTTTAGTTGCTGCATGTTCACAATTTTTTTTGCATAATATAGCATTATTTTAGAGAGATTAATGACTTTCAGTTCAAAAGGTGAAAAGGCCCATCAATTCATTCAACATGGTGAATCTTAATCTCATATTTGAATTTATAATGACATGTGCATAATTTTCTAACAATATATATTTTCGCAGAATATAGGATTATTTTAAAGAGATATAAGATTTTCAAATCAACATGGTGAAAAAGCTCATTAAATCATCTATCTTGCTATGAGTTTTATAATATTTTGCATAAAAATCCCCAAAATATCAATTTTAATGAGCCTTGTTTTTGATAAAAATACTTTGATTTTTTTTTTATAAAAAATGCATGAATTGCTAATGACAAAAGTGTTTGCTAATAGCCGTTGACAAAAATGAAGGTTTGTTAATATCCAAAGTTTACTAACAGGCAAACTTGATTTGCCTATAACAATATCCTTTATATTTCAACTGACCAAGTCATGAAATGAAATGAGATTGCACATGTCTAATCTGTTCAGAAGAGGCCTGAGCCCGACCAACTAAATCAAACCCAATTGATGATGAAATATTTTGGTTTGCCTATAACAATACCCTTAATAGTTCAATTGACCGATTCATGAAATGGGATTGCACATATCTAATCTGTTCGGGAGAGGCCTGAGACCCGACCAACTAATTCAAATCCTATTAAAGGAGAAATATTTTTGTTTGAATCCTGCATGCCAGTTGGCGTCGGGGGCCAATGAAATACAAGAGAAACACCATGTATTGTGCGTCCCACTGGGCACAATAGACCTGTGCACCGTGGGCCCACTGTTTCCCTTATTCGCGGATTCCGTGTCCTGAACGGTAATATTTTTCCAATTGCTGGGCAACGGCAAACTATAAAGTTGAGCTTGGTTATGCACGAGTAGGCATAACCATGATATGGAATTATGGGGGCTGAAGGTCCCAAAAGCAGAACAAACCCTAATGGAGCTTTTGATTGAATCCCGAGCTTTGTCACACGCTTACCCATTATTAACAGGAATCATTTAAAAGTGTACAAATGGCTCCAAAACGTGGTTTCATGGGTTATTACTTGACTTTTTCTCTAATTTATTGAGTAAATAAATATAGAAATTTAAAAAACTCCGCCACAATTACAATATATATAATACGATTGCCCGACACGAGCCTCCACCTTTATGGCCATGGACGACAGTACCCGACCAATGACGACAGGTTTCGCCCGCCCCATCAAGGCGGGTTTCTCCCGCAATATATACATATGAGTACTCAAAATGACCTTAAAAATATACATAAATATTACAATTTTTATTTTGTAAAACAATATACGGTTTGACCTAAAAATATTAATTTTGACTTTAATAAAGTTGATTGATTTAGGGTCTGTTTGGCGCAGCTCTGGCGGCTGGAAAATCTCTATTCCAGCCGCCAGAGCTGTTTTATATGTGTTTGGGACAGCTCCCTGTGAAGAGCTTTTCAATCCGCCAGAGCTGTTTCCAGCTTTTCAGAAATCTCCCTCCCCCCAGCTTCTGCTCTTGCAAAATAGCTTTCTCTCTCACAGGTTTTGGAAATCTAATGGTTTCTTCAGATGGAACATGCTTAGAGGTCGGACGGCCTTCCTCCGGCGATTCCGAGCCCCTGACGGCCTTCCTCCGGCGATTCCGAGCCCCCGACGTCCTTCCTCGGGCGATTCTGAGCGCACTTCTGCACAGAATACCCAAACACTCTGCAGCTTTTCAAAACTGCTCCCCAGAAATCTATTTTAAAACAGCTCTATCCGGACAGCAGCTTTTCAATCCGCCAGAGCTGTCCCAAACAGAGCCTTAATGTCATCACCTCGAAAATAACACTGATATGTCTAATGACAATCTTTCTAAAATAGACCGCTGACATGCCTAATGACAACCTATCATAGTAGGTATAGGAGCTCTACAAAATATTTTTTGAATTTAAATATATTCTCATTATTATTTCTAATTTTTTTTAATAATATAATTATATGAATTAAAATTATATTTTAATTTATTTGATATAAATTACCACTGATATATCAAATTATATAAAAAATTAGAGTATAATTACAAACACAACTTTTCGAAGCCAAAGATAAGTCAAAGTGCAGCACAACAGAGTGACGGAGGGGAGACTACCGGCAGGCCATTCCTCCCATTGCCGCGCGCTAAATAACGTTCGCCTTTTTAACTTTCAACAATTAATGGAGCCGGCCTCCCCCTCTCCTCCTCACCGCGCAGCAACAAGCTTCGCAACTCAGGCCAACGCCCTCCTCCGCAAAAACCTCACCTTCCAGAAGCGCAACCTGGTCACCAACGTCGGCATCGTCTCCTTCCCTGTTTTCCTCTGCGTCCTCCTCGTTGTCCTCCAGGGATTTATCGACCGCGAACTCGGAAGCTCACATAACAGATGCGGCTGCGGCTGTGTTGATTCCGGAGCCGGTAACAGCAGCTGTCGCCGCGTTTGCGGGATCCAGTATTCTTCCCTTGACCAAGTCGGCAGTTGCTCCATCCCCAGCCCGCCCAGATGGCCGGCCCTGCTTCAACTTCCCCGCCCCGAATACCGCGCCACACGTATGCCGGGATCCTCGCTATCAGCCGCATTGCCGGATGAATCTTGCAGGTCTACAGGCTCGTGCCCCGCCACCCTGCTCATCACCGGCCGGAATCGGACTTTTGCACAGAGTATAATTTACTATTAAAAACTTCAATTAATTATGTAACTGAAGTTTTTTTATGATCAGAACTTTTTCTTCCGCTGCCCTAGGTTTGGCTGGGAATTTCTTTACAGGTGCTGCTTCTATGAGCTCCTTGAATTATCTTGATGCTCTGCTGACAGTGGTTCCAGTGAGTTTTATTTGATACAAATGATTTGATAGTTTGAAACTAGAAAAAAATCTAACTATTTGGTCAAACAAAACTCTTCAAAACTTTCTCAAAAATAATAATTGTGGATTTCACACACGAATAGCTAAAATAGGGCAACTAATTTTCAAAGTGATTGTTGAAAAGGGGCTGATCGACTGTGAAATTTATAGGGGACAGATACTCCCACAGGTTATTCACAGTTTATAGAGCCAGCTTTTGTCTCTGATAGGCCGTTGTACATCGTTCAACCTCAGTGCAGGTCCAATTTCATAGATTCTGTTGCTGTCGAGTTTGAGAGTATCACACTGAAGAAAGGTTTGGCACAACTCATCTGTGTTTTTTTCTTCCTCTATTTATTTCCTTCTGAAAGGAATTTTGTATGCATATAGTTTTATTTGGTTGGCTATACAAAGAGATTTTCTACAAAGTCTCAGCTTGAGAGACCATTATTTCAAACATCATGGAACTTTTTTTTGGTTCACTATTTAGCTTAGAATGATTTCTAAATTTCTTAAAGTTTCAAATGATGATAATTTAAGTGAGCTATTTGATGATAATGCCTCCTAGTCGTTTGCCTATTGAGGAGCTAATCTCATTTTCTTAGAGATTGAAATGATTAATCTACGAACACAATAATGAATGTAACAACCATTAATAGCAATTAAGAGTCAGAAGAATAGTCGCAAACAACAAAGAGTAAGGCTTTGTTTGGCGCTGTGGTAGAAGTCGGTCGGCTGTCAATGCCCAACCTCACCTAAGGAACTTCATCCACTTTTCTGTTCAAAACTAGTAATCTTTTCTTGGTGGCAGTCATAAGTGTTGTCATGCCAAACATACATTCTATGACAGTGGAATAGTCAAAAATATTGAATGAGACTAGAAGACTAAGGCTCCGTTTGGGTGTACTTATTTTCACCGGTCAAGCGGTTACGACCGCATGAACCGGACCTTAATTAAGGTCAGATTCATGCGGTCGTAACCGCTTGACCTGTGAAAATAAATTGCCCCAAACGGGAGCTAAGTTGTCTAAAGGCTCAAATAATTATGTAATAGATCAGTTATAAAATATGTGATGATAAAATGCATTCTTCTATGTTCTCTCTGCTGTTCTTGTTGGAAACGTGTATGGTGTTGATGCGCGAAAACGTCGCGGGGCACCAGCCAGCTAACACGGAGGGGGTGTTCGATCTCACAAGCTAGGAGAGGAGGAGAGGAGGGAAGGAAGAAAGCCTCTGAGTGCTCGAGAGTGGAGCAAACGGCTTGTCAAAGAGGGTTGCGGGGATAGAGGAGAGAAGCTTGATCAACAGAGCGGGTTGATCAAGAGAGGAGAAGGAGGTTGACCAGGAGCTGTCGAGCAGACGGCTAATGTGACGGTTGTGCTTGCAGGTTGGATGCCGAGGAGAGCTGAGCTGAGAAGAAGTCTGCTGAGCAGAGGAGCAAGACTTGCTGAGCAGAGGAGCAAGGCTTGCTGAGCAGAGAGAAGAAGAAGGGGGCCGCTAGCAGCGGCAACAACACACTTCGCCCGCCGCGGCCTAAATGCCACTCCTGCGACGGGCTTTCCTTTTATTAAAAGCTAGAGATTACAAGCTTACAAGTACACCTTTACAACAAAATCACTTAAAGGGTACAAGGAGAAGCTGGCGGCTAAGAGAGAAGAAAGTGCCAGAAAGCAGAGGAGAAGCTGCCAGAGACTAAGTAAAATAGTCTGCTAGCTGCTGGAGGACTGGGAAACTGAGTCTGCAGAGTCTGCTGGCAAGCTGCTGAAGAGCTGCTGGAGAGCTGCGCGGACAGGAAACTGAGTCCGCAGAGCTTGCTGGAGGAGGCGACGACGGACTGCGCGGACTGGAAAACGGAGTCCGCAGGGCTTGCTGGCAGGACTTGCAGGATCTTCCCAGATGATCAACTGATGCAGAATGAGAGGCACCATGGGCTATTTATAGACCCAGGGGAGTTCTTCTAGAAGCGGGGCCCAGTGACATCAGCATGACGACCTGCGCGGTACTCCGCGGACAGAGATTTTGCGTCCGCCACTGTTGCCTGAGGAAGCAAGCGGAAGGACCCACCTGCAGAGAACTGGAGGTCGCCCCCTAGCGGGCGACCTGGGCGGACTCCGGGAGGAGTCCGCCCGGCAGGCCGGGGCCGCCCCCTAGCGGGCGGCCTGGGCGGACTCCGGGTGGAGTCCGCCCGGCGGGAGCCGGGGCCGCCCCCTAGCGGGCGGCCTGGGCGGACTCCGGGTGGAGTCCGCCCGGCTGGAGCCGGGGCCGCCCCCTAGCGGGCGGCCTGGGCGGACTCCGGGTGGAGTCCGCCCGGCTGGAGCCGGGGCCGCCCCCTAGCGGGCGGCCTGGGCGGACTCCGGGTGGAGTCCGCCCGGCTGGAGCCGGGGCCGCCCCCTAGCGGGCGGCCTGGGCGGACTCCGGGGGGAGTCCGCCCGGCAGGAGCCGGGGCCGCCCCCTAGCGGGCGGCCTGGGCGGACTCCGGGTGGAGTCCGTCCGGCTGGAGCCGGGGCCGCCCCCTAGCGGGCGGCCTGGGCGGACTCCAGGGGGAGTCCGCCCGGCAGGAGCCGGGGCCGCCCCCTAGCGGGCGGCCTGGGCGGACTCCGGGTGGAGTCCGCCCGGCAGGAGCCGGGGCCGCCCCCTAGCGGGCGGCCTGGGCGGACTCCGGGTGGAGTCCGCCCGGCTGGAGCCGGGGCCGCCCCCTAGCGGGCGGCCTGGGCGGACTCCGGGGGGAGTCCGCCCGGCAGGAGCCGGGGCCGCCCCCTAGCGGGCGGCCTGGGCGGACTCCGGGTGGAGTCCGCCCGGCAGGAGCCGGGGCCGCCCCCTAGCGGGCGGCCTGGGCGGACTCCGGGTGGAGTCCGCCCGGCAGGAGCCGGGGCCGCCCCCTAGCGGGCGGCCTGGGCGGACTCCGGGTGGAGTCCGCCCGGCTGGAGCCGGGGCCGCCCCCTAGCGGGCGGCCTGGGCGGACTCCGGGGGGAGTCCGCCCGGCAGGAGCCGGGGCCGCCCCCTAGCGGGCGGCCTGGGCGGACTCCGGGTGGAGTCCGCCCGGCAGGAGCCGGGCCGCCCCCTAGCGGGCGGCCTGGGCGGACTCCGGGTGGAGTCCGCCCGGCAGGAGCCGGGGCCGCCCCCTAGCGGGCGGCCTGGGCGGACTCCAGGGGGAGTCCGCCCGGCTGGCGGGCAGAGGCCGCCCGGGGTGGGCGGCCTCGGCGGACGGCGGCAGGAGGCCGCCGCCCCTCGGGCAGCAGGGAGGTTGCCCCTGGCGGGCTTCCTCGGCGGACGGCGGTAGGAGACCACCGCCCCTTGGGCGAAATAGGAGGCCGCTCCTGGTACTGCTGTTGGCGGACTCCTGCAAGGAAAAGACTGCACGATTAGCGGACCTAACCGCATGTCCCGCGAGGGTGAGCCATGGAATAGCTCGCCGTCCCGCAGGGCACGCGGTTGCTAGGAGACCTAGGCGGATAAGGAAGACTGTCCGCCTACGCTGGGACCCATCGCGATCGAAAGGGATAACCTAAGGGTCACGATGAGCCAGCTGGCCATCTTGGGAAGGATCGCCGATTTCTGGGTTAACATAATCCCCGCACTTTTTTAAGTTCCGAAAAGAACTTCGAAAAAGTTGGAGACCCACGAAAATCGTGATCCACCCCAACGGAAGAAGAGGAGTAAGGAGAGACAGAACCTGAAGACTCTCCTTAGAAGCTTGATGTTTCCTGTCAATTTTCCTGCAAAAGGAAAGTTAGGGTAAGCATGTAGGGGTGGCACATCGAGTGTGTACCTGAATTTGTTTTTTGCAAAACGAAGAAGGCGTGTCTTCTGTAAGTGTTCTGCAAAACAAAAGTGAGGAAAACGGAAAGGCGTAACAACTTGCAAGTACCTGGAAGGGACCTGCAAGTCTTTGCTGGTTTCTGCAAAAGAAGAGTTAGGAGCATGCACAATATATGAGAGTAACTTGCAAGTACCTGTGAAGAAACTTGCAAGGGTTTGAGGATCTCTGCAAGAAGAGAGTTAAGAGCAGGTATCATATATAAAAACAAGCTGCAAGTACCTGGATGAGGTTTGCAGGTGTTTGCTAATCTCTGCAAGAAGAGAAGTTAGGAACCAATAAGATATGAAAATAACTTGCAAGTACCTGTGAAGAGAATGCTTGCAAGTGTTAACTGTAGACTGTTAACTGTTGATAAGTTAACTGTTGACAAGATAAGGCCGATATGACCAATTAGCAAGAAGAATGCCTGATGAATACTATTATGAAACCCAGATCAATAAACTGAGTGTTGACTGCTGACAGATATGACTGGATAATAATAGCATGGCTGATAGCACTTGAGCAAACAATATATAGAAGATAAGAGCAATAGAACTTATATAGGTAGAGTGCGAGTCATCATCCTGATAGAGCTTTGAATAAGCAATTCATATAGAATGAGCACGAGCAAAGTGATTGCTGAAAATCCTTTTGGTAGGTCGGATTAACCTGTTCACCTGTGAAAGAAGGCAAGAGAGAAAAGGAGGGCTGCACCCGGAATGACTAAAGTGGGTTGAATGCTGCCACAGGTGTTCCCCGTGGGCCTTATGCATCACTTGCCCGAAAAATCATCCCAAGTATAGTCCTACTCAAAGCGGGCTGGCCGCGCATCCTCAAGGAGGGGGGAAAAGGAAACAAGAGGTCCATGTTCGGAATGACTACAGAGGGTTGAATGCTGCCACAGGTGTTCCCCGTGGGCCTTATGCATCACTTGCCCGAAAAAATCATCCCGAGTATGGTCCTGCTCGAAGCGGGAAAGGAAAAAGAGGTCCATGTTCGGAATGACTAAAGAAGGTTGAATGCTGCCACAGGTGTTCCCCGTGGGCCTTATGCATCACTGGCCTGAGAAAGTCATTCGAGTATGGTCCTGCTCAAAGCGGGCTGGCCGCGCATCCTCAAGGAGGGCACAAAGCAAGGGAAGGTCCTGAGAAGGACCGCTGGAAGCAAGGAAGATCCTGAGAAGGATCGCTAGAAACTCTGCTCTCTTGCCCTGGGCACAAGCATCACTGATCAAGGAGACAGGTTGCGCCAAGAGGCCTATATTGTCTGTGTATTGATCAGTGGAGTTGTGAGAACCCGAGAGGCATGGATCGAGGATACCGGCGAGAGTTATTCGGCCACCACAGTTGAAGGCTGATCTAAGAGACAAGGCTACGCTTGATTGCCATTGCTTGTCCAGCGAAGATCATCCTAACCGTAGTGTTTCCTATAAGACGCACAGCAGAGCTAACACATGGGGCTCCCCTAGCACACACTCTGTGTCAGATGCTGGCTAGGATCCTAAGCCTGAAGCCCATAATCGTAGATGAACTGCTCCCACTACACACATGGGTATACTCCCGCCATATGTGGTCGAAGCGGTAGTGCGAGAACAAACTACGGAGGGAACGTTTCAGACTCGGCGAAATCTCATTGGCGTATTGATCCAGAGAGAGAGAGAGAGGCAACAAAAAGGGAACTGTGTCAGTACAGGATCTCTGAATAAAGCTTTGCAGAAAAGCAAGAAGAAAACACTGAGAAGTGTTGTAATGAAAATGTTTGAAAGAGGGAGTAAGGGTTGAGATAACCCCTGTAGGTTGTAAGGAGCTCTGGAGGACTGTGAAGTCCATCGCTTTGGAGGACCGTGAAGTCCTTGCTAGTTCAGAATAGCCTTCCCAGTATACCCTCGTCATCGGCATCGAAGCATTCGACGGTTGGGGGAACAACGAGGAGAGGAGGCTCTTCGATGTGGTTCACTCCCCTTGAGGAGCAAGGAACATCTAAAATTTCTTTGCCCTTTGACGTTGATGGGTCAGGGCGATCTTCTTTAGGGAGCAAGTCATGCATCTTGCCCTGCCGGAGCATCCTTTGCACAAGCTGACGGAATGCTCGGCAGTTTTCTGTTCGATGGCCTGGCTCTTTGTGGAATTCACAATAAGGCTCTGAGTCTCTAGACCTCTGATCTGCTGGTCGATAGGGCTTCTTGCAGCTCGCCCTGTCTTTCATGATCTGCACTACCTCTTGCACGACGTCGTCGAGATCCGACTCATGCAAGTCATCGTCTTGCTGCTGTTGGACAGTTGCTGTTTGAGAAGGAGCTAGCGGTAGCAATGGATCTTGAGCATCACGGCTCGGGAAGGAGTATCGCTGGCGATGAAGCCTTCTCTCCTTCCTTGAGTGAGCTGGGAAACGATTGTAAGGAGACCTTGGAGGTTGCTTGCGAAACGGATCTTTCTCTGATACGAGCTTGGAGACGAAGCCTGGATTGCTCTTCTCGCCTCGGATGTATGAGTTGGCTAGAGCGATCAGCTCTTGGTATGTCCTTGGAGCACGGACATTAGCTTCAAACTTGAGAGGCCCTTCGCGAAGACCATGGATAAGAGCCACTCGGTACATTTCTTGATCAACGATTTCGATGTCCAGAATCTCTCTCTGGAATCGATCAACGAATTGAGACCAGGTTTCATCACTGCGCTGTCTGATCTCAAAGAGGGCTTCAGGACCGCCCTTTCTCTTGGAGGAGGTAGAGAATCTGAGAAGGAATTCTCTACGAAGATCAAGGAAGGAAGAGATGGAGTGAGGACGGAGGCCATAGAACCAATCCCTCACTTGCCCATCAAAGGTTGTAACAAGAAGCTTGCACTTGGTTGCATCTGACAGAGTCTTGAGAGCAACGGCTGATTCGAAGGCTTGAAGATGCTTGACCGGATCGGTTTCTCCTGTATAGATTGGCAGTCGAGGCTCTCTGAAGTTTGCTGGAGTAGGTTCAAGGCGAACGCTCTCAATAAAGGGCGACGGCTCTTCCTGCTCTCCCACAGCATAGGGATCAAAGGGAGCATAGGCTGCAGCTGCAAAAGAAGCAGGGGGGTAGAAAGGAAAAGTTGCTGCAGGGGGAGCAGAGGCAGGAGCTGGGGGGCAAGGATGACTTCCTTGAAAGTTGAGAAATCTGGCAGGACTTCCCCGGGCTGCTTGCCGGAAGAAGTTTTGGCGAGCGGCGAACTCTTCATCTTGAGTTCGCAAAGGAGCAGCAGGACCTTGCGGGAAGGTTGGGGTGTAAGGCGGATAGAACGGAGGACAAGCTTGAGAATAAGCTTGCTTATGCTCTGATGTTGGCGTTGAGTTGATTGGAGCAGCTGGAGCAGCTGGAGCAGCTGCTGGACGAGAGTCTAACCGCTGCGTGATCGCAGCAAGGACTTGGTTGATTGCTTGGAACTGTTGAGCATTCTCACGGCGCGACTGCTCAAAAGCTTCCCAGAGAGGATCTTCACTGGGACTTGGGGCAAAGTTCTCGGCTGACTGATCTGACATGGCTAACTGTCGCTATTCACCGTCTGACCGGATCTGAAGGCCGCGTGTTAACTGTTGATGCGCGAAAACGTCGCGGGGCACCAGCCAGCTAACACGGAGGGGGTGTTCGATCTCACAAGCTAGGAGAGGAGGAGAGGAGGGAAGGAAGGAAGCCTCTGAGTGCTCGAGAGTGGAGCAAACGGCTTGTCAAAGAGGGTTGCGGGGATAGAGGAGAGAAGCTTGATCAACAGAGCGGGTTGATCAAGAGAGGAGAAGGAGGTTGACCAGGAGCTGTCGAGCAGACGGCTAATGTGACGGTTGTGCTTGCAGGTTGGATGCCGAGGAGAGCTGAGCTGAGAAGAAGTCTGCTGAGCAGAGGAGCAAGACTTGCTGAGCAGAGGAGCAAGGCTTGCTGAGCAGAGAGAAGAAGAAGGGGGCCGCTAGCAGCGGCAACAACACACTTCGCCCGCCGCGGCCTAAATGCCACTCCTGCGACGGGCTTTCCTTTTATTAAAAGCTAGAGATTACAAGCTTACAAGTACACCTTTACAACAAAATCACTTAAAGGGTACAAGGAGAAGCTGGCGGCTAAGAGAGAAGAAAGTGCCAGAAAGCAGAGGAGAAGCTGCCAGAGACTAAGTAAAATAGTCTGCTAGCTGCTGGAGGACTGGGAAACTGAGTCTGCAGAGTCTGCTGGCAAGCTGCTGAAGAGCTGCTGGAGAGCTGCGCGGACAGGAAACTGAGTCCGCAGAGCTTGCTGGCAGGACTTGCAGGATCTTCCCAGATGATCAACTGATGCAGAATGAGAGGCACCATCGGCTATTTATAGACCCAGGGGAGTTCTTCTAGAAGCGGGGCCCAGTGACATCAGCATGACGACCTGCGCGGACTCCGCGGACAGAGATTTTGCGTCCGCCACTGTTGCCTGAGGAAGCAAGCGGAAGGACCCACCTGCAGAGAACTGGAGGTCGCCCCCTAGCGGGCGACCTGGGCGGACTCCGGGAGGAGTCCGCCCGGCAGGCGGGGGCCGCCCCCTAGCGGGCGGCCTGGGCGGACTCCGGGTGGAGTCCGCCCGGCGGGAGCCGGGGCCGCCCCCTAGCGGGCGGCCTGGGCGGACTCCGGGTGGAGTCCGCCCGGCTGGAGCCGGGGCCGCCCCCTAGCGGGCGGCCTGGGCGGACTCCGGGTGGAGTCCGCCCGGCTGGAGCCGGGGCCGCCCCCTAGCGGGCGGCCTGGGCGGACTCCGGGTGGAGTCCGCCCGGCTGGAGCCGGGGCCGCCCCCTAGCGGGCGGCCTGGGCGGACTCCGGGGGGAGTCCGCCCGGCAGGAGCCGGGGCCGCCCCCTAGCGGGCGGCCTGGGCGGACTCCGGGTGGAGTCCGTCCGGCTGGAGCCGGGGCCGCCCCTAGCGGGCGGCCTGGGCGGACTCCAGGGGGAGTCCGCCCGGCAGGAGCCGGGGCCGCCCCCTAGCGGGCGGCCTGGGCGGACTCCGGGTGGAGTCCGCCCGGCAGGAGCCGGGGCCGCCCCCTAGCGGGCGGCCTGGGCGGACTCCGGGTGGAGTCCGCCCGGCTGGAGCCGGGGCCGCCCCCTAGCGAGCGGCCTGGGCGGACTCCGGGGGGAGTCCGCCCGGCAGGAGCCGGGGCCGCCCCCTAGCGGGCGGCCTGGGCGGACTCCGGGTGGAGTCCGCCCGGCAGGAGCCGGGGCCGCCCCCTAGCGGGCGGCCTGGGCGGACTCCGGGTGGAGTCCGCCCGGCAGGAGCCGGGGCCGCCCCCTAGCGGGCGGCCTGGGCGGACTCCGGGTGGAGTCCGCCCGGCTGGAGCCGGGGCCGCCCCCTAGCGGGCGGCCTGGGCGGACTCCGGGGGGAGTCCGCCCGGCAGGAGCCGGGGCCGCCCCCTAGCGGGCGGCCTGGGCGGACTCCGGGTGGAGTCCGCCCGGCAGGAGCCGGGGCCGCCCCCTAGCGGGCGGCCTGGGCGGACTCCGGGTGGAGTCCGCCCGGCAGGAGCCGGGGCCGCCCCCTAGCGGGCGGCCTGGGCGGACTCCAGGGGGAGTCCGCCCGGCTGGCGGGCAGAGGCCGCCCGGGTGGTGGCGGCCTCGGCGGACGGCGGCAGGAGGCCGCCGCCCCTCGGGCAGCAGGGAGGTTGCCCCTGGCGGGCTTCCTCGGCGGACGGCGGTAGGAGACCACCGCCCCTTGGGCGAAATAGGAGGCCGCTCCTGGTACTGCTGTTGGCGGACTCCTGCAAGGAAAAGACTGCACGATTAGCGGACCTAACCGCATGTCCTGCGAGGGTGAGCCATGGGAATAGCTCGCCGTCCCGCAGGGCACGCGGTTGCTAGGAGACCTAGGCGGATAAGGAAGACTGTCCGCCTACGCTGGGACCCATCGCGATCGAAAGGGATAACCTAAGGGTCACGATGAGCCAGCTGGCCATCTTGGGAAGGATCGCCGATTTCTGGGTTAACATATGGGTTCCCGCTCGATCCCAAACCACAAATGACTTCACTTGGCACCACAAGTCAACACCAAAAACGAGCCCGCCAAGTCAAACCGCGCGACCTCCCCTAATAAGCGAGTACCAACTTGGCGAGTCCGCCAGGTCGCGCGATTACACCCCGGCGAGACCGCAACAAACCGCGCGGACTCCTTCCCTCTATAGCGAGTGCCGCCTCTCGCGAGCGAGCTCCCGCCACCACTCGCGAGCTCAACCCAGCGAGATCTCCTTCACCACCTCGCGCCTAGAACACCAGGCGAGCCTGCACCCCACTCGCAGCTTGACCGCCCAACTTGCGACCTGCACCCGCGCGAGCTCCACCTGCGAGAGCTCCACCCGCTCTGCGAGCTCCCCCTGCCGAGATCACTTGACACGCGAGTCACACAAAGCTCGCGGGCTCTCACTCGCTGCGCGCTCGCCAGACCGCGCGGCTTCAACTTCAAGCCGCCCGGACAGAAACACCAGCGCTGCGGCGCTTCCTACTTTCTCTCTCTAAACGGGAACAAAGGTTTGGGAGTTTATCTCTCTATTCATCAAACTTCAAACATGTACAAGAGGGCCTTTATATAGGCAAAAGAAAACAAGAAAAAACTCTCTCATCATAAATACACAACTTCTCACCTACCAAATTAATGCAACCTCTCATCTACCCATTTAAAACAATCATAAAAGAAATGCCAACTCCAATGCTGGTGGGGCCCGGTCACCATAATAACTCCAGCAAACTCCCCCTCAAACTTGGCAGCACATGCCGAGTTTGCCTTTGAGCTTCAGGAACGTGTCCACCTTCAATGCCTTGGTGAAGATGTCCGCGACTTGCTCTCCGGTCGGGCAATACTTCACTTCCACTGTCTTCAACTCTACCTGCTCCCTTAGGAAATGATACCTCGTCTCGATGTGCTTGCTTCTTCCATGTAGTACCGGGTTCTTCGCGAGCTGGATGGCCGACATGTTGTCCACCAACATAGTCGTTGGCCCATCCACTCCATGCTGCAAGCTCTCCAACAGATTCCTTAACCAGATGGCTTGGCAGGTGCCAGCTGCTGCTGCAATATACTCTGCCTCGCAGGACGATAGAGCTATCGTTGCCTGCTTCTTCGAGCTCCAAGAGAACACTCCCGTTCCCATGTTGAAAGCATATCCGGAAGTGCTCTTCCGATCGTTCACATCGCCTCCATAGTCACTGTCGGAGTATCCCACTAACTTCAGCTCCTCTCCAGTGGAATACTTCAGCCCGTGACCTCTTGTCCCGTTGATGTACCTCAGGATCCTCTTCGCTGCCGTGAAGTGTGTTGAAACCAAAAAACTTGGTCTCTGTGGAGTTCGACCCTTGGGGAAGGGGTGACCTCACACCTACTACACTCAAGAGAACGTCACAGACCGAAGACTTGGGGAAACTAGGAACAGACCCTCGGCTCTAACGCGGAGGTCCCACCTCACACCCGGAAGGCTACCTGAGCACTTCCCCTCCCTAGCCAATGCTCGAGCTAGGATGCCTTGGAGAGCTCTCTCAACTCTACCAAGAAGAAGCTAGGGGAGGAGAAAACTAAGAAAGCAGATCCTCCACCAAGGCACCCAAGGGGGTCTATTTATAGTTTTTCCAAGTCCTGGGGGTAAAAATGACCAAAATACCCCTACGCCCAAAAAGCCTTGGGCCAATAGGAAACGCCCACGCCGGGGGGCAGAGTGGTAAAACGCCTCCAAGGGCACAGCGGTAAAAACACGCCGCCAACACCCCGCCCCCAAGCACCCGAGACGGCCCCAGGCCGCCGGTCAGGCCGCGAGCAGGCCGCCCGGGCGAGCGCCAGGCCGCGAGCAGGCCGCTCGGGCGAGCGCCAGGCCGCGGCCCAGCCTCGCCCGCGAGCAGGCCGCTCGGGCGAGCGCCAGGCCGCTGGCCGCCTCGCCCGCGAGCAGGCCGCTCGGGCGAGCGCCAGGCCGCTGGCCGCCTCGCCCGCGAGCAGGCCGCTCGGGCGAGCGCCAGGCCGCGGGCCGCCTCGCCCGCGAGCAGGCCGCTCGGGCGAGCGCCAGGCCGCTGGCCCGCCTCGCCCGCGAGCAGGCCGCTCGGGCGAGCGCCAGGCCGCGGCCGCCTCGCCCGCGAGCAGGCCGCTCGGGCGAGCGCCAGGCCGCAGCCGCCTCGCCCGCGAGCAGGCCGCTCGGGCGAGCGCCAGGCCGCTGGCCGCCTCGCCCGCGAGCAGGCCGCTCGGGCGAGCGCCAGGCCGCGGCCGCCTCGCCCGCGAGCAGGCCGCTCGGGCGAGCGCCAGGCCGCGGGCCGCCTCGCCCGCGAGCAGGCCGCTCGGGCGAGCGCCAGGCCGCGGCCGCCTCGCCTGCCCCTACCACAGACTCAACCGGCCGGGGCGGGTGCTAGCCAACTTGCCGCACCCGCCCTCCCAACAGAGGGGCCATTGGGGGGAGCCAATTCTTCCTCCTCCTAATAGTATGTTCCAAGCCAGAGCCAAAATTGGCCACCGAGAGTTCAAAATCTCCAAAAAGCTTAAAAACGGGTTTGCCTTATTTTGGGTCCACTCTTCGCGAATACGGGGTTGTACACAATCCCGCTCTTTTCGAGGTTGGCACAAGCTCGGAAAGAAACATCCAACCCAACGTATTCGCGGAGTGTAACTTCCCCTCGGGGTCAACCTGCCATGCCAGCTATGGGAGCCTGGGTGGCGAGACCTCCTCTGGGTGAAAACACTTAGCCTCCCCGAGGGGTCAACCTGTCAAGCCAGCTAATGGGGGTCTGGGTGACGAGACGACCTCGGGGTGCAAGCACCTACTCTCCACGAGAGGTACCACCGACCCTGCCAGCTAGTGGGAGCCTGGCAGCGGGACCATCTCGGAGCGAAGGGCTTGGGCTACCACGAGAGATCAACCTACCCAGCCAGCTAGTGGGAGCCTGGCGGCGGAATCGTCATCGGAGCTAAGGACTTGAGCTACCACGAGAGATCAACCTACCCAGCCAGCTAGTGGGAGCCTGGCGGCGGAATCATCATCGGAGCAAAGGACTTGGGCTACCACGAGAGATCAACCTACCCAGCCAGCTAGTGGGAGCCTGGCGGCGGAATCGTCATCGGAGCAAAGGACTTGGGCTACCACGAGAGATCAACCTATCCAGCCAGCTAGTGGGAGCCTGGCGGCGGAATCATCATCGGAGCAAAGGACTTGGGCTACCACGAGAGATCAACCTACCCAGCCAGCTAGTGGGAGCCTGGCGGCGGAATCGTCATCGGAGCAAAGGACTTGGGCTACCACGAGAGATCAACCTACCCAGCCAGCTAGTGGGAGCCTGGCGGCGGAATCGTCATCGGAGCAAAGGACTTGGGCTACCACGAGAGATCAACCTACCCAGCCAGCTAGTGGGAGCCTGGCGGCGGAATCGTCATCGGAGCAAAGGACTTGGGCTACCACGAGAGATCAACCTACCCAGCCAGCTAGTGGGAGCCTGGCGGCGGAATCGTCATCGGAGCAAAGGACTTGGGCTACCACGAGAGATCAACCTACCCAGCCAGCTAGTGGGAGCCTGGCGGCGGAATCATCATCGGAGCAAAGGACTTGGGCTACCACGAGAGATCAACCTACCCAGCCAGCTAGTGGGAGCCTGGCGGCGGAATCATCATCGGAGCTAAGGACTTGGGCTACCACGAGAGATCAACCTACCCAGCCAGCTAGTGGGAGTCTGGCGGCGGAATCATCATCGGAGCAAAGGACTTGGGCTACCACGAGAGATCAACCTACCCAGCCAGCTAGTGAGAGCCTGGCGGCGGAATCGTCATCGGAGCAAAGGACTAAGGGTACCACGATCAGACCATACCAAATCCTACATCCTCAAACGGGGAAAAAGATGAGTTACATGACCCCCCCGACTCAGCTGGTCGGGGGCTGGACTCCATACAACATAAGAAGAATACAGGACTCTACCGGGACGAGGCTTCTTCAGGGGTCTGGGCCCGGTGGTCGCCATCCGCTTCCTGCTCGCCGGACACTTCCATCCTGCTCAGGCTCTCCATGATCTTCTCCATCTCCTCTGCCTTGGCCATCCAAGAGATGGTGTTGACGGCCGTGACGTAGCACTGCCTTGCCATCCTTGAGTCTCCCTTGACTCTGACCTGGATTCCCCCTGAGCTGAACTTGAGGCATTGGTGGAATGAAGACGGCACGCAACGGAAGGCGCTGATGAGGGGTCTTCCGAAGATGGCGCTGTAGCTGCTTGGAGCGTCAACAATGACGAACCGGCAGTTCCTCGAGACTCCTCCCAATTTTACTTGGAGCCCCACTCCACCCTCGACCTCCTTCCTCTCCCCTGAGAATCCGAACAGGGGTCCATCCGAGGCCAACACCCTCTTTGGCTCTACTTTCATCTCATCAAACGCCTTCTTGAAAATGACGTTGACGGAGCTTCCGTTGTCAACCAAGATCCGGGAGACGGTGTAGCCTTCGATGGCCGTCTGGATGACCAGCGCATCGCAGAACGGATCCTCATGATCTGGCAGGTCCTTCACCGAGAAGGTGATCTTCTCCTCTGGGGGCGGGGTCTGGGAGGTTGAGGCGACGCTTCTCCGGTACATGACATGGAGGCTAGCCTTCCGAGTGGCCTCAACCCCCACTCCACCGTGGATCACTCCTATGCTACCTCGGGTTCCCACGTCGACCCGGTCCTCGCATATATCATCACCCCCTTCTCCGGGTAGAACCTCTTCTACTCGTACCGGCGGCTGCGGCTGCGCAGGGCCTCTCGCCCCCCTCACTTCCAAGAATTCGGGGCAGGTAGCCGTGGCGTGCCCCTCCACCTGGTGGAAGTCACAGTACGGTAGCGCTCCTCCCCTCTTTCGGCGGGCTGGACGCTCTCGCCTGTTACCTCTTCCCCCTCCTATCGCCAATGCTTGTTGTGGAGGGGGTAAGAGTTGCCTTGGGGCTTGCCTCTGGAAGTTATACCTCCCTTGGCCCCCATGAAAGTTCCCCCCTCCTTGGATGAGAGCTCTTCCCGGACCTTGAGCAGGTCCTCCCTGCTGCCTCCAGCCTGGTTCCGGACCCTCCTGTCCTTGGAACCCCTGAGCTCTCTGCTCCTCTCTTCTTCTTCCTTCCTGATGCCTTGAGCCACCCTGCTCCTTTGACTCCACCTCCGTCAACTTTTCCAACCTCTTGACAAATGCCGGGTTGGCTGCCTCCATGGCAATCTCCTCCGCCGCCCTTTCCATCAGCTCCTCGAAGGAAAGGGGGCCTTCCGGGTCAAGCTCATCTTGAAGAAGCCCTCCTTCAGCCCAACGGTGAAGGCCATCTGGAGAGCATACCCTGGCATCTCCTGGACCTCCAAGATCTCCTCTTGGAACCTGTCTACATAGCGGGCCAGCGACTCCTCAGCCCCCTGCCTTATCAAGAAGATGGACTCAGGACTCCTCTTCCGCTTCTTGGAGGTGGAGAAGCGAAGCTGGAAGCTTCGGCTCAGGTCCTCGAAGCCATAGATCGACCTTGGAGGGAGTTGATGGAACTAGTCCCTTGCCTTCTCCTTCAACGTGATCGCAAAGAGGCGACACTTGAAGGCGTCCGTCATTGGTCTGATGGAGACGGCATCCTCGAACCACTGCAGATGCTGAACAGGGTCATCCTTCCCGAATAGTAAGCCATGTCTGGCTCTCTGAACCCCTCGGGAACGGGAGCTGAGATGATCAGCTCGCTGAAGGTGACCCCCTAAGGGGTGGTCTTGCCACCCCCACTCGCGCGACCTGCTCGCCTTGAAGGTTGGCACTCGCCGGGCTGGAGAACAGCTCCCGGCCGGTGAGGTCTCGCTCGACCCCATCGCCCATCCTCTCCTTCCCTGGCCTTCTTCCTGGTGCACTTCCTTCTCCCCCCGCTGGGGTCATCTCGCCTAGACCCCTGGGAGTCGACTCGTCGAGGGGGGGAGCTAGCTCCTGGGGGGTCGGGGTGGAGCCGCCACCCTGAGGAGCAATGCTTCGCAGCATCTCCATGATGCCCTGGATGGAGGCCATGAACTCTTGCCTCCCCACAAAGGGTCCTGGGGTGGGGAGCTCGCCGAGATCGTCACTACCTCCTTGGCCTCCCGTCATGACACTCTCCCGAGATCTTCTGTGCTGGTCACTTTCCACGCTCACCGCACCAAAATGTTGAAACCAAAAAACTTGGTCTCTGTGGAGTTCGACCCTTGGGGAAGGGGTGACCTCACACCTACTACACTCAAGAGAACGTCACAGACCGAAGACTTGGGGAAACTAGGAACAGACCCTCGGCTCTAACGCGGAGGTCCCACCTCACACCCGGAAGGCTACCTGAGCACTTCCCCTCCCTAGCCAATGCTCGAGCTAGGATGCCTTGGAGAGCTCTCTCAACTCTACCAAGAAGAAGCTAGGGGAGGAGAAAACTAAGAAAGCAGATCCTCCACCAAGGCACCCAAGGGGGTCTATTTATAGTTTTTTCCAAGTCCTGAGGGTAAAAATGACCAAAAATACCCCTACGCCCAAAAAGCCTTGGGCCAATAGGAAACGCCCACGCCGGGGGCAGAGTGGTAAAACGCCTCCAAGGGCACAGCGGTAAAAACACGCCGCCAACACCCCGCCCCCAAGCACCCGAGACGGCCCCAGGCCGCCGGTCAGGCCGCGAGCAGGCCGCCCGGGCGAGCGCCAGGCCGCGAGCAGGCCGCTCGGGCGAGCGCCAGGCCGCGGCCGCCTCGCCCGCGAGCAGGCCGCTCGGGCGAGCGCCAGGCCGCTGGCCGCCTCGCCCGCGAGCAGGCCGCTCGGGCGAGCGCCAGGCCGCTGGCCGCCTCGCCCGCGAGCAGGCCGCTCGGGCGAGCGCCAGGCCGCGGGCCGCCTCGCCCGCGAGCAGGCCGCTCGGGCGAGCGCCAGGCCGCTGGCCGCCTCGCCCGCGAGCAGGCCGCTCGGGCGAGCGCCAGGCCGCGGCCGCCTCGCCCGCGAGCAGGCCGCTCGGGCGAGCGCCAGGCCGCGGCCGCCTCGCCCGCGAGCAGGCCGCTCGGGCGAGCGCCAGGCCGCTGGCCGCCTCGCCCGCGAGCAGGCCGCTCGGGCGAGCGCCAGGCCGCGGCCGCCTCGCCCGCGAGCAGGCCGCTCGGGCGAGCGCCAGGCCGCGGGCCGCCTCGCCCGCGAGCAGGCCGCTCGGGCGAGCGCCAGGCCGCGGCCGCCTCGCCTGCCCCTACCACAGACTCAACCGGCCGGGGCGGGTGCTAGCCAACTTGCCGCACCCGCCCTCCCAACAGAGGGGCCATTGGGGGGAGCCAATTCTTCCTCCTCCTAATAGTATGTTCCAAGCCAGAGCCAAAATTGGCCACCGAGAGTTCAAAATCTCCAAAAAGCTTAAAAACGGGTTTGCCTTATTTTGGGTCCACTTTTCGCGAATACGGGGTTGTACAAAGTGGTCTTCCTTTGGCTCCTCCATATGCCTGCTCACCACTCCGACTGCATACATGATGTCCGGTCGGGTGAAGGTCAAGTAGCGTAGACTCCCCACCAAACTTTTGAAAAACGTGGAGTCCACCGCTCCTTCCCTTGAATCCTTGCTCAACTTCAGTCCAGGGTCGGCAGGGGTGGAGATAGGTTTGCTGTTCTCCATCCTGAACTTCTTTAGGATCTCCTCAGCATACTTTTTCTGGGATATGAAGATCCCGTCTTCACTCTGCTGCACCTCTACTCCCAGAAAGTAGTTCAGCTCACCCAAGTCCGTCATTTCGAACTCTCTCTTCATCATACCCCGGAACTCTTCATACATTCCAGCATTGTTCCCTGTGAAGATTATGTCATCCACGTATAAGCAGATAATCATCATGCCTCCATCCTTGTCTACCTTGGTGTACACAGCATACTCATAGGGGCACTTCTGATAGCCATGCTTCTGTAAGTAAGCATCTATCCTGCCGTTCCAAGCTCTAGCTCCCTGCTTCAGTCCGTAGAGTGCCTTGTCAAGCTTGCAGACCTTTCTCTCCTGCCCTTTCACCACGTACCCTGGAGGCTGCTCGATGTACACATCCTCCTCCAGGTAGCCATTCAAATAAGCAGAGACCACGTCCATCTGCATTATCTTCCACCCGTGATGTGCGGCTAGCGCGATGATCAGCCGGATGGTATCTATCTGCGCTACCGGTGCGAAGACTTCATCATAGTTCACTCCCTGAACTTGGCGGTAGCCCTTCACGACTAGCCTCGCCTTGTGCTTCTCCACGCCCCCATCTTTATTTTTCTTCACCTTATACACCCACTTCACCCCGAGGGGTTTGTGGCCTGCAGGTGCATCTACCAGCTTCCAGGTATCGTTCTTCTTGATGGAGGCGATCTCCGCATCCATTGCCTTCCTCCAGCTTTTCTCCTTCGCAGCTTCATCGTAGGAGCACGGCTCAACATCTGCAAGCAAACAGTATAAAAAAAAGTTGTTATGGGTTGCAGCCGTCTCCTCATATATTTCATCCAGCCTCCGCATCCTGGGCTGAGGGCGGTAGTCCTTGCTCCCACTGGTGCTAGCTTCTCCAGGGCCGCTTCCACTCGTGCTTGCACCACTAGAGTAAGGGTGAGAGCTCCCCCTGGACCACCGCTTGGTGGTGATGGTGGCTCAGCTCCACTCATCTCCGCTTCAGCCTCTTCTCCACCTTCTTCATCATCCTCGTAGAACATCCCCTTGGTGTTCTTCACCTCCTCATTCCAGCTCCAGCAGCTTCCTTCTTCAAACACCACATCTCGTGAAATAATGGCCTTCTCCGTCTCCGGGTTGTACAACTTGTAAGCTTTGCTCGCAGGAGCGTAGCCTACAAAAATGCACTTCTCACTTCTATCGTCCAGCTTCCTCCTCCTCTGGTCCGGGATGTGAGCATAAGCTACACACCCGAAGACTCTCAGGTGCTTCACACTGGGCTTCCTCCCACACCAAGCTTCGAATGGAGTCTTGAACTTCACACTCTTGGTTGGGCAACGGTTTAGCAAGTACACCGCTACCTGTACTGCTTCCGCCCAGTACTTCTTTGGCAACCCCTTGCCCTTCACCATGCTCCTCGCCATGTTCATAATGGTTAGGTTCTTCCTTTCCGCCACTCCGTTTTGTTGAGGCGAGTACGCCGCCGTCAGCTGGTGTGAGATCTCCCATTCTCTGCAGTAGTCATCAAACAGCTTAGAGGTGTACTCCCCTCCTCTATCTGTCCGGAGCACCTTCAATGGTTGCCCAACTTCCTTCTCAGCCATCGCCTTGAACTCTTGGAACTTGTCCAGAGCTTCTGCCTTCTCCTTCAGAAAGTATACCCAACACTTCCTACTGAAGTCGTCGGTGAACGTGATGTAGTATCTGCTTCCACCTATTGAAGTAGTCTCAAACGGACCAGCTATGTCCGAGTGAACTAACTCCAATGGCCTTGTTGCTCTCCGGGACTTGCCACCCTCGAAAGTTTCTCTCCTATGCTTCCCCTTCGTGCATGCCTCACAGACCCTTTGAGGAGGTGTGATCATAGGCAGCCCTTCCACCATCTTAGATCCAGACAACAGCTTCAGGCCTGTGAACCCCAGATGCCCCATCTGGTGGTGCCACAGCCAAGCTTCCTCCTCTTCTCCTGTCTTCGCAAGACATGCCGTCTCCTTGGCATCCAAACTTAGAGGGAAGAGGCGGTTCGTCGCCATCTTCACTCTTACCACCTCTCTTCCTTGGCTATCCTTCATCGCTAAGGTGCTATCCCTCAACAGGACGCGATAGCCCTTCTCCACCAGCTGTCCAAGACTTAGGATGTTACTCCTTAAGCCCGGTACATAGAAGACGTCGTTGATGAGCACCTCCTTCCCATTCATCGTCACCGCGATCACTCCTCTTCCTTCCACAGAGATCTTCGAGGCGTCGCCAAAACTGACATCTCCTCCATTCGGCTCAAGGCTGGTGAATAGCTCCTTATCACCACACATGTGGTTACTTGCTCCAGTATCTAGGTACCATACTCCATTCCTCCCTCCTGCAGCGCCTTGGATAGTAAGGAACATCATCGGGTCTCCACCCGTGTTGCTAGCCTCCGCATAGTGGTTGGCTTCACCACCTTTCCTGGGAGCCCAGCAGTCGTAACTCATATGTCCAAACTTGTTACAGTTGTAACATTGAGTTTGGGACATATCTCTTCCTCCTCTTTGACTTCTTCCCTGGTCTCTTCCCTGTCCTCTGCCTTGACCTCTGCCTTGACCTCTTCCTCTACCTCCTGCATCTTGCCTCCAACCATGATGTTGCTCTAGCGCTCCCTGGTTGAACTGATTTCTTCCAAATTCTCTTCCACCCCTTCCTCCTCTACCTCTGCCTTGGTAGCCTCGACCACGCTGGCCTCCTCCTCTTCCTGAACTCTCTCCAAAATTGAGTTGAGTCTGAAGTGCTTTCCCCAAGCCACTCGACTCCTCCTTATCTTGCACCATCCGATACTCATGTGCTTGTAGCGAACCTATCAGTTCATCCGCCGTCATCACTGTGAGGTCCTTCGATTCTTCGATGGCCATCACCACGTGTCGGAACTTCTTAGACATAGAACGCAGGAGCTTCTCCATGAAGCTGACCTCGTCTATCGTCTCCCTGTTTCTCTTCATCTCATTTGTGATCGTCCGCAGACGGGTCACATAGTCCCCAACCTTCTCCGAGCTCTGCATCCGCACCATCTCATATTGTGCTCGAAGGGATTGCAACTTCACCTTCTTGGCCTTGTCTACTCCTTGCATGGAGCGCTGCAAAATCTCCCAAGCTTCCTTTGAAGTCTCGGCGTCCGAGATCTTCTCAAACGTAGCTTCGTCCACCCCTTGATACAAGATGAACAACGCCTTCTTGTCCTTCTTCTTGGTTTCTCTAACCGCCATCCTTTGAGCGTTAGTCAACGCAGCTTCTGCTTCGGCAGTAAGCACCTCGACACCGTCTTCCACAACATCCCATAGCTCTTTAGAGGCGAGCAACACTCGCATCTGTATACTCCAGTTTCCATAGTTTGTTTTGCTCAACTTGGGGACCTGCCCCGCCACGGCACCTCCAAACTCCATCCCTCCCCTACTTCAAAACTCCCGAGGGTCCGAACCTCGCTCTGATACCACTTGTTGGAAACGTGTATGGGTTCCCGCTCGATCCCAAACCACAAATGACTTCACTTGGCACCACAAGTCAACACCAAAAACGAGCCCGCCAAGTCAAACCGCGCGACCTCCCCTAATAAGCGAGTACCAACTTGGCGAGTCCGCCAGGTCGCGCGATTACACCCCGGCGAGACCGCAACAAACCGCGCGGGCTCCTTCCCTCTATAGCGAGTGCCGCCTCTCGCGAGCGAGCTCCCCCCACCACTCGCGAGCTCAACCCAGCGAGATCTCCTTCACCACCTCGCGCCTAGAACACCAGGCGAGCCTGCACCCCACTCGCAGCTTGACCGCCCAACTTGCGACCTGCACCCGCGCGAGCTCCACCTGCGAGAGCTCCACCCGCTCTGCGAGCTCCCCCTGCCGAGATCACTTGACACGCGAGTCACACAAAGCTCGCGGGCTCTCACTCGCTGCGCGCTCACCAGACCGCGCGGCTTCAACTTCAAGCCGCCCGGACAGAAACACCAGCGCTGCGACGCTTCCTACTTTCTCTCTCTAAACGGGAACAAAGGTTTGGGAGTTTATCTCTCTATTCATCAAACTTCAAACATGTACAAGAGGGCCTTTATATAGGCAAAAGAAAACAAGAAAAAACTCTCTCATCATAAATACACAACTTCTCACCTACCAAATTAATGCAACCTCTCATCTACCCATTTAAAACAATCATAAAAGAAATGCCAACTCCAATGCTGGTGGGGCCCGGTCACCATAATAACTCCAGCAGTTCTTCTTTTACCGGATACCAATATTAGAGACATGATGACTTACCAACTTGTGCCTTCCTGCTACTGGAACAGATTTAAAATGTGTCCAAGGCTTATCTTTGTGGCTTGATGATCCATCAGAAGTAAACAATCAGCTATTCAATGGGTATCGGCAAGCAAATGCGGACCGGAAGTCCAATGAATTTATTGCAGGTTATATTTATATCTAACAAGTGCAGTATTGTATGCTTTGTTGCTGAATTTTATTCAAAAAGGCACATGTCTATCTTGCAGCTTTTGACTTCACGAGCACTAGTGAGAACTCTTTCAGTGTTAATATTTGGTACAACTCAACTTATGATAATAATACTGGGTTTATGCCTGAAGCACTACTTCGTGTTCCACACTCAGTGAATATGGTACACTTCATTCACCCTGTTGGTTTTGTGATGATCAGTGTTATTTTTGTTCAGTTGGTTATAGCACTTCCTAGCGGTATGCTAGTAAGAATGAATTACATTTTGTTTCCTCTAATATGTTGTTTTGAACATGTTCTAAAAATAAATTGGTCCTTCATTCCTTATTGTTCAAATATTAATCACAATAAATGAATTTCTTAGCTTGAAGCCAATGAAGTAAAATATGCACAATATCAATTAGGGTCCGTTCGTTTGGACGGAATTGAGATCATGGAATTGGAATTGAATGTATAATTCTAATTTTGTTGTTCGTTTCCACGCTTGAATGTTTGAAATGGAAATCGAATGAATTCCATGGAATTCATTTTCAACTAAAGTCAATTCTCTCTTATCTATATAAGAATTGGACAATTCCGCACAGGAAGTGTTTTTGACCTAGGATCACATTCATAATTCTTAGATTGAATTGCATCTAACAAACAAATAACAAAATTTATCAATTCCACAATATTCTCTAATTCTGTTTTTTGGGCGAACACTATAATTGGTATTAGATTAATTCCAATTCTTAGAAGAATTAGAATTGATCTCAATTCCAATATTGAATTCAATTCCATCCAAAAGAAATGTGCCCCTTGGCAAAAAAAGTGATCCTGGGTCAAAAACATGTCACAGACGGAATTGTCCAATTCTTATATAGATCAAAAAGAATTGATTTTAGTTGAAAATGAATTCAATGTAATTCATTCGATTTCTAATTCAAACGTTCAAGCATACAAACAAACAACACAATTGAAATCAATCTTTCAATTCCAATTCCATCATCTCAATTCTGTCCAAACGAACAGATCCTTAGATATTTAGCATTTTTCATGTGACGTATGCAAGATCTCGATCCAACATGTAAACATTGTGGAAGCAAGCATGAAGCAAAGTTGGTTACTGTTAAATGAATCTGTACAAAAGCCAATAATAAGGCTCAGTTAGAGCCAATTACTTTCTTAGGATTTAATCTCAGACCTTAAAATGAGATTGTGGCCCTCTCTCTCTTCCTATATAAATGTACGAACACTTGAAACTATTGATGTACATTTGTGAAAAATTAATAAAATATTATTTTTTCTCACTTGTTATTTAACATGATATCAGAGCATGTTCAGCCTTAAATTTTTTATTTGGGTTGAGCTCTTGCTCCCGCCGCAAACCTGTACCCATATCGCTGTGTTTCGGTTTTTCCAACCTTCACCCCCACTCTACTACTTTTGTAGCATTCCTCTGCTTCCTATTGGGATCCACCTAATTAGCATCTCCCGCGACCTCTCGTATACTCTCGTTCTGTTCGTTAAATCCCCTCATGTTCGCATATTCTCCGAGCTCCTGCCTCACATAACGAGCTCTATCTGGTCGCATGTTGTGTTCGTCATTCGTGTGATCGTCGAGCCCCCTTTGTCCGCAGAGCGCCTTGTGCTCGTGCACAACCTCTCGTGCAATTCCTTATGCTCATGCATTGCCTCTCACGCCGCTCTGATCGCCGAACTCCCTCTGTCGCGCAGCTCATGTCTGTAGCGTCTTGCACACCCTCTGCCCGCACAACTCCTGTACGTAGAGCTTCCAATGCTCGCGTACATCCTCCCGCAGAATTTGGTGTGACTGCGTCATCCAAGTCTGCTTCTCCAATCTGCGGTTGCTTTCCTGTGTTGGCTTGACATTCAGCTGCCTTTCTCTCATCTCCACGGACTCTCATATATCCTTGTCGGTCAATGGACTTGAATGATGGCCCATCTATTCTAGCCTGTGCTGCGACTCCTCATTCTGAAGTTTGAGATGAGCTCCGGATCACCACTGTCTCTTTTAGTGACATGAAGAACTTTCTTGAGTGGGTACACTTCTTATGCTATGTTCCCCAGACAAAGGGCCTCCTTCATCACCTTTCAAAGGCTGAATCTACTAAGCCCACTGAGTAATGGCTCTGTGATGATGGATGAGTCCAATCATGGATTTTGAATGTTATGGACAGTGAATCATGTCATATGACCATGTATCATGAGATTGCCGGGGCGATGACCCAGCTAGCTCATTACCTCCTTAGGATTTAGTCTCACACCTTGAATGAGATTGTGGCTCATTTCTCTCTTCCTATATAAATGTACAAATAATTATAACTATTGATGTACATGTGAGAAATTAATAAAATATTTATTTTGTTTATCTCGCTTTCGTGCTATTTTACATTTACAAACCTAATAAAAATTCAAATAAAAAACCCTAAAGATAGGACTTAGGAGATTGAATGCTCCTTTGTATCATTAGAGCATTACATGCTTGAGGTTGTGAGTCGTTTGGGATCTCTTATTATTATAGAATTAAGATCCTTGGTTCATCTAAGGTGATTGAGGCGAGACAGAAGCACTAAGATGAGCACATTGGTTTTGCAAGGAATTTGAAAGATCTACTGGGACCGAAAGAAATCTAGAGAAATCTCAGGATATGGGTAAAGATTTTCATGACCAGTAGAAGACTGAGTGCACAGTTATGGGCTGCGTGACCAATGATGATGTTATCGGCTTTGGGCCCATTTCCTATGTTTTTTTCTTTCATTATTTTTATTATGTTATTGTGTTGGGGGAAGTTTCATGTTTGCCCCTTTGTATCTATATTTATAGAAACTTATGGGTCTCATATGACAGGTAATGAAGGAGTTCTAGGGTGATTAAGGTGAGCCAAAATCACTATCATCTCCGCCTCCTACCACTATTCCACCAATAGCTCTAAGTAGGCCGTATCAGAGGATTCTTTGTCCTGTTCCACCGACGCACACCAACACCATCCCGACGCTGCTTCTGAAACCTCCTTCCAGTGCTCAACAAGTCATCCGCCCCCTTATGACAAGACACTATTGTTCTGCCCGACTCCAGCAAGCTGCTATTATTTTCCACATCACCCTCAAGCCCGACGTAGCTTCTTCATCATCCTCCCCGCATAAAACAAGCTGACGCAGCTTCTTCATCGTCTTCCCTGCCAGCCCATCGCAGCTTCCTCATCATCCCTTCCGTCCTGAAACTGCGTCGATCCTGTCGACGACAGCACTGACCCACCTTGTTGGAAACGTGTATGGGCTCCCGCCCTCAATCCCAACTCCACGAGCAATTTCACTTGCCACCAAAACTCAACACCCAAACCGAGACCGCCGCCTCAAACCGCGCGACCTCCCACTATAGGCGAGTACCACCCTGCGCGAGCGAGCTCCCGCCACCACGTGCGACCACAACCCAGCGAGGTCGACTTCACCACCTCGCGCCTAAACCACCAGGCGAGACCTCACCCCACTCGCGGCTTGACTGCCCGACTCGCGTTGCGAGATCGGTCTATTCGCGACCTGCTCCTGCGCGAGCTCCACCTGCGAGAGCTACACCAGCGCGAGCTCCTCCTGCCGAGATCACCAAAGTGCGAGTCGCACAAGCCGCGAGCTCTCTCTCGCTGCGTGCTCACCAAACCGCACGGCTTCTACTTCTAGCCGCCCGGACAGAAAACCACACTAGCGCTGCGACGCTTCCCTCTCTCTCTCTCTAAAACGGAACAAGGAGTTTGAGAGTTTTTATCTCTCTATTCATCAATCAAAATAAGTACAAAAAAAGGGGCTTTTATATAGGCAAAGCAAAACACCCAAAACCTCTCTCCTAATAAATACAACTTTCCATCTACCCATTTATTACATTCTCTCTCTCCCATACATTAAAAGTAATCATAAATAAGTGCACTTCCACCAACCTTGTGGGGCCCGGTCAACATGTCAAAGTCCAACAAAACTCCCCCTCAAACTTGGCAGACCATGCCGAGTTTGCTTTTCAACTTTAAGAACGTCTCTACTTTTAATGCCTTGGTGAAGATGTCCGCGACTTGCTCTCCGGTCGGGCAATACTTCACTTCTACTGTCCTCAACTCTACTTGCTCCCTTAGGAAATGATACCTTGTCTCGATATGTTTGCTACGTCCATGTTGCACGGGATTCTTCGCGAGCTGGATGGCCGACATGTTGTCCACCATCATAGTCGTTGGCCCATCCACTCCATGCTGCAAACTCTCCAACAGATTCCTTAGCCAGATGGCTTGGCAGGTGCCAGCTGCTGCTGCAATATACTCAGCCTCGCAGGACGATAGAGCTATCGTTGCCTGCTTCTTCGAGTTCCAAGAGAACACCCCCGTTCCCATGCTAAAGGCATATCCGGAAGTGCTCTTACGATCGTTCACATCCCCTCCGTAGTCACTATCCGAGTATCCTACCAGTGTCAGCTCTTCTCCAGTAGCATATTTCAGCCCATGGCCTCTGGTCCCGTTGATGTACCTCAGGATCCTCTTCGCTGCCGTGAAGTGGTCTTCCTTTGGCTCCTCCATATGCCTGCTCACCACTCCGACCGCATACGTGATGTCCGGTCGGGTGAAGGTAAGGTAGCGTAGACTGCCCACCAAACTCTTGAATAGGGTAGGATCCACCGCTCCTTCCTTAGAATCTTTCTTCAGCTTCAACCCTGGGTCAGCAAGAGTGGAGATAGGCTTGTTATCCTCCATCCTGAACTTCTTCAAGATCTCCTCTGCATAATTCTTCTGGGATATGAAGATCCCATCTTTTCCCTGCTTCACTTCCACCCCTAGGAAGTAGCTCAACTCTCCTAAGTCTGTCATCTCAAATTCCTTCTTCATCATTCCCCGGAACTCCTCATACATAGCAGTATTGTTCCCCGTGAAAATCATGTCGTCCACGTAGAGGCACACAATCATCATGTTGTCCTCCTGGTCCACCTTGGTATAGAGGGCGTGCTCATGCGGGCTCTTCTGATAGCCATGCTTTTGCAAGTAAGCATCTATCCTTCCGTTCCACGCTCTTGCCCCTTGCTTCAGCCCGTAGAGTGATTTGTCTAACTTACAGACTTTCCTCTCCTGCCCCTTCACAACGTACCCTGAAGGCTGCTCGATGTACACATCTTCTTCTAGCTAGCCGTTCAAATAAGCAGAGACCACGTCCATCTGCATGATCCTCCAACCATGGTGAGCTGCTAGCGCTATGATCAACCGGATGGTGTCAACACGCGCTACGGGGGCAAACACTTCATCATAGTTCACGCCTTGGACTTGTCGATAGCCCTTCACCACTAGCCTGGCCTTGTGCTTCTTCACTCCGCCATCCTTGTTCTTCTTCACTTTGTACACCCACTTGGCCCCAAGGGGTTTTTGGCCTGCGGGAGGGTCGACCAACTTTCAGGTCTCGTTCTTCTTTATGGAAGCGATCTCCGCATCCATCGCCTTCCTCCAACTCTTCTCCTTGGTAGCTTCCTCATAGGAGCACGGCTCGACATCTGCTAATAGACAATACAAAGAAAAATTGTTAAGTGCCGGTGCCGTCTCCTCATATATCTCATCCAGCCTCCGCATCCTGGGCTGAGGACGGTAGTCCTTGCTCCCACTGGTACTTGTTCCCCCAGGGCTGCTTCCACTCGTGCTCGCACCACTAGAGTAAGGGGGTGAGAGCTCCCCCTGAACTTCCGCTTGGTGGTGATGGTGGCTCCGCTCCACCCATCTCTGCATCGGCCTCTCCTCCACCTTCTTCTTCATCATCCTCGAAAAACATCCCCTTGATGTTCTTCACCGCCTCATCCCAGCTCCAGCAGCTTCCTTCTTCAAATACCACATCTCGTGAGATGATGGCTTTCTCCGTCTCAGGATTGTATAACTTGTAAGCCTTGCTCGCAGGAGCGTAGCCCACAAAAATACACTTTTCGCTTCGATCGTCCAGCTTCTTCCTCCTTTGGTCCGGGACGTGGGCATAAGCCACACACCCGAAGACCCTTAGGTGCTTCACACTTGGTTTCCAACCACTCCAAGCCTCAAACGGTGTCTTGAACTTCACACTCTTGGTAGGGCACCGATTCAGCACGTACACAGCCACCTGTACTGCTTCCGCCCAGAACTTCTTCGGTAGTCCCTTACCCTTCACCATGCTCCGTGCCATGTTCATGATTGTGAGGTTCTTCCTTTCTGCCACGCCATTTTGCTGAGGTGAGTAGGCCGCCGTCAGTTGATGAGAGATCCCCCATTGCCTACAGTACTCGTCGAACAGCCTAGAGGTGTACTCCCCACCTCTATCCGTTCTGAGTACTTTCAGCGGTTGACTACTCTCCTTCTCAGCCATCGCCCGGAACTTCTTGAACTTCTCCAGCGCCTCAGCCTTCTCCTTCAAAAAATATACCCAACACTTTCTGCTGAAGTCGTCGGTGAATGTGATGTAGTACTTGCTTCCACCGATTGAAGTTGTTTCAAATGGACCAGCGATGTCCGAGTGAACCAACTCCAATGGCCTCGTCGCCCTTCGGGACTTGCCACCCTCAAATGTCTCTCTTCTCTGCTTCCCCTTGGTGCATGCCTCACAGACCCTATGAGGAGGTGTAATCATAGGCAGTCCTTCCACCATCTTTGATCCAGACAACAACTTCAGGCCTGTGAACCCTAGATGCCCCATCCGGTGGTGCCACAGCCAAGCTTCCTCCTCTTCTTCATTCCTCGCGAGACATGCCGTCTCCTTTACATCCATGCTCAAAGTGAAGAGACGGTTCGCCGTCATCTTTACCCTCACTACTTCTTTTCCATGACCGTCCTTCATGGCCAGGGTGCCATCCCGCAACAAGACCCGGTAGCCCTTCTCCACCAGCTGCCCAAGACTTAGGATGTTACTCCTCAAGCCCGGCACATAAAAGACGTCGTTGATGAGAACCTCCTTTCCACTCAACACAACCGCCACAACTCCTCTTCCTTCCACTGCTATCTTTGAGGCGTCGCCGAAACTCACCTCACCACCATTTGGTTCAAGGCTCGTAAACAGCTCCCTCTCACCGCACATGTGGTTGCTGGCTCCGGTGTCTAAGTACCACACTCCATTCCTTCCGCCTCCAGCACCTTGGACCGTAAGGAACATCATCGGATCACCTTCCGTGTTGCTCGTCTCCGCATAGTGGTTGGCCTCCCCTCCCTTCCGAGGAGCCCAACAATCATAGCTCATGTGCCCAAACTTGCCACAGTTGTAGCATTGAGTCTGGGACATGTCTCCTCTACCTCCTCTTCCTTGGCCTCTGCCTTGGTCTCTTCCTCCTCTGCCTTGGCCTCTTCCTCTACCTCCGGCGTTCCAACCTTGGTTCTGCTTGAACTCCTTCTGGTGTGGTTGACTTCTCCCTTGATCTCTACCACCTCTTCCTACTCTACCTCTTCCTTGGTAGCCACGGCCACGCTGGCCACCACCTCTTCCCGAGCTCTCTCCGAAGTTCAGCTGAGTTTGGAGCGCTTTTCCCAAGCCACTCACTTCTTCATCGTCTTGCGCCATTCTGTACTCATGGGCTTGCAGTGAGCCTATCAATTCATCCGCCGTCATCACCGTGAGGTCCTTCGATTCTTCGATGGCCACCACCACGTGTCGGAACTTCTTTGACATAGAACGCAGGAGCTTCTCCATGAAGCTAACCTCGTCTATAGTCTCCCCATTTCTCTTCATCTCATTTGTGAGCGTCCGTAGACGGGTCACATAGTCGCCAACCTTCTCCGACCCTTGCATCCTTATCATCTCATACTGGCCTCGGAGGGATTGCAACTTAACTTTCTTGGCCTTGTCTACTCCCTGCATGGAGCGCTGCAAGATCTCCCATGCCTCCTTCGATGTCTCGGCGTCCGAGATCTTTTCGAACGTAGCTTCATCTACACCTTGATACAAAATGAACAACGCCTTCTTGTCCCTCTTCTTAGCTTCTCTCAATGCTGTCCTCTGTGCGTTCGTTAACGCGGCTTCTGCTTCGGCAGTCAGCACCTCCACACCATCCTCTACTACCTCCCACAACTCCTTGGAGGCTAGTAGTACCCTCATCTGGATGCTCCAGTTCCCATAGTTGGTCTTCGTCAACTTGGGGACTTGCCCCGGCACGGCACCTCCAAACTCCATCTCTCCCCTACTTCAAACTTTTCGGGGTCTCAAACCTCGCCTCTGATACCACTTGTTGGAAACGTGTATGGGCTCCCGCTCTCAATCCCAACTCCACGAGCAATTTCACTTGCCACCAAAACTCAACACCCAAACCGAGACCGCCGCCTCAAACCGCGCGACCTCCCACTATAGGCGAGTACCACCCTGCGCGAGCGAGCTCCCGCCACCACGTGCGACCACAACCCAGCGAGGTCGACTTCACCACCTCGCGCCTAAACCACCAGGCGAGACCGCACCCCACTCGCGGCTTGACTGCCCGACTCGCGTGGCGAGATCGGTCTATTCGCGACCTACTCCTGCGCGAGCTCCACCTGCGAGAGCTACACCAGCGCGAGCTCCTCCTGCCGAGATCACCAAAGTGCGAGTTGCACAAGCCGCGAGCTCTCTCTCGCTGCGTGCTCACCAAACCGCACGACTTCTACTTCTAGCCGCCCGGACAGAAAACCACACTAGCGCTGCGACGCTTCCCTCTCTCTCTCTCTCTAAAACGGAACAAGGAGTTTGGGAGTTTTTATCTCTCTATTCATCAATCAAAATAAGTACAAAAAAAGGGGCCTTTATATAGGCAAAGCAAAACACCCAAAACCTCTCTCCTAATAAATACAACTTTCCATCTACCCATTTATTACATTCTCTCTCTCCCATACATTAAAAGTAATCATAAATAAGTGCACTTCCACCAACCTTGTGGGGCCCGGTCAACATGTCAAAGTCCAACACACCTCTTGTGTGGGATCCATGCTTGACTGTTGCTCCACTGCTAGCTGCTCTGTCCCATCGAGCCCATCCCCGCTCAGTTCCTACAACTCCCCTCGTGGGTCCATCTCCATCTTCTCAAGCAGGAAAATAGCCCATCTGCTTCTAATCTTCCCCTCCTTAAACGCCGAGACATCCACGCCCTCATTCCTTCATCCTCACGCCGCCTCCTGCATCACCAACTTTCTGCGCGCCCCCAAGATTTTCTCTTCTTCACGTCCCCTCGCACATCCTTCTGTAAACTAATAACACCCTCCTGCCGTTAATTGTGTTTTTCTTTCCTTCTTGAGCTCCTCCCAGCAGCAAAAACTTTATTCTTATTCATTTAAAGCTCCCCGACCGTATTTTTATTTCATTGTTTCTTGAGCTCTATGCATCACCACCGTCCCCCATACTAGTATAGATTAATGAAATTATTTTTAATCGATTAATCATTTCCTTAATTAATTAGTTATTAATAATTCCATTACATATTAATTTTCGATTGAATTAATTAAATAATCAACTAATTATGGGAAACATCAAGCTTAATGTCCCAGATGAGGCCTCTATCAGTTCGATTTATCCCATGTTATAAGATTTTATGGCCTCCATAGACGTACGCCTTTGGGACGCCAACACACTCCTTCACAAGATTAAAAATCCGCTGCAACTCGAGCTGTCGTTGAGTCTATTAGAGCACTTGTCGCTCCTAATTACGTCGACCATTGACGTGCCACCACTCTCTATTGTGTTTGCCCTTCTGTCATCACCTCTTGTGGTGGTTTCGCCCCATCTTGGGCTACCTTCATCAGTCAATGTGGCCGCTGCCCCACCACTTCTGCCGGCCCTTGTTCCGCCGACCCCAATGAACCCGTTCTTGCCTACGGCCACATCGCCGCCTCTTCTATCAGTCTTTTCTCTAACCCTGCTCATGTCAGCCCTTGCTTTACCAGACCCTCTGGATCCCTTCCTTCAGCCGATCGGTCCTAAGTCGGTGCCACCATTTTTGCTTGACGCTGCTATGTCTCTGCCCGAGCTACCGCCATTCTCCTGATTCATGGCCATCGTTTCTACCTTAGTCTCCGCTACAACAACACGATACCGAGAATTGTTTTGGTGGAATCATAGTTCAAGACGATCATGCATTACAAACCTCATTTAAGCTTGAGGACCAACTCGTTTAAAGGTCGAGAGATATGTTATGTGTCGCTTGCCAATGATGATGTTATGTGCTCCGGGTTCACTTCTTATGTTATGGTTCTTTTATAATTTTTATTATGTTATTATGTTGTTTAGAGTTTAGGAAGAGAAATCTCACAAGTAGAGAACATTTTCATAGGAGACTTAAATAAACATATAGGGAAGGAAAACATAGATTACACAGCCGTTCATGTAGGATATGGATATAGAGAAAGTAATGAAGAAGAACAAACTATTTTAGACTTTGTCGTAGCACATGAGCTAATTGTATTAAATACATTTTTCATAAATAGGGAAGAACATTTAATAACGTTTAAAAGCTAATCAAATAAGTCATAAATTGATTATTTTATGACTCGCAAAATGTATAAAATGATTTGTAAAGATTGTAAAGTCATATCAGGAGAAAGTTTAACAACACAACATAGGTTAGTGGTATTATATTTAAAAATTAAATATAATAAATTCAAGACAAAAACCAAAATGTTGTAAAAAATTCGGTGGTGGAACTTGAAGATGGAAAATCAGGTTGCTTTCAAGACATCTATTAGAAAAGCCCATGTAAAAGGCCCATTTGATGGCCCATTTTCCTCTCCTTCTTTAGTCCCACATCATGTATAGGATTTATTCTTCTCACTTCTCTCCTATATATTTGTATTCTCTCCTTGTATTTACATACTGAAATAATACATACAAGCTTTGGGCTCTTCCAACATGGTATCAGAGCCAGGTTGCGTCTAGCCGCGGACTGCCCCTTCTCTGTCCGCCCGGTCTCGTGCGGACTGCCCCTCTGCTTCTATCCGCCCGGCTACCCTGCGGACTGCATTCCTGTCCGCTCCGGTCTCGTGCGGACTGCCTTCCTGCATCCGCTCCGGTCTCGTGCGGACTGCCCTTCTGATTCCGCTCCTCTTCTCTCCCTCCGTGGTTCCACCCTCCTCAGGCTTCTTATAGCCATCTTCTGCTCTGACTCGTGGGGCCCACCTTTCTCTATCCGCTCCGGACGATCATTCCTGTCCGCTGCTGGCTCTGCTTGTATCCGCTCGAGCCTCTTTGCTCGCGGACTGCTCCCTCTAGCTTCTCTCTCTCTCTCGCTGCGGGCTCTGCTTGTATCCGCTCGAGCCTCTTTGCTCGCGGACTGCTCCCTCTAGCTCGCTCTTTTTTTCTGTCCGCTCGAGTCTCTGTGCTCGCGGACTCTCTCTCTCTCCGCCTTCTCTTGCGGACTGCTCCTGTCCGCTGCGGGCTCTGCTTGTATCCACTGTGCTCTTCTCTGCCGCGACCTGCCCCAGTTCGCCGCGACATCTTGCGGACTGCTCCTGTCCGCTGCCGCGACCTGCCCCCAGTTCGCCGCGGCCTCTGTCGCGAACTGCTCCAGCTCTGCTCTCACCAGCTGCGATCTGCTCCACTGAGCGGCGACCTCTTCCAACTCGCCGTGCCCTCCTCTCGCGGACTGCTCCTGTTCGCCGCGGCCTCACTCCACTCGCCGCGACCTCCAGACCGCCGCGACCTCCAGACCGCCGCGACCTCCAGACCGCTGCGGGCCCTCCTTTCTCCCTCTGCTTGCCGCGCGGGTTGTTCTCTCCGAGCCCTGCTGTCTGCTGCTCTTCAGTCGCCATGTCCTCCAGCGACTCCACTACCGCTCAACCCCCTGCCGACCACGTGGCTCCTCTCGAACTCCGAGATGAGGTTCGGATTACTACTATTTCTCTTTCTGGGAAGGCCAACTTCATCCCCTGGGTCCACTCTGTCCGCCGGGTCTTACAGGCCAAGGGCCTTGCCCGTCACCTTACCCAGGGCCCACCAACTCCTTCTACTGATGATTGGCTCCGCAATGACGGTCGTGTCCAGACCTGGATCCTGAACTCGGTCGAGGGTGAGCCGTACCAGATGATCATGTATCATGAGACTGCTAAAGCCATGTGTGATGAACTTCATTCGCTGTACTCCGGGAAGGACAGCCTTCAACACCTTTTTGACATTCTCACTGATCTTCAAGCCTTGGATGTTGGCAAAGCTCTGGACATGACCTCCTTCGTGGCCCGTGCTAAAACTCTCACGGAAGCCTGGATTCAGCACCAGCCCGCGACTACTGATCTCACTGCCCAACGCGCCCAGAAGGAGGCTGTTTGTATTGCTATGATTATGGCTCGCGTCCCGCCACACCTGCACAGTATTCGGGCCCAGGTTCTGGCTTCACCCACTACCCCTTCTTTCTCTGATGTCTGCTCGATGTTACTTCGCGTACCACCTCCACCGGAGGCTCCTGCACCACCCTCGCCGGCCCTTCTTCAGCAGGCCCTTCCTCCTTTACTCCCACAACCCTCCTTTCCTCGGGGTGGACGTACGGGCTCCCGTGGGCGGGGCCGTGGTGGCCGCGGACGGCCCAAGTGCACCTACTGCGGCCGGGATGGCCATACTGAAGCCGTTTGTCACAAGAAACATGGCTACCCCCCTCGCCCGCCTACTGCTGCTGTTACCGATAGCTCTCCTCCGACTGGTACGGATCTTGAGGCTCTTCGCCTTCAGCTGCAACAACTCCAGGGGCTCCTCAACCCCCCTTCTGCTTCCCATGCCTCCACCTCCCATGCAGGTATTGTCTCCACCTCCGCTGCAGGTACTGCCTGTCTCTCTTCCAGCTCTCGCTGGATCCTGGACTCGGGAGCCACCCACCACATCACTTCCATACGGCCGCCCCAGTTCTCTGCTGCTGCTCACCCCCCGTCTATTACTGTGGCCAATGATGCGCTTGTCCCGGTCTCCGGCTGCGCGGATCTCCTCCTTCCTCCCTCTCTCTCTCTTCGCTCCGTTCTTTATGTGCCAGTCTCGCCTTTTAATTTACTCTCTGTTGGTCGTCTTACTACTGATATGAATTGCTTTATCACCTTCACCTCTTCTGGTTTTTTGATACAGGATCGGCAGACGCGGATTTCCATTGGTAGGGGTCGGCTGCAGAACGGGCTTTACCTCCTCGATGTCTCTCCCACATCCCTTTCCTCCGTTTCCTCGTCTGATTGGCATTGTCGGCTTGGGCATGCCCCTCTACCTATCCTGCAGAAGGCGCTTCCCGACCTTTCTCTTCCTGGTTTTAAATGTGATTCTTGTATTATTGGCAAACAGCCTCGCTCTTCTTATCCAGCTCATTGTACTAGGAGCTCTGCTCCATTTGATTTAATACATTCTGATATTTGGGGACCCTATAAAGTTTCTAGCATTTCTGGTTATCGTTATTTTCTAACATTTATTGATGATTACTCTCGTACTACTTGGTTGTATCTCCTGCATGATCGCTCTGAGCTTCCTCGTGTCTTTCAGGCATTTGTGTTAGAGACTCGTACGCAATTCTCTACCACCATTAAAACCTTCCGCTCTGATAATGCACGGGAATATACTAGCCACGAGTTTGCCACTCTCTGCGCAAACTTCGGTATTGTTCACCAGACCTCTTGTCCCTACACCCCTCAACAAAACGGGGTCGCCGAACGCAAGAACCGCCACTTGCTCGATGTGGCTCGCTCTCTCATGCTTCACATGCACGTTCCCAAAGTCTTCTGGAACTTTGCGGTGTCCACAACATGTTTCCTTATCAACCGTCTCCCCTCTCCCGTTCTCCAGAATGCTACCCCCTTCAGCCTTCTTTTTCCCTCCACACCCGCCTTCCCCCTCACCCCCCGGGTTTTTGGATGTACATGCTTTGTCCATAACCTGGGCCCCACTCTTGACAAACTGGATCCCCGTGCGGCCAAACACATTTTTGTCGGCTACTCCCGTACCCAAAAGGGCTATGTTTGCTACTCTCCGGTCACCCGGAAGGTTTCTGTTTCGGCTGATGTTACTTTCCGGGAGGATCAACCCTTCTTCCCTCCTCCTTTGCCACCACTTCTACCACCACCTCCTACAACACCCTCCCTTCCCCGGCCAGTGATCCACGTCCACTCACCTCCCACCATCCCTCCGCCTCCTCCCACCGTTGACCCTCCTCGACCCCCAGTTATTCGGGTCTATGCTCGTCGCCCTCTTCCTCCCGTTGCTCCTCTGCAGTCGGCTTCGACCTCGGCTTCTCCGTGTTCTGCTGCTCCGGTGTCGGCCTCTACCGCTCATCCAATGACGGATTATGTTTCTCTCCATCGCCTCTCTCCACCTCTTCAGGCCTTGGCTACTTCGCTCTCCTCGGTCTCTATTCCTACTTCTGTCCAGGACGCTCTTCAACATCCTGGGTGGCGTGCGGCCATGGAAGAAGAGATGGCTGCTCTTTGGGCCAACCAGACCTGGACCCTGGTGCCCCTTCCTCCCGGCCAGAAACCCGTTGGGTGCAAATGGGTTTTCGTCATTAAACATGCTCCTGATGGGACCATTGATCGCCTCAAAGCTCGGTTGGTTGCTCGTGGCTTCACCCAGCAACCGGGGCTGGACTATGACGAGACCTTCTCTCCGGTCTCTAAGCTCAACACGGTCCGCATTCTCCTCTCTGTGGCTGTCCATCGCCAATGGCCCTTGTTTCAACTCGACGTCAAGAACGCTTTCCTGAACGGAGACCTTCAGGAAACGGTTTACATGCAACAACCTCCCGGGTTTGAGAACACGGGGGAGTCACGGGTTTGTCATCTTCTCAAATCTCTATATGGTCTCAAACAATCCCCTCGGGCATGGTTCGACAAGTTCAGCAAAGCTCTCCGGGACATTGGCTTCACTCGCAGCTCGGCTGACTTCTCATTGTTTACTCGTCACCAAGCCACTGGTACGGTTCTCCTGTTGGTATATGTCGACGACATCATTATTACTGGCAGTGACTTGGACGGCATACAGGCCGTTAAGCTACATCTGAGCTCCGTCTTCCAAACTAAAGATCTGGGTCCTCTTCGGTACTTCCTCGGTCTGGAAGTGGCCAGACGGTCAGATGGGTTGGTTCTCTCTCAGCGCAAATATTGCATGGATCTTCTTCATGATGCAGGCTACTCTGGTTGCAAACCTATTAACACTCCCATGGATGCAAATCACAAAATATGTGCTCAGGGCTCAGATTCTGATTCGCTTCTACCAAATCCAGAATATTACCGTCGTCTAGTTGGGAAGCTTATCTACCTAACAGTTACAAGACCTGATATATCTTTCGCTGTGGGACTTGTGAGTCGCTATATGCACTCTCCTCGAAGCTCTCATCTCCAGGCTGTGGAACGCATTCTCAGATATCTTAAGACAGCTCCTGGCCAAGGACTTATATACAAAACCTCATCTTCCATTCCTACACTAGTGACATACTCTGATGCCGACTACGCTGGCTCCCTCGACGATCGACGATCTACTAGCGGGTTTTGCACTTATTTTGGAGGACATCTGATTACTTGGCGAAGCAAGAAACAAGCGGTGGTTGCTCGATCCTCAGCAGAAGCAGAATATCGGGCAATGGCTGCTGTGGTCTCTGAACTCATATGGATTGAGAGTCTCCTTACCGACCTTGGAGTTAAACTACCTTCACCAGCTCTCCTCCTTTGTGACAGTCAAGCTGCCATACATATTGCCAAAAACCCGGTCTTCCATGAAAGAACAAAGCATATTGAGGTAGATTGTCATTTCATCCGAGAGAAAGTCCACATGAAGAAGATCGAGCTCAAGCATGTTCCGGGTACTGAACAGGTTGCTGACATCCTTACCAAAGCTCTACCTAGTACCCTCTTCTATCAGTGCCTATCCATGCTTGGCGCATACGACTTGTACGCTCCAGCTTGCGGGGGAGTATTAGAAAAGCCCATGTAAAAGGCCCATTTGATGGCCCATTTTTCCTCTCCTTCTTTAGTCCCACATCATGTATAGGATTTATTCTTCTCACTTCTCTCCTATATATTTGTATTCTCTCCTTGTATTTACATACTGAAATAATACATACAAGCTTTGGGCTCTTCCAACAACATCAATTATGGAACAACTAGTTGATGACCCTTATATTGATCCTAATGTCTCATGAGAAGTTATGTCTTCACATTTAAGAATAATTGGAAAGAACGTACTTGGAGTATCAAAAAGTTGTGCGCCCCCAAATAAAGAATCTTGGTGGTGGAAAGAGGAAGTGCAAGACAAAGTGAGGGCAAAGAGGGTCAGCTATAAATCTTTCTACGCTTATAAGATTAGTGAAAACTTAGTCAGGTATAAAACCAGTAAAAAAGAATCTAAACATGTAGTAAGTAAAACAAGAAGTCAAGCTCATGAAAATTTTCATAAGCGACGAGATATCAAAGATGAATAGCGTGACATATATAAAATTGCTCGAGCTAGAGAAAGGAAGACAAGAGATTTAAGTCAGGGAAAATGCATAAAGGATGAGACAGATACCATTTTGACGGATGATGTTGATATTAAAGAGCGATGAAAAATATATTTTTATCAACTCTATAATGAAACAAACGACAATGAATTGAATTTGAAAGAATTAAGTAAATCGGAGCAGTATAAGAACATAATATTTTATCGTAAAATTCAAATATCATAAGTAAAAGATGCTCTAAATAAGATAAAAAATGAAAAGGCGGTTGGACCAGACGATATACCCATCAAAGTATGGAAATGTTTATCAAATGAAGGAATTTTGTGGCTTACATGTTTTTTCAATAAGATAATGAAGTCAAAGACGATGTCAGATCAATGGAGAGAAAATATCTTGTTATCCTTGTATAAGCATAAAAGAGATACAAAATTGTGTTAATTACAGAGGAATTAAATTGTTGAGTCATATCATGAAACTATGAGAATGAATAATAGAAAGAAGAGTAAGACGATATACTAACATCTCAGAGAATCAATTTGGATTCATGTCAGGGAGGTGTTATACATCTCTTAAGGAGATTCATTAATAACTATCGAGAAAGAATACAAGATTTGCAGATACTGTTTATTGATCTACAAAAGACTTATGATAGAGTTCCAAGAGAGATCTTATGAAGAGTAGAGCTGATATCGAGTCGAGTTCGAGCGATTTTGACTCGGCTCGAAACCGAAATTTTCGACTCGAACTCGGCTCGAAATCGAAATTGATTTCGAGTCGAGTCGGCTCGACTCGAAATGACTCGATTCCGAGTCGGCTCGAAATCGAATCGAGTCGGCTCGAAATCGAATCGATTTGCCACGAAATCGAATCAAGTCGTCTTGAAATTGAGCAATTTTTCGTTTTATTTCTATTTTGCTCAAAATTAAATTAGGCAACCTATAAATTTAGTAAATGAAACACTTAAAGCCTTCGTTTTTTTTATTTATGTTTAAATTTTGTTATTTTTAATATTAAAATAAGAATATATTAATAAATACATAATTTTTTTAATTAATTCGAGTTGATTCGAATCATATTTCGAGCGATTCAAGGCTGACTCGAAATCGACTCGAAATCAGATTCGAGTCAAATTGAATCGACTCAAATTGAGTCGAATCAATTTTAACTGATTCCGATTCGGCTCAATTTTCGAACGATTTTCGAGCGACATTCGAGTTTCGAATAATATGCTCAGCCCTAATGAAGAGTCATAAAAGAGAAAGGTGTACATGTATTGTATATTGGTATATTCAAAGATATGTATACAAATTCAGTGACAAGGGTGAGGACATTTAGAGGATTAACACAGGAATTCCCTATCACTGTTGGCTTACATTAAAGTTTAGCTTTAAGCCCTTATCTTAGATGAGCTCACCAGATATATCCAACAAGCAATACCTTGGTGTTTATTGTTTGTGGATGAGATCGTTTTGGTTGATGAGACACGCGAAGGTGTTGATGCGTTGGACGACAAGTGTACCGGTCACACAAGTAATATAAAATGAGCAAATTTCTCCAAGTATCGATCTCTTCAAAGAACACAGTAAGGTGAAGTTAATTTCGAGCAGGACTTGAGATTGAAGTCCTTTGGTCGGAGTTAACTAAGAGGGATTTTGATGGTAGCTGAAACAGAAAATAAAACACTAAGAACTACTCCTAAGCAACGCCGCTATGCGAAGATTCGCCAGGCGGGATGGAAGACTACACGGGCCGCTATGCACCGAATTGCTTGGCGGATGGACGAGTAGGCTTGCGGATGAGGTGGTTAGAACGGCGGAATGAGGGTGAAGAGCACCTCTTCGCTACGCACGCCTCTAGCAATTGCTAGTGCGGTACAACCTGATGTGGTGGAGGACGAAAAATAAAGGCACATCTCTAGCAAATAACGAAAATATAAAATCACATAGACATGATTGTATACAAACGTTTTACAAAATAAGCATACTTCATCATATACAAAGAGATTAAGTTACACTATCAACAACAAGAGAAGAAAAGTGTGCGGAATCGACCAGATCAGAAGTCTTGCTGAGGATTCACGGAAGGAATCGCCGGGTTGTCAATCCGCGTCCTAGCTCGGTCCTCAACTACATCCGGGGTAGAGGAGGCTGTCACTCAGTCCCAATGGACCCATCTTCTTCGTGTCATGAGCCAGTGGAGGATGGCACAAACTTCTTCTAGCTTGATGGAGAAAGCTAGATCAAACCCTTCTTGAAGCTCAAGGATGAAGGAGGAGGCCGAGAGAAAACTCCGACTTGAATATGCCGTTGAAAGCTTGCCCAGAGCACCTCCCTAAGGTGGAAAATGAAGGGAAATGCCGGAACCCTTCCTTGGAGATGGTAAACGACGGTGGAGAAAGTCTGTCTTCAATGGAGGGAAATCTGCGCTTTAAATAGAAGCAGGTCAGAAAAATAGGCACGCACGGTTTGACGCACGACCGTGCGTTAACTTGCAGGCCAAGCTTGCGGAAGATGAAGCGTTGACCCGTGCGTTTTATTTCGCGCACGGGAAGTTCCAGCCGTGCGTGAAGGAAATCGCACGGGTAGCGACAAAAAGCAGGAAAACAAGAAAATACGGTGGAACCGTACGTTTTACTCGCGCACGGGCGCTTTAGCCCGTGCGTGAACAAATCGCACGATTAACCACAGAGATCAACAAACAAGAAGCTACAAGAAAACCTACAGGAAAACCGTGCATTTCCTTCGCGCACGGTTTCGATGAAACCGTGCGTCAATCGTGCGTGAAGATCGTCGGGCTCAGCTCGACGAAATTCGTCGAGCTCCACTCAACGTTTCTCCTGCACACACAAAACGCACGATCGCAAAGAACCGTGTGCTAAGAAAACGCATGACCGTGTGTTTTCCTCAAACCTGCATTCCAGGCTTGGGGAAAACGCACCACCTGCATACAAACAAATAAAAGCAAATAGAACCCTCCAGCAATGCAGATATGCAACAAAAGCAACTGGAAAGAGCCTCTGGGGAGCACCATGTGCTTACCCCCAACAACAGAATGCGCAATTGCACACCCATGAGCCAAAACAATGCACTTAGCGTGAAAAGCTGTATAAATGAAATATCAACGATATCATACTAAAAGTGAAGTGCAAGTGCTTGAAAACTAGCTCAGATGAGTCCGAAAAACTCTATATAAATCGGACTCATCACACCCCCAAACTTACTTGTTTGCGCGTCCCGAGCAAACAAAATCTATGCAGATAGGGAAAATAAACTAGCTAACAAAGAAATTGAGATACGGAGTACCATGCGAAGTCGCATGCTCGCGGACGTAAAAATATAATAGAGGAAATTTCTAAGTATTCAAAATAGTGTATACTTTTCACAATGCATACCAACAATTTATTATTACTCAAAAATGGAATCACGGTACATCTTACGGTCACGCGTAGGAAGAAAGTAGGCAGACCATTAAGGTGAGATTTGCCAAAGACCGAGCTCAGGATCATCTCCAAAGAAATCCATCAATGTCGCGGACCATACGCTTGCCCATTCACACTCTCGCCACGGTACTAGTTCGACTCAAGCGTGAATCTGTAGGACTTTAGGTGAAAAGATGAGGCTTGGGTTTCGGTGAGGTAAAAAAAGATAAATAAGAAGGCTACGCAACTAAAAAAGAGTCTATCCACTAACCAAAATACATACGGCTACACCACACTCACAGACTTAATTTTTAAAATATGAGTGTGTGCACCGCCTACTCCAAATACGATCTCATCTCAAATAAAATTTTCAATTATACTTTTTTCTTTTCTTTTTCACAATTAACATCATTTTTTTTAACTTTTCTTTTTCTTTTTCAAATCATCTTTTTATTTTCACAATTTCAGCAAATAAAAACTTTGGTGCACATTCACATATTCACAAGGAATATCACCACATCAACACCCCAAAATGAAAATGTAAAACACTAAAGCTTGACTTGAGAGTGCGACTAGGATCGGCTTTGAGGCTTTGGTGAAATAATAGTGGAGCTGAATTAAAAGAATGGGTAGGCATAACGGGGCTAGCGAAGATAAGATGTTAGGAATGGTACAAAGCTCAACCAGGACAAAATAATGACCTACATCACGTTCACGCTAGATTAACCATGCACCAATGCTTCGAGAGTAGTTTGGGGCAAGTTCTTAGCCACCGAGAAAGATGATCCTTTCTCTCAACTCGAGCAAAACGAGTCTACTGACGGCTACACACATCCATACACTACCGTTCGATTCACACCGGATTCACCAATTTTTGAGTAGAATAAAAGTATTTACGCAATTAGAAAAATATAAAATTATAAGCATACAAAAAAATTAAATCTACTCCAATTTCTACACGAGACGAGAGCACGTGACTAGGGGCACAGCAAGATCAACATTTTACTCTATCTCACAATCCTATATCAGCACAATTTTTTTCCCAAATCATACAAAAAAAACGAGTTTAACTCGCTGCATGATAACAGCTAAGCACGTACTTATGTGAGTGCCGCGGTGTGTAATGCAATGAACTAATCAAAATAAAACAATAAACACTTCTAGTATGCACATGAAATGTGCACGTGCAAAAGGTAACACATACTGACTCTCCCCCAGACTTAAACTAAGCTACACAGCATATGATGTAGAAATTTAAATCAAATAGAGACAAGGGAAGAGGTTACCCAATGCTCAGCCAGTGACCATACCAGAAGACGCTTGAAAAACAGAGCAGCTCCGCCATACGAAGAATCACAACCCCGCCAATACGAGTTTGACATGAATACCTGCAGGGGTGAGCTCCGCAAAAACAAAAGAAAAATATACAATATACAAAGAAATACTAAACTAAGAGAGACATAAAAAATAAAAATGCAGAAAATGAAAGATAAGTACTGGGGTTTTTGTCATCCCAGCACGACTTATTCGACTAAGGAAAAAGTTCTAGCTAATGAGCCTATGAAATAAAAAATGCACAGGTAACTGTTCCATTGTCCGTTGCGGTAGTGAGTACCGATACGGAGATAAAGTAGTTAACCCTCTACCTAAATAATAATATCTGCTCAACACAGGTAGAGGAAATAAGAAATAAGAAGAGTAGGAGCGCTGATCCTCACTCATCTCACCACAAAATAAATCCTTGCCTAGCAAGGCATCGTCAACTACAAATGTGTAGGAAGCGATGACTACGACATGAGCACCAGGCTCATCGTCATCCCAACGTACCCGTGGAGACTCAACCTGCACAAGCTCAGATAGAGAAAGTGGATCAAAAAATAAAGGAGATGAAAAACTAAAATATTCAGAAATAGGGGGGTGGTCCCGGTCTCACTCCCAGCAGGAGCCAAGCATAGATCACAGTCATTGTCATATGAGTCGTATCAAGGTGAATCAAAAAAATCGAGGTCCACGGTGGAAAGGGGTATAACCTCGTCCAATAAGGAGGTGCTAACCTCCGCATCGAAAAAAGGATATTCCTCATCCTATCGGGGTGCGTAAAAGTGTTCCGAAGATCCACCTTCTCCGTCGGAGATAGTAGAGTCATCATCCCACTTCGGCGCAACCTCCGGCACTGAATCATCCAAAAATACGGCATCATCAGACGACTCACAAGAAAAAGGAGTAGCAAACTCAGGCAAAAATTGAGGAGAGGCGAAACTGCTCTCAAAATCAGGCATAGAACGAGCAGGCCCTATCGTAAAATCATTCGCAGACACCACCCCGTCGACAGTAACAATCTCTGCGTCCCATACAGGAGCGCCCATGAATTCCTGATCCTCTTTTTGCTGGCTACCACAAGAGTGATCGTCATCACTCAAGGGAAGCTCGTAAAAAAGGAGCGAGGGACCCATGAAGGATCTGTATGTAGCGAGAGATTCTTCCGTAATCTCAACGGGTAAAGAGGGAGCAAGGTGCGCGATGCCAGTGTATGGGCCAGACAACACCCTGGTAGGCCTGTGCACAACAGTCTTCCGCGAACGGGAGGTTTTTGCGCGCATGCGCTCAAAGGGAGAAAGCTCTCACACGCGACGACAATCCTTCACTATGTGGCCTACACTTTGACATAACAAACATCGAATACAATGCTCGGCATTCATAACAACCATGACGTCGATGTATCGGTGCAAAATGTCAAGTAGACGACACTCAGCTACATAATACATCGCGAACAAAAATAATTACCGAAAAAGGGCTACACAGCTAGAATAAAAATAGCACGGATCTGCCATCTAATCCAAAAATCAGAAAAGAGCAAAAAGAAATAAGCAAAATAAAGATTTTACAAACAAAAGCAAAGAAGAACAATGCAATGCACAAATGGAAAGGGCTTCGATCTACTATTTCCCTCTCCAAAAACTCATATGACTGTGTTCCCCGGCAACGACGCCAAAAATTTGATGCGTTGGACGACAAGTGTACCGGTCGCACAAGTAATATAAAATGGACAAATTTCCCCAAGTATCGATCTCTTCAAGGAACACAGTAAGGTGAAGTTAATTTCGAGGAGGACTTGAGATTGAAGTCCTTTGATCGGAGTTAACTAAGGGGGATTTCGATGGTAGCGAAAACAGAAAATAAAACACTAAGAACTACTACTAAGCAACGTCGCTATGCGAAGCTTCGCCAGACGGGATGGAAGACTACATGGGCCGCTATGCACCGAATCGCTGGGCGGATGGACGAGTACGCTTGCGGATTAGGTGGTTAGAACGACGAAATGAGGGTCGAGAGCAGCTCTTCGCTACACACGCCTCTAGCAATTGCTAGTGCGACACAACCTGATGTGGCGGAGGATGGAAAATAAAGGCCCACCTCAAGAAAATAATGAAAATATAAAATCACATAGATATGATTGTATACAAACGTTTTACAAAATAAACATACTTCATCATATACAAAGAGATTAAGCTACACTATCAACAACAAGAGAAGAAAAGTGTGCGGAATCGACCAGATCCGAAGTCTTGCTGAGTATTCACGGAAGGAATCGCCGGGTTGTCAATCCGCGTCCTAGCTCGGTCCTCAACTGTGTCCGGGGTAGAGGAGGCTGTCACTCACTCCCAATGGACCCATCTTCTTCGTGTCACGAGCCAGTGGAGGATGGCACAAACTTCTCCTAGCTTGATGGAGAAAGCTAGATCAAACACTTCTTGAAGCTCAAGGATGAAGTAGGAGGCCAAGAGGAAGCTCCGGCTTGAATATGACATTGAAAGCTTGTCCGGAGCACCTCCCTAAGGTGAAAGATGAAGGGAAATGACGGAACATCTGCGCTTTAAATAGAAGCAGGTCAGAAAAATAGGCACGCACGGTTTGGCGCACGACCGTGCGTTATTAACTTGCAGGCCAAGCTTGCGGAAGATGAAGCGTTGACCCGTGCGTTTTACTTCGCGCACTGGCAGTTCCGCCCGTGCGTGAAGGAACTCGCACGAGTAGCGACAGAAAGCAGGAAAACGAGAAAATACGGTGGAACCGTGCGTTTTACTCGCGCACGGGCGCTTTAGCCCGTGCGCGAACAAATCACACGATTAACCACAGAGTGCAACAAACAAGAAGCTACAGGAAAACCGTGCGTTTCCTTCGCGCACGGTTTGAAACCGTGCGTCAACCGTGCGTGAAGATCGTCGGGCTCAGCTCGACGAAATTCGTCGAGCTCCGCTCGACGTTTCTCCTGCACACACAAAACGCACGATCGCAAAAAACCGTGTGCTAAGAAAACGCACGATCGTGCGTTTTCCTCAAACCTGCATTCCAGCCTTGGGGAAAACGCAACACCTGCATACAAACAAATAAAAGCAAGAGAGAACCCTCCAGCAATGCAGATATGCAACAAAAGCAACTGGAAAGAGCCCCTGGGGAGCACCATGTGCTTACCCCCAACAACAGAATGCGCAATTGCACACCCATGGGCCAAAACAATGCACTTAGTCTGGAATGCAAGTGCGTGAAAACTAGCGCAGATGAGTCCGAAAAACCCTATATAAATTGGACTCATCAGGGGTAAACACAAAACTTGAATCTTGGCGAGATACTTTAGAAAAGAAAGGTTTTAGGTTTAACAGGGTTAAGACAAAGTATATGGAGATTAATTTTAGCAGTAGAAGAAGGACAGATGATTTCGTTATTAAGTTGGGTGTTCAAGATATTTCCTGTAGTAAATGTTTTTAATATCTTGGATCGATAGTTCAAAAGGATGGAAGTATTGATAAAGATGTGACACATAGAATCCAAGAGGGTTGGTTGTAGTGTAGAGATACGTCAGGAATCTTATGTGATCGTAAAGTACCACTAAAACTTAAGGGCAAGTTTTACCGTACTATAACTGCAATTAGACCTGCGATGCTCTATGGTTCTGAGTGTTGGGCAGTGAATTGTGCACATGAGCAAAAAATGAGAGTTGCGGAGATGGGAATGCTTAAGTGAATATGTAGACACACGAGAATGGATAAAATTAGGAATGAAAATGTATCAGGGATAAGACAAGAGTAGCACCAATTGCAGAGAAGATGCGAGAAGCTCGACTAAGATGGTTTGGACACGTACAAAGGAGACCATTAGAGGAACCTGTTAGGCGTTGTGAGAGTCGAGTCACTAGGCATGTTAAATGAGGGAGAGGTAGACCAATAAAGACTTGAAATGAAACTATAAGGAAGGACATGATATACTTAGGCATTAGTGAGATTATGACAAAAGATAGGGCACAATGGTGACAAAGGATCCATATAGCCGACTCCACTGTAGTGGGATAAAGGCTTGAGTGTTGTTGTTGTTATTGTGTTGGTTAGAGTTACATGTTTGCCCTTTTGTATCTCTATTTATAGAACCTTAGGGATCTCATATGGTAGGCAATGAAAGAGTTCTAATTCTTTATCTTTGAATGTGAGATCTTGGTATCTCTCTCTTCTAATGAGCAAGCCACGCATAAGCTGTCACGGTTAAGACTGTTGTATCATCCACAACCATCATCTCCGCCTTCGACCACTACTCCGACCATCGCTCCGAGTAGCCCATAACATGCACGCTCCAAATAGGAGAGTTAGTTTGGTCTTCTTGGGGATGAGCGCAAAAACGGTGAAGGCGGAATGTTAAACCTATTTGGTATGGTCCATGTTAGATTAAGTTTATGTGATTTTTCTTTCTCTTAAAGTAATGGTAGACTTCAATTTGATTTCTTATATATTTTGTAAGTTTACGAGTTTATTTCCTTGATTTTACATTTTTTCTAGTAAACCTATTTTGGGACGACTAAAGTTAGATTTTTTTCGAGATTTCATAAATTCTCTTCTATAATGTCAAATTTGGTGATCTTTATGAGGAGAACCAAAAGCAACATTTTAGTGTTGAACTCTTCCAAACAACCTATTCTACATAAGAGAAGAAAGGATATAATCTTCCACACTGTTTTTTTCCTTTCATCAAGTCTTGTTTTCATTATTGTAGATCTAAGCATCAGTCTTATTTCTAGATTGATATGCATATTAATGATGGACCTCTTCAATTGCTGCAAGTAATGAGTATACTTAGTTGGATAATTTAACTCTCCAACCATTGTCCATGTTCAATATTCAACTTCAATCTTCTTTTTATTAGCAATTTGCCAAACATCTATATATAATTTTAACAATCTCTTCTTCTTGAGAGTTTCAATATTTGTTATCGCAGACAACGTTTCATGGTGCTAAAATGTGTATTCGTAAGCTCAATAGGACTTATGAACTCTGTTAAGCTCTTGAGGTGGCACCATGGCTTGAAACTTGGTTGGGATATGAATTCAAGTCAAACCTAGACTCCAAGTATAGCTCTATCACAATAGGATAGTGCTTAATTTAGGTGTACCCGTGTGAGGGAAGGTTCAACCTATCCTCCATTGAGATTTTGTGAGTCCAATTTAGTTTCTGCAAAAAGTACTTGAGTTTGAGCCTAATTGGGCTCACATCGAAGATAGTTCGACACAAGGCACAGAGTTATTATGAAGTAACTAATCCTTCAACATTTTAGAGTTTAAAATTGCAGCGTAACAAATGGGGTGCATGGCCATATAGCTATATATTTCTTGGAGAAGTTAAGCGAGTTATGGTTTGGTTATTCCTATAACATATCACCACTCAATGTGGATTGCATAACATGATTGTCAAGGCATTACAACCTTTAGGTTTTGTTATCTCAAACTCAAGTTGACTATCAAACTACACTATGTGACATTAATTGATGGAAATGAGTCATGGGTTTTGTTATCTCAACCTAGGCTATGAGACATTCGGTTGTAGACTTTGATATAGGAAGCAACTCATTTAATTCATTTATTTTTACCAAAGAGTTACACACTCTTGACAATCAATTTTTTCTCACATATTTGTTTAATTCCTAATTCAATTTCATATTTTCTTTTAATAAAATTTTATTTTTTTATCTTCAAATTATCAAGATCATTCAAAGTTAACTTCAAAAATAATAAGTTTTCATATATACCATATAGAGATTGTCATAAGAGGGAGGAACTACCTCAGTCGCATTGGACATTGGAATCATCATCTGCAAACTGCGTGCTCTTCCCCATAAGCAACATATTGTCCTCATCGTCATTGAAGATCAACATGATTGACTCCTCAGAACTTGAATCATCTCAAGTGGATGCCCTCATGACCTTCCTCTTTTCATTTCTCTTATTATTTTTCTTCTTTTTTCTTTTCCTTTAGATATTTGGGACAGTTGCTTCTAATGTGCCCAGGCTTTTTGTAGTGGCAGCACGCTAGAGCTGGCTTCTCTTCCTCGCTTACAGAAGATTCTACCTTTTTTGGTGACAATCTCTTTTTTCATATATTTTTGGAACTTGTTTCTTCACTCCAAATTTCTCATAGATCTTTTGAATCCTTGGATGAACATACTTTATTCATCATCGTCGTCCTCTTCTTCTTCCTTCATTGACTTGAGTGTCAATGACTTCTTCAGCTCCACTTGGTATTCATCGTGTTGAATCTTGAGTTCAACCCATGAGTTTTTAAATTCCCGACGAGCCTCTCAATCTCAAGCCGACTCTAATCGTGACACTCTACAATTTCCATGACCTTCGAATTGAGCCTCGGATGGGGAGATCTAGTATTTTCCTCACAAAGTAGTCGTTGGAGAAGGTTTTACCAGGAGATTTGGATGCGTTCACTATCTTGGTGAAGCATGTGTACATGTCATTTAATTCTTCGTCCATCTCTATGTGGAAGTGCTCATATTTAGATTTCAACCAGAAATGCTTTGGTTCCTTGAGCTGTGAATTACCTTCATGCGTGAGTTCCAATAATCTCCAAATATCATAAGCAATTTTTAAAGTACAATTACGAGTAAATTCATGGATATCTAATGCATAGAAAAGAGTCCATAGTCAAAAGTTCGATCTTATTATAATGCTAAAATTGGTAAGCAGTAGAAATTCAAATGTTTTTTATATTTTATACTGATTCTAACCTAGAACTAGTTGGCCTAGCCAATGCACCCTCTGATTGGCCTCAAGCATCTCCTTCTCGGAGAACTCCATAGATTCCTCATAGACCATGCCACATGGGAGGTAAATTAACCACCCTAGATCTAGTCGCCACACTCGAGTCGGTTTCCGAACAATACAAAGATAATCAAACCCAAAAGAAAAATACAAGAGATAAAATATTTTTATGAAAAACTCCCTAAAAACTTTTGCTGAAGGAAGATGGTGAAGGGCCGCTCAAAATCATCGTCGGAGAACGTGAACCCTCCTCTTGAACAATAGCTTTAATCCTCAATCATCCTTGGGAATCCTTTAGCGTTGAAGGTTATGAGTGTCGTGGGCTCACGAGGTGGTTATAGAGACACTCTATATGAAATGTCATGTAAGAGAGTGCAAATCCCGAGAGAATATATAATATTTATATTTCTTCGATCTATAGCCAATGGTAGTGGTAGTTGCTACTGTCGGGAAATAGCAAATATTGAGTCCCCGTGATGTTTTGCATATGAAGGATGGAGCTATCGTTGGGCGATAGTGAGTTGTTGTGCGATAGTGAGAACGATAGTAAATTTAAATTTTCCCCTCCTTCATCTTCTTTGACGCGCTACAATGCGGTCTTTTTATATTGAGGTTTCCCCACCGTCGGGCGATAGGTGCTATGGTGGGTGATAGTCTCTTACATAGTCTTTCTGGAGACCTCAAATATGTCCGAGTCCACAACAACTTCTCTGGGTCCACAACAGATTGTCGACCACAAGTCCACGTACATCGAGTGTTATCGCTAAATGATTGCAACACCATTGGCGGTATAATGCATTTTTAGCTTTAGAATTGTCATGTTAGCTTGGTTCCTGTTGTAGCCTCCAATACTTGTATCAGGGGTGTTTCCTAGACTTGCACACTACAAAACACTTGCAAGGATAGATCAGATACATATCATGATTTATTATTCTCAAACCAATGGTGTGTCGAACCATGTTCCAACAAAAATGCACTGATCAAATGTCTTCTCGACGGCCTATACATCTTTACCTGGACAACATATGACATACCTAGGGTGAACCTCGATGTGACATGCCATCACCCCAATATTGATTCAACTTTCAAGCCTTCAAGCCTACCAAGCAGAACATGGCTCATTTGCATCCAAGTAGGGTTTGCCAACCCAATTGCTCGACTAAACTTGGTTAGGGTATGAGATTGTGTTGTGCCCAACATAGCTCAGTTGCATCCAAGTAGGGTTCAGATTATAAACCCGTTTGAAGGTAGTTCAGTCTAGCCTCAGTTGAGATTGAGCGAGCAAGTTTTGGATTTGGTGAAAGATCTTGAGTTTGAGCTTGATTTGGCGCCCATTGAGCTTAATTCACCATAAGGAATATCATGTGTATAACCCAAAAACTTTCCAGGGATTATTCGAATGTATTTCTTGAGTCAACTATTTGCAATAAAAACTATTTCATGCATGTTAATCCCCTTCGTAGAGTGTGGCTTCCCCTTGGACATTTAATCTACTTTTCCTCACCCTAACTCAACTTCATCTCCTTAATTGCTTGCTTGATTTCTTCTCCACATGCATTGTTCAATTTCTTCTCCCAAGTCACAATTCTATCTCCTCTCCTCAAGTGTCCCTTGTTTCTCCTCCTTTGCAATCACTTGGCTCTTCTCCCCAAGAGTTTGGTCGATTTCTTCTCCCCACACTTGATTTTTCTTTATCTCCACTTCCTTGCCCTAATGTAGCAACTTTAGTTGGGTTCTTTACCCACGTCGATGCTTGACAAACACCTAGTTGATTTACTAGTGCCCGACTTCTTTCTTCACTTTACATCTTTTATTATACTTCCTTTAGGTTTAGCAGGGTAAGGTTTTCCTACATTTCACCCTTGTGGTAGGACCTTTTCCAAAACTCTCATTGCGCTGGGATGATTTGTGCACTAGGCTGCTCTTTTTTATTTCTTAACTCTCTGTCAACTCATTTATGCATTGCAAAACATGACATTTTTTAATTCTTTTGATTTTTGACTTAAAAGCCTTAAATCAGTTCATTATATTGATTTGTGTGAATGTTATTTAATATTATAATGTTCGCTTTCTTTATGTTGCTCTTGAATGTGTAAAAGCCTATTTGTAGTTCACATTTTACTTTGTGCTTTGACAATCTAGATTGAGATATGAAAAAACAAGAACAAAGAACAAGGATACAGGCATGTTGATACATTTGTACTCGACATTATACCAGCACGCTAAAAATATCTTCTAAAAAAATTAAAAGAGCGATGACAAATTGGTAATTATCCTTGATTTTAACCATCATTCACTAAAACCAATTCAACTCTTTACGATAGCCATCTTATCAGTAATCTTGAAGGATAAAAGCCCCTTATCATAAGCAAGCCCTAAAATCAATGTAGCTCGTTAGACATACAATAACCAAGCATTTTTGTAAATAATTTAGAAGGATAAGATCTTATCATAAAATATTTAGAAAAAAATTCTTTTTGCATTCAAATATGATCGTTATTTGTTTCCTTACGAGTAGATGCTATCACATGTTGCTTTTTTTAATATAGAAGTTTTTTTTAGTAATATTAGCTTCTAAATTCTTGCAATATATGTTGCTATTAGAGTTATTAATATCTGAATATTATTAATGTTTGTGTTTAGTCCTACACCGCCTATCAATGTTTTGTATCTTATTGTAATGTTATAAATTGTCCCCTATATAGATGAATAAAATGAACCGTTTATTTCCTTTTTCATATATTCCAACATGGTATCAGAGCCGAATCGATTCTGAGAAATCTTTTTGTCCCCCTAATTTCTCAGCGACCTAAAATTCTTGGCGCACTCTGATTTTCGTAGCTCTTCCCCTCCTTTCTGATCCCAGCCACCGCCACTGTTGAAAGTCCCATAGAGGAGATTCACTTCCACTCCCGTCGACAGAATCACCAATTGATTTCTTCGACGGGAGTGGCCTTTATTCCGCCCGATGACAAAGACTCATGCTGCTCCTGTATGCGCTCTTCATCCACGCTTCCGTTGACAGCCGGGTGGTATCCCCTATGCGCTTTTTGTTTTCGTCGATGTATGCGTTCTTTATCCCGTCGGGTCCCATTGCTACTTCTCGCTTTGTTTTTGTTGTTGTCTTCGTCGTTGATCCCGTCGACGCATGTGGCTGTTGCGGCCGACCTCGATATCAACGACTTCTTTCATCTTGGAATCGACTTCTACGTCTGATGCATTCTAAAATCTGTAATTGTTTTTTTTAAAAAAATAATTTTGTGTTCCACTTAAAGATTTGTGGCAAAATCAAGACTCACGTGCTTAGACATGTGATAATTTAATCAAAAAATTTGTAAACCCGCACTGATGACTAACGTTTGTCCGCATGTAACAATATAACTAATTCATCCACAAGTTTCTCGATAAAGAAAGACGACAACAATGTTAGCAAAATTAACGTCAATTGGGAGCAAGATTAAATTGGGTAAATAAGCTCTGAAATTGTTAAATGTTCACATGCAATCATGAAAATAGACTTAGTGTAATGAAAATGTGAAATGAGCTGAAAATTATACCAACACCAAGTGAAGACGACGAATCCCCGCTGTGTAGGAATGGAGTGAAAGGCAGTGACCACTCGACTTAGTTCTGGACAGAGCAGAGCGCTCTGAAAGGGAAGTAACTGTTGAATTTTCTCAAGCTGGTTAACTAGATAGCCTAATGCTAAATTAATATCCTCAGAACTATCAAAATCACACCTTGATCGTGCGGAAATCAGGAAAGCAAGCTCAACAACCAAATGCAATCACAGGGGCAAGCAGATCATATATTCTTTTATTTCTTCTTTACAAATCGAGGTATACATGGCGAGACATGATTTCTCCAGTACACAGGAACACAAGAAAATACAAGTAAAACAATTCGAGAGGACAGAACTGGAGACCGCCGAGATCGCCCAGTCCGCCGAAGTCGCCGAGGCCGCCCGAACTGCTGCTGCTGCTAGAAGAAGAATAGAACACGGAGTCCGCCGTGTAAGACCCCCTTTTTTTTCTTTTAAAACCACGGGGTCTTAGGCCCAGAACCCCCATTTTGCGGTGACACCTCCGCTCCCGGGAAGGTCATCACTACAAAACGCCGATCCTGCCGGCCAAATCGATCTCAACAGTAGCAAATAATTAAAAAGACAAGTCCACAGAAAATCACATATATAGTAAATATAATCTCCATGAAGGGAGTGTCCACAGATATAAAAATAATACGAAGAATCTTGGGCTCATGCCCAGTACATCAATGTCCTCACTACAAATCTCTCATCGCGGAAGCACAACTAATATAACTAGTAGGGGCCAGGACTCACAGTCCCTGCCGTCTGAACACCGGTACTACACTGCCCCATCTCCAAGCGCGTCGACCTCCGGGGCTGCTCTTCCATGCTGGGCTCCACGGTTCCCTAAAATGATGTGGTTCGAAAACCGTTATTCTAAAATACTAAGTCCTATCATCCCCCGCCCCTTCCCCCATGACACCTAGGCACCGAGCGGGGAGGAGGAAAGGAGAGGACATGAAGGTGGAGAATAACAAATGATCAGATGGCGGCGAAACTAAACTAGCAGTCCAATAGTATATAAGGCAGTGATAAAAGCAAGGGAAATTAAGCAGAAAAAATAACCTTAACTTATGCAATAACACATAAGCCGAGTGGTCTTTTGCAGGGCTCCTATCGTATAAAGAGTCTCATACCTGTTTATACGATAGGGTGTCGGTTTTCTGTTAAGCATGCATATAAGATTTCTGAAATAAACCTTAACTTATAAGCACGCTCACACGAGCTTATAAAACAAGGGGTCGTTTTGCAAGGCCTATTGTATAAAGCGTCACATACCACTTTATACAATAGGTGTCAGAGTTGAATGCAATGGTTATGCTATGAAATACAAATATGTCATGCTGTGAATATGCAAGTGCAACACACCCACTCGACTCTGTGTACACAGACCTTTAGTTCCCCCTTTCTGGAGCCGAACCTCCCAGGATACCTCCGTAGTGGCAAACAGAAGCGGTGGGTTGGGCCTTACCCACCTCTAAACCGATAATTGCACTGCCAGTCATACCTATCGTACGCCTCAACGCTGATGCACTAAGCGGAGCTCCTGCGTACTCTTGCCGGCTGGCGCACCGGACATTACTTGGCCAAGTGCTAAACCACACTTGCCGAGTCAACGTATCGGCGTCGGTGCATCGACTCTCCAATACCGAAGACCCACCACCTTTACTTTATGCACATGGAACTTTGATGTATAACTACCGAGTCAAAGCTCCCCGGACCGACCCGTCCGTCACCAACTACAACCGAGCCAAAGCTCGTCGGGCCAATTTGCCCATCTCCAAACCCACCGAGCCTACTTCCCGAGTGACCTAACCTAACTCCCACAACTCCGGGGAGTGTGAGTGCAACCATAGATTACTTCTACTTACTCTTGCATTTCAGTTTTTACCTACTATTTAGGTTAGCCCAGGACTGCCCAAGGTATACCCCGTGAAGGGCTCTCGAAAACACTAGGAACTACGATGTGATTACGCCCAAAGCTCCTTTTCGCAAGACACTTACTATTATTGGTTGCTATCAGATTTCCCAATCCCTTAATTAATTTACTGGATCTAACCCTAGTGCATTAGACACTTCCTCCCTACAGGAAGGACGATCTTTCGCCGATCCCGAGTACCACCGACACTAGCCATTCCAATCCCTTACTCATCCCAACTTCCAACGACGAACTCTTTTTCATTCATCCAAATCAGCAAACATCTAACCCCAGCTCGTGTGCCCCAAATTCTTACTCCAACACAATTTCTGCGATTTTACTAAATGCAGACCAACCTAAGTTATATGAAGTGTATAAAGTGAGGTACACAAAATAATCATCCAGTACCCCTATAATAATTATTGGAGGGCTATAATGACATTTTTAGCATAAACCCAGAAATTGATAATTTTCCTAAATTATCAGATAATTTATTTATTTATTCTAGTAAACCAAAAATCCAAGTTTGAACATGAAGTACCCATTTAATTCAAGTAAATGCTCTACAAAATTTATGATAAATTCAAAATGACTATTCAACTTAAAATCCAGTGTCTCCCAATTTTCCAGCAGGAAATAAGCTCTGAATAAAATAAACATCAAATCCCCAAAATTATAGGTTTGTAAAGTATATATTGCCTATAATCATCTAAAAATCATGAATTAATTTCTCCAAGTGGATATTGACCTAAAAATTATCAGAGCCCCAATTTCACAATTTTGCAACAAGTAAATAGCTCCAAATAATTTATTGACCATAATTGCCCTTTTAAAAACTTGTGAAGGAAATACTAAAGTTTTTCAACTAAAATTTATAACAAAATTCAGGAACAACCATTTTGACTTAAAACATCTCCTGCTCAAGTTTCATGAATCTAGAATGAATAGTGTGATCATAATAAATAAAATATCATTTAGGGCCACATCATGTATAACAAAGGGGGTGCTAGTAATATTACTCCTAAAATTCCAATAAATTCACCAGAGGTCCTAACTAACTTAAAATCCATGCTACCTAAGTTTCACACCTTTTTAGTAAGTTTTGGGGGCTTATTCTACACAAAAGGTGGATATGCCCTAAACTAGGGTTAGAGATTTGAGAGGTTCTTCCATCTCCAAATCTCCTAGAATTCATACCAGAGGGCTTGGGATACCCTAGCACCCTTTCTACCAAGTTGCAAGATCACACAAGGGTATTTGGCCCCATGCCCTTCACAACACTCAAAATCCCCTCCTTAGGGTTTGAGTTTGGATCCTAGGGCAAAGCTACCCTACAGCACCCCATAATCCCTTTGAGGGTGTTAAAGGTCATTTCAAGTCAGTGGTCAAAATCTCAGCCTCTGTTGAGGTGATTTGACCACTCAACCTCAAGGTGCACTTTTCACTTAAGAACCCCTCAGTAAGTTATAAATTAGGGTTAGTTCATTGCCTATCCAAAACACATCCAAATGAGGTGAAAATTTATGCAGATACATATCATGAGGCCAGGGACCACTCACCAAAATTTGGGAGAGTTTGGAGGTAATTAGACCACTTAATTAAATTACCCTAGTGTTATTAAATAAAAACTAAAACTATAGCCAAAGTATCTCCAAAAATTCCCATTTTTGGGCAGACCCTAGGTATAGCTAAGGATGACCCCCTGCCCAAATTTCAGGTCATTTGGACAAGGGATGAAGCGTGAGCACCCTTTTAATCTCAGGATAGCCCTAGGTATAGGCCCCACCAAAATGAGTGCCCTGGTCAAACCAGACACCCAAATTGGTTCAAATAAATTTTGCTGTACACTAGACTCTCCAGGCTACAATTTTCATGTTGACCCCATTCTATGAAATAGCCTCTAAGTATTTTTAAAAATTAAAAACATTAAATACTAAATGTGTGACATAATTTAAATAACATAAATTATTTCCTATAGTTTAATATCTCCCCTGCACGAATCTGGGCGCGCCACTGGACGGCATCCCGTCGTATTCAAGCTCCAGCCGACGGCCTGAATTCATCCCGCCTGGATCTCCTTCCAAACGCTGCCGCCGGCGATCCGACCACTTCCCCAGCCGGCCACCGCCACCACCACCTCCGTTGAGGTGGTGGCTGTCGCCAGGCGGCGGCACAGCCGCCGGAGAGGCGGATTCCGGCAGTTCTACAAAGAAATTTTTCGGCCCGAAACTATGAAACCAGGAATTGGTTCGGGCTCAATTGAGCCCGAACCTTGAACCTAAACGTTGCTATGATCTATCCATGAGACAAGGTGAGGAGGAGGACCTTGTCGGCGGCCTGAAGTCGAGAAGATCGCCGGAAAGCCATTTCTGATGGTGGCGCCGCTCGGTTTCTGCAACTGCGCAGTGGGGGTGGGGGGGTGGGGGGCTCGATTTCTTCAGGTAAGGATTGTGAAAGCCTTCTCTCGACCCACTGATTGTGTTTAAAGCCTCAAATGGGGAGAGGAGGGGCTGAATCATCAATGACCATTAAGGCCATTAATGGCTAGGCTCGACCATGGTGGAGGGGGCTGAACCAGACCCTTGGTGGCCAGGGAAACGGCTGGAAACTTCTCCCCTTCCCTGGGGGAGTTGAATTCAACCATTAAGGGTGGCCTTTGGCCTCCCCTTGGCCGAGCCCCTTCCTTCCCCCCTCTTTCATCATTTCTCTCTCCTCCATTAACATGAAAATGGAGCTCACCCTCTCTCCTAGTCACCAAGTTGACTTGGCCAATCAAGAGAGCTATTTGCAGTCCACTCATTCATAATTTCATGATATTAAGGCTAGCCCAAAAAGGAAGGAGGGCTTGAGCTTGGGTTAGCCCATTTGAGCTAGGTTTGACTTAATCTTGACTAGGTTTGACCTAAGTCAAATTGACCTTTTCTGTTAACATCATTGGGTCTTGGGTTACCTATTGGGCTCCCCTAGGGTCTAGGTAGGGATGAGTAGGGTTGACTTGGCACTTTGGAGACCACCTGCCCTTAGGAAGGGTACTTTGCCCAAATTAAGGTTAGGGTTGACTTTTGTCAATTTAGCCACTAGGGCTGATCCCAATGGGGCCTTGGTGACCCATGGACCTCACCTTAGGGTTAGAGGGTATAAATGGGACCTGGCTAGGGGATGGTCAATTGACCCAATATAGTTCTGTTTGACCCATTTAGGGCTAGAGTTGATTTTGGTCAACTTAACCACCTTGACTGTCCTCCAAGGGTCCTTAGTGACCCTTTGACCCCATTTTAGGTCTAGGGAGACCCTGGTAGGGTTATTTGGGCTTAACTAGGGCACATAAATCTACTATTTGCAGACCATAGTGGTCTCACCTACATCCCTAGATCTACTTGGCCTTCTTCGGCTTCCTAGGGGTTTTGTCATGACCTAGTCATGACAAAATCACTCCTGGGGGTCTAGTTGTTTGAGGGATGTTACAAATCCCAATATATAACAAAAAAAATTTCGTCCTCGAAATTCTAGTTAGGCCTACGTGGTTTCAAATATGAAAGGAAAAATTGTAACATCCCGAGAGGTTGTGAGTAATACCTGACTGAAAAACTCCGGGTACCTTTGTTGCATCAAGTCCTGGGGCTCCCAAATGTGCTCCACTCGCCCGTGATTCCTCCACAGGACCTTGACTAATGGAATCTTCTTGCGGCGCAAGACTCGTATTCCCTTGTCGTCAATCCGGACCGGTTTCAGGTGAACTGATGGATCAGAGGCTACTGGCCCATTCGTGACCGTAATCTGCTGCTCCGAGCGTAGTAGAGCCCTCCTGAGTGAGGATACATGGAATACGTCGTGCAGGCTTGCCAGCTCCGGTGGCAGCTCCAGCATGTATGCCAAGGGACCGATCCGCTCTCGGATCCTATAAGGCCCCATATATCTTGGGCTGAGCTTCTTCTTCCGACCGCGCACCCGTGAAACCCCATTCATTGGTCGGATTTTCAAGAACACCTGGTCCCCCACCTGGAACTCCACCTGACGATGCCGAGCGTCATAATAATTATCCTGTCGGCTCTATGCCTCTAGCATCCTATCCCGTATCAATCTCACCCGAGCCTCGGTGTCTTCAACAAACTCCGAACCCAAAGCCTTCGGATCCTCGTCCTGTATGCACGACAACGGAGTCCTACATCTCCGTCCATACAGGGCCTCATAAGGAGCCATCCTTATGCTGGACTGGTAGCTGTTATTATATGAGAACTTGATCAGTGGCAACAACTTCTCCCAGGGCTCACCGCGATCCAGTATGCAAAGTCGCAGCAGATCTTCTAAGATCCGATTGGTGCGTTCCGTATGTCCATCAGTCTGGGGATGAAATGCTGTACTGAATGTCAGCCGGGTGCCCAAGTATGTCTGCACAGATCTCCACTCCCTGGACGTGAACCGTCCATCCCGATCCGATACAATCGACCTGGGTACGCCATGATAACAGATGAACTGTTCCACGAACTTCCTAACCAGCACACCAACCGAGTCATCCTTCCTCATCGGAATAAATCTGGCTACCTTTGTCAGCCGGTCGACGATCACCCAGATCGAATCATTTCTCGTCCGCGATCGGGGAAGCCCATGTATGAAGTCCATCGCAACATCGTCAAACTTCCACTCCGGTACTGGGAGTGGCTGCAATAGTCCTGCGGGGTTCCTGCACTCTGCCTTCACCAACTGGCATGCCTCGCAGTGGGTCACGAAGTAGGTGATATCCCTCTTCATGCCTGGCCAGTACATGGTCTTCTTCAGGTCCGCGGTCATCTTCGTAACACCCGGATGTACTGAATACCGACTGCAATGAGCCTCCGTCATGATATCCTCTCGGACCTGGCCTCCCTCTGGTATGTACATCCGTCCTCTGAAACACACTAGACCATCCCTCAGTGAGTAATCTCCAGCAGTGCCTGCTTCTAAGGCCCGGAATATCGGCTCAAGCTGGGTATCCTGCCTCTGCCCATCTCTGACTCGGTCTCGAATGCCATCTGGGGCAATCAACGATGCCAGGTACTCTCGGTACAGCTCAGGATGATCTTCAGACACAAAGGATATCTGCATCTTTTCGAACATCTGGACCAACTCCAAGGCCATCAACTGCGTTCCTGCTCCAGAGTTTGTGGCCTTCCGGCTCAGCGCATCTGCCACCACATTCGTCTTTCCCAGGTGGTAGTGCATCTCGTACTGGTAATCTGCTAGAAACTCCACCCATCGCCTCTGCCTGATGTTCAGCTCCTTCCGCGTGTCCACATACCTCAAGTTCTTGTGATCAGAGTAAATGTCGCAGTGGACACCATACAGATAGTGTCGCCAGACTTTGAGCGCAAATATGACCGCTCCCATCTCTAAGTCATGAACTGGGTAGTTCAGCTCATGCTTCTTCAGTTGCCGAGAAGCGTATGCTATCACGTGACCATTCTGCATCAGCACCGCACCCATGCCCTGGTAGGAAGCGTCGGTGTAGACCTGGAATCCTTCCTTCCCCCATGGAAGGGCTAGTATAGGAGCCGAGGTGAGTCGATTCTTTAACTCCTGAAAGGCCACCTCGCACTGCGGGGTCCAGACAAAGGGCACTTCTTTCCTTGTCAGGGATGTGAGGGGAAGGGCAATACGAGAAAATCCCTCCACGAACTTCCGGTAGTAACCGGCAAGTCCCAGGAAGCTCCGCACATCTGAGGCCGACTTCAGCTGCGGCCAATCCCAAACTGCCTAAATCTTGGCCGGGTCCACTGCCAACCCCGCACCACTGATGATATGGCCTAGGAAAGCCACCTCCTTCAAACAGAACTGGCATTTGCTGAACTTCACGTAGAGCTGGTGCTCCCGTAGTCTCTCCACGGTCAGCATCAGATGTCGTGTGTGCTTCTCCTCTGTCCTCGAGTAGATGAGGATGTCGTCAATAAATACAATGACGAACACATCCAGATATGCCTCAAACACCCGATTTATGAGGCTCATGAATGCCGATGGTGCATTCGTGAGCCCGAAGGGCATCACTGTAAACTCGAACAGCCCATATCTGCTACTGAAGGCAGTCTTCGGTATTTCCTCCTCCTGGATCCGCAGATGATAGTAGGCCCGACCTCAAATCCAGCTTTGAAAAGAAATGCGCGCCCTCCAGCTGGTTAAATAACTCATCTATCCTTGACAGTGGATAGGTGTTCCAGACTGTCAGTCGGTTCAGTGCCCGGTAGTCGATGTACAATCTGAGTGTCCCGTCCTTCTTTTTGACAAATAACACCGGGGCTCCCCATGGTGAAGTGCTTGGCCGGACAAAACCGGCTTCCACCAGTTCCTGGAGCTGGCTCTGAAACTCTGTCAGCTCCTTCGGGGCCATGCAGTAAGGGGCTCTAGACGCTGGCTTAGCCCCCGACACCAGCTGTATCCGGAAATCCTGCTCTCGTTGCGGGGGTAGCCCTGACAGCTTCTCTGGAAATACGTCGGCAAAATCTCGCACCACCGGAATATCCAAGATGGAACCCTTAGCCTCTGTCATCCCGTACAACACTTCATAGACTTCCTCCCCCTGTAAGTGGGACTTGACGGCCTGCATGGATGTCAACAAGAGAGGGGGAATAGATCTAATACCTTCGATGACGATGAAGGAATCCCCATGCCTCACAGTAATCCTCTTGGACATGCAGTCGATCTGAGCATGGTTCCAGCGCAACCATGTCATTCCCAGGATCAAATCAAAGAATGACATCTTCATGATCGTCGCCGGAGCTTCAAATATCTTCCCGCCGATCTCCGCCTCCATGTTGCAGCGGGCGGTGGTGAATAACTCCGATCCGTCAGGTAGCCGTATCCTCATCATCAGGCCGGTGAACCGCTCCACGCCTTCCAGCCCTTCCAGGAAGGCTTCCGACACGAACGAGTGCGAAGCACCCGTATCGAACAGTGTATAGGCGGGCTTGCCGCTGATGAAGACTATGCCTGGGCGTTTAACTTAAATTCTTAGAAATCTAATTATGGTTTTCTTCCCTAGTCTATCAGTCCTATATTCATAGCTTTAATTATCTAGGAAAGAAAAGATTAAAAATTAACTGGCATACCTGTGATCACTTGCTCCGGGTTCCGTTGTTGAGTGAGATCCAATGCATATACCTGCTCTCTCTCCTGTCTGTGGTCTCTGCCATGGTATCCACGACCTCGGCCACGTCCTCGGCCTCCAAAATACTAAGCTGGTGGGGCAGCCGGTGGTGCTGGTGGTGGTGCCCCCCTCATGGGGCAGTTCCTCCGGATGTGCCCCACCTGGTGACAATTGAAGCATTCTGGCGGGGGATATGTCATTCCCCCGGGTCTCTGTGCCTCCCGCATCTGGGGTGGCTGAGCGGCCACCACTACTGGTTCCCTCTGCTCCTGTCTCGCCTCCTGCCGAGGCTGGTCTTCTACTCTTCTCCCATCCGTGACGCGGCCCCGCCGCTGATCATTTCGGGCCCCCGGCCCTGGTCCTCAGCTGGCCGCTTCCGGCCTCGGGTGTTATGCCAATCTGGCTCAATCCTTTTCGCCATTTCCAATATCCGTGGTATAGGTCCGTCAGACACGAACAACAGAGCCTCCCTTGGATCCTCTCGCAGGCCCTTATAGAACCTCTTGGTGTAACCTGCCTCATCCAACTGGTAAGAATCCGCAAACCGGGCCAAATGGTTGAACTCCCGATGATACTCCACCACTGTCTTGCTACCCTGTCTAAACTGTAGAAATCTATCCTCCAGCTCGTCTCTGGCCGATTGTGGAATGAAATGCTCCAGCAGTGCGGCCCTGAACTCCCCCCAAGCTATCTCAGTAACCTCTCTGTCGGCAAAGGTCGTGTCCAGCGAAGTCTTCCACCATCTCTTGGCATGGGACTCCAGGCAAGAGACGACCAAGGACACTCTCTCCTCCCACGGGCACCGGATCCCAGTCAGCATCTCATACATAATGTCTGACCATTCCTCCGTCCGAACGGCCGACTCTGTCCCCAAGTAGGATGGGGGAGAAAGTCCTCGGAAAATACTCAGCCAGTTGACCCCCGGGTTCGGCTGCGGAGCCGGAACTTGTTGTGCCCTAAACGCCTCCAGGATTGCTGTCAGAGTCTGCCCCATCTCTGACTGTAGGAACGGAGTGGGAACCGGAGGAGGTGGTGCAACCTCGGGAGTCTGCTGGACTCCGCCTTGTGGTGTAAGCTGTGCTGGGGGCTGCATGACAAAGCCAATAGTAAATAATCGACTCAACCCTATTTAACGGTGGACAATTTACATGTGATCCCCCATATGGGCACACCACTGCTTCCGCTGCTTAGTTTGTCCCCAAACTAAACTAGTGCGGGGGTGACCCACGGAGTTGTGGGCTACTTTTCGATCGAGGTCTGCTCTGATACCACTTGTAAGACCCTTTTTTTTTCTTTTAAAACCACGGGGTCTTAGGCCCAGAACCGCCGTTTTGCGGTGACACCTCTGCTCCCGGGAATGTCATCACTACAAAACGCCGATCCTGCCGGCCAAATCGATCTCAACAGTAGCAAATAATTAAAAAGACAAGTACACAAAAAATCACATATATAGTAAATATAATCTCTACGAAGGGAGTGTCCACAGATATAACAAAAATACGAAGAATCTTGGGCTCATGCCCAGTACATCAATGTCCTCACTACAAATCTCTCATCGCGAAAGCACAACTAATATAACTAGTAGGGGCCAGGACTCACAGTCCCTGCCGTCTGAACACCGGTACTAGACTGCCCCATCTCCAAGCGCGTCGACCTCCGGGGCTGCTCCTCCATGCTGTGCTCCACAGTTCCCTAAAATGATGTGATTCGAAAACCGTTAATCTAAAAGTCTAATTCCTATCATCCCCTGCCCCTTCCCCCATGACACGTAGGCACCGAGCGGGGAGGAGGAAAGGAGAGGACATGAAGGTGATGAATAACAAATGATCAGATGGCGGCGAAACTAAACTAGCAGTCTAATAGTTTATAAGACAGTGATAAAAGCAAGGGAAATTAAGCAGGAAAAATAACCTTAACTTATGCGAGAACACATAAGCCGAGGGGTCTTTTGCAGGGCTCCTATCGTATAAAGAGTCCCATATCTGTTTATACGATAGGGTGTCGGTTTTCTGTTAAGCATGCATATAAGATTTCTGAAATAAACCTTAACTTATAAACACGCTCGCACGAGCTTATAAACCAAGGGGTCGTTTTGCAAGGCCTATTGTATAAAGCGTCCCATATCACTTTATACAATAGGTGTCAGGGTTGAATGCAATGGTTATGCTATGAATTACAAATATGTCATGCCGTGAACGTGCAAGTGCAACACACCCACTCGACTCTGTGTACACAGACTTTTAGTTCCCCCTTTCTGGATCCGAACCTCCCAGGATAACTCCGTAGTGGCAAACGGAAGCGGTGGGTTGGACCTCGCCCACCTCTAAACCGTTAATTGCACTACCAGTCAGACCTATCATACGCCTTAACGCTGGTGCACTAAGAGGAGCTCCTGCGTACTCTTGTCGGCTAGCGCATCGGACTTTACTTGGCCAAGTGCTAAACCACACTTGCTGAGTCAACGTATCGGCGTCGGTGCATCGACTCTCCAATACCGAAGACCCACCACCTTTACTTTATGCACATGCAACCTTGATGTATAACCACTGAGCCAAAGCTCCCCGGACCGACCCGTCCGTCACCAACTGCAACCGAGCCAAAGCTCGTCGGGCTAATTTGCCCATCTCCTAACCCACCGAGCCTACTGCCCGAGTGACCTAACCTAACTCCCACAACTCCTGGGAGTGTGAGTGCAACCCTAGATTACTTCTACTTACTCTTACATTTCAGTTTTTACCTACTATTTAGGTTAGCACATGACTGCTCAAGGTATACCCGTGAAAGACTCTCGAAGGCACTAGGAACCACGATGAGATTACGCCCAAAGCTCACTTTTGCAAGACACTTACTATTAATGGTTGCTATCAGATTTCCCAATCCCTTAATTAATTTACTGGATCTAACCCGAGTGCATTAGACACTTTCTCCCTACGGGAAGAACGATCTTTCACCGATCCCGAGCACCACCGGACACTAGCCATTCCAATCCCTTACTCATCCGAACTTCCAACGACGAACTCTTTTTCATTCATCCAAATCAGCAAACATCTAACCCCAACTCGTGTGCCCCAAATTTTACTCCAACACAATTTCTGCGATTTTACTAAATGCACACCAACCTAAGCTATATGAAGTGTATAAAGTGAGGTACACAAAATAATCACCCAGTACCCCTATAATAATTATTGGAGGGATATAATGACATTTTTAGCATAAACCCAGAAATTCATAATTTTCCTAAATTATCAGATAATTTATTTATTTATTCTAGTAAACCAAAAATCCAAGTTTGAACATGAAGTACCCATTTAATTCAAGCAAATGCTCTACAAAATTTATGATAAATTCAAAATGACTATTCAACTTAAAGTCCAGTGTCTCCCAATTTTCCAGCAGGAAATAAGCTCTGAATAAAATAAAAATCAAATCCCTAAAATTATAGGTTTGTAAAGTATATATTGCACATAATCATCTAAAAATCATGAATTAATTTCTCCAAGTAGAGATTGACCTAAAAATTATCAGAGCCCCAATTTCACAATTTTGCAACAAGTAAATAGCTCCAAATAATTTATTGACCATAATTGCCCTTTTAAAAACTTGTGAAGGAAATACTAAAGTTTTTCAACTAAAATTTATAACAAAATTCAGGAACAACCATTTTGAATTAAAACACCTGCTGCCCAAGTTTCATGAATCTAGAATGAATAGTGTGATCATAATAAATAAAATATCATTTAGGGCCACATCATGTATAACAAAGGGGGTGCTAGTAATATTACTCCTAAAATTCCAATAAATTCACCAGAGATCCTAACTAACTTAAAATCCATGCTACCTAAGTTTCACACCATTTTAGTAAGTTTTGGTGGCTTATTCTACACAAAAGATGGATATGCCCTAAAATAGGGTTAGGGATTTGAGAGGTTCTTCCATCTCCAAATCCCCTAGAATTCATACCAGAGGGCTTTGGATACCCTAGCACCATTTCTACCAAGTTGCAAGATCACACAAGGGTATTTGACCCCATGCCCTTCACAACACTCAAAAGCCCCTCCTTAGGGTTTGAGTTTGGATCCTAATGCAAAGCTACCCTAGACCACCCCCTATTCCCTTTGAGGGTGTTAAAGGTCATTTCTAGTCAGTGGTGAAAATCTTAGTCTCTGTTGAGGTGATTTGACCACTCAACCTCAAGGTGCACTTTTCACTTAAAAACCCCTCATTAAGGTATAAATTAGGGTTAGTTCATTTCCTATCCAAAACACATCCAAATGAGGTGAAAATTTATACAGAGACATATCATGAGGCCAGGGACCACTCTCCAAAATTTGGGAGGGTTTGGAGGTAATTAGAGCACTTAATTAAATTACCCGAGTGTTATTAAATAAAAACTAAAACTATAGCCAAAGTATCTCCAAAAATTCCCATTTTTGGGCAGACCCTAGGTATAGCTAAGGATGGCCCCCTGACCGAATTTCAGGTCATTTGGACAAGGGATGAAGCGTGGACACCCTTTTTAATCTCAGGATAGCCCTAGGTATAGACCCCACCAAAATGAGTGCCCTGGTCAAACCAGACACCCAAATTGGTTCAAATAAATTTTGCTGTACACTAGACTATCCAGGCTACAATTTTCATGTTGACCCCATTCTATGAAATAGCCTCTAAGTATTTTTAAAAATAAAAAACATTAAATACTAAATGTGTGACATAATTTAAAAAACAGAAATTATTTCCTATAGTTTAATATCTCCCCTGCACGAATCTTGGCGCGCCACAGGACGACATCCCGTCGTCTTCAAGCTCCAGCCGACGGCCTGGATTCATCCCGCCTGGAGCTCCTTCCAAACACTGCCGCCGGCGATCCGACCACTTCCTCGGTCGGCCACCGCCACCACCACCTCCGTTGAGGTGGTGGCTGTCACCAAGCAGCGGCACAGCCGCCGGAGAGGCGGATTCCGACAATTCTACCAAGAAATTATTCGGCCCGAAACCATGAAAACTTGGAATTGGTTCGGGCTCAATTGAGCCCGAACCTTGAACCTAAACATTGTTATGATCTATCCATGTGACAAGGAGAGGAGGAGGATCTTGCCGGCGGCCTGAAGTCGAGAAGATCGCCGGAAAGCCATTTCTGAAGGTGGCGCCGCTCGGATCTGCAACTGCATAGTGGGGGGTGGGGGGGCTCGATTTCTTCAGGTAAGGATTGAGAAAGCCTTCTCTCGACCCACTGATGGTGTTTAAAGCCTCAGATGAGGAGAGGAGGGTCTGGATCATCAATGACCATTAAGGCCATTAATGGCTAGGCTCGGCCATGGTGGAGGGGGCTGAACCAGACCCTTGGTGGCCAGGGAAACGACTGGAAACTTCTCCCCTTCCCTGGGGGAGTTGAATTCAACCATTAAGGGTGGCCTTTGGCCTCCCCTTGGCCGAGCCCCTTCCTTCCCCCCTCTTTCATCATTTCTCTCTTCTCCATTAACCTGGAAATGGAGCTCACCCTCTCTCCTAGTCACCAAGTTGACTTGGTCAATCAGGAGAGCTATTTGCAGCCCACTCATTCATAATTTCATGATATTAAGGCTAACCCAAAAAGGAAGAGGGCTTGAGCTTGGGTTAGCCCATTTGAGCTAGATTTGACTTAATCTTGATTATGGTTGACCTAGGTCAAATTGAGCTTTTCTGTTACCATCATTGGGTCTTGGGTGACCTATTGAGCCCCCCTAGGGTCTAGGTAGGGATGGGTAGGGTTGACTTGGCACTTTGGAGACCACCTGCCCTTAGGAAGGGTACTTTGCCCAAATTAAGGTTAGGGTTGACTTTGATCAATTTAGCCACTAGGGCTGACCCCAATGGTACCTTGGTGACCCATGGACCTCACCTTAGGGTTAGGGGGTATAAATGGGGTCCACCTGGTTAGGGGATGGTCAATTGACCCAATATAGTTCTGTTTGACCCATTTAGGGCTAGAGTTGAGTTTAGTCAACTTAACCACCTTGACTGTCCTCCAAGGGTCCTTAATGACCCCTTGACCCCATTTTAGGTCTAGGGAGACCCTGGTAGGGTTAGTTGGGCTTAACTAGGGCACATAAATCTACTATTTGCAGACCATAGTGGTCTCACCTACATCCCTAGGTCTACTTGGCCTTCTTGGGCTTCCTGGGTGTTTTGTCATGACCTAGTCATAACAAAACCACTCCTAGGGGTCTACTTGTTTGAGGGATGTTACACGCCGAGAGCGCGAGGTCGCGCGGACACACCATTATTCGCTGACTGCTACAAGCCGCTGCCGAACTGAAGAACAGACCACCTAGACCGCCGGGTTTGGCGGACAGGTTATTGAACTTGGAAACGTTGAAGCAGAGAAAACTGACAAGCCGCCCACGCGACCTGCTGAGACCGCCGATTGAAACCCCAAACTTTACTGATGATGATCGCAGTCAAAGTCAAACTCCTGGCTCCTCAGTGTTAGCCGCGCAACCTGCACACAGCAAACAGTTATCACTGCTCAACCCCCGTGGACAGGAAAAACCAGACCGCAATAATTAACCAAGCCATCACTTACTGTTCACTCAGTTACTGTAGATGTGCCGGGGGGTCTATTTATAGGTGAGGTGAGGAGTGTGGTCACCACCCTAGTGAATAGAGTCACCATCCCAGCTTGCGCGCTAACACGACCCAGTCCGCCAAGTTCGCAAGGACTTGGCCAGACCAATCCTCCTGGCGCCAGATCAAAGACAGTCCGCCATTATGCGGACACACAGCCAGCCCGTACAACACAAGCACAGCATAACGCCAGACCGCCACTCAACACAGCATGCGGACACACCCACAACTCATGTTGCATCAGTCTGCAATACACCACAACACGCGGACACAACCACAACACATGTTGCATCAGTCCGTATACTGTATGTGGACAAAGAGGCAGTCCGCACAACTCGACAACAACGCCACAGCCCGCCACGAGTCCACGACCAACAGGCAGTTCGCCCGGTCAACACGGACTCTGCGGACACCATGGACTTGTCACAGAAAATGACCAAGTCCAGCAGCCCAACAAGCAACTGGCGCGAGCACGGCGGACACAGAAGACCCAGACTGCCATTCAGCAGGACAGTCCGCCACAAGGATGTGAAACATCCATCACAACATGGAGAGTTCAGCAAGAACAAAAGCCCATCTCCAAAGTGTCCGTAAATGCGGACTCCGCGGACGCAGAAAACAAGTACGCCAACACACCGCGGATACAATTTCCAATCCGCCCGGTTACCACAATTGCTGGCTAACTGCAAGACCGCCGATCAAGCTGAGCACCGCCAACAGACCGCCAACATAGTCCGCTCAGGCCGCTCCACTAGAAGCCCAAGTCATAAAGACTTCCTTGGTCATACACTATACAGGCCGCACACCAGTCCGCCTAGGCCGCAGACACGGGCCGCACAGGCCGCACATGCCGCTCCATAAGAACAGCCAAGCCACCAAGTCCAACCAGGCCAGGTCCCCCGGGCCGCAACCAGCAGTTCGCTCAGGCCGCTGACTCCGACCGCTTAGGCCGCTTAGACCGTCCGACCTGCTCCATCACCCACTTTCACTTCACAAATTTCAACACTCTCTCTTGAAGTGAGAAGTGGTGATAAAGCACAGCAACCCTCGTAACCGTTGAAATGACCCCTTCGACAGCGGCTTCGTGAAAGTGTCAGCAAGATTATGTTCACTCCGAACATGCCTGACCAGAAGAGATCCCTTCAACAACTTCTCCCTTATGAAGTGGTGCTCGATCTCAATATGTTTGGTCCTTGCGTGACACACTGGATTGTTCACCAGTTTGAGAGCACTCTCATTGTCACCCCGGAGTAAAGTGAGACCTTGCACTTCCTCATGAACATCCTCTACAAGCCTTCTCAACCAGATGGCTTCCCGAGCAGCCAAGGCCGAAGCCTTATACTCTGCTTCCGTAGTAGACACAGACACTGAGTCTTGCTTCTTGCTACACCACGAAATGCAAGCTGATCCACAAGTGAACACATAACCCGAAGTTGATCTTCGATCATCCGAGTCACCACCATAATCAGCATCCGTGTATCCAAGCAAAGAAAACACTGTGTCCCTTCTATATAGGAGTCCCATATCAGAAGTCACCTGGACATACTTTAAGATGTTCTTTGCCGCTGCAAGATGAGACTTCCTTGGTTCAGCCATAAACCGACTTACTCGGCCAACAGCGTAAGCAATGTCTGGTCTTGTAATCGTTAAGTAGATCAAGCTCCCCACTAGAGCTCTGAACACCAAGGGATCAGGAAGAATCCTTCCTTCATCTCGTCGAAGCTTCAGACCAAGATCCAGAGGAGTAGAACAACTCTTTCCTTTGCCCATACTGAATCGATTGACAATGCGTTCCGCATATCCTTTCTGGCAAATGTGTATCTCGCTCTCCTTCCTCTCTACTCATGACCGAGAAAGTGATGAAGCTCTCCAAAGTCTTTCATCTCAAAGCGAATAGCTAGCTCAGCCCCGAGCCTAGTTACCTCCTCCTCTGAATTCCATGTAATGATCATATCATCAACATACAGCAGGACCAAGAATTGCAGCTCCCCCTTCTTCTTGATGAACAAGCTGGAATCCGAGTTGGAAGCAAGATAGCCGCAGAATTGAAGATACTCTGCTATCTTTTCATACCAAGGTCTAGGAGCCTGCTTTAACCCGTAGAGAGCCTTCCTGAGTTTGCAGATATTGTCCGGATGAACTTCAGAAACAAAACCAAGTGGTTGATCCATGAAGATGTCCTTATCAATTTCTCCGTAAAGAAAAGCGTTTTTCACATCAAGCTGCCACATTCTCCATCCCTTGCAAGCAGCCAAGACGATAACCACCCGAACAGAAGTCATCTTTGCAGCTGGACTAAATGTCTGCTCATAGTCTTCTCCATACTGTTGTGAAAATCCTCGAGCAACCAGATGAGCTTTGTATCTATCAATGCTCCCATCAGCCTTCTTCTTCAACTTGAACACCCACTTGCAAGTCACTGGAGTAATGTCATCAACCTTGGGCACAAGGTTTCAGGTTTCATTCATCTTGAGAGCATCAATCTCCTCCTTCATGACATCTTCCCACTCCTTGACTCCAGTGCCCTCATTGAAGTTTGCAGGCTCTCTCTCATCCAGAGGACCTGGAAAGAAGCAGGAGACAAAACTCATTGCATTCCCATCACAGTACCGAGCTGGTGGCTTAACAACTCTCTTTGATCTCCGAAGAGTCTGCTCCTTGCTCACCACCTCCGTTGCTTCTTCAGGCTCAGCTCCATTCCCGGGCAGACTTTGAGCAAAACTCCCCCTGCTTCCTGAACCAGAAGCCTCTGCCTCAGAGCTTGAAGCAACTAGAGCTGTTGGTGAAACAACAAGCTCCTCTTCCAGAATTTCAGCAGCCACCTTCTGCTCTTCATCAACATTGCTCTCTGGTAGATCAACCGACCCACCTCCATACGACGTCAGTTCATCAAAGAGCACGTCTCTTGATACAACAAACTTCTTCGTCGCAGGATCCATGCATTTCCATCCCTTCTTCCGTTCATCATAACCAACAAAGACAAGCTTCCTTGCCTTTGCATCAAGCTTTGTCCTTGAAGCATCCGGGACATGCACATAACAAGTTGATCTAAACACCCGAAGGTGTTCCACACTTGGCTTTTCCTTCAGCAACATCTCAAAGGGAGACTTCATGTTGATCGTGCTAAGCGGCATCCGATTGATGACATAAGAAGCACAAGGCATCCCCTCTGCCCAGAAGGACCTAGGAATGTCTTTCGCATGAAGCCAACACTTTTAGGTTTCCGTCAAATGATGGATCTTCCGCTCCGCTACTCCGTTTTGTTGTGGAGTATGAGCACAAGTAAGTTCTCTTTGGATCTCGTGCTTCCTGCAGAAGTTAGAAAACCCGGAGGAGACAAACTCACCACGGTTATCTGTTCTAAACTTCTTGATCCGCAAGCCAAGCCGGCCCTCCACTAGCTCCTTGAACTCCACAAACACCTGGAAAGCTTCTGACTTCTTCTTCAAGAAATAAACTCAAGTATATCTTGAGTAGTCATCAATCAACACAAACATGTATCTGCTCCCACCAAGGCTAGCAGTGACGGTTGGTCCCATCAAGTCACCATTGATGCACTCCAATGGTCTCTTGCTCCTTGTTTGTGATTTATCAAATTGAAGGCGATGAGCCTTGCCGTACTGACATCCCGCGCAAACGTGACCGTCACCAAAGGAAGACAGCTTAAGCAAGCCTCTCACAAGGCTCCTGTTTTCCATAGCTTTCAATTTATCCATTCCTACATGCCCGAGCCTCTCGTGCCATATAACAGCGCTATCGTTTGCTCTCATCCGATCAACGTAAGAGTTTGTTGCAAGAACAAACAAGTTCTTAACTCTCCTCCCAATATGAGCAACATCAGCCTTTACCGCTGATACGTTGCGAAGGAACCTCACTTCTGTTAGCCCAAACAGAACGTGATAACCCGCGTCTACCGCATTGATCACAGAGAAGAAGTTCTTCTTCATGCCCGACACATGATACACACTTCTTAACGTGAGTGGCCCCTTATCACTACCCAAGGACACGACCCCTTCCTTCTCTACTGCATAAACAGTATTATCAGCAGTTATGATAGCTTCGTTACCTGAGTAGGCTTGCAGAGAAGAGAATTTCGACTTGTCTCCGGTGAGGTGATGACCACACCCGGAGTCCACGATCCACTCGTCGTTGAAGTCGACAACAGACAAAGCACGGACACAAGTGCCCGTCATGAAAGCTTCGCCCCATCCAGCTTCTTCAGTACTCAAGCAAGCTTCCTCCTTGCCTGCATCATGCCCAGACTGCAGTTTGACCTTGCAGTCACGCTTGAAGTGTCCCTGCTGATGACACCTGTAGCACTTCAAGTTCTTCTTCCAATCCTTCTTAGGAGCAGGGCTCCTCTCTGGTTGATAAAAAGTTGAAGGCTCATTTTCAGCAGCAATATTCTTCTTCTTCCCTTCACATCTCTTCTTCTTCTTGCCTGTGAACAACGCTTCATTACCTCCTTCAGAGATAGTCACTCTTGCCATCTGACTTGCCAAACTTTCCTGCGAAGCAAGCATGTTCTCAAGCTCCAGCAGAGATGGCTGAGTAGCCCAGCGTTGAACAGAGGTTACAAAGGCAACATACTCCTTCCGCAAGTCGCGGATAATGTGCCTCTTCAACTTGGCCTCAGAGATGGGCTCTTCAGGATCAAGCGCTGATATCTCAACACACAGACTCTTCATCTTCAAAAAGAACTTAGAGATAGTCAGGTCGCCTTGAGTTGTTCTAGCCAACTCATTCTCCAGGAACTGTAGCCTCGCCATGTTCTTCCTGTTGAACAACTCATCAATGGTTGTACAGATATCAGCAGCTGACTCACATCCAATGATGTGATCAAACATGTCCAGTGAAACAGCCCTCTTGAGAATAAACTCCGCCTTTGCATTTTTTTTCTCCAGAGCCTCACCTGCTCAGCAGTCACAAAAGCAGCAGTAACCTCCTGTCTGTCGTCACCACCGACGACCTCCCATAGTTTCTCGCCAAGAAGAAAACTCTTCATGCACGACTTCCACTTCTTAAAGTTAGTCGTGATCAAGAGTTCAATACCTAGACCTCTTGCATAGTTCCCTTCCATTGCAGCAACTTTGGTTCACCTTCCAGAAGCACAGAGCAACAACTCAAGTTGATTACCGCTCAAGCAACTGAACCTGGCTCTGATATCATGTTGAATTTTCTCAATGTGGTCAACGAGATAGCCTAATGCCAAATTAATATTGATGGAGACCTGCTTAGATTAGGTCGTCAAAAAAAAAATGCCCGACGCCGCATCCGACCAGGCCTCCTTTATCAGCCTTGAATTTACATGTTGTATGTGTTGTGTTGTGATATGTGTGAAAATATATATATATATATATATATATATATATATATATATATATATATATATATATATATATATATAAAAAGTGAAATGCTGCAGGAGTCAGAGAAAAAAAAAACAGTGGACTGTTCCTCTTCCCCCCAAATCGAGCTCTTCCCGATTCATCGGCTAGGGCATCGTGGCGTCGGTTCCCGCACGCGAGATCGCGTCTCCCGGCCACGAACCCTCCGCGCCACACATCGTGGGCCACAACAACTCCAAACCGCTGCGATGTCATCGCCTCCACGATTCAAGTTCAGCTCAACTCCTCCACCGCCATGGCCGGTTCCTTTTCTTTCGTTTCCTCTGATTGTAACCCTATAAAAAAGGGGATGTAGTTTTTATTTTCGGTGTTGATGGATGTAATGAAAAACTGATGTGTTCTTGCCGGATTGTTACTTCCGATGAAGTTGTCGTGTGCTCCTGTTAGAGATTAGGCGTGAATTAGGCGTGTGCTTTCGGATAGCATTAGGCGTGAATGTATGTAAGAGGCTCCTGCTGGTGTGCTTCCAGTTAGTTGAATGCTAAAGCTGTTGCTGCGTTTTTCTTCCTGTAGGAATTAAATGAGAAGAAGATGAACAGTAACATTAAAGTTACTGTTCATACCTTGCTGTGATATGAATTCCCTATTGAACAGTGACTTGAAGTAATTGTTGCGTGTTGCTGTCGAAGTTGATGCATGCCGTAGGAATTCCTGTAGGTGATTATCGAGAACTTTCTATTGCTCCTGTTAGTGTAGAAAATTTGGGTGTTATTTTTTTCTTTTGCCGGTGACAGTCTGTTGGGTGAAGATTCATATTTTCCTGCTTAGTTAATCTCGTTGGAACCACCTGTGTCATTGTGTGTAATAGGAATTGAGAATTTAGGAGAAGAACAGTAAATAAAATTTCACTGTTGTGATTCAGTGAAATGTGAGATTATATTTTCGTGAATAGTGAATTTAGTTGCGTGTTAGAGATTTCATGGAGCCACCGCGAGTAATTGAGATTACGTGGAACCACTTTGAGTGTGGAGAGCGAGTGAAACTTAGGTTGTTTGTTTGTGGCTACCTTACTTGTTGAGTGATTCCGTGGAACCACCTCGTGTGAGGGAGTGATTTAATTTCTAGGTGCCCGTGTGCGATAACGGCCGACCTCAGAGCGGAGTTCGAAGGTGACGAGGAACTTCTCGCGTGATCGCCATCGACTTCGAATACGGAAGACGTCTCTTCCGTGGGTAATTGTTTCTATCTCTTCCTTTGTGTGTGTCTCAATATTTTCTCATAGGTTAATAGACTTTTTGCCGGGTTTTCACCCGAGTTTTGTCAGCAGACGCTACGTCAAAAACTCCAAACGGAAACGTATTTGGAGTTGACGATTTCCGTGTTGCTACGACAAGGGGAACAGAATGAAAGTTGCAAACCTCTTTCCCCGGATTTAAATTGATCCATTTTTAAGAAATTTTAATTTTAAAACAAAATAGCGACTTTGTGACTTATTAAAAAACATAGTTGCCTCATTTTAAATTTGTGCAAATTTCGCTCAAAATTTTGCAAAAATTAATTTAGCCATCGCATGCACTTAGGGTTTCCTAGAAAAACCGACAGACGTGTAAACCCTACGCGTCGTCGTGCATCAAATATCCTCAGAATTATCAAGATCACACCTTGATCGTGCGGAAACTAGGAAAACAAGCTCAACAACCAAATGCAATCACAGGGGCAAGCAAATCATATATTCTTTTATTTTTTCTTTACAAAGTGAGGTATACATGACGAGACATGATTTCGCCAGTACACAGGAACACAGGAAAATACAAGTAAAACAATTCGAGCGGACAGAACTGGATACCGCCGAGACCGCCCAGTCCGCCGAAGTCGCCGAGGCCGCCCGAACTGCTGCTGCTGCTAGAAGACGAATAGAACACGGAGTCCGCCGAGACCGCGAGGTCGCGCGGACACACCATTATTCGCTGACTGCTACAAGTCGCTGCCGAACTGAAGAACAGACCGCCTAGACCGCCGAGTTTGGCGGACAGGTTATTGAACTTGGAAACGTTGAAGCAGAAAAAACTGACAAGCCGCCCACGCGACCTGCTGAGACCGCCGATTAAAACCGCAAACTTCACTGATGCTGACCGCAGTCAAAGCCGAACACCTGGCTCCTCAGTGTTAGCCGAGCAACCTGCACACTGCAAACAGTTATCTCTGCTAAACCCACTCGGACAGGAAAAACCAGATCGCAACAATTAACCAAGCCCTCACTTACTGTTCACTCAGTTACTGTAGATGTGCCGGGGGTCTATTTATAGGTGAGGTGAGGAGTGTGGTCACCACCCTAGTGAATAGATGAGGTGAGGAGTGTGGTCACCACCCTAGTGAATACAGTCACCACCCCAGCTTGCACGCTAACACAACCCAGTCCGCTAAGTCCGCAAGGACTTGGCCAGACCAATCCTCCCGGCGCCAGATCAAAAACAGTCCGCCATTATGCGGACACACAGTTAGCCCGCACAACACAAGCACAGTGCCAGCCCGCCCAACGCAAGCATAGCGCCAGACCGCCACTCAACACAGCATGCGGACACACCCGCAACTCATGCTGCATCAGTCCGCAATAAACCACAACACGCGGACACAAC